>CM077116.1:474884366-476239008 GCA_039619475.1 Icerya purchasi | reverse complement strand
CTTAAAAGAAAACAGAATTACGGATAGGAAAACGAATTTTAACAAAAACTGTAAAAAATTAAAAAAATGTAGATATTATGTACTATCATTTAAAATTAATAACAAATTATGACTTGAGTGCTGAGGAGAATTTAGTACTTAAAAGAAAGTAGTTTTTTTAAAATTAGTTTCGCATTTTTATTACTTTATCTAGTGAAAATAGTATCTACAAAAACAAATGACTTTACTATGATGAATCGAATTATTTTAATAATTAATCAGTTAGTGAAATAATAAAATACGAATCACAATTACTCACTAATTTTGTTTTTAAAAGTCCGATTTCTTCTTGTGCCTTAAAATTTGTTTCTAAAAGTTGAGTTATTTGTTTTTTGTAATATTTTTTTTCCTTTCATATTTGTTCTTTATGATATTTCTTTTTCTATTTGTTCATTGTGCTATTTTTTCCCCTTTTCTATTTCGTTTTTATTTGCGCGTCTTTTTTGCTGCATCTGTGATGGACAATTCGGCGTGCTCGATCTGCTTAGTATTAGCTTTAAGATAAAAATTCTACGATTGAAGGTCAATATCCATCTGCAAAACTTGCATGATTCGTAGAATATTCATCGGATCATCATTAAACTCGCACGCAGCAATATCAGCGGCTATATTGAAGACTTTTTGTCGTTAGAATAAGATCTTAGAGCTAAATTCCAAACTGTAGCGTTGAAACTTTCGTTGTTATTTTGCGTATGTAGCCTCCCAAACAGCGGGTTAGCAAATCGTCCCGGCTCAGATCCTCATAAATCGGTTTGATCGCTTCGAAAACTTCCTTAGGAAGCGGTTCCTTATGACGAAAGGTATCCAAGGAACCCGCTGCTTGCCAGTCACATCAAGACTCTGAGCACTTCTCGTGTTGCGGATTTTTGTCGGTTGATATTTCATAAAACAAGGTCGTCAAAATTTGTTTTTTCATATTTTCCAAGAAGTTCGAATTTCGGCGTATTGCTAAGCCATAATAAATTTTGTTAACCGATCAATTAATCATTTAATTTACCTTTTCCTCCAAGGCCTTTCATTGTTTTTTTTCTTTTCAGTTAAATTTTTATATTATCCATTATGTCTTTGAAAGTTTTGCTGTCACCATTACCGATGTAGAAATTTTCGGAGCGTTCAAACATCTCGACAACAGCTCCACCCCTCCATCTTAAGATGAGCTTTCGTAGTTCGCTAGACATTCATCGATGTGTGTTTCTTCGTGCTGGGATTCGTACTCGGATGTTTCCAAATTATTTTTTCAGTGTTCGCAAGCTTTTCATTTTCTCTTCTTGCGCTGCAGCTTTCTTCATACTTATGTTTCGTATTGTTTTCAGCATAGTCCACGAATGTCCGCACAAAATCATAGTGAAGGGGAAATTGCCCAAGTTGTTTTTATATTGTAAGGTCAACATACATATCTTATTCTTCTAAATATTTGGTTTGCCGGTAAAAACTAGCCAAATGAAATCACGAGCTTTAATTTATCCTAAATTATTTGCTTTGTGTAAATAATTCGACTGTTCAAATTTAAGATATTATATATTTTTAAATAGCAAACATTGTTGTCTATGAAAAAAGCAAGAAATTGTGTTTTAATTTTCGAATGTTGTATGTTCTTATAAATAAATTTCAGGATCATCTACAGAACTTGGCACCCATTTAGATCTCAATTCTTTTGTCGGCCAAGTCGATAACCGCGCATATTCTTAATATTGAACACTTGGCTCCCACTTTTAAAATTAATGTTTTTGATGGGATGTCATTACTTTTTGTAAAGAAATTATTATTATTCACAAATTCAATTCAAATCGTTTATTTTTCAAAATAGGCTTACAAAGTGAGCACACTTTATGAAAGTCAAGTTATCGAGTCTGTCTGCCCTCTAACTCTTACCACCATTTCGGGGACCTGTATGACTGAAGGGAAGAAGTGCCAAGAAACCCTTACTGCAGCACACAGGGCCCTACAAATATGTCATGTTATTTTCATATCATTTTTTACAAGTATGTCAAAATCAGTATGTAATATCATGTTCGTTTCCAGGGCTGTGCTGGAATCGCATTGCTCCATAATGTATGTTTATCATTAAGATGGTCATCTGATTTATAATAAGCTTTGTCGAGCAAAACTTGATTCACAGCAAATTTTAAATTTATTTTTCGGTAGGCCAAGTATCTCGATTGGAATTTTATTATAAAAACGCATACAAAGCCTTACAAAAGATTAGGTAGAACTAACTTCTGTTTATTCCTAAGATTAAGACTATGTGCTAATTTATGCGTACATATAACAAACAACAATGTTTATAAAAATAAATATGAAATAGTACGTATCACTGTTTGTCGGCGGTGACATAGGAACACGCTGATGCAGGATATGGGATGAGTAAGCCCCCTGGCGTAGTTACGATATTAATTCGTTTATTACTCCAGAGGACTAAAATGTTTTCGAACAATGTTTAATACAATGTACCACCGGTCAATTAATAAATTGTTTATTAGCGAAATTTTTTTTTTTCCTTTTTTTTTTCTTTTATTTTTGCTAATTTATAACTAGCCAGTTGAGAGGCTATCTAATAAATAGTATCTATTAATAATCACGTGAAGAAGGTGCACCCAGCGGTGCTTTAACCTTGCAAACTATGACACTATGAACCTAGATCATATATCTTTGTTCTTTTTAGTCGCGTAGTCGTTACGTCCGTATGTGCAAGTGATGCTGCTAGTTGATTTGGATGAACGAGTAATCGGCTGAAGTGGTTCTGAGCTTGCTTATGGATAGTTTCTTCAACGTCGTCTATGTTTAGATCCTGATGTATAGCTTCGTTAGACACATACCAAGCCATTCGGTAAATTAAGCGTAACACCTTGTTCTGGAAGCGCTGAATTTTTGCCCTATTTGATTTCTTCGCGCATCCCCAAATTTGTGCGGCATAACTCCAGATTGGTTTCAGTACTACTTTGTATACGATTTTGTAGGGACAATTCAGAATTGTTCCCTATGAGCCAGTATAATATTTTTAATTTTAGGTCCAGTTCTTTTCTTTTCTTCTGTATATGAACTTTCCACGTTAGGTTTTTGTCTAGGTGTATCCCCAGATATTTTACTTCATTTTTCATTTGTATCACCCTGTTTCCTATGAATACTTCTTTATCATGGTCTCTTCTATTGGAAAAAGATACGTGTATAGACTTCTCTGGGTTTATATTCAGTTTCCACTTTTGGGTCCACTGATACAGTCTATCTAAGTTATTTTGCGGAGCGGTGATAGAAGCTTCAGCATTTGAGTTTGATGCAACCAGTAAGGTATCATCTGCAAACGTTGCTATGTGTACTGTATCATCTGTTGGCAGATCTGCTGTGTACAGTGTATATAGGAGAGGTCCTAATACGCTTCCTTGTGGAACTCCAGCCATAATAGGGTATACCTCCGATCGATCGGTGTCATACTTGACTTGGAATTGTCTATTACTTAGGTATGATTTAATTAGTAGGTGGTATTTCATAGGCAACATTGGTTTAATTTTGTGTAGTGGACCGTCGTGCCAGATTTTGTCAAATGCCTTAGTAATATCAATGAATACTGTTTCATTGTATTTTTTTCCCTCGAGGCCATCTTCAATAATTTCTACCACTCTGTGTATTTGTTGCTCAGTAGAATGCCTGCTTCTAAATCCAAATTGATGCTGTGGGATAAGATGAAATACTCGATATCGATTAAAAGTCTTAAAAGTCAACTGTTTCCGAAACGATTAAAAGGAGTAAATATAATAAATTGCGACGCAAAGATTGACAAAGATGCGAAATGACGCAAAAGATCGTTTTTCGAAGCGACATACGAAACGAACGAAATTAAACAACAACAACATGTTGACGGTTGAAAGATCCGCGAGCCAGTTATTTTTCTAAAACGCAGCGAAACTTTTGTCGATTCCCGGCGTTTCTTAAATTTTATAACTATAACTATAAATCTAACTGTGATATAAACTAAATTAAAATAAACGAATGAAATTACGTAAAAAATATGAAAATTTCACTGTTTTCCGAGATTTTTTCCTTTGTATGCACACAATTACCCAGCTGGACGCCAAATTTCAACTTTCTAGGTCACCTAGAAGTGGGTTAGGTTTTTCATCTATGTATTGATAAAAATGCCGATTTTTAGACGTTAATGTCTCAATAACCGTTTGAGTTGTATTTATGAAATTTGGGATTGTAGTTAATCTAGAGGGGGGGGGGGGGGATTAATAAATAAACGAAATTTCACGTATTTATGCTAAACAGTTTTTGCGTTATTAAGGGGTTAAATGTGGCTTCAAAGGGTTCGTGTAAATATATACACGGCTGCTGCGTCGTCGTCATTTTCCTTTTCTCAGCTTGAACTTGGCTTGATACGCTGTCGCGTGTCTAGACTTGATGTCAATTTTATAGAAACATCGATATCGACTATGGTGTACTACCTTCCATCCGATAAAGTTTAAATGTTAATCGACTTCTTAATCGAATAAGTCTGGCTTGGCGCGAGTTTTGTGGAACGTCCCTTATTGTTTGTAGGTGAGGGTCATTGGGTGAAATTGCACTGTTGTTTGTATCTATTCGCACAGCGGCCCTGCGGTAATTAATTTTAACGAAAAGTTAAAGGTGCTTGAGGAGAATTTATTAATCCGATGATCATTGTTAACTTTTGGTATATTCAGAGCGCCGAATTTCACGGGGGCTAATATTAAAAGCGTTTATATTGTCATCTTCGTACAATTCAAAATTTAACGTATAGACCGTGTGTGCAATTGTATTTTAGTTTTTATCAACGGGGTTCTCTTTAATGTGATCACATTGAAATGTTTTATGTATTAGATTTTTCAGTAACAGCACCCAATATAAAACGGGTTTCTATTTTATTTTAGGTTTTTTGTTTTGGTAATTGTTCGGAAAAAATTACAATAAGTTATTTAGATTCGTATACGATCAGCAGTGTGGTGGAAATGAAGGGCAACCAAGAAGAGAAACAAGAGAAAATGATGGAAACGCAAGAATGCCGAAAACTGAGGGAATATTAAGCTGGTTAACGCAAGAGGAATATTATATATATATATATATATATATATATATATATATATATATATATATATATATATTATCGTGTGCTCACTCTTTATATCTCAAGAGTAAGAAGCCTTTGAGCTATTATCAAGCTATCTCACGGCGGCCCAGTCCGCCGTGTCCACTGAATGTCACAAAGTAAATATACTTGTTGACAAAAATAATGTATATTTACTAGGGCTGTTAAAAACCGGATAACCGGGTAACCGCGGTTACGGTTAAAAACCGATGATACGGGTGAAACCCGGTTTTACGGTTTTCACGGATACAGTTAACCGTGTAATCGCGGTTTCGGTTAAAAGCCGATGATACGGGTAAAAATCGGTTTTACGGTTTTCACGGATACGGTTAATTGTACGAAAAGATATTCGTATTAATCGCAATGTTGATTAAATAATAATAGTAATAATAATAATCGTTTTTTTCGTTTCTTTTTGGATTGTTGTGTAATTAATATCATTGCGGGATTTAGTTGTACTGGCTCGTATTTTGTTATCGCTTTGTCATTTAATAACATCAATCCCAGTTTCAAAAAATTATTTATTTACGGGAAAACCGCAGCTCGGTGAGTTAAAACCTTACTTCATAATCACTCGCGTACGCGCACTGCTTACGGGAGTGAGTCACTCAGCAATGCAACAGATGCTGTGCTACAAAAGACAGTCTGCTCCAACCAGTGCGATTTATTTACAACGCATTGGGAAAAAAAGTTGTATTAAGTGGTTGAAAGTTAGTTTTGACGATTTATTTTCTTAAGCTATAGTTTTATTCTGATATCGTTTTCAATTCAAGATGCCAAAAAAAAATAGTTGGGTATGGAATCATGCTGAAAAATCCATAGACAGTAAAGACGCAATATGTAATTATTGCAAAGCCGTCTTAAGTTACAATGGTTATCCTTTGGCAATAGCAAATCACTTGAAAATTATTCATAACAGAATGCCTAATATTGTTATTTTCGGTTTTTTTACGGTATCTCAGCCATTTTTCAATTGATTTAAAAAATTCTTGTTGGAGGTTAAAGATAATGGAAAGTTCTATAACGGTGAATTTTATCAGATTTTTAGAAGTGGTGGAAGAGATTCAAAAAAGAATAAAAACATGCATTTTTGGCTGAAAAACCTCTTGAAATTCAACTAACAACACCAAAATAGATATATGTTACATATATTAAAATAAAATGTTTTTCTGAATTTTTTCGAACTTCAGGAACAGATGAAACAAGTCAAACTATAAAATGTAAGTTACATAATATGTCATTGTGTTACCTAATTTGCTATTATGGGAATTTTAAATTCGTGAAGAATCTCTATATTTTTTTTATTCTAACAATCCGAAAAAATCAGGAAAACATGTTATCTTCAAATACGTAACATATATCTATTTCGTTGTTATTAGTTGAATTTCAAGATGGGTTTCAGTCAAAAATGCATGTTTTTATTTTTTTTGAAACTCTCCATCACTTTTAAAAATCTGAAAAAATTTCAATAAGTAGTTTACACTACAAAACACGTTATATATTTTTTCCGTCGTAACTGAAATTTAAAATATTTTTTATGACATTTTAAAAATTTTGAACGTTTCTAAAAATTTTTAAAAATTCACCATTATAGAATTCTCCATTATATTTAACCTCCAACAAGAGTTTTTAAAATCAATTGAAAAATGGCTAAGATATCGTAAAAAACCTGAAAATAACGAAATGGTGACTACAGGAGCCCCCTGTAGGACTAGGGGTCTGAAACTTCCAGTTTTAACTACTTTTTTCATGCCCTAGATTTATATATTTTTTTTTATAAAATTTGGTTTAAAGGCACTCTTACACCCCTTAACCGGCCGTACCCTCTAAAATAAAATTTTATAGTTTATTAAATAACCATCTACACGAACAATTAAAAAATTATAGTTATAACGATATATTTAAAAAAATTTTTTAATTTTATTATATAACTGTTTAAACGATTAACTAATTTATACGATTAACCGAAATCGTGATTAATACGGGTAACTGTTTCATACGGTTAACCGAAATCGTGATTAATACGGGTAACCCGTTTCATACGGTTAACCGTACCCGTAAAAACCGCAAACACGGTTTTCACCCGAATGATCGGTTTAAACCGATACGGCGGTTAACCGGGTTATCCGTATACCCGTTAAAATCACCAGCCCTAATATTTACTAATACTAATAAAAATTATAACACTTGATGATTTGTTTTTATTACTAGTATGATTAATATCTTATTATCGAACATTGAAACAAAAAAACTATTCACAATAAATCAACAACGAACAGTGATTACAAAAAAAGTACATATATAATTCTTCGGAAAATGATTTAATTAACAATTATCGCGGGTTCGCTGACACTCAACGCTTCGATAATCGTACTCTATCAGAGTAAAAACGGATACTACTTAATTGACGAATGACCGTAGCGAAAACCTAGGTAGTCGATCAGCTGTCGGTATTACCCGACCAGTCGCAACGACACATCATGCTTATCACACGCGTAATTTTTGGCAAAATTACGTCGCTTTAGTCGGGCAGTGTATCCGCGTCTAGCCTTAGTTAATTTTACGTTATTATAATTGTGTTGGTACGGCATCGGAATTATATTCCAACTTCCCAACCGTTCGAACCATTTAATCAGCTACTTTACTTTACTCGGTTCGAACATTACGAGAGAAATATATATGAAATACTATGCTGTGTTGATCGATAATAAATAAAATAAGGAATATAAAATTTAATCTATGTTTTTCATTTCCCACAGCATAGTAAAGCCAGAATTCCAAACACAAAATCAATATTTTATTCACGTTACTCACTGTAGGCTCATGACAATATATATAAACTCAGCCATTTTGGCCTCGCAAGGGGCTGTGCCTCTTGACCCCTCTTGCTTTCATTTCTGTCTCTTTCTCTTATAGACTTTGTATAAAATTATCAAAGTTTACAAAGTAATTCTTACTGGCATCAAGACACAAAAAATAACACAATCAAAAAAATTCTATCCTAACATTTAACTTTCATTATATAAAATTAAGACATTTTTTCGTTACGTGTTTCGTTACATCAAATTGTGACATTTTTTAAATAACAAAAATAAAAATCCTATAAAATATAACAAACGTTACACAAAATTCGGACATTTTTCCTGGAGGTAACCTAAGAATTACGTTGTAATTAATATATATGTATATATTAGACTGGGTCAAAAAAATTGGTTGTTTTTTTTTTATTTTGAATTATCGCTATGTTTAATTTTTATTCATGATTTGAAGTTTTACGTTAGAACTGCCAAAACATTGAAATGAAAAAATTCATTTTAGCTTATTCTCATATAAAATTGAATTCCCTACATTAAAAAGGTCTGATTGAAAATTTTCGTCGGACAAGCCGTTTCCGAGTAATTAAGCTTAATAAATCGATATGTTCTTTCGATTTGACTTTATTACTTTGGAAGTTTGTAACTAATGAATCAATGAATATCTAAAAAGCACCATGACAAATTCTTGAAGGAAATTTAATGTTCTACAAAAAAGGTTTCTTAATATTTTTGCCTAAATTTACTTTTTCTAAATGGGTGCCAAGTTCTGTAGATGATCCTGAAATTTATTTATAAGAACATACAACATTCGAAAATTAAAACACAATTTCTTGCTTTTTTCACAGACAACAATGTTTGCTATTTAAAAATATAACTTGTTAAATTTAAACAGTCGAATTATTTACACAAAGCCGGTTAATTTAGGATAAATTCTAACGATTTCACTTAGCTAATTTTTACCGGCAAACCAAATTTTTAAAAGAGTAAGGTGACCTTACCATATAAAAACAACTTCAACAGTTTCCCCTTCACTATGCTTTTATGCAGACATTCGTGGATAATGTTAAACATTTACGGTCATGGTTGTCTGTAACCTTTTTCCTAATTAATTATTATGTATCTTGCATTAGTTGGAATTATTCCTATATCAACTGGTTAGTGGCCAAATGGCTTGATAGTTAACTGAAGCCGAGCCGAAAAAAAAATTGTGTTTAGCATAAAGAAGATAAGTTGATTAGCCAAATATTAGAAAAAAAAAAAACAAAAAAAATTGTATATGAAAATTAGCCAAATCAAATCGTGAATTTTAATTTATCCTAAATATCTGCTTTATGTAAATAATTCGACTGTTCAAATTTAACAAGTTATATTTTTAAATAGCAAAAACATTGTTATCTATGAAAAAAATTAGAAATTGTGTTTTAAATTTATTTTAGAATGTTGTATGTTTTTGTGAATAAATTTCAGGATCATTTACAGAACTTGGCACCCGTTGCAAAAAAAAAATCAATTAAGCAAGAATAAATTTATTTTTTTTATGAAATTTAGATATTTTTGTAACAATATTGTTAGAATAATGATAAATATTGAGAGATTTTTGATAAAAAATCATTAATGATGATCAAAAAAGTCAATTTATTCCGTTAAGTGAAAAAAATTGAGTTAAAAACGAAAAACTTAAGATTTCAATTTTTTCTTCGATTTTAATCGTGAGTAACTTTTAAAGAAATAAATTTAGGCAAAAATATTAAGAGACCTTTTTTGTAGAACATTAAATTTCCTTCAAGAATTTGTCACGTTGTTTTTTTAATATCCATTGATTCATTTTAGTTACAAAATTCCAAAGTAATAAAGTCAAATTGAAAAAACATATCGATTTATTAAGCTTAATTACTCGGAAACGGCTTGTCTGACGAAAATTTTCAATTAAGCCTTTTTTGTAGGGAATTAAATTTTATATGAAAATAAGCTAAAATGAATTTTTTCATTTCAATGTGTTGGCAGTTCTAACGTAAAACTTCAAATCATGAATAATTTTTTTTTTTTTTTTTTTTTTTAATTAAAAATAGCGATAATAGACCTCTTAAAATTAATATTGAAGGCAAAAATTTTCACGTATTTTTTCTTTTGTCATTCTGAATGATATTCTCGATATATCTTTTAAAAAAAAAAAATAGTCAATTTTTCTGGCCCAGTCTAATATATATGCTTAAATAATAGAGCGGAACATTTGTAAAAAAGTCGTGATCAGAAGTGCATTCTCGACTATCAGTGATATGGTGAAACATTGAATCCACGCTTGCAAGTGAAAAACGATAGAGAGCTTAGCGAAGCAGGTAAAACGCGCTCAAAATGTGAGGGAGAAATAATTGTAATACGGCAAAAAATATAAAATTTTGACTTTTTTCGAATTTTTTCCCCTAATAATTGCTTTTATTTTTTTATACTATTATCTGTGGGACCCTGCAATTATATACATCAATATATATTTATATATATATATATATTAATTACAACGTAATTCTTAGGCTACCCCCCATTTGAAAAAATGTCCCAAAAAAATGTGTCAGAAAAATTTCTCAATTTTATGTAACGAAAAATGTCCCAATTTTATGTAACGTTTGTTATATTTTATAGGATTTTTGTTATTGTTATTTAACAAATGTCACAATTTTATGTAATGAAATATGTAACGAAAAATATAACAAAAAAATGTCTTAATTTTATATAATGAAAGTTAAATGTTAGAATTGGATTTTTGTGGTTATGTTATTTTTTTTTATGTTGATGCCAGTAAGAATTATGTTGTAAATTTTGATCATTTTATACATAGTATAGAAGAGAAAGAGACAGAAATGAAAGAAAGGGGGGTCAAGGGGCACAGCCCCTTGCGAGGCCAAAATGACCGAGTTTTATATATATATATATGCTAGCGGATGATGCAAAACTGCGGAATCTTTTTTAATAGAAAAATGATTTTAAAATTCGTGCCGGAATTTTGCCCGAGTACTATCGTATTTCCATGGAAAGCAGAGGAAGAGAACTAGTGATTGCTTGATAACACTTTCGCAATCAGGCCCGTTAATGGTAAGAATTACACGGTGATGGCCCGAGGGAAAAGAAAGAGTGGGAAAGGAAGCAAAAGACCAACGACGCGGCGAAAGTGGAGCAAAGAAAATAAATTTGCAGAATTTAAAATAGTAGTTGCGAGAGAGAGAGAGAGAGAGAGAGAGAGAGAGCAAGAGAGCGATTTCAACTTGTTCAGAAGTTTCGGAGCAGCAGCAGAGAACATTACGGAGTACGCTATTCGTTGATTCGGCGCTATGCTGTGCTTCGGGTTACTGCCTGTTATATGTCCTTCTCTCGCTAGTTAAAGTATATTATTGCTTCTCCTTTCAAACATGTTTCTCCTTTAAATTTCCTTTTTCTTCATTACGAGTCTAAATTAATTCGTACATACCGCGTCTCCTTCTTACGACAATATGTTTAGATTTCTGTTCGAATTCGCTCGAACTTTGGTTTAATTCGAAAATAAAGTTCATTGTCGGAACGGGAATGTATGTAACCAGGAAAATGAAATAGCGAGAAAGATGAATTACTCCACGAGTTGCCACAGTAATATAATCTCCTAGCTGACATTATCATAATGTTCGAACGACGAGCCAGAAATTAATGAACAACATGCAAGAAACGGACAGTTCTGGAACAAATGATCACGACTGGATCGCGTACTCTAATGCCTAATGCTCTACGGTAAGCTTAAGCTGTGTAAACCCGATAACGGTTGTGTAAATATCGAAGTATTTCAGATAAAAATACATCGCATGATTTATATTTATTCCGCAGCGTTAGAATAATGTGTTTTTAGAATTTACGGAAAAATAAGAGAAAAATCTAAAACACGTTAAAAACGTATTTATTACGACTAGAAGTAACATATATCAAATGGAAGGCGAGATTTTTTCGACAAAGGAATTAAAAATGACACATTCTATCTTAAATTAATGAAATTAAATATTAAAAGTTTCGCAAAGCCGGTGAATCTCATTATTCCGGACAAATGAACGAATTATTATCTTCCATTTCTAATCCAATCAATCCGACTGATTCCATTATGCTGAGAGAAGAGGAATATAGTGTGAGGAAAAAATACCGACGGATGAGCTGGAATATCGGCTAAATAGCGGTGCCTTCGATCGCAGCGTGTTTTATTTTTCTTTTTCTTTACAAACTCTGTAAAGAAAACATGAACGTTTTCGACATAATCTGACAAGCTCTACTACTGAATATGTATTTCCACTCGTCGACTATTATTTGCATTGTGTGTGGTGGTGCAAATAACGTTTTCCTAGCTCTACTAATCGCCATCTGACTTTCAGTATTAAAATTATAGTGTCTCGTTTTGTCTTTTCAATATTTTTCCGTTCTGCTGGTCATCACGTTGTTGTATTTTATGCGCCCATTCTGGACCGTGTAGGTTTTGGGTCATAATTCCTCGGGTCTTCTTATGTAGCTCTGTCGAAACGGTATATTGTCGCATCAACTGTTTTTGGTTAAAGTGTATGATCTGTTTCTTGAAAGATGCGAATAGTTTCTTGGCCTCTTCTTTTGATTCTAACAATGACATTTTGTGCAATCATTCACTTGTTACGTTGTTGTACAATGTTGCGATAACTGTACAGAAATGCATTTCTACGTTTCGTTTCCGGAGGATACTTCTCATTTAATTTGCCACGCGTTCTGTAGTGAATGTTAAAAAATATGCCCATTTCCTATATTATAGCGAATTGAGGATGCTTTTTTATGTAGGCCGTTTTCCTGCTGCAACTCTTTTCTCATAGTTTCTTTTGTAGGAACCCGGATGTCGATCAGATCTTCACAAGTTTCAGTTTTTCTGCCAACTGCTGGGGCCGCTGATATTCGTTTGTAATACTTTTCCAATTGGTTCAGTTTACTTTTTCAGTACACCTATTTCTTCCGTTTGTTTTTCTAGTTTTTCAGTAATTTGATCGTTTTCTTCAAGTAAATCTTTTACTTTTCCTTCCGGGAAAATATTTTTCATTAGATCATTCGTGTGTGTTCCCCGAGGCCATACTTTTTAAGCTCAATCACGCTTGGTACGATGTGACATATAGGAAAAGTAACGGAAGCGAGGAAGGAGAAGATATTGTAGATGAGCGTAAGAAAAGAATTCCGGAGAACTGGAGGATGCTTCTCATTTCATTTAGTATGCGTTTTACATCGAGTGTTAAAAAATATTTATTTATTTATTTATTTAGAAATTCTGATATGCTCTATACGGGCGTTAGCCAAATTACATTGAGCATGTTACCCGGAAGTAACATATTACATTATTAATAACGTATTTACAATAATGATTAATATCACATATATAGACAGTTGCGATATTCGTACACGAAAAATATATTCTAGCATACACGGAGTACTTAAAAGAGAACATATCTATCCTCCGTGACCATCAACCAAGAATCTTTTTGGTGAAAATATGACGGTATGCCTTTGTTATATTTGATAATAAAAATAGAATTTAAAGTTCTACTTTACACGAAGAATAATGGACCAGAATTAGTTTGGGCGACGCGAATCGCAACTTTATTTTTAAAAAAAAAAACGGGGAAAAAATCCGAAAAAAGACCCTTCTTCCGATAGGTAACGGACATTGATTTAGTACGTATGGCAGTTCGGATAAAATTAAAAAAAATTAGCCCTTTCATTCTTTAGTCGATTGGGCTCAAATTTTATTATTCACCGAAAACAGAGGAGTGACCGGCGATTATTATTCAGCTTATCGAAGAGCGGGCTTACTCGCGAATACACGTCCAGATTTATAAAGCTTCACTTGATTTGTTATTTATCGTATCGGTTAAAGGTCAGCCTAGTTGGGCCTATTTCGATTTAGCTAAATGGCTCAGCAACCGATTCGCTTTTCAAAGTTCGAATTAATTTCACTTCCGTTAGCAGTATAATCGTTTATGCTCTATATCCCATAGACAAAATACGGCTTTCTCGGAAAAGCAACTGCAATCTTTTGACAATGGAGGTCCCAACTCGGGGCAGTAGCCATTTATTTTTTACCAGATATATGCGTCGATGAACAAAGAGAGCTATTTAAATTGGAGAAATTTTTATACGGATAACAAAATGAACCGGAATTTAAATAGAAAAATTTTTCAATTTTAATTTTGAAATTTAACTACCGCCAGTCAGCATAAATCCTGACGGAAATAAGTAGGGGGAAACCGCAGTCGGCTACTGTAACATATTAGCTAATGGTGTTTCATTAGAGTTCGCTTTGCCACTGCACATTGAAAGCTTAAAGAGTAGTCATTTAGGCGTTAGGTTGATATCCACAGTTAACCCCATGAGTTGTTCATCCGCTGCGCATGAATCGTGGGGCATCAGGTAAGCTGATGAACAGCGTATGCGAAATACATAATCGTCTTGAGAAATCACTTATGGTTGTAACCTACTATTCGTGATATCGAATTTCGGAAATTGCGCTAAATACATTTAAACGGGCCGAAAGCTGTTCATGAAGGGAGCAAATATGTGACCAAAAAGAAAATATTTTCTTATTCAGTGTATCATATAGGAGGTCTGTTTTATAATTCTTCGATTTACATCATTATACTAAACGAAAATAGAGGTAAATTCATGATTTTCAAAGAATCCAATTATATACATTATACGGAAATTATCTTTTCCGGGATAATTCAAACATATTCCTTATTTATAGGATATATTTTTAATTATTTCGAAATTAAATATTTGCATTTTTGTTAATATTCTTTAGTTTTCTTTCCTAAATGAAAATAGTTTTTTGCTAACTTTCCTTTAACTAACCGAATGTCCAAACTTAATCTATGCTCTGGCTTCCCTCCGCAATATCCCCCTTTGTCACTCCTATCCTCCTAGGATTCGCCATCCATCGCATCCCTTCTCGATCTTTTCAAATCAGTAAACCTATTTTATAGAATATAATAAACTTGCAGGCCGCGCTCTTGCTGCTGTACACAATGCGGAAGTAAAAAAAAAAAAAAAATGTTTCTGGCATATTTTATTATTCAAGTTCATCGTTTTTTCTTTTTTTATTTGACTTTTTTTCGTCTTTCACCGTTAAAAATCCACCAACATCAGCCAATTTATCGATTACTGTTTGAACTATTCCACTAGTTGTAAAAGGAGTGTCTGAATAACAGAGTATCGAACCGGTTAACATAATTTCTGTTTGAAAATCAGAAACCGTCGTAAAGTCTGTGTACGTATTGCGCATCGGATCAACGTAACAGGTGTAAACCGTATCATAAATAGCGTCACCATTCAATGGCTGATAACACTGTTCAAAGAGTACATGATTAACAAAACGCATAGACAATAGTCTTCCAATCCGAGCTGAACCGCATATAGGGCGAAATGTGAAATGATCACCAACGTAATTTATTTTAGCAAAAGTACTGTCAATTATTTCAAAGGCACCATTTAAACCATAAATGAAAACTGAAGTATTTATGCGATCTATAGTTAATGCTGCAGCCTATCCTAATGATTTAAATATTAAGTCTAGAATTGGTTGAGATACCGAATTACCAGCAAGCAATGACAATACAAATTTTGTACCTTTAACTATAAGTGGTTTTTGAAATCCACTTATTTCTGTAGGTAGAGGTGCTGCGTTTAGCCTTTCGACCAGCTCTACGCTGCGGTTTGCGAATATTACGTCGCGTCATCGGTACACAAATACTCCCTGGACACGCATACGACGAATATCTTTCATTCGGTTCCAGTCAGTTCTGACCGTTATGACCTGCGAGCTCTCTCCACTGTTTCCGGTCTTGAGCTGTGTTAATCGTTGTTGCTACCTGACTAAATTGTCTTCGTAAGCCGTCAGTCCAACGCGTGGGTACTCTGCCCCTTTCTCGTGTACCGGGGGCTTTGCCGAGCAGCAATGTTTTCCCTAGATTTTCACCTGTGCGTCTTACAATATGTCCCAAAAATTGATGGACCCGTCTTCCACATAATCTGTGCAATTCCTCCGGTTCATCCACCTCCGCCCGTATTGAAAGATTTGTTCTTCTTTCCGTCCACGCTATAATTCGTCACCAAATCCACATTTTAAACGCATTAATGCAACGTTTATCCACTGCTTTGATCGTCCACGTTTCGGCCGCATACAAGAAAATTGGCAGAATCAGCGTTTTTATTAGTTTCTTCCGCAAGTTTACAGACAGCTTTTTATTACAGGTTAGGATTTTCAGCCGCGTCATTGCAGCCTTACCTAACGCAATTCGTCTTTTTATTTCCGCTAAACATCCACTATCAACAATAATCAGCGACCCTAGATAGATAAACGACTGTACTTTTTCGAAATCTATCAGGAGATTGGTGTGTCGTTAAGGACAGATTTACGGTCTATCGCCATAATTTTGGTTTTATTTACATTGACTAATAGGCCATGTCTTTCGCTAGCTTCTTTGCCGCGTTTAATTAACTCCCGTTATTTCTTTGCCTGATGTCGCCACTAGCGCAGTGTCATCAGCGTATCTCAAATTGGAGATCTTCCTGCCATCGATAGAAATTCCACCGTTCCATTCGTGTAGAGCTTCCCTCGTGTAATATACTCGCCGTAGATATTGAAGAGTTGAGGTGACAGGATATCTCCTTGTCGAACGCCGCATTCTGCTTTGAAAGCTGTCGATTCTTCCCCAGCATTCGGACCGTAATTTCACTGTTTTCGTACAGACTTTTCACCAATGTAATTTGATGTCCAGGTGTGCCCATTTCTGCCAGGATGCGCAGTAAAGAGTTCCATATTACACAATCGAAAGCTTTTTTATAGTCAATAAAGCATAATACCGCGGGGATGTTATATTCGCGACATTTTTCTATTATCATTCGTGTGTTAAGAATTTGTTCTCGTGTTCCACGTCCAGCAGGCTTGTTATTTGTCTTTTAAGAAAGGCCTTCAATCGCTCGTTCAGATTTTTAACAGTATCTTGCTTGGATGTGAAATTAAAGAAATCGTACGGTAATTGGTGCATTTCTTAGTATCACCTTTTTTGTGGATTGGTATCAGTATTGATCTGCGCTAATCTTTCGGCCACTCTCCCGTACGCCATATATAATTACAAAGTTTCCATATAGTAATAATCGCGTTATCCCCTAGCCTCTTCAAGATCTCTGCTTCTACGTTATCACTACCTGGCGATTTCCCATTTTTCAGTGATTTGATTGCCTTTTTTACTTCCTCTATTAGGATATCAGGTTCCGTTTCCTGGGATGTAGTGCCATCCGTCACGAAAAAATCTGTATTTCTTCCTTCTTCGAAGTATAATTTTCCGCAATAGTCCCGCCAATGTCTCAATACTCTCTTTTTGTCCCACGCTACATTACCATCTTTATCTTCCACTTCGCATCTTTGTGGTTTAAAACTTCTGGAAAGTTGCTTAATCTTCTTATAAAAGTTTTTGATATCACGTTTATCATCAAATTTCTGTATCTCTTGGAATTCTATAAACGTAGCACGATCTTCTCGACATTATTTCTTAACTCTTCGATTTACATTCTGATATTCCGTCACATTGCCAGATGATTTCGCTTGTTTTCGCGAGACAATTAGGGCCAAAGTACGATCAGTTATCCACAGTTGATGCCTCTTCTTTAGTTTTGGGTTTTCTGCAGCTATTTCTTTTTTTTACTTTTGATTGTCTCTTATCCAGTTCCGCTAATGGGGTTTCCATTATTTATTTCATTATCAATTTCATTATTTATCACATTCTTATTTGTCGTTACATCAGAAGCTACTTTTTGACATTCTTGATCCGTAAGGTAAATTCGTTTATTGACCTTTTGGCTGACATTGCGTGTTCTTATCCGAAGTCTAAATTTGACACATAATAGCTGGTGATCGGATCCTACATCTGCACCTGGGTAGGTCTTAACTCCAACTATTGACAATTTCCAGCGCCGATGAATTAGGAGGTAACCTATCTGATTTCTTATAACTCCGCCAGGTGCCTGCCATGTGTATAGCCTCCTTTTCTGCCGTTTAAACAATGTGTTAGTCACGACTAAATCCTGTTCTGCATAAAACTGCAATAGGTTTTCTCCTCTTCTGTTGCGGGTGCCTAGACCAAAACAGCCCACAACTCCATAGAACCCATCATTCACATTGCAGCATCCGACCTTAGCATTAAAATCTCCCGCTATCAACGTTACTTCATTCTTAGCAGTAGAGTTAACCAGATTTTCAAAGTTGCAGTAAAGTTTTTCAATTTCTTCATTGTTTGCCGCGCTCGTAGGTGCGTATATTTGTATGATATTTATCGGGGTTAGTTTAGCATTCATTCTTAAGATTATAATCCGGTCACTTACCGCTCTTGTTCCTATCACAGCATGTTCATATTGTTTTGACACAATTATGGCTACTCCGTTGTGCCTTACAGCTTCATTGCTGGCCATAAAAACGCTGTTTCCAATCGATGTTTTCAAATGACCATTCGTGTTCCAATGTGTCTCACTTATCCCTATAATATGTATATTCAGTCTTTCCATTTCCTGTTCTAGGATGGTCAGTTTACCGCACTGTTGTAATCCGCGAACATTCCACGTTGCAATCTTTATCGATTCTTTTATCTTCGTTTTAGTCTTTATACAGGTAGCCTGGGTTGCGTGATCGGTGATTCTTAGCACCCCTGCCCCATTTAAGGGGCGTCGGGACTCGGGGCCGTTTGTATTTTTCGCGCTCATCAGGTTTTCTTGCGAGAGAGGACATGGTGGTTTCGCCTTGCCTTCCATGTGCTTTTCTGTTAGGGTTAACTCCCTTAGCCGAAGAACTCCACTATAAGGCGTCGAGTACTCGCTTACTCGCTCTAGATTGGTATTCGCCAATCCGACTGGGGCACCTTGTTACGAGCGAGATGATGATAGTCTGCTATTGTTAATGCAGTAAAGAGCTTAACGGTATTTATTAGAAGGAACACCTTTGGAAAGTGATCCCTCCTCCGTTTTCCTATCAGCTACGTGTTTTGTGAATTCCGCTTCAGCTTTTCTAATCCACCATATTACGAATATAAGGAAAAATTAATAATGAAAATAGACAAAACAAACGGATATAAAGTTGAAACGGAATATTAATTTTTGAGGTATTTATTATTTTAACGAACGTTGCATTTAGTAATGCCAGTTGTTGAGAAATTTGATTGAGACAAAACAAATCAGAATGACAATAAGACATAGAATGCAAACAAAAAATTGCTGGACGACGAATTACAAAAATTTCTTATTTTAACCGGCAATACTAGAAACATCTAATGAAACCAAAATTTAAAAAATTAATGCTGTACTTTGAAAGTTGCAATAAGAAATAATACCCATATATAACGTCACCAGCTGCTAGGTTACACTAATAACTATATGGAATTTAAAACACACACACACAACGAATTTTGAGCGCGGTCACCAACCTAAAACGGGTGATTAAAAGTTATGCGGAATATGTTTAGTAGGCATGGCAGGGAGTTGTGCAGGAGGTTGGTAATATGCTTTAGAATTAGAATATTTGTGAAAAGTAGGCCATTTTTGACGAGGACGTAATTCAGGAAAAGAGAAAATTAAGGAAGGTTTGGAAAAATTAAAAGAGGTAATGGGCTCTGAGGCGCGATCGGCATATGAAAAGACGTTGAAAACAAAACTATCCTTTTTAAATTTCAATGCTTTGTAAGAAGATGTATTTTCAAATGCCATTACACGTTTGATTGCTTTTTGTCCAGTCCACTTAGGGCACCAACGATCATAGGCATAGTGGTCACCTTTGCAGTTTCCACAATGTGGAGGTTCTTTCTTGTATTTGGATTTATTTTAATAGTTTATTGCTATATTATAGAATATAGAATTAAGTACTTTTCCTTAATAATTAATATATTTTATAAAGAGTGCACTGGTATCTAATTTATACTTACAGCTTGCTATTTCCATCGTACATATTTGACTGTCTAACGGAAATTTTGATAAATCCATCATACAAGAAAATGTCAGCTTCAATCTATATGAAAAAATAACTCATTAATTAACATATATTTTTCACTTGATTTCAGTTCATTTATTAAAAATAAATTAGTCAGTACACATTTTACATTTAATTTGGTTTGTGCGGAAAAAAAAATATCAGTCAATCAATAGTATTTTATAGTAATGTTTTCCTTCTAATGGCATGTACCAAAAAATAAAAAAAACAAAAAAAAAATACCGCGGCAGTTGCAGTTTTTTTCTCAGAGCTATTCCCTGCAGGGATAAAATTTTCCTTTCGTAGTTGCAAAAGCGAATTTAATATATAGTACTTCTTTAATCAATGTGAATTAATCAATTTCTTCCCTTTAAAATCCTTTATCGTGTCCATTTGGAAGGTGACCCATGTCTTTTTACGTTTTACAGATCTCTAATATTTGATCATTGATATTATTTCAGTTATGGCAGTTCCTTCAGGTCTGTATTTTTTCCCCTTCTGTTGGTGCTGTGTATTGCTGTGATAGCTTAAAACATTCAAATGTATTTACGTGGATCTCAAATGTTATTGATTTTTTTATTTCTTAAACATATTGTTACGATTTACAGATTTTCAGGTCTCTGTTACGGGAAGCCAGTGTTACGATTTGAGGGTTTTCTTCTTTTTTTTACTCCTTGTTGTTATGAATCGATGTTTTTACTTCTCATTTAGAGGCAAAACTTTATTTGCGATCCAGAGAAAATTATAAAAAAAACGAATTGTATCTTAACGGGCGCCAGTGGTAAATTACGGCCTACCACAACCGAATCAACTCTGCCGAGCAGAGCGTCAGGCTTTTATATCCGATTTATTACGAAGAATAATTCTTTCACCAAACGATTAAAATGAAAACAAAAAAATTATTTAGCGAACCCACTTTTATCTCACGCTCATACCTTTTCCGTCGCGGAAAATGGCACTGTAGCACGTGTCCAATTAAATATTTCTGATGTTCCGAATCACGTATATTTCAAAAAACACAACAACAAACAGAACGAACGTGTACCAAACTGATTTAGACTAAAAAGAAAAATTGTATACATATAAAAAAATTTGACTGGTTAACATGAAATTATGATTTCATGAGAAGGAACACGACAACTAGATAGTACGCGATTTTAAACGGTAATTCAGGTAACTGACCGCGCAACAAGATTAACACTTAAGAAGACGACTAAAAATTTCGCAACAAAACGGCTCTCTATTTTATTCTAAAACTAACTGTACATTACCGAATCCTTATCAATTAATAACAGAGCCGTTACAGCACTCATCTTCACACACGGCTCACGCAGCTGCCAGGCACTATCCTGTTGTCGCAGACCACACATACCAGTACACTTACACAACCCCTTAATACTTCCCGAGCCGAGAAATTCGACAGAAATCGGAAATTACATATTCGGTCGTGTAAATATCACGGCCGTATTCTCCGCCGACAACGAACAATACGATGATGCCGAGAGATCGAAAATGAATGATTTTAATCAGAGAATAATTTCTAGCTCGACATCATCGCTAGATAGCGCCGTAAATACCGAATCCGTATCAATA
Organism: Icerya purchasi; assembly: GCA_039619475.1. Taxonomy (NCBI): domain Eukaryota; kingdom Metazoa; phylum Arthropoda; class Insecta; order Hemiptera; family Monophlebidae; genus Icerya; species Icerya purchasi. Next base: position 476,217,440 of record CM077116.1, on the reverse strand, counting down.
TACATTGCGTTTGGTCGGCAGGATCCTAAAAATTACACATGTCTCCATTCTTTATTTTATAAATATCATACAAGGTTACTTAAAATTATTATACGGAAACATGAATAGAGTTACCGATAAAACTTTTATAACCTAAATTTATTTATGTACTCTCTATCTGATTTTATTCTTACTGTATATAATTACTCATACACCCATTTTCCAAGTATTCCATACGCATTCATATTGATATGAATTGAAAATGGAGTCACTAATTTCGGACGCCAGTTGATGTGAATCGATCTTGTTCCTCTTTTGGGAGCCCGTTGATCAAGCAAAATAATAAAAAAATACAAAAAAATATATATATGTCCGAAAACTATTTTGTGGGCGCCAGTAGCAAAAATACCGGCTTGCTACTACCGGAAGCTCGGCCTAGCAGAGCTTTAGGCTTTTAATCGAAAAAAATGTATACAAAAAAAAAAACCGACTCGCGAAATCCGCCGTTCGAAGGCGGTATCTCTCCCGGTGGAGATATCACGGGGTAACCACGTGTCCAATAACGAAACCTATTTCCATGAAACGCGTGTATTTGAATATAAAAAAAACACAAATGCAACAAATTTTTTGAATATAACAATTACAAAGAAAAACGAAATACTTGTCAAAATTACGGAGCGGACATTAATTATGACTAGGGTTAAAAAGATACACGTGACGGCGTGCTCTTCCGACAACGATTAAAAAAAACGACGACGAATCATGACCGACTCGTGTGAACCGACTCGCGTGTACAACTGAATTGATCTAGTTAACAACTGAATTAAACACTCTGATTATCGATTTACCGTTTCTAGCACGAACGAAGATTTTTCGGTACACGATGGGCTATTCCAAACGATATAGTCGATCGCTGAAAATTACCCCGTACCTTATCAATTAACACGCACGCCGATTTTTCTAGAACGTTCTTATATTAATATGTATTTCAAATCGGCTGCTACCCTGTCTTTCCGGGATTTCACCAATTCTCTCGCGACTCTCGTAGCTACACGCTCCGTACTTATACGTTTCGACGGTAAACGCGACCGCGATTTCCCCCGCGAAACCAGTTCACCCCGGAACACAGCCGACAGAACGGCTATGTTCGGGACAACCAGGCTTCTCGGTCGAAATATCATCTCCGATCGCAATTCACCGTCATTTATGCTGCCCGAGAAAAACCCGAAATATAAAATGAATAAAAATCGAAATAACAATTTCTACCTCGGACAGCATTATCAGAAACCGTATAAAACGTAATTAAAATGCTACAGCTGCCGAATCCGTCTCAATATCTACAAACATATCCGCGTATATTTTACTATCTTATAATAACATTGTTGTCTTTTACTTCTATTTTGGTTGCTTTCTTGTTATTAGTAATTTATATAGGAGATTTCTTTGTATATTTTCATCATGCTTGTTTAAGTTGCTGAAACCAAAATAAGCAAATTCATAGTAATATTTAATAAGTTATATAATAACCAAAACTGTATAAATTATAAAAAAGGAGTTACGTTGTATAAAAGTGTATTATTTTACCTAACATACTTTATAATAGTATCATATATGTAGAAATGTTAAAAACTAAAAAATTTCAAAAGATGTTAAAAAGCTTTCAAAGGCTTATAGCTATAAAAATGATTAAATCATATAGAAAAATCAGTTATTTGTCGGCCATAGTTTTTTTTTTTTTTTTTTTTCCACTGTACCAGTCGAGGGACCACAAACAGCGCCAATATTAATTTTAATATATGTATTATGATGATAGAAATGTGACCAATCCAAAGCCCTCCAGTGAGGGGTTTGGCTTATAATAGTTCACTACAACTTATAAAAAGGGATACAAAGTCTAGAGAAGGACGAAAAGCGACATAAGCAGTACAGCACAATTTTGACCATATGGCCCTTAGGATATAAAAAGCGAATGGGATGGATTTTAAGAGAAAACAACATGAGATTAGTACAGCAGCGTGTACATAGTTATAGCTGGTATTAAATCAATTGAATATGAAATACAAAAATATATAAGCTTGGTCGCAATTGAAAATTATATTGATATAGATCATCCGTTCAATAACGTAATATATAAGACACCATTTTTTGAATATGAGGATAAACTACTTAAAGTAAAACAAATGAACAAACTTATGGATAAATTTTATACAAATAAATTTCAAGAAATATGGAATAATTATAATGGAATAACGTATCAATTTTTCCTAAGTATAATAGATAGATTTAAAAATAATCAATACACGCCCAATTTTTTTAATGTCCAATTTATAACAAGGCACGGTTTATCTTAAAGGTAGATTTATATAAATTTAAAATATCTGATTCTGACAACTGTGTAATAAGGTAATTTTAGAGATGATGTTTTTCATATACTGCAAGGTTGCAATAATAATAATAATAATAATAATAGACACTCTGTAATTATGATGTAAAACAACTTGTACAAAATTATTTTAATGAATTTAATAAATTTGCAACTGAAGAAATAAAATTCCGGAAAAATAATGTACATTTATATTTAATGTAAATAGTAAATATATAGTAGATATTGTAAAAAACTGTAAAATGGTAATTAATATAATACCAAATACTTAATTGGATGGGTTATATTAATTCCGTTATTATAATAAATCAATATTTTTAGTAAATAAACGTACCCTACCTGAAGTTTTGGGAATAGGGGGAAAAAAAAAGTTGCTGAATTCCTGGTTTTTATAAATTTGAAATTTTCGAATACTTTTTGCACTTTTTTTTTTTTTTACATTTATTATTTTGCCTAGCCAATTCATTATAATCAGGTAATGAAGATACTGTTTCGGGTTAAAATATAAATTTTTTTAATATGTTTCCTTCACGAGCCCGGTTAACTGCATTATTCCCTATAATGGTTTTTAGACATTTTTTTTTGTAACACTGCTGTCCTATGAAATTTGTATTTACATACACATTGTATATTTACATACATTTACATATTTGCACATACATATATACACTAGGGGGCTTTTCCTCCTGCCCGTTTCGCGGCTCCCGTTTTGTGGGAGTTTCGTCTTGACCAAGTATGCTCTTAAAACAATGATTTTTTTTTTTTTTTGCTAAATTCGTACTCTGCTCTCGAATTTACCTTATTGTTGCAACAGTACTAAAATGTTTAGTATTTTTTGTAAGTTTATTGTTCACAGAACTTGGTAGATGCATCTTATTCTGATTTAAAATCGTCAAAATATACCAAAAATACACCAACTTCAAAATTACAACATCGTTTTTCAAATTTAAAATCGTCGAAATACACTAATAATACACCATAGAGGAAACAAAAGAAGGATCGTTAACAAAAGATGTTTCGTCTTCGTCCACTATGAGTAAAACACGATGAACGAAAAGCCAGTATCGGTTGACGGGCGGGTGGAAGCGCGGTACTCCATAGATGCATACAGCAGTACCGCGTTTTCATGTGATTGGTAATGATCTTATTAAATTAGCGCTGATCTATTCACTTTTTACTTTGAGCCCCAAGGTATGAAAATTTTTCACATTTTATAATTTTCCTAAAAGTCACTGACCTGGAGCTGTCGATTAAAAAAAAAATTAGATTTCTAAGTGCTATAGAACGGGCTCAGGATTTTTTTTTCATTTTTGCGTCTTATTTTCGTCTATTTTAGTAGAAAAATTTGATTCATTGCTCGTTTTGAACCAAAAGGTATGAACATTTTTGACATTTTATAATTTTTCTAAAAGTCACTGACCTAGAGCTGTCGATTAAAAAAAAAATTAGCTTTCTAAGTGCTTTCGTCTATTTTTTTCCGATTTTTCGTCTATTTATTTCCTTGGCGCTTTATTATATAGATATATGTTATTTTATTTAATTTACTAATTAAGTTAATTCAAGTAAATATAACACAACGGTGACTATGTACCAACATCACCATTACATTCTGTCATAACCTATGTATAATATAAACCGAAAAAAATGTGTTTATTGCTAAGTGTCCACCACACTTGCGCACAAAGATTTTGTAATTAACGTTTATTTTCATAAGTACACTATAACCGATTACACACAGTATATCAAATATACTTGCCAACTGATTATATCCAAAATGGGAAAAACTAAAAAAAAAAAAAAAAACAATAATATCGCCGCCGACATATTATAACACTCAATTCTTTTTATTAGCGTCAATAGGATTCTAAAATGTTTTTTGTCTCGTCGGAGAGCAATAAAAAAGTGAATGCTAATAGTGGATAATATCAGACAGAGGAGAACCTTATGAAAATTGCGGAGAAACGTTAGAAAAACGGATAGCAGATAAAACAAAAACTATAAGCAAAATAAAGACAATAAACGCAGAACGTTTTCTGGCTGAAAAATATTCATAATTCGAGATAAAAAAGAAGCGAATAAATGAAATCGATGGATGCTTCAGTGCAGGTAAGTTTACAGATACCACTTTAGTGGCATTAACGGGTTTTCTACAAATCCATGTAACGGTTCTTCGGGTCACGCACAAATCGTTATGGGGGAACGATAAACAAATACTCCAATATATTCTCAGCTGGGTATAGCTGTTTTTTTTTTTTTTTTTTTTCAGTACGACCTACCAAGTAGGAAGAACTTACACGTAATGGAATAACGTTAACATTTTGTACTACACACCATCTTGCGAAATACAGCTAACATTCTTTGAAAACATTTTACAAAGCATTAATTTCGTTAGGACTATATGAAGACATTATACAATAAGAGAAAAAAAAATGAACTAAAACAAATACAGTGAAGTACCGATTATCCGAAATAATCGGGAATTGACAATTTCGGAAAAACGATTTTTTCGGATAATCGATGATCGTTATAGAAGCATTACATGTATTTATAGAAGCATTATAAGAAATTTAACATATAAAAGAAAAACATGGAAAATTACGAAATTTAATAAACTACAGTAATTTTCAATGTCAACATCATCAAGTCTACATATTTTGAGGTTTTCGCAAAATATACAACGACAAAAAGTAACGCTATAGCCGCTCACCAAAATTTTGGAACTTATTTTTTTCTCCAACTTCTTTCGCTTTTTGAATCTCTGTATTTTGTATTTCCTCTTCGATTTATATGCACCGAGTCATGCAATTGTGAGCAGAGTCGCAGAATTAAATAGTGGTGATACATTTTAGGCGGGGGAATTTTCCGGTAGAAATAAACTGTTTTGAGTTTTTCTTTGGCTTAATTCACTATCTAGCACGATGCTATACCGGCCGTAATAAATATCGATACTCGTTTTAGGATGCATATGTCAGTGTGCTCTTCGGTTTTTTCGAAATGATAATTTAAATGATTTTTTTATATTGGGTTCGTCAATAAGGAAATTAGCTCAATAATTAGAAAGGAGGAGAAAAAAAGTTGTATTCTTGAACCTTTTGGAGATGTAGAGAATAAATATAATTCGCTAGTAGGAATAATAGAAGAAGAAATGAAAGGGAATACAAGAAAACTGACGATTAGAGTAGTGAGAATACAACTTTTAATAGGGCGAAATAAAAGGCGTGGGGTCGATTGTTTACCCGAAAAGGGTAAACGGTCTAAATATAGATGAGAAACGAGAAAACAATGCTGGTAGGAGACATGTAAAGTAATTTATTAGTAAAACATTCGGTATCTTACAGATTTAAATAATGCGTATTATAATATTTAAAATTTAATATTAACTAGTTTGGAACACCCGTTCGTGATCATTAAAAATCCACACTATGATCATGATCGAACGTTCGGAGTCTTTTTTTTTTTTTTTTTTTTTTTTTTTGGGCTCGTCAACCAAGGACCTTTACCCAGAAACAAAAGGTAAGGAAAGAAATCGGTTATATTTTAATCCGATCAGAAATCTTTGATGAAAAAGAACAAATAGCGGTAATAATCAATTTGGGAAGGAAAAGACAGAATATAAGAAGCACAATAAGGAGTAGGAAGCCCAAGCCGCAACAAATGGGAATTCAAAACGATTCACAGAAAGAGATGAACACTGGAAGAACATGATCGGCGTCGCAAATAACTGCATCGTCAGAATGGAGGGCACAGTGTGGGGAGGAAATTAGGGAAAAACAAAATATAGATAATGGCAGCAAAGAATGACCAAAACGCAAAAGAAACAACGGAAACAACATCAGAACGTCGAAGAAAAGGATGCAAAAGAAATCATGAATATAGGGAGGAAGAGTAGGATGAACAGACAGATGAAATAAATAATTATTAGAAAAAGAGGGGGCGTAAATATCCGATACCATGATCTGATATGGAAGCTTTTACACATATCGATAGAAGGTTAGCAGACGGAATTTTTAAAAAAAAAAAGGGCGAGAAGACGCAGCAACCCGAGTACCAAAGTATATCAGCCGCTTCATTACCAAATATGCCCGAGTGGCTAGTTTTAACAGCAAATCAATATTAATAAGAATAGTCACAATGTCCTTCCTTCGACATATATTTTACTGTATAATATCTTCTTATTGACTAATTACTTTGAATTATCGCATTTTTATTAAATGTTTATGGTAAAAATCTTGAAGTCGGTTAACCACTTGAATTTGAATAGTTTTCGAAATAGATATGAATTTAGTTTAATGATATTCCATGTAAATAACTAAATAATTATTCTGAGGAAAACCACTTTTAATATTTCATCACTGACGTACGAGATAACTTTACCGTTTAAATGACGTTTGTTATATATATATATATATATATATTGTCATGAGCCTACAGTGAGTAGCGTGAATAAAATATTGATTTTGTGTTTGGAATTCTGGCTTTACTATGCTGTGGGAAATGAAAAACATAGATTAAATTTTATATTCTTTATTTATTTATTATCGATCATCACAGCATAGTATTTCATATATATTTCTCTAGTAATGTTCGAACCGAGTAAAGTAACATAGTTGATATTAAATGGTTCGAACGGTTGGGAAGTTGGAATCGAATTCCGATGCCGTACCAACACAATTGTAATAACGTAAAATTAACTAAGGCTAGACGTACTGCCCGACTAAAGCGACGTAATTGTGCCAAAAATTACGCGTGTGATAAGCATGATGTGTCGTTGCGACTGGTCGGGCAGTACCGACAGCTGATCGACTACCTGGGTTTTCGCGAGTCTTTCGTTCGTTCGTCAATTAGTAGTATCCGTTTTGCTCTAAAGAGAAGAGTGACCGTTGTCGAAGCGTGTGCATGATCGGCGCACTCGCGTGAACTTTTAATTAGATTTATTTTGCCGGAAGAATTTTTATACGTATATTTGTTAATTGTTGTTTGTCGTGGATTACTCGTGTATATTATTTTTATGTTCGATAATATAATAAAAGTTACAAACTAGTCACCGAGGAGAAGTTAAGTGTTTCAAAGTCACTAGAATACATATAAGTATATGTTATTTGATTAACTATCATATTTTATTTGTGAATGCGCGAGACCTTGGGCAAATTAGATAATCGGAATGGACACGGCGGTCCGAGCCACCGTGAGATAGCTTGATAATAGCTCAAACGCCTCTTACTCTTGAGATATTGAGAGTGAGCATACGATAATATATATATACATACAGCGCAGCGGAAAGCTACCTTTCCTAATTAAAAATTATATTACGTAAACGTGCGACGAGTAATGAGCGTTGAAATAAAGGGTAAAAATACATTTTAGCCTGTTTTAAAATTTAATAGATTCTTGGCATTTGTACCGCATTCTCTTGTCCGACTCAAAACATCTATACTATAATTTGGTTTAGCATAAATTCCAGCTGGAAAGGTACAGATAGAGTTATATTTTCTGAACATTTAATTTGTTTGTTGTTTTAAAATTACGGGGGAAACATGTTTGAGTTAGCGGCTGCCCCGATGGAAGCGCCAGTGTTACTCTTCGCTAGTCAATTTCACGCTACATCAACCAGCGCTAACAGATGGTACAACAGTGCAGTGCGTAAATATACACGCTGCAGTACAATAATTGTTCGCAGCACTAACACGAATTTAAATGTGAAAAAATGTCGCTTTCTCAGTTTCCAGAACACTTTATATCGTTAATTTTCTCCGCTACAAGCTGCATTGTAATTAAGAGCCTACGATGAAGCCAGTAAAATCTAATCGATTTAAGAAAATGCCTTCGATACGAAACTTTTTTCGTTTCTTTCTTTAGTTTGCACTTAATTCACCCTTGCGACGAATCTGCTCGTAGTTCGCTATTTGCATAACCGTCTAACTTCCTGCGAATAAGTTATAAAATAAGCTGTAAGAGAAATGTCCGATATGCTAGTTCTGTTATTAAAAGCAACTACGTTAAGTAACAGTCTATACTACACCGTCATTACAAATGCCGACTGTTTTCGAACAAAAACGTTCCTAAACCAAATCACTGCTATCGAATAAAATTTCTTCCGTAGTTTTTAGTATGTGTCGTGAGCGGTAATTTAAAATAGACGTATTTAAAATTCAAATACGGAGAACGAAATGGGTGTATTTTTGCATTTCAAATTTTGAAAATATTTTCCGCGCGCGTTTAAGTTTTTTTCCGCTTTGCCTCTTTTTTGTTCCTTCTTCTTTTTCGACGCATTGTGAAAGAACCTTCGCCCAGAATCAATAATATAATCCCTCTTTTTCTAAAATAAAAATAGAACAAACTAACAAAGGAACAAAACAAAAAATACTGTTCCGAATAATCTCAGGATAACAGGTATAATCTAAAATTCTTCAAAATATCTAATATCGTAAGAGATATTTCGTACATACATATATATGTATTTATTTATTTTTTTGTGAAACAGCCCCTTAAGGGAACTGTATAATTATTACAATCTTAGAACTATTTCTAAACAAGTAAAATTTATAACTAAATGATTTTATTTCTTTTTCTTATAATAGAACATATAGAAATATTCACACGGAAATTATTCAGCCCCAGCTTCAATGCATTTATAAACTAAAAACAAAACAATCCCCCCAAATATGATTTAGATGAGATATATGAAAATGTTATTAGTTGTATATTATTAGGAAGACGTGAAAGTATATCTGATAATTTAGAGGTTACTCGGTCGGTTTTAAGATCAACTGATAGTTTTAGAAAATTAATGTAAATAGATATGATCCTCCTCTAACCGTTATTCATATATTGATCTTTCAGATATTTTGGCAATATAAATGTTAAAAATTTAGATGATAAATGTTATTTATGATTTATTTTAGCTGGTTTATTTCCGGTAGATAAAGATATATAGCTTTTTTTAAATTTTATTACAAACTGACCATCTAGGCGCCATTTAGCAATATTCTTAACTAGGGAAATATTGAGCATGAAGGGAGAAGGACCACCCAATGGTACCTGCCCGAGATAGTCTTTACCTTAAACAAGGTCATGAGGTTTCTTACGCTTCAGCGGCCTCCTATCACTAACAGTATGTAGCAGTCCAGCAGCGAGTTTGTTCGGATGACTTTCAAGTCTTTCTGCGTGTCTTCCGGCATGAATAACGTCTGTCACATACTCTATCCCTAAATCCTGATGCAAGGTTAGATTTGATACATACCATAGCGCCTTGGTTACTAGCCTAAGGATTATTTTATTCTGCGTGGTCTGTATTATCTTAAAATAATGTTATAAGAGCTTGTACTTGGTTGATATTGGTTATGGGCCAAATGATCCTCCATTTTCCCTCGTGAAAATCAACATGCTGAGATGATGTTCGATAATTGTGTAATAGTGGATGTTTAAAAACGTCCACTGGGCTTCTTAATTCTGGTGCTGCAAATATTTCTAATGTTTCAATTTTTTTGCGCGTTGACTTGTATTGGGGATACCTTTTTTAGTAAGTCTATGTTCTGGCCCTAAAGAAAAAAAAAACAATCAACTCAAATACCATTATTAACTAGAAAGCAAAAATAACAAATCAATAATCATTCCTCTGCAATAGGTGTTAGGTAACGAGAAACGTAACTACAAACTAGTTTCAGCTCTGTAACAGTTCGTTCCTTTCCAATCGATAACGTATTTACGTTACTCCGTTACTCCTGTCACTTTTGTTTCCCAGACACAAGAAGTAACCATCGTAACTGAAATAACTAGTTTTTACAATTATGTTACTCGCTCTAAATTAAACTTTATAAATTAAATACTCGTTTTCGTACCAGACGATCACATAGCTTAACCATGCATTTCACTAGTATCCATAATACTAGTAGTTACCACAATATATTATAAATAGCAACATGATACAAACTAACACTAAGCATTGTGAACGAAAGACGCACTTGTCCCAAATCTGCTCTTTCCCCACTTTACCTTATTTAAATAAGATTCTACAAAAATAGTTCAAATTTGTAACGTTTATGCGCTAAATGTAGATTATTAATTAATGCTATCCATAGATTTGGCGTTATTTGTTATTTGAACTTCAAAATAACTATACAGATTACGTATTAGATGTACTTTGTTAAATACAGATTTAACACATTTCTACAGCTTTAAATTATCAAAGTAAAGATTTCAAATTTCACGCTATGTATATAACTATTAAAGAAGACTATTTATTTATTTTTGACCACTGAATGATCAGTTAATTTAACTGTTGTTTAATACACATTTAGTAGATTATTTTTTAATTGGCTGTAGGATTGTTTATTAGTACTTAAGTATTTTAAATTAGTCAGGGTTCTCTATTATCCCCTTTCTTATTTCATCCTACGAGTTGTACTCTCTCAAAAATTTCCTCGCCCACTCCGCGGGACCTCCATCGAGCTTTTACTTCAACTCCGTCACGTCGTACGTCCCAATCCTACCTTCTATATTTTTTAAAAATTCTACAAATTTAATGGACGGATGTTTGCCCTGAACCCTCTCACATCTACATCTAGGCCGGGTACTCTCGCTATGGTAGCTCCTTGGTTGGTGCGCGCATTCACGCTAGCGCATCTTCGACTACGCGAACGTGTTCACATAGTTTGCGCGGCCTCGACTCGATCTTTTCCTCCATCTTTTTGTACTACTTTGCTATATCTCCTCGTGGTGGACAATTTCACCACCACATCAATCCGCTCGACTCGCACCTCGTTCGCTCGCATCCGGTCCTGCATTCGCTCTAATGAGACCCCAAAACCATTCTCAACGTCTTTTAGTTTATTTGTAATTTTTCTTGAACTTCGGAAATTTTTTTTTTTTTCGGGTGTTTGATTAAGTTCTTCTTTGAATATTTAGCGGATGAGAATATTAGAATCTATCGAGCACTACAAATACCAAAAAAAAAAAAAAAAAGATTTTTAATCACAGAAAAAAGGTTCAACGCGGAAGATGAAAAAACTTATGAACGATTATTCAGAACCAAAAATAACGCGCGCGCTTTTGGAGGTATTTAAATGCGAACTTTCGCCGATTGGCTATCGTTCTTTCCTCAGCTTAAAGTCAAATTCGAATTCGAATTCGAATTCGGTGGAGGAAGGTGACTACGGTATTTACAAAATTTTGGTGACGGAAGGACTATCGAAATAGTGAAGTTATTGTCATTCGAAATGTTTCCAAAATTGCTGAACGACTAAAGAGATGGGACAATTTTCTTCAAATAAAACATATTTTCATTTCGCTTTTATCGCTTGGGTCTTATTTTTCTACGACGGCCGGAAACTTGCTTATTAAATGGCCCCTACTCTGCTAATATGGTACGCAGTCAAACATCTGTAGGTTTCAGATTATATTGTTAAGCCTTTCGCATTTTTTTTTTTTTTTTTTTTCGTTAAAGCAATACAGCCGACGCTGCTGATGATAAAGGAAATAATAGTACACCTATTTGAGAAAGCTTTGAAAAATCAAAACCTGCCGCGGTTTACATCTGCTGGTGCGGGATATTGAAGAATTTCAATTTTTGCCGAAAAAATCTGTATTCTACGAGTACGCCGAAAAGCCATCTATATCTGTCCCCCCCCTTTTTTTATAGTTTCATTGTAATTCGAGTTTTCAACTTATATTACTTGTTACTACCGGTGGAACGTTCAATAAATGCAAGTAGTCGCATCATCGCGTTTATATGTGTAAATGAATTCGACGTGACTCAGTTATTATTACGTCGTCCTTCGTGGCAGAGGAACATATTACCGGACTTGATAACAGTTTAGTTTACAGCGGCGTTAGCATTGTACGTTCAAATAGGCTTTCTATCTGTTGACAAACTTGTCTAGTTGCAAACTAAGCCAGAACTATAACGTACTGAATTACGTTAGAAACTTCGTTAAAGAACTTTAATCCGGAAATGATTACTGCCTTTTTTGTAGACATTTCTGATATGTAAGCGAGGGAAAAAAAGAGCATCCCCTCAAATAAGATTAGCACATCATTTTACAATTTCAAGCAGCTAGACGATTTATTGCTCCCAGCTAAAATAAATTTTTTTTAATGATTGTCTTAGTTCTTTGGGGAAAATTACAAAGTACTTTCTTATGTTTTTTTTTATTTGTTGCAACTCAATTTCATGGTGGTACTTTGGTCGCGTTAAATGCTTATGCATTTTATTTGAATATTTCATTGTTCAGACATTTGCGAGAAAGAACTTTTTTTTTTTTCAAATATTTTGAGGTAATTTATTTTTTAATTACAATGTTTGGTTTAAATCAAGTGCGATAATTATCGAATTAATTACCACCCAGTTGAATTATTACCTGCATCGTTCGGTAGATTTGCAAATAGAGTGTTTTTTTTTCCAGCTTTATCGGAACGTATCATACTTACAGAAGTTATACGTTCACTCATTCGGTTCGCATTAATTGGCTCTTGTAATTCCTAGCCATTCGGCATCTCTCTGGCAGTGAAACGATTAACTCTTTTGCATGGGTTGCTACTTTTTCCCATTTCTTTCTTATGAAAAATCCCACCTTCTAACCCGTAAATGTTTTCATCTCAGCTTTAGGTCGGACCACCACTCTTCCTCTTTTTCTAATAATTATTTATCTTTCAACCTGTTCCTCCTTCTAATCCATGGCTTCTCTTGTTTCCTTTAATTATCTCTTTTATTTGTCTACCTTTTGACGAGGTTCTATTAATCTCGGTTTCTTATTTCCTTCTTCAATTCTGATGAAGAATTCGTCTGAAACGATTATCATGTATTTAAAGCGTTCTTTGTCTTGAACGCTTTGCCCTGCACTCCACTTTGACGTCCTGCTCCATATCTTTTTAAACGCTTTTTTTTTCTCTCCACACATCGTTATTCTTGCTACATTGATTACTTCTTATTAATAGACAAATCGGATTAAATAATATAACCGACTTTTTTCCTCTTAATCGTTTCGGGAGTGAAGAGGCGGGTTGACGAGTCCAAGAAAAAAACAAAACTTTAGTTATATTTTATAAGGTGTTTTATTTTAGAACGACATTTTACTATGAGTTCGTTTATTTTCGTGATCGTGAATTTTCTATTGAATCGGGCCGGAGTTAGTTTTTAATAGAATACTGCTAAATATTTAACTTTTTGATCTGGATTTATTATTTCGATAATCCTAATACTTTAAATTGAAATTATAATTGTTATTTTCCATTTTCTGCATTGTCATTAATTAAACGCATTTAAAATTTTACGCATAACAGAAAATATAATTATTTAAAAAATACATAAATCGCCATATAATTTTAAAAATTTTGTGCAATGTAAAGTTTGTTTCAACTGTTATTAATTATAATATTTTGAAAGTGTAGTATCACTTTCGGCCAGTTTTTATTTGTTCAGTACTTACTGTTTGTGAAAGTGAAGTTTAAAATAGCTTGTTCAAAGAACACAGCGACGGGATAATTTTCAACTCGGACAAAATTTCTCGCTTATAAATTAAACGCACAGATAATGAACGTTTCCCGCTGCTTCGGGCTCCGTATTAAGTGATTTGGATTGCGAATTTTCACCGGGATGTAGTCTAATTTCTTTTTTTTTTTTGCGGTCATAATCGGCTAATTGATGACACAAAGATGTTTCTGATAGGAGGTCAGTTAATCTGATTTTGTTTCGTTCGGTGCCCTAATTTTGTTTAAAATAATAAACACATTTATTTCTTAGCTTCGTGCAGATTTTGTTAAATTTATAAAATGCACCTTGGCAAATTTTGTCAATTTCGATTTTTTATTTAAGCTTAACGCGAGAGTTTATAAAAACATTTATTGTCTGCCTGACAATTCGTTTCACTATCAGCCATCGTTGCTAATCTTTCTGATACCCGCACTAAGATCATACAGCTATATAAGTCACTGTACTTGGACTTTTTAATAGCCTCGCGTATGTATTGCATATAAAGTCGCAGTTAATATGGCGATCCTGGATTATCGTTTTGTCCAATGTTATAGAATGTTTAATTATAATTTAAAATCCGATCTTTAAAGCGTTGTTTGAAATTTTATATTTTTCATTAATATTGTTACGATTAGATGAATTTCCACGTCCCTGTTACCGGCGGCAATGTTACGTATCTATGCTTTCGCTGTTCTTTGATTACTTAATGAAATTGTTGTTGATAATGATGATGACAAAACTACTTATATATTTGCGGGCGCCAGTGGCAACTCGCGGCTTGCCACTACCGGTATAACTCTGCCGAGCAGAGCGTCAGGCTTTTAAAAAAATTTTGCCGATAAAAAAAATATGAAGAAAAAGAAATATAAGTCGAACCAATCGAAGGCGGTAACCTCTCCGAAAGGAGATACCACGGTCGCGCAATGCGTGTCCAATAAAAATTTAGACAGACAAATCACGTGCATTTCGAAAAAAAAATTACAAATTGAACAACACAGGTAACGGAAAAATTCGCTATTGACTAGAACTTAAAACTTCGACTAAATATCTTATAAAAGGCACAGCTCGACAAAACGGTAACACGACTAGACAAATTTCTTACTGCTCTCGACGACGACTAGCTACGTACACTATTAAACGGTAACTACTAGTGCCTTAATCTAGCCAGATCGGCTCGATATATTACATTAAAACTAACGGTACATTACCGAAATCCTTATCAATTACACGTAGCCGCTATCTGATCTTCACACACGGCTTACGCGGACGACAGACGCTATCCTGTTGTCGCATACATACCAGGACACTTACACAACCCCTTAACTCTACCTGAGCCGACGAATTCGACAAAAATCGGAAATTACTTATTCGGATCCCGGCCGTATTCTCTGACGACGATAAATAATAGGATTAATGCCGAGAGATCGAAAATTAATGATTTTAATCGGAGAAGAATTTCTAGCTCGACATCATCGCGCCAGGTAAATACCGAATATCCGTATCAATATGTTCGTAATATTTTCCAGCTATCGGAAAAGTGTTACAAAAATGTTAATTTTGCGACTTCATTTCGACGTTTATAATGATTATTCAGAACGGCCATCCAACCAGAAAACCGGGGGAATAAGCTTTTAGCCAAAAACGATATTTTTAATAAGGAAAAATCATTTGAGCAAAAAATGAATGCATATTTTACTGTACATTATTCGAAAATAAATTACGAAGTTCTGTCTTATTCATGTAAAATAAGCTGCGACGGTCAAATATTATCGATAGTAACAAAAAAAATCCGTTCTTCTTTTTGTACAATTCTAATAATCAGGCAATCCGGAGGATTTGGAAAAACCGGGAATTTAAAAATTATATTTGAGGTGCCACCATGCTACCACTTTAGATCTTGACCCGAAATTAAATAACCCGTATGGATCTTTGATGATGTTTTTCAATGCTTTATTAACGTTAGAGGGCAGTATTCTATCGGCACTGGTGATGCAAACGTGACGAAGTACGGCTTTAATTTTTCAGCGATTTGGATTTCTGTGATCCATGTATTAGGCGCGACTGATAATAATTGTCTACTTTTTGGACGTGCCTCTAAATGTTTCCTGTTTCGTAAGGAATAATACCGCTGTTGTTTTTTGTTTTTTTTTCGGTCTATTCGTTAGTGTTGTTCACTTCCCCGTTGTTAAAGTTAAAATACTTCTGGCCCATCAGACATTTATTAAAAGTATTTAATGCCAATTTTTTTGCATTAACTTATTATATCCGGAATTCTACTACTGAAGAGACTTTTTTATTCTCAGCTTTTGGATCCTAACCTCCCTGCCCCCACGTTATTTCCGTTTTCTTCCTTGTCGTTTTTTTCTTTGTTTCAATCTTTTTATTTATTTTACTTCGCACCAAATTTAGTTGTAGTTTGTTGGTTTTTGTTTTCTTTCTTTTGGCCTGGCGCGAAACTATCTGGCTACCATCTTTGAGATCGCTGATAACGAATCCGTCATGAGATTTTGTTAATTAAAAATGGCGGACGAAAAAGTCAAAAATGTTTTAATTTTAATGACAAATTGTATATACGAGGATTTTTGAGGTCGCCGATTACGAACCTGTTATCAATTTTTGAAAATTCAAATTATCCTGCGCTTTATAACCGTACAGCCAAAAAAAAACCCCCTAAAACCCAGAAAGGGATTCAGCCTGTGTTTTTTAAATCAACAAACCCTAAACTCCTAAACCTCAGTCAGGCCGAAGCTCCGTGTTTTTAAACCGATAAACCCCAAACTCCCAAACCCCAGACAGACTGTTTTGACTTAAGTTATAACGAGCAAAACGAATATCAACTTCCTGGACGAGCCAATGTTAAAATTTAAAGTTGTTTATTTTTAAAAATGTTGATTATTATATTTCCGATTCTCGCAGATTTATTGAGCATGATAGCAGTACGAATATTATATGTATAATAGTATTAATAAACTGTTTTTACTGTTTATTGATCGTGAGAATTAGTAATTAAATGTTTTGATTTACTCATTGAATGTAATTCTCCTTATGTATAAGGGTTCCTTTTAAAAAAAAAATAAATTATTATATTACTAATTAACTTTGGCCACTTCGTAATTTATTTTTGTTATTATTTTCGTAAGAAGAGAGTGATTGCCCTTAATAAATAGATAAATAAATACATAAGTTGAACCGTACGGATAATTTTTTAAATAAGTAAATTATAAGAGCGGTTTTGAAGTATATCACAACGAATAGGCCTTTTGTTTGTCTGCAGTTTAGGAGTTGTGCGGTTTTAGTCATAGGCAATCGGCCTGTTTGATGTTTAGAGGTTTGAAACTGTATGGTTATAACGCACAGGCCTCTGGCCTGTCTGAGGTTTAGGAGTTTGGGGTTTGCTGGTTTAAAAAAACACAGGCTCAATGCCTGTCTGGGTTTTAGGGTTTTTTTTGGTTGTATGGTTATAAAACACAGGATAATTTACATTTTCAAAAATTGATAACAGATTCGTAATTAGCGATTTCAAAAATCCTCGTATACAATTTGTAATTAAAATTAAAACATTTTTGACTTTTTTGTCCGCCATATTGGATCCGCCATTTTCAAAACAAAATCTCATGACGGATTCGTTATCGGCGATCTCAAAAACCCTTACATCCAAATTTGTTACGAAATTTGATTACTTGATACATGTATTTATTGATGTTTCTTGTAAGGGGTGCTTTACCCCCTTTAAGGGTGAAATTCATGAAAATGCCGAAACACGTCGACTTTATTTTTTAATTGTGTGTGTTAAAAAATGTTTTTCTTATTTTATTTTAGTTTATTTTATAATTTTTTATTCCATAATTATGACAAAAAAAAAGGTGTTTTGACCCCCTAGAAAATAGGGGATGCAACTCCACTGTTTAAATCACTGTGGATTACTCTGGTCCTTTGCACGAGAAATAATTTCCATTTTGTTTTATAAAAAAATATAGAGTTAAAGACGTGATATTGAGGAAAAGCGATTTTCAGGGGGTGAACTTTAGTGGTGGTTTCATCCCTTGAAACTGCATATGGGCCGATAAAAAAAAAACACGTGACTAACATTTTTTTATTCTCTACAACATATCAAAAATTTCATCAAAATCGGCGTCTGACAACTCGTGTTCTTTCCTTGTTAGTATTTTCTGTTTGTTGCTGTCTTTGTCAGTGCTGTCTAACGGAAAAAGAGAGAATAGGGAGTAGTTTAGATTCTCTAGAATATTGGTGATATTATAACCGTTATTTTTTGTAAAAAGTGGAATATTGTTTGGTTGGTTTGATTTGAGAAACGTTAATTTGCAGTTTAAACCCCATGGTTTGACATTTTCAGAGTAAATTTGGGAGAGAGAGGGGAGTTATATGATTACATTATATCCTCTATGGTACGCAATAGATTTGAGAAATACGTCGTTTCATAAAGAAAATTAAATAACGACCTCTTTAGAAATTTAAAAATACATAATTATTACAATTTAATTTTAATTTAATTTTTAGGTAAAAAATAAAGAAATTATAAAATTATAGCTGAAATGGTAGTTGAGAATTTCAGTGCTAAGGATAGTATTTTTATTAGACTTTACTTCTTTTTTATTTTTGTTAATAATCCGATCCGAATTCTTTGTTTGTGAGCAAGTTTAAATATATATATGTCTTTGATATATTTTCATTTACATTCTTCTTCTTCTTCATTCCGCCGTCTCCATCCGAAGTTGGGCGATCGTCGTCATGGTTATTGTTGATTTTGATTGTACGGCCTCTTCCGCAAATTTTGGGAATATTTCGAAACAAAACGGCCCCTCATTGGAAACAATTTAGGCTATTGTTTAACCAATAGGTGAAATGTGTACAGGGCAAAATAGTTAAAATAATATCGTTATTTTTAAGCATATTTTCTCGACTTTTTGTTCGGCACAATTTTTTGGTATAACTTTATGTTTTCTGTTTTTATAGTTTATTTGGTTTCTTGCAATTAATTATTTTATTTTAATTTTTTTAAGCAGTGCTGTTTACTTTTTTCCCCAGTTTGATGACTTACTTTCCGAAGTAGGCTTTATAAAAAGGTGCATAATAACACAGTACATAAATATGAGATGCGCGAAATAGGGAAGAGTAAGCGGTAAGAAATTAACGATTAAAAATGGAATCGATTATTGTAAATTATCGGACAGCCATCTAAATGCCTGTGGATTTTTTGAAATTTCCGCCATTTCATTATTAACCATTTTATTTGTCAGTTTCGGAGCTATTAAATTTATTCGATTAATGTAATTCGTAATTTTGTCTATCGTAATTTATGTTTGAATTCACGAATGAAACGAAAGAAATGATTTTCTCTTTCATAATTTATTATTTTCTATCGTTAGCGTTTCTCAGTAATAACGAAAACTCCATGAGGGAGGAGTACCATTTGGAAAAAAAAAAACATTATTAATATCGGTTTTATTAATGCCCCCGTAGAAAAAAAATATTTTAATGAAAATTGCTAGCTTTTTCACAGAATCAGTTTATTATTTATGGTTTTATCGACTGAACATTAAAAGCTGTCCTATGAAACTATTCAATTGTTGAAATGGAAAAAATTTTTATACTTCCGGTAATTTGAAAAATTTATGTATTTTTACGAAGCACATTTAACGAACACTGTTCCATATGGGAAAATTCAAAAAAATGAACACGGAAAATAAAATGTTTCGTATTATTATTAGAAATCGAGAAGTATTGAAATAAATCAAAAACAATCACATTTTTTGATAACTGGTTTACAGAATTATTATTTCGAAATATATGTTCACCATGATTATCGGAAGCATTGTCTCCGAAATATATGTCGGTGAAATTAATGTTTAATAATAAATTGATGTTTCTAGTCAATGTTTATTACTGCGTTATATTACATAAAATCGATTTATCTATCGAGAAGCTCCCTATACTGCTGTTCAACTGCGTCTGTTACTTAGGGATTCAGCTTAATAGTCGTTTAAAATGTGTCATTAACAGTCTTTATTCAGTTTCTAATCGCAGATCTTGCTTATCGTGTTTTTTATTATTTTTTTTTTATTTATATTAAATTTAGGTCGCTTCAACAACTAGGTTATTAGCGACCGCAATACATAATTA
The DNA here is from genome assembly GCA_039619475.1 of Icerya purchasi. Taxonomy (NCBI): domain Eukaryota; kingdom Metazoa; phylum Arthropoda; class Insecta; order Hemiptera; family Monophlebidae; genus Icerya; species Icerya purchasi. The sequence goes on along the minus strand of CM077116.1, from coordinate 476,197,470 downwards.
TATTAATATTATTTTATAATAGAAATATGAACTTAGCAACAAAATTACTTATACATTTAAATACAAATTCATATTAACATTTTATATTAACTTTAATATTTCAATAGATTTTAGGAACATGATTGCTTTATTTATTCCATCAGAGTCGTTCAGGCATTCATGGAGTGTTCCCGGGATTTTACACTGTAGTCTTTGTTGGTCCAGCTGTGTACATTCCAGGAACCAATGTGAGATTGATGCTTGTTGTCTCGAACAGAATGTGCATATCTGGGGTGGTATTTTTTCCATTAGGTATCTGTGTGTTATATTAGTGTGCCCAATTCTTAGGCGAGTGATTATTGTTTATAGAGCTCTGTTGTTACGGTGAGGTGCTATTTGCCATATATTGTCCCGACAAGCTGCTATTTTATTATTTCTATCGTTGGTCCACCTCTCATTCCAGTAGATCTCTTTTTTGTGATGTGTTGCTCTGTTTAGATCGATGTATGGAATTTTAGTCTCGGTGATAGTCTCCAATTTAGTGGCCCTTTTGGCAGCAGCATCAGCTTTTTCATTCCCATTTATTCCAACATGAGCGGGTATCCATGCGAGCGTGATTTCTTTATTGTCTAGGTTACTTGTTTTAATCAGTTCACGTATGGAATGTATTATTGAGTTCTTGGTTGCTGGATTTTCTATCGCTTCCAAAGCAGATTTGGAGTCCGACAGGATTAAACCCTTGTCCGAGTCCATTTCTATGAACCATGTGATCGCTTGGTATATTGCCAGTGCTTCACAGGAGAATAAGGAGTACATTTCTGGGAGTCTTATAATCTTTTCTATATCATTATGTATAATGGCGCATCCCTTTTTATCCGCTATACTGGAACCATCAGTGAAGAGTTTATTGTGCTTAGGGTAATTGTGCAGCATTTCTTGGAAGGTTAATTTGTAGTATTTAATTGGTGTGTTGTTTTTATTACTAGAAGACGATGCCATCCTTTTCAAACTTCTTCCTATTTCTTCAACTTATTCGCACTCGTTCTCGCTTCAATAGTTGTTTAGTAAAATCTTTTCTCACCCTTTCCTCGTCAGATCGTCTCTCGCCTCATCACATTTTCTTTATTTATCATTTCTTCCACCGAGCTTTCATTTACATTTCCGAACATCATTCATTTCTTTTGTCTTTTCACACGAAATTTGTCTCTTCGTTTTCGATAATTAGTGAATTCAACCATAAAAATTAACTTGTATTTCGGATTTGCCGATAAATCTACAACAATCCAAACGAACGGTGGCCTAGTTTACATCTTCGATTTAAATCATATTCAGATTTACTCAAATTATTTTAATTCTGTAGAGGAGTCGTATTTTACATGTAATTGAATTTGCTTTTCCACTGTTAACCGCAAGAAGTTTTTTATAATGTCAGATTGCAAAAATGTTCTCGATCGTATCTCCTCTTCGTACGTTATTTCTTCTTCTGATCCCATTATCTTCCGTATACGATCCTTAATCATCCTGTTCCGGATTTGTGCACAAATTAGTTACTTTGAAATTGAGGGAAATGAAGTAGCTGATTGTCTTGTTCGCTTGGCAATTACCTCTAGACAAGAATTCACAGTCGACTTTAATAAATTTCTTCTCATTCCAACCATCCTCTCATAACATTTTATCCTCACGTTCCAAAGTAGTATTAAGTTTTAGTTTTTACCATCTTCATCAATTCTCCTTTTGTGTTTCCGTTTAAGATCCCTTTTAATCCTTCATTTCACTTACATTAAGGTAAGAAAACACTGTTTTACTTTTTCTTTCTTTTACCATCGCCTTTTCAATCGTGTTCGTAACGTTTTTTTCCTTTTTTCCTCTTTCATTTCTTAGCTTTCCTACTCATTGTCTCGCTTTCTTTTAAATTTTTTTGTATTTGTAAAAGCCTAAATAACAAAACATATAAAAAAATAAAAGGGTTTATTCTAAATTAATTTAGACGGACTGTAAAATATTAAACTACGAAATGCTAATGATCAAACGGTTTGCAGCAAAAATAAAAAACGAACTTTGTAAATCATCGAAAAATCGCATTTCGCAGACACCCTTACTTTGAAATTTTTTTTTGCCTACGATATTTGCCGAGTGTTTTCTTTGCGATCAGTCGGTCAGCTATTTCGACTTATTGCTTGTAACAAAGCTACCACTGCTCATTATTATCTCTATACCAAATTGTAAAGGAGCCATTGTCCTTAGAATGTAAGACGTTATATATATTTTTAAAAACTGCTAATGTAAAAATATAAGAAGGAAATAGTTAGGTATTTAGATCTGAGTATAGATTGGCCAAAAAGCGAAAGCCCCCCCCCAAAAAAAAAAAATTATAAATTGTACCACACTTTTGTCGTTATTAATTTTGTTTGGCCAACTGTAAAACAGAACCGTTTTAGTTGAACGCGATTTAGGAAGATCTACACTAGTTAGTCTTTCAGAACTAGTTGCATGCTGGGGCAAGGTAGACACCACTTGGTTATGGACGTGGCCATTTTGCTTCGGCATAATTTTTTATATATAATGGTTTTGAGTACAGTCTAGAGCAGTGTGGGCTCTGATTCACCGTAGTTGTGACTAAGCCACTATAACTCATATTATTTTTCAAGTATTAATAAACATAGGACGGTATAGGGGCACTGCTTAATTGTAGATGCAGTCATGCTGTTTTTTCCCTTTAGATTCACATTATTAATATCACTCGGAGGTGGCGAAGACCCTACCTAAGTGTAGTTGGGTTCATACTACTTTGTTATAATTCCCCGTCTATGTAATTTTCGTGAGGCATTTTAGAATCTCTTAGACATAGCGTTTCTATTTTCTATTTTCCTGGTCTTTTCTTTTTTGTTAGCATTTTTGGGTCGTTGGTGTGCCATGATTTTGACAATTTTAATATTAGCCACCCTTTACCCTTAGTGTAATGAGTATTATTATTTTCGGCTATTTCCTCAAATGAAAACTGTTGATGATTTAATATAATAACTACAATTTCCTTATTCCTTTGTAAATCCATCTGCTGTGGTTTATGGGCCAGCCCTTGTTAGTGAACCCGATAAAAAATAAAAATAAAAAGGAACACGATGAATAGAAATTTGGTTTCATAACTTTTTTTTTTTTTTTTTTTTTTTTGGGGTGGATTCATCAACGAAAAAGAAAAAACCATGTGGTCTTAACAAGAATAGCAGAAGCAACAGAAATAAATGAAAAAAGAACGCGAAAAGTACTGAAAGAGGTGGAAATTCCAGGTTTTAAAGGAGTGAAATAGGGGGAGAATCATGCGGTAGAAAGGATCAACTATTCATAAAAGAAACTAAGAAGGGAGAAAAAATAATAATAGGCGTTTACCAGCTGTAGCCTTAGAATGAACATTCGAGGGAACAAGAACAGAATTTCGGATTCAAAATGTGCTAAAAATCATGTGAAAAACCAAGCTAATGAATCTTCTAAATTACTACTTTCAGTACCTGAAGATCGGCGAAAAATTTATATCGGTTAAGTAGAACAGGGCAGATTCATAAATAAGAGCGTGAGGAATATTAGATAATCAAAAAGAAGGGATGAGATATTTTGCAGAATATAGAAACAATAGGAACTTCGTGGAAAACGGGCTTTAGTACGATAATTGAGGAAATGGTGGGAATTCGGAAAAAGGCAAGAAAATAGACACAGAAGCAATTTCATTTGAAGGTTTTGGAGTCATCGGAAATAAAATTTTCCTTTATTTTAAAAATATATTCCGTCTTTCAGTAAAATTCCTAAGCGTAACAGCTGGCTCAAAACAATGTTGGCTCAGTGGTGTATATCTAAGTTTACCCAAAAAAATAAAAACTGTATCAAATGCTTATAAATTCTTCATAGTCTTAAATGCAGCATTAATTGGAAAACTTCTGTTTACATAAAATTTTGATGTTTTCAAAATTGTTCTACTTTCGGCCACTGCTAAATATTAAAATAAGAATTCTAAAAGTGCTTGGTTTCACTCGTTTTATAAACCATTTAATGCTTGCGACTTACGGGATACACTGTATGTACATATTGGCAGGCGTCACAATTCTGTCGCGTACACGAAAAGCTATCAAATTTATCTTGTTCTAATCTTGATATTTTTCTTTCGTTTTATCCGAATGTATTGCCCGGTTTATGGAAGATTTAAAATTTAATTGGAAAGTAGGTAAACACGTTCGGAGAGTGATACTATTTTAATCTCGATCTGTCGTTTGTAGCCCTACACTTTTTTTTCTACAGTCGGAGCTAAAGCTAATAGCCCCTGCTTAACAGTAAAGTCCATAATAAGCTCGGTGAAACTTTGTGATTATTATTTATCGCAGGAAACAGAAATGCACGGAGAATTCATTTCTGTCTAGAAACCTTTCTTGCATCATTATTATCTCGGTCGCAGAAAGTTTTTTCTTGATGACAAATCGTTTACGCACTAAGCTCTCGTAACTTCTTTCACCGAATAATTCGCTATTAGGAAAATAACTGTGTCACGTCGCAGTTGTGTCTTTAGAAATGTGCTGTCAGTTTTTGTGTCTGGGTTATTAAGGATTTGTTTTGCTAACAATCACAAAGTTAACCCCGATTGTAGGCGATACAATCCACCTGGAGCGTATAAAGTCGACTATTCCACCTATTTACCTTACAGATGGAAAATTTTCAACATTGAACCGATTGCAAAAAAAAGTACCCTCAACTCTGACCCAATTATTTTGTTCCAACCCTTTCAATTAGTGAATTACCGGCATCATCAGTTTCACATATCAAACTTATCGCTTGCTTCACCAATTTTTTTCCCAAACTAGGCTCCATCACATCGTTTGGAACAAGCGTAATGCAGTCTTTTCGGAAACATCAACCTAATAGGGCAAACGAAATTTTCAAATATATGTATCGTAATGATCTTGGCAGTGGTTAGACATGACTGGTACATTATATATATTTTTTTTTTATTAAAAAAGAAGTTGTGGGTCCCGCAAGGCATATTGCCCATCTGCGGAAATACGCTTATTATCGTTTATTCAAAAAATATGTTACAATAATTCTTTACAATTATACTATTAGTTTTCATATTTATAAATAGTGTGAAAAATTTAGCTAAAAAGAAAATAATAATAATAAAAAAAAACTAAAAAAGAATAAAACAAAGAAGAACTACTTATTTATACAATTTCATACTATATGTTCGACGAATACGATTGGTCGATTCTTCGCCACAGCCAGTTCCCAATTTATCTAACCTAATGTCACTCATTAATGTTATCAACCAACCATTGCTTAATTAATACGTTCAATGTTCCTATCTCTTTTTGCATTATACCCTCTGAGATTCGTTCTGACAGCTTTTTTTTTTTTTTTTTTGGGCGCACCAGCGGCATTGACCCAACAACAGGAAAACTAAGCTAAGAAATTAAATAACTAAGCGGTCCGAAATGGACGCAACAAAGGACAGCAGTGCGGACACCACAGAAGATGAAGGAAAGGAGAGGATAAAGAAAGAGTTATAGGAAGTAGGAAGACCTAATGACAGGAGCTGACTGTATAAAAGGGAGCATTTGTTACGAAGAGCAGGACACTCAAAGAAAATTTGATTAGCATCACATGTACGAGGAGGATCACAATAGTGGAGAGAACAATCAGGAGAAGGCGATAGAGCAAATCGAAAGCGAGAGGAAGGGAGGAGAGAATGATTAATCCGGAGACGAATTAGGGAGACAATAGAAGAGCGACGACTGAGAGGAATAGAATGGAACCAAGACAGGGAACGAGAAATTGGCTGAATGAAACGGTAATGAGAATGACGATTAGAAAATAGGGAGGGATAAATATCCTGCCAAAGTCTGGCGTGATTGGAGGTGGATAAGGAAAGGATATCTGAAGAAGGGAAATGGTTGAGGAATGAATCAAGGCGACCAGCAGAACGAGCCAAAGAATCGGCTGCATTATTGCCATCAATTCCGGAATGACTGGGGACCCACAAAAAATCAATGAGAATAGAACGGGATGACTGCAAAGTGGAGGTAAGAGAACGAATTGGGAGAATAACATTATCAGAGGAATGTGAAGGAGGAGAGGATATGGCTTGAAGGACGCCCTTAGAGTCCGAAATAATGAGGAATTGGGAAAGATCGCTTAAAGAGGAAATATAAGAGATAGCCTGAAGGATGGCGATCGACTCGGCAGAAAAAAATAGAGCAGAAGGAAGGAAGCCGGAAGGACTCAGAATGTCGAAGCGACGGAGCAGTAAACGCACCACCCACGCTGTCCTCGCTCTTGGAACCATCAGTAAAGATCAATACATGAGCAGGAAAGGAATTCAACAAATGAAGAAATTCATTGTTGACTGCACCGTGAGAGGAGGAATTGGCTCGAAGTGGGAGAGAGGAAAATTTGATAGGCTGCCATAGGCTATTGAAGTCATGAAAGAAGTACGAGAGAGTGTTGTAGGAAAGGACAACAGGCGAAAAATTAGAAAGACGGGTAGCAATGAGCGACAGGATTGGGATTTTATAAGAAGAAAAACGCCAGCAGTTTTTGATATATAGATAGGAGGAAATAAGTTTGGACGAGGAGATGGGAAGCCGTTTAATTAAGAAGCGATACCCAAGCTGAGAACGGCGAATAAACAGTGGTTGGGCAACCGACTCTGATAGAACTGCGGGAATGGGGGAGGATTTCAAGGCTCCAATGCACAAACGGAGGCAAGAGTTCTAGATCGCGTCAAGTTTAGTGAGGAGAGACTTGGAGGAATTACCGTAGATAAATGAACAATAGTCGAGCTTGGACCGGATGATGGCTTTGAAAAGAATTAGAAGGATAAACGGATCGCCTCCCCATCGGAGGGGAGAGAGAGATTTAAGGAGATTAAGTTTTTTAAGACAGGATTTATAGAGAAAATTAATGTGCTCATGGAATGTGAGGCGGCTATTTAAAAAAAGGCCAAGATAGCATATGGAATTGACAACGGGGATAGGAATACCAGATACAGTGATGCGAGTTAGAGCTCGGTTAAAGGGTCGGAGAGAAAAAATGATACAAGACGACTTAGTAGGAGAAAGAGAGAGGTGAAGACGAGAAAGGGAATTATTAAGAATAGACAGGGAATTATTCAACTCGTCAATAGCGACGGACAGATTGTCACAGGTGGAATAGACCAAAATGTCGTCAGCGAAGAGGAGGGAGGAAGAATAAATAGGAAGAGAAGCGATATCAAAAGAGTAGATATTAAAAAGTATAGGACTCAGACAGGAACCCTGTGGGAGCCCACGATAAACGCATCTGGAAGAGGAAAAGGAGGGAGAAGAAATAAAGAGAGTTCTGTTCTGGAAGAGGTTGAGTATGAGAATAACGACGACGGGAGGGAGGCTAAGAGAAAATAGTTTGGAACCTAAAGCGGGAAGATGCACATTATCAAAGACAGAAGAGACGTCCACAAAGGAGGCAATGGTGAATTTTTTTGTTAGGAAAGACTTATAGACATCTGAAAGGAAATAACTAATGCAGTCAACCGGCCCAAGCCCAGGGCGAAAACCAAACATATTAGGAGGGAATAGATTATTGTGCTCCAGCCACCACACGAACCGATTGTTAATCAAACCTTCAACGAGTTTATGCAGGCAGGAAGTCAGGGAAATGGGACGGAAAGAACACTGATTTCTTTTAGGAATAGGAACGACAATAAAGTCGTTCCAGGATTTTGGAGTAGAGCCAGAAAGGAGAAAAGAATTAAATATATGGAGAAGGAAAAGCAGCGCAGCAGGAGAGAGATTTTTAAGAATAAGGAACGAGAAACCGTCCCGGCCAGGAGCAGATAAGGTGGATTTATTATGAATGGATGCAAGTTCCTCGTAACGGAAAGGAGAAGACAGGAAGTGAGGCTCAGAGTCTACAGGAAGAGAAGGAAGAACAGTTTCTTCAAAAGAAGGGACATAGGCGGGAGCAATAGAATCCACGAAGGACTCCAGCTGGGATTTGGAAGGGTGGGAGTGGCAGAAAAGGGTGATCTAAACGCCTTAGCCATTTTCCAGATCTGGGAGAAGGGCGTATCTCTGGAGAAGGAGGAACAGAAAGACTTCCAAGAATTCTTTTTGGCAGACTTAAGGATAAAACGAGCTTTTGCGTTAGCTTCTTTGTGGGCTAGGAAGTTGGACATAGAGGAACGAGAGCGGAAGGCTTTAAAGGTAGCAGAACTTTTTTGGAACGCTGCTTTACACTCTGCGTTCCACCAGAATGAGGAGGCATACGAAGAAGAGCGACTGCGCGTGCGCAGAATTTAGCGTTTGAGTGAAAAAATCGTAACGGAAGAATGGATTAGGACCATCAGAAAAAGAAGGGAGAGAGGAATCCACCAAAGAACGAAATTTAGCCCAATCAGTTTTAGAAAGAAGCCAACGGGGAGATTGGAGAGGCTTGAAAGACTTGGGAGGGAGCACGTCATTAAGAGTGAGCAGAATGGGGACATTATCGCTTCCAAAAGTGCCGTCGAGAATCCTCCAGGAGCATAAGAGACCAAGATTGGGAGAGGAAAAGGAGAGATCAACTGAACTAGAGGAAGAAGGTTGCTTGAAGAGGGTAGGAGACCGATCATTAAGTAGAAAAAGATCATGATCCAAGATAAGATTTTCAAGAATCGAACCATTAGGATTATTCCCAGCGCAGCCCTAAAGAGGAGAGTGAGCATTCCAGTCGCCTCCAATGATGAAAGGACCAGACAACGATGAAAGAAATGAGATAAGAGGAAGATTAGAGAGGCTGGAGTTAGGAGGGTTATAAACGCAAGCAATATGTAAAGGATTCGGAAGAAGATTCAAAAGAGTAATGTGAACCATGTTAGGAAGATTAGGATAGGGAGGGGGAAGACATGGGATATCATGCGATAGGTAGGATAGATCGTATCTAATGAGAATGGCGACGCCACCGTAACCATCCACACGATCTGACCGAACTAAAGAATAGCCTTTGAAATGTAGAAACGAGCAGGATTTGAGCCAAGTTTCGGATAACAACGCCACATGGATATTATAGAGGTCTAATAAACCCTCTAAACTTAATTTGTTAGCTTGTAAGCTACGGCAGTTCCACTGCAGGATGTTCAAAGCATGAGCACGCGACATGCTATCTAGGATACAAGAAAATTAGAATAGGATAGAAAATGAAGGGAGGGACGAGAGTAGCTATAAAAGAAGAAAGAAAGGTTAGTAAATAAGAAGCGAGCACATAGGTGCACTTCCAACTTGTGGAGGAGGAAGGAAGAACAAGGAAATTGAAGACGAAAGAAGTCCTGCCCACCACAATATGCGGGGCAATTTGCTGGATCTTTTCTATTCGTATCAATTTGATATAATTCAAAGCGCAGAGAGGAGTACCTGCACGAACATGGCTGACCACCAGTTTATGAGTATCCTCCCCTAAAGGGACAATTATATCTGAATATGAACAAATTAAACGACACGAGCACAGAGGCATGTCTAATGTTCCTGAAGCGTAAGTAAGGCGTTATCCTCGACTAACAGGGAGAAAAAGGAGGAGGGAGATAAAGACAAGGAGAAGGCAAAAATATGCCTTACGAGGAATGGACGTAATTGGATAAGAAAGAAGAAAGATTGTCAAGGAAAGAAGAGGAGGCGGCTATGTTATGAGAAGCGAGGAGTTCCATGATTTGTGCGGAAAGATTAGTGATATTAGATGGGGAGAAATTAGGGGAGGAATTAGGAAGCAGGCTGCGAGGAGCTAGAAAGTTGCTGGAAGGCAGCGATGAATTCAGCTGAGGGGAATCTTCACGATTCAAGGACCAACCAACAGATGGTGAACAGGTGTAGAGGGAGGGGACGGTGGGAAAGTGAGGAAGAGGCTTGGAATGCGATTTCGATTTAGGAGATTTATGAAAAGTGGGAGATTTAGGACGAGGAGGAGAAGACAATTTATTAGTTTTAGAAGAAGAGGCTTGAGAGGAAGAAGGGGCTGTGGCACGATTGGCATAGGAAAAGGCTTGGGAGACGACACTAGAGGATTTATATTTGGCGGCTTCTTGAAACGATATGTTTTCGAACGCCATGATTCTTTTAATATCCTTCTGTCTAAGCCACTCCGGGCAGACACGATCGGACGAGCTATTGCAACCTTTGCAGTTGCAACAAATAGGGGGCTCCTGGAGGTTGGGACATTCCGAAGAGGGATGTCTGGAAGCACAGTGTGAGCAAACGGGATGAGAGCTACGACAATGGCGCGCAATATGTCCAAAAAAGAAGCATTTAGAGCACTGAGTGAGAGAACGGACACTGGGGGAAACGGGAAAACGGAGTTTGTAAATCGTTACAAACTCCGGAAGGAACGACTTAGCGAATTTAAGTTCGACACTCGTGGTGGGAATTTTTTTTCCATCAGAAGAGCGAAAGATACGACGAACTGCAACTACGGGGATAGAGGAAACAAGTCCCTCTTTAATTTCGTCTTTGGAAAAGGAAGGAAAGATTCCAGAGATAACGCCCACACTAAACAGAGCATTGGTGGGGATATACGCGGTAATATTGTTGGACTGAAAAAATGAAGAATTATTCAGAAACTCATTCGCCGCAGAAGCAGAGGGAAACATAACCGAGATATCCCCCTTGCCCTGGGGAATGATGTCCGAAAAGGAAGTTGAAATTTTACAGATGAGCCTAGCCAGAGCCAACGGGTGCAAATTCCCGATGTTCTCGTCTAGAGTGGAGTTTTCGACAAAAACTTTAAAGGGACCAGGATGATCGGAAGGAAAAACATTAATAAAATCTTTACTATTATTATTGTTATTATTGGTGGATAAAATGTTGTTGTTGTTGATGTTTTTATTACTATTATCATTATTATTATTATTATTATTGTTATTGTTGTTGGTATTATTATTATTACTATTATCATTGTTATTATTACTACTACTAGCGATATTAAAGTTTTCGACTGCTTTAATCGCGCAGCTGTTATTATTTGTATTAGAGAGGTTGGGCAAGTCAGGTTGCGAAAGCCGCAGATCCTTGTTTGGTAGAATGGTTGTTGGCGAAAGAGGGCCGGATGGCTTACGCTTTCCGGCAGCGTCAACCTCCATTAGATTCAGCGACATGTTCGCTTTGTTGGTTTTTGAATCTTTGGAGGAGGCCGCAGGGCGGCCTCTACTAGACGAGCTCATGGGTCGAGCAAATCAAATTAAAATATACGTAAAATTAGGAAAAAGAGAAAAAAATAAAAAAATAAATCGCTGTACAAATCGGAATAAATAACAGTAATCTAATAATTCGTAGAGCGTCTAAATAATAGTGAAATACGACAACGAAGAGATAATAAATGAAACGATCTCACCGGTCTGCCGAAACAACTGATTATCGAGCTACAGCTTAATTAAAACTATTCCATCCGAATTATCAATCTTACTCTGTCAGACTCTTCTTTAATTAGCGAGCCATTCATGAGTAACGTAGGAGTCAAAGAATGATTCAAGGCTCCATTGAGAGACTTGATTCTTTTCCACATAATGGTGCTGGGTGTATCTTTCGTAATAGAAGACTGGCGTTTCTTTGTCCGGATAAGTAACCTCGCTATGGCCCTGCGCTTTTTGAATTCCACTAGATCACTGAGTAATTTGGTGGTCTTGTACTTACGGAGAGCTCTTTTTCTCTCAGAAATGGCTGCGCTAATCTCTGGGCACCACCAAGGTACCCGTTTATGCTGTGTGTATGATGTTAGTGGAATGGATGCTACAGCGGCAGCGTTAATTGCTTCCGTGAGCTTCTGTAGGTTCTCCTCTAGCGATAGTGAAAAGTGGTGTGGGACAATAAATCCGGACTTATATTTGTCCCAATCTGCTCTGTGAAAAGCGAAACGTCTAACCGAACGATTTGCTCTCGCCTTCGGCACCATGGGAGGAATATTGATGAAAATTGGGAAATGGTCACTAGAGCAAAGGTCTTGATGTACGGTGCTTGATAAGAATGGGAATAGTGCAGCCGATGCAAAAGCAAGGTCTAAAGTAGAGAAAGAATTATAAGAAAAATTGAAATGCGTGTGTGAAGGGGGAGGAAGTAGCAGGAGGTTACTGTTCAAGAGGTAGTCGGAGATTATCGTTCCATGAGCGCTGTAACGTGTGGATCCCCACAATGGGGAATGAGCATTAAAATCACCCAACAAAAAAGTTGGGTATCCTGTCTGAGCTAGCAGAGTATCAAACTGCATTTGAGTAATCCTTTCGGAAGGAGGAAAGTAGCAGTTACAGATATTTATACAGGAAAAGGGGAGTGATGGAATTATAACTTGGACCGCCATCACTTGTAATGTGGTATTTAATATTAATTGTTGAGAAGGGAAACTGTCCTTTACCAAAATGGCGACTCCTCCGCTGGCTACTGAACCCTGCGTGTAGTCAGATCGATAGACAGTGTAATCTTTAAATAAGGGAGAATGTGTTGATTTTAGATGTGTTTCTTGCAAGCAAACTATGGTTGGATCATGATTGAACAGTAGTAGCTTCAGTTCTTCTATATGTTTGTAGAGGCCTCTGCAGTTCCACTGCATAATGTCATTTGAAAGCGTCATGACTGAAATTATCTTTCTCGCCTCAAAAGTGGTGTATAGATGATGTTAGTCCGTGAAGGAGCCACTGTGATGTCCTAATGGGTCCTCCTCCAATTCGCTTAGTATTCGTATGATACGGGTGAACCTGTATTTCAATCTCTGTTCCTTCAGCTGGGGTTTTGTGGTGGCTAGCATGTATAACAGACCATCTCTGTCTTTGGTGAAGTCCCTAGCAAAGTTGATATAATCCTTGGTGGTCAAGATGTTACTGATAAAATCTTTGAATCCATTGAAATCGGTTATAAACGATGATTGATGTTCATCGAACAGATGCTTGACTCGGGCTGTTACTCGCTCGATTTTCTGTATGTTGGATTTAGGCATCTGCTTCGCTGAAAAGTTGGATGGGGGGAAAAATAAATTTTGCGACTGGTCAGGTACAGGATTGATTTCATTGTCTTCATGATCTGGAAGGGCCAGATTAAGTTTTTTATTCGCTAGCTGGGGTGTGAGGTCTGTACTGATATTTTCAGGTGGGTCTATCGGAGAAAGGGGGTGAGGTCGCTTAACGGTTAAATTGAACGGCTCCAAAACTAAGTCCATTCCTTCACGCGGTTCGGTACTTTTTGGAAGAGACTCGTTCGCATCTTGCGGTAAATCACTTGAAGCGTGACTGTTTGCTTGAGGGTGGGATGTTGTTGATGGTTCCCTCTCGACGGGCTGTTCTGCAGGTACCTTGTGGCTGATTTTACAGCCGGTGCAAGCATGATCTTCAAGATTAAGAAATATGCGATGATTTCGGTCGTTGAAACTCAGAAGAAACGAGTCTGGTATATCTGTGCAGCAGGTGTGTTCGATATAAACCTGTCTCCTCCAGCTCACTACATGGCCGAATTCGTCGTCGGAAGGGTTTACTCGTAATATTGCGATAGGTGTTAGAAGTTTTAGTGTTAGGATGGAAGAAAGGTAGTGATTTAGTTTATCGTTGGGAATAGTTGGGGAAACGTTGGATAGCACAAGTTTGTTAGAGGGATTTTTTATTCTCCGGGCCATTAATGTTCGGTCACCTAAAGAGATCGACCCTCCGTTTACAAAAAATGTATCGGAGACCTGGACGGATTTAAGGAAAATTGCGACTCTATCGTTACTGATTTTCGAACCTGCTATGATATTGGCTGAGCCGCCTACTTTATCTTTTAGTGCAAGAAGAGTCTGACGTTGTGAGAATCTTTGCGCTCCATTTTAAGAATTCCTCGTCGTCCTCCTTATATGATCCTTCCTTTGCAGCCATGAAACTAACCGTGGAACAACAAACAATATCTTGTAATTCCGACGAAAATGATCCTTTAAATCTTCCTTTTACAATCCACGAGTTAAATTATCAACTAAACTGCAACATAAGGAATAGCGCACCTAGAGTGGATTCTATACATTCCTTTATGCTCAAACATCTTCCTACATCTGCTAGATTATTCCTGCTCGGCATCTACAACCAAATTTGGTCTTCTGGTTTTATCACACAATCCTTAAAAACAACTCTCCTTATTCCGATTGTCAAGTCGAACAAAGACCCCTTCCTTCCGCAAAGCTATAGACCCATCTCGTTGATCTCAGTCCTTTCTAAGGTAATGGAGAAAATGGTGAACCGACGCCTCTATTTCTATCTTGAATCCAAGAAAATCCTTTCTCCAATCCAAGCAGGCGGCCGAAAATATAAATCTGCACTCGTTCATCTTCTTAGCCTACAAAGGCAAATCCTAACAGCCCACAGTAGATCACAGTATCTCTACTCAATCTTTTTTGACATAGAGAAAGCTTACGACCGCATATGGCGATATGGAGTGCTTAAAAAGCTGAAGAACGCCGGAATTAGCGGTAATATGGGCAATTTTATCCAGAGCTTCCTCACTGATAGAACTATTCAAGTTAGAATAGGCTCTTCAGTATCTTCATCCTTCACGACTGAAAATGGAATTCCACAGGGTTCGCCTTTAAGCGTAACCTTGTTTATCCTTTATATAAACTATATAGCAGAGTGCATAAGGCCGCCGGTAACAGCCCGTTTGTTCATTGATGACCTTAACATATCTCTTCCTTCAAACTTCCCTGCTAATGCGATGTCTATCCTACAGTCAACGATCAATAGATTACAAAACTGGGCGGAAAAGAATGGCTTGGATTTCTCATCCTCAAAAACTGCATGTGTCGAATTCCTAAAGAAGCGTCGTCCTATTTCCAATCCTGATATCATCCTCTACCTAAAACATGTACCTATCCCATTCCTTCCTTCCATAAAGTTTCTGGGTCTAACGTTCGATGAGAGATTATCGTGGGCTCCACACATGTCTATCCTTAAGCGTAGTTGCATGAATTCTTTGTCCATCTTGAAATGTTTATCCAACCACAAGTACAATATAGATCCAAAATTGCTGTTATCAGTATACAAAGCCCTTATCATGAGTAAACTGTCATACGGTTGTCAGGTGTATTCTTCGGCTAATAAAACTCTTCTAAAATCTATCGATCCTATCCATAATACTTCTTTACGTATCATACTTGGGGCGCACCGAACTTCTCCTTCGTTGGGCGTTTGTGCTTTGGTGGGCCTTCCTCTTTTATCTATTATTCGCGATTATCTCACCTTTCGAGATTCTTTTCGTTATTCCTTATCAGATCATTTTTCCACCAGTAACTTCCAAATCCCATTCCCATCCTTTCCTGGCGATCCATTGGTCAAGGCTTTAACTTTTCTTTCTAAGGTAGGCATAAATTGGAGCGATCACCATGTTAATCCGACCGCTTTAGCGCCCTGGATTCATGTCTCAACATCTATGAACATATCTTTAGCAGATCCCTTAGGAGCATCTAACCTTTCTATACCCATGTCTCAAGTAGTATCAAATAAACTCGCCTCCTTCCCTAACTACATTCACATGTACACAGACGCAGCTAAAGCGAGTCCTACTAATTCTCCTTCACCAACCGCATGCGCTTATGAAATTGGAGGTGTAATGTACACCGAGCGCCTAAACGACTACTGCTCTACTTTAGAGGCAGAAATGTTTGGGATCCTTCTTTGCCTTGAGACATATTCTTCCAACCCAGCGTCTCAAAATGCCCTTCTGATTACAGACTCACTTCAATCTATAAAAGCCATCCAGAGTCCAGACAGTTGCAACTCTCTAATAATTAAAATAAAAAACCTCCTATTCCAACTTTCACGATCTGAGGTATATGTATGTCACATTCTTATGGGTCCCTGGTCATGTTAGGGTTCCCGGCAATGAGCGGGTTGACTTGGCTGCTAAGGCAACTCTATCTAGCCCGATGCCGTTTAACGCTTTATTGCCTCGTTTTGGCGCATCAGTCTTTCTGATGCACTTTGCTGAGGAGTGGAGCAAACTATGGTCAGAACAAACAACCTGGCTCAGGTCCATAAAGTCGGACACTGACCCATGGTGGCCGCCGTTCCCCGTCACACGTAGGGATTTCTCGATCCTATTGAGACTGCGTCTGGGGCACGCTGCACTATCATACAATCACGTCTTTGAAGGAGCTCCCCCTCCGGTCACTTGCCCTCTGTGCGGATTCATGGCCTCACCAACTGTAGAGCATCTGCTGAAATGGTGCCGGCATACTTCCCGTACTTCTAGACATACCTCACCCCACCGTCTGTTGTCGAACTACCCGGATTGTGTTCGGGCAGTGTTGAATTTTGCAGCAGCGAACAGACTGCAACGCCTTCTGTAATTTCAAGTGAGTCTAGGTGCCGTAATAGCCCAGGTAGTTACACACGGCGCCTAGATTTATATTTGTAAATTTAGTATTAAAAAAAAAAAAAAAAAAAAATCTTACTCTGTTTATGGCTTTCGGTCAAATAAAATATAACTCCCCATTATTATTCCTCGTTGTCCTGCTTTTTGTCATTGTAGCTAATGATATATATTTATGGTGTCTTATATTCAAGCAACAGCTGATAAAAGTAGCATATCCTTGGAGACATTTCGTTTCTCTCTCTCCACTAATTAATATTAAAACCTGATCTTTATTGGGGAATATTATCTTTAAGCATTTCACTGCTAACCTTTTTGATTATTGTCTGTTTTAGATTAAAGTCGAAAAAAGTTTCGATGAGCATGTCAAAGTGGAGTTTTGCGAAAGAGGGGCACTTTTCATGAAGGACGTATTAGACTGTGAACACTAAAGCGGTAGACGGCGAAAGATTACTATTATGAATGCGGGGGTGAAGAACAACAGTTCTAAATTGGGGACCTAATTTAAAATTTGAATTTAATTATTTTTCAAATTTCCCGCACCACAGTCAGTAAGATAGGCGGAGTGGGAGTTTTCTCGAAATAAATTTCTTAAAATTGCAACGCGTGTCTGAGCAAAAGTCATTTATCAAAGAGGTGACAAGATTTTCTTTCACAATACCGGTAACGGCGCTGGTAACCGACGTCTACGTAAGAATGTTTTATTTTGTAATTTTCGTTCGATATATTTCTTATATACGATTCGGTCTTTTTTTTTTAAATTTTTACCACACGTTAGTAATATAATAGATCATATTGAAAGATTGAACATTTTATGAAATATCGCTAAAATTTTAATAGTAATTTAATATACCGAGAGTTACTTTTGTAAGCTTCTTACTATAGTTCGAATGAAGCTATTAAAATTATATGATTAATTATCGATAATAATTTAAAGTTTCGAAATGAGAATTTAACGATTTAAACAGAAACTCCCACCGGACTTTATTTATTTTTCCTGTCCTATTCAGTGAATAGGTCGTTTATAGGAAAAATGAATGGTTCCATGTCTAGAGAAGGAAGAATATCGGTCTCAGTTCTTCAAGGTAGTCGTCTTTGCCCGATTCTGTATCTACACGGCTGACCTTCCTGTATCGAATCAAACATGCTTAGCCAAATTTTCTAATGGTATAGCCATGCTGTTCTCGAACAGTAATTGCTCATATGCTAATAGTGCTGTTCATGATCATATAAATAAGATTCCAGCTCAAACAATGGAGAGACAAATTTATTTATAGAAAATGTCAACATGTAACTATTACAAACAGATCCCCGTTACATGATCTAAAATTAAAAATAATGTAGAAATTTAACAAGTATGATAGATACAGTCAAGTATTGCGGTATATATTTTGATCGTCGGCTCAAGTGGCACATTCATGTTGCACAAACACGCAAAAAAGTTTTTTTCCCTTTTTTTTTATAAAATTGCTTTTCTTTTTCTTTATTCTTCTCCAGCCTCCCCCGCATTTTGTTAAGCTCGGCATAAACATTTTGTTCCTCGCACATGCTGTTTTGTCCGAACAATTTTTTTTTTTTTTTTTTTTTTTTATTATTTAAATAAGTTGTGGGTCTCACAGGGCAAGTATGCCCGTTGTGTGAGTGCCCGACACTCTTATTACCGTTTATTTAAGATACCAAATTACAATTATTCTAGCTTATCCTATACATCATAATTATAGTCAACTAAGTTTATATAACTTATGGCATAGTACACACATACAATTACATACACACACAGCAAGTACTCATCTACATACCGATACATGAGGGTAGCAAAATATCTTCAAATACGAAGAAAAGAAAAGAAAAAAAGAGAAGAAGAAAACGTAAATAAAGGAAGGAAGAAAAAGAAAGAAACAATAATATAAAATTATAAAATGTGATGATTCGAACCGTATCTTTAGGGTTTTACTCTTTACACCGTTCTTTCAGCCATTTCCTTATTTCCCCTTTCCACAAACCAAGTTTTTTTTCGTTTAGTATATTACGGGGTATTTTACTAATTAGTTTAATTAGAACTAAGTCATCAGTATTATCAGTTCGTAGATTTGCGCCTCGAGGGTAGATGTAATATGTATTATTTTGGTCTCTTGTTAATCGAGTTTTTTGCCTAGATGGTAATTTTATATTATTGACATTAAATTCAAGTAATCTATAATAGAAATAGTACATCTTGGGGGACATTTCGTTGTTTTCTTTCCACCAAGTTGATTCGGAATCGTTTTGCTTCCAGTAGGGGAGTATAAGTTTCAAACACCTTTTCTGTATTTTGCTTATTTTATTTATTTCCGTTTTCTTAGCCTCACCCCATATTTGAATTCCATATAAAATTCTGGACATTATTATTGAATCATAGTATATACGTAATGTGCGATATGTTAAAACCTGTTTTATTTTATGTAAAACTGGAATTGACTGTCTTATTTTCGAATTTAAATTTTGAATGTGTTTTTTCCAGTTCAAGTATTTATCGATATATATACCTAGATATTTAAAATTTTCTATGTTTTCAAGCGGTGGACAACAACACAAATGAGTGTTGTTATTTATATGCAGTTCGTGTATGCAATCATTATTATGGAGGGTAATTCGCGGATCGTGTGTCATATGTTTGGTACTGTTCCGAATGTGCAGTAATTTAGATTTATTTATATTAATACGTAACCTCCTATCATGTCCCCATTTACTAAAATTATCTATATCCTCTTGTAGTAATCTTTCCGCTATTTATAAATTCTTATGCTCCACTAATAAGGCAATATCATCGGCAAACACATATAACTTTGCATTTTTAATATGCTTATGTAACGAGTTAGTGTAAATTAAGAAGAGAATAGGGGCCAATATGGTGCCCTGACCTACTCCGCAATGAATTGTTTTTTCATTACTTTTATTCCCTGCGATTTTTACTATACTTTTCCTATTTTTTATGTAATTCTTAAACCACTTTAGTTGATTATTTATAATTCCCAAATTTTCTAAGTCCTTGATCAGTAATTCATGGTCGACTAAGTCAAACGCTTTAGACAGGTCAATAAATGTAATTAGAAATTGGTTTGCCTTCGACAATCCCATATTTATATTATTTACGATCGATCTTAGTAACGTTATCGTAGATCTTTTTTCTCTAAAGCCGTGTTGATTTTCATAGAGTAAGTTGTTTTTTTCTAAATAATTTCTTAAATGTTTATCAATGTAATGTTCTAATATTTTAGCTATTACAGGTATAATTGTTATTGGACGATAATTTTCAAATTGAATTTGCGGTCCTTTTTTATATATCGGCCTGACAATGCCTCTTTTCAGTCCATCAGGAGTGTTAGCTTCCTTTATAGAGTAGTTGACCATGTTCGTCAAAATGGAGATAAATATATTTGGGTTTAGTTTAATATCTTTAACCCTAATTTCATCCCATCCAGGTGCCTTATGAATTTTTAGATTATTAATTATTAATTCTATTTGGGATTTATTTGCAAGTGGAATGAAAAAAGAAGATAAAATAACAGTATCGGAGTTAGTATTCAGTAACTGCGTGTGACATTTGTGTCTAAGTTGTTCAACTGAACGTATAAAGTATTCACTAAATTGTTCAGCTGCTATTTCAGTATTTTCAAAATGTTTTATAATGAAATCATCAATTGTTGTTCTGTTTTTTTTATTAACAATATTGTTAATTACATTCCATACTTTTTTACAGTCATTATTTGCTTTAACTATTTGACTTTGATAATACTTCTGTTTAGCGTTTCTTATTTCTGTTGTAACTATGTTTCGATATTTCCTAAATAGGTTTTTATATCGAATATTGGTTCTATTCCCTTTACTGAGTTTAAAATATTGGTCTCTAATTTTCATAAAATTGATTATTTTTTGACTCATCCATTCGTTCTTAGGGCTATATTTAGTCATCTTTTCCCTCTCCCGTACTTTCAAATTGCATTCGCTATATATGCTTTTAAAAACTGAATGTATATGATCATATATATTTCCTGCCGTTGTTAACTTCCTTACTTCATCCCAGTTGTAATTAATTATCTTGTTATGTAACCTTTTTTCATCAAAGACATATTTTGGGGAGCTTTTAAGATGCTGACATTTCCGGTTCAGTGTACTAAATGCACAACAGATGACATAATGGTCTGATATTTTTGTATTAATAATTCCCGAAATAATATCATTTGAGTTATACTTAAGAAATATGTTGTCTATACAGGATTGTGTACTTCTATCTATCCGTTCTTCCTCTCTTGTAATTCCATTTATTAGCTGAACTGCTCCTGACCCATATATTACATTTAAAAAATTCTCAACCTGAACATTATGGAGCAGGAAATCGATATTAAAGTCGCCGCAAATCAGAAAATTATCTTTATTACTTAATTTTTTTATGAGTGTAGCGGTTTCGTTTATAAATTCGCCTAAATTTTTACTCGGTGATCTATATACTGCAATTAAGCGTAAAGGATTTCTTTTGAAAATATCTATATCTAGCATTACCAGGTCCATACTTGGCCTATTATTAACTTCCCGAATGTGAAATTTAAATTTATTATTTATGAACACAAGTATTCCTCCGTTATACCCAATAGGTCTTTGCAGTCCGATACTCGTGAATCCCGTTATATTATATAAATTCAATTCATCCTTACTTATATTGATTTCGGTTAATACAATGACACTTAAAGGTGACGTGTGAATGTACGTTGTAAACTCATCCCAGTTACGTCTTACAGTTCTTATGTTTAAATGCAGCACATGGAATAATTCCGAATTAATTTGTAGTGTATTATTTACATTTAAAATGCCATTTATATCATCAGTCCATTTTTGGATATTACTATAATTCTTACAATTTTGTTTACTGCGAAACTGAATTAGAGAAGTCATTTTTTAACGAAAAGAAAAGAAGAAGAAACAGTAAAAAAAAAAAAAAAAAAAAAAAAAGAGGTCTGCTAGTATGATTATGAACGAAACCCATCCATATATTAATGTATACTCAACACTTTACTTTCTTTAAAATATTGTTTCAATGGCGGCCTTAGAGGAACATTACGGGATGGTACAGAAGAAGCGAATTGATCGTATTTAAACAAATATTATGCTACTGCAGGTTTTACGCGGGCAACGGTTATCGATGTTAAATAATTTATCGCCGAACTTATCAGTAGTTACACTAGTATAAATATATATAAATACACGCGCGCGCGCACATACGCACGCATACACACACACTTACACACATAACACCTGTATACCAAAAAACAATTTCGCACACTCTCACACCTTTTACAAATTACCGCATTGAACACTGTATGCATATAGACAACTAGTTGATTAGTCGCAAAGAGTATATCTGAAACAGAAGAGACGAAGAAAATAGAAAATAGCAACAAAACGCCCGCCACCGCACGAAATCGCACACCATGAAGATACATCACCGGCATGGCGACCGCTGCACTTGCTGCTAAATCACGCTCACACTTCTCTCTCCTGTCAAAATCCTTTGCTTCCATCACCTGCACTTACTTCCCGCACTTACCAAGCAGTACCCATTACATAAACTAACCACCCGTCTGCAGCCTAACCTATATACCTCATCAACAAAAATGCACTGCCAACCCGCCGTACTCCACCTGTACATCCTTAACAGTGCGCAGACAAACTTACAAACATCAGCACACACAACACACACTGCACACGGCACATCTAAAATTTTGCACAGTACTCTCATAAGAATCATAATACCCTTCTTACCACCTCCTCGCGTACACGCTACCTGCTCCGCTATCACATCGTTGACCAGCCGGCGATGTAAAACGACGCGACGCACACATACCACATTCACTCCTGCACACCCGAAGATGACCACATTTACGCTTGTATTACTAATTCGAGTTAAAATAAAAGCAAAAAAGATAACGAATCTAAAGTTGTCGCACATATTAAAGAATTAGTCGAATATTTACATTTAAACGATTTATAGCAATTTATTTACATCTTCGTCGGTTCTTATTCTAATTGTGCGTTCATCTGGATTCCTTTTCACAAGAATCTTGCCACGTTTTGTCCACACGAAGCTGTATTGCAATATTTTAGCCCGCTGTTTTGCTTTCCATAAAAGCTGTTTATAGTACGGTGACAAGTTTTCATTTACATAAATCCTCATTTGTGTGTCCGCACTCGTTATTTCTTTATCCAGTATTGCACTCTTTTTCCGATTGTTTAACAACAAGTCAGCGATTCGTCTTCCCGGTTTCGCGATAATAAGCCTAGGAGTTCGCTCGTTCCTCGATGGCACACGATGAATCGCATCGATGTCTCCTTCCTGAATGTCCACTCCTAATTTCTTCCTTACCTGTATGAGTATATCGGGTAGATTTTCGTTGGGGAGTTCAGAAACTCCATGAAGTTCGACATTCCCTCTTCTATTATATTGTTCCAGCTCACGGACCGTAATTTTTAACTCCGCAATCTCATTATCTTTCCGACGAACCTCGTCCGTCAGGGTTGAAACCTGCTCGCGAAGCGCTTTAATTTCACTTTTAAATGAATTGTTGCTCTCAATCAACGTGTCGTACTTCTCCGATAGGAAATCGAAAAATTTCTTGAATTCGGCCATATCGTTTTTTAGAGATTTTATACCTTCGGATAATTAGAAAAATAAATCAAAAGTCAGTTAATTCAATGACAAATAGTTGAAAAGCTGTAGTTGTAACACAAAGCTCGTAAAATAAATATCCGCGTTAAAGTGGTATGGAGGCTTAACCAAAACCGCAACAAAGTTAATCGTGTATACTAAAATGCTGTCTCCATTAATACGAAATAAATCTAAACTTAGTCTGAGATTAAAAAAATATATCTACTTGATGATTATAGCCCCGGTATGGAAATACAGCCTTGAATTATATGGAAATATAAGCAGAAGCGGCCTTGTCCAGATTCAAAGTCAACAGTCCCCATTATCGTACGAATCGATCATGTCAGCGCCGAAGTCTTCGTAATGATTTGAATATTCCCGTTGTTAAACTAATCCATACTCAACAGTACAGTAAATTCTTTAAAAACCTAAATCTAAATCTTAATCCTACAGTTAATGACCTGTATATATAAATATACTCCTTCAGATAATTTGAAAAGGAGACTAAAGGGAAGGAAGTAGCATTGCGATGCTCTTCTTATTACTACTTGCGGAATATATCTATACTGATGCCGCTATACTTACATAAGCGGCGCTTGATTGTAGTCATCGACAGGATTTATCTGACTCTTATGCGCAATATTTAATGGTATCCAGGGTCATGGTGTTTCATTGACACATTCAAATACTCTGATTAAACACCCATGGGCTATACTTAACTGTATTGGTTGCCATGGTGTCCGAGTTCTTAAACAAATAGCCTACACATGTATGGGTCATGCTTAACTGCATTGACTGCCATGGTGTTCGTGTCTCATGATGACTGTGCTCTTCAATCACTCCAAATTAAATTCCTTAAAAATTCATCTTTCCTTTCTGTGAATTCAGGGTCACTTACTCGTACTTATGCCGTACTGTTTACCATAATATCGCTTTATCTAAGAGTCAACTGTCGATTATCCTCGGAATGATCACGCTAGCGCCAAGGTATGTCTTAAACCTAACTCTTCATAATGATTTGGATATTCCCGTTGTTAAACTAATCCATACTCGACAGTTCTGTAAATTCTTTGAAAACCTAAATTTAAATTCTAATCCTACAGTTAATGACATGTATATAAATATACTCCTTCAGATAATTTGAAAAGAAGACTAAAAAGGGAAGGAAGTAGCGTCGCGATGCTCTTCTTATTACTTGCAGAATATATCTCTACTGATGCCGTTATACTTACATAAGCAGTGCCTGATTGTAGTCATCGAAATGATTCATCTGACTCTTATGCGCAATATTTAATGCTATCCAGCGTCATGGTGTTTGATTGACACATTCAAATACTCTGATTAAACACCCATGAGCTATACTTAACTGTATTGGTTGCCACGGTTTCCGAGTTCTTAAACAAATAGACTAGACATGTATGGGTCATGCTTAACTGCATTAACTGCCATGGTGTTCGTTTCTCATGATGACTGCGCTCTTCAATCACTCCAAATTAAATTCCTTAAAAATTCATCTTTCCTTCCTGTGAATTCAGTGGCACTTACTTGTACTTATGCTGTACTGTTTACTGTAATGTCACTTGATCTACTTCTTTTTCATTCTATTCCCTTCTGTTAATTAACTGTTCCTGTGTCACTTAGTCTTGCTTATACTGTATACTTTAATATCGCCAGATCTCCTTCTTTTTCATTCTATTCCTTTCTGTTAAATAATTGTTCTTTCCCTCTCTTGATAATCGGTAATAAAGACGCTACGGTTCTAATTGCTCATTGGAGCGATTTGTATCAATTTACATCTTTATGGTCGTGATACAAATATTAAAATCGACACTGGCGCTGTTTGTGGCCTTCTCGACTGGTACAGTGAAAGAAAAAAAATTGAAACAATTGAAATATTTTAACACGTTGAACCTCTCGTAAATTATATTAATTCGCGAAAGCGTTTTAACGCATATAACTTGC
The DNA here is from genome assembly GCA_039619475.1 of Icerya purchasi. Taxonomy (NCBI): domain Eukaryota; kingdom Metazoa; phylum Arthropoda; class Insecta; order Hemiptera; family Monophlebidae; genus Icerya; species Icerya purchasi. The sequence goes on along the minus strand of CM077116.1, from coordinate 476,172,501 downwards.
AGCGGGAGTAATTTATTTTGTTTTAGCACTAGTCGACGATCAAATTGACGCATCTATATCTGAAAAACGACAAAAAAAAACAAAAAAAAAAACGCGCCTTAAGTAATATCACATAATTCTTTGCCTGGGGGAATCTTCTGACCCGTAATATTAGAACTGTTCACGGTGATGCATTCAAAAGATAGACCATTTACCTTAATGACACGATACGTTCTCTTTAATTTGCGCACATTACCTGTTCATAGTATTATTTTCCGCTAACTTGCTAACTTGTCAACTATGCTAAAATTTATATAACGTTTGAACTAACGGTGTATAGTTATTCTCTTTGCCATGTACCGCATTTATTCGTCTTAATTTATTACATTCAAACTGTCTAGCAATCATAAAATATCCTTAATTCATCGGTAGTAACACTTCCATTCGTAAACTATCGTCGTATCATTTGAGCAAACTGAGTTTGATTAGATTATTATCGTTATTAGTTTATGCGTAACGTCGTTAGTGGATAACTATGAATTCTACGTGGAAATCCATATATAAATTATATATAAAATTTGTCCATCTATCAAAACTATCCAAATTCAATCGTTACTACTTTATTGATTTTTACAGAATATACGCATACGTGTACCACGAAAAATACTGTCAGTATTTTTTGTCGAGCGTAGGATTATAAAGGCTTTTATTTAATTTTTACTCATCAATTTTACGAGCCTGGCATTTACTCGCGATATAATTTATTGCCTGTACTATTACGCCGAAGCGCATTTCGAGTTATTGCGAACGCCTCGTTTCGCAGGCATTTTACCTTTCGTTTCCCCTGTCAATGGTTCAATTCGTCAGTAATATCCGTCACGTATAAAATCCTATTGGTATGTGCGATACTTTCCTGTACTTCTCTATCCGAGCAGTTTTCTCCGCCAAGTCACCATTCTCGTACTGAGCCATTTTAGGCGGTAAAATTATTCGCTAGTACTTTCACGATATTTATCACGGGAGTTATTGCATGACTTCCAGAATTATTTAAACACGTGTAACGGATTCTTTACATATACCGCAAAAAAATTAGTGTAAGGATTAAGAAATAATCCGTTTAGTAATAAATAATATAAAAGCGCCGAATCAATTATTCTGTTGATTAGTCTGAAGCGAAATTTAAAGACTATTTCGAAAATGTTATTGTCCCCCCCTCACCTTTTAAAAAAATATTTGTTCACATACAAATTTTGATTTACGCTGAATGATACGATCTGTTTATTCAAAAGTGTACCGACCAGTGGTGGTCCGTGGTATAAGTACATATATCGGTGTACATACTCTCATTATAATACGCGCAATCATCTGCTTTAGTCTTTAACCGATATTTGGAACATTTACAAAGCCTATTAGAACATCGTATTGTTTTATTCGGTATGCCCGGTTTATTTGAATTTTTGAAAAAACAAAAAAAATGAAAAAAACTGTAATTCAACTTTTAGGAAATTCGCATTCATCGAAAATAATGAAAAAAATTATTCCCATATGCGGTTAACAGAACTGAAGTTTCAGCTACGGTGGTATGCATTCACTTAAAATCAGATGACTGCCATCCTTCAAAATTCGTTTCAAACGATGACCAATGCAAAAGTGTAAAAATAAACGAAGAGATCAATAAGTAGAGCGCGACACCTCTAACATATCTTTGTAAAATTCAACAGACCGCGTAATTGAATCACTCACCTGAGCATGTATAAAATTTCGCCATCCGGTTGAATTCGAATTAGAACGTTCGGAACGGTGACATATTGGAATTCCGCGTGCTTGGCATTCGGAAAATAAACTTCCGGCTTCCAGATGGCTCTGACTAAATTCGGGTCGTTCAAATCCAGCGGCTCCGTTATATCGGCGTGCTTCAAGCGTTCGTCCTGCCATTTCTGCCTTAAGTACAGGTCCACCTCGTAATCCTAAAGAGGAAAAAGTACAAACATACAATTATCGAAAATTGTTCCAATAAAAAAACTACTTCTACTAGTCGTAACGAACGTCTCCTATCAGTTGAAAACATAGACATAGTTTTCCCGAGACAATATTCTACAAATGCGTGTAGATGCGAGATTGCAAAGCTGCATTTGTTCCATATATATGGGGATGTTTGCCGTTGTTTTTCTATTGAAGTGAAAAAAAGTTGAACAGGTTTTTATTAAGAAATATGTTTTACGAGTCGGCTTTTTTTCAATGCTTGTTTCCGTTTTTTAAATAACAAATACCTTTCTATTTTTGTCGGCTTCGAAAAAAAAAAATTACTCAGGCTTGCCTTTTTTGAATATTTCTAGATCGATTGATTCCTTTATGTATTCGAAATTGTATCGGTCAGTGCTGGTTCCATAAGAGTACCGATGGGTGACTGAGCGGTCAAGTTATGTTAATAAAAAAGTGGGTTTCCATAATTTTTATCAATATTAAAATATTGCCGATATTGCAAAAATAAAAATAAAAAACATGAATTGTAATGTAGCCAGACAGAAATTAACCAAACAGCTAGAAAATATATATTTTTTGACCTACGTTTTTTCCTCATTAGAATGAAAAAATAAGAAATGGAGCGCGAGTAATGTAAATGATCACCAAAGTTAATGGTCAACTATCGTGGGGGGTGGTATTGGATAGCAAACTCCTTGTGCTCTTTCCTTCGGCACTGCCGTTCTTTTGCATATGTTTGTCATTTGACGACTTTGATTGTCATTGTCTATCCATCCTCTTGGTGTAGTGTTCTTAGTCAGGTTCCATTCCTTGTGACTCCTAATTGTTACTATTTGCACGTTTTGATCGATAATCGTCCGTTGTTGACAAGCTCAGATAATAAGAAAAAATTGATAAAACTACCGTGGCGTAATTGGTTAAGCAGTGGTGTTTCGTTCGGGCAGAATGTCTCGCAACTGTACATTGTCATCATCATCATAGTACCACAGTCAGTTTCTGCGCATAGGCGACTACATTCTAAATGTTCGTAGCATTTGTTATATGCAATGTGGAGTATACACGCAAAAAAGAGTACACTTCAAACTGATATTGTGACTGCTTGATTTTTACCGATATACAAATTCAGTCGTCCTACTTATGTCTGCCTGCTGCACATCAATTAGCGCGAGTACTATACATGTTTTCCATTGCCTTCCACGTGATATTCTATTAGCGGTTAATTGAATTGTCTGCTTTTTTTGTAATTTTTGTCGTCGCCTGGGATCGAACTGAAGACTTCTATAACGGAAGTTGAATGATCTAGCAACTAGGTTATCGCGACGCTTCCACACCTTGTATAACGTTTTCCTTGCACTGGGTTAATGTTCGTAGTTGACGTGTCCAAAATAAAAATAAACAAAAAAATAAAAAAAGGAAAAAAAACAAACAACCGACGGTTAGTATTGATGTGAACCAGTTTATGTAAATCGACTTACTTCGCAAGTACGAGAAAAATAAATAAAAATATAATAAAAAACTATTGCACGGACGCCAGTGGCAAAATAAGGCTTGCCACTACCGGAAAACTCTGCCGAGCAGAGCTTTAGGCTTTTGATAAAAAAAAATAAAATATAAAACTCGCGAAATCCGCCGTTCGATGGCGGTATTTTCTCCCGGTGGAGATATCACGGGATTACCACGTGTCCAATAACGAAGCCTTCTAAAAAAACGTATATATATTTAAACAAAATTTACATCAGAAAATAAGCAAAACAGAGAAAACAAATTCTAAACGGGACAATTAAACAAACAAAAAGAAATTTCGGTTAAAATTACGATAAATGCACGCGGAAATTAACGATGACTAAGGTAATACAGATGCACGTGACGGCGTGATCTTACGACAACAATTACAAACGAAAGTTCATTATAGCCTCGCGAAATGAACCGACTCGCGTGAACAATTAATTTACTCGTAATTCGACTATCGATTTATCGTGGCAAGCACGAACGAAGATTTTTCGGTACACGATGGGCTATTCCAAACGATATAGTCGAATCGCTGAAAATTACCCCGTACCTTATCAATTAATTCTAACGCCGTCGAATTTTCTAGAATATCTTATGATTATACTTATACGTTTCGACGGTAAACGCGACCGCGATTTCCCCCGCGAAACCAGTTCACCCCCGCAACACAGCCGACAGAACGGCTGCGTTCGGGATAACCAGGCTTCTCGGTCAAAATAGCTTCTCCGATCGCAATTCACCGTCATCTCTGCTGCCCGAGAAAACCCGAAATATAAAATGAATTAAATCGAAATAATAATTTCTACCTCGGACAGCATTATCAGAAACCGTATAAAACGTAATTAAAACGCTACAGCTGCCGAATCCGTCTCAGTATAGAAAACGAATTTGAAACCCCAGATCGCACTTAACAAGCTCATCGCCGCTGAAAATAATACATTTTGTTACCACCGCGCACAACTTTTAATCGTGTAGGGTCTAGTGTTTCTTTGTTTATCCGAAAACGTACTGGTAAGCGGCGGTTCTATATGAGTATACTGACTGAGTAGTCAAATCGAACGTCAAAAAAATAAAGTGATTTCCCTTAGATACATGCTTTCTTTACCACCTAATATATACGTAGCTAGACAAAAAGTAGTCAAAAATTTTTTATTATAATATAGTGAAAACAAAAACTCCCAAAATTTTAAGATTAAAGGGGCGGTTAACACAGATGACTCAAAGTATTATCAATGTTAGGTTGTACAAATTTAGATTCAAGCGGAGATAACGAATTTGAGACCTCGATAGCGCAATTTGTCGGCACCGATGCTTAATGCGTTTGGACAGTCTTTAACTAATGCTTAATAGAGTCCAAAAGGTAGCCTGTATTTTTGATCGGTTTTAGTATTTCAATAACGTTTATATTTAGTTATTGCAACTTAAATTCGGTGTGCCGAAACTCTAACAAGTATTAATGTTTTTTTTTCTTTTTTTAGAACAATCGCATTAGCCCATTTAAGTACATTACTCTGAAATATATTATCTTCTAAATTGTTTTTTCCCTTTTAGTACATTTTTATTAAATTTTCTGAGTAAATCTTGTTGGGGGGTCTGTGTCCGTTTTTTCCAAAACAATTTTATGTACGTTTTTGTCTCCGTTAGATAATAAACGTAATGTCGCAAGTTAATTTTCTGTATATTTTACAACATCCGTCGAGCCGACAACGCTTAGATAAAATCGAACGGAAAAAGTTGCGTTGGTAAGAACGATGTTCGGGCGGAAAATAAAACAGGCGCTTTATCTTTTATACCACTTCGCATTATCTAATACTCTACTCAACACTTTCCTTCTAAATGAACCGTGAATTGTAATACACCTTTCGGTGGTCCTCTCGTTGCTTAATCCAGTGCCGGATCATAAATCATCTCCTATATATAAGTAATTTATTTGGTCTTCCATAAATTCCATTAATAAATAAAAATATTGCCTATTTGTTTTAATTTTGCGGGCTTTTCAATATCAAACACGATTACTCATGAAACGTGCCGTAGAATCATTTGCAAATGACAAAAAATTAAACTAGCAGGAAATTCGGACAGGCTAAGGAGCAAAATGAAAACCGGGAAAGACACTGGATAAATAAGAGTTTCGCAATAATAAAAAGTGGAAAATTCCGAATTCAAGAGCTAATTTAATAATCTGCACACGCACATATACGCAGAAAAATTTGAAAACCTTGCCATCCTCCATTTATGACTTTTTTGCTTAGAAAACCGATCTGTAACAATTAATAATAAAAATGTCCCCCCCCCCATGTAACATTTTTTTCCTTTTTTTCCCTCTTTTTCCCCCCTTTTTTTTTCTTTTTTTTTGCAGACATTCGATATGGACATAAAATTCGAGATTTAAAGATTATTTTTGGCAAAAATATTAAACATCAACACTAATATGTTAGTATCAATAGTTGCCAGGACTGTATTCAGGTACTTCTTTTTCAGTTCTTTTCTTGATACTGCTTCAACGTTGGTAATCTTATTCCTTTCGACTCTGCCATCATATAGTTAATGATTTTTATTTTGATATCCTCTTGCTCCTTGGGCAATTTGGCCTTCATCATATTTAAAAACCTCGGGTCGTAATATTATTTTTCCACTCTTAAACTTACCCATATTTTCTGCATCTTGGCGTATTTTGGCCGATAGGGCCGATGTAGATACTTCTTTTTGTACAATATTATATCGCTGTACCAGCAGGGAACGTTTTTATTATTCGGCAATAACGGACTATGCATAAACACTTTCGTCTCTCCGGCGCCCCCCATCGTCTTCCATAACCGCGAGAGCGCTATCCATCAGTAGTCCGATCGACTGTGACGTAACCTTCATTTCGTAGATATACATGTATGTTATGATAAGAGAGGCTCCATACAATAAAGTGTGTGTGTATACGTAACGATTTACTGATTTTCGGGTCCCTGTTTCCGGGAAGCCAATATTTCGATTCGATCTTTTTTTATTTCGAATTCCTGTGATGGGAGCCAATGTGATGATCCTTTAACTCATTTTCCTTTGTTATTCTTTAACTGTTTGAACTAAATTTTCGATAACAAACAAAAATATAAGAAAACGGGCGCCAGTGGCAAATCACGGCTTGCCACGACCGGAAAAGCTTCGCTTGGCAGAGCACTAGGCCTTTACAAAAAATACAAATCGATCTCAAAACTTCGCTAACCTGCCTAGATAAGGCGGTTATGTCTCCGCGACGGCGATACCACGAGGGCCCACCACGTGTCCAATAACGAAATTTCCAATTAATAAACGTGTATATTGTAAACAAATTAAAAAAAAAAACAAAAAGCTCTACAGGGTGACTCGATACATTTGGTAAAAGGAACAAAAATTTACTAAAACTTAAAGTTGAGAGTTCATAACGTGTGTCCTGACGAAGAACAACGACGTCTAGACCGGAAAAATATACATAACGACTAGGAAAGACGAATAGCGACATTGCACTGACTCGCTAATATAACGATAACTACTGGCCACATTTATTTAACTAAATCGGCTCGATATAATACGATTAACGGTACATTACCGGAATCCTTATCAATTATTCTTACAGCGCTGATCTTCTCACACGGCTCACGCAGCCAACAGAGGCTACCCTGCTGTCGCATACATACCAGGACACTTATACAACTCCTTAACTCTACCACAGCCGAGAAATTCGAAGAAAAAGTTATATAATCGGCCTTGTAAATATCCCGGCCGTATTCTCTGACGAAGATGAATAATAAAGTTGATGCCGAGAGATCGAAAATTAATGACTTTAATCAGAGAATAATTTCTAGCTCCACATCATCGCCAGATAGCGCCGTAAATAGCGAATACAAAACGAGTTACTACGAATAAGAAAAAGAAAAAGACACGCAGAGGCTTTATAGGCACTCTTATTAATCGTGCGATCGATAAGTTACCGTTCGAACTAGATTTATCAAGTGGATACCAGTATTGCGGTCCGGGCACTCGGTTAAGAGAACGATTGGCTAGAGGAGACCGCGGAATAAACCCGTTAGACAAGACCTCTCGTCAATACGGTATATATAAGGACGATATGTATTAGAAGGTAAAGCATGACAACGTGTTTGAGCCACCGCTGTGAAAAGATCGCAAGTTGGACTGTCATCAATATGATGAAGTTGAAGAGGAAACTCGGCAGCGGTTGCTGCAGAAGTAAAGACGCGGGAGTCAAAGGATATGGGAAAAGCGAAGACTTTGATCGCAAACACACAGCATATCAATCCGTACACAGTACAAATATTCGCCATTAACGCGTTTAGATACACCAACTTCGGAAGTCAAAATCGAGTTAGCGAGTATCGCAACATATGAGCTCAGCAAAAACCGTTAGCCCAAACAGAGGTCACACACAGAGAGTACGCAACTGGCTAATAAAACTGAATAGGAAATAATAGTTTGTGAAACGACACACTACTGAAATCGGCCTAGAGTTTACAGACTGTATCAATGAATAAAGTTTGTTCGATTCCAGCTACAGTAATTCGGAATTGCTTCAGCTGGAGATTCCCGGTAAATGGTAGGGTTTGGTGCATTCAAGCGTTTTAGCTTGACGAAAGTTTTGTATGTAAAAATTAATAAATACATATTTTTCAAAAAAAAAAAACAAAAAAGAAATTGAAATCATGCGCCATTTTTTGTAACATGAATTGATGACTTCTCGAGGAATACATTTTTTCCCCAATTCTTCAATCCTTGACCAAACTTTGAAAATCAACAAAACGTCATCACGTTGTTTTAGTTTCATTTCTAGTTAGCTAATTTTATAATGAATTTGTGTGGTATATATTTACTTAATTTTTTTTTTTTTTTTTTTTTTTTTAAAAACGTATATTTAAATTTTAACATTTTATAATCTTATATTTACGTCCGTCAAGCTTGCGCTTGTCGACGGAGTTCTTATTATTTATCTTATTCTAGGTTTTTAAAGTATATAAGCGCTCAATCATCCATCACTTTTATCCATCCATCCACTTCATTTACACATAGTTTCCTTTATTTAATTTTCCCTTTCGTTTATTTTATTATTTTGTTTATATTCTTTTCCATTTGTAACCACTTTCTAACACCCTCTTTCAGCTTCCTCTCCATTTTTTCCTTTATTATTTCTTCCGGCATTTTATTTAGCATTTGCGCCAACACATATTTATCCGTTTGCTCTCCATATTTTGTTCTGACTCTCGGGAGTTTATATCTGGGTCTATTTCTTAATTCTGTAGTTATCTCTATTCGTTTTTCTATCTTTGCTCTACTGTCTATTTTTAAGTGTTCCCAGAATTTTATACTTAAGTACAACCCTCTTACGCTTAATAAGTTTTCTATTTTTAAAGTCTCTTCTGAATTTACATAGTTTTTTTTTTTTGATATTAATCTTATACATTTCGTTTGTATCTTGTTTACTTTGCCTATATACGTTTTCCCGGCTATTCCCCATGCTTGTACTCCATATCTTAAGTGCGATTCAACCAGGGCATAATATATCATCTTTAATGTTTTATTACTTACATATTTCTTCAATGTATACAATGATGGTATTACTCCCCTTACCTTTTTTGCTACATAATCTGTATGTTTATCCCATCTTAAATGATCATCTATTATGACTCTTAAGTACTTGTAACTTTGCACTCTTTCAATTTCCTCACAATTTATCCTTTGGCATTCCTCTTTGCTTTCTATATCATGAACACATTCATTTGAGTGCATTGTAACTTTCGGCTCAAAACTTTCTTTTGTTTTCTTTGGCGTCAACAGCATCATTTTGGTCTTAGTTATATTAATTCTTAAGTCATTGTCATGCGCCCATCTACTTATTGTTACCAAATCCTGCTGCATTTGCGTTTCTAATACCTTGGCATCTTTATGCGCTGCCATTATGGCGAGGTCATCCGCAAAAGCAAATAACTCGCACTGCTTTAATAAATTCTGCAACCCGTTTATGTATATTATAAACGGCAGCGGCGACAAAATGCCGCCTTGAGGCACCCCTTTGTTTCCTACTATTTCTTCACTTTGTTCCCCTAATATCCCAACTACTGTTTTCCTGTTTTGTAAATAGTTTTTAAACCATTCCTTTACCTTACCAGTTATCCCAATATCCTCTAGTTTTCCTAGAAGCTTCTGGTGGTTTACTGTGTCAAATGCTTTTGTCAGGTCTATATATGTCACTAAGACTTTATTTCCTGCTTCAAAGTTTTCCCTAATTTTCTCTGCGAAATCTCCAAGTGCTTTGGAGGTTGATTTGTTTTTCTGGAACCCATATTGTTGTTTGTCTATAATCTCATTTTCTTCTATATATTTTACTAATTGCTTATTTATATATTTTTCCAAAATTTTCATGATCGCATTTATTATCGCTATGGGCCGATAGTTTTTGTAATCTGTGTGTTCTCCTTTTTTATAGATTGGTCTCACTATCAACGTTTTCATTTTTTCTGGAATAGTTGCTGTCTCAATCGTATCATTTATTAATTCTGTGATTTTACTTGCTACACCATCTTTCACTTTTCTTAAATCTTTTATTCTGATTTTGTCTATGCCACTTGATGTTATATTTATAAACTTACACAATAAACTGATTTATTATTATAATTTAGTTTTTCCACCTTCTCAGTAAGACTCACTTTGCCGCTTTTTAGTTCTTTTATGATCCCTTGTGCCTCAATTAATTTATCATGTAAACCAGTTTCCCCAGCGCTCGTAATTTGTTGTTTTAGGATTTTCGCTTTTTTCGTCATTTGTAAATCAACTTATGATAAATTTTCAATAAATTACAATTTTGTGACTTGTATTAACTGTTGTTAAAAAGATTTGATCGTTCACTTGCTAATTTTTTTTTTTTTTTAATTTTAAAATAAATTCGTGGGTCTGACTGGGCAAGTATGCCCGTTATGTGAGTGCTCGACTCTCTTATTATCGTTTATTTAGGTTGTACACGTTACAAATTTATACATACTTATTATACACATCGAAATTATATAAACCTTAATTAATATTAGTCCTAGTAAATATATATAACTTATATATAGGTATGAAGACTAAAGAAAAAACCATACACATACATCCATTCACTCAAAATAGTCATATATATATATATATATATATATATAATGATAGCGTTCGCAAACAATATCGTCTTTATGAATTCCAAAACAGTAAGTTAAACGAAAAAGGAACAACACAAGAACAACAACACAGAATACGTATATGATCAGTAGCTGCATGATTGAACTATCTAGGTGAGAGGAATTCGGACGCAGTTTGTTTTTATTCTTTGCACGACTCCTTCAGCCATTTCACTACCTCCTTTTTCCACACACCTATACTGTTTTCGTTTATAATATGATTGGGGATTATTCTCATTAATTTAACTAAAACCAAATCATCTATGTTATCAATTCGTAGATTGCCCCTCTAGGGTATATGTAATATATATTATTTTGATTTCTTGTTATTCGAGTTTTTAGCCTAGTTGGTAACATTATGTTATTAATATTATGTTCGAGTAACCTGTAATAGTAGTAGTACATCTTTGGTGACATTTCATCATTTTCCCTCCACCATGTTGATCCTGAGTCATTTCGCCTCCAGTAGGGTAGTATAATTTTAAAACACCTTTTTTGATTTTTACCTATTTTATTGATTTCCGTTTTCTTATCCTCTCCCCATATTTGGATTCCATATAGAATTCTAGCCATAATTATTGCATTGTAGTATATAGGTAGTGTTTTATATGAAAGTACCTGCTTTAATTTGTATAGAGTTGGAATTGTCTGTCTTATTTTCGAATTTAAGACTTGAACGTGTTTTTTCCAGCTCAAGGATCTATCGATGTATATTATCGTGTGCTCACTCTTTATATCTCAAGAGTAAGAAGCCTTTGAGCTATTATCAAGCTATCTCACGGCGGCCCAGTCCGCCGTGTCCACTGAATGTCACAAAGTAAATATACTTGTTGACAGAAATAATGTATATTTACTAATACTAATAAAAATTATAACACTTGATGATTTGTTTTTATTACTAGTATGATTAAATTTTTATTATCGAACATTGAAACAAAAAAAAACTATTCACAATAAATCAACAACGAACAGCGATTACAAAAAAGTACATATATAATTCTTCGGAAAATGATTTAATTAACAATTATCGCGGGTTCGCTGACACTTAACGCTTCGATCATCGTACTCTATCAGAGTAAAAACGGATACTACCTAATTGACGAATGACCGCAAGACTCGCGAAAACCCAGGTAGTCGATCAGCTGTCGGTACTGCCCGACCAGTCGCAACGACACATCATGCTTATCACACGCGTAATTTTTGGCAAAATTACGTCGCTTTAGTCGGGCAGTGTATCCGCGTCTAGCCTTAGTTAATTTTACGTTATTATAATTGTGTTGGTACGGCATCGGAGTTATATTCCAACTACCCAACCGTTCGAACCATTTAATCAGCTACTTTACTTTACTCGGTTCGAACATTACGAGAGAAATATATATGAAATACTATGCTGTGTTGATCGATAATAAATAAAATAAGGAATATAAAATTTAATCTATGTTTTTCATTTCCCACAGCATAGTAAAGCCAGAATTCCAAACACAAAATCAATATTTTATTCACGTTACTCACTGTAGGCTCATGACAATATTCACCTAGATATTTAAAGTCTTTTACGTTTTCAAGAGGTGGACATAAACATGCAGGTGAAATATTCGTTTCATGGAGTTCGTGTAAGCATTCGTTATTATGAAGTATGAATATCGCGATCCTTGTGTTTAGTAGTGTTTCGCATATGAATCGATTTAGATTTATTTATATTTACACATAACCTCCTATCATGTGCCCATTTACTAAAATTATCTATATCCTGTTGTAGTCATTTTTCCGCCACTTCTATTTTTTTATTTTCAATTAACAGCGCAATTTCATCAGCAAAAACATATACTTTTGCATTTTTAATGTGTCTGTATAATGAGTTAGTGTATATTAGAAATAGGATAGGAGCAAGTATAGTTCCCTGACCTACCCCAAATCGAATATTTTTTTCATTACTATTACTCCTGCGATTTTTACTACACTTTTCCTGTTTTTTATATAATTTTTAAACCACATTAGTTGGCTTTTTAGAATACCCAGATTTTACAAGTCATTAATCAGTAAATCGTGTTCAACTAAGTCAAACGCTTTTGTTAGATCAACAAAGGTAAAATTATAAATTGGTTCCCCATAGCCAGTCCCGTATTTATCTTATTTATCTCATCGTTCTTAAAAGCGTTATCGTGGACTTTTTTTCTCTAAACCCGTGTTGATTTTCATAAAGTAGATTGTTTTTTACCAAATAATTCCTTAAATGTTTATCAACATATCGTTCTAATATTTTACCTATTACTGATATTATTGTTATAGGACGGTAGTTTTCGCATTGATTTTGCACTCCTTTTTTATAGATCGGTCTAATAATACCTTTTTTGATCCCATCTGGAGTACACGCTTCCTTTATGGAGCGATTGATCATGTTAGTTAAAATAGGAGTAAACATTTTTACATTTTGTTTAATATCTTTTACCCTAATTTCTTCCTATCCAGGAGCCTTATGTACTTTTAGATCGTTTATTATTGTTTCTATTTGTGATGAATTTGCAGGTGGAATATAAAAAGAAGACATGGTAGAATTAGTGGAGTTATTATTCAGTAACTGTATGTCACATTTATGTCTGAGCTCTTCAACTGAACGTGTGAAGTATTCACTAAATTGTTCGGTTACTATTGTAGTGTTTTCAAAATGTTTTATGACAAAGTCATCAATTGATGTTTTGTTTTTTTTTGTTCACAATATTGTTGATTATGCACCATGTTTTTTTTGCTATCATTGTTTGCTAACACTATTTGATTTTGATAATATTTCTGTTTAGCGTTCCTTATTTCTGTTTTTACTATATTTCGATATTTCCTGTATAAGTTTTTATATCGCATACTAGTTCTGTTTCCTTTACTGAGCTTAAAGTACTGATCTCTAATTTTCATAAAATTTATGATTTTTTGACTCATCCATTCGTTTTTGGGATCATATTTGGTTACCTTTTTACCCTCGTTTATTTCCAATTTACATTCTTTATATATATTTTTAAAAACCTATATGAATGTGATCGTACATGTCTCCTACTGTTGTGATGTTACTCTTCTCGCTCCGTTTGTATTTAACAATCTTTTTGTGAAGACTTTTTTCATCAAAATAATATTTCCATGAATTTTTTAAATGTCAACTTTTCTTATTCGAGATAACAAATGCACAACAAATCATTTAATGGTCAGATATTTTCGTATTAATTATTCCCGAAGTAATTTCATTTGTTTTGTACTTCATAAATAAATTGTCTATACAGGTCTGAGTATTCCTATCTATCCGGACTTCTTCTCTTGTAATTCCACTTATTAGCTGAACTCCCACTGCCCCGTAAATTACATTTAAAAAGTTCTCCACTTGTGAATTATGAAGCAATAAGTCAATATTAAAATCTCCGAAAATCAGGAGATTATCTTTATTATTTGTTTTCTTTAAAAGTGTTGCGATTTCTTTTGTGAATTCACCTATGTTTTTACTAAGTGTTCGATATATAGCAATTAACCGTAAAGGAATATTTCCGCCTGTATCTATATCTACCATCAACAGGTCCATACTTGACCTATTATTTGTTTCCTGAATATTGCATTTAAATTTTTTATTTACAAATACAAGTATTCCCCCGTTGTATCCCATTGGTCTTTGTAGTCCAATGCTCGTAAAACCTGCTATATTGTATAGATTTAATTCATTTTCTCTTATATTTATTTCCGTTAATACAATGACGCTTAATGTTGTCTTGTGAATGTAACGTATAAATTCATCCCAATTTCGCCTGGCACTTCTTATGTTTAAGTACAGCACATGGAATACTTCGGTGTTAATTTTTAATGTATTGTTTAGATTAAGTACACTGTTTATATTATCAGTCCATTTTTTTAAGTCACTATAGTTCATACAATTATATTTATCCCGGTATTGCATTAGTGGAATCGTATTTGTGACGTGCGTTTGTTAAAGTATATGTTTAGTTTGAAAAGTTTGGGATGGAGAGAAAGGGGAAATTCTCACATATAACCGATAAAATATATACATATATATGTCTAAATATACGTACACACATGTAAATACACAGATAAATTTGTACTTAAGTATTGTAATTACAAATATCCGCAGTTTATAAGTAAGATAATGCAGGTAAGTAGTGATTGGAGATTTGTTCCCCAGAAAATGCCGCTCTTGCTCAAAAGAACTAGGATGTATTATAATTATAGTCCAGCTCTTGTGCCATCTTCTCCCTCCAATTATTTTAATTTCAGATACGACCTTAATCTTATCACACTGGACATCAATATTAACACCTTTAAAAGCCAGAATTTGCATCTGTTACCTGGTAACATTGTGAACTCCGTTTTTCTAGGTATCGCGAAAGAATTATACCCCGGTTATCGGTTGATCTTTACCGATGGTGCCAAATTCCGTGGATTTAATGAAGGCGTAGGGGCCGGGTTTCTTATAGAAGGTATCACTGAGCAGAAATTTAAATTACCTCCAGAAGCTTCGATTTTCACGGCCGAGCTTCTTGCAATTGAAAAAGCGTTAGAGTTTGTGAAAAACGTGTTGCAGTCCAAGGGGGAGTTTGTAGTATTTTCGGACAGCCTTAGCTCTCTCTTGTCGCTTCAGAGAAGTAACTTTGAATGTAATTGCCATCCAATTATTTATGAAATTAAGGAAAAGTATTTTAATATTTCCGAACTTGGAGGAGTCATTAAATTCTGTTGGGTTCCGGGTCACTGTGGGGTACCACTTGGTGACCGTGTTGATTTAATCGCAAAAGAAGGTGTTAGATCAGGTATTAAGTTTCCATTTATCCCATCCTTCGATCTTCTAGATAAAGCCAAAAGAAATAACCATGCGGATTGGATAAGTCTTATTTGTAGAGAGCAAGGACCTGGTAAATATTTTCATATGGTCCAACCATCTTTGCCGTCCATACCTTGGTTTTACCGCATTAGTGTCCCAGTTAGTTTGACCCGTAGGTTTGTGACCGTTGTGTGTAGGCTCCGCTCCGGCCATTGCCGATTGGGTTTAAATTTTTCAAACACTGGGCACTGCACCCGTTGTAATATCTATTGTCGACAAAATTTTAGAGAAGACATTAATCACTTGTTATTTAATTGCACCCAGTTCGATGACGCGAGACTTGCGTTTTCTAAGGACCTCATGTCCTGTGGTGTTTATTCTCCATTGTGTGTTTTTCATCTTCTCTGTTCCAGTGATAAAATTTTATTTGTCCTTTTTAGGTTTATTGAAAGAAACAGGATTGTTGTTTGATTTTTTTTTTTTTCTTTTTTTTCTTTTCTCTCCATTATTTTACTTATTTTTTTTCTTACATTATTGTAGTCTTTGTCCAGTGTGGCTGTGACTACCTCCTTTTTCTCATAATGCATTGTGAGCATTGCCAGGCAACTGTGGTCATAATGTGAGATAGAAATATTTATCTACTTATCTATTTTTTCTTTTGCTCCTTTTTCCAGAATGGAAAAATCTTGTTTGTTTCTGTTTTGTTTCATTGAGCATTGTGGGCACTGCCAGCAGTTGCGGCCATAATGTAGAATGAATGAAATTTCTCTTCCTGAATTTTCTATTATTAGTATTTTTTAATATCTAGTCGTGTCGTAGTTTGCTGGCCAAATGAACTGTTCTGTTCGGGCCAAAAAAAAAAAAAAAAAAAAAAAAAAAAAAAAAAAAAAAATACACATTCATATATCTTCTCACATACATACAACATATAGTAAAACATGAATTTGTATACTGTGATACCTCCGTGCACACATTCATTCCAACACTATCGCTATCCGCAGCCTGAAAACAAAGCAAAAACTATACCCTCACCCATATACATCTGTCATTACCGCACACCGCTCTCTAACACCAACACACCTTATAACTAGTGAACGCAGACGGTAATGCAAGCACATAGTCGGAGAAGGATGAAAGACTGTCGATGAAAGAAGAGGACAAAGGTATATTGTAAGATGCAAGACGCTCCATAATGGCAGCAGAGAGACTGGAGATAGTTAAAGTGGACAATGTGGGAGAAGGCGAAGTGTTGGAAAGAGAAACAGATGAGGGACAAGCAGGCAAGAGTGGACTAAAAGAAGGGGAAGACACTTTATTTAGGGCCCATCCAACTGAGGGTGAAGGAGGGTGATAAGAAGGGATAGGAGGAAATCGAGGGAGCGGTTTATGATGGGGTTTGTACTTGTGAAATTTGTGGAATGTTGGAGATTTCGGACGGGGAAGAGAGGGATCCTTAGAAGAGTTGATGGACATGTTTTGAGAAGGAATGGGGACTGCAGCCCGGTTGGCATATGAAAAGGCTTGAGTTACTGAATTAAACGATTTGATTTTGACGTTTTCATGGAAAGAGATATTTTCAAAGGCCATGATCCCTTTTATATCTTTTTGTCTTTGCAACTTTGGACTCCGACGATCTGAGGAAACATGGGAACCTTTACAGTTGCGACAGTAAGGAGGTTCCTGTTAATTGGGGCATTCCGAGAAGGAGTGTTTGGATGCACAATGGGAGCAGATGGAGTGGGAGCTGCGACAATTGCGTGCAATATGTCCGAAAAGAGAACAATTGGAACACTGGGTGGGAGAACGAATACTAGGAGAGACTGAGAAACGAAGTCCATATATGGATACGAATTGAGGGAGGTAGGATTTAGCGAATTTCAGTTCGACACTTCTAGTCGGAATTTTAGAACCTTCGGAAGAGCGGAGAATACGTCGTAATGAAATAACCGGAATAGAGGATACAAGTCCTTCTTTGATGTCTTCCAATGGAAAAAGGAAGGATGGACACCGGTTATAACTCCAATCCTATATAACGCATTATGCGGGATAAATGCGTTAAGATTATGGGATTTAAAGAAGGGAGTCTTATAAATGAATTCATTAGCGGAAGAGGCAGAGGGGAACAAAACAGAGATACGCCCTTTACCCTGTGGGACAATATCTGAAAAAGAGGTAAAAATTTTGTTGATTAGTCTAGCCAAGGCTAGCGAATGAAAGTATCTAATATTCTTATCAGGAGAGGAATTTTCAACAAAAATTGAAAAGGGACCTGGGTGGTCTGGAGGAAAAAAGCCCTGATCGCTGTAGAGATTTTCAGAGATATTAACGGTGTTATCATTACTAGTGATATTATTATTGCTGGTGTTGTTATTACTATTAATGCCATTATTACTATCATTAACGTTGTCATTACTGTTATTATCATTACTATTACTATTAATAGTATTATCATTATCAGTATTGGTACTATTATTGTTACTACTACTACTATTTTGGTTGTTATTATTATTATTATTACTATTATTGTTGTTAATGTTGTTGTTGTTGTTATTTTTATTGCCAATGCTATTATTATTGTTATTTTTTTTTTTAGTATTATTGTCGCTGGTATTATAAGTAGAGGTGGAAGAGGTAGAGTTTTGGCTTTTGTTGTTATTATTCCTATTAATATTACTAATATTATGGGAATCTATATTACAGTTTTCAAATTAGGAAGATCGGCTTGAGAAAGCCGCAGATCCTTGCTAGGTAAAGTCGAAGACGGCGAGAGGGGGCCGGAAAGTTTGCGCTTAGTAGCAACGTCAACCTCCATTAGGTTGAGCGACATGCTTTTGCTGGCTTTAGCATCCTTGGCGGAGGCCGCCGGGCGGCCCCCACTGAACGAGCTCATTTACCAGCACGAGGAGATGTAGAAAACGTGAACGATATAAAAATAAAAAGGAAATAAATAAATCGATGAAATATAAAATTAAAATCGAACGAACGTAAAAATAGATAAATGAAATAAATACGCCGCAGTTAAATAAATTAAAACGATCTCACCCCGAGTAAGCTGATAAGAGATAACAGATAACAATCGGCGTTTCGAATTAAGAATAACGCGGAGAGACAACCAACTTTTATTTATTTATTTATTTATTTATTTTACGTGTCGTACACAGCAACTTAGGCTAGATACACGGCAAGAAATTACAAAATTAAAAGTTGAAAGAAAGGAAAAAAGGAAAATAAACCGAAATTAATGAGGATTAGCAAAATTATAATAACTTTAATAAATTAGAAGAATTTAGAAACTGAAATAGTTGGTTAAGCACGGTTTCTTCGTCGCACAGCAAATCTTTTAAGTTCGATGGTAATCTATGTTGTTTCCGACACTGGTCGTAGACTGGACATTTAATCAGTAGGTGTTCGACGGTCAGCTGACAATCACATGTCTGGCACCGGGGCGCAGGTTCTTTATTTAACAGGTATGAGTGTGTAAGGCGAGTGTGCCCAAGTCGTAGTCTGCATAACGTTACCTCCTGTTTTCTGCTTTCTCGGCTTGAGGAAAGCCATGGTTTCGTGGACGATTTTATGGAGCTATGACGGTACTAAAAGATCAAGTACAGTCCATTCCTAACTCAGACCCAACAGTTTACCCAAAGCCATCAGACTGAGCGACCAAACATGGAAAAACAATCACCGCAAATTGTCATATAAACAAACATAAATGCAGGAAGGTACATTTATTTCGTGGAATTGCAATGGCATATATCTACACCATGAAGACCTTAAACTTATCCTATCAGAATATAATCCGTCTGTCATTTGTCTCCAGGAAACGCATCTTAAAAACAACCAAAATTTCCGTATCCCTGGCTATAAAATAATTTTCACTACAGTACATGACTATGCACATAGTGGCATATTAATAGCTGTTAAATCAAAATATTATTATGAAATAATCGAGTTGAACACTTTTAGCAGTCAAAGTTTGGTTTAAATAACCGATTACAATATGCACTGTGTATTTTACAGAGATAATTATTACAGAACATTTTTTTTCATTGATAAAGCATCTACCTAAACCGTTCATAATATTAGGAGATATGAACGCTCATAGCCCTATGTGGTCAAGCAAAAAGCCAAATTCAAGAGGCAAGATCATAGAAAATGCAATTAACGCATTTAACCTCACATTGCTTAATTTAACGGAGCCAACTCATTATAACTTTTCTTATCGAACATGGTCA
Organism: Icerya purchasi; assembly: GCA_039619475.1. NCBI lineage: Eukaryota > Metazoa > Arthropoda > Insecta > Hemiptera > Monophlebidae > Icerya > Icerya purchasi. The sequence continues at coordinate 476,152,807 of CM077116.1, read as the reverse complement.
AATATTGACTTAGTCTTGTGCTCCCCTCAATTGAGCAGTAAAATACAATTTTATGTACATCATGACCTTGGTGGAAGTGATCATTTTCCGATTATTATAAAAAGCCAGTTACAACCAGAAACTTCTACTTATCCCGGAAATAATGTAAATCTGTTGCCGAAGTATAAAAGAACCAACTGGTTAAATTACAAAGCTCGATGTTCGTTACAATGCATTACATTGGGCAATACTGACAACCAACTTTAATTATGATAAACAGTAACCTTATTACTTTATCTTTCTTTTGAGTTTCATTCGTCAGGTAAGATACTTGTTCACGCAGCATTTTTATTTCTGACACTAATGACTGATTTAGTTTTAGAGTTTCATCGTATTTATAGAAAGGAACTCCATTGATTTTTTAAAATCTTCCATGCTATTTTTTATGGAGCTTAGGTTCGTTTGGTTTGTATTTGACACTTCAAAATCCCGCTCTGTTTCTAGCATTTGTTTTTTTTATATGATTGACTATTCTCACTGTTATTGCTGTCCATACTGATTTGACGTTTAGCTTCTAACTGTTTATTTATTGATTTTTTTTCTTTACCCATGTTGTAAGCTTAGATAATGTTCCCTTTGAAAAAGTTACTTTACAAACAAACAATTCCGATTTCTGACAATATATAAATTATATGTACGGCTCTTCGTTGGCGTACCCATAATAAAAAAAAAAAAAAAATACTTGATTGGTGTCTATTCAATTGTTGTACCGTAACGTGAACGCGATAACGACTTCATATCACAACAGAATTATATTCGAGTTAGTAAAGTGTGTGAAAGAAAAACAAATGCCGAAGGCAATAATGTTATCGCCTTTACATAATTTGCGTTTTTTTTTGTTTTTTTTTTGTTATTTTTTTTGTTTTTTTTTTGTTTTTTGTTTTTTTAAATGCAGGAAAAATATAAACCAAAAAAATAATTAACGATTATACAATGGATAAAGTTGTGTAAAACGGCGTTTACAAATGAAGCGTATTTATTTAATTTAAAAGATGTCTTTAAAGTTGCGCCTCTTATTAATCGTTTTAAGTGAAAAAAATAAATAAAAGGTAGGCAAACTAATAAACTCTCTGCTCCGAGGAATGACATCATTTATTTCAAAAAGTTTTTCTCAAACCTAACCCTGTAATTAAGTAATTTTCCCCGGAAGGTAAAAAAGAAGGAAAAAATCGCATTAAGCCGAGTACAGGCTAAGTTTAAAACTGTTCTATAAGTATAATTCCACTTTTAAAAGTTGAATTTGAATATATTAATTCTCTTCAGAAAATTCACATTTTCGTAACTTATTTGCAGATTTAATTTTGCTGCGGAAAGAGAAATACCGCGTAAAATATTCTTCATTTGTTAATTTGAAGAAAAAAAAAATATAATAAATAAATGCAAAATAGGCCGCTCGCACGATAAGAGTACGTTTTAGGAAACGGTGATTTAAAGCTAAAATATCAGTCAGATTTACACTATACTACAATAATTTCGCTTCCGTATACATTATATAATAAATGAAATACTATATAATAACCAGAAGTATATTATTCAATTACAGAAAAATGGTGTAATTTTTCGAATTACAGAATATATTTCCGGCAACGTCCCGTGTTTTATATATTATATTACATCGTGTTAATAATAATCTGTAATTCAAAATGGGATTTTGTCTGAAGACAAAAACTGTGCCGCAGCATTGATTAGTTTGACCGATTTGCGGTTTCAAGGTGGTGTATTTTAGTTTCCATTTATTTTAAAACGCTTCAATTTTCTGAATTTTTCTCAAATAACATTTACTTTTATTATTCATTGGAGTTTTCGCGAATTTACAGAAAACATTCTTAATTATGTAGTATGATGTTAGTCTCATCCTCTAGAGGCTGCCTTGTATTTATCGAAATTACTTAAAAAATATGATAAAAATTATAAACGCTTTCTAATAGTAATTTTCTAATTAATTAAAAGTATAGAATTCAATGTGACTATTTCAAATGTAAGTAACATTACCATAAAAATATATTGTTAAATGCAAAGTTTTGCATTTATTTTTGAGGAGATTCTTTATCTAATTTATTTTAATTACTTTTAGTTTATTTTGTTTATCTGTTGTAGTTTGATTTATTTTCGTATATTTACTTTCATCTCTGTAGTGATTTATTTCGGTTAGTTTAATTTTGAATGACCATAACATGTTTTTTTTGTGTTGCGAATGACGTTGACATTGACGCTGTTAGTTATAATTGCATTTTCGATATTACGGAAACAATTCCTCTATAACGCAGAAGCGGGAGCAAAAAAAGAATATTCCGCATTGACCGTTGGCAGAGTGATTACATTCGAGATGTGAATTAATAAATTACTGACGAAAATCAGTGTAATTCCAAACGGGAACTTCCATGAAATCTTTTACCTGATAATCATGCTAAAAATGAAAAGTAAATGCAAGCAGTTGGCATTCATTTATTGATGATTCAATGTTCAAATCAATATTTACTGTATCCGAAAAGCATGAAAACAAATATTACGGATCGGAGTTTATGTCTTAACGAGTATATGGTTCATCATTTTGCAAACTGTGTCTATGGGTTCGTTTAGAGAAGTTATGAAATATTTAAATTTGATTAAAATCAATATGAAAAGAACGACTGCATTTTGATAAGTGTGCATCAGTATCAGAACCGTGAAGGGAATATTCATTGATAACTACAACGGTCGTTACAAACCGAAGAAATTCTAAAAACTAATTAACAGTATCAAGAAAAAGCATTGTTCGGTCATATATTAAGGCATAATAATTTAAAAAAGTAACATAGGTGACGGTAATGGGAAAAAGCCAAGTTTAAGCAAAATCTAAAAAGAGACAAAAAAAAGAGACAAATGGCTGCAAAAACAGGGCATTGCCTTTAGATAGTTTTGATGATGATGATGCCATGTTCCTGGAAAAAAATAACAGTTAATGAATTTGATGATGGGTCAATGCCCTTGGTTGGCTTCCCCCCCCTAAAACAAAACTTTTTTCAACTAAGGCTGAACATTCACCTAATATACGTATATATATATATATATTATTGCGAAATCACCTTTTCCCTCTCGTATATAAGGGAGACGACCAGAACAGAAAAGGAAGACGACAAAAAAAAGGTAAATAAACAAACAACAAAACTTTGAATCTGCCGCGGATAACTTTCGATTTCTTAAACGTCGATGAGCATTAGGCTTTATAAATTTAGATTGAAAAAATATATTCGGAAAAAGGAAGGGATTTAACGGAGAACGCGATCGCTAACTTGCATTTATCTCCGACGGTCGTACTAAGCTCGATCTCTTAATCGTTTACCAGATGCAGATCCGATCTACCTGAGCCGGCCTTTATCTATCACCGCTTAACATAGTACAACATAGTTCGATATTTCGGCACGTGTAGCAGTAAGTACGCGCGCACACGCCCCACCGGCCTTTACACATAGACACTATCAGAGCCGATAATCGACGACGTTCGAAATAAATGAATAAAACTAAATACAGAACAAATTATTTGATTATTCTGTCGACAAAAGATCGCGCCGTCAACCCTGATTCGTATCACTGCCCTCCCCCTAATTTCATCCAAAACAGAAGTTTTGGATGCAATCTGGAGCCCAGCCAAAGCGGTGGCACGCACAATTGAGTGACAGCAATACGACAAAGCCTAAGATCCAGTTTGGCATTCGCAGAGAACAACGAGGAATTCGAGAGCACAATGATCAGTAGAAGTCCACTGTTTCGCTTGGACAAACCACAACACCATTCGACCCATGGTGCTACTTGACCTGCTGCACGGTTTATAGGAACTGTAATGAAAGCTAAAGAATGTAGGATAAACTCGGACAAAGGCCACACCCCGCTGACTCCTCCAGAGACCTAGGTCAATCTACGGAGTTTTGGTAGCGACTGATGTGACACCTGAGGAAGACGTCCATGAACTCCATCGCGCCTCATGTTCACAATAACAACATATGCAGCCGCCCCCGAAGGGATATGTGATTGTATGTATTGCCAACCGTAGTATTGGTGGTCGTTGATATTTAGATACAGATAAGTCTATATCTTCGGCAGTTTGCCCAATGCGTATCCATCTGGGCTGAAATCCAGGCTAGATCTGTTCAATCGACGCGTTATGGGTTCGGTGCCACGTATAAATTAACGGCACATGCAGCCACCCCCAAAGGGTACCGTAACGTGAACCAATGCTCATTTGCAGGTTTCGCGAGGATCCATGTGTCTCCACTCGAGCTCCTAAATTAAAAGAGAAAAACAAAGAGTGTTCATTTGGCGTTAACAGAACATTGATTTAATATTTGGATCACATCCATGCCTGTCGTAATTCACACTGGGTGGTGCTAAGAATCATAGAAGGTAGTCCGAAAAGGAAAAAGGTTCCTATAAACGACTCAGGAGAGGAATAATATGAAGGCACCTTCCTGTTGGCCTACACTATGGCCACGACTGCGCCCACAGCTCCAACGGCCAGGAAAGAAGACACTTCCAAAATGTAAAGTTAGCATATTAGAACAGTTTAGGATTCCCGTTCTCTACGATATTTTCCGATCCACGGTTTCAGGCACAATCTATCAAGCGGTATGAACTTCACAGCCGGCTCTTCTACATAACTATTTCAAACAAATCACACGCACACGAAACAAAAACACACATACCTAAAATTATAAACCAGATGGCGAATATCTCAGACGCCAAAAGGAAAACAAGAAAAAGCACAACAAAACAACAAAAACAGTAAGCCGACCACCTACTAAAATAGTATCGATACCACTATGCGGAAAGAATCCTACAAGCTGAAACTAGTTAATAGATTAGAAAAATAGAATACAGCTCGTAGCTGCCGAAGAACATAAATTACCGATGTGATGTATAAGTGACGTGGGATAGGAAATATCAATTTAAGAATATGGATAGATAATAGAAAAGGAATAGTTGCATGGAGATCCTCACATGCCAGACTAAGCAATGAACATAAGTAAGGAGAAGCGCACGGCCAAGAAAGGAAGTGACAGAGATATATGATATGTGGAAAGTGGAGGTGGGCGTGTGGCGGGCCCAGAAATGAAGAAGACGTCAGGCCACAGCGCGCGATACCCCAAAGAAAGATAGACAGGTGGAGCGTGATGCCAGGTCGAAGAAAGTAGGAAGGAGTAGGCGTGTGGCGAGTCTAGCCATTAGGAGACGTAGGAGCACAGCGCACGATATCCTGAAGAAAAGTAGGTGGCGTGACATCAGCCCGAGAAGAAATAGTACGATGACCAGAGAGAATAACATACAGATTGCAGTAGGACGACTAGGGACGTGTGTAAGCACCCATGCAACGGCATAGCATAAATTGTAAAGACTAGAGTAAGGATAATGTAGGAAGAATATTTAGGATCTCACCACATCGGAATTAGTAGCAAAATATAAAGAGCGATTAGAGCGCGCTGAGGGCGAACTACGTAAATAAACAACACAAAATAAGTGCACATTGTACATAATAAAATTAGCGTTCAATCTACAAAACGAAGTAACTTTATTTTGTATTTGGCTCGAGAATTTTGTAAGAATATATCCGAAATCAAATTACGAAGCCAACTAATATTACAGTTGCTCAACAAAAGCGTGAAACTGAAGTGTGCGATTAAAAGAGAAATATAATTTGTTTGTTTCGTGAAAAATGAAAAAAGGTATGTTTGTGGATAGTGCAGTAAAAAAATTTTCATCTTTTGCAATGCATAAAATATACGTTTAGTTTTTATTATTCTTGAATTTAGCGTCTGTATAAATAGCCGAATAATTAATGTTTTTTAATAAAGAGAATATATACATATAACTTTATGGTAGTTTACTAAAAATACTTAAATTTCATATTCATGTTAATATTAATTTTTTCAATATTTTAAAAAATTGATTGTTCTCATGTGTACGTATACTTCATTGATTTATATATGTACATACTTATTGTTTTGGTTTATCAAGTATACCGCGTAAAAAAGTATTTTCTACTGTCGGTCATACCGTGATTTATGCTGAAATTATCGCCGTTCTTATGTTAATAGCTGGAAAATTAAAGCCGTGTAAAAATACTTGGAATAATATTAAAAAAGTTTATTGAATAGCACATCAAGTATAACGTTAATGTATTGAATCATAGGATAATCTCTAGCAGTGTTGTTGGATACTTTTTTTTCTTTTTTTTTTCATATAACACGGCGGATAATTGGAAGCAACGTTTCGGAGCTACGATCAGGAACAAGAATTATGTAAAAATTTCCGGAAGCAAACCACGCTAAAAATATATATATCTGAAAAAAAGCCACAACTGTGTTCGTCAATGTTCCCAAGCCTACATATTACTCTTCACTGTTCAGGTATATTGAATTGAACCTCGCCTGCGAAATCATTGTCCCACAGTACACTTTCTCGATTGTGGTCCACTATCGGGCTTCCTACGTCGCCTACGTCTCGGACGATCATCGCAAGTACATACAGTACAATCAAAAATTTCATTATAAAAAGTATTAACACAACTACTTTTAATACTGGCTTCGGTTCGACTCGTTTGTTGGATATTATAATTCGATTGCAAGATGACATATAATCTAATTTTTAATCAGAGTTGGACATAATTCATTACTGTGGATAATTATGGAAATAATTCTTACGAGTTGATTTCATTAATCGTAATTATTAAAAATTTTAACGCAATCTGTGATTTATCTAAGGGATTAAGATTCTCCATCAAGTTTTAGATTGGATAAATACAACTTTAACATTTATCTGGATAATGCTTTTAATCTTTCAATTGTACTCGCGTATTTTACTGTTCTCAAAAATACGTTTTTACGAGAAAAAATAAATATGTAAATAAATTAATTAAGCCTAGTCGTGCTATTTATAGATTAAAACTATTTTATTCAAATATTTAAATATCGAAGTTACTCTATATTAATGTTTACACTGAGACTACCCGGAATCTCCCTTTGAAAATCTTTCATTCCTTAATTAGAATATGATTATTATTAATTATGGTGATTGAAATATGATCGACTGTCACAAATAGTCGCTGCTGTACAGAAATGATTTTTATAATTACCCAAAGCATAATCGATTACGTCTAACCCTGTCAAGAAAGTATCGGGAATTGTCAATTTAAATCTCCCGGGTAATAGCTAGGCAGATAATTTTCTTTTTTCCAGGTTGGTACAACTGTTTTGTATTATGATGCCTATTTTTAGCGCGATCTGTCAACCAGTGTGTTTACAGCAGCTGTTAAAATCAGTCGACCTTGAAGTGTTTTGTCGAAGTTTTACAATGAGTGAAAATATTGAACAACGTACTTGTGTTAAATTCTGTGTTTCGAACGAAATTTCTTGTGCCGATACACTGAAAATGTTACAGAAGGCTTTTGGTGAATCTGCTTTATCAAAAACGCGGGTTTACGAGTGGTACAGAGCGTTCAAGGATGGTCGGGAGACGGTCGAAGACATGCCTCGCTCTGGACGGCCTTCAACGAGTGTGACCGATGATAACGTCGATAAAATCAAGGAAATCGTTGCTGAAAATTGTCATGTGAGCTTGAGAGAGATGGCTCATGGATTGGGCATGTCACACGAGAGCGTACGTACGATTGTGCACGAAAAATTGGGTATGCAACGCGTTGCGGCTCGGCTTGTTCCGAAAGACCTGAATTTCTTTCAAAAAAAGTACCGAGAACAGGTAGCTGCAGACATGCTGGATCGAGCCAATTTGGATCCTACCTTCTTGGAAAAGATAATTACTGGTGACGAGACATGGGTGTACGAGTACGACACGTTTACGAACCAGCAATCGTCCGAATGGCGGCCAATTGGCGCGCCAAAGCCGATCGAAAGTGAAGATCATGTTGATTGTTTTCTTCGATATTCGAGGCGTGGTACACTATGAATATGTGCCAGCCGGACAGACAGTCACCAAAGAGTTTTACTTAAGTGTTTTGAGACGTTTGAGAGAGGCTATCCGTCGTAAACGTAACGATTTGTGGGTCGACAATTCTTGGATTCTCCATCACGATAATGCGCCGTCTCACAAAGCCATAATTGTGAATGAGTTTTTGGCCAAACACTCGGTAAATATCATCGAACAACCGCCGTATTCACCAGATTTAGCACCCTGCGACTTCTTCCTATTCTCAAAACTCAAATTTCCGCTACGGGGAATGCGCTTCGAATCGATTGATGACATCAAGACGAATGCGACGCGAGAGCTAAAGGCCATCCCGGAAACCGCCTATCAGAAGTGCTTTGCCGAGTGGAAAAAGCGTTGGCATATGTGCATCGCTTCGAATGGATGTTATTTTGAAGGTGACAAAATAAATTTGGATGAAAATTAAAAATTGTTCGTTTTATTTAACAATTCCCGATACTTTCTTGACAGGGTGTATATCGAATAACAACGGTGATAAACTGCGTGCCTGCCTTACTCCTTTCCGGATTCTTGCCTCTTCGTTTGAGTTTCTTCCCTTGATCATTAGTTTTTGTGCTTTGTATAGTTCTTTTATTATTCTTCTATCCTTGATGTCTATGCCTACTCCTTTTAAAGTTTTATCCAAAATTTTCCAATCACAATTATCGAATGCTTTTTCTAAATCTATCGTTGCAATAAATACTGATTGATCTACTTCTAACTTCCTTTCAATCACCATGCGGAGGCCTAGTATTGCTTCTCTTGTTCCTCTTCCCGATCTAAAACCATATTGCTCATCATTAAGTTCATTATCTATTTTCTGTTTTATTCTACCGAGAATTATTTTTGTTAATATTTTTGAGACTTATCAATCGGTGTTTCTCGCACTTAAATGTGTCATTTCTTTTTGGTATCGTTATTATTTTATTTTTCTTAAAATCGTCCGGAATATCTCCGTTTTCGTACATATTCGCGATTAATTTATAAATGTGTGTTTTTGCCTTCTTCCCTAATGCTTTTAAATGCTCGCCGCAGATGTTGTTGCATCCTGCTGCTTTATGATCTTTTAACTCTTTTAGGGCCTTATCGAACTCATCTATTATTATGCACGGATCTATTTTATCTTCTGTCTTTTTGTCCTTGACGGTAACGTTTTGTTGCAGATATTCTTTAGTGCTGATCGTCTCACTGTACAGCTTTTTTTTCTTTTTTTTTTTTTATGGCCCGGCTTTAGTTAACTATTAAGCCATTTAGCCACCAATCATTTAATATAAGAATACTGCCAACTAATGAAGGATACATAATATTTAATTGGGAAAAAGGTTGTAAACAGACAACCATGGCCGTAAATGTTCAACATTACCCACGGAGCCTGAATAAAATCTTTAGGAAGGAGAAATTGGTCAGGCTGAGTCCAAGGTACATTACCTGAACTTGCCTAACCAGAAAATTAATAAAATAGGAATTATAATCATCATACACAATAATTGTAACAAACAATCATGGCCACAAATGCTTCAGCATAGTCAACGATGTCTGCACAAAATCATAACAAAGGAAAAACTGCCCAGGTCGAGTTCGAGAAGCGTTGGGTTTCCCGAACATGACAGGGCATCAAGAATTAGGATAATGGATCACGTATCATCAAGAGTTGCATAGAATAATTAGATAATAAAATAAATAAACGTATGCTGTTAAATTTGGATGTCGTTTAATAAAATAAATTTAAACAAAATATACAGGACCTGGTTGTTCTGGCACAGAAGACTATAAATGGAATACGGAGGAAAGAACCCAAGAGACATTAATTGTTCACAAAACGATCTACGATAATGTTCATATTTATTACAATTAAACAGCAAATGATTAATACCCTCCAAGAAATTTGATGCGTGATGATCACTGCATAGTACACCGTCACCTCGGTCAGAAAAATTCAGAACTATCCGCGAATGACCCATACGCAGTCGGCAAATAGTAAGACTTAAAAAGTAACTCTAGAACAAGCGGGTCTCCACCCCACGAATTGCTACTTATCGATTTAAAGGAATTGAGTATTTTTAATATTTTTACTTGTAGAATCTGTATATGTTTCGCCTCTACATATCTCTTCCATCTCCTAATTATTTCTTCATCTTCCATCAGTTTCTTCCCATCTTCATTTTCAATAACATATGTTTTTGCTTTTGTAGTCTTTAAAATATGTTTTGACCTGATTGTAAACTTTTTCTATGTTACCTTTTTCTAAATTTTCTTCTATTTCCATGCACTTTGATTCAAGTCAACTTTTTTTATAGCCTTGATTATCTTGTTCGTGTATTTTTTATACATGTCTCGTCCCTTTTCTGTATTTGCATATTTATATTTCCTTCTTTCCTCCATCAGCTCTAATATCTCTCTAATAATCCATGGTTTTTTGTGTACTTTAATTTCTTTACTTTCCGTCTTTTTTGCAGCAATCGTTATTATTTCTTTCATGTTGTTCCATTTTTTATTCACGTTGGTCTCTCTTCTTATTATTTCTGTGTTAAACTTGGCTAGATTTTGATACTTCTCTTTTATTTCTTTGTTCCTAAATATTTTTACTTCCCACTTTCTGCTTTTGTTTTCTGTGAAGTTCGTCTTTTTATACTACAATCTGGATGTCATCATTACTAGGTTATGTTTACTGTTTATATCCGCTCCCGGGTATGTTTTGTATCTCTTTATTTGATTTCGGTATTTGCTTCTTACCATGATGTAATCTATTTGATACCTTTCTTGACCACCTGGTTTTGTCCATGTGTATTTCCTTCTTGGTGGTTGTTTAAAAAGAGTATTTCCTATTACCAAATTATTTTCAATGCAGAAATTTATTAACCTTTCCCCTCGTTCATTCCTTTTTCCTAAACCATGTTTTCCTATGCAATCGTTATCGCTTCCTTCGCCAGCCACCGCATTCCAGTCCCCTACAATAATTTTTTTTTTTTTTTTTTTACCCCCCTTGGGTTTGCTACCAAAGAGCATTAGCCCAGAAAAAAGGAATAGATACATGGAATAGAATAGAAATTATATTTTTATTCTGTCGACAATGGAATCAAGGAACAGCCCTAGAACAGGAACAACAGAGAGAATAGGTAGAGAAAGAACATAAGAGGCGTTGAAAGGAGCAGGAAGACCAAGCTTTAAAAAATGATAATAAAGTAACTCACGCTCGCGAGATAAACCGGAGCACTCGAAGAGCACGTGATTCGCATCACAAATTAGGTTGTTTTTATTTTCTGCATAGCTTTCCAGTTCTTGCTCACTATAGCTGCTGGTCGGCATGTAAACAATTATTATCGTTGTTGTTGTCGGCATAGAGTTCAGCTTTACCAGAAGTATTCTGTTATTGAATTGTATATAGGATCTAACGCTTCTTCCCCATTTTTTGTTCAATATTAATCCTACTCCGTTTTTTCCTCTTTCTGAACCCGAGTGAATTATTCTGTAATCTTCGCTCCAATAATCGTTATTATTCAATCCTCTAGTTTCAGTAATACCCACCATGTCTATATTATTCCTTTCCATTTCCAATTTTATTTTTTTCCAGTTTTCCTGCTATCCTTAGGGATCTTATATTCCATGTTCCGATTTTCACTTCCTTTGAACCAGTCGCATATTTCTCGTATAAATCCTGGTTCTTCGCCTTATTACGGGTAGTCGCATATTTCACACCAGATATCCCACCAAATGTCTGGCGCCAGTTGCTAGCTGGATCGCATGACTTTTTCTTATCGGTATTCGTACTTTCCATATTTGATTGAAATCTTGGTATAATAATGAGGTAGGTTTCCGTTACTTTCCTCATCGCAGTTTCACGGTCGCTTAAGTAATATGTACTCCATGTTACATAAATATCTGTTTGCAGCTGTTCTTATACTTCCCGTTCACCACCTGCTAACAGTACTGATAGCGCTGCTTCCGCTATCAGGGGATCACTCTTTGTCTGGCTCCTCCTTTGTGGCTTGTGCAGCCTGGGAGGCCCTTCTGGTAGTATACACTACCGCTGGCATAACCCACAAATTCTTTGGAGCACGCAAACCCCTGCGCTACGATAAAGCGGTCTAACTTAAATATTACACTATAAATAGTGTTGTGCCTGCCGTTGGTTCGAGACACACTTTACATGATAAACAATCTCTACTTACTAAGGATTTTTTTTCTTGTTTTTTTTTTTTTTTTTTTTTTTTTTTAATAATATTTACAACCAGGCAGATAGAGGAGCATCTGGATATCTTAACAACGAACAAAGATTCTCTTCAAGTTGAAATATGTGATGATGTGTTTCCAGTGCACACAGAAACTTTTGCGGTTAATATTTGTTTTCCGGGTGCAGGTTAAAGTTCATTTTCGACTTGTTTCCGATGAGTATTTACCGGTTGTGTTGTTCCGCAAAAATGATTATTATTATTCGTTCTGTCGTTCAACATTAAACAAACTCGTGCAGAAATGTTTATAGAATGGGACAAATGCCACCTGGAATAATTTTTACAATTACTCTTTCTTTAATACGTCTGTCTCCGTCCAGCGAAATTCCGCGTGTCACAGAAATTTCCTCGGATGAAGTCAACAAGACACAAAGAAAGTTGCAAAAGTTGAAAAGTAATTTTACCCGTTCCAGAAACGTAACGGTGACACTAGTTTATACGACATATTTATACTACCACAAAAAAGTCGAATTCGCGGCATGAATTTATTAAAACGTCAAGCGGCAGGAAGTCGAAATGAGAAGTATCGTATCCGTCCAAAACGAGGGAAACGATGCAGCGAACGAAAATAACGATAATACCGATGGATGGAGCGCTGGAAGATAGAATGTTTTTTTTTTAAAATTATTCTTAATGTGGCTGCACCGGTGGCTTCGCGTTAGATAACGAAACTGAAGGATGTTTAGCGATAGAGAGGTAAAAAGATTGAAATAAAGGAATTACAGATGGTGATGGGAAGGAAAGAATTACGGGCGAATTACGAAGCGTAGGAAAATTCAAAACTAAAATTCCGGAGTGTAGGAGAGAAACAACGATGGCAGAGCATTCAAAGAAAATGCGACGCGCATGTGAAAGAAGGGACAGAATTATGAAGGGTACAATCAAGAGAAGGAGACAGAGAAAATCGAAAGCGTGAGAGAAGAGAGAAGTTAAATCGGAGTCTTATTGAAGAAATAATTATGACACGACGCGAGAAGAAATTGATTGAAAACAAGTCTGTGGACAGCGGGGGCAGACTAGAAAAGTTGCTTAAAACCGGATTAAATTTGTTGCGATGAAGGTAAATAGAAAGGATAATGAGAGACCGGTTATTCGAAATCCTTTCTCAAAAATAGTGCAAAGTATGTTATTATAGTCCGGGCTTTAACTAAACGTCAGGTCACCGAATTTTAAATGTTTCCTCTTAAGCCAACCTGCGGACGATTAAATGTTGTCCACCGCATGGAGCAATAAATGATGCGAGAAAATTTGATTTGTGACTCATCACGGTAGTTAAACGAACTTTTCAAATTGATATTTTGAATTCGATTGTGTATTTAAGTGGGCGAAGCTGAATTGCACTGCTGCAAAACTGTTACAATGCCCCTTCGGCGACAGTGGCATTGTAACATTTTAAAAAGATAAATAATCATATTCTGTACGGAATAAAAAATTTTAATTGTTTTTTAAAAATGAAAGTGTTAGCAGTTCATTTAGTTTTCCGAAGGGGACTAACTATTAAGTAGGAGGTTTGTTAAAGATTGAAAAATTTTAAGCGTTCGCTTGTTGTCAGCTTCGATGAAACGCGGTGCCATTAAAATTAAAAAAGACTCGTAAATTGCTTTTTTTTTTTTTTTTTTAATCGTTATTATAATTTTATTTCTCATTTATTTGTTCTAGTGAAAATGTAATTTCAAACTTTTTTCCTACTTCAAAATTGAAAAACTTGTGTAATTTACGAAGAATGGAAAAATAGATTCGGAAAATTATCATTGTATATGTCGTTCGTAGAATTATTTACGTGTCATTAACCCAAAAAGAGTGAGACAAGTAGGAGAGAGTAAATTTAATTCGATATTGCGGAAACAAAATTTCATAGTTAACAAATTTTACAAGAGAAAAAATACAAAGTTAGCAAATTAAAGAAAACAACGCGATTCTTTTATTTTATTTCGAAAGATGAGGTTCATTTGCGGTTGTTTAAAATTTCCCTTTCTGTTTATTTAATAAAATGTATTCAAAATGCAGAATAATTAAACTTTAATCTTAAAATCAACAACGTGGAAATTTCTTTAAAAAATAAATAAAAAACGTAGCCGCCAATAATAATTTAAGATCGGAAGAACTATAACCAGTTGAATTTCAGAACGTACGTTTATTTAGGGGACCGTTCGATTCGCCGATATCAAATCACCGCAGATCGCTGGCTGATTCAATCGCCGCCCGCTAAAGATAAACATTTGGAATGCCTTTTCAGACTACCTGCTCTTTTGTTCTGCCTCCGCCGAATGTAAACGTGATTCTTGCGTGTTAGTGAGACACATGGATTCCCTAATTTCCTTCTACATCGACTGACATTATACCTTCCAACTCTTCGAGTAATTTTGCGGTAAATAAAAATAAAGTAACATATCCGTAACCAATTTAATAGTTCAAAAGATTGTGATAAACGTATCAACCGAAAAGATAAATTGGCATTTCTCGTACCGTAATTTTTACGACTTCCTACGCTAATAATACAGCAAAAAAGGTTAATTCAACGCGATTAAGAAAACGTAAAGAAATCAAAAAAAAAAAAAAATCAATAACTTTGAAACCGTTGAATTTATAAATTTGAAATTTTGCATATGTAAATTTCGGATAAAATGTTCTTCCAAAAAATATGTGTATCCTCGAATAACTTATTTACTGAGGACATCGTAAACATTAACATGCGCATTAAAAGAAAATTAAATCACTTTACCAATTTTTAACTTTCATATTTTTTTATTTTATTTTATTTTTTTAATTTAAGGAGGCGTACTAATCCACACATTGCATGTAAATACCTAGGTTATCGCAGTGAGTAGACCCACGTTTTAAATCGGACTCCTCAGCTCGTTAGACGGAGCGAAAGTCATGAGGTTGTTCAAAGCGGCAGAGGTATTTGAGAGGATGTCAGCAAGTGATGTAATCTGGCCGCGCCGCAACCCATGAAGACGTGTGTATTTCAGCAAGATGTGCGAAACTGATGGGTGTTCATAGATAGAACAAAGTGGACAGGTATTTGGCTTTGGAGCTTGTTTGAGGATGTAGTTGCGGGAAAAGGCTCAGGCGATTGACTGTCGAGAACACTCTGCGTTTCGTTCCGACTGGAGGCCACCATGGCTCCGTCGCAGGTTTCAATTCTCTGAGAAAGGTCGATTGAGACATTCAGCCATGATTCCACTATGCGAAAACTGCATCCAACAGTTGGAGTTTTGAGGGATTACAATAATAGAAAGTCAAATGATAAACAAAAACATATATGATCAAAATAAATATAAATAAATTATGAATAAAATATCTGGTGCTAGACTATGTCCGAAATCCATCTAGACCTCATGGTCAAACCAAGAGAGCGTACTGATCTGCATAAATCCAATATATACAGCACGGGGAACTCAGTAGTGATTGCGTGATTTATCCTATAAAGTTGATAGGTTTATTTTGTAAAAACCAATGATTCAAATAGGATATGCTCTTGAGGGAATGATATCTCCTCTCCTAGGTGCATAACTAATCTGATTAGTCTGGAGTGCATCTCGCGTAAGTTTGCATTTGCTTCTATCTTCGACTCGATTTTTAGGAACTCCAAAACATCGTGGCTGACATCATCACATGTTGAAATGTCTTTAACAGTGTTAAGTTGTGCTTGGACAGGTTGGAATTGAACTGCTAACTGCACCCATGCATGCGATATTGAAGCCCGTATTACATTGTCCTTGTTGGAGTTTCCGTTCTTTAATAGATACCAAGTGACGTTGATAAGTGACTCCTTGCACGTCGCATATGTGTTCATACTAGACAGCAAACATGTAGGATCTTTTTCAATTGTTTCGTGCGCCATGATCCATTTGATTGGAGAACAGGTCTGGTGAAGAACAGAGGTCCCGATAGAGAAAGATGCATGCTCCTTTGAGATTACGTAGTGGAAGAACATGCAATATGACGTAACGTCCTCCTTTCCACATGGTTGTAGTGTTTTCCATAAGTCATTGAAATTCTTTATTTTGTAATGTTTTGTTGTTATTTACATCTTTTCTATCATCTTCTCCAGTGCCATTTTGATTTGTCAATCTTATCTTGTAGTGTAATTGTTAGCAGATCTTGATATTGTTATATTGGTTTGTTTTTACTGCAATTTTATTTTAATTTTTATATAAGTTAATTTTTGTCCCTTTCATTTTCTTTTTATTGTTTCCAATTCATGAGGTGTTTATTCAACTGAGATACTCATGGGTATTTATCAATTACTATGTATTTATGTTATTATTCACCAAATAAATAAATCATAACAGTTGGAGTTTCGAAGATTAAAAAGAAAGTTAATTTTTTGCTAGAGGTTTTGTATATCGATGGAAAGCTCGTTATATAATAATAACAAACATAAATTTTGAATTTTTAACAAAAATGTAAAAGTTTGTAAAAAGTTCAAAAAGTGTTAAACGCAACGTGTCTTTCCATCTTAGCAGAGGTAATATTACACTTCAAAAATTTAGAACAGCTCATAAATATATACACACTTGAGTGGATATTACAAGAAAAATATAGCGAATATTGGAACCTAAAATTTGAATCTTCTATACCCTGAAAATCTCAGAGATGGAAAAAAATTATTTCTTCTTATAAAGACTTGAAATGCTGATTGTATATTCATTTAGCGGATTATTTCAATAAAAAATTTCCAAAAAAATTAGTCGATAACGGCAGTAATTTCCTATTATGATAGATTTTTTACTTTCAGGGAAAAACCACGTGCTTTATAATAAATTTTTACGAGCGCAAAAAATGAAAAATAAATTAATTTTCATGATCATGAAAAACTACTAATTTTAAAACAGTAAAATAGAATCTGAATTTTAGTAAAAGAATTTGTTTATTAGTCTTAAAAAGTTATTTCTCCGTTTTCATATTTGTTTTCAACATAGGTATGTGAAGTTGAATATAATTTTCCACTCGAATAAATTTTAATAGAGATTCTTTATTCTGAACTTCTGAGTCTTTGCTTTCCGCTTCTATCCTTTCTCATTCCTCATGTTCAATTTTTTCTTCGTTACCTTTTTTTGTTTTTACTATTTCGAACTTTTCCTCCATGTAACTTCAATCTTTTCTAATTATTTGCTTTAGGTAAACGTCTACCATCGACACTTCTTCCCTCCAAAACAGAAAAAAGGTGTTAATATGTGAAATCAGGGTTTTCATTATTTTCCAAAAAATCATGGGTCGTTTCCAAAACTTTTCATTCCCAAGAACTCTGCCAGACTTCGCAGCAAGCCCACCTCGTCGACGTCAGCTAATCACAAACATAAACATATCACTAACAAAATTTAACAAAGCACAATACCTCCCAAACATAGCACAAATGGCAAAAAATATCATAGCGAGCTACACAGTTTATCTATGTCTCTGCACAGATGGAGCAAAGGCAAAAGGTTATTAATCACCGGCGGCATGCTCCTTCGAAGTCTCAGGGAAAGCAGAGTCAGTCAGACTGCACGATTGCTGTACAGCACTGGACGTCGAAATATATAATATGCGATGGTTTTTTGGGTCTAACGCTACACAGATAGCAACCTCCAGTCCCAAAAGGTCCTACTCATAACTGACTCTCTAAACTCCCTTCAACTCATTTTAGAGATTAAACCCAACAACCCTTTGATAAGGAAGGTCCGTTACCTGTTATACAGGCTATCACATCTAAAAAATGGCTTTCCTGTGAGCACCGGCTCATGTTGGGGTTCCAGACAATGAACGTGTCAATCGAGCAGCTCAGGCGACACTGTTCTCTCCAATTTTCTGTCCCGAATCGTCTCTGAATAGGTTATATAACTCTCTCGCATAGCTATAACTTCATGAGCTAGGTCCCACCAAATGTCTCTGCCCCGTTTGTGGTCAACCAAGCGCCTCATCCATCTTTCACCTATTTTTTGAATCTTCCTCCTTTGCAGTACCACGATCCATTCACTTTACCACCTCTTCTATTCCTAAGATACTATCAAATACTTCGTCCCTGGTCGCAGCTGCATTAGCTTTCACATGGAGTAGCGCTCTGTACTATCGCGTTTAATCCTTCTAAGTAGGCTCCATGTACTGTATAATAACCCTAATAGTTAAACATGGTTCATGTAAATCCTCATAAACACTTTTAATTAATATAAAAAAAAAAAAATTACAAAAAATTTATTTTTTCAGACATTATCTGCCTCAAACCCGGACGTGCAATGATCATCTGCCGAGTGGCGTCCACTGTTCCCTTCAGCTGCAGAGTGGCGGTCGTGGGTTTCCATAGTCACGACCTTTAGGCTGCACAGCTTCGCGGGAGGAGCAATCTCTTCGGCGAACAGCAAGGCCGCACACTTTCTTAACGGCAATTCGTGTCCCAGTCGTGCGCATTTATCAGCACAACCTCTTATTGATTGTTGTGACGCTTCAATGTCATTGTTTGTGTCCCGGTAGGGACTGGTGCCGGAGCACCAGGCATCGCCGCTATTCCGGCTAGCCGCCGACTGAAATATTCGATTCACTACGAACTAGCGGGACGAGAGGTAGTAGATCGTCGTCACGTTTTGCCACTGCAGTTCGTGTATCGAGCCTTAGTATCGGCTGCGATGCGGGGGATTCGCCGCGGTGTGTGCACCTTCTTAAAAGGTCAAAACGCACAAGCGAGCGTCGCAATAAAAAGCTCAGCAATAGCCAAAATAATCCAATCAGCGGCCACTCAAGAGTACACAATCCACCCCGAAGATGCCCCATGGCGTTACCCATGCCCTTGCCGTTATTTCGCAAATTGTAACATTACACTATCGTTTAGCCTCCATATTACTGTTTAAAATATTACGCCACTTCATTTTTCGTGGAACCTTCTAGTCCACACTGGGAATAAGTATTTCCTCGCATTCCTTAGTTCTAGATCGGATCTTAGTATAAGAATTACTTTGTCTCAAATTTCCTGTAATTCAATAGAATAATTAGATACATTAAAAATAATTAACACGGGGAAAATAAGGATTCTGACACAAAATTGCGATAGGTAGATAGAGAATCAGGACCGTGCCTCTAAGATACCCGATGACTAGCTGTTATTATTTGCTCACCACCACGCGACGTTTTCATTGCTCTTCGCCTTCACACGTCTTGCACCGATACCAGAACCACCTGGCTCCCCGCGATCTTCGTCTCGCTAGTCGGCTAGGACTGATGGCAAGATATAATCCCAACGCAGGTCACCGTTTGTGTTTCGGCGGAGACAGGCACCGAGGCACCAGGCGCCGAAGCACCAAACATTGCGGTTTGTCTGCTCAGCCCCAGTGCCTTAATCTGATTTACTACTTGTCAGCGGGTGGGATATGTAGTGAATCTTCGTCTAAACCATAGGTTAGGCCGTCCAAATTCGGCGCTTTCAACAGCCGAGACTTGGCTGCTAAGAACGCAGAATCCTATGGGCTAAAAACCCAATCAGTCGCACGAATGCACTCGCAAACAAAAATTCTACTGACCGAACAGACTAGCCCAGTCAGAGACCACTCGAGAACACTGTTGTTTGCGGATACATTTGAATACAAACGACAACTGCCAAAGTTAGGGGGAGCACTCCGGCTATCACGCACAGTGCATCAGTAGACGTCGTCCTGTACGCTTTGCACATTGACAATAGCGCGGGTCTTTGCGTCATTCTCAAATGTCTTCGTCGTCCGCCGTGCAAAGATACTCTGGTCGGCACCATGAGCTAACTGTTGTAATACCCGCCATCCACCCGGTGTGCTACACGGTTTAATGCTTTCACAAACCTTTCACCGATACCAGAACCATGCGGCTCCCAAATGAACTTACCAGCTAAGTCGGTTAGTGAGCGTTCATTAGCTATAATTCTGACGTTGGAGAGTGCACCGGCGAGAGCGCCGAGGAATGACCTGTAGGCAGCTTCACTGCCGAGCCACCGCGCTCTACTAGACAGCTGCCTATCACGTCCAACCTCAGCCATTGCAGGGTTGATACTGGCTGGGAGTGTGGCTGACAATTCAGGCTCACCAGTGCTGTCCGGGTCAGAAAATCCAGATACTCCAGTGACATGGAAGTCGACCACATGCTCCGCAGTCGTTACCCGGATACCACATACGCATGACGGTGGGTTCTGATTGAGCTTGAACCTCATCAGATAGCTTCCGAAGGGGTCGTGTCCAGTGATCGCTCAAGTGAGATACATGGTCGGCACTAGCCACTATCTCTCCAGTCTCTCCCGGACATTTGGAAGGTATTGCTAGATGAGTCGTTGTTCTTTGGCTGCAACCCACCGGCTCACCAACCGGGTCCGCCTCGGGCAAGGCGCGCCATTTCCAACCTGAACGCTTAAGCCAATGTTGATATTATTTTTCTTCTTGTTGAGGCCGCGGTTTCTTTGCCGCTTGGCCTTTTTCTACTGGCCTTTATTTCCACTGGAGGCAGCAATGGAGGCAACAGGAGTTCCAGCTACGTTACTGGAAGCTGACGGCTTAGCTGGCTGCTTGCTCTTAGCGCCGTAGTTTTTATTGGCCTTCCTGTCGTTGGTGGTCCGGCCGACTGTTCCCAGGGAACGACACCATTCACGAAAAATTTCCAATGTCTCGTCCTGGCAGGAACAGAGCTGATCGAGACTTAGAAGAATATCATGAAGGACGCCCATTTCCTACGTGATCGTGTCCTTATTGACGTAGGCGCGTTTCCCATGGCTAACGAGCATACATTTCAGTATGGCATCCTTTGCCTGGCCTGCCCGCTGAAGAAGGCGCAATCGCGGAGTTGCCGCTGACTCCCTGTAGCAACGAACACTAGTTAACCCTAAAGAAAAACTTAAAAACATAACCGTATAACACACAAATATGAAAATGTTGGTCGGCATCATAGACTAGCTGTTGTAATACCCGCCATCCATCCCGTGTGCTACACGGTTTAATGCCTTCACACACCATGCACCAATACCAGAACCATACGGCTCCGAAATGAACTTACCAGCTAAGTCGGTTAGTTAGCGTTCATTAGCTGTAATTCTGGCTTTGGAGAGTGCACCGGCGAGAGCGCCGAGGAATGACCTGTAGGCAGCTTCACTGCCGAGCCACCGCGCTCTACTAGACAACTGCCTACCGTCTACTTCCTCAGCCATCGCTGAGACAGTATGCTCTGGGAGAGTGGTGGACAACTCAAAGTCACTGTCAGCTCTAATCGGGCGACTGGTGAGATAGAAGTCGACGACATTCTCTGCAGTTGTTATTAGGTCACCACACGCGCCTGGCGGTGGGCTCTTATTGAGCCTGAACCTCATTAGTTAACCGGTGACCGCCCAAGTGAGATACTTGGTCGGCACCATGACTAGCGTTTGTATTTTACCCGCCACCACCCGACGTGTTCAGTCGGTTTCCCTTTCACACGTCTTGCACCGTACCCGGAACCATAAGGCTCCTCACAATTGCCCCACTAGTTGGAAGGCAATTAGCAAGTTATAATTCCGACACTGGAATATGCGCCGGCAAAAGCGCTGAGGAATACACGGTAGACAGCCTCACTGCCGAACAACTACGCTCTACTAGACAACTGTCCACCTCCTCAAACCTCAGCCATTACAGGGTTAATACTACCTCTGCGAAGTGCGACAAACGACACAAAATCACCAGAGCCACCTTGATGGACATCGGTGACATGGAAGTCAACCACATACTCCGCAGTCGTTACTTGAACACCAAGTGCACATGGCGGTGGGTTCTCATTAAGCCTGAACCTCATCAGATAGCTTCCGAAGGGGCCGTGTCCAGTGATCGCTCAAGTAAGATACTTGGTCTGCACTAGCTGTTATGGACTAGCTGTTATATTATCCGCCATCCACTCGATGTGTTACACGGCTTTATGCCTTCACACACCTTGCACCGATACCAAAACCATACGGCTCCCAAATGAACTTAACAACTAAGTCAGTTAGTTAGCGTTGATTGGCTATAATTCTGGCTTTGGAGAGTGCACCGGCGAGAGCTGCTAGGAATGACCTGTAGGCAGTTTCACTGCCGAGCCACCGCGCTCTACTAGACAACTGCCTACCGTCTACTTCCTCAGCCATCGCTGAGACAGTACGCTTTGGGAGAGTGGTGGACAACTCAAAGTCACCGTCAGCCCTAATACGGCGAATGATGAGATGGAAGTCAACGACATGCTCCGCGGTTGTTATTAGGACACCGCACGCACATGGCGGTGGGCTATCATTGAGCCTGAACCTTGTTAGATAACTTCCGAAGGGGCCGTGACCGGTGATCGCCCAGGTGGGATACTTGGTCGGCACCAGCCCCTTCCTCGCCATTCTATCCTGGACATCTGGAAGGTACTGGTACGTGAGTCGGCTGTCCGTAGATGCCTCCCACTCCCGTTGCCATTCCAGAAGTACTGCCTCTCTGACCGCCTTTTTACGGGCGGTATCCGAGACCAATAGTTCCGGGTGAAGCTCCGTCTGCCCCGTGACAGTCGTCCGGCCTCTTCGGAGCCAGTAGAGTGCAGCCCTTTCCCACACTAGAAGATCTAGTGGGAGCACTCCCGCTATCACGCACAGTGCATCAGTGGTCATCGTCCTGTACCCTTTGCACAACGACAATAATGCAGGTCTTTGCGCCATTCTCATACAGCGGCGAAGCTTGGTCTTCGCCGACCACTGAGCATAGATACTGGCACAGTACCCCGCCATTGCTTCCACTGTGCCCGTATACACTAGCCGAGCCGTACGAAAATGCAGGCCCCATCCAGCCCGTGCCAATTTGATGACGGCGTGGAAACTGGTCCTACACTTCTGACTCACTAGGTCTACGTGGGTATTCGTCTTGGCGCTAGACGATATCGTAACACCAAGATATTTGACGGAGCTTCGGAGGAAAAATCGACGGCCTCCGACATTGAAGGCCGGTTGCCAATCGAGTTTCCCTCGAAGTAAGACCGCGACAGACTTGTCGGCACTGAAGGACAACCCGTTTTTGGCCGCCCATCGATCGGCTAATGCGCAATATTCATCCACGGACGTCCCAGCATCAAGCCCTCAAGCCATTTGCCCATCACCGGTAAAAGGCTGGTGGGACGAAACGATTTGGGGTTATTCAGGTCTTTGACTGCCGCCTTCAGTATCGGACGCACATCGGCCACTTTCCAAATGGCGGGGAAGTTTTCTTGGCCGAGGCAGATATTGAAGAGACGGACGAAGCAGTCTGCATCAGCCTCCCAACACTTCCTGAGCAATTCCACCGAGATGTCGTCGCATCCCGGGGCCTTGCCAGTCCGCATAGCAGCCAGCTGCTTTCGTACTTCGAACTCGTCGAAATCGTCTGCACCTGCCGCAAAAGTAGCCACAAAGTTAGTTTTGAACCGAGGGCCGTGTCCCTCGTCGTGATGCGAAGACGGTACCGGCACATCCAACAGTGCCCGCCTGTTGGCCTGTATGTCGCCACCATCGACATCAGTGCCGTGCGCCTGATCGTGCGATATGTGTGGAATTACAGTCATCTGACCGACCTTCTTGGAGACCAGCTTGTACCACAACCCCCACGGATGTTGGGCACTGGTCTCCCGCACGAATTTCTGCCATGACTCCTGCTTATGGGTGCGAATCGTGCTCACTAACCGTGATTTTAGTAGCCCATATTCGCCGAGTCTATGTTCTTTTTGAGGTGTCCGTGTACACCTTCGGTACCGCCTTCTGGCTCTGTTCACTTGTTTGTGCAGGTCCGCGATTTTGCTGCTCCACCAGTTGGCGTAACGGGCGGACCATTTCCGGCGTCGGGGGATAGTCCATTCCGCCTCATCGTCGGCGTCACCACCATCGCCTCTGCCTGTGCGCGTAGCCGTACGTTCCCTGAACTGTGCCTGGAAACGTCCCCAGTCCGCCTTCGCAATTTGGTACCGGCCCTGGCGCCTCTCCGTGGAGTAACCGGAGGGAGCTCGCAGACCGAGCGTTATCAGGCCGTGGTGCGACTGGACGTCGTAAGCCACAGACCAACTGAAGACAGAGACCAAGAGGCTCCCGGTGCACATGGTCACGTCCAAGTTGTTGCCCGCTCACTAGGAAGATTAACAACATGAAGCGACCAGGCCCCTAGGAACTCCTTAAGCTCAAGTCCTCTGTCCCAGGTTTCCAAATTATTCCATATTGGCGAACGAGCATTGAAGTCGTCCCCGATTAAAATTTTGCGGCCCGGCAGTTCCCGGAGGATCCGCTCGAGACCGATCAGGAACGGTTCAATCTCTTGACTGTACTGATAGTACACGGACACAGCGTAAAATTCCAGGCCTCACCCATCGCCGACTGTTGCAACGTCCCAATGCCCAGGTTTTCACTGCCCTGTGATAAGGTAAAAGGAGCATCATCGCAGGGCAGCTGGTCGACCACCACGGCGGCCAACTCCCTGGTCATTGTTGGAGAACCGGGCGGTGACTGACCCCGAAGAGTCAGGCGCCGGGACCCCAGACATTGCGGCTATTTCGGCTAGTCGCCGGCTATATATCCGAATGTTACGACTCACGGGGAGAGAGGTAACGTTCGTCGTCGTCTTAAAATAATATCAGGCGAAATCGTCCTGCCGCAGACAGCCAAATACAGAGCCTTTGTACTGACTGCTGCACTAAGGATTTGAATCGTTGGATGCACCAACTTCACCAGTCAAGTGCACAAGTGAGCGTCGCAATACAGGCCAACAATAGCAGAATTAGCCCAGTTCAGCGGCCACACAAGAGTACACCATGGTCGGCACTAGCCACTTCCTATCTGGAAGGTATTGGTAGGTGAGTCGGCCATCCGAAGACGCTTCCCACTCCATCTGCCATTTCAGAAGTATTGCCTCTCTGACCGCCTTTTTACGGATGGCATCTGAGATCAATAATTCGGGGCGGTGCTCCGTCTGACCGTGATAGCCAACCGGCCCTTCCTGAGCCAGTATAGTGCTGCCCTTTCCCACACTAGAAGATCTAGGGGTATCACTCCTGCTATCACGCACAATGCAATGGTGGAAGTGGTCCTGTACGCCCTACATATTGACAACAGTGCAAGCTTTTGCGTCATTCCCATACGGTGACGAAGCCTAGTGTTCGTCATCCGCCGTGCAATGACACTAGCACAGTACCTCGCCACTGCTTCTACTGTGTTCGTATAGGCAAGGCGAACTGTACGAAACTGCAGTCCCCAACCGACCCGCGCCAATTTGGCAGCGGCATGGTAACTGGTCCTGCATTTCTGACTCACCAAGTCAACGTGGTCATGCGTCTTGGCGCCAGACGATATCGTAACGCCAAGATCACAGTGTCCCGGAGGAAATAGTGGCGACCTCCAACCTTATAGGCTGGTTGCCACTCAAGTCTATCCCGAAGCAAAACCGCAACGGACTTGTCTGCACTGAACATAAGTCCGCTCTTTACCGCCCATCGATCATCCAATACGCAACACTCGTCTGCAGTAGCCTGGAGGGCTCTTCTAGCGTCCGCCTACACCAAAATAGCCAGATCGTCCGCATTGCCCGCCGATGGGAAAAGTAACTTGCAAACAATGCCAGCAGGTTACCTCCAACGACTGTCCTGCGGACCTCATTAACCATCTGACTCCAGCCGGCCATGTCAAATGCGCCCGTTATGTCGAAGAACAGCATAACGTATTTAGATGTCGCCCCTTCGACAAACTCCAGGAGAGAGTTCACAGTATCTTCTGTGCTCTTTCCCGGCCGGTATCCAAACTGCCGAGCGTCTAACCAGGCCTTACTATCCAAGACGGCCGTCAGAAGTACCAACATCAAGCCCTCAAGCCATTTACCCATCACTGCTAAGAGGCTAATGGGATGAAACAACTTGGGGTTGGATGGGTCTTTGTCTGCCGCCTTCCATTTCGGACGCACTTTGGCCACTTTCCAAATGGTGGGGAAGTTTCTATGGCCTAGGCAGATGTTAAAAAGGCGGACCAAGCAGGCCGCATCAGCTTCCCAACACTTTCTGAGCAATTCCACCGAGATGCCATCGACTCCCGGGTCCTTGCCAGCTGCGTTCCCATTTCATACTGGCTGAACTCCTCTGTACTTGCTGCAAAGGAGGCCACAACGTTAGCTTCAAACCGGGGGTCTTGCCCCCCCTAGTGCTCCATAGCCCGGCAAAGAGGGTACAACGGAGCAGTGGCCTCCTTTTTACAGTCAGCCGCCTTGTGTCCATCACTCCCACAGTGCCTGTAGACGAAACTGGCGCAGTCACACGCCTTTGTCACATGTCCAAACCTGAGATACTTAAAGCATTGTGGTATCTCCAAGGAGTCAATCACTCTGCATTTGTGCCAGTCAATAAGAACTCTTTTTTCCGCTAATAAAGTGGCTCGCGTCCTAGCGTCGACGCAGATGGTCCAATTGACGACTGAGCGGCCCTTCAGCCCAGACCTTAACTCAGGTTTCAAGACCGCATTGGCCACCAACCGACCACCCTCTTTGATGCCCGCTATGAGGTCCTGGTCCGTCAATTTGGCTGGAACAGCGAATATCCGGAGCTTTGTAAATCACCCATCCACTCACTCAGCATGGAGGCCGACTGAGGCAATTCCCAGAAGTGTGAGCAGCTGCTGGACTGACTCCGCGTTCCCAATCTCGACCAGTACCCCGGAACGGATCAGTGTTACTTTCTTAACAGAGACCCCTCTTCCCTTAAGGGGCACCTTCTTGTTAAGGTGGGCTCTGACCACTTCCGAAGTCTTACCCTCGACACTGTGGCGAATGGCTACCAAATGTCTAACTGGGATAGAGCTCTTAGGGACAACAACTGGTGGCAGTTTACTCGGTTTCTTGCCCCCAGGCAGCGCAGCGGTAACTTGTGCGTTTCCTACTGCTTTGTTGCCCGGTGGAGACACAGCAGCAGCCACCTTCGCATAAGACAAGTCCACCGCTTGCTCCGGTGGTTTATCCACGTTGGTTCGACGGCCTTCTCCCGCCGGCTCATCAACCAGAGTCCGCCTCCGGGGCATCGCCTTCGGCCCGGACGATCACTTGGCCTATGTTGTTCTCTTGTCTTTTGCGACCATAGTGGTTTCTCTTTCACTTGGCCTTTTTTTCCTCCCGAGGCAGCAGTAAAGACAACAGGAGTTCCGGCTACATAGCCGGAGGCTGATGGTTTCTCTAGTTGCTCGCCCTTTGCACCAGAGCTCTTTTTAGCCTTCCCCTCGTTGGAGGTTCAGTCGGCTTTTCCTAGGGAACACAGCTGGTCAAAACGCAAGAGTATTTCATCGAGGACGCCAACTTCCTCCGTTATCGCGTCCTTGTTGGCGCGGGAGAGTTTCCCATGGCCAACGTGCATACAATTAAGTATGACCTCCTTGGCCTGGCCTGCCAGCTCCAGCAGACGCAACCGCATAGCCAACGCTTACTCCCACACTCCAGTGGGACCATTACCCGCGGCTCTATGCAGCTTCCGGTACCCCGCACCAATCCGCCGCAAGCCTCGTCGTATCCAGCGGCGGGGGATGATCTTGTCCGCCGAAGAATGAATCAGCTCCGTTTTCCATTCCGCCCCATCATCAGCGTCACCACCTACGCCGCTGCCGGTGTGCAAAGCGGTACATTCCCTGAACTGCTCCTGGAAACAAACTATTCCTCCTTCGTCATTTGGTACCGGCCCAGGTGTCGCTCCGTAGAGTTACTGGGGGGGGGGGACGCAGGTCATACGTTATTAGGGCATGACCCGACTAGACATCGTAAGACATGGGCCAACCCCGAAGGCAGGAGCCAAGAGAGATTCCAGGTACACATAGTCACTTCCGAGTTGTTACCCGCCTGATGAGTGGCCAAGTCACCAGGAAGGTTCACAGCTTGTAGGGACCAGATCCCAAGGAACTCCTCAAGCTTACGTTCCCTTCGGCAGGTGCCAACATCGTGCTATATTGGCAAACGGACATAACAGTGAAATAATGATCACTTAAATCAATTAAATGATCACACTAGGAAAATGAGAACAAGAAATGAGAGTACCAGCCAAGAGATTTAATCGGAAAGTTTTCTGCAATTATTGTCACAATCGTATTTGGGGATCATAAAGACTAGAGCTCGAATTGATCTGGTGTAAATTATTAATTCATAAGAAATGTCATGAAGTAATACTTATATCGTGCACCAGTGAATCCATGGAACTAATGTAAAGCAATGATGGGTTTGGCGAACCTTCCATAGCCACTAATAAGTATTTTTTAGATCCGGTGCTAAATAGAAATTTTATGTTGGTACCGGTAAGAGATTCAAAAAAGTATTATGAAAATCTGAAACCGAGTACACAACGTCAGTATTTCACCAATGAGGAATTAATTAGAGTTATTGGTCGCGGAAGCTACGTTGAAGTACTCGTATTAATGGTGGAACTGAAGAGGGCAAAATGTATTTATGCGATGAAAGCTATTAAAAAAGCATTAGTTACCGACGATGAAGATTCAGACTGAGTTCAAACAGAGAAGCATGTTTTTGAAACTGTCTCAAACCATGCTAGCAGATTATTTTTCATAATTGAGTTAGAGGCAGTAATTTGGTGTTCTATATGCAGAGGCGTCATCGTCCACCGGAAGAGTACGTCCGAATTTTGGCCTACGAATGTCTTATAAAATTGAATAATTACAGTACGTATAACAAAGGTATTTGACCTAATGACGTCATATTAACATTGTGCGATACGCCGAATTATATTGATCTGGAAATTTTGCGCGGCGAAGATGACGTATTAGTGTGGACTGGTGGACTAAGGGTTCTGTTGCAAAAAATGTTGACCAGACAAAGTCCATTTGATATAACAAGGTCTTCAGAAAACCCAGATCGTAATCAGAAGACTATTTTCTTCAATTTGGAAAGAATATTTGAATTATTCGCTCGTTATCTGTATTGCCCATAAAAATCCAGCAGATCGTCTAGGCTGTATTCGGGATACTGGGTTTTTAGACATCGTTAATCTCCCGATTTTTAAAGGCTCTTAAATAGGAAATATCTTGAACCAAAACAAGTTACACCACTGTACACGCCGGACTTGGATCGGGAACGAGACAACTCCCAAAATCAAAGATACGCCTAATTTGGTAGCCAAGTGCCTTAACCACACCGCGCTACCTAAACGATATATAGGTACTTATTATATTTTTCGGCTTACTTTTTCTAACAATTCGAGTGTCTTTCTCAACTTTTTTTTGTAGCCTCTCCTATACTTTGTGATATACAGGAAATAAAATTTTGCGTATATGCCGGAGAGTTTGATCGTTCGTATGAAACCGTTGACCCTTAATACTTTTGTTATATATTGAGAAGAACTGATTTTTTCTCGGCAAAACAATTAAAAACTGATGAATCTACGGAAATTATGGGCGCCAGTGACACTCGCGGTGTGTCACGGCCGGTATAGTTCCGTTCGGTGGATCATCAGGCTTTCCATAAAAAGAAGAAAAAAATAAGACTTTCGAAGGGGAAAAGTAAAAAAAAAAAAATGTTAAAAAAAACTAAATTGCAATCCTGCCTCGTGAAGTAGCGGTAATATCTCCACACCAGAGATGTCACGACGGCGCAACCACGAGTCCAATGAAAACTTTTTGTCAAAAAACGCATATATTTTGACAAAAATTACATAAAACAGGAATTAAACGGGAAAAATTCAGCGGCGACTAGAAAAAACGAGAAAAAATGACTAATTTTACCAAAAAATTTGCAGAAACCTCGCTAACCATGCGGCGCGGCGCATAAAAATTTTCACATAGATAAAACTGCCACGATCAGATTAAAACGGTAATAAGACACATTGTCTTCTGGTTAGACTAACTCTGACCGAATAAGAACAATTAATAAAAGTGATAATCGCATCTACCGCGTTAGCCGCCCTGCCTGACTTTTGCGCGATTTTCTCTCGGCTCGATGCTACTTAGGACAGCTTTTAAGCAACGCGCACTCGCACTGGACTCATAGTCATCTCTGCTGATGGCCGCTACTAATAATACACACGTACACACCGACACATCTGTCCGTTCGACCGCGTACGAGCCGATAAGCATCCTCAATACTTACAAGCAGCGATAACGCAAAATAAAACCGGTGTTCGAAAGACCACGAATTAATGATTTTATTAAAAAGAATATGTCTGTCATTCAAATACCACGGAAAGATCGCGCTACAGGTACCGAAGCTTTCTCAATATACATATATTAAAATGAATTTCTATATAAGGCCAACAATATGGATCGAATCTAACTTGATTCGCAAGAGCTTTCTTCGATCTACTACGCCGAGCGATCTTATCAGAGATAAGAAAAGTTTTTTTTTTTTTTAAATTTCATACCATTGTAACAATTGACTGATAAGAGAGATGAAACTTTGTGGAAAAAATATTTATTATACGCTGAAAAATTATCTCCTGGATAATATGTGTGCAGGTATGTTGCAAGGTGAACTTAATGACAATTCCGGAGACGATAGCGGTCAAATTTCAGAGTAAAATCATTACTTCCTAAATCAATATTACCACACTTCTATTTCTAACCCATTATTGTATTCCAGTATTGTTGTCTTTTTATTGTTAGTACTATGGTGATTGGGTTTAGATCAACTGTAACAGCTTCAGTTTACTGTTTAAGTTAGTGCGAAGGATTGGAAGTGTAAGTAAGTCTGTCTGTGATAATGGATGAATATCATGAATTTTTGATTGTATGTGGTTTAAGTTAGTGTGAATGATTGGAAATGTATGTAAGTCCGCCTGTGATAACCGATGAATTTTTGTTTATATGTGTACTGGTTAGTCATATGTTTATACATTTATGTAAACCTGGAAAAATTATGTAAACACTGGTTAAACAAATGTACTGTAAACTGAGATTAACAAAATATTTGCTCATAATAAATAATTTTCGGAAACAACTGTATTTTAAAATTCGGACGACTCGACTAGACAGATGAACTTCGACGATGACTAACGAACCAAACTCTTGCCTCAATCATTTGTTTCTATACTTATCATAATTTTACCCCGTTATTTGCGCTGCTGTGCCCATACATTTTAATATACGTATGTATCTGTTTTCACACACACGCACACGTGCAATATACCCGTTTTAAGTAGTGTGCAGGAGTTTGTGATGGTATCATTTTACACACATACTTGTAATTTCAGCTTCGTCGCACTGTCGGCCGTTGGTCGCCTGTCTTCACATCGACCAGCAATGACGGTGTTAATAACATTCTACCTGATTTTATTTACAGTGTTTATTCCTTAAATATTACTAGGCGCATACATGTAATATTGTGTGTGTGTAGTGTATGTGCGCACTTAAAATGTGTAATTTTTTCTGTGCAAGTTAGTAGCTGAAGAAAAAAAAGAAATGAGTGTTTTTCCAGTACTGTTCACAAGTTTGAAGTTCTGTGTGGTCAACCGAATTTGTAAAGGACGTTAATTTTCAAACAGTGACACGTATAGCCGAAGTAGATGTCGACTCATATTTGGAAAAAATCAGCGACGCGACCATATTAATAGTTGAAAGCTTTATATTGTAACAGTTTTTACAGAATTATGCGGCAAAACATCCAGCATTTGACCTAGAAGCTACTTCTAATACAGTGATTAAAATGTGTCTCAAACTATTAAACAAATTGTAATAGTTGCATGTCAGTATAAAAAATTGATTGAATCGTAACTATTATACACCAGCACCAAATATAAAACGTCTACATTCACAATCGCTTACGGTATAAAATATGGTCTGTTTTTAACAGGAAAAACAGCTAGCAAGACATGAGAGCTTTCCAAACCTTTAAGAATTTTCTCATATTTCTTCCTTGTATTATAACTCAAATAATAAATGGAAAAAAAATCTTCAAAATGTATAATAAAAATAAATGAACTAAACAAAATATATTTATTATAGTGAATAATATATTTACAGTTTCATTAAAATGTTGATACATTTAATGATAACATTAACTCTGATATGATAATGATTATTTGAAATTCCTTCCATCTCTTCGGATGTATACTCCTTTAACGGCATTGTGTGAATGGACCTTGATGTATAAACAAAAAAAAACTGCCCATAATTCGACAAAATGAACTTTGAGGAACTTTATGTTCCTCTAATAATTATATTACAGTCCTCACTGACGTAACATTTGTTTTTGATAAAATAATACGCCATTTGCCTTCATGGAAGTCTAGTTGATCAGATGTTGATCTATATTGTTGTAATAGTCTATTATTGTGAACATCTGTCAGACTTCTTAATTCTGGTGCAGCTAAAAAGTCATGCCGCGCTGTAAAAATTCGAATAAAAGGCAGAAAAATGCAGTAGAAACGTTCCAAAGATGTATTTAATATGCTGAAAATGTAGGAATATTTTATACCAGCACAGCTCAAGCGGCACAAGAAACAAAACTTAAATTGTGTAAAATAATGAAAATATTTGATTATAAGGAACGCATATCAAAACACGAAAAAAAAATTATAAATAAGTCAAACAATAATAAAAACCGTTTGATTTGATATCTTGTATTGCCGCCTCGAGCTTCAATCACCGCAGTGCATCGTGTTTTCATCGATTGAATCCCAT
Organism: Icerya purchasi; assembly: GCA_039619475.1. Lineage (NCBI taxonomy): Eukaryota > Metazoa > Arthropoda > Insecta > Hemiptera > Monophlebidae > Icerya > Icerya purchasi. The sequence continues at coordinate 476,120,020 of CM077116.1, read as the reverse complement.
TCCAGTAAAAGGGTATTACCCATCTGCAACAATGAATTTGGTGGTGGAATATGACTTCCAATACATTGTCTGAGGATATCGCACAAGTGCTCTATCGGATTGAGGTCCGGACTGCGTGTTGGCTACTTCATTGTAGGAATTCAAACTTAACCATGCTACCGTAATGGTTACTGCACTGCATGAGATGAAATTAGTGTGTTCGGAGCTCTGTGGAGCAGGCGCCCAATCATTGATGCAGTTGCGAGTGACGTATGCAATGCTGTTCGCGCGGTATTTCGATCTTCCCGCTCAGTTGTGACACAAGGACGACCTGTTCGCAGTCGGCGTATGTATTTGCCGGCCCCAGGGTATCGTTTATAAATGTGTCGTGCACATTTTTTAGACACCTGATACTGAATTGCGACTGATCGTCGACTTGGACCCTCATCAATTAATGCTACCATTTGTGCGGCCACTTCAGGCCGTACAGACATCGTTAACGTGTTTTTAGAATACTACACAGGTATACTAAACTTCTACAAGCATTACTGATATATATATATATATATATATATATATATATATATATATGTATATGAATGAAAATAATATTTCGTTTTTCTTTGACCGGTTTGGTATTGAAACTCAGAATTTTCTCGCCCTATCCACAGCGCTCAGATTCTTCTTGGAAGATGTTAAGCATACAGCTTCAACCGTTAAAATTTTGCTACGTGAATGAAAAATGAAATTTCTAGCTACGCTTCAGTCTAAGAGATCCACTTGAATACGCGCGAACTGTTTTTAAGTAGGAGCTGACGTTTATCAGGTGAATAGAGCGGCGGTAGTTTCTTGAAAATTCACATTCGCAACGGATGATCATGTCGCTGTCTCGTGAATCCGCTGTTTGCTGGTCCATTTAACAGCATAGCTGCCTAATAATTCATTTTTTCTTCAAACGCATTCTGGACACGTTCCAGAGTAGCAGAGTATTTAGGTTTGAGAAGACGAGTCAAATTACCGTTTTGGATTACATCCAAGCGACGAATGTGCAGCTTGTCGAAAAATATCGCCCTGTTTCTTCTAGACCGTTGGCGTGTTCGTGACGCTTTTATAATTGACGAAATCTTCTACGCGCACCTAACTAGAGTTAAACCTGTTTGATGACGTTTAGATGCATATCTACACCGCTTCAAAAGGAAGACATAAATCCTTTGGAGAGGCTTTAAACGTCAAATCGATGTTAGCCTGCCGTTTTTCGTTTGCATTTAGGCGTTTTTTCAACACATCGTCTCTTGCCAAGTGTTACATATAGGACGCGTAATTGGGGAGATTTTTTAAAAGTATTAAGCAAACTTAAATCTGCAAAAAATAAAGGCTGCAGAACGCACGTAAGAAAAATTAGATCGCCTTGAGAACTCGCTAAATTTGAATTATGAGATTTAATTAATTTTAATATTGTTCGAAGATTAAAATAATTAGTTACCAAAAATGTTTGTAATATTGCAAATAATTTGTACTGGTGAAAAAAAAAAAATTAGTGTCAATCAGTCTACCATTATAATCCATGTGCTCAGAGCAATATGAAATTAGATACAAAAATTTTCCAGTGGCTAAAAAAATGGTCCTTCAAGCAATTTTTATGAAATTCATTTTAGGATTTTAAATTTATTTTATTTATTTATATTCGTAATTGAATCTATTTTATTTTTTCCACATTTAAATTATTTCACTGCGAAATATTTAATAATAGAATAACATTTATGGTAATTAAAAAGTGCCCGGAGCAACCACAGTACCATGCCATTGCGATGCAAATTACCCAATGCCGACAGTACTCGATAACGCTCAGTGATGAAGAACAGTTTGTTCGGACTCTTGTGACAAAAAATTAAAAAAAAAAAAAAAGAAAGACCTTAAAAATCACCCTCAAAAATTCACAATTCACCAGCGGATAAACCAGTGAAATTCAAAATACTATAAAACAAAATGTAGAAACATATTCCTAAAATAAAAGGAATGCAAATAAAAAATTCTTAAAACACTCCTTTTTGACAAAAAAATAATAATAAAAAAAAAAAAGAATGTTCATACAGCAATAGCCCGAAATCAAAATATATCTCAAACATACATTGAAAGAGCGCTTTACAGGAAAAATATAGCCGAGCTTACAACTTTATATTTAGATCCCCGGGGCGCCAAAAGCTCCAAATTTTGGAGGAAAAAATTGTTTCCCGGGTGAGTAGTATATCGATGAAAAGATTGCCATTTATCGCGAACCGAACCATATTTCATTTCTTTATCGAAACTTTCGAAGTTGGCGAAAAATTCAGGAAAACGCGACGTCTTTTCGACGCGAGTATTATAGTTAAAAATTTTGAACAAGGTTATAGATACGCGTATTACCGGATATTTTTTCAGTTTGGAACATTCAGATTTCCAACACCGAAATTAGGCTCTCAGTGCGCTGAAAGGACCGAAATGTATTTGTTTTTATCAGGCTTGTAATATGCAATAATCGTTGTTCGCTAGGAATCAAATTAAATATCGTTATTCGTTTTGAAATTTGGTCTTAACTATTCTTCAATGTCCTTATATTGACACATAAGGGTTAATAAGAACAGATTATTAATAATGAGAAATAATTAATATTTATTTTAAATATAGTGATATTTATGAATATTTAAAGTTGTATTTCTAAGCGAACGGTATGTTGTTGAGAATGTAAGAAATTTGATCAAACAACGTGGAAAACTAATTTCAGCGCTTCTGTAGTTGTAATTGAAGTTCAAAATAATTGTTTCGTTGTGTGGCAAACAAGTAGTGATGAAAAGCATCGCTCCTAAAAAGAGGATATAGCGTTATATCATTAATGCAAGGATTATTGAAATTGTTAACCTTTGAACAAAGATATCTTATGTAATGGCTCGACAATTGATACGTTTGACAATTACTACGGTTCACCATTGTACAACAATATTATATTCAATTCAATTCTATTTTTATTTTTAATAGAGTACAATACAATATATATGTTTAATTACAAATTGTTTAAATTTGGAGTCGCTTATGCGTTAGAATAGCGTGAGTAGCGAAAATATAAAATTAACCACTTATACATGAGCTCAATTGTGCATTGATAAAATAATAAAATGAGCGACTTTTATTTAGCTGCAATGATTTAGACCATGTTTACAATTTTAAATCGAGTTTAAGATGTATATAAAGTTATTGAAATATTAAGAAATAAAAATAGAAACTTGACCTACTAATGCATAACATTAGTCACACATGTACCCCAAACCCAAGTACTGAAGTAAACTTCAATCATAAAAAAAAAGTAAAACTTTAAAATCTTACACTAAATTTAAAATAAAATTAATATGAAACCAAACTAAAAATAATGTAAAAATGAACATTAAAAACATAAATGAAATTTATAAACTTATAATTTATGACGATTGTTAAACTTAATATTAAACTATAATAGTGGGATAACAATAATTTTACAGTAATTATAAGTAATTTACTGAACCATAAATAGCGCTTAAAAGCAATCCTTAAAGATGATTTAATCAAGGCTTAAAAGCCAGCCGAAAGCCTAAAGCTAAAAGCCGAAAGCCAATCCTTTTTTATATGTCATAAGCTTAATCCAAAAGCCATATTTAAATTTCCATAAGCTAAAAGCCTAAAGCTTAAACTATATTCAAAATTTAAACAACCGAAAGACAAAAGCTTAAACTGTATTTTTAAAAAAGCTAAATTAATTCGGCTTAAGCCTTTTTTAAAAATACATGTCGTTTTCAGGCAGTCTATTTGGAGTATCTTTGAAATATATGTAAAAATAAAAAAAGCGCGTACAGAAACTTATTGAACAATTAGTTTAACCCTCCCTTTGTGATATAAAACTGAAAAAAAAGAATGGTTTTATAAATTTTACCTCCAGTATTTCAATTAAAAAAAACAACAAACGATTAGAACGTGTTAATACTGTAGTGTGGTGTGTACCAGGCTACTAACAAATGCAGAGTTACCAAAATGAACAACAGAAAATTGATTATAAAACGTTGCCGGAGTGTGATAAAGTAAACGCTGATCAAATATTATTGACGGTCTTATTTGTTAACATCCATATCTGAACTAATCTTATTTTCATAGCAAAAACGAACGTGTATATATGACGAACGAATGCCAATTCTTATGACGCGGGATAAAATTATGGGAAAAACAAGATTAAAAATTATGACTGGATTATTTACAAAATTATTGTTTAAAATTTATTATTTATCAAATTTCGTAAATCTAACACCTGTCTTATATACCTTATTTATATTCATGGGTGTAGTTAATAATGTATTTATTGCAGTCATGAAGTAAGCATATTTATATTGGTTTGGGTGATTTGATGTTTTATGAATTATATTATCAGTGGTGGTTTGTTTTCTATAAATATTATATGTGAAATCTATCGTTTGATTTTATTATTGTTATATATCTAAAAAAAAATTATTTTGTTATTTTCTTCTTTTCCCATAGTATAATGAATATTTTTGTGAATTTTATTTAAATCATTTAGAATGTCATTTTCAGTATTATTACTATTTTCATCAAAAATTAGTAGTGTATCATCTACATATCTAATATAAGATTTAATATTGTATTTCTGTATTATATTTTCCATGTATATTTCTTCTAAATTTTGTAAAAAGATTTCACTTAAAATACCTGACAAAGGTGAGCCCATAGCTAAACCATTATTTTATATATACAGGGAGTTATTAAAATTAAAGTAATTTTGTTCTGTGACAGTTTTGATTATTTGGATTAATTGATTACAAAAAATATTATTCTTTAACTTATTTACAGATTTTTTAATTATGTCTATAGTTTCATTTATATTTGTATAAAGGTTTGTTATATCAAGAAATTAATTTAGTTTTGTTGTGAATTTTTAAATTTTTTTATTTCTCAAAAACATCCAATCTGTTTCTAATAGTATATTTATTATTAACTGATATGTTAGTTTTTAAAATTTTTGTTATTAATTTTGAGATTTTATAAGAAGGCGCACTAGTGTATAATAAGCTGCACCAACATTATTGCTTGGAGCCATTAGTGAAAATCAAAAAATGATTAGGGAAAAAAGAGTTTATATTCTGTAAAAATTCTGATCTAACAACATTATGAATGACAGGTTTAGGAGGAATCGGGGAATAAGAGCAATTAATAGGATGAAGAAAAGAGGAAAAATTGAAGGAGAAATATGGAAGTTTATCATGAATGTAGATATACGGAGAAAACTGAACAAGACGGGCAGTGATAAGTGATAGAATGGGAGTTTTGTTGACAGAAAAACGCCAGCTACGTAAGATGGATAAATAAGAAGAAATCAGAGGAGAAGAGGAAATCGGCAACCGTTTGATGAGGAAACCATAACCCAAGAAGGAACGTCGAAGAAAAAGAGGAGGAATGTGAGATTCCGCGTGCAGAGCTGGGATAGGAGAAGACTTTCGGGTTCCAAGGCAGAGGCGGAGGCATGCATTTTGGACCCGATCGAGCTTAAACAGAAGGGATCTAGAAGAATTTCCGTAAATGTAGGAACAGTAATCAAGAATAGAGCGGATAAAAGATTTGTAAAACATAAGCAAGATCACAAGATCACCACCACCCCAATCAGTATAAAAAAGGGATTTAATGAGGTTGAGCCTTTTGCAGGCGGATGGTTGATATGATCATGAAATGAAAGTCAACTATCCAGGAAAACACCCAAATAACGAAAGGAGGAACAACGAGGGATTGGGTCACTATTTAAAACAAGGTTGATTAAGGAAGGAATAAAAGGAGGACGCAGGGTAAAGACAAAAAAGTAGAAGATTTAATAGAGGAAATGAAAAGATGGATGTTGGATAAAGCGTCTTGAAATGAAATTAAGGAGTTTTGAAGTTGGGAGTTAGCCTCTGCGCGATATTGCGGTGAGAGGAATAAATAATCTTTGTTCACTGTAGCTGTTCAAAGTTGAACGATTATTCCTTTTTCCCATCGTGCATTGTCAGTGTACTGTCATGTAACTGCGCGGTCATATTGCTAGATTGGATTTATTTGAAAAAAAATTTATTTTCGTTTAAGTTCCATCGGGCATTGCGGGCACTGTTCTGTAGCTGCGGCCATATTTCAGGATGGAGTTTCCCCTCGTTCATGCTAATATCATTCAGTACAATATAGGTGGTGCGTAAATTAGCTAACAAGAACATGGAAGTATTTCTTTTTCTTGCATTTTACTCCTTATATTACCCATCTTTTCACTATCTTTCCAGTAGTTTTTATTTTCATTATAAAATCCGATTATAACGTTAGCCTGCTGGTCAAATAAACCGTAATTGTTCTGGGTAAAAGAAAAAAAAAAAACCGTATTACATACCGACTTGTGATATCTTTTTCGTTCAAACCGTTGAAGTGGAAAAAATAAATATTATTACGATCTAGCAACATGAGATGCGACAGTAAATAAATTGAGTCACCCCCCCCCCCCTAATTTCCACCGTACCATTCTACCAGAATTCAAAAAATCCGCCGACACGTAACCTAAATCGCTACATTTCGTAAAGAATCCCTTCTGAGTTAATCACAGTTTCTATTTCATTAGAAATTTACTGAATTAGAAGTAGGAAATTTCTCGTGGAGACTGGAAAAAAAAGAGGGCTTGACAGAGCAGTAACCTAGCGTATATACTCTGTCTGAATGAAATTAAATTTACCAACTTTTACGTAGTTGTATTAAGAAAATACGGCTCAATGCTGGCAAAGCGAATGCTACAAAACGGTTCTGCCTTCAATTTAGGCTAGCGAATTCTCCTTAGAGGGATTTATTTTACCTGCTAGTCGGTAACAAATCGAGACACCATCACAGCGTCCGCAGAAAAATCATCTTGGCAAACCCATTCGGCGTTTCGTTCGTTTGCTTTATTTACACTCCAATAATTCGAACAGAAGCGACACCAAACGTACGTTATCAAATTAAACTCCGACGACAGATGGTTAAAAAACCAAACCTTTCACACTTACGTACACGTCTGCATACAAAACTTCCCGAAATTAATTTGAACTTTTCCACATACGTGCAATAATATTTGTTGTACGCTTAATATTTCGATATTGAAGTGATACGAAAAGTTTAATTTAAGGCGAATAATTTCGAGGGGCCATTTTTGATTTCTAGTATTTACTTGAAAATTTATTTGGCGCCCTTATAAAAATCTGCAGAAGTATAAGACCCGAATGCAAAAAAAAAAAAAAAAAAAAAAAAAAATTGTCCCTTATTATATTTGAAGAAAATTTAATTATCAGAACGGAATTGAAGGCGGAGCAGCAGTACGAGCCGCGTATAGTCTCCATCGCTTACACGGAAGAATAAAAATAAAAGAAACACAACGTTTACGATAAAGAGAGATAACTTACAGAACTATCTAAATAGTGCGAGCGCGATCACAAACGGCTTCACTCGTTTATTATCACAAAAGAAAATCCTACTTGAATTTAAAAAATAAAAAATAAACAAAAAATAAAAAAAATCCAAATAAAGGAAATAATAATTAAAAAAAGTACTCGTATTTATTTTTAATAATAATACTAAAAGCCGGGTAAAAATTTACACACGAGAAATTAAATAAGTATACGTTTTATGTAAGTTTGTAATTTTCAACATGTTATATTATTTATTAGTTATGTGAAATAACAACGATGTAATATATTAACATTATACGACTAAATTATAAGATGTAACAGAAATTTATAATGAATTTTATTAGTGAACAAATTAAGTTGAATTTCAGCACGAAATATTTTATTTTCATTAGATATTTTTTTCTTTCGTTTCGTCTATGCTTATAGTTAAACTTTGTTTGATTTTTCGGAGAAGGTTAAATTATTAATCACACGCAGTAACTGCATGCGAGTGTGGTATCTGTTAAATGTGGGAAGGTCTGCTCGGTGAAAATCAGAAGATTTGAGTTTTTCTTCGAGTTTTTAAAATTTAAATTTCTGCTTAAAGGACAACATTTAAATGGTAATAATATATACATATAGTTGTTCAAAATTAAAAATATTTTATTAGGCGAATTCCAAAAAGAGATTTACGGACTGCATTATGTAGTACTTTCAACGGTTTAATGTGAAATTCCGCACTGTATTATTATTCCGTAACTTAAAAACATGGTTGATTTAGAGCTGCGCGTGTAAAGTCTTTCTTGGGTGATATTGGGAAAAATACTCCTTTAGATGGTAGAGTAGTTAATTAAATTTACATATAATTTGAACGCTAAATTTACTGTATGAGAATTCCACGTTAATAATTTACTATCTAATATAAGCTCTCGGTATTTTATTTCATTCACCTCCTCTAATGGCGTTGTTCCATTTCACATTATGTTGATCTTTCTGGCTAGATGCTGGTTTTGATTGATATAAAATAAGAATTTCGATTTTGTTCCTATTTAGAATTAGCTTCTTATTGGGATTTAGACAATTCGAAATAGTGTTAACATCCACTCTTGAGTTAAATTTTGTATAGTATTAGTAGTAGAACGAAAGAGCCAACTGCTGAAGATATTTCTATTTACTCGTACATTGCGTAAATCAACTATATAGATCAAGAATAAGTATGGCTCTAATCCCTCGAGGAACGCTATGCATTAAAGTTCTGCTATTTACTAAATAGGCCATTTATTTCTGTTAGTCGAGTATGACTGAAACCACTTATGTATATTGTTCAATTTATAACAGGGCACGGTCTATTTAAGGTATATTTATATAAATTTAAGATATCTGAGTCTGACAACTGTGTAATATGTAATTTTAGAGATGATGTTTTTCATATCCTACAAGGATGCAATTATAATAATAATAATATACTCGGTAATTATGATATAACACAACTTGTTCAAAATTATTTTAATGAATTTAATAAATTTACAATAGAAGAAATAAAATTCTGGAAAAAAAATGTACATTTACATTAAGTAAATAGTAAAAATATATGTAGATATTGTAAAAAAAAAAAAAAAAACAACAACTGTAAAATGGTAATTAATGTAATACCAAATACTTAATTGGATGGGTTATATTAATTCTGTTATTATAATGAATCAATATTTTTATTAAATAAATGTACCCTACCCGAAGTTTCGGGAATAGGGGGGGGGGGGGGGGGAAACAAAAAAACTTATGTATATGTACACGGGATCCACAGTTCTATAATATACGTAATCGGATTTTATGCGCTACCGTATCAAATGCTTTAGTTCGGAACACCTGGAAAATATTTTCCCAATTTATTTAATAAAATAATAAAGTAAAATCGCATCGGCTAAAACGATTACTACGTGTTTCTTTTTACCACTAGAATTTTTTATATAGAATTTTTTATATAGAATATTTTATATTTTTTTTGTTTAATAGCGGAAATTTTTGTTAACCCTTTCATTAATCAGTTTTATAGTTTGCTTATTTCCGTTAAAAATATGTAATCTATAAAATTTCATTTATAATTTTGTATCGTGGTCCGAGACTTCGTTTACTTTTCCTCTTCGTATGAAGTTGTATTTTAGTTCACCAGCTCGCTGAATGTAGACGATATTAGGTTCAAAACCCGTGCAAAAAATCACTACGATGAGTTTCTTTTTCAACGGTTGCTTTTCTTTTTTCTTTTATTCAACCTCAGAAATAAACATAGTACAAATATACGAAAAACTCTTATCGATTAATTTTTAACCCTTTCAGTCATTCTTTTTTAATTTTTTATAAAAAATTATGAATTTTGGTATACAAGCTAATGAAGACATTCTAATTAATTTGTTATTTTACCATACTTTGATATCTATCATGGTTCTCAAGTTACTGTATGTTCGATATATCGCACAAAATGAAAATGTGGAACAAAACTATACGAAAATGTAGAGAATTGATTAGACAATAAACAGTATTTTTGTTCGTACAAAGTATAAATTAGTGCATATATATGTGAAGCATATGTACACATCACTTTTCATACATATATGCATTCAATTATACATACAATGTATACAATATCATGTATAAGCTCTTTAAAAAAAAACTGAATTAAAAAAGATTTTATTAAATAAACTGAAAAATTAATTGTAATAAAAATATCATTTTAATATTTATATATAATACATATGTACAATTGTGTAAAATAACCAAATAATATACAACACAAAAAATACATGTAAAAATAAAATAAAGTTATAGCTATATATTAACATATCATACAAAGTAAGAGTTTTGAACAAATAATAACATAATTATTTATTATGATAATTATAAAAACAATTTCTTTTTCTCATTAGACACAAATGAACTTTACATTTTGTACAAAAGATGTTTGTTGTACTTTTACATTCTGTCATTTTACATCTCGTTTCAGTTTCTTTTTCATCCCACTGTGGAAAATGTTGTTTGCCATTATACCGCATTTGTGGAATTGGCTGTATTTCAGCCATCGTAGAAGGCCCAGCTATTGCAGTTGACACATCAGACATGCTTGGCCTCATGGGCGTCGCCAGCGGAGAGCAGCGAGGGGCAGCTGCCCCCCCCCTGGAGCCTTGAAACTTTTTAATCAACTAGCATTGATGAGTATTCATAGGCCCGTAATCATGGACAATTTGGAAAACTTATGTTTTAATTAAGATTTTATTCTTGTTTAATTTACAACTTATAAATTTTATTTTTCCTATAACTCATATCCTCTTTCTATCATCTTGCCCCCCCCCCTAGCGGCTGGCAACTCATCTTGCCCCTCCCTGTCTCATGGGCTGGTGATGCCCTTGCTTGGCCTCCCTCATTTTCTGGGGTTAGTGGCATATACATATATGAAATCTTCAATAAATCCAGTACATGTTTTTTTGGTACATGTAATTTTTCTGCTCTCTCTTTATATTCTAACCATGAGTTGATAAGTGATAGATCAATTGCATGGGCTATCATTCTAATTGTCCATTTCTTTGATGGTATATGTGAATGGTATAAACTAGCCAGAAAATCAAGTTTATCCACACCGCCCATACATTTATTGTACAAAGAAATGCATTCTGGCTGTGGGACATTTATGTATTTTTTTCCCTTTCGGTCCCATCGTTGACAATAATCCATACCCTGTCAATAAAAAAAAATCATGTTTTAATGCAAGTAAGTAAACTGTATTGAATGTTTTATTATAATTACTGCTACCTTAAATGCAAATCTTTAGTTTTATATAATTTATTTAATAACAATAAACAACCTCATAAAATAAATATGCATGTAAACACTATTTCTAAAAAAATAAACTATCTACTTACATTCGTACGATAAAAATGAATTTCTAAAAATTAAACACCATTTTTTATATGCCATATATTACTTATGTGCGATATTTTGGACATGAGTTTTCAAAAAAATCCTATAAACTGAATATTGATGATATGCGTGTAAATATATGTATGTTTTTATAAGATTTAAAAGACAAATTTACTTACCGAATTAAATCAATTTCTTCTTTAAAACCTTTAAAAACACCGCGTAATTTATAACTAAACATACACAAAAATGCACTTTTTTGAATTACTCGAAACTGTAAAGAAAAACAGAAATTTCATGAAGTTTGTAGCGAATGTGTGTCATAAAATGTGAACGGTCTATGGGAATTTATAATACAAAATGAATTCGTGACATAAAACCTAAAATTACAACAACATTCAGAAGCGTTAAAGTTCATGTGCGATATTTCGTGTAGAATGACTGAAGAAAGGGTTAATACATATAGTGGAGCACGTTGAACTTGCAAAAATGTTCTTAATAATATGAATAGAGGTATTTGTTTTCTTCTACTAAAAGCAATAAAGTATTTATTCTAATATAAATCGTATTTATTATTGTTATCGATTCACAAAATAAAATTTACGAAACGATAATAAAAAACATAATGCGCATTCAATAAACGTCCGCTGCTGCTATTGTACAACGAGAAAACCGTTCGTCCGCTAATTTTTATTTAAGTCTAGCCGACAACGAATCCCCTCACTTATTCAATATTTTTCATGATTCAACTGGGACTAATAAAAATCACACGCCGGCTTTTTTATTTATTGATGTGCAAAATTCAGTACGAAGTATAGAAAATACGAATATGTGTAATATTAACAAAGACACTGTCTGGCATTTAAAGCGAAATGCGAGAAATATCGTATTGTAAAACACGTGCCAAATTTAGCCGATGTTTTTTCTCGTATATTTTTGTGTATTAGTAATTACATTTTATTTTATTAGCGTATAGACGAAAAGTCGATCAAAGTGAGCTTGCATTTTTGATTTCAAATTAAAATAATTAGAAATTTATTACGAAAGAACGAACAACTGCTCGAAAAAAAAACAAAAAAACAAAAAATGAACGCCACCAAACACAACCTTACTGCATTGCGAATAAAGAGTAATTCTTGCCGGTTATTTTATTATATTATTATTAAACTTCGAAATCACAATTTTTGGTAAATACCACGTCAACATTAATTCACTTATTTAACGTTTCGAATTACACGGAGTTCATCATCAGAAACTAAACTAAAATCTAACTCGCTCGTTTCAGCAGTCTACGACTTCGTAAATTGTATTTTTCCCCCCCTTTTAAATGGGTGGGTGTGGTCCCTATCATTATTATTATTTCCATCGTCATTTATACTCATGTGTGCGTCAATCGTACCACTAACCACTTTCGGGTTTTCCGCAACCTGCATGTCATTAAAAATTTTTCGAATCGGGACATTCCCTACTAGTTCCGACATAACTGTACTTTTTATAGCGTGGGTAGTAATACCGCTTTATACATCATAAACTTATTGGACACTGTTAGACTTGATTTTCTATTAAAAATCGAAAACAGGTTACATAACTTACGCTGAGTTTTGTAGATACGTTGATTTATATGCTTTGTAAACGTAAGTTTTTTATCCAGTGTCATACCTAAGTGAGTTACCTCATCTTTCCATTCAATCGTGTATTGTTTTTAATTCTAACGTGATTGTTAATTGTTGGCCTGCGCGCTTTGTAAATATAATTGCCTCAGATTTATTTTCGTTGATATTAATTCTTCATTTAGTGAAGTATTTGACTAACTTATTTGCGGCGTGAGATTATAAAAGAACGTGCAATAAGTTTCTTTAATTATCGCGCTATGTCTGACATTATAACTATAAACAATATAGGTAGGTATAATTATCAGTCCTTAAAACATAGATACAAGAAATATAAACACAGGCGAATTAAACATGTGTTACTCTGAGTATTTTTACAGTCCTATATCTCTATTTCTCACCAAATTGTTAACTTCTTTTCATGAACTTTTAGAATTTCATCTAAATTGCGAGATTATGCTAATTTTATGCTGAGTCATTAAAACTTAAACCGTTTAATAAGCTAATGTGTCAGGTTTTTTTAAACTTTTCCTGTCTATAATTATAGATTCTTTTTTTCTTGTTTATCATTTTCGTGTTCTGATATACATATATTAAGTTATCTGATAAGGAAATAATGTTTTTCCGGTACAGATTACCCGCTTAAGTTATGTATTGTTATTTGTTTAAAAAATTAAGCGCAAATATACGTTTCTTCTTCTTCTTCTTCTACTTTTTATAGAATTTTTCTTGTCTTCCCTACATCGATTATGCTTTTTTCCAATAAACTAACAACCGGTATGCCGAATTAAGCTGCACACCCTCCTCTCTATTAAAGGTTTCATTAATTTCGATTTCGATGGCTTCTCTAACAACCACTCTGTTTTTGAACTTATCCACCTCCGCCGAAATTTCAGTTTCGTCAAATTTCAATATGTGACCAGTGGGGGGACTGTTTTATGTTCAGCCAACGCTGATTTTTCCACGCGTTTAGTGTTTAGTTTCTGATGATGGAAAACGTGTTCGAAACGTTAACTAAGGAAATGTAAAAAAAGAATTGTTCAAAAAATCACAGTGGTTAGCATAAATTGAAATCGGAAGAAAAAGAATTTAAATCAGAATTAGAGAGGAATGAAATTTGAAAATAATCAAAAGTATGGGAAACATGCGGACTACGTGGACACCAAAGATACTCAAAGCCGCTAGAACGCAGTGCCAGGGAAAAAGGAAAAAAAAGGAAGCGTAATAAAGCGAGGGATTATAGATCCGATGAACAACAGAAGAAAACTAAAAGATAGAAAAGATTTTCAATATAAGAAATTGAAGGCGTATCGAAGAAAAATGTAGGTAGGCAAAACAAGCAACTGTTATAAAAATCGGTGTGAGTAGAAACATGCGAGAAATGCGTGTAAAAATAAAATAAATGAGCGGCAAAATTCGTAAGAAAAAGAAAGATGACGTAAATTATTATATACGAAAAATCTCTAGAGTATACTTTATATAAATAACGAGGAAACAGATGAAATGTGATTGAACTACTCAAAAGAACTATACACGATTAGGGCACGCCGGCCGCACAGAATAGCAGAACGACCAGAGGAAACAAATATGGAAATGTTTGCAAATTAGAGAGAGCCATGTATAAAGATAGAAATAACAAAACAACCGGAGGTGATCTGTTGTTGGCCGATATAATAGTGGAAAACGTTTAATTCGGAATAATAAAAGCATCTTTTAAAGGTACTCTTAAAAAGCGTTATACGTTACGAAATATTTCAAAGATGTAAATATTATAAACGGCTTGCAGATATGCTCCGTAAAATTCAAATTCAAATTTATTTTTTAAATTTTACAAACACTAAAAACTTAAATTAACTTTCTTAACCCGCAGATGCATTCAGTTAGCGCTAGTGAGCGGAATTATATAATAAAACCCGACTTCAATAACAAACAAATATAAGGGTAAAAATAATTTATAACAATAAATGAAATAAATACCTTATTTATAGGAACGTTTTCAGGTATAACCCATCATCAGCTAAAACTAATTTAATCAAAACTCAAAACACACTGCTTTTTTAATTGTATCTGGACTATGAGAATGTGCAATTAATTATAGGAAATGTACAGCATAACTTTTATAGTCCAGGTTTACAAATAATGACGCACGGTTTGGATAATTATCCTTCAATAAAATTAATATAAAATAAACATTAAATGTAAGTAATAAAATAAACGTACACAGGCTAAAGTTCAGTGTAAAATTCAACAAACAAACATCAAGAAAACAAGAGCAGGTCTTCTTTACACATTTCAGCTAGCCCATGTTTACAGGAATTCTTAAACGACAATTTACATCTAAATTAAATAGTAGCATAGACTCTAAAATTATACACACATATTCCCCATTTCCCCAACTATGGTAATAACTTCAATAGTAATGTACAAACAAGAAACTATGTATGCTACAGTAAAAGAAAAATAATTAACATAACTGCTATAATTGGTGATATTACGAGTATAATAATAAAATTGTAATAATAATATTATAAAATAATTATTACAGTAATAAAATAACACTAAAAGATTTTCTTTCTTTTACATTAGTGGGAATGATTATTCTGAGTGTGACTGGTTGGTGATGTATAGGTGCTAAGTGTGTAGTCATAAGAAGTTACTGTACTAAATTAATTAAATTACTATAGTGATAAGAAATATTATTTTAGATGTATTGAAATGTTATTAGTAAATTGTAAATTTATGTCAAATAAACGATAATGAGGGTGACGGGAACTCACGAAACGGGCAAAATTGCCTTGTGAGACCCACAACTTTCTTATTTAAAAAACAAAAAAAAAAAAAAACAGTAATGAAATAATACTTCTAACAGTAGGTAATTTTTGCTTGTATTAAGGATAGCAGTAAAGAATGGAAATAAACAAATTTTAATTGATATTAAACTTTATAAAATTAAATTCAGATAGAGTAAGTTGGAATTTGTATACTTCAGAATTATCGTTGATGGAGTTCGCTATGGCTGTAACCAGATATTTCTATGCAGATGATCTAGCATTCGCGGTCAAACCATCGTCCCTTCATTCGTAAATACTTCAAGATTATAATTAACAATATTTTAACCTAAATGGAAAAACATCTTCTACAGTTGGACGAAAACAAGACTAATTTATTAATCATTCACAGGAAACGTAAAAGGGACTACTACAATTCGCTACATCTCTCTATACCGAACTTTAAAATTAATACTGTCGAATCACTGAAATATCTTGGTATTACATTAGACTGCCGTTACAGTTTTAATCAGCATTTTGAACATTTGTCCAGTAAAACTACAACAGTTCTAAATAAATTGCACTTAATCTATAGTTACTTTATGACGAACGCACATAGCGACCATTACACATAGTCCAGCACCATCTTGTTCAGCCACGTGATACTGATCCAAATTCCATAAACCTACAGCTCCAGCATTGAAGATCGAATTCTCCAAAGCTAACCATGCAGGTGGAATTGGCGTGTTAAATCGGTAACATAAACTATCGGTTTCGGCACCCTTTGTCCGACGTTGGATACGATAGCGCATGCAAGCTGAACCACTTGCAATATGTCCTGACGCCTGTGCATAACAAACCGTCGTCATAGTCTTTGACGCGATCGAGCGATACGGCGAGGGTTCAACATCATCACTTCCGCGAATAGAATACGGAACTTGCGCGAAGGACCCGGACACGGACGCACTCATAGGCGACGTAGCCTTACACTTTGAGTTCTCAATCATGCCAGATATATACCGTATTAACATAGTATTTACAGGTAGTTGTGATATATTAACTCAACCCATATCGTTGGCAGTGATCTGAGCGTCACTGTAAGCGATTCTTTGTTCGGTAGTTAAGAGTTCACTTCTTCTCCAACCAAGTAAATTTACATTAGGGAGCGTTGCATTAGCAAGCTCAGGTCGAAGGTCTTCAGGTAAATCGCAATCAATAGCAACAGCATGATCGTCATTAAAGACTATGTCTCAACTTTTCTAAACATATAAAAGGAGATGGAAGTATCTCAAACAATATTGCTGTTTCCGGTGATACACGTTCATATGTTCCAGCAGCTCCGTAGTG
The DNA here is from genome assembly GCA_039619475.1 of Icerya purchasi. NCBI lineage: Eukaryota > Metazoa > Arthropoda > Insecta > Hemiptera > Monophlebidae > Icerya > Icerya purchasi. The sequence goes on along the minus strand of CM077116.1, from coordinate 476,102,971 downwards.
TCTGATGTTTGAAAACTCAGCCTGCAGAGTTAAATAATAATGCAGGTTGGACAAGTCGGTAATGTCACCTATACCATTAAGATATAAAGCAATATCACTGGGTTCGGGTAAATCAATATTTAAATATTTGATTAAACGTTCATAATCTAAGGCGCGCTCATCTCGTTGCGATATGACGTAATAACCTTCGCCACAATAGTATCACATAATAATATTGATTGATACCGAAAGACACATATTTACGAAATCCTCGATCGAATGTTACTCGTGCATCATAAGACGCTTTAACCAAGCACATGAAACCACTGTAATCTAACTGGAACTGACGATTTCTCGTACGTTCTACGAAACCATTTACACCATCAATCAATATTGAATGTGAAATCATTGGATCGTTCTTCTCAGCGGTAGAGGTTGTATTCAAGTTTTTTTTGTGTGAAACCTGGTTTGATACCATCCTTTTTCACCTGTACCTTCACGTTCGGTTTTGCCGTCACTGGTTTCAACTGTTGAGGTTGACCTGTTTCGGACTGGTTTGCGGCGTCTACTCCAGCATTAGCGGAAGGGAATGGTATATTCGATGACGAAATACTCCCCTTTTGGTTACTTCCACCGGCTCCGCCAAAACGGCCGCGGCTTTTGCTTCCATAGTAGCGCTTGCGATATTGATTCGAGCCTGAATCCATATTTAAGGATAGTATAGAATATTGTACTAGATAATTATATATTCGTGGGTTCGCGAACTACGCGTTAAACCATTCACAGTATGACCGTAAATGGTTCTTTTTTTTTTTTTTTCTATTGAAAAGTGCAGGCATTTGAACAACACGGATGGCACTTATTTTTATGGACGCATATTACTTTGTAGAATCATTTTTACTAATATACATCGGGGGATCGCCTGCGGTCATTCCTCACGAGAATCAGTCGGAATATTGCTTCTCTTCTTTCCCTTTATTTGAAAGTAAAAACCGGGTTTATAAAACCTAAAGAAACCGTGAATAAGGTCATGTTATTGTTTGCTCTAACTTAAATCTGTTTTTACATAGTGCTAATGGACACTTTTAATGCGTGAAGGCTGAAAAGTGAGTCTTTTTCTTATTTACTTTTTGTTTCTTTTATTGTTTATTTGTTATTTTTACCTTAAATTTTTTTATTATTGATCGATTAACTTCGCAATTTTTATATAGATCGTGTTTTAAAATTTTTTTTTGCCTCTCTGAAGAAAATAGCACGTTGTTTCAGTTTATGCTTAATTTATTACATAAACGTAATTGACATACATATTTCGGGAAGTTTTCCGGCAACAAGTCGTCAGTGACAATTCCGGTCGGCTAAACAAGGATAACTGATATTATATCGTCTACCGTGCAACACAAAACACTCCGCTACGATAAACGAAATGAATGAAGACAGCGACAATGATTACACCTACCAAGAAATTCGGAGAAAAATTAAAGAGGCAAATAATGAAATGGACGACCTCGTCAAATACTTTACTAAAATACTACGTATATCCAATGCAACAAGAAAACACCACAAAAAAATTAGCACAAAATATAATCGAGGACGTCAGAGAATCAATAAACGCAATTTCTAATGCTACACCCACAATATACTCCAAAGTAGCCAGTCTCTCAGCAAGTGAAGTCGTTTATCAAACTAATAATCAAACAGACGAAGCAGTAATCATAAAATCAAAGGAAAAATATGCGTACAAAGCTGAGAAGTTTATAGAGAACGCAATTAAGCAGATAAAAGATGAAATCAAACCCTCCAGGATCGGAGTAACAGTTACGAGAATATAAACGCCAAAAAAGAATAAGAAGATCGCAATAATTAAAATCTGAAATCGTAATGAAGCAGTCAAAATTACTGAAGAAATTAACAACCTTAACATACCTAACATTGAAATCCAAATATCGAAAAAGCTATCACCAACTATCACAGTATGGGGCCTGCAAGGCACAACCAAAGAAGAAATAGAAACATCGACCGAAAGAATCACGGGAAATAAACCAGTCCCTGTATCGATTAATAACCAGCGAAAAAATGCTATTATAAGACTAATCAAGGAAGATTACTACACACTAAATCGAGAATCGCCTAGATGAATCTTATGCGAGTACACTAGTTTACGTTATGAAAAATTTATCAGCATCCGAACCTGTAAAAGCTGCGGAATGAACGGACACTCGGAAGATAGATGCAATGCTAATGAAGAAATTACATCTCTCCTCTCATATGTGATGCAAACCACATCTTCTTTGAATGCCCTGCCCTTGATTCCGAGCGCTCTGTTTTGTACTCGAAAATCTTGGCACTGGGTCTTCCTGCTCCGTATAATTCTTCTTTTGTCCTTTCCTTTCCATCCCCAGATATAATCCCTGTACTCCAATCTTTCCTAAGCTCTATTTCTAATCGTCTTTTTATTTAACCCCTTCCTTAATTTCTATTGTTGTTGGGTCAATGCCGCTGGCGCGCCCAAAAAAAAAAAAAAAAAAAAAAAAAAATAAATAATTTGACTAAAATATCGAAGGAGAAACAAAAATGCTCACATTGGGTTATAGAGAAGTCCCGGAAAAGAGTGGAACAAACTTTTGACTCAAATATGAAGAGGGACGCTGTTGGACAAGTACTGATGATGGTAAATCATGAAAGGTACGATAATAACTTATGTAGTATCTATAAAAGTATGTCAAACTTGCGGAAAAAAGATACGATTATTAAAAAAATAATAATAAATAAAAAACCGTCAATATATTTAAAATGCACCCTTTTAAACGTAGGCCGAAATAAACATCAACAAATAGAAATCTTGAAAGATAACAAACGAGATGTTATAATAATAACAGAACTCGATTTTGATAAAGAGATGGCTACAAGTGGCTGAATTAGATCCGGATGTAATAATTATATTATTGTTCATGTGAAATATAGAAAATTTACAGCGGAAAATACTTTTTTCCGTGTGTGTGTGTCTTTTAAGCCGGCTACTGGTAAAACTAAAATAGCGGTGGTTTCTTTGGTTTCTTCGTACGGGCGGCCACGAATAGCAAATAACGCTACGGTAGTTATAAAATTGCTATTTATAGGCATCTTTCCGCTCGCATGCCCACACTTTCTAACGGTGTTAACATTTCGAAGACCGGTTCTTAGTTTTCTAAATTAGTTCTTAGTTTAAGTTCTTTAGAACTTCCGTCCGAAAAATCAGTCCTGCCAAAAAACAGTTACATTATTGAAAATGAACTCTAAAAAGTTTCCTAAATCAATTTTCAACATAGTTTAAAAGTACACGAGATCCATGAATTCTATTATGAAGTTTTGTAGCCCTTGAGAACTCTTAGAAAAACCGAAAGTTATTAATATTTTTACATTTTGTTTTCGCATGTGCTCGTTTTGCAATTGAAACCGGACCGCCTCGTTAGTAATATCTCAACAAATCAAAGCATTTCTGATCGAAAACTTACGAAGCGTTTTCTCCCACCGTTCCATATATTACTGATAATCGTTTGACGGTTAAGTTCGGATCGTTATCTCGCTTTTTATCATTCGTTCTGTAATTTCTTGTTCTATTCCCTTTTTGTTTCCTGACTATTTTTGGTTTTTTACTTTCTTTTTTTATAAAACACAGTTTTATTTTCAAAGAAAATTGTCTAAAAGATAATTTTCCTTTTCTGGCCACTTTTAAAAAGGCGACAAAAGGCAGCTGTTATTTATAACGACGATTATTTATTTACCTTATTTTTTTAAATTTCATTTTCTATAGTGCTCTTTGGCTCACCATGTACAAAGGGAATTTCACCTAGATACTTTTACCCCGTGAAGGTAATATCTTTTTTATTAGTTTTTCGCTCGGGATCTAACGTAATTTTTTCATTTTGAGAATAATTGAGAAATAATGAAACAGAAAGAACTGAAAGAAGCTATTCAAATAAAAGATAGTTCTTTTTCGGGAAACTATTTTTTTTTTTTTTATTTGTTTTACTACCCTGACAAGGAGTTATTCTACAAAAAGTTATGTAAACGCTGATTCGGCTGAAAATGAAAATGATTAATAACGAACAAGAATAGAAACAATATGCGAACAAAGAAAGAATGAGAGCAACGTTTAGAGTTAAATATGTTAGACTGCAGTAGAGAGCGTGCAGGAGGCAAAAAAGAGCATTCATAGGAAATACGTGACAAACGCACATCCTCGGTCATTATTAGAGAACAGCGCAAGCAACAGTATCGGGGAGAAAAAGCATATAGTGATGAGCAAAATAATCCATGGCCAGAGAACGACACAACGACATTACCGGTGTCAATGCTACTCATCTATCAGCCGCACATTGCATTGATTGTTGCGCCGTCCCAACAACCGAGTTTGAACTGCCCTCTAATGAGGGGAAAGGAGCTTCATCACAGGGCAGCTATTGTTGGGACCTGGCAGTGACTGACCCCGAAGAGTCAGGCGCCGAGACTCCGGACATTACGGCTATTTCTAGTCGCCAGCCTGATATTCAATCTGCTACGACCCGCGGGAAAAGAGGTAGCAGATTGTCGCCGTCTAGGAAAAAGTCAAAGCCGTCCTGCCACACGCAGCCTAATACAAAGCCTTTGTATTGGCTGCTGTGCTAAGGATCGTACCGTTGGATACCCAACTTTGACAATCAAGCACACAAGCGAGCGTCGCAATATAAGGCCAGAAAATAGCAAAAACAAGCCCAATCAGCGATCGTACAGAGAGTAACCATGCTCCTATATTTCGGGCATGGAATAGCTCCACCCGGTGTGTGCATGGTTTTTGCCTTCACACACCTTGCACCGATACCAGAACCATGCGACTCCTAAATGAACTTATCAGCTAGATCGGCTTAGCGTCCATTGGTTATAATTCCGGCGTTGGAGAATGCACCGGCGAGAGCGCCGAGGAATGAGTGGTAGGCAGCATCACTGTCTAGCCACCGCGCTCTACTAAATAGCTGCCTACCGTCTACTTCCTCAGGCTCCAGTAGAGTGGCCAGCAATTCAAGATCACCGTCAGCCCTGACCGGGCGACTGGTGAGATGGAAGCTGACGACATGCTCCGCGGTTGTTACAAGGACACCACATGCACATGGCGCTGGGCTATCATTGAGCCCGAACCTTGTTAGATAACTTCCAAAGAAGGGGCCATGACCGGTAATCGCCCAAGTAAGATATTTAGTGGGCACCATGATTAGCGTTGTAATTTTGCCCGCCACCACTCGACGTGTTCAATCGCATTCACTTTCACGCGTCTTGCCCTGCACCCGGAACCATATGGCTCCTCACGGCTTTCGCTTCACTAGTCGGAAGGCAGACGGCAAGTTATAAATTCGGCGCTGGAGTATGCGCCCGCGAGAGCACCAAAGAAGGACCAGCCCCTGTTAAGGAGAAGGATCCATCTTGGGGGGGGGCTGGTCTTCCATCATAGCGGTTGACAAGTCAATCACCAGCAAGGGCGACTCCCCGGTAACCGTTTGTGTTTCGGCGGAGACTGGCACCGAGGCACTAGGTGCAAAAGCACCGGACATTGCGGCTTGTCTGTTCAGTCGCAGAGCCTTTATCTGATTCACTACTTATCATGGACTAGCTATTGTAATACCCGCCAGCCATCCGATGTGCTACTTGGCTTTATGCCTTCACACACCATGCACCGATACCAGAACTATATGGCTCCCAAATGAACTTACAAGCTAGAACAGTTAGTTAGCGCCTATTGGTTATAATGCTGGCGTTGGAGAATGCACCGGCGAGAGCGCCGAGGAATGACCTGTAGGCAACTTCACTGCCGAGCCACCGCGCTCTACTAGACAACTGCCTACCGTCTACTTCCTCAGCCATCGCTGAGACAGTACGCTTTGGGAGAGTGGTGGGCAACAATAGGGCGAATGATGAGATGGAAGTCAACGACGTGCTCCGCGGTTGTTATTAGAACACCACACGCACATGGCGGTGGGCCATCATTGAGCCTGAACCTCATTAGATAACTTTCAAAGGGACCGTGACCAGTAATCGCCCAAGTGAGATTCTTGGTCGGCACCAGTCACTTTCTCTCCATTCTATCCCGGACATCTGGAAGGTATTAGTATATGAGTCAGTATTGCCTGTCAGGCCGCCTTTTAAGGGCGGCCTCTGAGACCATTTGGAATTTGGTATCGACTTGGCCGCCTCTCCGTGAAGTAACCGAAGGGGGCACCACGTAGGCTATACGTTATCATAGTGTGATCCGATTGGACATTGTAAGACATGGACCAGCCGAAGACAGAGGACAAGAGGTTCCCGGTATACATAGTTACATCATTCAACTTCTTATCCGCCTCATAAGTGGCTAATTCGCCAGGAAGGTTCACACATGGAGCGACTGGGTCCCAAGAAGTCCTCGAGCATCCGACTTCTTCGATAGGTGCCAACATCGTGCCGTATTGGCGAACAGGCATTGAAGTCGACCCCGATTATAATTTTACAGCCCGGCAGAGCTCGGAGGATCTGCTGGAGACCGCTCAGGAACGGCTCAATCCTTTGACTGTACTGGAAGTATACGGACACAGCGTAAAATTCCAATGTTCAGTACTGCAGTCCCACGCATACGATGTGTGAGTGAATGGTTCTCACATCATCGATCTCTGGGTTGGTGATACCAACCGCAGATCAAATGTCGCCTGTCTGAGCAGTCAGTATTCTTCCGCCACCAAGAAACGGAAGTCTACCAGAGAGGGCATACGACTTCTGCAAGAGGTGCACGTCAATCCCTCAATCAACGATCAGTGCCCACAGTTCATGAGAGACGACAAAGTATCTCCCTGCATTAATCTGACCAATGTACACTGACGGACAATCACTTTCCATCACGGGGTGCACCATTCCCCACGATGTACGCGGTCTTTCTGACCAAGGCCAGCTTGGCTTGACGCAACGAAAGGCAACGTGGTCCGTTCACCTTGGCACGACAAAGAGCCGCCAGCTGGTTATCCTGTTTCATGGTCGAAACGACCTCCTCACCAGTGAATATCTAGAGCTGAGGAAGCCGTCCCTCCACCGCCTCAGCGCGAAGGCTGATCTCGGTAATTTCCGGGAGCGAAATCAAATTTTAGGCCGATTCCGCATCACCGACCTCGACTAGCACTCTAGTTTGGACTAGGGACACTTTCTACACAATGAAGTCCGTCCCCCGAGGGCTCACCTTCTTATAAAGAAGGGCTCTAATCTCCTCCAGAGATTTATCCTTTACGTAGCTGCGAATTGGCCACCTAATGCCTAGCAGGGTTAGGACTCATAGGCATGGTAACCGGTGGCAGTTTACACGGTTTACCGACCTTGGGAGCGCAGTCCTTGTTTTCATGTTTCCCACACGCTTCTGGTTCGACGGGCCATTTGCAGCCGCTACCTTCGCATATGTCCGTTCTGCTTGCTCCCGACTGGCTACGTTTATACGGCGGCCACTTCCCGCGGACACGCCAGCCGGAATCTTCCTCCGGGACGGTGCATCGCCCCGGTCTGGGATGACTGGTCAACGACCGCCTTTTTAGGGGGCAGCCGCGCCGGCTGTACTCCCGTCGTTTGAAGAAGTGCTAATTGTTGTACTTTTAACTTTTCTCCGCGGTTTCCGTCGCCGATTGGCCTTCTCTCCCTGGCCTTTTTGTCCACCTGAGGAAGAGGTGGAGGCTACAGGGGTTCTGACAGTTTTTCCGGAGGCAGGTGTTTTGGGTGGTTGTGCGCCCTTCGCATCAGCACTGTCTTTCACCGTCCCCCAGGGAGCGACGCAATTCCTGAAACATGTCCAGCGTTTCATCCTGCTCGGAACAAAGCTAGTCAAAACACGGATCACTTCGCAAAGGGCGCCCACTTCCCTCTTGATCGCGTCCAGACTTTTCCGAGTGATCTTGCGATGACCGGAGTAGACACACTGAAGTGTCAATAGCAGTGATCTAGATATAACATCGTGTAAGTTCCAGTGCGTCTCGTCATTCACATTTGCCTTCGACGGTTTCCGTATTATTATGGCCGCTCTTGTTTAGTGGGACCGTTTCTTCGGATTCTAGTCCAGGGTGCTCCGACTTTCTCTCAGTATTATTGAGCCGGAGTACCCCGCGTCCGTCTGTCCTGTGTCTGGACGTACAATGACCGTTGGCAGGGCAGTCGTCGTCAATATTATCGAAAGCAGCGTGAATTTCGCGGACTTTCATACTCTAGGCCTTGACGAACATCAGCTTCAAGGGAGGGACATTCTCCACATCGAATAGCGCGGCCACACGTTTCCTTAACGGCGTTTTCAGTGCGAGATGTGCGCATCTCTCAGTACCGCCCCACTCGGTTTTTTGCTCAGTCTCAACGACCGGGTGTGCGCTACCCGTTGCCAAGGGAGAATGTTCTTTGTCGCGGTGAAGTTGGTTATCCGCCGAAGCAGTTAACTCTCCGGTCGTTGTTTGGTAACCGGCGGTGACTGACTACGGAGGCGCCGGGGTACCGGACATCGCTGCTATTTGGCTGTCTGCCGGCCCGATATCCCATCTATTATGAATCGCGGGTTGGTAAAGTAGTAGGTTGTCGTCAAGTTCTTAATGCAAGGCGGTCCTTTCACCGCCGTTCGAAAACTGACCCTTAGTAGTCGGCTGCGTGTGCAATAGGATCGACCTTTCGTCACCGGCCTTGCAAGTCAATACCGCACTAGCTAGCGTCGCAATATTAAGCCAAGCAAAAACAGCACAAAATACACAAATGGAGTTCACGCAGGGAGCACGCAACTCGCCTGTCTTTAACGTATCTCGACAACCCTTCAATTTGTCTCCAACGGCATTCACATCATTGTCCAGCGGGACCGTAACCTCAGGCTCTTGCCTTTGGTGCTGCAACTCCCCGATCATTGTTTGTGTCCCGGCGGGGACTGGCGCCGAAACACCAGGCATCGCAGCTGTTCCTGCTAGCTGCTGACTCGATTATCCAATTCACTACGAACCAGCGAGATAGAAGATAGTAAATCGTTGTCAATAATGTTGTGGTTTCCTCTGTCTTTTTCAATATTTCAATTAAGTTCGGGCGCCATTGAAGAAAAACTTCTTCAAAATAAAAGATATGTATAGAAAGAAAAAAAAACATGGAAAACAAAGAAGGGGAGAGGAGAGCCCTTCCTACTCACCGCAGAGCAGTCTACAGTGTCCCTTGTTAAATCCTCTATTACCCGAGCGCCAATAACGAGGATCGGACTACAAAAAAATAAATTCAGCACAAAAAATATAAAATTAAATAAAACGAAAAATATATATTACTCTATCGCGATTACACTACACTCGACTAGCTAATAATATTCATATGACTAGCCCCACGAACGATAACCGATCGATCACGATGTTGATCGGACGGCGAGAAAAGAAGCCCCCGGTTCGAAAAACGTGTGTATTTATATCAATAATTTGCGCAGCCGAGCAATTGCCTAGACATCGCTTCTCATGCAAAATTTCCCATCCATCGCTCGGCCGCCGCGATGTTCGATACCTTTTCCCCCTTTTAATACTTGATCGCAAGCCTCGACAAATACCGCGACGTCATTCACACTCACTTCTATTACTACCCAAAACACACACACACCAGCTTACGTATTAGCGAGTTCGCTAGACTAGACTATTCGGAATTTTTTTCTAACCCAAACCGATTACATGGCAACCAAAATTCCACGTTTTCGAACTCATCGTACATACATCGCACGCGCAAACTATTCACAATCTTTATTTTCCCTTCATGATTACATTCGTTAATTATTACTATTATTATTATTTATATATTTTACTTTTATACAAATAATATTTAAATTAAGAAATTAACTCATTTGATTCGTTACAATAAGCAAAGCTTAAGCCGTCCTGCCACCGCAGTCCAAATACTGAGCCTTTGTAACCGGCTGCGATGCGAAAGATTTGACCAATGGATCACCAACTTAAGCTGTCAAACGCACAAGCGAGTTACGCAATAAAGGAGTACAGCAGTTTTCCAAAACAACCCAATCAGCAGCCACTCGAGACTACGCAACTCTCCTATGTGATACAAACCATTTCTTCTTTGATGTCCCGTTCTTACTTCTGCACGCCCTGCTTTTTACTCCAAAATCCTAGCACTGCGTCTACATGCTCCTTATAATTCTTCCTTTATCTTCTCCTTGCCATCTCCATCCGTAATATCTGTACTTCAATCTTTCCTATGCTCTATCTTTGATTGTTTCTCGATTTAACCTATTATTTTAACACTTTCGGTGGTTTGGTCAAAGCCGCCAGCGCGTCCAAAAAGAAAAAAAAATTACGCCAGAGCCACTTAAAGTAATTGTGTGAAAAAATTTTCCTTTTTTAGTGCACTTTCACAAGAGCACGTTTTTATTTATTTTTTTATCGCGCTTATTCATATACCAGCCGTGAATCTTGATTTTTTTCCAAAGCGTAGAAAAAGCTGTCCCCCACATACGCATGCCCGCGCCATTACATAAAGAACAACGAATTAAGAGGTTGTTAAAAAGTAACCAAAATCGTTATAGGAAAAATTTCGAAACTTTTTTAAATAATAGAGAGACTCACGACGCAACGCATCATGCACAGTAATACCCGAAAATACGTACTTAATGAATATAAAATTTTAATAAAATGTATATTTCATTCGGAGATTATTTACTTAGCATTGCGGTAACGAAGTACGTTGCAATTATATGCATTAGGGGGGACATTTATCGTTTCAATTAAACTCACGGAACTTTATCTTTTTAAGACAATGGCCGCGCAGGTCACGATTGGGCTTATAAAAAGAAAAAAAAACCAAGTTTACTTTCGAGTGTATTTGCAAGAATCAAACTTTTGACATCTTTTTCAGAGCCGGTATCGGTTGAGCCCGCATTCCGTGATTTGTCCGAAAGTTCACGCTACCGCCAAAGCGTAAATTTAGTACATTGACCAGGAACAGCTGTTACGAATTTCGTATCTTGCTGGTTAAGTTTGAAGATAATCCTACGCTGTTTCTATGTTAGTACTTTGTGTACACACGTTGCTTTACTGTTTTTTGAACTTATTATTATCAGATTATCTTCAATTTTGCATTGTCCTTTATAAAGTTATATTATCCAAAACTTTAAAATTTCATCGTTACTCTTTTTTTTTTATTTACTTTTTTTTTATAGCAGGGACGGTATCGTTGGAATTTTATTTGGTTGCGATGAAATCTAGAGCGAAGTTAAGTGATGTTATTATATGTGAACAGCCCTAATGCGTGTCGATCTGTTGATTGTTTTATTTATTTACTTTTTTTTTTTATTTGGGAGTGATAATGTTCGCTTTTGAACGCAAAACATGATGAATCGTGCTGAATTCCACGACAATGTCGGTAGTGTTATCAAACTTAAAAGTGAATTAACCGATATAGGTGTACTATCGGAACAGGAAATACAAAATTCGCGATAGGTCTTGATTGGATTTCGTCACTTTTTAAAGTGAATAAAAACCCCTATAAATAATTGGAATTTAATATAAATGTAGCGTGCTAGCGATATAAAATGCGATTTGAAGCTGACTATAAGAAAAACCTCCTGACCATTTATTAAGTACTAATAAGCCGTATTTGGACCAACATTAGTGTTTGCTGGTTTTTTTAAGATAGTGTGTTTTCCTATAGTAGCTGTACTTTACTCGTACGAAGAATAAGTGATCATCACGCATCAAATTTCTTGGAGGGCATTAATCATTTGCTGTTTAATTGTAATAAATATGAACATTACCGTAGACCGTTTTGTGAACAATTAATGTCTCTTGGGTTCTTTCCTCCGTATTCCATTTATAGTCTTCTGTGCCAGAACAACCAGGTCCTGTATATTTTGTTTAAATTTATTTTATTAAACGACATCCAAATTTAACAGCATACGCTTATTTATTTTATTATCTAATTATTCTATGCAACTCTTGATGATACGTGATCCATTATCCTAATTCTTGATGCCCTGTCATGTTCGGGAAACCCAACGCTTCTCGAACTCGACCTGGGCAGTTTTTCCGTTGTTATGATTTTGTGCAGACATCGTTGACTATGCTGAAGCATTTGTGGCCATGATTGTTTGTTACAATTATTGTGTATGATGATTATAATTCCTATTTTATTAATTTTCTGGTTAGGCAAGTTCAGGTAATGTACCTTGGACTCAGCCTGACCAATTTCTCCTTCCTAAAGATTTTATTCAGGCTCCGTGGGTAATGTTGAACATTTACGGCCATGGTTGTCTGTTTATAAAACTTTTTCCTAATTAAATATTATGTATCCTTCATTAGTTGGCAGTATTCTTATATTAAATGATTGGTGGCTAAATGGCTTGATAGTTAACTAAAGCCGGGCCATAAAAAAAAAAAAAAAAAAAAAGAATATCAAACATCAACTCTTTCTGCCTATGATAGGTATATTTTTGTATATGATACGAACTCAGATATGGCGCTATCTCTTATGATGACATCGAGCTAGAAATTATTTTCGGATTAAAATGATTTAATTTGCGATCTCTAGTCATCATCGCATTACGATTGTATGAAATACGTACGAAGTAATTTTACGAGACAAGGATAAAAAGAGATGGATGTAACGCGTTTTCTTTCTACTCTGGGATGCAGCAATGTACAGACTATCTCCGATGCCAGAATGGGAGATCAAACCTTTTTGGTAATTCGTGAAACAAGACTTAGCCTGTTTTAAAATTGTAAATTTGCCTTGATGACGACCCACAACGCCCGATCGGAGCCTTCTATGTCACTACTGATTAAGCAGCGGTTTTTTCATAGTTTTGGAACCTATAGTATATGGATTACAGATTAACGAAAGTAACGGTGAAGTCAAATTGGGTGATATACCACAGTCTTTGCTGGTCAGCCAGAAGATAAATTGTACTCCGAGAGGGGCTGAAATCCTTTTACACCCAAAACTAATCGTTGACAGTAAAGAGTACATATCGGAGCACTTGAAAGTCTATGAGCATCTGTGTTAGAGCACATGAGTGGGCATCTACAATATTAGCCTAAAAGAAACGCTGTAGAAGAAATATTGCAGTGTAATTAAGCCGCTGTTTCGTGATAAGCCGTAAGGTAGTGGGAGGAGAGGTGACGGAATAAATTAAAAAAACATTGATAGCCTCGAGACTAAAGTATTGAGATGCGTTGGCAAACTCGATTGTGCAAGCGTTTATATGTTAGCCGGAGAGGTGCTAATAGTGACGTAAATATTACCGACGTGATGAAAAACGGGCGTTTTAATCACAGGTATAAACACATATTCTAGCTATAATAAAAACCTGCGATAAATATGCGTAGACAGTCTCTATAAAGAACAATAACGATCTTCTCTTTACCTATATGAAGCTGAGCTGCTGTTAGAGTCCGAGATCGCAGCGCTTAGAATACTTGCAAACAGATCGAGGTATACTATATTAATTTTACCGTCCCCCCCCATTACGGCGTTAACCAGTACAGTAAGCAGCCCCCCCCTCCATATGAAGGAGCCCATTGTGGAGCGGTTTAAGCGGACGCTAAATAACCGGATGCGAAAGGAGTTTACTATAAACAGAATCAAGCGATGGCTTATTGCCGGAACTAACATCTAAGTATAACTCGAATATGGAAAGAACTGTAGATTTTTTATACTCGTTGATGTTGCGGAGGGTACAAAGAATTAAATTGAGCGAAATGTAGTGAAAGCGAACGGGAAATTTAATGCAGCTACATGTCTAAACGAGTGAGGTTTCAGATTGGCGATGTTGTTCTCGAGGCTATTGGAAAAAGGGCATTGTTGAGCACTACCAAATAAGTTCGATATAGGCTGCTTTTTAATTTTGCCATTATGCAATATGTGTATTATGTTAGTGTGAAAAACTACCTTTTGTCAAGTTACGCTTCGATATATTCGTTATCTCCAGCGACTTTTCATTTGTAACCGTCATTAACTCGATTTAAAGATGGCCGTTTTGTCGCGCTTTGTCTTCGTTTTCAAGTTGTTTACGTGGATGTTAACTTTTGTCGTTTTTCAAAAATTTCTTTGTCTTATTTTTCGCATTTCATTTTCGCGTCTTAAACCCTTTTTGGAAATTTTCTGATCCCTTTCGTTTTTGATTGTTGTTTATCCAAATTTTGCCTTTTCCCTTCTCACTATTATTTTCCTAGTTCGCGCCCCGATTTGAAAAATCCCTTTTCAGGGCTATTCGTTGATATTAATTCTACGCGTTATTTATTTCTCGTCCGCGCGATAAATCAGTTAGTTTGTTTTAGCACAATAAAGTTCGGTGAATATATTCGTTCGAATTTGTTTACTTCCGTCGTCTCGCGTTTTCTTTTCGTTTCCTCGCTTATTTAAAATATAATAAGCATTTATAAAACAACTACAAACAGGTTTTATACATCTAGTTAGGGTGTAGAATTATTTAGCGTAAATAACTCTCGGTCAATCTCTTCCCCGACGGTGTATATGTGTTAAAAAATCATGCGATAATCAGTTCATTTCGCAAAACGGATTGTAAAAGACCGCGTACCTGGATTTATATTTAATTCGAACGTAGTATTCGTTAAAGGGGTTCAAGAATAAGAAACGTTTAAATAAGCAAAACGAAAGTATTGTCGACTAGAGTATATTGATGCTGCGACATTGACAAGGCACCGGTTGATGGGGTAGCAGAGCGTGGCTCTATAGCTGGAACTCGTATCCGAGTAGCCCCAGATGCACATGTATTAAGATGTGCATCTTGCAGTGCGTGTGATTATCGGAAGTGTAGTTGCACGCCTACACCTACGCCCGCTAGGAAACCGTCACCTAAATCAATGGTACACACTTAAGTGAGACGATTGAGGTAGGAGCGCAAGCTAGCTTTCGTGCTGCCGACAACGTGAGAAAGGTACCAATGGCGAGGCGAACCAAGACGACTGGCCTTTACTCACGTTGATGCGATTGTTCGCCGGCTGAATATTTCTATACGACGCCAGCGCACTCGCACGACTACATTCGGAACTGACTATAGTCGCTTGTTATCGCGCTACAGATGCAGTCCAACTGTGTCTATACTGCTGTGTACGAAACTAGCGCCGTATATTTTTGTCATCGCCCGGTATCGAACCCGAAACCTCCAGATCGGAAGTCAAGCGCTCTAGCCACTAGGCTAAACGCGACGACAGCAGGACGGTCGTGAGGTCACATGTTCATCTCCCGCCGACGTCATCTTTTCTCTTGCGTTAGAACATTCATTTTTCGTTCACTTACGTACTGTAAACTCGATCTGGCAGACCTCATCTGTTCCATATTCACAGTCGAATCGGTGAATATCCTACGATCCATTATTTTCATTTCCTCCAATCACCTTTCCTCTAAATTCTAGTCCAGTTACCTGATTATTTCTACGATTTTATTATACTCTGGATACGATCACTTATCCATGTTCTTTCTTCCCTTATATTGATTTATATTGATATTTACTGTGGGTTCCTAATAATTTAAGGAAATGGCGGATTCTTTGATACTCCGCGATTGCTGCTTCTTCCCACTGATTTTATAGAAAAGTCTCATTGTCTAATCTCCTTCTGCTGTGTAAAGGTTTTTATCTTAGGTTTTGGTCGGATATGTGCGTTGTTCCCTCTTTTTCTAACAATTGTTCTTTGTCTGTTCAACCTAGTTTTCCTTCCAATGCCAATCAGCGGTTCTCTTTGTTTGCTTCACTTCGTCACCCTGTTGTTATCTTCATTATTCGTCTGCGTTCTTAAGCCATAGTCTGTTATCTTCCTCTCGTTTTCATTTTTTGTTAGTTTCCTTTTCGTACTGTCTTCTCCACTCAAACGAAGAGCGTGTTTGCGATACTGATCATGTGTTTTTTGAGCGTTAATCTCTTGCTGCGGAACGTTCTGCCTTCTATTCCCGTTTGCTGCGACTCTTCCTACTCCATATTGCGCTTCTTATATTCTGTCCTTTCCTTCTCCACATATTGTTCCCGTTATATTTTGATTACTTCCTCTTAACAAAATTTCATATCGTATGGACTCCTTCCTTTTTTCCAATTGTTTCTGGGTAAAGAAAAAAAAAAAATAATAATAGCGACACCCCCTAGCCCCCAAGATGATTATTCTTTTGTAATAAGTAAATTTCAGCGGACTCTGTCGTTCTTTAAAAAAATAATGCATTATTATTGCGTTTTTGCAAAAAAACGATAAAAAATTTACAATGGTGTTTTATATTGTTTTTTTTTTTTTTTTTTTTTTTTTTTTGTATTACCGTCAATAAAAGAATATTTTTTTTCATTAATATACATAAATGTACAAATGTATATGAGAATATATATTTCGTTGACAGAAATCTTGAATTATGCTTAAATTAATTACCGGTATCAGCGGAGAACGAAGTGAACCTGCTGCATGATTAAGATTGAATTCGCCGTTTTCGTAATTTCAATGGTTCGAAAGTTGAGAGACAATTATTCTCGTTGAATGGCTTTCAAGTAGCCTCCCTTCGGAGTACGAGAACTAAGCTAAAATTCGAACAGTTGTACCGCGGTGATTAATCAAAGTTTTGCAAGATGCAAGATGGCGGCGGCACGGTTTTGTTTCCATTACGGTTTTGCAAATAAACTGTGCTATTCGACGCTGACTTGATGTTGGTGTGGTATCGATTTGCAAATATTAAAAAGTAATTAATAGTCCTGCTAATGAGAACTGTGGCAAGTTTATTTTCGAAAAAGCATACTCTGTATTTGATTACAATTTATACGTCATTCAGTGCGATCGGTGAGAGTTACGCGAGACAATAATAATTTCTTTTTTACTCGCTTCCAAAAATTTCTCGAGAACTTTACTTCGACTAGCTTTCACGTTTTAATTTAATTTATGGCGTACGAGCCACCGTGTTGATCATTATTCGAAGCAGCATACAAATCTTCAATTTTTAATGGTGAATTATTTTTGCCGTGTTCCTTACACGTAGACGTCTTGCTTGTTCACACCATGAAAAGTTATACTTTATAGTCCTCTAATTGGACGAAAATCCTCGATCTTTTGCAAAAAAAGACAAAAAACCAACACCGAATAACGGCAAGGTTACAAATTAGTTATTTTTCGCTTATAAAAGGTCATCGCAATTGCGCAATTTCGTTATGCAATTGCTGTTAAATTTTTAATTTCGTGATTCGAGCGTATTTAATAGGTCATTACAGTATGCAGGTATGGGGTAGAACATTAGCGTACATTATGGCTTACCGGCGGGGGCTCATGCTAGGTACGGGACAGAACGCAATATTGATAGGCTACGGAGGACCAGAAGAACAGACTGCGCAAAGGATTAAGATTAACCCGCGAATTTAAGCAACCTTTATGGGACCGTTCATTTTTTGCGTGGCAGGTTCTGGAAGGTAGCGGTTTAAAGGTCTTATTTTTCTTACTTGAAAAAGGGAGCAGTCATAACAGTTTATTGCGTTAGATTTTATTTTATCATAATTTACGTTCAACGTCACTAAAAATAACTCGGCTTAGTAGAAAAGCTACCAGACGACTCAATGCTGGTCGCAACCGAGCAGAACATTTATCATGTTGCTTTACGACGGAAAACAGGAAGAACAGAAATGTATGTTGATGTCGACGATAACTAGTAGTCGGGCGAATAAAATTACATTTCCGATCTGAGCCTATGCTTACGATGCATATAGACTTTTGGTAACTTCGTATTATAATATTTAGACACGTGATAGTTAGAAATTGAAGGAGCTTTGTTGTTTAAATGGGAATTCTCTTTTCGAAAATAGAAAATAATCGGTATTTTCATTAATTTGTTAATTTAATTTTTTTACCCGATGTGCAATTAATGTGGAGAAGGCCCGTACTTACTTTTTCTTATGATCGGCTAGGAGCAGTTTAGATGAAAGAATGTCTTATGTACAGTGGCGGCTCGTGCATGTGTTCACATTTGCCTGGATTCAACTTTAAAAAAGTATAATCCAATGTTTTTATTTATTTTTATTATTTACATATCGCTATTAGTAAAATTAATGTAAACAATAAATTGATTTTACATTTTTAAAAAGTAATTAAATTTTGTCCAGAATTCTTTTAGTGTGAAGGCTACTTGTAGCACGCGCGATCGAAAACCATGTAAGTATAATGTAGTAGTGTGTCAGAAACCTGTGGTAAGACCATTGCAAAAAATATTAGAAAAAGATTACTATACTTATTTTATT
The DNA here is from genome assembly GCA_039619475.1 of Icerya purchasi. Lineage (NCBI taxonomy): Eukaryota > Metazoa > Arthropoda > Insecta > Hemiptera > Monophlebidae > Icerya > Icerya purchasi. The sequence goes on along the minus strand of CM077116.1, from coordinate 476,084,763 downwards.
ATAACAAAAAATCGAAAAATTACAAGTTTCTTCAAAAGTAAGAAAATATCAAACCACTTCCGTTTTGGTACAGTTTCTTTTCTCTTACTCTTGCTTTATACTGATTTAAGTTTTTTTATTATCATACTTTTATGTACAAAAAAAAAAGTGTGTTGTTTGTGTTTTTGACTAAGAAATATGTGTAGTTATAATTATAAATAAATGATTGCTTATTCAGCTTAATTTATACCATAAAATATTTCATGTCAGTTTTGCAACGAACTGTTCACTAGTAAATTTTGGACATTAAAAAATTATAATGCTTTATTTGATATGGGATATAACGACCAGATTATTCACCTCTTTGAATGTTTTTATAACTAATTTCTACTGTATCTTATAATTTGTCATTTTATTATACTCTTTTTGGTGAGACATGCATTAAGTAAAACTGATACTGTTCAAGATATTGGCTGCATATTTTGGCATAAAAATTTAATTGCTTTTCTTTTTAAGCAAATTCAAAATAATTGTAATAATTGATAAATTAAAATAATGATAAAATATAAATATTACATAGACTTCAAAAACAATATCAACAAACATTTTGCAAAATTTTAACTTTCGTTTGTTTTTTAATAATAGTGCCGTAGTTTCTACCTAAAATTGTAATTTTACTGAAAGATAAAACGTGCTAATTATATTCTCACTGAATTTTTCGACACTTTAAAACATTTTTACGTAGCGCACTGTGTGAAGACAGGCTTTAGCTATGTTATCAATTGAAAAACAAATGTTCTACAATATTCCTAACTTTCATGAAACTGTTATAGATTTTTTTTCTTTAAAGAAAGATAGAAGAATAGATTTAGTTTACAAAACTTTTAACTGAAAATTATTAATATTATGCGCACACAAACACAGGCACATACATACATACATATATAGTTTTTGATAAATTTTTTTCAATAAATATTTGTGTAATATTTAATATATTTAATTATGAACCTCCACTTCTGTTACTCACGAGCCGCCACTGCTTACGTAATAAATTAACGACTCTTAACGACGTACAGTTTTCTTTCACTTAAAGAACTGTTCGAAGATACTCGTCGTTTAGTTTTTAAAATTGCTGTTAAAAATTGTGCTTTCTGAATGTAAAGCGAACTCTTATTTATAGATCAATTTTGTTTTCTATATCAAATCAAATCATTTATTATTATTATTATTATTAATACAAAGATACCCACAAATCGCTGCAAGTGCGAGTAGTGAAGACAAATTATAAAAAAGATAACAAGAAATATACGAACTAATTAAAACGAAAGCAAGATCTAGTATAAAATATGAAGTTAATACAAGATAATGGTAAAATAAGATACAATAAGGGTCTGTAAGCTGAAAATAAAACACCATCTATTAGTGATAACATAATTTACGGACGAATTATAATATTTTTACAAATAATCAGATACATATGCCCACATGAGTATATACATATGTGTACATACTTTTTTTTTTCTTCCCCCTTCTTCTATTTATTTCACCTCTATGTCATAGGCCAAAGTAATTTACCGGTTACTTTATTAAAAATTTATAAAAACATGTGTTACAGAAAATTATACTTTAAAAATATTAAAAAGAGCCGACATGTTTCGGTGTTACATACTCCATAATCATGGCATTAATAAATAAAGTTAAAAATTGAAAACGATATCATATTTGTCATCTTATAAACTAATACAATATATCGATAAGTTGGTATTATATTGTATTTAATACATTGTTTGTTGAAGTAAATATTTTCGACCGTTTTGTATAATTTTAACTTTAAGTTATAAAATTTATGTACGTACTTTATAACTCAAATATAAAGAACTTACCTGTTATTTGAATGTACTCTATGGTTAGCACATGTTTACAATGCATATTTAAGAAATATAAAAGTAAACCGTACTTAGGACTAAATTAATATAGAGTAACATTTCAAAAACTTCTCTCGTTCACCAGATATAGCAACTTAGTGGTAATAATATTGACTAAACTAAGAGATGTAATATAAATAAATAATATCTATGATAATCATGTGGAAATAACTAGCGGTAACGAAAGATAACTGCTAATATAACACTAATAATAATAATATTCAAGTACTCAAAACCAATTTGTACATTTAATCCTAACTGAATCGTACATATTCATTCATTCTTATACATATCAGCACATCAAATTCACTTATATACACTCATACAACTACTTACCTAGGTATTCATACGATTACACACACACAAACATATATATATATATATATATATATATATATATATATATATACCACCTGAACATATATATTATAATGTGGAATTAACTGTAGTAGTGTTAATAATAGTAATATAAAAATAATGATGGTACAAACAGTAATAATAATACTATTAATAATTTTAATAAGTAAATAAGATAGCATGCAAGGCAAGTATATGCATACTTTGAATTAAATAAAAATAAAGCCACTGCATAAACTAACAAAACTGAATCTATTTGAAAATTAAATCTACAGATTAAGCATAAAAATGATATATATAACCTTTCACCAACCCAGCTCACATATTCTTACAAAATTTCAGCTCTGCCATGTACTGCAGTTGTAATAACCGGAGTAAAATAAAAATATAAAACTAACTATAAATAAAATAGATAAAAATATAAATGAAATAAAGAACTAAATAAACTAAAAATATAAATAAAATAAATAAATATAAAATGTAATAGCAAACTTAATGTAATCCATTAAGTAGTACTTATTGAAGTTGGTACTTAAATAATAACACATTAAATTTATTAATATTTAAATTAAATAATACATTCTCATTTACAATGGCATCTAACTAAAACGTCATTTGAAAAACATGTACTAAAATAGCCTACAATCACCCATGTAACCCCCAACATGTTTTGGAGAAGCAGTCTCTCAACTTTCAAAACATCCCGGCAAATATAAGTTTCACTCGACATCTTTTAAAATTAATAGTAATAATAATATTAATAATACTACTACTACTACTAATACAAAACATGAACATGAAATGTAATGAAAGTAACTTTACAGAGTTTATATAGTTTGACGTAAACTTATGCCGAATGCGCACTATTAATTTATTTAATACAATAACTTGTACAAATATAAAACGAATTAAAATTTGATGAACATTTTTTTTTTTATTACTCTTCTCTCTCTTCTTTCTTTATGTTTCCTTATCTTGTTATAGTTATGATGATAGGTAGGATACAAGAATTTTAAGGCGTTTTTTGTAGTTTTTTAAGTCTATTTTTAAGGATGAGGGTAAATAATTAAAAAGTTTGGGACCCATATATATTGACTGATTCCGGATATGGTATTTGTTAATATTTGGTAGTGCTGCTAATTCTTCCCCCGCTGATCTTGTAATACCCTGCGTAAAGGAGATGTTAAATTTTTTTCTATTCTTAAGGACAAACATAAGTAGCTGCAATTTGTAAAGTTTTGAAAGATGTATAATATTATAGTCTACAATTGTGTCTTGACTTCTATCAAATAACCTTATAACATTTTTCTGCAGTTGTGTCAGATGTTTCAAATGGTAGTCTGCAGCTTTGCCCCAGTGCATGATTCCATAACTCAGCACCGGTTGGTATAGGGCCGTATGTAGTTTACGGAGGTGTACGGGATTAAAAAATTTGCTCAGATAATAAAATATATAATTTAATTTTCCAATTTTCGATGCAAGGTAAGTTGGATGTTTATCCCAGTATAATTTACAGTCTAATTGAACACCTAAATATTTTACATCATAAACTCTATCCAGCGGAACGTCATTTTCCCAAAAAATTTTGAAATCATTCCATTTAAATTGCGGTATGTGGCTATAAATAATATAATTAGTTTTACTCAGATTAATAAACAGTTTATTAAGGCGTAACCAGTTTTTGATTTTGTGCAAGTCATCTTGTAAAAGATTCTGGAGAGTAGCTTGTTGGCGGGAGTTTACCATAAGCACAGTGTCATCTGTGTAACAAAATATTTTCCCATGTACATTCAAATTACACAAGTCATTAATATAAACTAGAAACAGGAGGGGTCCCAGTATACTTCCTTGAGGTACTCCGTGAAACTGTTTTACATAGTCACTTTTTATGTTGTTATAAATTTGCGTCCGGCACCGGGAAAAAAATCGACTGAGTTATGGGAACGCCATTACAACTCAGCGGCAACTAAAAAACTCACTGAGCTGCGAAAACATTAATTCAGTGCCCTGCGGACTAAAACAGAAAATATCGCTGGGACTATATCGGTCATATGCACAAGGGATACAGCAGGGAAGGGCTTCTTCGTCACCATTAGAGCCGTTTTCCGCCGGGGAGACCACGAAATCTGAGAAAAAATCGAAAATGCGAATACACACATTCCCTAACGATTTCATCTTCTTGTTCACTTGACTTATTGTGCGTCAATGTTACGAAATATTTTGACAGGATATGATAGGCAGTACCGTACACAAAACAACACTAGAGACGCCGCACGTCCAAATGTCATGGATGTTGTCATACAACTCTTCGGCGAGTCACTCTACATCACCAGCAATTATCGCTGGATCTCGACTGAGTATTTCTTAGTCATAATTTAGGTAAATTCACTATCCAGAATCGGCGGCCGGAGATATTTCACTCGGTCGATTCACTGGATCAGATAATGTTCGATGTCTTGCTCGGGTTTACACTGCTCGTTCGGCGCGTACAAATGTTGCCGTACTTCCAACTGGTCCCTTTTGCTCCAAAAGTTTCCTATCAACTTGGACCGGACCTCATTCCAACTCGTACATATTGTTAAGAACTCGCCTTTTTTCTCCTCTCTTTCTCGTACGTACGTAAGGGAGAGACGAGCAGCAGAAGAATACGGAAAACGACGGAAAGAGGAAATAAATAAACAAATAAATACAAAAATAAAATACAATTAGAACTGTACCGCGGATAACTATCGGGTTCTTAAAAACATCGGGAGCATTAGGCTTTTATTTTAGACGGAAATAAATATATGAAACTAAAAGATAAATAGTAAGAACATTATTGTTGCGAGAACGCGATTACTAGCTTGTATATCACTCCGACCGTTGTACCATGCTCGAACATTAAATAATGCATCTTTATCACATCTGATCTTCTTGAGCCGGCCTCTCGATATCATACGACATAATTCTCTATTTCGGCACGTGTCGCAGTACGCGCGCACACGCCTACGCCACCGGCCCTTATACTGAGACACTATTAAAGCCGATAATCGACGACGATCTAGAATCAATAAACTAAGGACAAAACAGATAATTTATTATTCTGTCGACAAAAGATCGCGCCACCAACCCTGATTCGTATCAATATACTTAAAAATATTCGCACCCACTTATATGGCGCTCCATCCGTTCTTCCTAATAGAAACGCCACTTTTTTACTAATTTCATCGATACCAAGTACTCTAATTGTTTTTTCCACATTATCAACGAACTCTACAACATGTATATTAAGGTGCTTCCCACTGTATCCTCAAGGGTTCACCGATGCGCCTGAAATCTGCAAGGGTACTGCGATTATTCCATTACCAGCATGGCACTGTGTGTTTTCAATAGCGTCGACCCGGGCCTGTAATTCCTCGTCAATTCTCTTTTCGACCTTCTCCTTGATCTCTCCTATTCTTTTCTCAACTTTTTCGTCCGTCTGGCGAGCCATCCTTTTCAGGTCCCCGATGTCTCGGTCTATCCGGACAATCTTCATCTTCTCCCGACCGGGATCGTCGGAAAGGCTTTCCTTCACAGCCTTCACTTCTGCTTCGTTCTGTTGCACGCGAAGCTCCATATCGACTATCCTCGACTTCCATTCGCTGGTAGCTAGCTCCGATCTGTCAGATAGACCATCGATGTTCTCATTATTCTCAGTGATTTTCTCCTCGATTCTCTCGTTATTTTCTGTCATGCGTTTCTCAATTTCCTTCTTGCTCTATCTCTGTCCTCCTTCATTAACGCCCGCAGCATCGACATAAAAACCAGGTCGGACCCACTACATTGTGGCGCTGTGGAGTGACCAGGAGACACTTCCACATCTTCGCTCTCTTCTTCCTCCAGTGACAGAGCCACCTCCTCTCTCACACGTTCACCGCCTGCAGAACCCCGCAGGCAATGATACGTGCTACATTTCGTAACTATCCGCGTTATCTCCTCATTCATTTTATCAAAATATAAAAGTAAAATAGAGCTTGAAAGTTGAAGGAAAAAAGGGAAAAAAAAATATATGTTTGATCCTGTATTCGCCCGCGCAAAATAACCTCAAGATTTTTTTTTTTTTTATATGATAAAAAAGAAAATGAAACGCAAATGAAAAACAAAAAAAACTTAGCTGTTGTGCTGGGGTTAACCGCTGGTGTTGATTTCCTCGGGTTCCTGCTGTTCGGATTTCTTTTTTTTTTTTGGTCCGGCGAGAAACCATCTGGCCACTAACAACTTTTACAAATAAGCTGGATTAACAGAATCGTGTGTATAAATAAACAGATTGAATCCTAAAACGTCGTGGAATAGGAGCAACGAATATCGTTAGCAATAAAGTTTGAGCAAACATGGCCGAAATGACGTAACATAGCTCACGTATGTCGAAAAGAAGGATATGGAATTAACATTGATAATTAAACGTTTACAATACAATTCGGACACACATGGCCGCGATGATATGACATAGCCCACGAGTGCCAAGAAGGATAAAATATAAAATTAACACTGACTATATCACATCTGAAGTGCAATAGGCACTGGGGTGCGACTGCATAGCAGTAGGTTAAGGATATAGGTTTAGAACCGAGTAATTAGCAAGGTAGTTGCAAGACTTCCGAAGATACCAGTTATTAGCTACATTAGAACTCAGAAACTGGCTTTTCACTACTAAATAGTAATGCCGTTATTAATAATAAATTTGAACAAAACCACTATAACATCATCAGTACAAGATAATATGTAAGAAACATTATATGGGGGAGAACATCCCAGGAAGATTAACATATTAAAGAAGCGACCTCTAGCATGCTCGTATTTATTACAGTTAAACAATAAATGACTGATACCCTCATCAAAATTGAAAAATTGGTGAGAATCACTGAAAACACCATAATTGTTGTGGTAGGTAAAATTAGCACCTACTAAGGCATGTCCCATACGTAGGCGACAAATGGTGGTGACATATTTGCGTACAAATGTAATAGAAATACCTGTGTAGGAATAGAGTGGTTACCACGGATCAGAGTTAAGCAAGGCCTGACGAAAAATAATTTTTGAACCAAAAGCGTGGTTGGTTAAATAGTTCTGCCATGTAGAGTTGTTATCTCTTTTATTTTTAAGTCTGAAGATGGAATAAAAGAATATACTCTCTCATTCAATTTTATACCGCAGTGGCTTGGTACCCAACAAAACTTTGTAACGCCGCTTTTCAGAAGGCATTTCATTTTGATCTCATAGATAAATGGATGATATTTGAAATTAAAATGACTTAACTTCAAGGCAGTAAGGTCACTCTTAAACTGTCGGTGATTATTGCGTGCTTTTTATCAGTAACATCAGCTTCGAGTATAAAATCGAGGGATTTTTTTATAGCAAACAATTCCGCTGTATATACTGCGGCTTCCGGGGGCAGCTTGAATTTTTCTATCAGGTTAGAGTCAAAAATAGAAGCTGAACCAACCGGACCATTTTCTGAAAGCACCTTAGTAGAACCATCTGTGTAAATACAGGTAAAGCCAAGGTAGTGTTTACTAACGATTTAATTATAATAAGAATCAATATTCATTAAGTTCAGTTGAATTCCCTTGTCAAATCTGAAAGTGTCTATATCAATGTCAAAGGAAAGTAGGTTCAATTCATAAGGTAGATCAAATGATAGGATAGGATGAGGGGGGAGCAGAGCTGGACTATAATTATAATATTGTAGAATTCTTCCAGCCAGCAGCAGCATTTCAGAAGGGGTAAACCTCCAGTTGTTGTTAATTTCCAAAAGAGCCGTCGATAGCGAGGGAAACTGATAATTGCAGATTTTAATTAAAAACCTGTCAGCAAAGACATTTCTTTTTACAAAGAGAGAAGAGGTATTTGTCTCGGCTTGAAAACCTATCACTGAGGAAGATCGGACGTTACCAGTAATAAGTCTCAAACATATATTTTGCAGTGTGTCCAATCTTTTTAGGTTGCAGATTGCAGCCGAACGATAAAAAATTAAACCCATAATCAAACCTGGAGCGAATTAAAACTTTATAAAGTTGTTCCAGAACAATCGGATCCGCTCTTTATGAGAAATTACATTTAAATCTATATATATATAAAAATCAAACGGTGTATGTTTGTGAGCGCAGAACTCAAAAAGTAGTGGACGGATTGACTTGAAATTTTTACACAATGTTGCATTTCTATACAAGATGGGCTGTATAATTTTTTTATCACTAAGTTTTCCCGGGAACAGGAAATTTCAAGCTTCCGTAAGGGGCGCGATCTATGATTTGCTTTCGGCGTTATAGCGAGGAATTTCAGAAAAACGTATTGCGGCTATGTATGCGGAAAGCTCTGTAATTGCATAAGTGTGTGTAAATCAAATACACGGCGACAGTCTGCAGTAAGCGATGAGATGAGTGACGAAGAATATATATCGATGAGAGAGAGAGAAAGCGTACAACAACAGTTTCCTGGAAAGGAACCGATCATCGCCGTAAGAGCTGCTAGAAAAACACAAACGTTTTTTATGACACTGTTCGTGATTTCGATGGGTAGAGTACTGGAGAATGTTGAACCGTTTGAAATTGTGATCTACGCTGTGCACATTGTTTTGTTTCCCAAGCAGTGGTCATTTTTGCGTTGCTATTTAAAATTTAAACCACGCGGTCTGATTATTCATCCATCGTTTATGTTTATTGTGGTAAGTACTATCACACATTGTTTATTTTATTTGTTATATTTTACGTTTTATGCAATATTATTTATATTCGGTAATAAACTTTTCGGTCCAAATCTAACTATCCGCTTAAAATATATGCTCAAGTAAACATTACCGAATTTTACAAAATATGTACAGTAACAATTTTAATACATTACTAATTTTTTATGTACACGATGGCAATCAATAATATATAGAAATGAAATAATAGTTTTTCACTTCTTTTTCTCACAGCATACATGTCTAAAATTTATACTTTAACTTTTAATATATTTCGATGAAATTTAGTTCCTTCACATTTATTTTTGTACAGCATACATTTTTATTTTTTAAAAACGGTTTTAATATAATATTTTTATGAAATCAGTAATGGATACTACTAGATATTTAGAAAAAGAAAGAAAGAAAGAAAAAAATTTTTCACGCCATCTGCAGAATAACAAATTATACTTTTTACAACATTATTTTTTAAGTGATATGTACACGTATTTATTTTTTCTATTTTTTATTTTACTTTACGATATCTATAGGTATCGCACCTGGCAGCAGCTCAGTAATATATGAGAAAGGCCCATACACCAATTTTGCATTTTCCAGATATTTTTTACTGTTTGGTAAGTATATGAAATTATTTTATTTACTTATGTGTAAAACAAATATCATATATTTTAAGTCTAATGAAAATCAATTTAATTTATTATTTTTATATCAAATTTCTAATCAACTATTTAATTCTTCTTCCCACCAAAACATTTATTTCCTAAAGCATTTAATTTCATATTTTTCGAATTTTTTTATTGAATTTTTAAGTTTCATTCACTTCATGATGTCGTTTTCATTTCGTACGTTTTCCGATAATTTAAATAGGCGTATTTATTTTACATTGCAATTTTATTTTTTCATCCTTATTTTAATTTTATTTGCTCATTTCAATCGTTCAGATCAGGGTCGTATCTGAGAGGGGTTTTCTGTGTTCAAACCTCCCCCAAAATGTCTGCGAAATAATAATTGCTTGAATTAAATGGGCCAAAATTCAGAATAAATTTATTTCTTTTCAATTTATGACAAAAGAAAAGAAAATTAAATTTCTATATACATACATGTTTACATATACAATTTATTAAACTGAATTCTAAAATTAATTTCATTATAATCTCTTTTTTGACTTTTGCTTATTTTAAAAACACTTGAGCAATCAAATTGAAATTTAAAAATGAAATAACATATTTATATTTGCGGCTATATATTATGTTACTTTATTTAATGTGTATCCTTACAGTTAATTACAATCTATAGGCAGAGTATACATTTGCATATATATCATTTAAATATATACATGCAGATATACAAAGGTGAATGATTTATTTATATCGAACACTTGACCGGAATTTTCAAAGTCCTTGGTAAAAATGAAAGTGTGACTGTATGGTAATCTTTTAATTAGTGATTGTATTTCAAAAAATATAATAAAAAACTAATAAAGAGGAAAAAGTGAAGAAAAAAAGTTAAAATTGATTTGATTATATTTTGATTTCATATTGAATGTTTTGAAAATTATCTAATTGCCTGTTTTTGAAAAACAAAATATAAGTACTCAATTCACTTCATTCATTTTTATATAGTTAATTATCATTTGTGTCTCCGCCATCCGTAGTACAAGTCACATTCATTAATCATCTGTAATGCTTCGACAACGTGCAAACATAAAGCGCCGTTCTCGACACACAATCATAGAACGTCAGAGAAGATCAATTCGCACTGATCAAGAACGTTCAGACAATAATGAACATGTTAGAATCAGAACTACTCAATGGCGAGCAGAATAATTGACAGATCAGTGGGCAGAAAAACTTGAAGTCTTACGGGTAGAAGCGAGAAGAAGAAGAGCAGCACGTTCGTTACCAACGCCAAAAAGCAGTCGATCAACGGCGAAGACGTATTCGTATACAATATCTAATTATGCAAGCATGAAATTCATCAGCGAGATATCTCTGGAAGCGTTTGATTAAAATAACCGGACAGTGCTCCATCAAATGAAACCCGATTATTTCGCAAATCGTTCAATTTATAGTCTAAATTTTCAGGGAAACATTTTTTTTTCTTTCCTTTTGTTTCCATTTCACTATTCTTTGTTTATATTTTCCTCCTTACAATTTCTACGAATGTAATTATATCTATATTATTTGCTCGGCTTCATTTTTATGAATAGGATTGTTTTCATGGGTATGCACATTATTTTTATAGTACCTACAATAGAAGTATTATTTGCATTTATATAACGGCAATTTTTATTTTTTATTGGGTTATTTTATATTACTTTTACACGATTATTTAATTTCACTTTGTTATTTTGTATATAATTTCGATATTAATATTCCTTTCCGTCCGGCTGTTTAATTTGATTTTGTTCCACTGTTTGTTTTTTTTTTGTTTTTTTTTTTGTATATAATAATTTCGATATTCGTTAGTAACTTCTAGATTAAAATATCTACATCTCGCGCAACGTTGCATGTTGTAGTCAAAACGTATAATAATAATAATAATAATAATAAAAATTATTTTATTTCACTTGATTGCATTCCACAGCATAGCCATAACAACACAAAGTATGGTATTAAATTGAATGGTTTCTTTTTTCAGCGAATCTATGTTTACTACAATACTTTTATCTACTTCCCCAATCATTAATATCATTCTAAGCCACAGCGAAGCGTGGCCGGGTTCAGCTAGTAGATTAATAATACTGAAGGTCCGATCATGCAGATATTGTATATGTTTCGTCCAAGTAAGCCTAGTATCTAAAAATCTTAACAAACGGTTTCAATGAGACTATCTCATTATTTATTTGGACAGAGATTCCTTGGATTTTATAAGGTACTGTAGAAAATATCACAGATGACGACTTACTGGGAGAGGGATTTAAATTAACTCTACCGAAGGCTTTATTGCATGCGGAAACAGAATGCTGATTCTCTTTCAGACATTCTTTTAAATTTTTATTACTATTATAGACCATAAAATCATCTGCATATGATAAAATACATGCATTAGGGAGCAGTATGCAGCTAAACACCGAAACAATATAGAGGTTGAACAGAACTGGACTCAGAACCGAACCCTGAGCCAAAACCCTGTAAGAAATTGTAGGTACGACTAAGTTAGATACAGGGTTCAGGAAAGACAACGTTCGATCCCTAAACTGTGTGCACATATATTCAAACATTTGGAATGGAATACCTAAATTAGTAAGCTGCTCCGATAATATAGGTAATAAAACATTATCAAAAGCCCCTTTGATATCTAAAAAGGTGGCCAACAGAAATTCTTTATTAATGAAGGATTCATAAATATCCTTTAGCAAGTGAACTATACAATCTGTCGTACCATAACCGAGTCTAAACCCAAACATGCTAAACGGAAAGATTCCATTATGTTCACACTACCACAAGAGCCTATTCTTGAAGATAACTTCTAGAGTTTTCCTGATACACGAGACCAAAGAAATAGGTCTAAAGGTCGTTTCCGTTAAGTGGTTCATCTTAGATTTAGGAACAGGAATAACCAAAAAGGAAGTCAAATCCTTAGGTATTGCTTTATCCTGAATAAGTTTATTGATACCAAAAATTCTTAGGATTTTCTGCTTAAATTCTTCAAGACCGAGAAAGAGATGCCATCTAGGCCGACAGATGTATCATTCTTTCCTATTCAAGGAGTAAAAAATTCTTCAACAGGAATAGGACTCGTCAGAAAATGTGGGGCTCTTCATTTGGAGAATAATCGTCCTTTCCTGTAACTTCTTCCTGAGATGGGACATATTGAGAGGAAACAGATGAGAGAAATTCTTCAAACTACGAATCATCTCTTATCACATTAGCACGGGAACCTTTATTTTTAAATCTGCTTCTCAACATCGAAATAACTTTTAAGGGAGTAGTTCTGTTGAACTTCGCGAAATAATTTCTCCAAGAAGCCTTCTTCGTGCTCTTCAAAAAACGACGGGTGTCAGCAGCGATTTTATGCTAGGTAAGATAAGAATCCATAGTACCGGTTGAACGAAAGATTCTTAAAGCTAAATTTCATTCCGCTAACTTTTTTTTTCACTCAGAATTCCACCAAGGGTACGGAAATTTTTTTCCTTGTATGCCACCGTCAAAGGTACAGAGCGATTTAGCACAGAAACTAAAGTGTTATAAAAGATGTCGTATTTTCCAATTGGGGTACTTCCACCTTCAACCATACCTATCTACTGTTCCATTAGCTCCTGAAGCAGGTTCCAATCGCTTTTACGGAAATTCCATCTCTTCCAGTTGTGAAGATCGATAGTTTTGGGAATATTAGGAGTGCTCTTTTCGGAGGTAATGATTTCTAATGTAATAGGGTAATGGTCGCTCGCTACCAAGAGTGTTAGATGCAATCGTCCAATTACAATTAAAGAAAATTCTAGCTGATACCATGGTCAGATCTACAGGATTGCTGACTTTTCCAGGGTAATTTATCCTGGTATTCGAGCCATCATTTAATAAGCACAAATTTGAGTTATTATGTATATCCATCATCACATCACCTTTACTGTCGTTTCGAAAACAACCCCATGACTGATGCAAAGCATTAAAATCTCCACAAAAAATTATAGGAAAAGGTACTAATTCGTCCATCACATCTAGAATCTGAGAAGAATGACTTGGCGGTAAGTAGAAAGAAATCAAATATGCTGTGAAATTACTGGAAGTAACTTGAATGCAGATAGCGTTAGATCGAGTATTGTTATTTGAAGACGTGAAATCAGTCAGCACCAGACTGTGTTTTAATCTATTTTTGACCAAAATAGCCTCTCCATATCCGTCTTCTCTATCATCTCGATAACAGCTGTAATTATGAATCAAGAATTGTTTTGTAGGGGAGAGCCAGGTTTCTACTAAAAGTACCACGTCAAAACTGTGTGAGGATAAGCAAATCTCTAAATCACACTTATTAGCACGTACACTTCTCTCGCATTCCACTGAAGTATCTTGAGCATAAATGAGAAGTATTTAATTTTTAAGAGTGTCAAATTAAATACTCGTCGAGTAGAGATTTATTCGTAGGATGTTAGATGTAATCGTACGTATATGCTGAATAATTGTTACTTGTTTGATTGTAATAATCTTACTTGATGAAAGTTAAGGAAAATATAAAAATAAATGGAGTAGAATTTGAATTGACATTAAAGTTTCGAAAATATACTGAAATAACTAACTAAAAATAGAAAATTGCTGAAGTAAATTAAATATAAAATTATGCTAATTTCTGTAAAATAAAAAAGAAAAAAAAACATTCTTTATTTGTGTTTTTAACTAAATTATTTTCTATTAATTTTATTGATTTTATATTCTTTAACGGTAGTATTTTTATTGATTGCTTATTGTATTGTTGCTATTACTATTGTTACTAATGCTTTCATTATTATTCTGATAATTATTTTTAAATTTACTACCGTTAGTATCCTTCTTTGTACCAGGAGCCATCGGTTTAGTGCCATTTGAACTAATTGCAACAGAAGATTCAGAGTTATTCCATTCTCTGTTCATCGAAACCCTGTTTTTCAGAATTAATCTTCTATCGTTAAACTTTTTTTCTTCGTCAGAGGACATAAAAGACACTGTTCTTTTTAATGCGCGCGGAAATAACTGATTTGGGTTGTAGAGACCTGTCTTTCTACACATGGGTCTAGGTTTATATGCCGGTATATTAACATTGTCTTCTTCATGCTTCTTCTGTGAAATTGTCGGAAACTCGTCCTTGTACGTTTGCTGCACTTCCAACGAGGCTTCCTGGAAATTCAAATTATGAGTTGCCATTATCTCGTTAATGGCAATCTGCCGCTTTTTCTCTGGACAAGAAGGATCAGTTGACTTATGAGATTCCTTGCAATAGACACAAGCTTGTACTGAGCTAGCACATTGATCTTCGACATGGTCGGAACTTCCACATTTCAGGCATCTGGCACGTCCCTTACATTGACTGGAGATGTGTCCATACCTTAAGCAACGGACGGATGATTCTCGATTTTCCGTTCCTGTTTCATAATGCCAAAGTTATGATCCGTTATCTCACGGGTCCCTCTTGTAGGGCTGACACTGCTATGAATTTCGCTTTTCTCGTCCGGTTCCTGCTTCTGGGAACCAATGTTTAGACCTCAGTTTTTCTTCCATTTTTCCCATCTCACGTTCCAGCTTCTCTATCCGTTCTGTAAGATCATTTAAAATAGTGTTTCCGGATAAAAAAAATGTTTTATATGATTTAATTAACTTTAGGGTAATTTAGGGTTGTAATTTACGTTGCTATTTATTTGAGACATTTCTTAAAACCCCTGAATTTAATGTTGCCTAGACAACACGTTATATTTTGATATTATTTCGTCTTATGCAAATACGACTTAACTTTTTTTTTCTTCTCTTGACTGTGATTTAAAACATTGCAATAAAAGTATATAAATTATAATCGCATAATTTGTTAAGTACTATTAAAGAAGTTTTAGTACTATTACCATTAAGGTAATTAAATTTTTTGCGAAATTATAAATTACAATCAGTAGGTTCACACACGAAATTATTGTTGGTGACATATTTATTTCGAACGATACTATTATTATTATTATTACTGCTGCACAATCTTCGTCTACATTGGTTTGTAGTATTTGTTTTATTCATTTTATTTATTTGATTTACTAATTTAGTTTGTAATAATTGACGTTCCATAATTATTTTGAGGCGACCGTTATTCAGACCATTATTTCCTGAATAACGGTCGCCTCAAAATATTTCGATGCGTGACGACACAATTTATTTTATTGTACTACCCGGAAATTCCGTTTATTTCGTAGTAACCAGTGGACTGAAACTATAAATTACAGTTTTCAGAGTATTCAGAATTTAATCGAGCCATATTTCTATGACAATTTTATTAAGTTTACTGGGCGTGCTACGAATTATTATTCATTTAGTTTCCTGTTATTTATTCGCGCGCTTTTCACTTTAGACATGCTTTTAGTTTAATCGCTTTTTCTTTTTTTTTTGATAATTGTTGATGAAGTTTTTCACTTCATTCTTTTCATACACTTTACGATTCTTGGAGAATTTGTTTTTTTATTTCTTTTTTAAAAATTTAATTTGTATGTAAATTTAGTTAGTTTCGCACATTTTCAACGAAACAGCTATTTAATTTCCCGTACGCTGTTGAATTCGAAGTTCTACTGCATATCTCCGCGCCTGTAACAGTTTGGAACGCTTTCGGCTCATAATGCGATGCTAATTTTAGCGTCTAAGATTATCAAAAACAGCACAGTTTGAGTCTCTTTTGTAACTGAACGGTCTTTCCAGTTTTAATTAAGATTTCCCAAAGCACTTTTAGCCATTTCGAAGCGTCGCTTGATCTCGTTTCATGATTTTCGTTACGTTCATCGCTGTCTTTTTGTTAGTTCCAACTGTTGAGATGAATATTTCTATCAATATATCAGACCTGTTGATATATATGATTGAGGGAGGGGGGTAGAGACTTATTTAATATCAAATTTGCCTTTAAACTGAAATATTCAACTGATTTCAGAAACCTTTCTAGTTCATTCGCAGGAAATAGCACAATATCATCTGCGTTACACAGGTCACATATCTTCCACCGGTAGTTATTCCGCCGTTCCAGTTTTTTGTTGCTTATCGCATGATTTATTCACTGTATATGTTATTATAGGTGATGAGATCCTGTCACATAGCATTCCGATTCCATTCTCACATATACTTCATTTTTTGTGTATAAATTTTTTGTCGCTACGATTAAATGTTCAAGTACATCAAACTCTTGTAAAATTGACCACAATATATATATATATATATATATATATATATATATATATATATATATATATTAATTACAACGTAATTCTTAGGCTACCCCCCATTCGAAAAAATGTCCCAATTTTATGTAACGCTAAATGTCCCAATTTTATGTAACGCTAAATGTCCCAATTTTATGTAACGCTAAATGTCCCAATTTTATGTAACGCTAAATGTCCCTATTTTATGTAACGCTAAATGTCCCAAAAAAATGTCCCAGAAAAATGTCCCAAAAAATGTCCCAGAAAAATGTCCCAAAAAAATGTCCCAGAAAAATGTCCCAAAAAAATGTCCCAAAAAAATGTCCCAATTTTATGTAACGTTTGTTATATTTTGTAGGATTTTTGTTATTGTTATTTAAAAAATGTCACAATTTTATGTAATGAAATATGTAACGAAAAATGTAACGAAAAAATGTCTTAATTTTATATAAAGGAAGTTAAATGTTAGAATAGGATTTTTGTGGTTATGTTATTTTTTGTGTGTGTTGATGCCAGTAAGAATTACGTTGTAAATTTTGATCATTTTATACAAAGTATAGAAGAGAAAGAGACAGAAATGAAAGCAAGAAGGGTCAAGGGGCACAGCCCCTTACGAGGCCAAAGTGGCCGAGTATATATATATATATATATATATATATATTTATATATGTATACCATTTTGAACAATATGAAATGTTTTTGTATAATCTAGAAGCCACAAAACGGCTGGTACGAAAAGTTCGTAACACTTTGCAATGATTTCTCTTATATTAAGTAGTTTGTCTCGGGTTCTTCTTTCAGGGGCGAAATCTGTTTGCTATATTATTATCTGTAGTAGGCAGGATCGGTTTAAACGATTCGATATTGCGTGTAATAACATTTTATTAGTATCAAAATTGCAAAATGTTTTAATTAAACTTTATTATTAGAAAATATATTAAAAATATTTTTTGATAAAGTTTAATTTAAAGGTTTTTACAATTTTCAACAATCTTCATCAGAAAACGGCATGAATAAAATTTTTAATATACCATGATTATGAGACTGCGTTCCCGATACATGTCGGTATTTATATAAACATTTTTAATATATTTTCTGATAAATTTTAATTAAAAGTTTGTACAATTCTGATACTAATAAAGGCGTGAATAAACAAATATTTTACAAAGTTACAAATTTGGGACTTCACTCCGGACACCGCTCTGTTTTATTTCGGTCCGTAATCCGGAACTTCGGAAGTTTGGAGTTTTTGTATTTTTTGGCCGACACAGAACTGATTTCGGAATATTTCCCGGTAATCGTTAGGCTTTTACTTTCTTCGCGGTATATAAAAAAACTCGTAGCACTATATTTTCCCACGTGCAGACGGAGTGTCACCCAGGCGTGGGGGCTGAGAGCTTATTACAATTTCCCGTGACATTCGAAAGAAATACGAAACTTAACAGATAGTATTCGTTATTATTTTTTTTTCCCCATCAAAAATACATACATATATGTTTTCATCTGCGTTAATTGTGAGCTCTTTTTGACCGACTCGACCCTAAAAGCTGGCCAAAATTCCAATTCGCAAAACAGATAATCTTTCAGAAAGAATAATTACCGGAGGTACTTGAAAGGTCGACGAAACAAATGGTACAGTTGGGTTTTACCGAAGCTCTGCATTATTAGATCAATGCAAAGTTACCGTTTGCTAACAGTGATCGTGTGATTTGTTGATATACTATAGACTCGTTCTCATTAAAGTTTAGTTTTGTGCATAAGTTTACGAACTTTTTAATATGGATTCTTCAGAACATGTTTATCAATTTGCTTATGATACTTTTAATAAAAACAATATTTTATTTATTTAAAATTGATCACATAATTGAGGTGGTAAAATTTTGCTATATCAGCCATTGACAATGCAAAACTTGATTATTTTGATTTATTTCTAAGCTTTTCTAACAATTGTAATCTTGAAATAAAGTACATTTATCGTAGAAAGCATTCTATCGAAATTTTTATGCGTAAAATTGCGTCTTTGTGTTTTACGATTTTTTTCCTGTATACCAATAATAATATTTTAATATTTATTTATTTTTTTTTTTTTTTTTTTTTTTTTCCTTACCATGAGCCGTGTATAACTGCATAGGTCATTACGGCATACGGTAATTACCAAAGTTTAAATAACTGGAGCGATTTGGTTTGTTCTAATGTATGCCAAGGTTTGGACGATCATTGCAGGAGTATTGGCGAGGATCTTTTGTAGAGAAAAATTAAGGTTGTATGATGAACGGGATGTTGTAAATTTAGTACACGCGGAAAGGATATGCTGAACTGAGGGATAACACGGTTGAGAGCAGAAAGGGCAGGTTCTGGGAGGCGAAGTCCTGTGAAACACGTAGTCGTGAGATAAGGATATGTGCCCAATTCTTAAGCGATTAGTTATTATAAAGTCGCGCCGGGACATATTCTCCGGTGGCCACCAAGGCTCCGTTGATGTTTTTATTGTGCTTAAAAAGGTGTTTTGGGAGGCCCAGTGTGACCTCCATTCCTGCTTAGACTTATGTTGGAGTAGTCTTTTTATCGATGCTGGTTGGGCGGCATCTGGGCTCACCGGACAGTAAGTTGCTGCCCGTGCAGCCACGTCCACCCTTTCATTGCCAGGCACCCCAGTATGACCAGGAACCCATAAGTATGACACCTTGCAATTTTCTTTCGTGAGATCAACCATGATCTGTTGGATTTGACAAACCAGTGGGTCTTTTGGTTGCGAGTTGGGTATAGAATATGAGGACTTTCTGTGGGCGGGGGTTAGCTAGGTAGATATGCTGTAGGCAATACAAGATACCGTATAACTCAGCGTCGAGTATTGTGCACCAATCACCTAGTCGAAATGATTGGACCGAGCCAAACGCTTCAAAAGAACACGCTGCTGCCGCCTGGAGTGATGCTGTATCCGCCTTTGCACCATCAGTATACGCTGGTATATAGTCGATATACCTATCGATAGTTTGCGTTGTTTTTTCGAGTGTATCTTGTAAGCTGTTTGTTTGAGCATAGGTAAGTAGGGATATATTTATGTCTACTTCTAGGTGGTCCCATGGTGCTATAAGATTAGTTGGGTGCATTATAGGAAATTTTATGTTACTTTGGCGTAAGAATGCGAGGACTCCTGGTAATGGATCATTTGGGAAACACAAGGGAGGAGGATGGTTGGAAGGAGAGTGAAACTGGTTGCGTATATGATGAGTAAGGGCATCAAGTTGTGAATAGTAACTCCTGTAGAAGAAAAGAGGTGGGACACCAGACAAGGCACATATGCTAAGAGAAGGAGAAGTCCTGTGGACACCAAAAATTGTTCTGAGGGCAGTATGATGGATAGGATCTAAGGAATTTAGGACGGTTTGTTTGGCAGATGAGTACACCTGGCACCCATAGTTGATTCGGGATAAGATTAATGCTTTGTACATACTAAGAAGTAATTTCGGAGGGATATTGTATTTTTTATTGGATAAGTACTTTAAAATAGCCATGGACTTCAAACATCCTGTTCTCAAGTTAGCCACATGGGAACGCCATGATAATTTTGGGTCAAATAGAAGACCAAGGAATTTGACATTTGGTTTAAAAGGAATTGGTGAGTTATAAAGATTTAAGGATATGCCTGGGGTAATTTGACGCCCTCTAAAGAAATCTAGGCACACAGTTTTGGAGGAGGAGAAGGTCATGCCATTGTCATCGGACCAGGACTGTATTTTAAGGATCGTTTGTTGGAGTATGTTTTGGGCGTTAAGTGGAAGATTAGACGATAAGGATATGTTTAGGTCGTCGATGAACAGCCGGGCTGAAACGGGCGGTTTAATGCAGTCTGTTATATCATTTATGTAGAATATGAACAAGGTTGCGAATATTTATTTAAAATGGTATTATTTTAGTTTTTCTTTTGTAGAATACTCGGGGGTTAAATGTATATCGCGAAAAGATTTATACACTATAATTGAAGAATCAGAGGGCCAAAACTTTTGTGATAAAAGTCGAATTTATGGCTAGTCAAATTATAGTTAATAAAGCATCAGTTTATGTCAAAATGGAAGGCAGCACAAAGAAAGAAAGATGTGTTTGAAAAAAACAACAGCGAATGGCTTAACGGAACAATTTCATTACCTTTCCATACAGGTTTGTGCAGTTTCTAAGTAAAAAAAAAAAAAAAAAGATTTTTTAAGGGTATTCTTCATTTATCATATAAATTGCCGATAACAGAATGGCAGGTAAGGTCACACAAGCTCACAAAGATACAGTCGGAAAAAGAAAACAAAAAATACAGGATAAATTCAAAAATGAGATGGCTCTTATAGTTGATGGATCCTAAAGCTAGATTCGGAAATACAAATGATAGGAATACAAGCAGGCGCTTTTTTAACAACCATGAGTTGTCGTCTAAGATAACCGGAGTTGATCCAAATTTAATATATATAAATTAAACATTATTTTAGAAGTTCTATCAAGTGGACATCAAATTAATTTCAAAACATTTGAAGAATATACAAAAGAGACAGCTGAACTTTATGATGTTCGATTATACCCATGGCATCCGATGTCCCCGACCATGCACAAAATTTTAAGACATGGTCCACAAATTATTGATAACTTTCCATTTTTTTAAAATAGATCTGTTGACTAATTTTTTTTTATGTGTGCCTTTCAATTTCTTCACATATTTTCGCTTATCTATTCTAAGAGCTTGCTTTTTTTAATCTTCCTCACGAGCTCATTGTCATCCCGGAATTTGATTGCTTAACCAAGAACTATCTCTTCAATAGTGAAAGATTTTTAAATGAGCAAGATAGATTTGGAAAACGTTTAAAGTTTTTTAAGCCTGACGAGATGGAGTGGAAGGAAAAATAAATAAGGGGCGACCTTAGAGAATGCCGGAACTATAATAAATAGCGGAAGATAGAAGTAAGTGAAGAGAAATGGTTATGCGGTGTGTATGACTGGTCACAAGTTCAAGAACGGACAGCGGAAGAAAGAAGAGATTATGCATGTTTACAGTGTAGTCGGATTTTCAAATGATCGTTAGGGAATTTTTCTACCGTGTATTCTAAAAGCTGAATAATCCCACAACATTTTCGCGAGTTATTGAATCCATTACGGTGCATTACAAAATATTCCACACAGGTGATCTGATGATTTTATGATTCGGCAGCGGGAGCAATGTGGTAATCCGTCGATGATTATTACGCATTTGAAATTCTGCGGAAATCATTAAAATTTTCCGAACTTTTTATTTGCCAAATTAAAAAGTTGCCTATTCTTTCGTTTTCGTCAAATTTTAACGCAGCACGCTAAGGCTCGAACGATTTTAATTTCTTAAATAGGAAAAAGGCAAAAATTTCGGGGAAAAACACACGGAATATCGAATTAACTTAATGAAAAGACTCTCGAAACAGCCTTTGTGGCATTGGAGGTTTCAATTTACCCGACGAATGATGGCGCACAAAGTAAACAAGGAAAGAAACAAAAATACACAAAAAACGGTTCGTTTAGCAAACGATACTCCAAATTTCTGCCAATGATAATAATACTATTGATTCGTTATAGCAACGGGTTTTTAATATAAGAAAAAAAAAAAAACTACTAATAATAGCGAAAATTGTCAGGGTTTTACAAGAGAAAGAAGAGATGAAAGGTTTTTTTGTTCTCTTTTTACTGTGGGGGGCAAAGTTCCCTAGAGATTTTCCAAATACGAACCAATGTGAACGGGCCTTTTTTTTTTTTTTTTTTTTTCTTAATCAAAGTGCAGATTTGCAAAGGTGTGCAGATAGAAACTTTGCAATTTCCAAATATTTAAAATATTCAACGGTAACAAAAAAGTCTGTTTACCAACAACAGTTCGCCCCTTCGCGTTGGGGTCGGTAATGTTTTCTTTAAATATTTTAACTCTTATTGATTTGTTCGCGAACAATTTTCCATATGGCCGAAAAATCGGCTGCTATTGGAGGTTTAGACTGATCAAAATCGCCGAAATTGTTTAAATAATTATAACTTTGATGAAAATAAATTGATTGCCACCATTATGAAGTTTCGAGAAACACGTCGGCATTTTGCAAATACGCAACTGTTTAATTTTGTTCATTTTCGTATTTGCAATTCATATTTATATTGCGAAGTTCATAGGTGAAATTATTATTTTGCTCGCGGATTTATGACGGCTTAAATCGGCTGAATTACTACTGTTCGCGGTGTAAGCAGAAAACACAGTGTGTTTAGCCGGTAGATGATGTATCAAAAGTAAAACCGAAAACTTACTCCACCTGTGTCTAGAGTTTTTAATACATAATTCGCTACTGTTACCGGCGGGAAACTGTCTGGAAGCGGGTGCTATAACGCTTATAGAAGAGCCGCTTTTCATTTTCGTGGAAATGTTCGGAAATGATACGAAACATAAGCGAAAAATAGATCTTATAAACGCGAAAACGTTAAACGTGATCTCTAAATGAAGCAAAAAGATAACAAGATTTTCTCATTACCACCCGGCTTATGAAGGTCACACAGTCCCGTTAATCTGTATGTATAGGTACGTAGTATAATTATTAGGATGATTTACGCATGATTTTATTTATTTATTTATTTATTTATTTATTTATTTATTTATAAGCTTGTATACAATAATGTGGAGCGTGTATACATTTCATTTTAAATTCATGTAAATTAAAAGCTCATATTTTCGGCAAACAACCATTGCTAATTTCTTACGGTCCTGAACAGTTCTTCCATAGTATCGATTTTGCAAGAATTTTATTATTCCGTCATCACATCTTAAGTATTGTCTAATATGGATATATATATACGAGTTTTTTGCATAGCATGTCCATCTATCATCCTTCAAGCTTGTTACGTGTTCACAGTCCTACTTTCTCATTTTATATTCCTTAACAAAATTCATTGAGTACTTCATAATATCGCAGCTCCGTCGGAACTGTCCCAATAAAACTGCGATCAATTTTTTTCTAGTTAATCTTGTTTCTTTTTATTTATTTTATTTTATTTATTTATTTATTTATTTTTTTATAAACGTAAATTTAGTAGGATTGCCTACTCGGCCGAGAACATCCCACATCCACGCTTATTTGTTTCGTAATTATTATTATTATTTCTTTTTTATTCTAAAATCGCCGCACAATATCGAGAAGGAAATGCAGCTGCATCAAAAGACAAATAACAGCAAATACAAACGCCCGAAATATATAACACGAATAACTATTCACACATAAATCAAAACATACGTATACACACATTTACATCGAAATATTCACAACATTAAAAAATATAAAAATCTGGCCTGTTTAGTCCGTCGCCTCCACGATCTTCACCGCTTCGGACGATGTTGTCCTTAAATTGTTTCCGTTACCCGTACTGCTTCGATGATTCGCCTCCGGTGGATCTTGATCAACGTCCTTAATTTCGGCAGCTTTTAAGCCGTTTTTTTTTTTTAATGGTAGGTCGCGTGAAGACTAGGGTTTTTTGACTTGACTAGATTATTCGCGGTGTTATTAAAAATAATTTTTTTTTTATTTAGTTTATTTTGCTTTGACTAGCTTAATTTGAACACGAACCGTGGCACATACGTAAATAACAACTAACGATAATTATAACGCCTCTCACGAGATGACGCGATTATCTGTTTCGATACTGCTGTCAGCCGAAGCACAGGCTCTCCTCGATCTCTTATCATTCTGACAAGTCATTGTCCGCGACACTTTAAAAATTCCCTTTTTACCGCTAATTCCGACTTTAATACTATTTTTTTTTTTTTTTTTTTTTTTTAAATTTAAGAAGGGGTACTAAACCACTCGCTGCATGTAACTACCTCGGTTATCGCAGTGAGTGGACCCACGTTTAAAACATACTCCTTAGTTCGCTAGCCTGAACGAAAGTCATAAGATTGTTCAAAGCAGTAGGGGTATTTGAGAGGATGTCTTCAATCGATGTGATCTGGCCTCGCCGTAACCCATTTAGACGTGTGCATTTCAGCAAGATATGCGAAACTGACGGGTATTCATCGGTAGAACAAAGTGGGCAGATACTTGGCTTTGGGGCTTGTTTGAGGATATAGTCGTGGGAAAAGGACGTATGTCCCGTTCTCAGGCGATTGATTGCCGAAAACACTTTGCGTTCTGTTCCGACTGGAGGCCACCATGGCTCCGCCGTAGGCTTCAGTTCCCTGAGGAAGGTCGACTGAGACATCCAGTCATGACTCCACTGTGCGAAGACCGTATCTGACAGGAAACCTCTCAGAGATAATGGACCAAAAGCAAATAACGGCATTGGGCACATCATGAATGACCGAGCAACCAGGTTAACCCGCTCATTCCCCGGAACACTGGCATGACTGGGGACCCAATTAATAATAAGCATTTCTGTTCTCTTTCTTAATTTTAATTCATCTCGCAATTCCCCGGCTTATGCATTACCTGTCGACTCGTATTTGGAATTTTATTTAATGAATATACATACTTTCCGTTTTTAACCTTCTAAATATTCCCACCGAATTACGCAATACTTTACGGCTTTACGAAATAATTTATTATTGAATTTCTTTCAGCCCAGTTATGGCTATAACGCTATAATAATAACTATGATTCTGAACCTGTCTCTACGCTTGATATTTAGGATGGATCTGTGCGTTGCGTTTTGAGTAGTCTCAATTTTCTTCTCCTCCATTTTTGTTGTAGACCATGTTTGAGAGCCGTAAGTTAGAGACGAAACACCGCAATTGTTAAATATTTCGCTTTTTGTTTTGATACCAAGAGGACCCTTAAATATATTTTTAAGCGGTCAATTATTTTTCCAAGCCAGCGCTATCTTCCTTTGTAAATCTTTTTTTTTTCCACCTTCAATCTTTCTACTTTTACCTAGATAATTTATTTCATCCATAAATTCAACAAATTTTCCGTTTATTTTTGTTTTTGTTTTTTCTATGCTGTTCGTTGTTCATACTCAGACCTGCTTCTTTTTGCCTGTTTCATTTAACTCTACATTTAAAAAAATAATCGATTTACAATATTATGCCCCGAACATAAATAATAAAATTATCACAAAAAATACACAAAACATTTTCGAAATTGAAATTAATATTATCATTATCCACTGTTGTGTTTTTCTTCAGTTTTAATACTTTTAAATTAAACACACACTTATACACAAAATAATTATAATTCAAAATTAATTAAATATATTGTTTTACCAATTTATAAAGCCATGATTATGGATTTCGGTTATCCGAAACTAGTCGACAATATTTAATTAATTATGAATTATAATTATTCGTGCATAAGTGTGTGTTTATTTTAAAAGTATTAACATTTTCTAAATATTAAAAAACATTAAAAAACATTAAAGAACATTAAAAAACATTAAAAAACATTAAAGAACATTAAAAAACAACAACTAGTTTTGACAAACTACCATCATTATCAGAATGTTAATTAATTATTACAAATAAAACTTATTTAACTTTCAATTTAGATTATAACATAGATAGACATAGATCTTAATTCAATGATAATTTAACCGTATATTTCTCGGGTAATTGTACATTCATAATTTTATATTTAAATTTATTAATGTAATACTTTTCTGTTGTAGTTAATAATTGTTTGCCATAAATAACGTCTACTGTAATAATTTCTTTCTTAATGTCATAAGTAATATTATATTTTGTTTTAATAATGTGCTCAACCACTGTCGATTTTTCCAAGCATTTATTTTTAATGGTATATATGTAAATGCTCCTTGTATTTTATATTAAACCAACGTTTTGTTTGCTCAATATAGACTTGTTCGCATTTTGCGTAAGTAAACATATATATATATATATATATATATATATATATATATATATATATATATCAGGTTTATTATAATTATTATTATCATTAGCACGACCCATACATGCTGAATTAAGTAATCCATTGTACTTATTAAAATTTACTAATTTATTGCAGAGCTTATTATTAGTTTTAAAGGATATGTTGTAGTTGTTAGATTTTAAATTATTTGAGATTTTTCATATTGTGCGATAGAGAATTTGATAAGTAATTATAAAGTAATGGAGCCATATAAAGCATGCTTGTATACAAGAATGGTATTTAGTATAGTTTGGCACAATTGCAAATTCTTTACCGCAACTCCTCGTTTTATTTGTATTAATGTGGAAGCCAAATTCGTTTCTGTGGTTAGGTAACGGGAAATATCATGTGAATCGATAGTTGTGTTATTGTTAATTAGTTTAAATATTCTCTTGACTAAATTAAGTTGTATTAAGTTGTATCTTGCTGCATTTCCCCGATACATTAAACCGTATGTGAGAACAGGCATGTAAAGCGCTGAATATATTCGGAATAAATGATTCCCGCTGAAAAACTCATTTAAGTAATAGAAGATGTAATGTAATTTTCTTAATTTATGCTCTAAATAATGTAAATGTTTATTCCATGTTAGTCTACAATCCAGATTTAAGCCCAAGTACTGGATGTCGTATACTCTGTCTATCGATATATTGTTGGATAAATTTAACTCTACGTTATCAAATTTATTTTGTTATAAGTGGCTGTATACCATGAATTTGGTTTTTTTAAAATTTACTATTAGTTTATTGAACCAATTTAATGAGACATTAACATCATTTTGAGCAAGATTATGTAAGAGTTGGGCGTAACGGGAGCTAATAACTATAACCGTATCATCGGCGTAAGTAAAGATTTGTCTCGTTATTTTTATATTACAGAGGTCATTGATATAAATTAGAAATAATAACGGACCTAGGATACTACCTTGAGGAACTCCACATCCTTGGATAACGTAATCGCTCAACACTTTATTTATTTTTGTTTTATATTTTTTTAGACATACGTATGATTTAAGCCAATCGAGCATTTTCCCTCGAAAACCGGATGCGTTTAATTTAGCCAAAAGAATTTTATGATCAATTAAATCGAAGGCTTTACGAAGGTCAAAGTAAACGGCTAAACAGGATTTTCCACGTTCAAGATTGTTGGTTATGTGTGATATATATTTGAATAAGGCTAAATCTGTACTATTTCTATCAAGAAATCCGAATTGATATGATACTGAAAAAGTTTTTCTTATTTAAATAATTAAGCATTCTAATTTGAATGCACTTTTCAAAAGTTTTGGAAATAGTCGATAGGATACAAATAGGCCTGTAGTTTGCTAAGTCACTTTTATTTCCACTTTAATAAACTGGAGTGATTATACTGATTTTAAGGATATTGGGAAATGTGCCAGCGTTAACAGATTAGTTAAAGAGATAGGTTAGTGGTTTAATAAAAAAATTTAACGTTTTCTTTTACTAACGGTATGGACAAACCCTCCGTGAACTCTATAAAAGCAAAAGAATCCAGGGACACGGTGCTGCTGTGCAGGGGTTGAGTACTGAAACGTTCATTTTTGAGTTAATTTACTGAATTACAGAGGTAATTGTTAAAGAGCTCAGCAATGTGAAATTCATGGCCTGTTACGAGTAGAGTATTTGATCACCTGTATTTATTTCGCGGATTTCATAATTCTTGCTTCCTAATAATTCTTTTGTCACCTTCCAGTATTATTTTTGGTCATTTTGGAATTAATTCTAATACGAATTCGACTATTTGGCGGAGGAACTTTTCTTATTTTTGTTTCTTCCTCTCTTTTTTTATTCCGGGCGCCAATGGAGATGCGCTCCACGCGATGATTAAAAAGACGTATTTTTTTTAAATTAATTTTTTCCGAATCCAACTTTTATTACGATAAATTTACATAAGAAAAACAAATTTTAATGTGGTTCCGCTGTTTCTATATAAACACACGTTACAGCGCAATAGTACAAGACGATATTTCACAAAACAACATTAACAACGCGGCCGCTAACAATATTACCTATTACAGTGTGAGACGAGAACAGACACTTCCGAAATAAAACCCGGCTGGCTCCCTCCGTTATCATTTTATCAAAGAATCGACAACGAACGCACCGCACACCGCTCCGCCCATCGGAATGAGCAGATAACCACATGCTGACCACTAGCCTTTTATCGACGCGCAATTACCCCAACATCTCAATAACAGGTAATTGGCGCCATCTCTCGATCCAAAAAGATCAACCAAGAACAAAACAATTAATTTATTCTTTATCCGGCTAGAGACTGCGTAATCCGTATCAATTTAAAACTGAAGTATAATAGTCCTTTTCAGTTACTTTGGATAATTTTTGAACTTGTTTCGAAATAGTCTTATATTCCAAGAGCAAAGTAGTATCGGGCGCAGTAGATTTAATTTGTTTATATAAAGCATTTTTTTTGCATGATAGATTGATTAATTCCTTAGTGATCCAAACGTTACGCCTTCTTAGGCGGGTTTTTGTGTTTAGCTTATATTTACTTTCCTGCAAAATGTCGTTTATCGTTTTAATAAAGGTTTCAAACTTTAAATCAATGGGCTGATTTGCATTAAAAAGAAAATCTAAATTGACAGAAGATAGTTTATCTCGAAATGGAATTTTATTAATAAAAACTTCGGCAGGTTGTGGGTATGAACGGGCAATGTCTTTAATAACTAAACGTGTACTTACAACAGAGTGATCGCTTAACGCAACATCATTAACATCAATCATATCGCCGGGATTTAACATATTACAATCGAAACCACGTACAAAAATATGATCCAGACAGGAAACATAATTATTATTGTGTCGTAAGAAAGCGGGTGTTTCTCCCAAACTAGAATATCCGCGTGAAATTAACAAATTTAGATATTCCGAGTATTTTAATTAATCCGATAGATTTATGTTTAAATCGCCAGAAATTATTGACGTACTTGTTGAAATTTCAATAATGTCTGATAAATTTTCCACAAATTGGGAATATAACGAATCGCAAAATCGATAAATACCGAAGAAAGATAAATGTTTGTTACGTGGGAAATTTATTTTAACACATACTAAGTTACCCCTGTAGGGATTTTTAAATCAATTTGTTCAGTTTCAAAGTAACCTTTTAAATACACAATTATACAGAATTCTCTTCCTGTTCCTATTCCTCCACCTTTATAAGTAAAAAATCCATACAAGAATGGACATCAATAAATTTTAATTTTAATTCCGTAAACCCATCGTTCGTTCGTTCGTTAGCTCGATTACGAGTGTCGAGACTACCTATCTGTACAGAACAGGTAGCGTTCTTGGCAACTGCTATATATGACGCTAGTGTACACGCGCAAG
Source organism: Icerya purchasi (assembly GCA_039619475.1). Classification (NCBI taxonomy): domain Eukaryota; kingdom Metazoa; phylum Arthropoda; class Insecta; order Hemiptera; family Monophlebidae; genus Icerya; species Icerya purchasi. Next base: position 476,054,689 of record CM077116.1, on the reverse strand, counting down.
ATTACACTCGGAACTGATTAGTAATCGTTTGATTTACCGATATACAAATGCAGCCCGTGTGTGTCTGCTGTGTACTGACCTAGCGCGCATATGGTGGTGTACGTGGTGGGTTGCCGCTGCCTTCCACGTGATTATTAACGATTATTTATTTATTTTAATTCTTGTAATAAGTTAGTCGTCGCTCGCGATCGAACCCGTGACCTCCATATCGGAAGTCAAGTGCTCTAGCAACTAGGCTGTCGCGACCACCAATTCCTATTAAACCAAATGTCAAATTCCTTGGTCTCCTATTTGACTCAAAATTATCATGGCATTCTCACGTGGCTAACTTGAGAACAAGATGTTTGAAGTCCATGGCTATCTTAAAATACCTATCCAATAAAAAATGCAATATACGTCCGAAATTACTCCTTAGTATATACAAAGCCTTAATCTTATCCCAAATCAACTATAGGTACCAGGTTGCCAAACAAACCGTCCTAAATTCTTTAGGTACCATCCACCATACTGCCCTCAGAACAATTTTTGGTGTCCACAGGACTTTTCCTTCTCTTAGAATATATGCCTTGTCTGGTGTCCCACCTTTTTTTCCCTACAGGAGTTACTATTCATAACTAGATGTCCTTACTTATCATATACGAACTTGGTCTCACTCTTCTTTCAACGATCCTCCTACATTGTGTTTCCCAAATACTCCACTACCAGGAGTCCTAATATAAAATTCCCCATATTTAGCACCATGGGACCACCTACAAATAGACATAAATATACGCTTACTTATCTATGCTCAAACAAACAACTAACAAGATAGACTCGAAAAAACAGTACAAACAGGTATATTTACTATGTGTCAGTGTATACTGATGCTGCTAATACGTTTACAGTATCACTCCGAGCGGCAGCAGTGTGTCCTTTCGAAGCGTTTGGCTCGGTACGATCATTACAACTAGGTGATTGGTGCACAATACTCGACGCTGAGTTATACGGTATCATCTACCTAGCTAATCCTCGCCCACAGAAAGTCCTCGTAATTACAGATTCAATAGCACCTTTCTATTCTATACCCAGCTCGCAACCAAAATACCCATTGGTTTGCCAAATCCAACAGATCTTGGTTGACTTCATGAAAGAAAATTGCAGAGTGTCATATTTAAGGGTCCCTGGTCATATTGGAGTGCCTGGAAATGAAAGGGTACATGTGGCTGCATGGACAGCAACTTACTGTCCTGTGAACCCAGATGTCGCCCAACCAGCATCGATAAAGCTACTATTCCAACATAAGTCTAAGTATGAATGGTGGTCACACTGGGCTTTCCAAAATACCTTTTTAAGATTAATAAAACCATCAACTGAGCCTTGGTGGCTACCAGAGAATATGTCCCGGCGCGACTTTATAATAATTAATCGCTTAAGAATTGGGCACATGTCTTTGTCTCACGACTACGTGTTCCACAGGACTTCGCCTTCCACAACCTGCCCTTTCTGTTCCCGAACGCGTTATCCCTCAGTTCATTATGTTCTTTCCACGCGTACTAAATTTGCAGCATCCCGCTCATCATTTAACCTAAATTTTTCTTTACAAAAGATCTTCGCCAATGCTCCTGCAACGATCGCCCAAACCTTAGCATACATTAAAACAAATCAGATCGCTACAGTCCTTTAAACTTTAGCAATTGCCGTATGCCGTAATAACCTATGCAGTTACACACGGCTCATGGTAAGGAAAAAAAAAATAAATAAAAAAAACATCGTTTAATGGATAATACCACCTTGGGCTCACAAAATTTCGGGTGATTTTCTGAGACTTACCACAAACGATAGAAACTGGGATAGAGATATGAAGTTTTGCGCATATGAAAGTAGTAGTCTTTAACTACAGAAAACATGTTTTATTTTAATTTGTACAATATAAAAAATGGCGACACAGCAGCGCACGCAAAAAACAAAAATCGGTCGGTTCATACGCGTGTACCTCTACAGGTCATAATTTTTAATCTGCAACAAAAAACCAAAAAGTTTCTTAAAATATAGCCCAAAATAAAGTGAACATTGTAGGTTTTTTTCGAAAAAATTATTTAAAAAAAAAATGGCGGCGATTTGAATGTTTTTTTTTTTTTTGCGAAAAAATCGGTCGAAAATCGCTTATGAAATCTGTAAATATCAATTTATCATGTTCATTAGAAAATCTTATTTTAAAGTTGCAGTCAAAATTTTAAGTCAATCGGATAAAAATTGAGAGAGCTACTGGTACGCCCAGTTTGAAAAACACAGTTTCGAGCTATTGCTGTTTAAAGTTTTGAGTAATTCGAAAGAATCAACATTTTGATATATTAGGGATGGAGAAAAGGTAAAACAAATGAAAAAAACCTTAAAAAGAAGTATCGATATCTAATTATTTCCTTAAGTGAACATTTTTTCTAATAGCTATTGCAGCAGTCGATGTACGATTTCCAATTTTTCTTGAAAATTCAACGACAAAGAAATACCTTCTTACGACCTCTATTAGAATACGAAGCTAATAATTCCGTATTCTACTTGGAATTTCCAACACAGTAAAAATGCTCGTCTCTAAACTGGCAACCTATTTTTATACCTTGATAAATTCGATCGGTCGCAAAACAAAAACCGGAAAAGAAAAAATCGAAACTCTCCGGCGACGACTAGAGTGACCTTTCAACAGGATAATATTAGATTAGTCGGACAGAGGAAGATGGTCTCTCATTTATCAAGTATGGAAAGGAAGGACGGTCAGCAATTTTTTCGACCTAAAGGAAATTACTTTTCTCCCGAACGACGCATAAGAAGAATTTTTTCTTTATCCGCCGCGGCTTTCGCAACTTCCATCTCATCCTTTAGCGGCTGTCACAGGCGAGCTGCGTATACTCGGCCAATAGCACAATAAAAGATGTCAAGTTGGCCGCTGAAATAAATGTTTGGCTCAGTCGCCAACTAAGTTGTTCGAAATTAACCGCGTCGACCAGCGTGTAAACCATAAATCTGCTATCCAACAGCGAGTAACAAGCTCTTGTTAAGTGTCCGTTTTCTTCGACTGCTGATGGAAATCTTATTAGTCTCCCGCCACAGACGACACTGATTGATGTTATTTATCTCCTAAGTGGATTACGCGGTGGCGATTATTATTTCCGGTTTATAATCCGCAATGGAAAATCCTTTCATAAAACCGTATGAGCGGTCTTTCATTGTTAAACCGAAAATCGTAATGCGGTTGCTCCGACTAATTTCGTTTTATTCTTTTTTTACATGAAGTGTCCCAAATTTTGCTTTAATTACTCTCGAAAAATTACCACCTTTTTATTTTCTCATTCGCATCTATGTGTATGCTAATAAAATATAAGTGTCTTCTTTCCAAGAATTAGGAAGAAACAAAAGAAGAAAGAAAGGATTTATTAACCACGTTCGTTACAATTGTTAATACTTATTATGGAAACGATTGTGTATCGGCCCGTTAGCCTCGCCACAATACAGTAGTATAGACGCATACAAAAAATCAACGTTACGGATAAATGCTAATCAATTGCAGGAAAAACTTACAAAAAAAACCGGCGTCATAAGATAACATATGTTAATATTCGCATCTTACCAGCTTATTATTAGTCCACTTGTAAAATATTCTTTTACATACACACACATACACGCACTAAGCTCCGTCTACAGAATATACACCTTTTATTTTTGCAACTCACTGCCTTACTTCAAAAGATTATGCTTAAGCCTACGGTGTTTATATTTGCTATACATATATTTTAGTCGCCTGGAATCGTAATTTCCGATTGGCCTAATTAGTTCATTACTGTGGACTTCACAATCTTTGCAGAATTTATATGTTATACCAAGGATGAAATCTTTTAAAAAAGAGACTCCTGTGTAATCATGCATATCCGTTATCTTTGCATACCTATTTGCTCGCAGTACGTACCTGAGGCACCTATTTTGTAGCACCTGAAGTTTCATATATGTGCTATTTGAAACAGATGACCACACAGGACACGCATAGGTAATGACAGGCCTTATTAGCATTTTATAGATGATTAGTTTATTACTACTGCTAAGGTATGATTTATACTTTAATAACGGATATAAAGCTGATATAGTTTTGTTAGCTTTTATACCTATGTGATCGATATGCCTGTTAAACGTGAGTCTCTTATCCAGTACTACTCCTAAGTAGCGCGTTGTTTCGGCCCATTGCACGGAGGCATTGTTGACAATTAAGTTATTGGGTAGAGCAGGTCTTCGCCTAGTAAATAGTATTGCTTCAGTTTTGGATGGATTTATACTTACGCGCCACTTCTTGAAATATCGTAATGTACGTGTTTTACGTAATTTCCGTAAGTTAAATGAAAAGGTAATAAAATACGAAAATAAGATATTGATAGATTTTGACTTACTTTATTAAAATGCGCGGGTAGCCCTGAAAAGGGCTATTTCGAATTAATTGCTTTCGGCGAACGAGAAACAAAAGAACTGACGAGTGAAACAACAACCAAAATAAAAATACGAGACAAACCACTGAAAACGGGAACAAAACAAAACGAGCGAGCAATCGTCATACGTGATCGAAACCCAAAGCATAAACTTACACTTACATTACGAGTGATGATAAACAATAAATGAGACTGCGCAAGGAGGAAAGAAAATGCCGACGATTAGATCTAATTACACGACCGCACTTGCATGCGAGCCGTGTAAACAATCGTTCAACATTCTCCCCCCCTTGAGACCCAAAGGGTCTCAAAACAGTGTATGCCAGCTAGAAGTGTACTGAAGTGCATCTTCTTTATTGATGAGCCCATTCCTTATTCGTTGGCGGTAACTGGCAAACGAATTAACTTCTGCACTGCTCGGCGGAAGGTACCGCCCTTTGCTGAGATCTCCGCGATGCGCACCCGGCCTTGAGAATCCGGAAAAACGTTGATCACTCGCCCCACCGGCCACTGGAGTGGGCTTGATGATTCGTCCTTCAGCAATACTACATCGCCCGGTGCTACACTTGACTGTTCGGATTGCCATTTCGAGCGTGTCTGCAGCTGAGCAAGATAGTTTCGGCTCCACATCCGCCAGAAGGATCCCACAATACGGCGCTGCGCATCCAGTCGGTCGTCTAACAGCAGATCTCCTTGTTCGGGCTGGTCGGCTTCTAACAAATTGGAGCCGACCAAAAAGTGTCCTGGGGTAACGATGTCAATCACCTCGGGGTCTGAGGTAGCGCATCTGCGGTATAATGGCCTCGAGTTTAAGATTGCTTCGATCCGGGTCAAAACTGTATTAAGTTGCTCCGCGGTTAATATCGTTCCCTGCGAAGCCGATAGCAGCAATTTTTTGCCCGCCTTTATTGCTGCTTCCCAAACGCCTCCATGGTGTGGCGATCGAGCCGGAATTAGCTTCCAAGTAATTCCTGCTTCCTGACAATGGCGCTCCAGAACGCTCCTCGCTCCAATAAAATTGGTAGCATTGTCTGACCATATCGTGCTTGGCACGCCTCGACGGGCCGAAAACCGCTGCAGAGTGGCCAAGAATGCCTCTGTGGATAGGTCAGCCACTGCTTCGATGTGCACGGCACGGGTGCTTAGACATACAAAGAAAGCTGCGTAATACTTCTGATGTTTCATAGAACGATGATTCGTACATTTTATTATAAAGGGACCTGCGAAATCGACACCGGTGTGGGTGAATGGTCGAGCAATCGATGTGCGTTCCTTCGGCAGCTCCCCCATTATCTGGGAAATTGATTCCGCTTTTAATCTCGCGCACCATACGCAAGCGCCTACAATTTTCTTTATCAGCTTTGGCGCTCCCCCATGTATCCAGAACTTGGACTGCAAGAAGGCCAATGTGAACGAGCGGGTGGCATGATAATGCTTTTCGTGAATACTTCGCACGAGCAGTTCTGTTAACTTCGAACGTCGATGAAGAATGATTGGGTGTTTGGCTGCGTATGACAAATAACTGTTGCGCAACCGTCCTCCAACTCGTAAAAGCCCATTGTCGTCAATGAACGGGTTTAATGCAATTAAACTGCTGCGCGCTGGGAGCGGAGTTTCGCTGTGAAAGACCGCTAGCTCTTCACCGAACCAAGCTCGCTGGGATATGCGGCACACAGCATATAGGGGAGAAGCGCAATCCTTTTCTGCTTCCCGCTTGCCCATCCATGGCCGAAGAGCGAGAGCAAATTCGTACAACCTTCTGACGATCCGCAGTAGCTTCTCAAAATCTGAGAACCTTTCTATCAACGCTTCATCACCACCTGCACTTGAAACTGCCGCATGGCAGACTGTTACGTTACGGACCCCAGGCAGCTGCCCTAGTGTAGGCATATCCTCTGCTCTGATGGAATCTTTGCTCAACCAACTTGGCCCGTTAAGCCAGCAAGGACTATCTAGGAGCGCTTGGACGGAAATGCCGCGTGTCACCAAATCTGCGGGGTTTTGCACCGACTTGACGTACTGCCATTGCTGCGCTGGCAGTATGGCCGTAACGAGGTCGACACGATTTTTCACAAAACTGTGATACTTTGCACTTGGCCCCTTAAGCCACGTCAGCACAATGGTCGAATCGCAGAACGCTGTAGCACTGTGAACGTCGTACTTCAGGGTCTTAGCAACACGAGCTATCAGTTGTGCCAGCAATACCGCACCTAGCAATTCAAGCCGTGGTATTGTAACTTCCTTCAGCGGTGCGATCCGTGTCTTCGCGCATACAAGCCTCGCATAGGTCTTGCTTCTTTCCCTTACCCGAACGTAAACTACCGCACCGTATGCTCTGCTGCTGGCATCGCAGAACTCTACTATATCAAATCCGTCCTCAGCTCCCTGGAAGTAACAGCGTCTGATTGTAAATTGAGGCAACGCCTTCATTTCAGCATAATAATCGCGAAACCTTGCTCCTAGTTCTTCAGAGATAGGCTCATCCCATTCTCTGCCTTCCCGCCATAACTCCTGCAACAATAACTTTGCGCGAACAGTTATCGGCGAAAGGAAACCCAGCGGATCAAAAATGCGCGCGATTAAGGAAGACACCACACGTTTGGTGAGGATTAGGCTTTCGACTCTTGCCAGTTTTACATTTATCGAGAAGCAATCTTCGCTCGGGTGCCATTGCAAACCTAGTATCTTGGCAGCATTGGATCCTGTGAAGTCGACCGAGCGGAGCTCCTCTATTGAAGATTCGTCCAAGGATGACAGGAATTCTTTAGAGTTCGACACGTACTTCCGAAGTGGAAATCTAGCTTTGTCAAGCGCCGCCTGAATCTTTTCTCGTTTGTGAATGGCCTCAATTGGTGACCGGGCGCCTGTTAGCAAGTCATCCATATAGAACTCTGAGGAAAGAGCACAGGCAATCTCTGGAGGCCCTGACGCCAGTTCTTGGGCCAAGACTTGTAAACATTTTGTAGCGATAAAGGATGCTGATGTTGTGCCATATGTGAGCGTAGTAAGCTGATACGTTTGTATAGGCTCAGAACGACTATCTCGCCACAGGATAGACTGTAAAAACCGATCGTCAGGATGGAGCGAAATGCAACGATACATTTTGCTCACATCCGCTGAAAATGCCACCTTGTATGTTCGAAAATGGACCAGAATATCGAATAGTTCTGGCTGAACCACGGGACCATTCAGCAGAGCCTCGTTCAGGGAAATGCCAGTGGCATTTTTTGCCGACGCATTGAACACCACCCTCAATTTAGTGGTGCTGCTATCCGGCCGTAGTACTGGTAAGTGAGGTATAAAATAGCGAAGACATTCCTTTTTTGGCACAACTTCCATATGGCCGAGCTCGCGATATTCAATCATAAATTCGGTGTACAATGAACGAACTGTTCCATTGTACTTTGACTCAGCGCGGAAAGGCGAGTTACGAGCCTGCGCGTATGTGTCTGCAAGTGACTCTATGCTCCTTTTTAGGGGCAATCGCACCTGGTCCGTTGGGCTGCCGAGTGTGTGTAGCTTCAAAATGCGCCTCACACAGTTCCTGTTCAGTCTGGGACGTCTTGCTTGGCTGTACTTCTTCAATTTGCCAAAACTTGGCTATCAGATCTTCCACCTCTGAGGTGAGGTGACAACAACGCTGGTCAACTGAAGTGAATTTCGAGAGTGGACCTTCTGCCACCCAGCCGAATAAGGTTTCCTCGAAACACAGCTCTCCTACAAACAGCTTCCGGCCCAGCAGTATTTTGTTCGCATGGTTTCCACCAATCAGAATGTCAACCGTTGCCGTCGGCAATAGACAATCTGCCAAATCCAGCTTCCCGCTAACATCTTTTACGCGCCTGATCAAGGCCGGGGACACTTCGTAGGGAATGCGGCCTACTACGTCAGCCTGAAGATCGAGCTGATACGAGTTGTATCGTGACCGCAGATCGAGAGAAACCGACGCGCTCACTTGCGCTTCTTCTGGAGAGACGCAAGCAATTGCCGCTCGGGCGGCTTTAGAAGCAATTCTATTCTTTTTAACAAAGGACTCAGCGACGAAGTTGACCTGCGAACAAGGATCGAGCAAGGCGCGAGCTTTGATAACTTTACTTCCTACCAGCACATGCACCACCGCGCTGGGTAACAGGACAACAGAGCTCTCGTGAGAAGTGCAAGCTAGAGCCGTTCTGGTGGTTGATGAGGATTGTTCGCCCCGATCGTCTGGCACTGAATGCGAGCTTTCTTGGTGCAGCATGGTATGATGCGTCTTGTTGCATCTTCTGCACTTGGACGAGTTGCAATCACTCGCAAAATGGAACTGCCGTAAGCAATTTATACAAAGCCGTTTGTCTTTTACAAAACGCCAACGATCGGCGATATTTTTTGTGATAAATTGTGGGCACTGTGACAGGTAATGCCCTTTATCGCATAAGACGCATCGTGGAGCGACTGAATTGGCCCTGCTGTTGTATGCAGTCGCTGCAACGAATTTCCTATTCCTCCTGCTTCTGGTGCCTCGGCTCGACTTACCGTTGGCCTCAGAGACTGCTGCGCATGTACGCTCTCATATGCAAAACATCGATTTTGCAAAAAGGTGCTCAAGGGTGCGAACGAAGGGTAGGTTGAATTGTCAACCACCGAGTTTTCCCAATCCATTCTAAGTTTTTCTGGCAACTTGCCTACACTTATGTATGTGAACAGCGGTGACATTGCTTCTGTGTTCAGTCCGCACACCTTCAGCCCTCGGATTATAGCATTTACTTGGTCAAGTGATTCCCGCAATGATGTCTGTGAAATCGGTGGTAGAGCCATTAATTCTTGAAAATGGTCGGCGATAATCGCCCGCCGATTGTAATATCGACTCTTTACCGCATTCCACGCTTCTTCATAAAGCCCTTCCTGAAGGGTGTAATCCCTCAGGATATTCTCCGCGGCGCCTACCATAGCCTGCTTCAAACAATATAATTTTTGAATCGGCTTTATATTGTCATTCGAATGGATCATTGCTTGGAACAGAGAATACCATTCAGTGAAATCTTTCGTTTTTCCACTGAACTTCGGGACCGGCAGATCCGGTAGCTTTACTAATGGATTTGCCGGTGCAGTGTCGGTTACGAGGGAAGAATCAAGTGAACTGCGATTGCTACCTTTCGGATTGAGAAAATCGTTCATGGTGTTTAATTTGGACTTGGCCAAATCGTATTCCTCCTTACTTTGCTGCCATTGCTCATACATTTTTCCCTCTATTACCTCCAGCTGATCTGCGGATTTTCCTTTTAAGTCTGTGTTGTCTAGAATAGATGCAATGACGTCACTGATCTCTCCTAGGCAAATATTCCACGAGTCAAGTCGGACAGCGACTTCATTAGATCGCTCACTGGACGGAGCCTCGAGTAAGGCAGCCTGAACGAGAGCCTTTGCTGAGTTTGCTGCTCGGAACGCAGCGCGCTTACGGCGGTTTAATGCTTCCAAAACCGAACCTTTTTCACTCATTTTGTTCAAATCAATAAAACTACGAAATTGTCTTATTACGAGCTAGGAAAACTGTCACACTAATTTGACTAAGATTAGTCACAAATTAAGCGACAGTGTAAACACAATTTAAATTGCCGGGCGAGTAATGTAAACACGATTTAAAGCGCCGAGCGAGTGTACTTTGACGAAACTTTTCGTATATAGAATTCTGCAACGCCGAATATGCGTAGAATTCTACAACACCGAATATTTACCGATTTTCGAAACACCAAATGTCTACCGAATTTCGACGCACTAAATATACTAAATTTTGAAACACCGAATGTGTGCGAAATTTCGACAACTTTTTATACGCGCTTAGTGCGTTACCGATTTTTATTGCGAATTTTAATAAAAACAACGAAAACTATAAAAAATAAATGTCTTGACGCAAATATTATTTTAACTTTCCAATAACGTAAAAATTACTTTTCGATTTTCTAACCACCTTATACACCCACGGAAAAAACACTAAATTTTTGCCAGATCCTTTTCTTATGATCCGGCCCGGAGGACCAAAAATGTTTTACGTAATTTCCGTAAGTTAAATGAAAAGGTAATAAAATACGAAAATAAGATATTGATCGATTTTGACTTACTTTATTAAAATGCGCGGGTAGCCCTGAAAAGGGCTATTTCGAATTAATTGCTTTCGGCGAACGAGAAACAAAAGAACTGACGAGTGAAACAACAACCAAAATAAAAATACGAGACAAACCACTGAAAACGGGAACAAAACAAAACGAGCGAGCAATCGTCATACGTGATCGAAACCCAAAGCATAAACTTAAACTTACATTACGAGTGATGATAAACAATAAATGAGACTGCGCAAGGAGGAAAGAAAATGCCGACGATTAGATCTAATTACACGACCGCACTTGCATGCGAGCCGTGTAAACAATCGTTCAACAGTACGAGTTATGCTACTCTGCAACGTGTTAGCGATAGTCTGTGGTCTGTGTGAACTAGTGAACAAAGCCGTGTCGTCTGCATACATGGCAATTTCAGTATTTGGAAGTTTCGGGAAATCAGATAAGAAAAGCGTAAATAAAAAAGGACCTAACACACTGCCTTGCGATACCCCCGCTAACATGGGGTTTAAAGTAGATTTAGAAGCGCCGACGTTTACATAAAATAGTCTATTTGTAAGGTAACTACTTATTAGTTTTATAAGGTAATTTGGGAAGTTGTAATTTATCATTTTATATGTGATTCCCTCATGCCATGTGGTATCGAAAGCCTTAGCTACATCAAAAAATACCATTCCTGTATGTTTATTACAACTAAAACCATGGGTAATAGCCTCGGTAATTCTCGCAACCTTGATGCACGGTGGAGTGTTTGGGGCGAAAACCAAATTGAATTTTGGGGATAATGTCATTGTTTTCGGCATGGTCCCTCAGTCTTTTTAGTATGATTTTTTAAATTACCTTGTTCAAATTATTCAGCAAACTGATAGGCCGTATATTAGTAATTTCAGACGCGTCTTTTCCTACTTTGGTTAAGGCAATAGTTTTTGTTATTTTCCAGGATTTTGGATAATATTCATGTGTAAAAATGGCATTTATTATATTACACAGTTCCATTACCCCTATAAATGGCAACTTTTTTATGCATGCAACACTAATATTATCATGTCCCAAAGAAGATTTAGGCTTTAGACGCTTGATGCATGATACGATTTCTTTTGGAGTAGCATAGTGATGTTCTCATTTGTTTGTTTATTAAAATAGGGTTCTATGGCTTTTCTAATTTTGCTATTCACATATTTCGTTGAGAGATGTATATTCTGACCATGCACTTCACCATAGTGCGCAGCTAACAGGTTAGCGTTATCTATTTCAGTGTATACATAATTATTATTACTGACGTCAAACAATGGGGGCAGAATTGTAAATTGCTTATTATACTGCATACATGCTCTCCATAAACTGTTGTCTTTAGTTGTAAGCTGACTGATTGTTTTATTGTAATGTTCGAATTTATTATTATGTAATAGATATCGAACTAGCTTTGTCATAAAATTTAGCAGTGTTTTCATATAGCGAGAGATTATACTTGATCGATAGTCAAGATACATTTTTCTGATATAGTTTTTGATTTTTATGGTTAATCTTATAAAAGGTGATATCTCTATTTTGTGAAAATAATTATACTTTTTTAACGGAATGCACTCTTTTGCTGCCTGACTAATGAGGTTAGTAAGTTTGTTTACTCGTTTGTCTATGTCTACTTGATCTCCTATGGGCTCTTTTAAGTTAACACGTGCAGAAATATATTTTTTATAGCAATTCTAGTCTGTAAACCTGTAATCATAACCTTGTTTACTAGGCGTTTTTAGTATCTTATAGCCAATAACAGTGAATATTGGATTATGGTCTGACGAGAGCTGATTTAACGAGACTGGTGGCATAATATCCAAGTTCTTAACGATTGCTATGTCTAGTATGCTAGGACGGCAGGCAATGTTCGTTGGTATATATGTAGGTTCATTTGGTGCAAGAATGCGCAGGTTGTCACTCATAGATAAGTCATATAATAATTTCCCAGCAGCATTATTAGAGAAACAGTTCCAGAAGAAACAAAAGGATTAAATTTGAATATATAGGGAAATGGAAGAAATAAACTCTCTGCTAAAGCTGGAACAACATCTGGTGAAGGAAAGAAAAGTGTGTAGGAAGCACATAAAGGAGCAGGCAGTTTAATAATGCAAGAACTTTTAACGTAGAGAAGGGAATGCTCCTGCGCAAGAAGAAAATATTCAAAGAGAATATGATCTGCATCATAAACACCGCCGTGATTAGAGCGATGAAAAATGCAATGGGGAGAAGAAACAATAGGAAAGCGAAAACGAAGTATTTTTTTTTTTTTTTTACTTAGATACGAAGTAAGACAGCTATGGTTGAAACGAAGACGTGTTCTTCTTCTTCTTCTTTTTAAGAGCCTTGCTCTTGTCTTGTAGCTTGATTATCCTTTTCCATTTTTTTCCGTCTTGTGCTGTGCTCTTAATATTATTACAATCCATTTTCAGTTTGATTTTTGTCTGTTGTATCCATTTAAATCGAGGTCTGCCTCGTTTCCTCTTCCCCTCTAGTTTCCCTTCTATTATTGTCGTTATGAAGGTGTTGTGGCGCAGTATGTGTCCCAAAAGTCTGTCTCTTCTTTGTTCCAAAATTTTTATCAGCTTCCTTTCTTCTTCTATCATTTCCATTATTTTTTTATTTGTTTTCTTCTGCGTCCATGAAATATTTAAAATGCGGCGCCATCCCCACATTTCAAAGGCCTATGGAGGAAATAATGGAGCGACTGAGAGCAGGAAAATTAGCAAACCGAGACCGTGATGAGGGGAGAGGCTGTATTAGTTTGTAAAAGAAATGAGGATTATAGAAAAGGAGGTAATGTAGATATCCGATCATGATTCGAAGTGTGCTTGCTTAGATGGAAAAAGCGTATTGTTAGCAGGTAATTTATTAATAAATTTGCCGTTAGAGGAAGCAGAGCGAGCAAACGAGTCAACTAGGTTGTTGCTCGCGATGCCGCTATGGCTGGGAATCGAAAGAAGTCAATTTGAATGGAGCGAACTAAGAAAAAATTAGCAATTAAGAAACGAATAGAAAGGATAACGTAGTCGTATGAAGGGGATAGAAAAGGAGAGGATATGGTCTGCAAGACGCTCATCGAGTCGGAGCAGATAAGATATTTATTATTATAGGAGGAAAGTGTAATGAACAGAACAGCACGGAGTATTGCATACAATTATTAACCATAGTTTTTTGTTTTTCTTTTTCCCGGGACGGTAGCAAACCATTTGGTCAGTATCAAATTAATCAAAAAAACAAAAAAAAAACAGCCGATATGCTGCCACTGCAGACAAGGGCTTTTAACAGCCGAACACGTGCTAACAAAGTGCATACCATTCCAGAAATACCATCCGAAGCACAGCCTTTCAATACATACGGCACTTTCGGATAACTCGGACGAACTTAAAAAGACTATCCAGTTTTTGAAAACAGCAAATATGTATCCGCCTATTTAACCAAATAGCTTCGATCTGACCTAGATTATGTGTATGACACCTAAAAAAAAACAACAAAACATGTAGGTGTAAACCAGCGTAAGATTGTTTTTCCCCTTTCTTCGCTACTTTTTATTTATTTCTATTTTTTCAACACGTCAAAATCAAATCTCGCATATTGCCGAGAAAAAAGAAAAAAAAAAAAAACCAAACAAAAATATAACAAAACATTTTCTAAGAATACTTTTTGCGGTATTTGATAGTGATTTTTTTTTTTTGGGCTTCTAGCGGAGTCATAAACGCTAAAGCAGAAACGACAACGGGTAAAAAGAAAAAAACAAACAAATAAAGAGAAAAAAATAAAATAAATAGATAAAAATCTAAGTGAAAAAAATTCAAAAAAAACTCCACATATATAAGATGTCAAATAAACTTAAAAATTAAGAATAGGACTTTTTCTTCACACCACAGCAAGTAAAAGAATATGACGGATAAAAATATCAAGGGACATCAATTTATTAAAAATACTATTTTTATTATTTTTAAAATTTTTACAATTAAATTAAAGATGATTTATATCTTCCAAACAAAATAAATTGACGTATGGTAAAATTACATTGTCCCTGGTTATCGGCGTGTGTATAAAAATTAAGGGATACACACCGTAGTGACCCGTATGCAGTCTAGACACCGAGGTGACATATCTACGGAGAAGATGAGGAGGAATCGAAATTTGTATTCGGCAATACCGCGGGAATGCCGGAACGCATGGCTGAATAATGTTGAAGTACGAGTCTGTTTTTTTTTCTTGTATATTTCTAATGTTCCGTATCTAGGAAGCGTAATGATTATGTTTAGTTTCAGTAGTTAGATCCAAGGCTGGAACGTGTGGAAAGTAAGGATATGAAGTTATATTTACAAGTGTGTATGATGTGTGTTTCCTGTGTTCCGGTTTCCGGTCTCGCGTAAGATCTTTCCGTGTATTTATTTTTTTTTCCGTTGGACTGATTAAAATCGTGGTTATAATTGTGTGATCGATTAGTCATCGGCGCGCGTAAATCTACAGATATTTTCGGCCACTGTGCCGCCGTTTGCTACGGTGTGCTCCGTAGCATGTACACATACTACCCATAATGTCGCTACCTGCCCCAGTACAACCACAGCCTGTTGCTGGTAGTAGCGGCGTTGTTAAGCGGAATGTAATTGATCCTGCCAAGGCTAATACTGATAAGATGAGCCAACCTAACCGTTCCGACAATGCTGATTTGTGCGGTGATAACAAACCGGAACAAAGACATCGGCATAATGACAGTAAAATTAATCCAATCCGTTTAGAATTGTCCGACAACAACAATTGGAGCATAGTTAAAGGTAAAAAGAGAAGAAAGTACTATACTTCTGCCTCGTCAGATTCATCCCCGGCTATTATCAAGCGTAATATTTTTGAATTTTTATCAGTAGAGGACGAGAATGGAGAAGAAGAGGATAACGTAAATAAAGTAAATAATCCTGGGTAAAGGTCCCTGGTTGACAAGCCCAAAAAAAAAAAAAAAGTAAATAATCAAATGCAGATTGATGGCAGCATTAAATTAAACGACGAGAATAAGTTTTCGGCTATAAACAACAGTAGAAACAACATAAACTCGCACTGTGAAAATCTCGCAGCTACCGATTCTTTTTCAAAAAACAGAAAGAACGACAACCTAGCCAATAAACAAAAAGCGGTTTCCCCCGTTTTAGTGAAGAATATTACAGATATCAGAATCTTACGGAATGACTTAGCGACAGATACGGATATTAAATTTACGTTAAAATCAACGATTACTGGAGTAACGATTGCTCCGGAGAATGCCGAGAGTTATCGTAAAATTGTTCATCTGCTACGAAGTAAAAACTATTTCTTCTTTACTTACCAATTATCAGAAGATAAACCATTTAGAGTGCTAATAAGGAACCTCCATCCATCTACGGACTTAACTGAAATCAAATCCGAAATTGAAAGGAAGGGTTTCAGTGTTCGCAACATCGTTAACGTAATTCATCCCAAAACTAAACAGCAGCTACCGATGCATTATGTAGACTTAAATCCTTCTCCTAAAAATGATGATATATTCTTTCTTACTGGCTTAATGTATGCTAAAGTCGAAGTTCAAGAAATTCGTAATAAACGTCAACCTATTCAATGCAAGAGATGTCAACTGTACGGGCACTCTCAAAATTACTGTAATTTACTCTTCCGCTGCGTTAAATGCGGCAATAGACATAACACCAAAGACTGTAACAAAGAAGATTGCGCTAAGCCAATATGTGCGCTTTGTCAGGGAGATCATCCGGCTAACTACAGAGGTTGTCCGGGAAAATATAAGCGCCTAAATAAAGAAAAAGCAGAGCGCCTGGGTAAGCGACCTAACGATCATTTACTCTTCAATCAGCAGAATTTCCCATCGTTGGAACAAAATGCGGGAAGAGTAAATCCTTGGTTTAATGAGAGGCGAAAGGAGGTAATTAACAAAAATTTTAGCCCAAATTATGAAAATAGTAATGTTGCCGTAGAAAGCAGTAGCATTAAGATAATGGAGTAACTCTCAATGCGCATAGTTAGCGCGTTGGACAAATTAATGAACGATTCCAAACTACTAATAGATCCGCTCTTTAGTATTTTAAATAAACTATTGGACAAATTAAATTAATGAGACTTAAAAATGTAACAAATAATACCTTAGCAATCATGGTATGGAACGCTAATGGAATCAGATCTAAAATCAATGAATTTGAAATATTCCTACATAGGAACAGGATAGATATCGCGCTGATAAGTGAAACGCACCTAATTAATAATGTTAACTTAAGTATTAAAGGATTTACTTGTTATGGAGCGTCACATCCGGATGGGACGGCGCACGGAGGAGCGGCTATACTAATTCGATCAAACGTGAAACATTTCTTAACCCACACTGAAAGCACATTTGCTTACCAGTTGGTGGCTATTAATTTGCAGACTAGCAACTTCGACTGCGCAGTCGCAGCGATATATTGTCATTCTGGGTTTTTTTTACCTAAAGAAAGAGTTAAACATATAATACTTGGATTAAATGACAAAGTCATTATAGGGGGCGATTATAATGCTAAAAGTACAAGCTGGAACTGCAGCAAAAATGACCGGAGAGGAGCTATGTTAAATAGAGTAATTAAAGACAACAACTTACGTATAGTCGCGCCAGAGGAACCAACCTACTGCCCTGCGCACGACAATAGATTGCCAAGCGTCCTCGACTTTATAATAACAAAGGGATTGGATCACTTGTATGTGGACTGCAAAATGGAGCCGTAGCTAAATTCGGACCATGCTCCAGTCATTGCTTGTTTTGGTGTGAAACAAATGCTCGCTCATCAGCATTCAAGACTTACAAGCTCTAGAACGAACTGGTTAACTTTTACTGACGAAGTAAATAAATCTATAGATTTAAAAGTGCGCCTAAAATGTCCCGACGACATCGATGCAGCTATCCAGGCTATTACACTAAATATCCAGAACTCTTGTAGTGTAGCTACTCCAGTTCAAACAGGGGCATCCTTAAATTATGTATATAATGTACCCCTGAAGATAAGATTATTAATACAGAAAACTAGGAATGCTCGTATTAGATGGCAACGTAATGGAACACCATTTTATAAGGCGGAATATAATAAGCTGCATAGGGAATTAAGAGCCGAAATAGATGCGTATAAAAGCGATAGATACATTGAATTCTTTTCTTCGCTTAATCCGGAAGACAGATCGTTATGGAAAACGACAAAATCGTACCTCAGACAATTAAAAAAGTCGCACCCGATTAAAAAGTCAAATGGTGAGTGGGCTAAGTCGGATGAGAAAAAGGCCACGGTGTTTGGCGAACATCTATATAATACATTCCAGCCGCATCGAAACATAGGCAATGGTAATAATGATAAAATAGTTAGTGACGGCCTATGCGCACCCATGCAGTTAACGCTTCCGACCAAACGAATTCTGCCAAGTGAGGTACAGGCTATTATTAAAAAAATGCCGGAAAATTGTCGAACATTTATCATCCCTTATCTTCCACACAGCGAGGTGATAGCTGTGCGCTTAAATGGACTATTTTGTTGAGCCAAAAGAGAACTTAGGCTATCGCTGCATATGACACACATTTACCACTGCCATCGAGTAGTACACTGAGTGTGTAATCGTAAGTCTTAGCAATCGCCAGAAGCTCAGTTAAGCATACAGATGCAACGGGCGAGAGTTTAAATCTCTGAACGACCACACCTGGTCATATTAACAACAGTGATAGCAACAAGATCGAAATTTCGACTGAACTTTGAGCCATCAGCACAAATTTTTAAGTATTACTGTCGCCATATGCATGCCAAACGAAATGAAAATCCTGATTGTGTAAATAATGTCGCGTTAATTATTTAAATTCGTAAGATTTATTATACGACTGTGACATATGCAGACAGGAAGCGGAGCCGAACAATAAATCAAACTGCCATTTACGGGTTACGAGATATCCGTAAAAACTGGAATGGAAATAATCGGAAACCGGACACGAAATGGAATATTACGCGACGGAGATTAGATGCAGTGAAAGGAAAAACACCCGTTCGAAAGGATGTGTATTTGAGTACCTTCGTTGCAAGGAACTTACTCATTATGATTTAAAATGTGTAAACAGTAGTTCCGAAGTTTAGCGGGAAACATCGCGTCCGACGATACACTCTGTGAATGTTAATTTATGAATTTCATACGAATAAAAATTATACGTATGCATAATTTCAGAATGAATTGTATTCAGATAAATTTAGTTTTAGAAATTCGCATGCTCGGGGAAGTAGTTAAAAGTAGCACTGTTTAATAAAAAGTACATAGCGCAGTGAAGAAATTTCAAATTTTTCTGGAAATTCCATTTTCCGGTTCGGAAAAAGGTACATAAATAATGCGAGCGCGTATGTTTCGTAGACAACATTAAAAAAATACGAACATGTTTTACTTTTCAGAAAATTCCGGACACATTCTTCATTTCTATATCCCTGTCAAGAAAGTATCGGGAATTGTCAATTTAAATCTCCCGGGTAATAGCTAGGCAGATCATTTTTTTTTTCCAGGTTGGTACAACTGTTTTGTATTATGATGCCTATTTTTAGCGCGATCTGTCAACCAGTGTGTTTACAGCAGCTGTTAAAATCAGTCGACCTTGAAGTGCTTTGTCGAAGTTTTACAATGAGTGAAAATATTGAACAACGTACTTGTGTTAAATTCTGTGTTTCGAACGAAATTTCTTGTGCCGATACACTGAAAATGTTACAGAAGGCTTTTGGTGAATCTGCTTTATCAAAAACGCGGGTTTACGAGTGGTACAGAGCGTTCAAGGATGGTCGGGAGACGGTCGAAGACATGCCTCGCTCTGGACGGCCTTCAACGAGTGTGACCGATGATAACGTCGATAAAATCAAGGAAATCGTTGCTGAAAATTGTCATGTGAGCTTGAGAGAGATGGCTCATGGATTGGGCATGTCACACGAGAGCGTACGTACGATTGTGCACGAAAAATTGGGTATGCAACGCGTTGCGGCTCGGCTTGTTCCGAAAGACCTGAATTTCTTTCAAAAAAAGTACCGAGAACAGGTAGCTGCAGACATGCTGGATCGAGCCAATTTGGATCCTACCTTCTTGGAAAAGATAATTACTGGTGACGAGACATGGGTGTACGAGTACGACACGTTTACGAACCAGCAATCGTCCGAATGGCGGCCAATTGGCGCGCCAAAGCCGATCGAAAGTGAAGATCATGTTGATTGTTTTCTTCGATATTCGAGGCGTGGTACACTATGAATATGTGCCAGCCGGACAGACAGTCACCAAAGAGTTTTACTTAAGTGTTTTGAGACGTTTGAGAGAGGCTATCCGTCGTAAACGTAACGATTTGTGGGTCGACAATTCTTGGATTCTCCATCACGATAATGCGCCGTCTCACAAAGCCATAATTGTGAATGAGTTTTTGGCCAAACACTCGGTAAATATCATCGAACAACCGCCGTATTCACCAGATTTAGCACCCTGCGACTTCTTCCTATTCTCAAAACTCAAATTTCCGCTACGGGGAATGCGCTTCGAATCGATTGATGACATCAAGACGAATGCAACGCGAGAGCTAAAGGCCATCCCGGAAACCGCCTATCAGAAGTGCTTTGCCGAGTGGAAAAAGCGTTGGCATATGTGCATCGCTTCGAATGGATGTTATTTTAAAGGTGACAAAATAAATTTGGATGAAAATTAAAAATTGTTCGTTTTATTTAACAATTCCCGATACTTTCTTGACAGGGTGTATATATATATCGTGATCCACAATACCGGACAGAACCGCATCACTATTATCCGTGGAAAACAGGTCAGCGACAGCTTTCTAATTTGTTTTTTATTCCGGGTTTGCACACTCCTTATCGACCATTACAGTCGAGATGGACTAAATGAAGCGTAATTTATAGTCCTCGAAATATAGACAAAAGAGAATTTCTGTTAAATGGGAAATTTGAAATTATATAATAGTTTGGCGCATAACAATGTTGGCAGTATTATTCGAAGAAAATAAAATCTGGTCAGAATCGGCCTATTTACTTCGATCTCAAAGGGAGAGAAATTAAGACTTTGCTTATACACGCAGAATGTACGGAAATCTCCGAAATAGAAACATACCACGGGGTAAAACGGAATAATCTGATTTTGGAATGAATTAGGAAAAAACTGTAACTACTCCACGACGATTTGTCCACCAGCAGCTGTTGCCCCGAAACCCCGTATATCTGTGAGTACAGGCATATCGATTTCATATTAGCACCCTTCTCCGGTGAATTGACCGAGTAAGATTTTTAAAAAAGGACCCCTACTACTGTCGTCTAATTCGGAAGATGATTTTGAAGAGACACTAGGTATTAGGGTCATTTCATTCAAGGTCGGTAAATTTCCAGCTATTGTTGTTTCGTTCGTGTACCTAGTTTGAATTACCTCTGCCAAATTAACAATGTAGACAGATTCCTCTTACGAGCGATTATTCTTTTAACCCCAGCTAAGTTTATGCAGCGTATGTTCGCTCTTTTTTCTTCCCTCTTTCTAATTTTTCCATACATTTTCATCGAATTTCAATCGATAATACAATCTGTAAAATTACTTTTCGCGCAAAATCAAACAGGTGTTATTAAAATTCACTCTTTTTTAAATCGCTCTAGTGACCGGATATATTTTTTCTTTTTTTTTTTGTCTTCCTTAAAGATATTGCTGGATTTTGAACGTTAAACCTGAAACGAATTAACTGATTTGCATGTGTTCAACGTACGCCAATAAGATATTCAGCGCCTCTATCGAAGGAAACACTGAAAATTCGCTCCAATGGCGGCTCCGAAAAATCGACGTGTTGTCCGAAACGATCGCACTCATCCTTCCGAGGGGTCCGAAGAAAATTGAGGAGACTTTGGACAATACATTCCTGACTGGTCGCAACACAGGCGAACGTACTTGGAGAATACGTCAAACATAACAAACACCTCCGTCATGTTTTGCGTCACACAAGAAGTGGATCGAATACGTTGACCCTGACAATGTCAAGAAAACACAGCGGCGTAAGACACTGAGTAAAAGGTTTGCACTTTTTGCAGAGCTCACACTTCCTTACCATCTCGTTTACCGGGCGACGCATGCACCGGAAGAAGGCCCTGCGTAAGACGAGCAGATAAGTACGAGCATACTTAACCTGGAATGCTCACAATATAGCTCCTTAGCGTGAATCGCCGACACGCACAGTTGCCAATCTCGCTCGGAAGCATCTCGAAAAACAAAGACAACCCTGAAGACCTTGCAGTATACGCTCAATTTCTCGGAAGAGCGAATTTAAATCGGTTTAATCAGCAGGGAGATCCCGAAACAGGTCTCGTACAAAATAAATATATTGTACTACCATCGAGGCAATTAGTAGTGCGCAATTTGGAAATGTATCTTTCTGTTGGCCGATGTTTCAACATGTTCGCCGCGGAATTCTCCTTGCCTGCAAGTGTTCTACGCGTAATTAGAAGTCCTAAAGGAAATCCAACGGGTCCAGCGGTCATTCTTCCACTTGGACTCAAACAAGAACTTATTTTTATTGCAATAACTTTATCATTATTATTATTATTATTATTATTATTATTATTATTATTATTATTATTATTGTCCTCTTCTCCGCGTTTCGCAGGCTTAAGTTGTAGCTTCTCGGGCATGAACCAGGGAGAAGTACATTATGTTTCTTTAAACATTCTGCATATATGAGTGGAGTCAATGATGACTGATTTCTGAATATCGGCTACTAGTTTTTCATAGTTTAGATGTAATTCGACAGCACTGTTCCTTAAAGTTACTGGTACAACCGCCATTGTTGATATGACGAATGGTATTATCCTGACCCTATTCATAGCCCAAAGTCTTTTAACCTCTACGGCTAATTCCATGTATTTATTAATTTTCATAGAGTATCTATTTTGAATGTTTTCGTTGTTCACAACTGTAATATCAATAAGGGTCACATGTTTATTCTTCTTATCGACTAACGTTATGTATCAGGTCGGTTCGCAGAGACCGTTTTATCTGTTATTATTTGCATATCCCAGTATATCTTATGCGTTTCATTTTCAGCGATATCAGGTGGTTTACACTTGTAATATGGTTCACTATTAATTATCATACCGTGTAATTTGCATATTTCTTTATATATAATCTTAACAACATTATTATGTCTGCGTGTGTACTGCGTTTGTGCCAGCATGGGGCATCCTGCGAGTATATGATCTATGGTCTCCAGGTTTCCGTTACGCTTTCTACAGTTTTCGTTTTCTATCCTTTCTTTTAATATTCTCTTCCTATATACACGTGTTTCCCATACACCATCTTGTAATGCTAACACGAAACCCTCTGTCTCTGGATAAATCGTACCAGCTGCTAGCCATTTGTGCGTGTTTACTCTATCAACTGAGTCTTTGTTTATCGCTGCCCAGTATTTACCCCATGGAGGGGCTTTTCATTTAAGGCGTTGAGCATGTTCCTTTCGCTGTTATCGACTAATATCTGTATTTCATTTGTTACTTCCGGGGATGCCAGCTTTAATGGTGCATAATCAGAATCACGGTCCCTGAGTATCTTGTATATCTTTTGTTCTACTGCCTTTGCATACCAATATTTTCTTAATCCTAGCAGTTGTTTATTGTGTAGGCTTTTAAGGCACATTATTCCTCTCCCTCCTTTCACTCGGGAGAGAGTCATACGTTCCACAGCAGCATGCGGATGGTGCATTCGATGCTCTGTTAAAGAGGTTCTCATTTTTCGTCGCATCTCTTCTAGCTCAGTATTATTCCATTTGACCACTCCAAAAGAATATGTGAGTGTTGGTACTACAAACGTGTTTATTGCTTTAACTATATACTTAGCTTGTATTCTAGTTAAAAGTATCAATTTTAATCGCTTTTGGAATGTCTCTATTAATTTCTGTTTCATCTTTTTATGTTGTATACCATGTTTTTTGACCATTCCTAGGTACTTATAGTATGCATCCGGTCCAACATGCTCTAGCTGTATGTTATCCGATAGTACTGTTGGCGGTGTGATTTCAACTAAATTATTATTATTATTATTATTATTACGTTCTTGTTCGAAGGTGCTTAACATTGTTACGATTTATAAACAAGCAAAACGTTGTCTATTGCAACTGATGTAAAAATGTTTGAACGATATGATAGTTGTCCAGGATGACAGATTTCTGTATTTGTGGCAGCATTTACAAGATATCCAGATTCTTTAACTGTGTAATCAGTGATCGTTGAACTCTGTTACTGCGGCCGATATGCCGATTAGTCGTGTGTACACTTTCTGGTCTTTCCATTTCGATGGCAAGCATTGTGTACTTATTAATTTTCTCCGCATACATCATCTGTATGTTACTGTTTTGCAAGACTGCAATGTCAATTAACTCTACTTTATTTTGTTGTATAACAATGTGTCAGCTTTATTAGCTGATATCTTGGTATCTGTTCGTATCTCTCAATTCCGGTACATTTTGTAATCTTGGTATCTGTTCGTATCTCTCAATTCCGGTACATTTTGTAATCTACGTTTTCCAACACTATTATTACAAGTTGACATTTTATAATATGATAAAAAAAAGGTTATTAATTTTGCTTATTATTTTTATCATTATTATTATTATTATTATTTGGTAATGCGCACGCCGATTTCTCTAATGAGCCATGTGCGCCAGAGGTTTGAAAGAGATACTAGATTAAATTTAGGAGGTTAAACGAATGAAGAAATTAAAAAATGTTACGAATATGAAGAATCGGATAAGATTTGTAGTAAGGAAGGCGAAAGCCTGTGCTGGAGCCTAGGTGAAATAAGAGCATGACAAAATGTTAGTAAGTGAGGAATCGAAAGTTTTGTTAGGGGGAGAGAGAGGAGGTCGATACGTTGTGGAAGATAGAAATTGGTAAGGTTTGTGTAAGAAATTCCAAGTCTGGTGAGTATCATCAGTTGGTCTTTCCTCGAACAAAATTTACACAACTGTTCTTTAATTAGTAAAGTAATAATAAAAGTTCTGAATTCATTTATTAAAGCCTTCGAGAAACATTTTCACAATTAAGATTTGACACGGCCTAGATATATAATTTATCTTCGGAAAGAATTTTACGAGTCTTTTAACTGAATAAATGAATTTAATACGTCCGATCGAATGTCTGCTGGTTAAATATTGAAGGAAAAACAATATCGCAATATTTCAGAGGTATTTTAGTTGAATATTAATTTACGGTTCTCACGAAATTTCGTGCCGTAGCGAATCAAAAACGCGCTTCTAAATGTTTTTTTTCTCTTACCCAGATTGTCAAAAAAAAAAGAAGAAAAACAGCGGAATAAAATAAAATAAAATTCGTCAACTTGGAAGTTTTTTAGCTGCCAGGGTGGGATCAAAATTTTTAACAAACCGACCAAAAAAATCTAGAATAAATTACACTACCTACATCCATAGCGTATAAGAGAAATTGTTTTACAACGTTCCCTTTGTTACTTCATACCGAATTAGTTTATTTTAAAATTTTTGTTTTACGCCAATTTGTTTTTCGTTAGCTTTACATGAATAATAAAATATTAAAATTTGTTTTTGCTATTGAATAAAGAAAATGGAAAATGTATAAAAAACTGAAAGTGCGGCAGAAAATAGCGGTAAATTCTCAAATTTCTAGCGATTCGTTTGTGTGCTCGTGGAAAAATTCGTTAACATAAAACATTTATATTTTGACTATAAAATGTCGGCGAGTTTTTTTTTTAAAAAAAAAGCACGGAGGTAATAATAATTTGAAGCCCATTCTGAATTTCATGCTGCTTTTTAGCATTTTTAAAACTAAGCAGCATTCCGATTTCGCGATATGACAGAAAGGTAATTACTCTTAACCTTTTTAGTCAAACCTTTCGAGGTAATACTTACAAAATCGTATTTTTCGCTTAGTGAGAAAAAGAGAAATGGCGATGGATAGCGGATTACGTAATTTCCACTTCGGTGAAAGTAAATAAGAAGAACGAACAAGGGCAAGCCTATCTCTCTAGGTGACGTTTATACTTTTAACGTGAAACACGTTTTTGGCCTGGGCTATTTGATTTCCGTGACGATATGCGTGACTGATAGATTTATACAAGGCAGTGTCTATATATAATCATTTATATCGCGCTAAGAATTCAGCGAACTACTTTTATTTTTTCAATACAAATTTTGGATTTCAAATTCTCCGTTAAAATCATTTTCCCCGCTAAGTGAGCTGAAGCAAGAGTAGAAGAACACTTCTTTCAAAATGTGAAAAACTCGTTTTATAAATAAACTATTAGAATTGTCGAATTGCTGCAGACGCTAATAGACCTTTTGGTTATAACAGTGTAAGTGATTTTTTTTTTTTTTACCCCCCCCCCCCCTTGGGTTTCGTTTGCGAAAGAAATTTAAAACGATTTATACTCTTTTAATAACTCATAAATGGGTCGAATAATGTTAGGACCGAATAAATTTTTGCGATAATAATTGCAAAGATTCAGCGAGGACATAGCGTGATTTTGTTCAAGGGCCTCGGAAAATTCTTAATTTTATCTATATCTCGAGCTGCCAGAGATACCTAATGCGCCGCAAGCCTATATCCCTCACCTCATTCTTTTCGAAAAATGACTTTTTTAAGTTTACCGTCATACCGACATCCTTTAACGCTCGCACCACCGTAGACAAATGCACAATAATCACACTAAGTTTTTGGCGTAAGCTAATATATATGCGAATTCGGCGCAACTCGGCAATAAACCAAAATCGAGTGTACGCACGAACGCACTAGGGCTAATTTTAAATCCGAAAGGGACCACACATTAAATTCGTATCCCTCAAACACGAAAACGGTTTATTTTCGAGAATCAACATGAAGCGGAATTTGCATAAAACTAGCGATTAAATCGAGTCTAGATCGAAATTTAGGTTTGAACAGTGATGCCCGGAATTAGACTTTACATTCAATAAAATTTCATGAATTTCTGGTAGATTATCTTTGGGAAATTCAGGCTCTGCGATTATTATGATTCTCCGCAGACTAGGAAAGCAGAAGAATTTCTTGTTATAAGATAATGGCGGAACACCAGCTAACGAGCGTAGGCTTTTTGCCGCGGATGTACCATGAGTACCAAGTATCAGACGAAGAGCGACGTTGTGGATCGGGTTAAGAACCACTTGCCATTTTGATAGGGACCTCTTACTTTGTAAATATTTAGAAAAAACAACCTTGGTTAGATGTTAAATTTAGGATTTGACTGGAACGTGACCACCCTTAAGGATTGAAGGGATCTAGCTTTTAAGTCAGATTTCCAAATCGGTCTTCTCCGATTTTATTTGGTTTTCCCCCAGTATATTAAGTGCCTGTTGAATTTTTTCATCGTTAATTACGAATGAGCAGAAATTTTCAAGTTATTTTGGTTTCATACTTTTTTCATTTGCAGATATGTTCACTAAATATTTAATTCGAAAAACGAATCTTTACCAGAATTAGTGTGAATAAACTATCTTAATATATATATATTCATTCATTTATTCGTTCAACAAAATGTCTACTACTTATTTTTCAATGTTTATTATCATTCAGCGATTAATTTCAAGCGCATGTATTTTCTCGATTTCATATCTTCGCTCGAACTTTTTCCACATATGCAGCCGAGCAATGTATAAAATTCACATCGATGATTTAAAATTATTTTATTTATTTTTTCGTGATTTTTAAACTTATCGCGAAACAAATTAAAAGATAAACGTATGATCGCTTACAAAAGTAGCAATCGCTTTGTCAATACTGCTTCCACGAATCTTTAGCAACATTGGAGCATTTGAGAGAGCGTTTTAAATTTGGCTTTCAATATATTTGTCAAGTACCGATTTTATCCGCTAATTGGTATCTTTCGCCTTTTATAACTTCTCAACTCCCAATCGTTGGTCATTTTACTTTAAAATTCACTCCCCCCCCCCATCCTATTATATCTTTCATTTTTTTTTTTTTTTTACTGTTATAAACTTTCTTAACGACAATTAGAGACACCCACCATTCGCTTTTATTATAATAATAGCATATATACTGCGCGGTGTCCAGTGCCAATCTTTCGTTTTCATCAATATACACTTAGTTTTCATTTTTTCTATATACTAATATGTGTAGGCTACTGAAGGGATCCACATTCGGGTCATCATTAAAACGAGGCTAATATCCAGGTGAACTGGAAAAATTTAACTGAACTTTTTGGAAAAACAACTTTTAACTGTGCCGTGTCCATAAAATATACCATTTTATTAAAAAGTTCTGCCGCACGTATCGGTTAGTACTAAACATCTGGTTGTAGCGCCTTTCGTAATAAAATCGAACGATAAGCAATTCGTTCCATCTGCCATTAGCAATTTTTGATCCGTTAATAATACGTTGTCGGCTTGTGTATAAAACGTAGACTAGTTTTTACATTTCCATATTTCACGCTACTTCTGTTACAAGTTCATAGCTCGTTGTTTGCTATAGATGGAAATTTTCTATACGTCTCTATACATTCGCAATAGATAAAAGTTTCCCCTTACTCGCCAGCTGCAGTTAAATTTCGGCGCTTTCACTTTTGCTCTAACAACATCTGGTACACAAACAGAGGGAGGCGTTATTTCGAAAATTTCCTTCTCTACAATTGTTTGTACAAAGTCTCTTTACGTTTTGTCTGATATTCTTTTAGAGAAAGCCGGTAAAAACCTGAGACCTATTCGATACCGATATACAAGTATTAAGACTGATCTTTTTTTTTTTCTTATATCAGTTTAAGTAATTACTGCTTATATAATTTTCCAATTAATGAGTACACCGTAATGAACAACGGATGAATTTACCGTATCATCCGAAACAAGAAAAACGTACGTCTGATCTATTGTGCACTCACCCCACGGGCGCTTGATGCATGGCACCAAAATCCTTTGGGACAAAAAATAGGAAAAAAACCACTTCTCCCTTAGCTATAGAAGCACATTAAAAACATCAGTACGTGAAGGCAAACGTTTCGCGAAAAGTATACCCGGTGCGATTACTTAAAAAATGAACTTGCGGTTAAAAATTTCCATAATTATGAAAAATCTCTTTTTTTCCAGTAGGTGTATAATAAAGAAAACCTTTCCATTTGGGGATTGCAAAATCTTCAACTTCAGACACGAAGTAGAAAAAGCGTAGTAAAAATCGATGAAGAACTAAGTAGAGAGAGAGAGTTGCATCAACAGGGGTGGGACAAGGAACTAATCTGGCTCCGTTATTATTTTTGATTTATACCAACTCCCTACATAAATATATTAAAAACTCGATAGTTTTTGCTTATGCGGATGACATAGCACTTGTTATCGAGTATCGAGACATCCATGAAGCCCAAAAACTCTTGCAAAAAGATGTGAATAGTATGTGCAGGTGGGCACATGATAAACATTCAACTATTAACATAAAAAAATCGAAGGCTTTGCATATAAGAACATCCGGTAGATATAGAACATACAAACCATCTATTACAATGCATAACAATAATTGTTTACATAACCGCTTGATCTCTACTTCGAACTGTGGATGTACACAACTAGAATCAATGGAAAAGGTTAAATATTTAGGATTAATCATCGACAGAACACTATCTTGGGACAAGCATGTAATAAATTGATCTAATAAAATTAGACAAATACTACCGGCACTTTATAAATTGACTCTTTCAATACCATGCGGCCATTTACGCATATATTATAATGCTATAGTATTGTCTAGAATCGTGTATGGGATTTCAATTTGGGAGGATGCAAAAAGAACGATAATCAAAAAGATCAGTAGACAGCAAAAGAAATGCTTAAAGATAATATTACCTAATAAAGATCAGGTTAACATTAGCTGGTGGAGAGAGAGAAATGAAATGTCCCCAAAGATGTGCTACTTTTATCACCGATTGCTTGAATACAAGACACCACGAGTATATCAATAGCTACAATGATAAAAAGAAGGACAACAAGGAATAATAGGTAGGTATATTTCATTCGACCAAAAGGCATAAATAGTACAATCGACAATACGGATGAAATAGTTTTGATTAAGCTGCTAGAACGAATCCCAGATAATGCAAAAAGAGATAGGAACCTGGAAAGTAATAATTAAACAATGGTTAGTTGAAAATATTAATGAGTGACATTAAAATAGACAAAATGGGAGCTGGCTATAGCGGAAAATCGATCAATCGCAGTTGTCAAAAATGTAATATGGAATTGTTGTATAACAATAAGTAGTTCTTTTTTGTTTGTACTTCTTTTTATTATTATTATTATTATTAGTGTTAGTATTATTATTTTGTTTCATTACACACCTTGCGTAATTATGAAAACTAGTTGTAATGAAATATTATAACATATGTAATATATTTGTCAAATAAACGATAATAAGAGTGTTGGGCACCCGCAGACGGGTAGTATGCCTTGCGGGACCTACAACTTATTTTAAAATAAAATAAAAAAAAAAAAGTTGTTTTGAGTCCACGTTAAATTTTACCGTTTGCAGCTACTTCCATTACTTATATCGACAATCGATCTCTCCCGTACTTTCAAATTGCATTCGTTGTATATGCTTTTAAAAACTGAGTGTATATGTGAACTTCCTTATTTCATCTCAGTTGTAATTAATTATCTTATTATGTAACTTTTTTTCATCAAAGACGTATTCTGGGGAGTTTTTAAGATGCTGACATTTCGGATTCAGTGTAATAAATGCACAACAGATGACGTAGTGATCAGATATTTTCGTATTAATAATTCCCGAGAAGTAATATCATTTGAATTATACTTAAGAAATGTGTTTCCTATTGTTATGAATTAGGAGTTTCTGTTGTTGTGAATCCTTCTTTTACCGGGTCTCTGTTACGGGCGCTAATGTTACAAATTAGGGTTAGTCCTCAGGTTCCTGTTTCCGGGAAGCCAATGTGATGGATTTTGAAGTCCTGTGTTTATTCGCGATATCGATTAAAAAATTGTTGTATTTTTAAAAGAGGCAGAAACCCGTGGGCGCCAGTGACATCATGTGACACAATCTGATTAGCTTTCTTAACGGCCGAGCCTATGCTTTTTAATAAAAAAAAAAAACATGGAAACTCGGTCAGCTCGATATCCCCGTAGCGTAGGAATACACGAAACAATATAACCAACGCCTCTCTCCGAAGGAGATCTCACAGCGGCATACGCCCAGTGTTCGTTTACGATAAAGCACAAGAAAAAGAAATAATTCGATTTACTTATATATATATATATATTAAAAGAAAAACTTCCGACTAGACAAGTTTATATATGTAAGATGAAAACAATTCGGTAAAATCATCCGATGTTTTATAGGTACACGACGATACGGAGACTAGCAACTTGATCGACGATTTCTGATCGACAGACTATAGCGTATAGAACAACAATGTGAATCTTTTAATCGGAAATTAGAACATCTATTGTTGCCGATTCATTCTTTGATAACAGATAATCGTTACATACCTCTGCCGCTCGGCGTGTTACCCCACGCGACACACGGTGTACGCTGCTTGCGCGGTACCTGAACCACCACAACTAATACATAGTTCTGCTAGCCGAACTAGACGCAACTTTTTGGAATTAATATACACACTGGGACACACTCACATCCATCATTTCCAAATATCGCGAATTTACCGGATTCTATCGCACGGCTCGATCACGAACACACACTTGCACACTAACGCAGGCGGTACAACGAACCTTACGAGCCTGATAAAATCCGATACCGACATTCGGCACGTGTATACTAATTCCTTTTATAAATTAACCAAAAATATAGCGCCACATAAATATAGGACGCGCAACAAAACAAATAATTTTGAATTTTGAAACTAAGTTGCGCCAGTTCGTATCACTATACGGGATATTGTGTACTTCTACCTATCCGTTCTTCCTCCATCGTAATTCCATTTATTAGCTGTACCGCTCCTGACTCATATTATGGAGTAAGAAATCGACATTGAAATTTATCTTTATTGCTAATTTTTTTTTAGAATTATTGCAGTTTCGTTTATAAATTCGCCTACGTTTTTACTCGGTGATCTATATATATATAGCAATTAATCGAAATGGGTTACTTTTGAAAATATTTATATCAACCATCAGTAGATGTCCATATTTGTCATATTGTTAACTTCGTGTATATGGAAATTTATTATTTACAAACATAAGTACACCCCCATTATATGCTCTGGGTTTTTTTGAAGTCCAATATTCGTGAAACCTGCTACATCATATAAACTTAATTTATTCTTACTTATATTTATTTCGGTTAGTACGATGATACTTAGAAGTACCCTGTGAATGAAAGTTATAAATCTCACAGATCTTATATTTAAGTGTACTACATGAAAATTTTTTTTAAAGTATTGTTTACTCTTAATATGCTGCTTATGTTATCAGTCCATTGCTGAACACTACTATAATTCCTACAATTATGTTTACTACGATACGGTTATAGAGAAGTCATCTTTGAAAGGAAAAAACTATCTCTGCTGGTATGATTAACAACGAAACCTAACCACCTATTAATGTATACTCAACACAGTTACTTTCTTTACGACACTGAATCTGTAACGGCCTTAGAGGAACATTACGGGATGGTGTGCAGAAGAAGCGAACTGATCGTATTTTAACAAATATTAAGCTACCATAGATTTTACGCGTACAACGGTTATCGATGTTAACTAATTTATCGCCGAACTTATCAGTAATTAAACTAGTATAAATATATATAAATACGCACACAACCAACACACATGCATATATATATATATATATATATATATATATATATATATAACACGGAATGTATATACAACTATATAACTGATATACCCACATGAACATACCTGCCTTGTATAAGCACAAAAACAATTTCGCATACTCGCACACCGTTTACAGATTACCGCACTGTATATTATATACGTATAGAATAATGAGTTGATTTATCGCAAGGAGTATTTGTGAAACAAAAGAGATGAAGGAATTAGTGAACAGCAACGAAACGCCCGCCACCGCACGAAATCCCATATCATGAGGATACATCACCGGCATGGCGACCGCTGCTCTTTCTGCTAATTCACGCT
Organism: Icerya purchasi; assembly: GCA_039619475.1. Taxonomy (NCBI): domain Eukaryota; kingdom Metazoa; phylum Arthropoda; class Insecta; order Hemiptera; family Monophlebidae; genus Icerya; species Icerya purchasi. The sequence continues at coordinate 476,021,982 of CM077116.1, read as the reverse complement.
AACACTTCTCTCTCTCGTCAAAATCCTTACGCTTCTATCACCTGCACTTTCTTCTCGCACTTACCGAACAGAACCTAGTACACAAACTACCACCCGTCCACAGCCTAATATATATATATATCTCATCAACAAATTTGCACTGCCGAACCGATGTACTCCACCTGTGCAGCTTTAGCGGAGCGCAGGTAAACTTACGATCATCAGCATACACCACACATCTGGAATTTTGCACTGCACTCTCGTAAGAATCCAAATACCCTTCTTACCTCATCCTCAAGTACACGCTACTTGCTCCGCTTTCACATCGTTGACTACGCATACACATCATATTCACTCTACCACACCCGAATACGACCACATTTACGCTGAAATTACTAGTTAAAGTTAAAATAGAATCAAGAAACATAACGAATCTAAAGTTATCGCACATAAGTAATGAAGAATTAGTAGACTAATTACATTTCATCGATTTACCGCAATTTATTTACATCTTCGTCGGTTCGTATTCTGGTTATGTGCTCATCTCGATTTCTTTTCACAAAAATTTCCCCACCTTTTATCTATATGATGCTCAGTAATTTAGCCGGTTGTTTCGCTTTCTATAAAAGCTGTTTATAGTACGGCGAAAAGTTTTCATTTACGTGAATTCTCATCTGTGTGTCCGCACTCGTCACGTCTTTATCCAGTATTGCGCTCTTTTTCCGATTGTTTGACAACAAGTCAGCGATTCGTCTTTCGTAGTTTCGCGATAATAGGCCTAGGAGTTCGCGTGTTCCTCGATCGCACATGATGAATCGCATTAATATCTCCTGCCTGAATGTCCATTTCTAATTTCTTCCCTACCTGTATAAGTATATCGGGTAAATTTTCCTTAGGAAGTTCGGAAACTCGACGGAGTTTGATATTCCCTCTTCTATTATATTGTTCTAGCTCACGAATCGTAACTTTTAACTTCGCAATTTCATTATCTTTCCTATGAATCTCGTCCGTCAGAGCTGAAACCTGCTCGCGAAGTGCTTTAATTTCACTATTAAACGAATTGTTTCTCTCAATTAATGTGTCTTACTTCTCCGATATCGTCGCGATAGCCTAGTTGCTAGGGCGCTTGACTTCCGATATGGAGGTTACGGGTTCGATCCTGAGCGACGACGAACTTATTACAAGAATTAAATAAATAAATAAATAATCGCTAGTAATCACGTGAAAGGCAATAGCAAACCACCACGTTCAACATCATATGCGCGCTAGGCCAGTACACAGCAGACCCACACGGGACTGCACTGGTATATCGATAAATCAAACGATTACTATCAGTTCCGAATGTAGTCTTGCGTGTGTACACCTGCGTTGCATATATAATAATTGCTTAGTATACAACATATATCTGTACATCTAAAAAAATGTGAGAATAGGTTGTCCACCAACCGAATGGTTGAGGATATAATGATGATGACTTCTCCGATAGGACATCAAAATACCTTCGAATGCTCGTTCCTCGTTGGAGGCTTCATTGCTAACGTTACTAATCTGCTGTTTGACTTTTTTTTTTTTTTGCTTTAGTCATTTTAGAAAAATTTATTTAGGTTATTATTATTATTCAAAACGTAAAGAAATACAATAATCTTACTTTAGTTTTGACTACAACGTTAGGTGATAACGCTGATAAGCTGTAACAACGCGGAAATAATAGACTCACTTTGAACAACTTTTAGCTTTGTAACAAAAAAAAAAAAAAAGTAAATAAATAAAAAACATATTTTTAAGGGGTTTCAAAGACACTTGTATCTTGAAAGGTTTCAAAATCTTCACATGAATCGTAGGATAAAAATATATTTACAGAAGACTGCTGCTGTTGAAGTAAAAGAAGAAAAACGGAGTACAGAAGATCATGAATTTGAAACGAGGAACAATTTTGCAAGATAATACAAGAAGCAAAAAAAAATTCGTTGCTACGGAAAATTCCAGTTTGCAAGCAGCGCATAAAAGATACGTGTACGAATTGTATAGTTAAAAAAATCCCATTATATTACTTGCACGTTTGAAAGTAACCCCTTATGCTTTACATTAATTTTATGTTTCAAGTACTTTCAACCTATTATTGCACCGAATATTCTTTGATATGCACATTTTTTATTATACACACGTGCGTACGAAACTATGTAAGCTCAAGAAAAGATTAAAAAAAAAGAAGTATTATTCGCATATAAAAAAAAAAAATTAATCCGAGAAGAATAACAAATTAAAATTTTTAATTGAAATTATAAAGATTGCATAAATATTCCCAAGTGGTGGGATTAGCGATATTTTTCTTTTTTTTTAAGAGCCACATTGCAGTTATGATTACGCGTTTCTTTTTAGGTTATTACTTTAGTAGTTGCGGTTTGAGTCTCTTGCGGTGACGAGAATTTTATAACCCAAATTTGACTTCACTTCCAGATTCCTTTTTATCATGGGGTTTCTCAAAAATCCTATTTCAGCCTTAATCTAATTAATACGTATTCCTTCCATATAGTTTTTCTACATATTCGCTCCACTTGTTTATACTAATGGATCTAAAATGGCGAAAACTGAAGATCTTTACGTGATCCTCCTCCCACTACACCCGCAACTAATGTCTGTTTGTTGCAAATTAATACTGTCTACGGTGCTCATGGCATGCTGAACAGCACTACGTACCGCATCGACTTTTATCGCCGTAATTGAGGTAGCTGGCGACTCCGTGCATTCTTCTTTAAATTTGCCGATTTGGTTTTATCCGATGACATCTTGTATATTGTTAATAGGAGATAAATAATTTAAAATATATAATAGAACAGCCGCCTTTACTTTCCCAGATTTTACCCAATTATTTCAAGTCGGGTAAACATGGGAGCGATTTAGATCGTGACCGTTTTGTTTATGTTTATATTTACAAGTAATGTTTTTGTTAATATTTTGTGTTCGGAAAATCGTTAATTCGCATTTCACCGATGTTTTTTGTGCGATGCCGTTGGATTATCGTTATTAAGTTTTTATTTTTTTCTAGTTATTTTTATACCACCCTAGATTTAGTATGTTGTGATGTATGCGTAGCCAAATGTTTTAACTCGTAAAAGAATACCATCGTCTAGTCAGGGAGTGCTCTAGAGAAATTATTTTTTGACTTCTGCCAAAAGACCGATTTCTCGGAGGGGAGGGGAGCAGCTTAGGTGAACAACGAGTACCGAGATGTGGTTATTGGATCAAAACCGTAATTATTATTAAAAATATTGTTTTTAAATAGAAAAAAGATATTAACGTAACGTAAATTAAATTATAATTTGAATTTATTCTTTACTTTGTAAAATTATTGTTCTGGTTGTATTTGGTATTTTGGTAAAGTAATGTACTTTTCTGTATATCGAGGTTTTCTTCTCGATGCATCCACTTGTTCGAAAGTTATTTACCGTAAATTGAATCTGGTTTTATCCTTAACGTCTGTATGTGTATTTTCTAAAAAAAGGATATCTATATGTAGTAGAATATAATTTTCTTAAGCTGCAAATGCGCTCAGTTAGCGCGAGTAGCGGGATTATCGTTAATTGTACTTGGGCTTTCGATAGGTGTATTTAATATAGTAAATGAACGACGTAGGTTATCCGGACCAAGTTTAATTTTAATGATTGTGTTCCTAACGATCACATCTTACATAGCCCAAGTTTACACTCTGTATTTGTTTACTTATTCGTTAGAATAGTTATATTTAAAAATATAATTATATTAATTATCGCTACGGTTAAATCTAATTTTAGACGCACATATTCCCCAGTCCCCTGTAGATATCATGGAGACCTGAACAGTAATGTACCAGTTTAAAATAAAGTGTAGGTGAATACATACCTGTTTGTTAAAACTGTATAATAAAAACAAATTAAACTTTGTTTTTATTATATATTATTAAAGTAAAATATTTAATTATAATGGTACTGTAAAAAAAGTGAAAGAAGTAATTAATTAAGTCTAATCTGATGTATGAAATAGCGAAACAATGATGAGTGAGTGTACTGGTTGTAGAATAGTAACTTGATAAATCACACTGTTTCGTTTAGTTAACGTAATTTTCTATTAGACTATATATAACCACAGTAAAGTATTCGGGGTTCACTGCAGCTCTGCGTGAATAGTATATACAAGGGAAATATATTCCGATATGACTCGTGTATTTTTCGATCGGTGGTGATTTTAATTTAGTCTTTGCTTATCGGTGAGCTGTATCGTATTCGTGGCTCTATCTGCGCATCAATCTAAAAGGTTTATAATTTGTCACTTTTGATCGAAAATAAAGTATTTGTTTTTTCGAAAATTTAAATCTTTTCCCAACACAGCGACTATAAAACGGAGCAATAGCTGGAGGCTATATATGTAACATATATATATATATATATCTTTATATATATAATTCTTCTGTGCGTGTGTTTGTGACTGAACTCCTCCTAAACGGCTGGACCGATTTTGATGAAACTTTTTGTGTGTGTTCAAGTGGATTCAAGAATGGTTTAGATTCACAATTCGGTCCACTACACGAAATATGAGGGTTTTAAATAGTTGAGACGAGACCAGGGGCACAGAAATGTATACGGGACGAATAAAAACAAAATGAATAAAAAATTAATTTTTATAAAATTATAAATAAAATGATTACCACGGTAAATATAAACTAAACCTAAAAATTTAAATAAAATGATTACTATGGTTATTTTATTAATTTCTGGAGTAAGTAAATACACCGCTTCTGTTACTTCACTTTTTGCGTTATTGAAAAATATACCTGTTATGAAAATAGCTTAAGTTTTATCTTTTTTACCCTTTAATTAAAAAAAGGTTTTTTAGTTTCTATTCAACATAGCTTCTATATTCAAGTTAGCTCATAGTATACACATGCTTACACGCAATCGAAAAGTCGAATTGTGGTAACTGTACACGTTATGACGTCAGGTATTGTAATAGCTTTTTTAATAAAAATTTTCATCAAAACGGTCCAGATTGTTACAATTTATTCAAAAAAGTTTAAAATTTTCGGATTCAAGACGAATTTATGAAGAAAATTCTTTTTTTTTTTGCCTGTTTTTGGTCCAAAAGGGGGTTTTAAATAATTTTTTTACCGTAATTTTTGAATTTCCATAAAAGGCTCCTGTGTTTTGTTTTATATTTTGAAAGAGTTATCTGGTGACGAATTACGATTTTTTAAGCGTATTTTTGAGGTCGTTCTAAATTCCATATTATATATTCTAGACGGTTTTTTGCTACCCAGGATAATCGCTCAGTGTAAAGTTGTAAATTGTCACAGATAGAAGTTTAATTGTAATTTATGATCCAATTGCGATAAGTCAAACCGTTTCCGAGCTATTATATAATCGAATATTTTTTTCGTTTCTGAACCATCTTATTGGGATTCCGTATTTTATAGTATGTACGGAATCTTAAAATCCGGTGTAAATTTACTTTAAGAAATTACATTAGAAACACGTTTTTTCGTGTATAACCCATCATCAGTTAACCGTATAGAGTACATACTTTATTAAAAAGTATATAAATTGGGTATTTACTTTAAATTTTTAATATAAATTTATACTGATTTTTGTTACTAAGGTGAATAATGTCTTGTTGCCACGTGAATTATATTCATTTCAATGTAATTAAAATATTTGTCTTTTTGGTTTTTGCACACATTTATTGAACTTAATTCATTTTGAGTATTAATAAAAACTAAATTTAATTCAGCTAATAAGTTAACACAAAATTTATTATTTCTGCGGCGGTACGAAGTTCGCCGGGTCAGCTTGTATATATATTCATATATATATATATATATATATATATATATATATATATATATATATATATATATATATTTTTTTTTTATGTTAAACAAAATATAATAACAAATGTAGCAAACACCCGACTTATCTGACGTGACGTTATCGGATCTGATTACGTGTTGGGTGCGACCGTGTTGGAAGCGACCTTGTTCAGAGCGACCATATTTAAAGCCGACATCTAAAAGGGACAGGAGGAAAGGTAATTTCCTGGAAATCTCTGATATACTACTACAATGAACTACGATCATATTCTGTTACGGTTATCTTATAAGTTATGTGTAATTTCTAAATTCGTTATTATTTACTTTAAACTTGATATTATTATATTGACATTAACATTAAAGTATACAAAAATGCATATAATTTTTGTTAATATAAAACTATAATAGATGAATGGAAACGTACTCACATCCAGTTTAATTTTTCTAACAAAACGCACTGTTGTGTAAATGCTCAATAGTTTTAGTTAAAAATAAAATATTAATGATTAAACTGACTATAAGTATGCTTCTGATCATGTGTTATAATTTCTAGCTGTTTTAACAAAATAACTTGACCGCTCTAGTTCGCATATATGTAATAATAGTAATAAAAATATCTGAGTATCGTTTTGAACACGATCGTCGAAGTCGAGTATAATAATAGCAATAAAAAAGATCCGATGGTCGCTCAGAAAATTAAGAAATGCGAAAAATTCCTTGCTGGTTTTTGAAAATAAAAAATCAGTTTTAAAGCGAAATTATTTTTTTCGCCAAAACAAGTTAAAATATGTTAATTTTATTATGTCACTTTGGATCCCCGAGCACGTTATGAAATTTGGAAAATTTGACCACTGCTAACTGTTAACGATAAACGAAAGTTGTTCCGTTCATTACTCCCCAGCTGCCACTGAAAAACAAAATCTCTGAATAATTTTAGGGCAATAACCGCGATTATAAACATGCAACAACTTTCACGCATTTAACTACAAATTTCCAAACTTACAGTATACTGAAAATTTAAAAAAATTTTAACCGATTATCTTATTTTAAACTTTTCGGATCATTCAACAGCTCGAGCCTTTAAATTGTTAGAATGCGTTTGGAGCAATAATGACGACACTTTAAAAGGGGAATATCTAAAAATAATTCGTACTTCTGTCATTGTTATAGAAAATAACACAAAGCGCTATTGGCAACATTTTACATTAATATAAAAGACTTTTTTCCATTTGCAAACAATGACCATTTTGTTTGCACGTGAAGGGAGGACTTGCATATTTGAAGGAAATTAATTATCCTAAATTTCGTTTTGATATTTCCATGGAGATAATTAGTGCTGTCACAGATTTCTTTACGTCGACTGAAGAAAAGCCGATTTTTTCATTATTCGCAGATCTCTGAAACATATTAGAACAGTACGCTGCAATACTTTTTTCACCGACTCTAACCAGATAAGCTATAAAATGCTGGTTTTCAAATACTAAAAAATAGCGATTAAAACGGATTTTTAGGCTATTCTATTTTAATGTAGTTATGAAGTTGGGAGCATGTTTCTGATGTGCACCTTGAATGTCTTGGAATTAATAAATTTCTTTTATGAAATTAACTATATCTTTTCACACCAATTTTTTGAGTGTTCTGTGTACTTGAATACTTTCGACTTCATTTAGTTGCAAAAGTTTTTTTCGCATCAAACAAAACCGATAGGACGTGATATACTTTTTTATCAGTGCAGCGTATAATACGTGACGATTTAATCGAACCTACAATTCCAAAATTGGGTTTTAAGTTCCTAGTAATAGTCGATAACTGTATAACTTGTTTTTAAAGTTTACGAAACGTGCAGATAGTAGGCCTAACGTTTTATAATTCACCGCATAAATGTACGTTATAGTTCGTTTTACCGAATAAATTTTTTTTTTTTTGTTTTCAAATCAAATCAATATATTTTTTATAAAATTCCACAGGTGCGCAAAATGGCGAGAGTAGTGGAGTGGAATAAATTCGTTCGAGCAGAAAATTTTACAATAAGAAGATTTTACCCAAATTTCTAAACTTTTTTTTTTTTTTTAAATTACAACTAGTCCGTATGAACTATCCAGCAATTTTGACGTAAGAGTATTGACGTGAAGACGCTATCAATCGGGCGGCAGAAGCCTCAAAAGAATGTGTATAAAATGGTGGTTAAATAATCTCATAGGGCTTATTTCGCTTAAGCCTTCGTCTTATGCTACATTAACTATCTAAAATAGTACTTGCTTCCGTATTTGGATACTAGTGTAATCTGTCTTCATGGCGAAGAACATATCGTCTGATCTCTGTCATTACGGTAAGAACATTATTCGTAAACTTAAAATTATAATATCCTTTGGTAAATTTTAAATTAAGTACTTAACTTATCAAATAAAAAAGGAACAACTTGTGTATGAACAAGACTTTGAAAATAACTGCAAAAAGGACAAGAATACATAATTACATATACCAATTCACTGAACTCTTACATTTACATTTCATACATACATTCAGCTATGACAATATCCCCTCGTATGTACATTCATACTAAAAGTCATGGAAATATTCCAAGTACATACACACACATCTGCTCATACTATAAAAAGCAAAGTAAGTTTATTAGAACAGATAATTTTTCCCATTTTTTATTTCTTTATCTATTTATAAATTTATTCATTTTTATTTTTATTTATTTATTTACTCAATATGTGATCATAAGTACCGAGTTAATATTTTACTCCCATGTTTGTGATTATTTAGTAAACTTTTTACGTATGCCAATAAAGAGTTATACATAACAGTTGCGGCATGCGTGAAATTTATAATACCTGGGAATCTGGGCGTAGTATTCTTTAGAAAACCTTGTTAAACCAGGTTTAAAAGCAATCTTAAATTTACTCCTATTTGCAGTCACGTACATGAGTATTGGAATTTATATATGTACCGCTTAACTTCAATAACGGAATAAGTGAAGTATTTTTCATACCGCGATTTATAATTTTCAGTTCACTGCCTCCCGTAGAGAATTTTTAAAGGTTTTAAATGACATTTAGCACCCCCTCTCCCCACACACACAGAAAATGATTTCACAGACTGATATGGAGCCAAGTAAACTCTACATAAATTATAGGGCGGAAAATATTGCGGTAAATAATAGAATAAAAATTTAATTTTCTTGATTTATTAGTTCCAAAAACCAATTTAACTTACTGTTAAATTTTATACTTAAATATTTCATATCCAACACTCTATCAATTGCCAGATTACTTGCGATTTTAAGATTTATGCTTTCACTGGACAAGTAATTATGAGAGCTACACAATGTATATATATATATATATATATATATATATAGTTTATAATAAATTTACAATTAATCCATTACAGTTTAACCAATCAATTACAGAATCAATTTCCGATTGAGCAAGATTTTTCAGGACATCCGAATAACGATAATTAATTAATAAAACTGTATCATCATCGACATATACCATTAATTCATGTGGGACATTTAAATTGCATAATTCATTTATATAAATCAGAAATAGGAGAGGACCCGAGATACTTCCTCGTGACACCCCGACGAAAATCATTTCATGATTATATACATTGTTAATTTTAGTGACGTATCTCCTACTTTCTAGGTATGATTTTAACTAATTTATTATAAACCCTTGAAAACCTGCATTCTCCAGTTTAAGAATTAACAGTTCATGATTTGCAGTATCAAATGCCTTTTTTTTTTATATCAAAGTAAATGACAGTAACGTATTGTTTGTAAGTTTTCTGTAATATACATGGGATGCATGTTCAAATAGGGACAGCCAATCTTTTAGAAACCCGTACTGGTTTTTACTAGAATAATAATTAGTCACTGTTAGATAATTCATCCATCTTTATTTTAAAACATTTCTCAAAAATTTTTGATGGAGTTTACTCTCTTACATTGTACTATTATCTTAAATCCACGATTCGTTTTATCGGTCATTGTTATCGCAAATTCTTCGAAAATTGTGAAATTCTTGTTCAACACTTTTCCGAAAAAAAAAAAAAAAAAAATGGGAATTCTGATATGTGTAATTCAATTTTGTTTCGGCTTTTAAAATATTCTTCTGAATCATTTTATCCAACGACTACTGCATGATTTTAGGATTGTTGTTTGATTTTTTTTTTTTTCTCCATTATTTTACTTATTTTTTTCTTACATTGTAGTCTTTGTCCAGTGTGGCTGTGACTAACTTCTTTTTCTCATAATGCATTGTGAGCATTGCCAGGCAACTGTGGTCATAATGTGAGATAGAAATATTTATCTATTTATCTATTTTTTCTTTTGCTCCTTTTTCCAGAATGAAAAATCTTGTTTGTGTTTGTTTTGTTTCATTGAGCATTGTGGGCACTGCCAGCAGTTGCGGCCACAATGTAGAATGAAATTTCTCTTCCTGAATTTTCTATTATTAGTATTTTTTAATATCTAGTCGTGTCGTAGTTTGCTGGCCAAATGAACTGTTCTGTTCGGGCCAAAAAAAAAAAAAAAAAAAAAAAAAAATGATTCTTTAGACTTTTACCTACATCACTGTATCATTATTCAGAATCATTCAAACCAGTTTTGTTAAAATATTCTTCGCATTCGGTACAATCTTTTCATCTCTTGGTAATAGTGAACTCCTACCTGCAAAAACCCCGCCTTTTTAAATACATTTTCGTTTTATTAATTTCGAATAAAAAGCGGAAAAACTTCAAATTCTTTTATATCAAATTGTGCAGTTGTAATGAACTTCAATAGTACGTCTATAGTAATTAAGTACATTAATTGATTCCGATTAAAGCACATGCAGACAATTAGGAAAAGTACACTTGTCCATTAATTTACTACATATATATATATATATATATATTCACTGCGTAACTGCTTGCTAAAATATACTGCAACTTATTCAAACCGTTTAGCATTCAACGTCGTAAAAAGTTGAAATTTCCCGTTTCTCAGTTCTACGAACAAAAGTTACTATTTCATTTTTATATTAAAAATTACCTGTCCATAAAAAAACAAAAACGAATACAGGGAAACATTTCAGCTCACTTTTTTTGAAAAAACGCGGTGTCGATGGTCTGAAACGTTGCCTGTTTCACACTGTTGTTTTCTATTATCGTAATAAACAAGAAAGTGCGAAAGACAGCACGTTTGGCATTCTTTCCTTTTTAGGCTGAAAATGAAAGCGAAAACAGGTGTAGTTCAATAGAATAGATCGTTGGGTCATTTTTCAGCGCTTAAATGGGTCTGCAGCGCCGCTCTGCTCTTTGGATTATTCAGTGTCACAATCGAGCCAACTCGTTCTCGCCAACACTCAATATCATTCTATTCCGTTTTTTATCGCCATCAGCTTCTTCCTAACAACAAAATTTAAGATACTCCATAAAATTTTAAATAATCCGCATTCTATCTTTACATTCTTGTAACGTGCTAAATCAATTTTCAAGCGGATCTGTAAAATTTTCTCGTATTACGGGGGCGTCGATATTCGCACATGACCTTTTTTTAATATCATCTCAAGTGCACACACCCTCGTTATTAATACAAAAGCCGTTTTCAGTTATTTAAAAAGATAATACTCGTAATTACGGGTTTTTTTTTTTTTTAAATTGCGACTTCAAGATTTACTCTGAAAATTAAAAAAAAAAAAAATGCACTAAAAGGTAATAGATAATTTTACTTAATAAGAAGAGATATTTTAAAGAATGACATGTGATTATTTTTAAACGATATTCGTACCTTGATTAGGGTCTGGATAGTATACACCAAATTCAAATTTCGACAATTAAAAACCGTACTAGATGATTATAATAATACACTCGTTTTCTATAAGTGTCAACTATTAGAAATGTTGGGAATATTTAATTCGTTTTTTTAATTGTTGCAGTTTGAAAAGTATTGCCGAGCTTCGTATGAATGTTGTTTAGAAATAATCATAATATCTTTCCTTCAAGGTATATCTTGCTGCAGAATATATTATTTTTTATTTTTAGTGCGGGTTTATTAAATTTCAAAATCAGTCTTGAAGTTAGTATTTTTTTTTAAACTATTTTATCTCGTAACTTTTAGTGGAAATATTTTTAAGTAAACTTAAAATGCTTCTACTTTTGGAACTGTATAAAAAGCTGGATATTGATTTAAGAATGTAATGTTCAAGTTCCATCACTGAGATCTTGTAATTTGCGATCGGCTTATTTGAAATTCACTTTCTTTATTTAAATCTAAATTTGTATAAGCTAATATTAACAATTATTTGTCACTACGCTCGTCGCCTCTTTAATTTTAAAGCTCTGATTGTTCATGTTTTCTCTACATTTTAATGAAAATTACCTAGCTAATTTTTGTCCGTTTATACCGAGTAAAAGAAATATTAAGGTGACTCCTTTTTCAACATTATTCGGTAACTACTCAACCAGTAGTCACACCGGTATGGTTCGGTACTTATATCACTACCATTGACCGGGAAAATTAAACAAAGTCTATCGTTCGCATACACTCCACGCAGTCAAGAGTAATATTCAGTAACGTAAAGATTTGATTATAAATTTTATTTGTTTGTTTTTTTTTTTCTTCTTTTTTGCGTCATTCCTTTTTTGTTACTTTTCCGTTTGTACCTCTTAAAGGAGATCATGTATGCGAATTTGAATATACTTGTATAAGCTATCATTATGTATTTGTGTATAGATGCGCATATAGAGTGAATGTATGTACGCGCATGTTTTTATATTTATTTCCTTCGATATACGTATGTTAATTTAGGTGTATTTCTTTTCGATTTATAAGATAAGCATGAATAAGTTTGTAATGTGTTCAATTTGAATAAAAACAATAATAAGAGCATCGGGCACTCACGCAACGGGCATATTTGCCCTGTAATATCCACAACTTATTTATTTATAGAAAAAAACTAAATAAATAAACGTAACATTCGTTCTAGCAGCTTAATTAAAACTATTTCATCCGTATTATTAATCTTACTCTGTTTATGGCTTTCGGTCAAATAAAATGTACCTCCCTATTATTCTTCGTCGTCCTGTTACTTGTCATCGTAGCTATTGATATATGTTTGTAGTGTCTTATATTCAAGCAACCATTGATAATCTCTCAGTGCAATTAGCGCAGTTAATTTTCTTATAAAATTGAATCGGAGATGATATTATCTTTGTGCGTTAATAACTGGTGCAATAGTAGAGAATTGACCATATTCCGCACACATTGATTTGTCGAGACTCACGACGCAGTTAACGCTATTTGACTTAGATATCTAAATCAATGCACACTTCTACATTCGCACATATACCACCCTAACTCGCTCACACACGTGCACCCAGCTATTCAAATATGTACTGGTACTCAAGCCGTTTTCTACATATAACGAAACCGACAAGCTTGACACACTTATCTGCACATATTCATCATTCTTCACGTATACACACCGATCTGAAATTAATCACATAGCGAACCGTGTAACGATAAAGTAACGAAATAAATCAACGTACTATGCTAATTGTACAATAAAAGAAATGATAAGATTTATCAAATATCAGCCATTCTAACACCACCACTAGGAAATACTTCTTAAACATACAAATACGTCTCCGACTCAGTGTTTGCATATAACATCAGTGCACACTTACAGCTATCTCACACACGGGTCTCATTCCGCTTCATACTACCGCACCTCAAACCGTTAAATTTGTAACTATCAAAATCTACACACTAACATCCCTATCTCTTTGCAACAAACGACCCCGACAGAAACTCGTTCCGCATACATCTACCCACTCAACTGAAGTCGGTTAAAAACACAACCGGGTTGGAAAGGCGTATACTAGATTTTAAAACAATGTATGATCTACTAACTCTTATGCTTGTCCATAAATATAAAAATAAATTCGACATTTCGTTCAGGGAAGGTGTCACCAGAATATCCAACAAATTGTATGCAAGCGTACCAAAATATATGAAAAATATCACACGAGGATGCAGATTACTTTTCAGACCCCAATTAAAAATTTTAATTGTTTTGTCGACTCATCTAAAATCTTTTCCATATCCCTCCCTGCTACTATGTAAATACCTATTAACGTATTTACATGATTCCGCGCACAATTAATCACTTCTCCTTTTACAGATTAATATAATATTTATAATTCAATCAACTATTGTTAAGTTCGACTATTACATCTATTTTGTTTTTTCGTATTATCATGTATTTCATTTATTTTATTTCCATTCATTTCTTTTTGTCTCTATATTCATATTTGGATACCGAAGTTCCACTTAAGTTTGTTTTCTGTTTATTTTAAAACAAAAATTTATCGCTAAATTACGGCGATCGCAAAGTGTAAATTACCTTTTTCACAATCATCGCATATTCAAAAATTTTTAGTATCAAATGAATTATTATTTTATAAGGTCATCTGTTTACGCGACTCGAATAGTGGTATGCTGTATCAGAAAAAGGTTTACCATAACATTACATTAAACCTGGTGCATTTAAATTCATGCAAACATGACCTCGAATAGGCGACGGTTCAACGTGCTAAATTTCATCTAGTGTAATCCTCGATTTAATAATAAAAAAGAAAATAATTTATCTGGAAGGTGATTCAAGGAGGAATATGGATACTGGGGTTGGGTGTACAAAAGTCAACACCCAACCGCAATATCCATATTCCTGCTTGGATCCCTTTCCAGATAAATATTGACCTATCGCTGAAACGAAGTGTAAACACAATAAGTCCCCTTTACACAGTGGAAGTGGCAGATAGGGCAATTAACAGATATCCGGGACCATCTAATTTAGATAGAGCTAAGGCAGTTGGCGAGGCAGAAGGTCACAACACCTCATACGAAGCCCGACTCAATGATGCCTGTTCCGCACTGCATGCAGGACTATGTTACAACTCACACAAAAGGCAATAATTTCCTCCTAGTTACTGATTTCCTGCTATCTTTAAACATGATTAAAAGTCAAAAATACAACAATGCGCTAGTACTAAAAATATACCACTACTTGCACCAATTGTATCTAATGGACAATCACGTGTCGCTGCTGTGGGTTCCTGGATACATTGAAGTGCCTGGTAATGAGAGGGTCGACGGAGCAGCACGTTCTGTCTTGCTCTCGCTAATGTCCGAGGAAGCGGAGATATCGTCATCAGTGGCGTATACATACTGGAAGGCGTACGGAATGGGCAGCTGCTTCAAGATTCTTAAAAATCATTAAGCCCACAGTTAAATCATAGTGGCCACCGGAAGGAACGTTCCGATGCGACTTTAAGATTTTCGACCGGCTGCGAATCGGTCACATCGCTATTTCCCATAAACATATAATCGACAAAACATCATTTACGGCTATGCGTCCCTTGTGCGGCCAGACTAGCGTACCGACAGTTTCTCATATACCCCTTATCTGCCAAAAATTTACTGTGTTACGAAAACAACTTGGCCTACTGAGAAACATTGAGGGGATCCTCTCAAAGGAGGCAATTTTCATCACCAAGGTTATTGCCTTCGTTAGAATGAGCAGCTTAACCCAGCATATTTAAATGACCCCCCTCCCCCGTATATGTGCTGTAATGACCATAGTAGTTGCACACAGCACATACCATTTAAAAGGGGAAAAACACAACAAACAAACAAACAAAAACAAAAAAAAAAAAAAGTATCTTCTATTTTTTACAGAAGTACATTGTGACATGGCTTTTCAGATGGTTTGTAAAGGTGATACAATTATTTCGTTTTACTAAAAATATGACTGCTGAGCATAAATTAAATATAGCGTTTTCCATAGTGTAAACAAGAATAAGACTCTTTTCTAAACTACCGATTGTTGTAAATGAAAATCATTATAAAAAATTTTGTGACATTTCTTCGTGACAATTCCTTCGCGAGGGCCAAAATTTTAGATTGAACCCAACCATAAAATATACCTACGTCAAAAATGAATGAGCATTTCCGAACTACTTTGTAAAATTGCTTTTAGGAAGTTCATAGTGTCTATTAAACGTTTTTAATGTGGTCTTTTTACCTGGTTAATTTAATACAAAAAAAAAAAAAAAAAAAAAAAAAAAAAGGCTTCTAGTTAACTTTGGTCTGGACAGTTTTCTCAAAGGAAACAGAAAAATATTAATTTTGATAAAATTATTTACGAGTTTGAAAAAGAGCAAAAAAAAAAAAAAAAAAAAAGAAAACATCATAGGACGAGAAATTAAAATATTAGCGGGTCAGAACGTGTTATATTAGTTTATTTTAATTTCCCTTTGTATATTCACTTTTTGCACGCTAAAAAACGGCATGGAAAAACAACACGTGCTGTTCATCCATCTTCATTATTACACTAGTGGGAGAACGAAAACGGAATAACATTTCATGTTTGCTTCTTGCATTGGGAAGCAAAATTCTGATCACGTTTTTAGGCCCCGTTGCTGAAGCGATAGTAAAAACAAGAGCCAAAAATAACTTATTAATTTCATTTTAGCCGATAAAACTGGTCAATTTTTATTCATTTTATTTCTGAATCGTTCTTAATGTAATAAAAAATTACGCGCTAAGAGCCCTGTCATTTGATTAATTCGGAAAAACCGAACACATTGGACACCCTATCACGATTCCAGAGGGGAATATTAATAATTTTCCGACTTCTCATGACTGATATGCGTTTTAATCATTAATCCTCGACGGAATTATTTCTGTAAATTATTTAATATTCAGAGAATAACATTTTATTATTGCGCGAATTGAGAGGGTTATATAGTCTTTATTGTTTTTCTCTTTCTCTTTCTGAATTAAAAATTACTGAAAAAGGTTGTCTCTGACGAATTGAAAAGGACAAAAAAAATCATTAACACGTTCTACTTGTATCTGCTGGGCTCATTTTTTGCCGCTCTGTTTTGTGTACCAGTATATATGTTTGGTTAAACGCGTACTTTGAATGAATAAAAAATGCCTACATTTTGTTTAATAATTTTTTTAATTCCGTGCAAACTGAAAACACTATCGCCGCGTGTAAAAAAATTTCAGAATAATTTAAACTTACATTACTAGTATGTAATTTGGTAGGGTTCATCAGGGGGTGAGTAACGGTTAGTAGTATTTTTGTTTTCATTTCTAATTATACTTATCATTTCAATTTATTCGTTTATTTGCTTTATTCAATTAAATCATGTTTATCTATCTCATTATCGTTAATTATGTTTCTCATATTCTATTTATTCATGTCAGTTAATTTAGTTAGTTGTTCATTTCAGTTAATTTTAAATATTAATAATTTTATTCCATTGTGCAAAGTTAATTCGTCGCCTATTTATCTGCACTGTTCAGTGTGAATCGTCGCTGAAAATATTCACATGTGCTCTATTGTTATTTATTGCCTAAATATCATCCGTTTATTGTTGGCCGGATCAATTTGTTTACTTCGAGTTTCAATATTTTATTCTCTTTTTTTTTTATAATTATTTTTATTAATTGTTTGCTACCTTGTTTCGTATTACGAGTTTCTTGCTTAGTTTCGGTTTTTCCCTTTCGTTCGATCCGTCGTCGTTTCATTAAAAACAGTCTTATTAAAGGTTAGTTATGTGTTACTTTTTTGTTCAACCGTGTTTGTCATTATGAAAAATATAATTTACTCTTTACCATTGCGTTGCTTCAATCGTTATTATGCGATATCGTTTAATATTCGTTTTGCTTAAATTAATTTGGAACCTTTTATTTTAAGGCACACTGGTTATGAAAAAAGGAATATCGATTACATTGCCGATTCTCGAACGAACAGAGTATTTTCTTTTGGCAGGAGTTAATATGTTAAAAAATAAACGCATTCAATAACGAGAAATCGTAATGCGAGAACGAAAAATGCAAGAAAATAGAGAGAAATAAAAGAAAACAAGAAATTGGAAACGCAAAAAGAAAACGATCGAATAAAGAGGATTTTCGAATTAACTAATTAAAATTAATTAACTTTATACAATTCTAAACGATTGCTTATAAAAAAAAAAAAAAAATCCCAAATATTATACGAACACAAAAGAAGATACATTTTTATGACGTAGTCACTCATTATGTTCCTACTACTAAGAACCTAGATCTTTTCTCACGGAGTTCGAGCCTTCCTAACTTCTACTTTCACTATGAGCGAGCTCACTGCTACTTTTCGTAAAAATATATAAACTCATCTCCTGCCTTAGAAGTAATTTCCTATTCTGTCCTTAAAAATGTTCCTAAACAATCCTAAGGAATCCTTTTAAACATTTTGAACTTTGTCCTCTTTTCTGGCTCTATTCCTCCCTCATGAAATTCTTGCATAATTTTTCCCATTCCAAAGTGTAAAGACTCTTCGGTTTTTCGTTATGTTTGCCTCGCAAGCTGTCTTAGGAAACTGTTCGAATCCATGTTAAACAAACGCCTCGTTTGGTGGTTGGAGAATAGTAATGTATTCCCTAATAATATGTGTGTATTTAGTCCTAGTCATGGTCCTTCTGATCGTGTTGCCTCTTTCCTGTGTCACATCTATAAGTCATTCATCCAAAACAGGTTCACATTGGCCGCTTTTGTCGATGTCTCAAGTTCCTTCGACACCTTTCATCTCCTAACTCTTCGAAATAAAATGTTCTTCATTAATTTACCTCCCCATTTCACTTCTTTAATTATGAATCTCTTCCAAAATAGTGTAAATTCATCCTATCAGCTGATTTCAGCGGTCTTCCACGAGAGTCTTGTCTTAGCCCCATTTTCTTTAATACATATTCTTTTATTATCGTTTCATTTCCTATAACTTCTTCCTCTCTGTTCTTAGCGGACGACATTTTTTTTTATACTGTTGTTCCTAATATTCTAGACGCTCGTCATAAGTTGCAGGAATCCTTATGTACTCTGAAAAGATCCTTATCTGAAATCCACCTTATGATCGCTTCTTAAAAATCCTCATGTACTATTTTCACTCGGCGTCCCTACAATCCAACGTTTATCAGCGTATCTATTAATAATTTGAGCTTAACCTTTGTTACTTCATTTCGGCATTTAGGGATCTATCTTAACATTCGACTATCCTTCTCAGAATATCTAAATTATCTTCATTCATCTACGCTAAACAACCGCTTGAATATCCTAAAGGCGTTGTCGTCTTACAATTGAAGCGGGAACTCTGTGGCACTCCTTACGCTCTAGAGTTTTCTCTACGGTAACGCATCCTATTCTCTTCTCTCTAAGTTGATTGTAGTTCAAAATGCAGCCCTTCGCTTATGTGTTTTAAATTCCAGCCTTATTCCTGCGATTCTAACTGAGTCTGGTATTCCTCTTCCTTCGTAGATCCCATCTTGCTTGCCGGTTTCTTATTAAGCGCCTACCTATTCTCTCAAATAATCTTGTCCGTGTATACTCGTCTCCATTACAAGATTGGCATTTTGCGTCCAGTAAAACTCCCATTCATTTCCAGGTTTCCGCTCATCTAATTAAATTTGTTCCCTTTGTTATTTTTTTTGATAAACATTTATTCTTTCACTTCCATTTTTTTGACTTTATTCATTCCCCGATTCTGTTCTCTTTGCCTTCTGATTTGAAGTTTCTTCCTTCCTCGTAAGCTATTAACGAGTATAATCGATTAGTCACATCTGTTTTCCCTGATCACATATCTGTCTAAACCGATGGATACAAAATGGCTAACGGGATGGGTGCATCAGTCTTCATTCCCGCGCTTAACTATTCAAATGTATTTAAATTTTCACCATTCTCCTCTATTTACTACACAGAGTCGTCTGCAATTCTACGTGCCATTGAACTCACTATTTCTGTTCCCGACCACAAAAATTTTCTTTTAGTATCTGACTCTAGACGAGTTTCTAATTGTACTCCCTATATTCATCCATCTTCAGATCCAGTCATCCTACACATTCGATCCTTAAATTCTGTCTTTTCTCGCCTCACGCCCATTGCACATAAGTTTCCTGTGGGTCCCCAGTCATGCTCGGATTGATGGTAATGAGAAGGCTACCTTGATCGTTTGGCTTTGACTTCTGGATGTCTTGTCCGGCGATTTCCTTTCTCCGAATTGCTAAGCGTAGCTGAAGAAATTCAATTTGAAAATTGGAAACCTTTACACGGTCCTTCTTTTACAAATCCTTGGTCTTTGTATCCGACTATTTAACCGTTTCCACCTTCACACCGTATGTTTTTAGATTTTCCACAACTTCATCGCTCTGTTATTTCTTTACTTTGTCGTCTTCGCTTCGGTCATAACTATCTTCCTGCTTCCCTTTATCGGTTTGCTATTATTTCCTTACTTCTTTGTCCTTTATGCGTAGATAACACATTCGATTGCGACGCTGATCACATTTTCTTCGAGTGTGCATCTTTGTCCTCTGAAAGATTAGTTCTATACTCAGATCTACTATCCCGTAATAACCCCACGCCATACTGTGCATCCTTTATTTTCGTTTTTTCCCTCACTGCCAATTGTTCCTACTGTTGCTAAATTTAATTCGCCACCGTATAAACATTTAAGTAAATTCTTCATCATCTAACTTAATATTCTTGTTCCTTCGCAGCCTTTATCTAGTGCATTGTGGATATCTTTGTTCGGATAGAGTGATGTTAGGTTAAGATGGTGTGTATCTTCTTGGACCAGTGTGAACTCTACGCTAATTTTTAACAATTATGCTGATATTCTCTGAGTTAGAATTGCTTTTCCTCTTATCCTTAATATATTGTAAGCTTGTCGTCTGCAGTTGCCGTTTGAATGCCCGATAAATAATCATTTTCCTTATCTGGACGGATATTGTAAGCACTGCTTTGCAGTCGCAATTGTGGTGTGAAATAGCGATTTATTTTTTCTCGTTCAATCGGGCATTGTGGGCACTGCTTTGCAGTTGCGACTATACTGTCAGATGGGGCTTTTCTGTGGGCGCTGCTGAGCAATCGCAGTCATGGATAAAAACTTTTCTTCTTTCTTCAGGTGTGCTGATTACATCGCATGTAGTTCTATATAGATATGGCATAAACAGGCGAAAGCGCTAGCAAGGCATGACAGCTTCCCTAGAGCTTTTCTCAAAATTTTCTTTCTTACGTTTATTTCTCTTTGGACTGCTAGTTGTACTAGTTTTAATATGGACCTCTTTTGGCTCTTTTGTTATTTCTTCTTAGTAGTTCTGGCCATTTCCTTCTTCTCCGAATAACTCCCCGAACGACTTGGCTTTTTTTTCGTTCTATGTTTTCCTTTTTGATGATGGGTAATCGAACGCTGCTGACAAACCCAACACAATAAAGAAAGAAAAAAAAAAAAAAGATGCATTTATTAGATGTTTTAAAAAATGATTGTAGATATTTTAATAACTGGTTAGTCCAATTCCATACAACGAAACATTATCGCTATACAGCCCAGATTATTAACGGTACACAAACTTTTGTAACCCAGAAGATCTGGAAAGTATCGACGGGAAATACAATAACAGACCGTAATGATTTCCTTAAAACGTCCGCAGTTACATGTTATAATGTCAATATGCGTGCAGCTTGGAATTGAAAATGAACCGTTCGTTTTGACCTCAGACCTATTTACTAAATCTGTGGGATATAAATAAATTATAATTCGTGGAGATTGCAATGACTGAGAATTAGGTAAAATTTAACAATACAATCCGACAGACTCCAACGAGGAGCCCCGTATTTTAACATTAGAATGACTGAATAAATCGAGGATTCAAGGAATATAATTCTCGTTCGATTTCCTCATCCGAAAACTACACTGTAAATTAAAACAATTTTGCGTTGCTTGCAAGACGTTTTATGCATTATCGAAAGCTCGGGCCATTTAGAAAAGTACGGAAATCTTAAATATCACGAATTCGATAGTTTAATTTCCGTCAGAATTTTAAAAAATCCACGAAATTATTCGTTACGTGAGATATTTTGTATAAGTTGAATCGGTTTTAATTTGAATTTAAAATGTCGGAGGTTTCAACGGTGAAACCGCGTGTTCAAACCGACGGAAATTTCTAATGCGATTATTTTACACTCGGTCGATGGGAAAATTTTTGAACCTGAAATTGGTTTTCCCATCAGCGCTGTTGCCACTATCATCACGTAGCGACTGAACTAATAAAACTAATAAACTTGAATATCGAAATTGGAAGTGGTTAGCGGGAAAAATAGGGTGAAACGAGACGAAAAACTAATAAACATAGTCGAAAAACTTCGTTACAACAACAGCGCCGCTGAAATGAAAAACAGAACCATTATGTAAACAATTTGGCCACGCGGGAAATGGATTCGTTTTCAAGCACGAAAGAATTTTGTGGCTTTTGCGCGAGTTCGATTAAGTCATTAATTTATCTTTTCTGAAAACCTGATTCGACTAATTTGCCATTAACGTTAGAACTTCGTCATTGAAGTATACAAACGGTCTCAGGTGATTAATCGCGGCAACTGCTTAACATGATCAGCTGAAATGAAGTCGCTTTTGGATTTTAAAAGCGAGCGCGCATAGTGATGTAATTTTATCATCACGGTTCGCATTAGACTTGAATTGAACTTCATGGATGACGTTATCGCATTAAATCAAAAAAAATTATCATAATCTTCCCCGGGTTAATGTTTACAGTGTAGACGAATAGCCTAAATAAACGTTAGAAATAGAAAAAAAGAAAAGGGCAAATATATATAAAATAATAAAATACTTTCGGTAAAAAACTGCTTGTTTCTCTTCGTTTGGGTCGCAAAGCTTAGAAAGTTTATTTAAATTTCAGTCTCGAAAAATCTACTGCTAACATTTATGTTGCTCAAGAAATTTTTCAAACCCACAATGAAAAGCCTTTCATCGGGGAATGATAAAAATTTAGCCTATGCGATTCGCTACGACGATATTTCATTAGCGAAATGTGAAGTTTCTTAATACTTTTCCTAACACAATTTTAATCGCTTACCGCAGTTAAACGCGTAACACGTTATTTCAAAGTCATCCTTTAAAGATGTCTTTTATATCTGACCTAATACTTCTATTCTGATAGTTAGCGAATTTCTTACCCGGTTAACGGTACCCATAAAATATGGTGCAACGGATGTTGGAAACATTATTATCTTTTACTTCGATAAATTTAATCGTCTGAATAAAGTGTTACTTAACGAAAGCTGATTGCGCGGTTCGTCTGTGGTGTCGCGACAGCACAATCTCTTCAAACAACTTAAAATATTCCCTCGCCCTGCAACATTATTCGCTTCGTAATTCAGTAACTCGTAAAATGTTTTCAGTCAGCCGCTTAATCACCGTAATCTCGCGAAAATTCTTTTTTCCTCTTCGCTAATACCGATCTTTCCGCTTAAACTAGTTCGTTCGATTGTGACATTTAATTTTAGTTCTCTTATCGACTAACCTTTTTTCCGGCAATTTAGTTTACCTCGAAATTAGATTACTCCCATCGAATAACAATAAAGTAACCTTATTATTTCAAATGAATTCTCGCTAAAGATTTTTCTCTTCAATTATCCTCGTATTCTTATGAGAATTACCGCTGTTCGAATCCTGAAGAAGCTGAATTTTCTTCTGACGTTTCGACATATATATATATATATATATATGATATATATTGGTAAAACCCTGAATTTACACGAACGATGTTCTTATTCCGGCGACTAGGCAGCACTTTGTAGTCAAACGACGTTTTTACACATCGAATTATCGCAGCAATACTTCGCTTTTTATTTTTATTGTGCCTTCTTCGATTATCGAAGGTTAGCATCCACATCTTGCACTGCTGTCTTCCATGACTGTCGATCCCGCGCTAAAACTGTAGCACGTATATTTGACAGCGAACATGTTCTTTTACGTCCATCCCTGCGAATACCTTCTATCGCATCGTTTGCACAGCAAATGGCCCAGATAATTAATTTTCCTCACTTTTATCGTTCTGATTAGTTCTCTATCTTTCTTCACACGTTTTGGCACCTCCTGATTTGCTTTAGTCGTCTATGGTATTCATAATGGCCTTCTGTAAATCCATGTCTCTAAGGCCTCCAATCGGTTTATGTGTTCAACGTGCGGTGTCCAATTTTCTGGCGCTTACAACAACATTGATAGTACATAATATTTGACTATTCTCCGTCGCAACGCAACGGTCATTTGTCATGACGGCGAAAAAGTTCTGTAATTTGTTAAATGTTAGGCGCGCCATTTCGATTCTAGCTCTAATTTCCGAGCAGACCGGGTTCATTATCGAGCGACCCCAAGATATTTAAATTTATCAACTTGTTCCGGGATTTTATTTCTAATTTTTATCTTTATTCTTGGAGGTGTTTTCTTTATTGATCCGCCGTCACTTTCGTTTTTGACGCATTCATTTGTAGACCAAACTGCATCAAAAACGAAAGTCTGCTAAAGATGGGGAACAACATCTAGTGAAGAAAAAGAAAGTACGTAAGAAGTGTAGGAAATTAAAAGTGTAAGAACTTAGTGTGCAGCGGTGAGCGCTTCCGCAAAAGAAAATAACATTTATAAATAATCAGCATCATAAACGCAGTCGCGATCCGAAACATGAAGTATGCAATGACGAGAGGAAACAAAAGAAAAACGAAACAGAGATGAAGAAGGAAAACAATGATTAAAACGAAGACGTATGATGGAGGAAATAGGAGGAAATAACAGATAAATCGTTGAACCATGCCGAGATGAGGATAGAGGCTGAATTAGTAAAACGAGCAAGGGTTATAAAATGAGATTATGTAAGGTATCGGACCGAGATTTGAAGCGGCTCTTTTGGATAATAAAATGAGAATTTATTGATAAAATGGCCATTACAGAGAACGAGTCAATAAAGTTTTTGCCAGCGATGCCGCGCCTAGGAATCAGAAGGAGGTTGATGTAAATGAAAAACAAACTAAGGATAGATTAGAAATTTAGGGAACAAATGGGGAAAGGATAATCATGATGGCAAAGAGGAGCGTGCGTAAGACAGTTTCAGACCAGGGATTGTTGTAGGAGGAAAGTATCATAAAAAAAGCCAGCCGGACTATTTTAAATTAAAAATGGAAGAAGGAAATTATAACGTTTATATTATGAAAAGTTTCATTTCACGAAACAATATCATATCTAGAAGCGCTAAATCGCAGTATAAACACATTACCGAACCAAGCATGGACACAATTGAGTCCTGTTGATGTTAGGGGCTTACTTCGAACGTTCTAAAAACTTAAAGATTCTTCGGACAATGATCGGATATTTCTTAAAACATAAACTAAGAATTATTTATTAGGCATATCTCGGAAGTTTGTTATTAAATTTTGCAATAATTATTAATTTACTATTTATTAACAAAAAAGCGGTGTGCAGAAAAATTTAACTTTGAATAAAAAGAAAATTTATTTTCTCGCCTGTGGCTATCTTTATGTTCGCGATATTATGTTACGATAAAATATATACTCGTACTTTAACTTCAGCTTAATATGGCGTCTCTTTTTTCACGCTTATACAAATAGTTTCTAAAAATGAGGTCGTACCGTTTTGGTCTCAACGATTCGGTCTCATTACGTTTCGGACTCGTCATTTTTCCAAGTAGACCTAATTTAGCGCTAGTGAGTTTTTAATTACTTTTTTTTCAGTTTTTGAGGCATAAAAAAATTATTAAATAAAAAAATACCCGCGCGAAATTAGGAGTTAATTTGCTTAGAAAACAAGTCTGTTGTTTCCAATGCTTTTTTTCGTTCATATATCGCTTAAAAAATTAACTTGAAATGCCGATTATATGTTCATTTAGCGGATCATTTCGATAAAACATTTCGGAAAAAATTAATCAATCACGGCAATAATTTTTTATTATAACATTTTTGTTTCCCTTCAAAAAAGAACCATATGCCATAATACATTTTACATGCACAAAAAATGAAAAATAAATCAATATAATGATTATAAAAAACTACTAATTTTAAAAAAAGTAAAATCGATCTAGCATCTGAATTTTATTGAAAAAATTTGTTTGTTAGTCTTAAGAAGTTATTCTCCCGTTTTCATGTTTGTTTTATTTATTTGTTTAAATTTACGTGCTAAGCACAGCTACTATCGGCTAGAGGCACGGATTATAGATTTATATGTTAAATAAACGAATTACGGTATTTATATTGCATAGTATAGCTTTTCATGGTGCAAGAAACTGATTAAGTTTGAAAGGATAGTAGGGTCATCAGAGAATATATTAGGCAAGGAGGAAGGGAAATTATGCGTTAATCTGAGGGAATTGAACTGAGGACATGGAGAACAGAAAGATCAGAATTACATATGTTGCAGATTGGAGCCCGTGTCTTTTGCAGTAAGTAACCATGTGTGAGTTACGTATGTCCAGCCGGAGTCTGATAACGATTATATCATTTTTTCTTCGGCTAAGGTGAGTCTTCCGTGGTCGGACATTCTGCTTAATTTGGCAAAGTTTATTTGAACACGGGATAGCCAGCCATCGTTGATTCCATAATGTGCCCAGAGCCAATTTAAGGTAGCCGACAAAGTCTGAAGCTGGCACCGGAGTGTCTGAAACAGGGAGAATCGCTGCGGCCTCTTTGGCTGTTCTGTCAGCCAACTCATTTTCAGGAATTCCCGAGTGACTTGGAATCCAAAGGAATGATATCGCACGAGACGAGGAAGATACCTGCAGTTTGACTATTTCCTTCGCAATGAGGCGTTGTTTATCACTGAAAACATCGGATATAGAATTTAAAGCCGCAATAGAGTCAGAATAGATTATTACTGAATTGTCTGTTTCCTGGTTCAAGAAGAATTGAAGTGCTAGGAATATTGCGTAAAACTCGGCCGAAAGGACGGAAAAGAATTTTTTTTTTTTTTTTTTTTATTTTATTTTTATGGCTACGCCAACGAAGAGCAACAGCCCAATCAGCCAAGGAATCTAAGTAATTGTTCAAAAGGAGAATAACATATTAGATTTCAATCTGGTGCGAGATTGAATGAATGAAAGAAGCTAGAATAGGAACAACTGACAAGGAAGGAAATGAGAGAACATAAGAATCATTGTATGGAGTAGGAAGACGAAGATCCAAAAGCCGAGAATAAAAGAGAGAACGTTCTGAAGAGAGTGAGGAACATTCGAAGAAGACGTGATTGATATCACCCAGAAAAAAGGAGTCCTCTGGGTGAAGAGGGCACCGCGGAGAAGAGACGAGGGAAAAACGATAAAGTGACGAAGGGAGAAAGGTATGACCGAAACGAAGACGACATATAGCGGTGATCAGGGGACGACAAAGGGAAGGAAACTTGTCAAATCAACTGGTGTCAGAGAAGGTAAAGGCTGGACGGAAAGATATAAGGAATTCGGATTTGCGAAAAGAGAAAAATAAATATCCTTCCATAATCTAAGGTGAAACTGTTTGGAAATATGATTAATATTTTGAGCGGAAAATTTATGAAGAGGATGTCCATTGGATGCTCCTGAGCGAGCCAAGGAATCAGCTACCTCATTACCCTCAATTCCAGCATGGCTAGGAATCCACAATAAATCAATTTGGATCGAACGGAACAGGAATAATTCGTGAATTTGATTGCGAATAAGGAGAATGAAAGGATCAAAAGAGGGCAACGGTAAGGGAGACGAGACCGCCTGCAAGACACTTTCAGAGTCAGCTATTAAAAGAAATTTGTCCGAGAGGATAGAAGAGGAAGAGATAAAAAGAATTGCATGAAGTATGGCAGCAGATTTAGCAGTAAATATAGAGCAACAGGAAGGAAGTTTAAAGGATTCGGAGTAGTTGTGAGAAGGAAAAACAAAGGCGGCACCAACCCCCTCAGCGCTCTTAGAACCATCAGTAAAAATAACGGAATGATTGGGAAATAAAGAGCTTAAATCCATGTGAAATTCAGATCTAACTATAGAGTGAGGAAGGAATTTGGCGGAACTTGACAAATGAAATACGTGAGGAGGATGCAAGAGACTGAAATAATTCAGAGAAAAGTACGGAGATTTATCATAGGAGAAAATATAGGGAGAAAAATTGGCAAGACGAACCGAAATGAAAGATAAAATTGGAATTCTGTTGGGAGTAAAACGCCAGTTGTGAAAAATAGAGCAATAGGCAGCTATAATTCTAGAGGAAAAGGAGGGAAGGCGTTTGATTAGGAAACGATAGCCTAGATAGGATCTGCGGATGAACAAAGAGAGTGATTTGGATTCAGAGAGGATGGCAGGAATTGGAGTAGATTTACGTGCACCCAGACAAAGACGAAGACAGGAATTTAGAATGCGGTCAAGCTTTAACAGAAGAGATCTAGAAGCGTTGCCGTATATATAGGAACAGTAGTCCAACTTAGAAAGAATAAGAGACTTATACAATAAGGAAAGAATGTAAGGATCACCACCCCACCTGTACGATGAGAGTGATTTTAAAAGATTAATCATTTTAAGGCAAGAAGTATACAAGCGACTAATATGTTCGTGAAAGGAGAGACGGCCGTTAAGAAGCACACCCAAATAACAGAAGCTCTCCACAAGAGGGACAGGATAATGATTTAAGGTTAGATAGATTGAGGAAGGATTATATGGACGGAAAGTAAAAACCACGGCCGCGGATTTATGAGGAGAGACGAAAAGATGAATATTGAAAAGAGCATTTTCTATAGTGGCTAATGACTTATTTAGTTCTAAGGCAGCATCTGTTAAGTTGCGAGAAGAAGAGTAAATAAGGATATCATCAGCATAGAATAGGGACGATGAATTTAATGGAAGAGAAGCAATATGAGAAGTATAGATGTTGAAGAGAGTAGGACTAAGACAGGAACCCTGAGGAAGACCACAAAAAACTTTTCTTGAAGTGGAATAACAAGAAGTGGATAGATGTACAGTCCGGCTTTGGAAGAGATTAATAATAAGGGAAACAACACAGTCCGGAAGATGTAGTGACAGCATTATATTTCTGAGAGTAGGGAGGTGAACATTGTCAAATGCACTGGAAACATCAATAAAGGCTGCGATAGTAAAATTTTTGTTTATATAGGAATTATAAATGTCAGAAAGGAAAACACTAATGCAATCAGGAGGACCAAGACAAGGACGGAAACCGAACATATTATTAGGAATTAAGTTATTATGTTCGAGAAACCAGACAAGCCGTTTATTTAACATGCTTTCAAAGAGCTTCCTTAAACAGGGAGCAAGTGAGATAGGACGAAAAGAAGAGGAGTTTTTCTTTGGTATGGGTATAACGATAAAGGAATTCCAAGAAGGAGGAGTGGAACAAGAAAGAAGAAAAGAATTATATATATTAAGAAGAGTCTCAAGAGATTGAATAGAGAGTTTTTTTATAATAAGAAAAGATATACCATCAATACCAGGGGAGGATTTGGAGGAGGACTTACTTAAAGAAGCACGAAGTTCATTAAGACTAAAGCTAGAAGATAAAAAGTGAGAAGTAGAATTAATAGAAAGAGAAGGAGAATGAAGCTCTTCGAGGCTGGGGACATAGGAAGGAGCTACGGAGTCCATGAATGAAATGAGGCTATCTTTCGAGATATTAAGATAAGAAGGTCGTTCCGATAAAGGAGTTCTAAACGCTTTAGCCATTTTCCAGACATGAGTCATTGGAGTAGAGCGGGAGAAAGAAGAACAGAACTTTATCCAAGCGGCTCTTTTTGAGCGTTTAAGAACGAACCTAGCCTTAGCATTCGCTCTTTTATGTGCAAGGAAGTTGGGAAAAGAAGGACAGGAGCGAAAAGATCTAAAAGTGGAAGTACAGAGATCGAACGCAGACTTGCAATCATTATTCCACCACAGGGATGAAGCATATATAGATCTATTTTTTAAAGAAGAATGGTACGGAGGAGCAGATAAGGAAAGAGCAAAGGAAATAGATTGAGTGAATGACTGATATTGGGATATAGGATTCCTGTCAATATTGATAAAAGGAAAAAATGAATCGACAATACGGCGAAACATCGACCAATCGGTTTTAGGAAGGTACCATTGAGGAGTATGAAGGAGTTCAGGCTGCACAGGAGGAGAAAAGTTGTTAAGGGATATGATAATGGGAACATGGTCGCTTCCAAATGTGCCATTTAAGGTTTTCCACGAACAATTAAAACCGAGGTTAGGAGATGTAAAGGTTAAGTCAATTGAACTAAACGTAATTGGATTCCTATAGAAGGTAGGAGAATTATCATTCAGTAAAAAAAGATTATTACGGAGAAAAATGTCTTCAAGAATAACACCGTTACTATTATAATTGGAGCAACCCCAAAAAGGAGAACGAGCGTTCCAGTCTCCTCCTATAATAAAAGGGGAAGGAAGCGAATCAAAAAAAACAGAAAAAGGAAAGTTCCGAAGATCAAAATTAGGAGGAATGTAGACAGAGATAAAGTTAAGAGGACAAGCAGAGTTGTTTGGGATGGAAATATGAACTAAATTAGGAAGTAGGGAGGAGGATGAACTGAATAAGCGAATATTGTGAGAATAGAAAAGAATATCATTTCTAATCAAAACAGCAGCTCCTCCATAGCCGTTATTTCGACAGGAACTGACTAAGGTGAAACCTTTAAAGTTGATGTCAGAAGAATCCTTTAACCATATCTCAGAAAGCAAAGCCACGTCGATTTTGTGAAAGTCCAGCAAGCCCTCCAAAGCATCCTTGTTGACTCTAAGACTGCGACAATTCCATTGCAGAATATTAAGTTTGTAAAAGCCATTATGAATATAGATCAGGAGTAAATTAAGATAGACGAAGACATGATGATGAGAGTGAGGGTAGGTAAAAAAGTATAATGGGTTAATATAAAAATAATATGATAGGGCAGTAGGGGAACGGGATAAAAAAAAAAAAAAAAAAAAAAGAAGTAAGAGAATGGAACACATGGAAAGGAAAAATGTACAATTTATAAAGGATGAAAAATGTAAAAGAGGAGAAAAAGAGAATAAAAAAAAACAAAAACAAATAAACAAATATAGTTCAGAATATAACAAAATTTGAAATGTTGTATATGTTAATATATTACAAGGCATGAGGCATAAAGCTCTGGAGCAAAAATTGAAGAGATTTTTCAAGTTCGGATGAAGCTGCAATGTTATGTCTAGCTAAGAGCTGTATGAATGCAAAGGAGAAAGACTCAACTGGGGAGGAAATTTGCGAGGGCGTCTCATTAAAAGAATCATCAGAAGTAACAAGATCAGCAGAGTTATTCAAATTAATGGCATTAGATTTCAAAGCCCAGCCATTAGATGGAAAAGGTATGAGATTGGACGGTAGAGACGGAAATTGAGGAGAAGTTTTAGTTTGCGGTTTTTTATTAGATTGACGGTGAAAGTACTGGCCTTTTATTGACTTTGGTGCTCTCATGTGAGGAAACATTTTTTCAGATGAAGGATTTGTTAATGAAGAGACTGGATCCCTGGGTTGAGCTGCGGCTCTGTCAGCGTAAGAAAAGGCTGCTGATGCGAAAGATTTACTTTTCATATCGCAAGCTTCTTGGAACGGAATGTTCTCATAGGCCATAATACGTTTTATCTCCTTTTGTCGAAGCCATTCAGGGCAGCGTCGATCCGAAGACCGATGATCCCCTCTGCAATTTCGGCATACGGGAGCAGAATTAATCGAAGGGCATTCTGAGAATGAATGTTTGTCGCTGCAATGAACGCAGAAAGTTGAGGTACTACGACAAAGATTAGAAATATGACCAAAACGATGGCACTTATTACATTGAATAGGAGATCTAATACTGGGCGATACCTGGAAAATTAATCTAAAAATAGAGATATGGGAAGGAAGAACGGAGGAAACAACTTTAATCTCTACCGATCGAGTGGGCAGACGAACACCATCCACGTTTTTAGAAATTCTCCTAACTGAAGCAACAGGAATGGACGAGGAGATACCTTCCATGATATCTTCCTCCGAAAAGGAAGGATGCACATCAGAAATTATTCCGAATCGGAAGAAAACATGATTGGGTACGAATGCTTTAAGACTATTTTTCCTCATAAAATCATGTTGATCTAAGAATTTATTAGCCGTAACCGCAGAGGGGAATAAAACCGATAAGCGGTTCCCACCTTGTTTTTTGACGTTTAAACATTCCGTAGTTGATTTAAACAGAAACTTAGCTATGGCCAAGGGATGTGCATTTGCAATATTTTTTTCGAGATGCTCTAAATACATATATTAAAAAAGGACCAGGGTGGTCTAACGGAAAGGTAAGTTCTTTATTAATATTATTACTAACCATATCGTTGACATCATTATTATTATTATTACTATTATTATTATTATTATTACTATTGTTATTATTGTTATTGTTATTATTATTATTATTACTATTACCACTATTGTTTGTGTTCTCTTGTGAATTGCTAATATTGAAATTTTTGATTGCTTCAAAGGCATTAGAATTATTACTATTTTTACTATTATTATTGTTTGAATTATTGCTATTATTGCTATTAATTTTGTTGGGAAGTTTGGATACATCGGACTGCGACAGTCGCAAATCCTTATTGGGGAATGACGTAACTGGCGAGAGATTATCAGAAGGTTTGCGTTTCATGGAAACGTCAACTTCCATCAGGGGAAGAGATAACCCCGTCTTTAACGGTTTAGTATCTTTAGAGGAGGCCGCCTGGCGGCCCCCACTAGACGAGCTCATCGAATACGCAGATAAATAGGTAAATTACAAAATAAATAAATAATTAAATAAAAAAATAAAAATAAAAAATAATAAAAAAAAAATAAACAACTGAGAAAATAAATAAATAAAAATGAATGAGACGAGTTAACTGTACGAAATAAAATGAATATTACAAATCAAAACTGAAACAATAATCGAAATAGAAAGATAAACGGAACGAACTCACCGAATAAATCCTTATCAGCTGTCGAACACGATAAGAGATTAAACAGGAGAACAAAAGACCGATCCGTACCGTTTTGCAGGCGAAAGAATTCAAGAAGTGAGTACCGAATTAGCACGACATTTCCTTTTATTACCGAACACCCTACGAAAGTGTCGAAGATAGATGCGTCTGTAAAGAAGACTGGATGCATTACGAGCATATGGAGATATCTTTAGTTTAGCTTCCTCAGAGATGGAATTTACGCTTCGGCAGCAATCTAATAAATCAAGATCCAATTTGACTGGATTGTGGTTCCATGACGGAATGACTGCGACTGAGTGAAAGATTATCTGTGGTGTTTCATATTCGTAATTGATAGAATCCGCTGATAACGTGATGAGATTGTCTCGACTGCTTCCATTCCAGTTCGAAGAGTAGTTGATATTACACGCGGAGGTCTGAAGTTTGAGTCTTTGCATTGGGTATGTTTATTTTTAACGGGAACCATTTATTTGGTCTTCATTTACTGGCTCTGGTCGATTAGACTTAGAGAAAAATTTTAATTTTGTACTTTAAGAAAAGTTTTCTTTGATTTTTTCCTTGTCATGAAAAAAAAATCTTATTCTCAATTTGTTGTTATGGGTAATAAGGTAGCGAGTGTATTTATTTTTGAAAAAGTGTATATTTCGAAATGTATTTAAAATTGCATTAAATGAATTCACAGCTATACTTGAAATGAAATAGTGTAAATCAAGATTATTTTATATTAATATTAATTTAAAGTAACTCTCTTTAACTGTTGTTGATTTAGAAAAACTGTTCTTTTTTGTTTTACTTAGAAATTGTTTTTTTCCTTTATTATGCGCTAATTTTCAACACGAATTAGTTAGTCCCTATTTCTCCAGAAATATTTACCGGTTAATCGTCATCGTGTCTGTTTTCGTTTTTTTTTGTTTTTTTTCATTTTCTCCTTGTGTACTGTAATGACGTGTACCCAAGGGGTAAACTGCTGAGGACGTTTATTGTACAGCATGTAGAAATTCCAGCAATTCCACAGGAATTCTAGAAATTCTGGAACAAGTCTTATAAAATGTTAAGAGAATTCTATGAACTTGAGCTCTTAATTTCAATTATTATGAAGAAGTAAACCACTGTAAAATTATGGGGATAATAAAAATTACTAGGAAATATTAGGAAACAGTGGATAATTGATTGATTATGGGTTATATTCAAGAAAAAATTAAAAATCTTTCATCACTGAATATTACCGTGCCCACACTATCTGAAACAAGGGGTAAATTCAAAGGGTAAACAACTGAGGAAGTTTCGTGTACAACATGTAGGAATTCCCAGTAATTCCATAGCAACTCTATAGCAATTCCACAGGAATTCCAGGAAGTAGTATATACAAAATTTACATCGGCACTTTGCCCTTGTGTGTACCTGAATTTCGTAAAATAAGCACTTTTTCCACTTATCAAACCTAATTATTAATTTCTTTTATTCTTTTATTGAAAATGAAACTGTTTGCAACAGGAATGGAAACCGTTTTTTTTTCAGTATTTTTTAAACGTGCGTCAATTATTTTTTTTGGTCCGGTTCTCACCCTTTAACTAGTTTCCTTCGGATTCGCTTGGATTGATCGAAAAATGGTGATAAATAGGATCTTGACAATTTGATAATATGTGAGTCTATGGAGATCAAAAAGTAAGCAGAAGTGGGAAAATTGTCATGGAACAAACCGTAATGGGTTCGTGTTACGAACGCTCCCTTTTATACAGTCAGCTCTTGTCATTAGGTCCCCCTACTCCCTATAACTCTTCCTTTATCCTCTCCTTTCCTTCATCTTCTGTAGTGCCTAAACTGCTGTCCTTTGTTGTGTCCATTTCGGACCGCCTAGCTATTTAGTTCTTTAGTTTAGCTTTTCCCGTTATTGAATCAATGCCGCTGGCGCGCCCAAAAAAAAAAAAAAATCTATTTATATCCTGTTTGTAGGTAGTTTATTTTTTCTCTTTAAATTTTTTACGGAAACATTACTTATTATGATAGCATATGAAACCTGAATTGTAAGAAAAAAAGGTGAAAGATATTTTGTAGAAGTTTTACGTTTTTGCTCTTTGCTCTTGGGTAGACGTAAAGAGACATCATTTAATTGTTTAAATAAAAAATCTGTTCTAAAGTTAATAAATTCTCACTTCATGAGCAAATTCGATACAAATATTATTTATTTTAAAATTAAAAAATTTTATATTATAAAATAGAGCAGTTTACAATAATTTTTATCAAAATTTTACCTTTCGGTTGACAAATTACACGAGAAACGTATTTTAATGGAAAATCGATGGCTTTTAGAAACAAACGAAATCGTTTATACATACATTATAAATATTATTTTTGTCCGTTTATTTTATTTCACACGTAGCCGGTTAGGCCTAATATTAATACGCGGGGATTTGTATATTTTTTTTTTAGACCTCGGTCTAGCTAAAGAGAAAAGTGTAACTATTTACGACTTTTGCTGGTGCGATGAGAAATTCTCCGTGTTAATTAGTAAAAATACGAAAATCAAAAAGAAGAAAAAAAAAAAAAACTTTTGAAATAAAATACAAAAATTAATTTGCATGCTTTGATTCTAAATATGGTATTGTTTTTCTTCACTTTAGACGATATTAAATATTTAATATTCTTTAAGTGTATTTATACCCCTGTCGGGGAATGCAATTTTCAAAATAGTTCATCATCAATATTTTATTTTTTGGTAAAATTCGTTCCCGCAAAAAGACAATTTTTTCTTTCAAATATTTGAAAAATTAACGGAGAACTGACTTTTTAAAAATTCGCGCTGACACTTTTGATTCGTTAAAAATTTAAAGCTTTCACAGTGATTACTCATGATAAATAATTTTCGGAAACAACTGTGTTTTTAAAAAGATATTTATTCGCTTGACATTTCGACCAGCTTACACTGGCCATCTCATCAGACATATTCTTTAAGAGAAGTGATTAATTGAAGTTTCTAAAAATACTTCGTTTAAAGTAATATCTATTAAAAAGGATATAATGTAAACTGCTTAAAATGATTTCTTAGAAAAGAATGAAAATCTTGATCTCACATGTTAAAACTTTTTTTGTTTTGGTGGGGAGGGATGTCAACAGTAGACGTTTACTCAAAGCCAATAATTAGAAATGATTGAAGTTATATAGATGGAAAGTTCGAAATAGTAAAAACGAAAAAGGCTAACGAAGAAAAAATTGAAGAAGAGAGAAAGAATAGGAGCGGGTGGCAAAGACTCAGAAGGTCCGAATAAAGAATCACTATTGAAACTTATTCGAATGAAAAGATATATTGGATTTCCCATACATATGTTGTAGAGAAATATGAGAAAATAACTTTTTAAAACTAACAAACAAATTCTTTCAATAAAGGTCAAATGCTAGATGAGTTTTTGTTTTTTTTCAAATTAGTAGTTTTTTGATAATCGTTAAAGTTAATTTATTTTTCATTTTTTGTCCATGTAAAAATTTATTATAAAGCACTTGGTTTTTCCTTGAAGGAAAAAAAATGTCACAATGAAAAAATTATTGTCGCGATTGATTCACTTTTTCCGAAATTTTTTTATTAAAATAACCAGCTAAATAAATATATAATCAGCATATTTCAAGTCCTTGTAAGAGGAAATCATTTTTTAAGCGATGTATGTACGAAAAAAAAACCACTGAAAACTACTGATTTATTTTCTAAGCAAATTCATTTCTAATTTTACGCGCGTGTTTTTTTGATTTAATGATTACTTTACGCCTTAAATTTGACATTAACTGAAGAAGAAAAAATTAAAAACTCACTAACACTAAATTAGGTCTACTTTGAGAAGAAAAAAGGAAAATAAAAACAATTCAGTAATAGTACAACGTATTTAGCGAAAATTATTTAGCCGTATTTATTATTAATGTACTTACTGGTAGCTTGTGAAATAAATTGTAATACGAAATTACAAACTTGCAAAGTATTTTACCGAAAATGTCTTAATAATGTTGTAAATTCGTTTGGTGGCTCAGTCGTACTCGATAAAATCTTTCTCGACCGGCACTGTAGATTAAATAACGCTTTCTTTTATTTCAGTGTGCAGCAATGTATGCAGAAAAGTATTCCCTTTAACGTCGGTTGTTGGGTAACGTTAACAGAATTTTCAGAACACTAATAAAATCTGTACACAGAGCTGGAAAACAGAAACCAATTTAAATGTTCGCATTTTATCTGGAAGCTAAAAAAGAAAAACAAAATTGTCCAA
This sequence comes from Icerya purchasi, assembly GCA_039619475.1. Classification (NCBI taxonomy): domain Eukaryota; kingdom Metazoa; phylum Arthropoda; class Insecta; order Hemiptera; family Monophlebidae; genus Icerya; species Icerya purchasi. Next base: position 475,985,034 of record CM077116.1, on the reverse strand, counting down.
ACAAAATGCAGTTGAATTAACAAATAACGAATTGATCGCAGCTTTAAATATATCTATAATACAGACTAGTTCTTGAAAATATTTAATAAAATTCGATTATGAAAACTGACAAGATTAAGCTTTTCATTTTTACCTTGTCGCAATATTTCCGACAACGAATTTTAAATATTAATAAAATTCATTTATGTAAAAAATATTCAGGTTAATCGGAAGCAACGATCTAGCTTCTTCCTTCTTAGATTTTTTTTTTTAAATTTCGCGTAATCTTTTTCAGACCACAGCTCCCACCAATGTGTTTAACGGACTTGTAATTCTTCTCACATTTGTATCCTTTTCTGGTGACAGCGCGTGCGTATCGGGTTGTTTTGAAAGCATCCATTTTTCACTGGTTTATACTTTGTTCATTACGGTTATCACGTATTTTGTTTATTTTCTTCGATACTTCAGGTTGATTTCCGTTCTTAGTTGGTTGATTTTATGGAGGTAAATTTTCTTTAAATTTCCCGGGAAAATAATTTATCTTTAATAATTAAACGAATGAGCCGATTTGTTAATTACATTTTAGAATAAAACATTTATTTACACGTATTCATTAAGCTTTCTCGCTCGATCGCTATTCGCAATTTTCAGTAAATCTAAACAGGATGCGATTAAAGTTTTCAGTTCTATTTCACGATACATTGAATTTCCCACCACTGGCTGAAATTAGTTTGATACGGCTTAGTCAGTACGATGAAACACGTCAGCATTTGTGTTCAGATGTAGTACATGAAAATTGTTGAGATTAAACATTCTTATTACAAGGGGCTATCGGGTTTGATTTTTTGGGCTATTTTTCTTTTTCAAACAGAACGCCGGGTGTTGTGAAATTACGCTTTATACTACGTTCTAGGAGTAAGCATATTAGAAAGACTAAGAGACCACTTTTTTCTCCTCTGATAGTCATTAAAAATCAGATCTGTGAAGAAGCAAATAGAATTATCAAAACTTCAAAAACATTTATAATGATAATAAGAATAACACGAATAATAATAATCCCGATGTTACAGCAGAAATTTGGTCATTAAAGTAAGTAACCTGGATTTGTAGCCATGATAAAATAATTAAGGTGCAAAAATTGATATTAACAAAAACCGACATAAATATGCGTTATTCTTCAATTTACAAGAAGGTGAAGAAGGATTGTAATGCGTATTAAGAAAGTTAGCAAACCGACACAGTTGTGATTCGGATAACAATAATAGTAACAAACTGATGAAGTTGTACAGGCATTAGCAGCTAAAAGGGTTAGAAATTTAGGCGCAGCTTGTATAGATTACAAGGTGGTTTTTGATCGCGGCTGCATTTGTGCATTCTGGAGGTATTACGATATACGTACAAATTGATACTTTTATAGTTGGGTTTATTTCGAGAAGTACGATGGATTAAACGCAAAAAGGACGATTTTACAGCGTCTCATTAAGCCCGTTGTTATTTCGGTTTAGCACTGAATCTAATTTCATAACAGAGCAGTAGCTCAAAGTGTATGGTTTCCAGATCAACAATTTTATCTGTAATTTAATGAACACGGGTGATCTTATAAGGGTTTACGCGATCAATGAGAAGCAGCCGCAACAGTTACTTAAATCGGTAAGGATATTTTCGAACAACATACGAATGGAATTCGAGATAGCAACATAAGCAATAATTTTCGCTTTTGTCAGTTGTTCTCATGGCGATTGCGTATGTGCTCTACATTTATATCTTCTTACACATCGGGTTGTAAGAAAAAAAAAAAAATTGTTGGGACTTGTTGTATAAAACATTTAAACTTCTTATTTTATATATATATATATATATATATATATATAATGGTTTAAAGTCGAACGGAAAAGATCGTGTAAACCCGTGTTTCGTTAAAATCGTTATAATATAAACAAATTAGGTGTACGGACGGCACCGCCATTATGCCGCCCGATCGTCCTGTAACAGCTTCACCGCCGTCGCAAGACCCACCAATTCTTCCAAACACTTTACGAATTACAAGATCTACAAAAAATAGTTCACAACTAACCTCACTAATCACTGCATCGTCGGCAACCAAACCTACACCGATTTCGTCAAAGGCAGCAGAAACTACACCACCAACACCAGCGAGCAATGCATTTTCTCCAGCGTATAACAAAGTGGCCGAATCTGCAAAATTCCCAGACCGAAAACAAGCCATTATACTCGATGCAGCTGATAACATACCGCTCAGCAACTACGTAGAAGCCGTTAGCAACAAGGTTGGTCCACACAATATTTTATTTTCCTCTCGTATATCGAACGACCGTATATGTATGTATTTATCGAACAGAAATGTAGCTGATCAGTTTATATTATCTCACCCGTCTCTTACTATAAATAATATAAGTATTAAGACGCGTAAATTAATAAACCCATCCAAGCGCATAGTTCTGTCTAATGTTTCGCCACATATTCCGAACTACATACTTGAACAAGCTCTTTCCAATATTAATCTGAAACTAACCTCCCCAATCACTTTCATTACTGAAGAAAAATTTAAACATATCCTGAGTTTCCGTAGACAAGTTTATGTAACATCTGATAAGATAGACCAATTTCTTATACCAGAATCAATGATCATCAAATATGAAGATGAACAATTTCGTATATTTATAACAGAAGAAAAGTGGTGTAAAGCTTGTAAAACTCACTCACACAACGAAACTACTTGTCCAAAAATAGAACAGGCTAAACTTACAAACCAGAAAAATGATCAGACTGGCAAACCGGCTACTAGCCAACAAAATGAGAAAGAGAACAAAATGGTAGAGGACGAACCGGCGATACAAAATCCTAGCAAACTGATTAAACCTCATGTTAAATTAAATACTTCCAAAACTCCTGTATCAAAGGAAAAAAGTGAGCAACAACAAACAGTCGCTAAACGAGTACATCCCGTAACACCAGAACCACAAACTACAATGGAGTTTACTTTCACAGACATGCAAAATAAACCTTCTGAACAAAGTAATACCGAAACTAGTTTATCAAACACCAACAAAACAAACACGAATAAGGAAAAAGAATCACATAAAATTCAAAAAAAATTAAACTGTCAACAAAAGAGATGTTAACACCAATAGCCGAAAATATAACAGAACAAAAAAGTTATCCATTATCCTTCGCTAATTTCACTATTCTAATGGATATGGCTAAAGGCCAACATGAACCATTAGATATCATACAAACTTTCACAGATGACATCAAAGGGTTAAAAAGAATGTTAGCGGAAAACTACGGATTGTTGCAGAATAGAGAAATGAAAGGTCGATTTAAAAGACTACTAAAAAACCTCAATAAATCAACTGACGAGTCACATGACAGTGATTCTGAAACTGAAGAATAAATTTCTATATACGAAATTAAGAAATATATATTATTAATAATACCAGTATTTCCATATATTTTTATAATAAATGTATTCCCTAATTAGACCTCATATTATAAGCAATGGTCAAGATCTTACAGTACAATGAAAATCACTCTAGCGTAGCTAGAGATATTTTACTAACAAAAGTGATAACTAAAAATATAGATATTATATTTATTTGTGATAAGTGTAAAAGTAATTATGTACCCACAAATTTTAAGAACATAGCACACAACAAGCTTATGATAATATATCGATTAGGAATACCTTTAAAAACTAAATTTATACATAACAATTTTAACATTATTATTGTTGAGATTCAGGATATTACTTTTATTTTAACGTACATACCGCCAAATGGCGTATCTACTCAATATTTTCAGTTTATCGATATGTATTTAAAGAATAATAAATTAACGAAATTTATATGGTTGGGAGACCTAAATTCTCGAAATTTACTATTGGATACAGTGAATAATACGAGAGGAAAGAAATTATCAAATATAATAGAATTACATGACTTACATATTTTAAATATCAAAAACAAATATACTTTTAAGAGAAGCAAGCAAAAAAGTGTAATAGACTTAACTTTGGTAACTAGAAATTTAATAAATCGAGTTCAAAATTGGGAAGTTAGTCACGAATTAAATGCCAGTGATCATTTTTATATTACTTTTAACGTAATTTCGGCGACGAGCAAGACAGAAGAAAGTGTTATTAAAGTTATTAACTACAATAAGTTAGCAGTTAACTTAAGAAAATACAGTTATATGATTGATGTACATGTTATCTGCAATGATATACAACAAATTAAAAGTTGGTTGAATAGTTTTCAAGACTATGTCAACACAGTTCTAAATAGTTCATATTCCACCATCCGGTCAACTGTCTATTGGTGGAATACTGAATTACAAATAAAGAAATTACTGGTAAATAATTTATACAAAAAGTATCGAAACTGTAAAAACATACATGTAAAACATAACCATTACAATAATTATAAAGTAACTTTTAAGGAATATAAGTTTATGATTAAAAACGCTAAGTTGAAAGCCTGGAAAAAATTACTGGAAGACAAAAATGTCTTTGGATTAAAATACAGAATATTAACTAATAAAAAAAAAAGTATTAATATATCAACATTAGATAATTATGCATGTACAGAAAAGGATAAAGTCGACTTATTGATGTCAAACCTTAACGTAAAACCATTTAAAGCAGAAGTACATGAACCTAACGTAACCATATCGATTAATAAAGAAGAAGTTAACGTAATTATTAAACAACTTAAAAATAAAGTGTCAGCAGGACTTGATGGAATATCAAATGGATTTATTAAAAGATTTCATAATTTGTTACCAGATGTAATACCGAAAGTTATTAACGTACTATTTAAATATAGTTATTATCCTCAAGAATGGAAATTAAGTAAAACAGTTATAATACCTAAAATTAATAAAAATCCAAACTCGTCTACTTCATATAGAGCTATATCTTTGTTATCTAATTTCAGTAAAATTTATGAAAAATGTATTCTTCATAAATTAAAAGAATTTGTAGAAAATAACGGAATAATAAATGATAACCAGTATGGCGCATTACCAGGTAGATCGTCTGAATTGGCTATTCACAATATTTTACAAACAATAAGAATATACAAAAATAAAAATTACCGTACACGCTTACTTACTCTTGATATAACAAAGGCTTTCGACAGTTTAGATTTAAATAGATTACTTGCATCATTAAAGGAACTAGGATTACACATAATGGCATGTTGAACATTGTAAATCGATATTTCGAAAATCGCTACACTGTATTACAAATCGGTAATTATTCAAAAAAACAAGAAACCGTTATGGGAGTACCGCAAGGGTCTGTTTTAGGACCGTACTTGTGGAACATAGTTTTCTTTCAAATGTATAACATTAGATTACCCACTAATGTAAACATTTTCACTTTCGTAGATGATATTGCAATAGTAATAGCCGATAAGAATGAAAATGTATTGGAAAATAAAGTTTACCAGGTTTATACAGAAATCGCGAAATGGTTAGAACAATACAATTTAAATATTAACGAATCTAAGTCAACTTACATGTTGTTTAACAAAAACTTAAAGCCGAAATAAATCACCGTAAAGTACATGTACACCTGTATTAATATTAAATTTATGTATACTAATTATTATTAACATTGTAAAACAGTCTGGCAGGGTTCCATAAACTTAAATGGAAGGGCTCAGGACAGACCTGTTATTTATATAAATTTTCTAAATATATTTACCCCATTGTATTACGAATTGGGGACAAAAAAAAAAAAAAAAAAAAAAAATTTTATATATAATGGTGAGATATCACATTCATATATTTCTTTTTGGAACAATTGTTTATCAAAGAAGTATTCTAAAATATCTTTTAATTGCAATTGTTCAAAAGGGGGTAGAGTGTAAGTTCTGCACTTATGCCGCAATGGTCTAAAAAGTCGAAGTCTAATATGTTATATGTGTAATTCGAATTGAAGATATCTCTGTTTAGTCCGCAAATGAAAACATAATCTAAACAGGACAAATATGATTCCCCCGATCGTCTGTATGTAGGCTCATTCACTATACTAGAGAAACCATTTGAATATAATAAGTTTAAGTACTTACTGCAATCTCGTTTATTTAATATATCAATATTCATGTCACCAATTATTGTACAATTCTTTGACGAATCACCAATTATTTTATTTAACTCTGCAATGAAACCGTCATATTGTGGTCCGCAAAATCGATAGAAACAAATGAACGCAATATTACCCACTCTGCAGGTTTTTGCGGTTTCTTTGTTATGATACATTTGTGAAAACTTCAGCTGGATAGGAAAATATCGTAATCGAAGTATAGCATTGAATATATAAGTTAGCAGGACAATTCTCATATTTGTTTAAATAAATATATCTTTGAGAATGATTTTGATATGGTAACTAACCTAAATTAGATTGTATACTAACTTTTCATATTTCTGCTTGTTCAAACATATAATTTAAAGTACATATCTCCTATGTATGAAGCATCTGCTGTATATCGAAAGATATCGCGGTTGTCATCCCTGAGTGAGCAGTATAACGAGGATAATGTTACTAGTATGTGACTTAAAAAGTACACTAATGTATATCTGACCAAAATAACAATAATACTAATCTCTTGCGAAGGGGTGTGTTTCTGCTTTTAGATTTTAAAATGATATTTCGTGTACATCTGACAATGACAACCGTGTACATTTCAGTTTGTAGATATTGATGGATATTGGGTATTTCACATATTTCTAAACAATAACCGCAATACTAACCTTTATTGCATTTCACTCTTGTTTTCGTATATTTGTGTCAAATGAGATGCTCTTTTTATTTGATTAACTAGTGTAGATGATTGATACCTTTAATGAGTTACCTATTTTAATTATATACTTTTAAGTTCGTTTTGATTGTCTTTAATCGAAACTGATTAGCTTATTAACCTGAATTACTATAAAATAATTTCGACTGCAATAAGCATTGTGTTTAATACATATTTTTTTTATTGATTTTCTAGCATTTGTTGAGACTTTAAGCACGCATGTGTTTAAGGCATATGTTTGATGTGCTGTATGCATGTGTCTACGGTATAACCGTACACATGTGATATGAAGATAATAGTAACGATGACGTATGTGTGCGTGTGTACGTTGTGTATGCCGTATGATTAAACAAATATAATTATTATTATTTTTGCATGAAATTACAGTGTTGATATATATATATATATATATTTATATATCCATACTGCTGCTTACATTCTATCTGTAATTGTTTATAATGGGTTGAGGTAACCAATTCACTACCATGTGTAAACGTGTTTTATATCAATGTTTGTCTGCTAATGTGTACACATGTGTAATGTATATATTCACTTTTTAATGTGATGAAGAAATATCTACTCAAAATTACCAACCTTTATATGTTACATTTTATGTAATGTGTTGTTGTTCAGTTCAGATTGAATTAAAACAAACTGTTTGCATACATGCAGATGATGAAAACGTTGTTGACGATGTATGCATGCGCGATGTCTATGTTTAATAAATGACAAAAATGTGAGAAATAATTTTTACATCTAATATTACTACAACTGCTTTGTAATAAGTGAAATAAACAATTTAATTAACAAGTAACCCTAACATGCTTGAAAAATTGAACATTCTATTTTTCATCAAAGTTTTTCTTATTTGGTAGGTATAATTAACCACTTAAGTAGTTGTTTAATTTTCCGGTAGATATTAAATAAATTGTATTTTTCGCCTAATTTTTATATTTCTTCACACAGTATCTTCAACTAATCATTTTTTGTTGCATGCGCTTTCTAAATTTTTTTATGTACCTGTTTGTACATTGTTCTATTAGATTTATACATCTTTGTTCCATTAAGTGTAATATTTTTTCTGTAATGCGGGTTTTTTTAAAGGCATTTTTAGTACATCTATCTTTTTGATTGATTCCCTCGAATACTTTCTTTCTATTGCTCCCATTGTAGTAGACTTTATATATTTTTTTTTCTCTTGTTAGTTTAATACTCTGTATCTTTGGATAGTGGTTATTTTGGTTAGATATACATCAAAATGAATTTTTAAGTCACATAAACGCGGCAGATAGTTCAGGGATAAGGGAAATATACTTTGAATTATATATTTGAACAAGCAATGATATGAAAAGTTAATATATAATCTAACTTGGGTTAATTACCATATCAGAATCATTCTCAGAGACATATTTATTTGAACAAATACGAGAGAAGCATATATAGCAATATATTGGGCGGCTAATAATTTGTTAACATCGGAAGCTAAAATAAAACACATCCTAAAAACTATATACACAACACGTGAGCAAAAATTTTAGTGTGGGTTAGAAAAGTCCTAAAGTTGGTCGCGTAATAGCAAATTTAAAAGCGCACGCAGACATTATCAAAAAACTTAGCAGAGGGTAGCAGCAATTATTAGTCAAAAACAAATTCATCGTTAAAAAACATGTCCAAACATACGAACATATGAAACAGCCGTTACGCAGCCACCGTTAACAGCGCAAACTGGACTAAAGGAGATTTTCATCGCCGCTTCGAGTAGTTTCACCGGGAAAACAGACCCCGTGTATAGCGGTATAGAGCGGAAATCAGCATGCGTATATTGATGATTAGTACATGTTGGTAAATTATTAAAATTGGTTAGTTAAGCCTTCCTCACAATCACCGTTATAGCTGAGTGCGCTGCTACCTACTGACGGTGTTCAAGTGTCTGTAAAGAAATCATCGAGAATACAGGGAGGTTTGATGATTATTAAGGCAAGTTGTGTATTTTTTTTGAGACACACGGATACAACAGGTAATGGATTGTAGTTGGTACAGAACATATCGGTACGGTGGTGTTAACTCGAGATACCATTAAAAAGGCGTTGTAGTCACGAGACTGTATGCTCGCTTCTAATTGGCTCTTACCCCAGAATACACATATGTAGAAATTCCAGAAACGTATTTTAAAACTAGCTGCGATAAGATTGAAAAATAGAATCTGGTCATTATATGAAAAAATGCAATATCCTAAAGCGGAAAATTCTCGAGGGCATAAAATCCAAACGACAGGGTGACAGGAAAAAAAATTTTATATGGTAAAAGTAACGTTGGATTTTTTGTTAAAAAGTGAAAAAACAGGTGAATGGATAACATGGTCCGGATATTTACTGAACAAAAGTGGCTGTGCAGAAATACGCGTTCCAATAGCAGCAGATGGAAGAGTCGAGATTTTAACGAACCGAATAAATGTAAGTGGAAAGATTTATCGGGCTGTATAAGGAACACTCTGATGTCACTCCGGCAGTCATAGGAGAACAGTGTCGGGGAAATTTAAAAAAAATTGATTGAAATTTTAGGAGTACATCATTGCATTTGGAACATTACACACATTGCGTTGGGAATAAAAACTTACATCACGGAGGGAAAAAAGAATGAAAAAAAAAACGAAAAACGAAAAAAGTAAAACACTAGCTGAAGCTGAGATGAAACGATAATAGCAATAAATAATGTTAAATTTTTCAAACTGGTTGTGTTAAAACGATTCGAATTTATCGTTCCGAGTTCAGCCGAAAATAATTTAATTGCGGTCTTCAATTTCGTATTTTATTAATATTTGGCGCTTGATAAATCTGCTTCGGGTTTTTCTTAAAAGGTGCCGGGTCGTTATTATTTTTAAGCATAAGTAAATTAATAGCGACTGTTACCGTAGCGGGGTCGAATAATAAATTTTTCGACGCGGCGGGGCAGCGCATTGTCTGCGAACGACGTGGAAAAATAACAATAGGGTTCAGGACGATGTTAGCGTCCCATAAATTTTCGGCCACACTTGATATCGCAGTAGAAAGACGAAAAATAGCCCCGAACACGCCTTTTACTAAACCCGCAACCGGTACGGATTATATGAATTCCAATATTAATATCCTCTTCTGTTTCGTTCTTGTTCTGCCTAACATCGATAATATGCCATAATATTTCATCTTAGCCGAACGAAACAAACTACAAGTAAAACTAAGATTAAAATTTTTTGAAAAATTTACCTCGATGTTTCTTCCTTCGCCGGTTTTAGAAAACAGTATCGTGATTCGCAGAATCCAAAAATTGCTGAAACATAACGAGTTTTTTGACATAGTCACTAGATACGGCATTTTTGGACAACAACCGTTGCACAGAATACTTAATGCTAACGAGACAGTCAAATATTCCCTTCGGGAGTGAAAAAGTGAGTATACTCGCGTCATTGTTTTTCTGAATGTGGGTACCTCTCTCAGGTGTCAGTCCGGCGACTAAGTGCATGCCTAAATATTTTCGACGTTATTTATTTTGATTGGCAGCCGTTCAATTTTTTTTTTTTCGATCAGTGAATGAAATATGCGTCGACTTACTTTCATTGACTACTATGCGCCATCGTTTTAGCCAAGTGTCGCCACATGCCCAAGTGACTCGTGCAGTTTTTCTGTGCCTGTATTTTCGTACTTATCCACAACCAAGATGGCTGCGTCATCCACCTACAAAGCTACTTCCGCACTGACGTATAGATTAAGTATGATATTGAAAATACTCCACTGCGATCGAGAGCCTTCTTAATGTCGCTGTTTCTGAAAGGGGGATGTAAACCCGAAATTACCACTTTATACGCTCTTCCGTGTTTTAGTCGGTAAGTGTGCCAGTTAATATCTCTCCTTTTTCTCGAATGTTTTGATTACTTTTTCGGTTATCGTCAGGAGTATGTCGGTTGATTTCTGAAACATCTCTCGAGGATTTTTTGTTCTGAAGTCTTGTTTCCTCAGTATGTCTGTAATTTTTTTTAACATCCTCGAAAAATTAATTACATCGTGCGCTAGTACGAGTGGCGGCGATAGTTCTTTTGTACATTGTCAGTTGGCTGTTCAATCGAATTCTCATTTTGCGTAACTTCATCTTCGATTTGCAAGTTTCGAAACCTATTCTGTTTCATACGTGAGTTATTCGGGTTTCGTTCGTCCTAATGTCTTTCCCTAGCCTTTATTTTAAGAATCTGCCAGTCGTTCTGTTCATCCACCTGCGACGATGTCGATAATGCGTCTTCGGAGTAATTTGATAGTATTGTGTGTTGTCGTCGATTTATTTTCCGAAAATTTAAGTTTATTTTTTATTCATTGAAAAAAGAAGAAGAAGAAGAAGAAGAAGAAGAAGAAGAAGAAGAAGAAGAAGAAGAAGAAGAAGAAGAAGAAAAAATAATGATAGAAAAGTAAATGTATACGTTTTTTTCCTATCTTGTTTGCATCGGATTAAACTTTAGCCGATTTGTTGGCTTTTACTCGATCACCCTATTTGTTGTTTCTATTTATCTTTCCTCAATATTTTTCGTATACTTTCATTCCATTGCTTTTAATATATATATATATATATATATATATATATATATATATATATATAATTGTTTCTTTCTTACTTGTGTCGAATGTGTTGATTGTCTATTTGAATATATCAGGTTATAATTTATCTCTTCGCTAAATTGACAGCATTCGAATACCGAACACGGTGTTTATACGAGTTTCTTCGTTGCTCGTTTCGCACCGGTTCTTACTACTAATTATTTTTATGTTGACTAGATATTACGCGATCCGATTAACTATGTATTCTGCTGAGAAATGTTTCATCGCGCGTTTATATGTATCTTTTTGTCGATCTGCTGACAATGGTTCCTTCCTCAGCCATTCTTTGGTTGCTTTATAAGACTCGCCAAATTAATGAATCCGTTTAAAAAAATAAATCGAAAGAAAATTATTCGAACAGTTTAATTCATTCTAAATCGAAACCGAAAGGCTCCATTATAAGTACACGTATGTCTATATTATTAATTATAAAAAGAGGAAGGGAATTTGTTTCCGTTAAAACCTGTTGTTCGAATCGAAATGAAACTGAACGAATTCGGGGTGATTTTCTATTTCTCGGCGGAGCGGGAGCTACCTTTTACTTTCCCATCGAGGTGCGCACCGAAATTACTTTTTATAGTTTGCATTTTTTTTTTTTTTTGCACGAGCTCCTTTTAAACAGGCCGGGACCCCAGACTTTTTATCATTTCTATTTATGTATTTTCTTTTTTGAATTTATATGTCTTTTTCGGAAAAATCGAGGCTATCGCTACATTTAATTTTTAAATGAGAAAAACAATGCTGAGTAAACAAACGCGAAGTTGAACGCGATAAAACTGAAAATATGCGACTAAATTAAATAAATAAGCGCGCAGAAGAGTTTATGCGGAATCTCCGAGTAAGTCTTAATGAGCTTGCGACAAAGAAGAGTACCGGAATTGTTAAAATTATCCGATAGCTCGCCGGCATACGTGACTCATTTGGCGTGTTTGTTTAAATGGAACGGTACTACCGATAAGGCTCAGAGATAAATGATAACAGCTTTCCGCGTGGCTTTCCTCCTCAAAAACCAGCTTCGCGCGCTCCTATGTTCCGCAAATAAGTAAACCCATTAAATAGTGAGCCTCGCGCTCAGCTGATATCTGCGTATTTTATTTTGTTCAGCACAATTTCTATGCTAATTTTTTACTGCGAGAGTTTTACAAAAACACCAGATTAGCACCGCTCACGCTGATAACGGACGAAATGATGCCGGCGAATGTGGGACTTTTGTTGCTCCGGTTTTCGGTTAATTCGGAAATTAGAAGTAACAGCGAAAAAAGCGCTGAAAATTGCTACTGTCGACAACTGCCCTTAACTGAACAATGTTAACGAATTCGGCCGAGTGATAAAGAAAATATTACCCAATTGGGAGATGTTAATGACACCGAAGAAGCAGCATAACCGGAACTCGGAATTAGACGCTGCAGTACATATTTCCATTTCGATTGCCTGTGGCGGCAGCCTTGTTCGATTTCAAAGAGTCGCAAATTTAAAGTTACCTTCGCCGTTTAAACGTAGATGCTTAAACAGTCCATGAATTGGATGGATTTTTTCGAAAACCTAATTTAATTCCTGAAGTTATTCTAGAACGTTTAGCACAGGGGTAGTTTGAAGTTAAATTTTATATCAAACACAATTAAGGCTCTACTACTACCGTTATGAGATCTAATGAACAACATTAAGCGTAACTAACTCTTTAATGTTTGTTCCGGGTCTAATTTCTGAAATTGTTAGATTAATCGATGGCCATCTCTTGTAAATGATTCTCCCGCTTGTTCCACTTGTAATTCTTAAGATTGCACCATACCGTAATGTCTACCAGTATCCTGCTTATCTCTCTATGACTATCCAATCCTGTAACACAATGGCCCGACTCTTGTGATGTAAGTCTGAAAAAGGAATGAATTGGAATACCATTTCATTCAAAGCAGCGCACTTGACCACAGCGTCAACATCATCTCAACAAAATTTTAAATAGCCATTGTTATTACGAATTTGAGTAAACAAGCAGATGACATTTATAATTAAAAGAAGTGTATGGTCTAGAGTGCAATCAAGACACCTAGACTATCGGAGGATTTTGCCCAATTCAATGTTGGTACTCGTGCAGGAATTGGATATCGCGGCTGTTAAAATGTTTACGAAATTCATGCTATACATGCGCAACATGTGAAAATAGCACTCGACAGCAAACGCACCATGTTGTCCAGTACGCCATGATATACTACTGAGTTATACTGGATGAAAATTGGTAAACTGGACTACCATCAGAGGGCATCACCGTCGCTGTATTTCATTTTTAACGTATGTTATTCAATTTTGAAATCGTCGAAACGTTCTGAAACAGTCTATATTTTTTTTGCTGTTTGATGAGCATGCTGTAAAACACAATAGAATTGCACTGTTAATAAATATTAGATTAATATTTATTAATTTTCGTATTTTTATTTAATTTATTTTATTCATTTTAATTTATCGTTCTGTAATTAAAGAAATGTTAGTATTTGACAAGCTTCGCTTTGTTATCCTAAAATAATTGGCAGTGGTTATTCAGGGGCATCACTATATTACTATTAAAGTATGGCCATTCATTCGTTCGTTTTTCATCGGCTTTCGTTATAACTCGTCTTTTTCGTTGTCGATAATTCGCTTTCATATTATTTAACTTTGTTTTTTTTTTTTCATTTTCTTTGTGTTCCCCCATTTCTCTTTCCTCTCGTTTCCTTCTCAATTTTACAATCTTTTCGTGTGTACTCTTGAAATATCCCTCTTTTCAGGACTTCCGATTTTTCGCACTTATTCGATTTACCGTAATATACATATATCGAAGCGAATTTTATTAATTTCTTCGAGGCCCCGATTTCGAACGGTTCCAGCGAAACAATTTATTGTTTTCCTTTTTTCTATATTCTTTTATTTTAGATTCTTATTCGAGCATTAGGCTTATATTAAGACTGTTTTGTTTTTTTTTATTAATTAATTAGTTATTTAAATTTTCTTTAAAAATAACAATTTTTTATACAAATAACAAAATACGACTTTACATTTACAAAAATAGGAAAACGTGGCCTCGACTAGATAAATATTTATGTACCCGAATCGTCGCCTGATCATTCGGTACATGCGACATAGCCAGAATGCGCGGCTACCTACAATTAACTTTATCTTTTCTTACACTACCCGTTCTCCCCTGCCTAGGCATTTCTGGTAATTATAAAATCTGCCCTCCGTTCGCTGATACTTGGTGTTACACTATATAGATAGCATTCACCACTGACCAAATCTGCTGTCGCTGTACTTGACCATCAACAATCAACACACTTTGACAGTGTCGGCCCCAGAATATTCTCGAACGTTCGATAATATAAACGGGAATTACGGTTTCTTGGCCGAGTAAGCAAGCTAGGAATAATAAAGCGAATGATGAAGCATTGTTGAACGACGTTTGAGAAATCGTGAATGTTATAATGATTTTAATCGAATAATATTTTCTAGCTCAAACGTCGTCAACAAGATAGCGTCATATACCCCGAATCCGTATCAATATATTATCGTGCTCAAGCTTTGTTGCTCTGGATGTCGACTTCCCGACACTTTTAAAAATCACGACTGAACGAGACGAAAAACGAATGAACAAATCATTCAAGCTAGAATTTAGCTACTTCACAGCGGTTCGGACCGCTGTGTCCTCTCCAATTATCACAAATAAAAATATGATTCTTGATAAAAAATAATATATATGTATATATATATATATTGATAATTTATGACACATGCGATAACTAGAAGAAATTTGCACTGGTAACATAAAAACACAAAATATGCACGGCAAACAAAAGCAAAAACTAATAAATATACACAAAAATTTCTTCCACTCGTAATAATAATGATTATAACGACGGACAAAAGTTTATTTTAACTCTTTTAGAGCAGAACGGGTACTAAAACTGACTAAATCGCCGATCAACCGAAAGACTCGCAAAAACCCTGGTAGTCGATCAGCTGTTGGTACTGCCCGACCAGTCGTACCGACACATCATTCTTATCATACGCGTAATTTTGGCAAAATTACGTCGCTTTCGTCGGGCAGTACGTCTAGCCTTTGTTAATTCTACATTATTATAATTGTGTTGGTACGGCATCGGAATTAGATTCCAACTTCCCAACCGTTCGAACTATTTAATCAACTACTTTACTTTACTCGGTCCGAACATTCCTAGAGAAATATATATGAAATACCATGCTGTGTTAATCGAAAATAAATAAAATAAGAATATAAAATTTAATCTATGTTTTTCATTTCCCACAGCATAGTAAAGCCATAATTCCAAACACAAAATCAATATTTTATTTACGCTACTCACTGTAGGCTCATGACAATATATATATATATTTTTTTTTTCTTTCTTTTGGGGGGGGGGGGGGCTCGTCAACCAAGGACCTTTACCCAGAAACAAAAGGTAAGGAAAGAAGTCGGTTATATTTTGATTCGATCAGAAATTTTAACTAAAAAGGAACAAATAGCAGGAATAATTAGTGGGGAAGGAAAGGACATGATATAGGATGCACAATAAGGGGTAGGAAGTCCAAGCTTAAGAAAATAAGAATATAAGGCAGAACGCTCCACCGAGAGGGATGAACACTGGAAGAACACATGATCGGCGTCGCAAATAATTGCATCATCCGGATGGAGAGGACAGTGTGGAGAAGAAATCAAGGAGAAACGAAATCTGGAGGAAGGCAGCAAAGAATGGCCAAAGCGCATACGAACAATGGAAACAACATCAGAATATCGAAGAAGAGAGGGATGCAAAAGAAACCATGAATATGAAGGAAGAGTAGGCTGAATAGACAGATGAAATGAATAATTATTGGAAAAAGAAGAAACATAGGTATCCGACCAAAATCGGATATGAAAGCTTTTACAATTTGATAGCAGGTTATCGGATGGAATTTTTAAAAAAAAAGGACGAGAGGAAGCAGCAGCAGCCCGAGCCAAGGAATCAGTCGCTTCATTGCCAAATATGCCCGAGTGACCAGGTACCCACAGCAGATCAATATTGACTGAATGGAGATAGGAAAGAAGGTGAATGAGTGAACGTATACGGAGGATAACAAAGTCACACGAATGATCAGGAAGGGGAGAGGATATGGCCTGAAGGGCGCTCAAAGAGTCAGAGATAATTAAAAATTTAGAGGAAAATTGATTCGAGGAAATGAAAATAGTAGAGCGTAGGATAGTCAATAATTTTTTTATGAATATGAAACAGAAATAAGGAAGTCGAAAAGATTCTGAGAGGTTAAAATCAGGAAGGATGAAAGAAGCACCAACACCACCAGGCCCTCTCGAACCATCCGTGTAAATGGTAACATGAGAGGGAAATAGGGAATTGATAGTGCTGTAAAATACCTGTTTAATTACGGCTTGGGGGAGATTTTTTGCAAATGAGGGGAGGATAAATACCTTAGGAGGATGACAGATGTCAGCGAAGTCGAAGGAAAAATAAGGGAGATTATTGAACGAGATAATATACGGCCAAAATGAACCGAGACGATGTGAAATAAATTCTCTTCCTTTCTTGCTATTTTACACCTAGTCTTATAAACTATTTTGTAATCTATGGGGAATAAGTTAACATCCAGTGAAGGGTGTTAAAATTAACCTACATATGTATACACAAAATGCATACACTCATACTGTTGTATTCTCACGTACGCATACAAACCATACATACACGCCGTACCCACGCCCGCACATACACTCTCACATATCACGCACGCACACATATGTATACTTTTACGACTTATATGAGATCTTGAGGTCGTTTTCTATTCAGTCTACGTCCCAAGCTTGGGTTGCTCAGCAGTTCTTTTGTTGTACTATTAGGGGACGTTCTTTGAATCTGGCAGCATATTGTCGAATAGCAGTTGTTATTTCATTCTTTACAAATTGAACTCCAAGATCTTCATGGATTTCGTGATGTTGGTTATGTACCATGGAGAGCAGAGATGATCGTGCGTAATAACTTATTCTGTACTATTTACATAATTGAAATGTTATTTTTGACACAGTTTCATAATTGGCAACATTATTGCCAGACTGGTTTAAAAATTTGTTCATATAGTAGCAACTTGCTTTCAATAGAGAAATGATTGATCTCTTATCCAACACAGCCAGTACAGTTGCCACAGTTTGATGTTCAAAACTCATTTCGATCTGTTACAATGTGCTTCCTCCAAGTCAAGCGTTTGCCGAGATGGATACCGAAATACTTTACATCTTCTTTCTGAGGAATCTCCACACCATTCATAATTATATTTCCGGATGAATCGATTCTTTGGTTAGTACTCGAGATGATTTACCTTCGTTGATCTTTATCTTCCATAATTTACACCATGATGTTACTTTATTGGCTACTTTCTGCAGGTTTTTACGCGCAACTTTCGGACATTTATTCAAACACAAAATCGTTGTGTCAATGGTATTTGTTATTTAAATCGGTTCGGTTTTTTAATTCGACTGGCTAACCGCTATTCGAACTATTTTGGTCCTCCGGAAACTCTAATGGAATCGATATTCCGTGATTGCCTAACAATTTTTACCTACGGCTGAAAATCTAACAAAAATTTCGGTCTTGTTGGCGTCGTCTTTGTTATTGATAGGGTAACGATACAGAAATGTTTAAACTTCTGCCGATCGTATCTATATTTTCCACCGATCTGCTGCCTATTGTCAAGGCTTGTAATTACATTCTCAACAAGCTCGGTGGTAACTATAAATACGTTACATGCAGCGGATACCGTTAGCTCTCTTTCGGCTCTGCGAAATTCCACTTTCAAGTACACAACCTTCACACAACGGTTTGGAAAATAAGGAATAAATGTTCGGTAATTATCCTGTAAGGAGGCGTTTTAGAGTTCCGTTGGGTTCCAGGTCATGCGGGATGAAATCTTAATGAAACGGCTGATGTTGCTGCCAGAGAGGCATCTTCATTAGGTATTGAATATCCGTATATTCCATCCGCGGACCTAAATGCTGAAACTAAACATAGCCATTCCATTTCTTGAATTGAAGTGCACTCAGTGTTATTCAATCGCGTTTTAGTCTTTCCTCTATCTTTCCTTACTACATGTTGGTCCAAGTTTTCTTGTACACGACACTCCAGTTCCTGAAAACCGATGTTCCTTACATAAAGGTTTACCAGGGTATGTGATCGATTCCGGCTACGTATGCAGAATTCGTGTTCCAGCGCATTTCGGTCAGACCAGTCTTGTATGTTTTCTATTCCGCTATCACAAAAGAGTAGTATAAATTTATTTAAATAATTACAGTGGATGACGGACGGGTCTTACCCTTTCATTGGCACTGTTATTTTTATCATTTTATACGTATGTACTAAAAAGGAAAAGGGAAAGAGAGAAAAAAAACAACTTGTTAGTGGCCAAATGGTTTGTTGCCAGGCCAAAAAAAAAAAAAAACAACAAAAGAACCCTGTAAACCGTATTAATGTTTTAATTTCATTCTA
Source organism: Icerya purchasi (assembly GCA_039619475.1). Lineage (NCBI taxonomy): Eukaryota > Metazoa > Arthropoda > Insecta > Hemiptera > Monophlebidae > Icerya > Icerya purchasi. The sequence goes on along the minus strand of CM077116.1, from coordinate 475,966,104 downwards.
ACAATATAATACGTAATGGTCGTTGCTATCATTTTTTTGTAGTTTGATATCTGAAAGGTTCATAGCATTTTCATTTATTTAAAAATAAATTAAATTTGTTGAATACCTTATTTTCTTATTTTTTAAAAAATTATTTTACATATTTAAACACTTGGTCCGTAGCAGTAAGGGGTATTACTACCCGAAAATAACTGAATTCCAACATTATGAACTTAACGTGGATTTGGTTCCACCGATGAAAATATTCTTTCATTGATGGTGGACTTATTATGTGATGACTGTTGCTGCCACGACAATTTCGACACATTCCCGTGGCATCTGTTTGCGAAAGTTTTCGGACCCTGTTTGCGTGCTAAGTGAATGATATATTCAAAAAAGTTGTAAATATTCAAAATGTGTAAAAGCGTTTGTCACGCGGTTTAGTCGAAGTTTTAAAAACTAGACACGTGCTGCCCCTCGACTTGTTTGCAGCAATATGATAATTAAAAGCGTTAAAATTCAAAGACATTCTCGCACCGGTAAAACTTCCATCGGCGCGGCATCAGCACCACAACTGCAGCGTTCTGAAACTAAAAATCGTCTGCCGAATTACCGAGACGGAAAGAAAGAAAGTTTTAGAAATTAATTAACTTCGCTCCGGTGTAGAGAAGGTGTGGCGTCATTTCGTAAGAATTCTTTTTTTTTTTGCCCAGAAATTCTCTTATCTCTTCTGTCTAATTGAAAAATAACGGCGCACTGTTAGAAACGTGTTTCCCGTTTTCATTAGAAAAATAAAGCTCTTTTATAGGATTTCTTTTGCCAGATATTAACCAAAGTTTATTAGTCAGAAACGGTTTTTTTTTGGCTGTCCTCCCCTTATTTTAAACTTTTTTCATTTCGAATTTTTAAAACTATTTTTTTTTTTTTTTTGGCACTTTTTTCCATTTCGGGCAGGGGAATTTTTAACTTCTGCATTAAATTAATCACATTAAATTAATCCGTTCTTCAACGGTTATTTACCTTCGCTGCGACGAATTAAGAGCATTAAGCTTAGGCTGCAATTACAAAATAACTTTTCTCAGGGTAAAAATGGAATCAGTTAATGATCGAATTATCGTAGCCGAAAAATCCCTTTCAGGCTGTTACTGGAGCTTTGTGGACAAACTGCGGAATATTCTTGACAAGCAATTGATGGGCGATGTAGTTTCGCTGCGCATATTTTGCAAATCGAGACTTCGGAGTTGTTGAAAATATAGACAAACACGTATCGTATCGGACACGTAGCTCGACAAATATTTTTTCTTAATGATTTTTTTTTTTTTTTGAAAGCTACTTTCCGAAGGACATATTTCATTATTTCTAGCCGTTTGTGATTTATTAATCAAGGCTACCTAAAAATTTCCGAACTGAGTAGATGTAGCATGTTCTGTCGCAAAAGATGTTGGACGTTAGTTACTACTTTTAACTCAAAATTGTTTAGGTTTTTATCTGAAAATGAAAAAAACCCCATTATTCTGCATCAACTGTTTGGGTAAAGTACGTGATCTGTTTTTTGAAAGATGCTACAATAGTTTCTTGGCCTCTCCTTTTGATTAAGGATATTTCGTGCACTCATTCACTTGTTACGTTGTGCATTGTTGCGATAACTGTACAGAAGTGCTTTATTATATTTTCCTTCTGGAGGACGCTTCTCATTTCATTTGCCATGCGTTCTGTGTTGAATGTTAAAAAATATACCCATTTGATATAGTGAATTAAGGGTGCTTTTTTATGTAAGCTGTTTTCCTTCAACTCTTCAATCATTGTTTCTTTTGCGGGAACCCCAGGGGTGTCCGTTATTTCTTTACAAGTCCCAGTTTTTGTGCAAACTCCTGCTGGGGCCGTCGATATTCGTTTGAAATCCTGTTCCAATTTGTTTAGTCGATTTTTCAGTACACCTATTTCTTCCGCCTGTTTCTCATGTTTTTCAGTAAGTTGAGCTTTTTCTTTAAGTAAATCTTTTACTTTTCCTTCCGGTAAATATTTCATTAGATCGTTGGTTTGTGTTCCTTGTGCCGTCCTTTTTAAGCTAAATCACGCTCGGCACGATATGATACAAAAGTAACGAAAGCAAGAAAGGAGATATCGTAGATGAACGTAAAAAAGAGAATTCCGTAGAACAGTACGGAAATTCTTTAATTCTACGTTTTCCTCCTGGAGGATGCTTCTCATTTCATTTACTATGCGTTTTATATTGAGTGTTAAAAACTATGCCCATTTGATATAGTGAATTAAGGGTGATTTTTGTCTTCTTCATACAGGCCTTTTTCCTTCAACTCTCTTCTCATATTGTAAGAACCCGACCAGATCTTCGCAAATCCCAGTTTTTCTGCAATGGGGCCGCCAATATTCCTTTGTAATCCGTTTCCAATTGGTTCAGTTTATTTTTCAATACAACTATTTCTTCCGGTCGTTTCTCAATTTTTTCAGTAAGTTGAGCTTTTTCTTCAGTAAATATTTCACAAGTTCATTTGTTTGTGTACTCCTTATGTCATACTTTCTAAGCCCAATCACGCTCGGTACGATATGATATACGAAAAGTGACGGAAGTGAGAAAGGAGAAGATATTGTGGATAAGTGTATGAGAAGAATCTCACGGTATGTAGAAAGCGATGAGATTGTAGGGCACTCCAGGAATCTCGTTTAATAAGGACTTTATCAGATTCTTGAGGAGAATTAATTAAGGGGCTGGCGTGTAGAATAGCAGGAGACGTAGCGTAGGGAAGTGAACAAAAGGAGGGAATTTTAAATGGCTCTTTACAATTTTTGAGCAGAATAGAGGTGAGCTAAACTAACTCCATTGAGTTCTTTGGGGCGAGACACTTCGATCAGCTGTGGAACATGCTGTTTCTCGATTTCAACTTGTTGCAGAAAAAGGTGGGCAGCATATTGAAAATGTTTTTTGGTGCTAGTCTCACGAAATTTAAAAACCAATTTGATTGATGCTTTTTATACGGTTTTTGCCCTCAGGACAATTAAAAACCGATTTTCCCATCCGATGTGATATGACCTTGACGTGGTACATGGGCTTACATAACTAACAGTATTATACCTGTACATCCATTTTCTGGGCGAGATCCCTGGTTGACGAGCCCCCCCAAAAAAAACAAAAAAAACTTATTTTTCTTATGCCATCCGCTTTCCCCCTTTATCAATAATATTTCGTTCAAATTTGACGTCATTCTGATCAGTAGCTTCAATTTTAATTATAATCACCATGTATATATATTGTAACGGTTCTAGACGTTGACTTGGTAGTCAGGGATGCTAACCACGAGGTTTTACGCTCGTGGATTTGATTTGTTTAGATTTTATTTAAGCTTATCAGAGAATGTTTTACTTTTTCTTTATATGATTACGAACGGAAAACTATTTAATTGAAATTACTGAAAAATATATTAAGCAAAACTCACACCTATCTTTCGGGACCGGTCGACCGCTGAAAAAACAATATTTAATCCGAAAATAGCGCAATTACAAATGCACAACAATATATATGTAAAGAGAATATAAATGATACGTATCACTGTTGTCGGTGATCCGGGATCTATTGGTGGCGATTCAGCGGTCGGTTGGGTTGCAGAAATCGGAATCGGTCGAGGAAGATTTATCGAACTCTTTCGTTAAGGATCAGTTGCAATTCCAAATCACACTTTACCGAACAGCAAGAATCACTACTCGCGCCACTTCGATATTTACCGATAAACTGAACGAATGTCGTATGTAGTAAAAAGACGGAGACTTTTCCACGAGAAAAACGGAATTCTTTTCTATAAAAACAGAAACCGGAGCCTCCTCTACAGGTATAACGGAACTTGACTCACTGTAAACAGCCACTGACTGACTTGATTGAAGGTAGAACTGTAACTAACTGACCGAAGGTAAAAACTGAGACTCCTCGGGCTGCCACTGCCTTTTTCGCTAAAATCTTCATCTCGCCTTTTTTTTAAATTATCGAACGCCTACTCGACCGTGACCGCTGGATTTTGCCGAATCAGGTAGATCCTTTTTGTTTCCAGCAGGATGCTGATTGGCTGGTCCCACCGACAACAGTTCCATGCACGCGCACACTCGCACCCGCACCACACATTCCAAATTATTTTTATTTTTATTTATTTTTTGTTTATTATTATTTTTATACACATATATATGGCTAATGTAATGGACACATTACAATATATATATATATATATATATATACATATATAAAAATACATAAATCTACATGTGAATACTGCAAAACATCCATGCACCCATTCGTTCCAACACCATCGCTATCCGTAACCTGAAAACAAACCTTAAAATACACTCTCACACATATATTACCTAAAATTATCACATCTTATAGCTCTAGTGAATGCAGACGATATTGCAAGCACATAGTCGAAAAGCCACATGCTTATAAGACCCTTTGTAAAATGTTCTACTTTTTGACTTGCTACGTTTATACAGTACTACTCTCATCTTTTCTCGAGCGATTTGAAATCCATCAAATGTATTAATTAGATCAGTAGTTAAAAATTAAATCTTCCGACCGCTCCGATGTCTATTAAATCATTAAAATATCCCAGTTTTAAAAAATAATTGTAAAAAAACCAAAAAAAAAACAAAAAAAAACAACTAAATATACTAAATAGCTCGCAATATTTGGCATATTTTATGTTTTAAATTTCGTTTCTTATTATTATCCTGCTAGCTGGTGTAGCAGAGATTCATTAAGTTACCAGCGGGACAATGCGGTAATAATGTGAGACAGAAACTTTTTACGAGAGCTTCCAAAAAAAAAAGGTGTGAGACTATTGACCCAGAACTTACAGATGTTCTACAGACAGTATGCCATTTATTGATAAGTTCAACGAGCTGAGGGCATCACTAGTGCAGCCTCGCTAGTAAATCTGAATTCTTTAAAGTATTCTTAGAGTTTACTTTCGCGCAACGTTTTCAAAAGTTGTTAAAGTGGCATTCTGATTGCAGGTAGCGTACTAGACGTGCACAAAGCTGAGCTCGGGTTGCGCTTCTTTATAAAGTTCAATCACGTTTTAAAGCAGAAAATCGAACGGAAATATATATGAGACAAGCGTTTCTTTGTAGTCGTTAAATCGAACGATGTAGTGTTCGCTTATGGCAGACTTCCTTAAACCGTCCACTTACATAAAGTGGCCAAGACCAGAAATGGCCTAAAATCGAATCAGAGCCGTTATAGCTGCAATAAAAACTTTGAATCACTTGAATTCTGTTTCATCGGACAGAACTGAAGCATGTACAGAAGCTGTTTCGCGAATTACCCGATTGTTAGTAGTTTCTTCGTATACGCAATACGTATGAAAGCATAAGTGATTGTGTTGAGAATGTGTTCGCGAACATGTTAGTATGAACAGGTACGCGAGGGGTCACAAGTGTACAGGTATCACGCAAAAAACCAGACACCTTTTCGACTATTTTATTACCGAGGCTGCTATTGCTGCTACGGCACCTCCTGAATTAAATGCACCACAATTCGAAAAATGATTTCCGAAAAAAGGAAAGCCCCGCGCGAACGGTACAAACCCAGAAATGCGCGTGATAAAAATATCTTTAACAACATAAACAACAGTCACTAGCGGGGTAAGAAATATCAAACGCGAATCGTTTATGGCCTCTCTTGAAGGATTAAGTCCTTCAGCGGACAAAAACTTTTCACTTTGGGAGACAACACATGGGATAAAACGTTCGCTTAACCATACTCCGCCTACTGAAATGCATCATGCACTAGACGTAATATCGAAAAAGTGAAATTGTTCGTCCGACATCTATTCACAAAGTATTCCAACTAGGTCATATACCTTCAACCATATGACACCTGCAAGTGTGATTTCGGGAAAATAGCCTCATTAAACGTTTTTCTCTGCTAGAAAAAGTACGAGAAATTGATAAAAGCTTGAATCCGAAAAATGATCAAGATTCGATTCGGTTCTGTGTTTTATATTGTTATTTGTATTAACTGTTATTTCTAATTATATACTTTTTATGTGGATATTTGATAACGTGAAGATTAAAGTTATTATTAATTACGATTTTTTTAATAGTATTAAATTCAATCTTTTTACTTTTATTTGAAAGTGGCGTATTTTTTATTCTATACAGATCAGATATAAATGGTAAATATTTATGTATAAAAGGGTGATTTGAATGTTGCTTAATTGTTAAGTCAGTTAGTGCCTCTTTACGATAGTGTATGATATAATTAATTTTATTATTAGTTAAAGTTAAAGTGGTATCCATATAATTTATTTTATTATTACCAATTTCGATAGTGCATTAGTCGTCGCGATAGCCTAGTTGCTAGAGCGCTTGTCTTCCGTTACGGAGGTCACGGGTTCGATCCGGGGCGACGACAGAACTTATTATAAAGAATTAAATTAATAAATATTCGCTAATAATCACGTGGAAGGCGATGGCAAACCACCACGTACAACATCATATACGCGCGCTAGGTCAGTGTACACAGCAGACACACACGGTATGTCGATCTAAATCAAACGATTACTATCAGTTCCGAATGTAGTCTTTTGTGTGTACACCTGCGTTGCATATAATAATTGCCTAGTACACTACCTATATCGGTACAGCTAAAAGTGTACGAATAGGTTGCGCTGACGCGCTATGTAGCGTACGGCAAGAAGAAGACGATAGTGCATTGAAGTTAACTTTTATCTAGAGCGTAATTTATATCGTATTTTAAAGTTACACCCAATAAATGTTTTCTAACGATTTAACGGGTTATCAATTTTGATATCACTTTCGTTTGATCTTATTTTTCTTCTGTATCGCTCGAGCATCTTAATTATTATACATCAATCTTTATTTTCTGAATATTTTGAAATAACCGTTATTTTAAAATGTGTCCTATCGGAAATGCTACTACCGCAACAGCCGCCTCACCCATTATACAAAACACACGCTGTGTCAAATATTGCCATTTTCCCATCTCATAAGTGGTAACATATTGAGCCTATCGGCAACATACAATGAAGGATAAATGTCAATGACGTTCGTTTCACAACAGTAGACTCGAGTCCAACCGGGCTGGACGATTCGGCGACAATACTAATGTAAGTAACGGGCTAATTCTTAACAGCCGGGTCGAATGCAGTTCAGTGTAGTCTGTTATTTTAAAACCTTCGACACTCGAAAATTCTATCGGCAAATCTTAAAGAATATGAAATCAGTCGAAAGTTTGAAATGAAGTGGCGGACTCTTTGACACTCGGGTTTCTGCTTATTTTCACCTATTTTCTTAAGAAAAATCTCATCCTCTAATCTGTTTTCGCTGTGTACAAGTTTTCATCTTAGATTATTGTATCGAATATTTACGTTTCCTTTTTTTTCTAACAATGGCCCCTTCTGTCTGTCTGTTCAACCTAGGCTGGCTGCTAATTGTGGTTCTTTTTGTTTCCTTCACTTCATAGGTTCCGTTGTTGACTCCACTGGTTCGTCTGCGTTCTTAAGCAGTACTTTATTATCTTCCTCCCGTTTTCGTTTTTCTTTGGTTCCGCTCCAATTAAACGAAGAGTGTGTTAACGATGCCGATCATGTGTTTATTAAGTGTTAATCTCTTTCAATCGAGCGTTCTGCTTCCTATTCTAATTTGCCGCAGAGTCCTTCTCCATATTTTGCCTCCTATATCTTGTGTTTTCCTTTTCCACACATCGTTACCATTGTTTGTTCCTTCCTACTAGCAATGTCTGACCGCATTAAAATATAACCGATTCAGTTTCCTTTATAATTGTTTCTGGATGAACGTGTTGATGAGCCCAATAAGAAAAAAAAAAAAAAATCAACGTGTATAAAAATAGGAGCAGAGAGGTTAGTCATACGAACAATGTAACCAGAACAGATTGACAATAAAGAATCAAAAGGTATTAGAACGAACGAAAGTAAATTTTTTAAACTTTCCTTGCCTGCCAGCTACTACTGTGCGCTGTTAAACCGGGCAGTGCTGTTTCGTTTGGGTATGATCGCTGCCGCACATCAAAACTCACAAAAATTTCACTTGCGCTGGGTTAATGGCCATAGTTGACGCGTCGAAAAAAAAAAAACTCAGATTGTCGGATCGTGCGGTGCGAGAGGAACTACATATTTCTGGGCGAACTATGGAAAGTAGTGAGGAGATATGAATAGAAGCCACAAACGCGTAAAACGATGGAGGTCGGAGAAAGGGGATTCGTTTGCAAAGAAGTTTTATCCATATGAAAGCAGAGTTAGCCGAAAAAAAGAAACTGGCCCCAGTGTGTGATTTATTAGACCCTTAAGTGTATTATGAAGTATTTTATGCCGAGCGTATACTCGCTTCGTTTACGGTATATTTAAAAAATATTGATCCATTATTAATGTACTATGTCGAGTTTAAATGCTGTATACACGGTAAAAGCCGATGTTTCGGGTCAGAGAAATAAGCGGTATTTTTGTGCTTAAGTGCAAAGAAGTAAAATGAAACGAAATTTTTAGTCAGTTTAAAATTACTCCAAAAAAAAAAAAAAAAAAGCATAAAAAATGCAAAAAAGAAATACGACTTTACAATAATTTTAAGTTTAGTTTCTTTAAAAACGGGAAGCTTTTTATTGCATCTTAGGATGAACATTTTTAACGGTAATATCTGTTCTTAATAAATTCCTAAAATGTGCTATTCCCATCAGAGCATTTCGTCTAACATTTTCCCATACTGCTGACCAGGTTTATTCTTTTTCCTTCGAGCTAGCTTGTTCAACTAGAAGAATTTCTATTTAAACCGTTGACGATAAGCGAAGCTTAATTTCAAGCGGTTTCAAAAAAAAAAAAAATAAGACACGTAGTATCAGCGCGATTTCAGACATCATAGCTGTTCCTCTGTGCAGTTATATATACACATACTATATATAAGTAATATATTAATGTGTGGGTGTGCGTATGTGTGTGAAACAGTTTGTACGTATAAAACTGGCGGAAAGGATATCGTAATTACAAGGGGTTTGTCGTGATTTTTATTATACTGTGGACGCTTCTCTACCGATATCTTTACCAGAAATCGAAACTAATTCTTTAGAAAAATGTGAACAAATTACCGCACCATGTAACACATTAATTTCGCTGTTAAAAATAGATTTATTTAATGCATCGGAGCCGATTCTCTAACTTAAAAACCACTATTAAATATTATCGAGGTCATTTTAGAACCTAGAAAACTAGCAGAATCGAAGGCAAATAAAAAAAGTCTTTCTTGATAAAAAAAAAAAAAAGAGAAGGTTTACCATCTCTATCGCAGCTTATATTCAAACGTTTCATTAAGTTCGCGACACATTCGGCACATCGTCTTTATCCATCTTTTCGTGTATTCTATTATTATTAACGCTCACCTCTCCGAATCGGAATGTGATCGAATTACTTCCAGCATTATGTAAAATATTAATAATATAATTGGACAAAACCGACTCTGTATTTAAAAAGCTACCAACAACATAATATTCTGAATCACTTAAGTATGACAATGAATATATTATTTACTAAGAATAATTGAATAGGCGCCGTTAGCCATCCATCAATTTTTAATTTAATATTAATTTCGTGAAACGGATTCATCAGGAAGATCGTTACTGGGCAGTTAAGTTATTAAATTATGTAAAATCTAAACTGCAACATTCTACATACGAGTATAAAAAAATGAATGAAAAAATAAATTTAATTAAAAAGACATTAATAATCGCTATAAAATTTAGCTCAGTAATTAACATTTTTATTCATTTATTTATTTCTTTCTTATCAACTAAAACCGTAATTTGCATCAATATCAGTTGTAAATAAGAAGTTTAGTTTCTAGATTTAGTTTTAAAAAGCAATTAAATATAATATACCGAATATAAATTTAGATGACTAGTCTATGTCAGTTTCAGATCTATCCGGGTAAGAATAATTAATTCCCTTTCATGTCCGCAATTCCCAGAAAACGGACTCCCTCAGGGCTCGGCCCTAAGCGTGACCCTTTTTAACTTATATATCAACGACATCGTGGATCACATCCCCCCTCCGGTAATTGCCCGCCTTTTTGTTGATGACCTCAACATTTCCTTAACATCATCGAATCCTTCCTATGCCCAACACACCTTGCAAAAAGTGTTAAAAAACTTAGAAGAATGGTCTAGCCTGAATGGGCTCTCCTTCTCTCCATCTAAAACTAAATGTATTGACTTTAATAGGAAAAATAAAATGACTTCTCCTCCAACTCTTTTTTTAGATAATTCTCTTCTCACATACTCCAGTACAGCAACTTTCCTCGGGATCATTTTCGATAGCAAATTATCCTGGCGGCCTCACCTGCAATCTCTTAAAAAGAAGTGCAGCAAATATATCACTACATTAAAATATCTATCCCACAAAAACCATAACTCAACCCCCAAGCTTCTGCTAACACTTTTCCAATCCCTTATCCTCAGCCGTCTCTCCTACGGATGCTCATTGTATTCTACCGCCTCCCCATTCCTTGAACCCACTACAAAATTCTTCTCTTCGATTAATACTAGGTGCGCACCATACGTTCCCCACGCACAGCCTCCAATCCTTATTGGGTTCTCCACTCTTACACTTTCAAAGATCCTTACACTCCTTCCGCGATTCTTTAAGAGTCTTCCTTCTTGGACTTTGTGATCCTTACCCCACACCTCCTAACGGCGCGCTCCCCCGTTTAACAAAAATCCTATTAGACTCCAACATCGACCTCCAACACTTCAAAAACCTCAATACACCACCTTCTCTTCAACCCTAGGCTACCCTACCAGCTGAAATCGATTATTCCCTTGTACATTTCTCCAGGGTAAAAATCTCCTCCTCCCTCCTCTGCACCAGAATCTTCGCAACCCTTAAAAAATATTGAAATCACCAAGCCTACTTCACTAACGGTGCGAAATCATACCCTGTTTTCGAATTATCTCCTACTGCTTGTTCCTTTCACGCTAACCTAGTTTCGTCGTCCGCCCGCCACCATGACCATTGTTCCGTTCTCGATGCCGAACTTTATGCTATTTTCCTAGCCCTCGAATCCACAATTAAATCCCCTCCATCCAACAGCCGCATTTTGATCGTATCTGATTCACTAGCAGCTTTGGAGTCCCTTCCCCAACAATCCCCATTGAATTACATAACCAACTCTATACAATCCCTAATCCTAAAATTAATATCATCCTCCCACCAAATTACTTCCTTGTGGGTGCCAAGCCATACCGGACTCAGGGGTAATTACTTAGCTGACATCGCTGCTAAGTCAACACTGTCGTGCCCCACGCTCTGTTCCCCTCCTCTTCTCGCTGACATAGTAAAATCCATAAAAATTCTTGTGCAATCCCAATGAAAGCAAGATTGGCTCACTAGACAATCTTGCTTTCTAAGAGAGATAAAACATGGAATTGACCCTTGGTTCCCTCCTTCTGACCTCCCCAGAACCTACTTTGTGGCTATGGCAAGACTCCGCATTGGACATACACCCTGTCAAGAAAGTATCGGGAATTGTCAATTTAAATCTCCCGGGTAATAGCTAGGCAGATAATTTTTTTTTTCCAGGTTGGTACAACTGTTTTGTATTATGATGCCTATTTTTAGCGCGATCTGTCAACCAGTGTGTTTACAGCAGCTGTTAAAATCAGTCGACCTTGAAGGTTTTGTCGAAGTTTTACAATGAGTGAAAATATTGAACAACGTACTTGTGTTAAATTCTGTGTTTTGAACGAAATTTCTTGTGCCGATACACTGAAAATGTTACAGAAGGCTTTTGGTGAATCTGCTTTATCAAAAACGCGGGTTTACGAGTGGTACAGAGCGTTCAAGGATGGTCGGGAGACGGTCGAAGACATGCCTCGCTCTGGACGGCCTTCAACGAGTGTGACCGATGATAACGTCGATAAAATCAAGGAAATCGTTGCTGAAAATTGTCATGTGAGCTTGAGAGAGATGGCTCATGGATTGGGCATGTCACACGAGAGCGTACGTACGATTGTGCACGAAAAATTGGGTATGCAACGCGTTGCGGCTCGGCTTGTTCCGAAAGACCTGAATTTCTTTCAAAAAAAGTACCGAGAACAGGTAGCTGCAGACATGCTGGATCGAGCCAATTTGGATCCTACCTTCTTGGAAAAGATAATTACTGATGACGAGACATGGATGTACGAGTACGACACGCTTACGAACCAGCAATCGTCCGAATGGCGGCCAATTGGCGCGCCAAAGCCGAAAAAACCTCGCCAAAGCCGAAAAAACCTCGCCAAAGCCGATCGAAAGTGAAGATCATGTTGATTGTTTTCTTCGATATTCGAGGCGTGGTACACTATGAATATGTGCCAGCCGGACAGACAGTCACCAAAGAGTTTTACTTAAGTGTTTTGAGACGTTTGAGAGAGGCTATCCGTCGTAAACGTAACGATTTGTGGGTCGACAATTCTTGGATTCTCCATCACGATAATGCGCCGTCTCACAAAGCCATAATTGTGAATGAGTTTTTGGCCAAACACTCGGTAAATATCATCGAACAACCGCCGTATTCACCAGATTTAGCACCCTGCGACTTCTTCCTATTCTCAAAACTCAAATTTCCGCTACGGGGAATGCGCTTCGAATCGATTGATGACATCAAGACGAATGCGACGCGAGAGCTAAAGGCCATCCCGGAAACCGCCTATCAGAAGTGCTTTGCCGAGTGGAAAAAGCGTTGGCATATGTGCATCGCTTCGAATGGATGTTATTTTGAAGGTGACAAAATAAATTTGGATGAAAATTAAAAATTGTTCGTTTTATTTAACAATTCCCGATACTTTCTTGACAGGGTGTATTTCGCTGACTCATGATCATCTCTTACTTAATTGCGAGCCCCCTTTCGAATGCCCCTTTTGCTCCCTTCCCCCCGCTCCTACAGTAAAACACCTGCTCCTGGAGTGCCCCTCCTTCGAGCTCCAGCGCGCCAAGCTCCGCATAGCGTCTTTGCAGTCGTCTTTGGCCAACTCGCCTTTGAATATTGCAGACACTATTCGGTTTCTTTATACAACCAACTTATTTCGAACCATTTAACTTTCCGATTGCCATAGTGTCGTAATAGCCCCGGTAGCTGTACACGGGACTCAAAAAAAAAAAAAAAATTGTGCACGATATGAAAACGTATTTATTGTAGTTGGGGCAACACCTTGCGGTTTGTATTATTAAAACAAGAATTGTTTACTCGTCTATAGCGGTGTTTTAATTGAACTATTATCTTATTTCATATACCGAATTAAATATTACATTTTTCTTTAAAGTATTTTACATTTTTTACAAGTGACGAACTATCTTATATTCCTCATTAGTTTAAGCAAGGTATAAGTACTATGAAATTATTTGAGAGTAGTATAAAAAATAAATGCTAAAATAACAAACTAATACGTAAGTAACAAAATTAATATAAGAATATCAAACTTGTTATCTTAGGAACGTTTTCGGGCATAACCCATCTTCAGCTGAAATATAATCGAACTTAATTAAAAACATAGTGTAACAGTGAACACAATTTAAAACTTCACTTTGAAGCTAAAATAAAATTAAATTAAAAATAAATTGTTATTTGTAAACTTTAAGAGAAAAAGGACGTTCAGAGGATAGGAATTTTTAAAAACTCTAGTCATCCTCCATATGAGAGGAAAAGAAGTAGCTCTAGAGGAGGAAGAATAAAAATTTGTCCAAGAAGCTTTCTTTGTGGCTTTACCTAGTCCTAGCGTTGGCCCATTTATTAGTGTCAGATAATTTTGGGTCGTAGGATTACAGCGATAGGTTTTAAAGATAGAGCGACAATAGTCAAATGCGGCGTTACACTCCTCATTTCACCGACGAAATGAGGCCGTACAACGTTGAGTGGATGCAGGGGTACGGCGAGGAGGAGAAGATAAAGAAAAAGTAGACGTGGTAGATTGAATAAAGAAATTATAAAGAGATATGGAATCATAATTAAGCTGAGAACCAGTGAGTGACGAATCAACAGAGTAGTGGAATAGAGTCCAATTTGTTTTAGATTCTACCGAGGAGAATAGAGAGGCCCGAGGTAATTCGAAGAACGAAGACTATCAGAAGTTATTAATATGGGAACATGGTCACTATAAAGGGTTCCCCAGGTATATGTAAGACCAATGGAAGGAGAAGAAAAAATTAAATCAAGAGAGCTGAAAATAAATTCATTAGTAAAATAGGTTGGGGAAAGATCATTAAGGAGTACTAAATTATCAGAAAGGATAGCATTCTCAAAGATGGAACTGCTGGTATTTCAGGATGTGCAACCCCACAAGCGAGAATGGGTATTCCAGTGACTACCGACAATAAACGCGGGATAGAATCGAGAAATGTAGAAAGAAGGAAGTGACGAAGATGATAACTGGGAGGACCATAAATCGAAGCATTGTTAATAGGCCGCATAGAAGGAGAATGTATGGAGATGTGAACAATATTAGGTAGATTAGGAGTAGAAGGGAGGTTGAGAGAAATCTCGTGAGAGTGGAATGGAATGCCATTTCTAATCGCAGAAGCAGGATATCCATTATCGCGATCACTTCTGATTTCCTCGAAGCCTCTAATATTAAAATCCGTGCCTGACCGAAGCCACGTTTCAAAGATGAGAGCAAAATTGATGTTTTACAAAGATCCAATAAACTTTCCACTGAATTTTTATTGGCTCTGAGACGACGACAGTTCCATTGTAGTAGGTTAAACACAGCTGGCATTATGAAGCTAAAGAAGTATTATAAGTGAAAGAAGTAAGAAGAATGGAAAAGGGAATAATAGGAAGAGGTGCGAGTGAAAAGCATTTATATTCAAAAAACTAAAATAAGTAAATAGAGAAGAAAAGAACAATAAACCGTAATGATTAGAATTTAGAGGGAAGTAAATCAGGGCAGCTAAATTATAAAGCAATACACAGAGAGTAGCAGAGAGATGCTAGAACACATTTGTGTGCAAAAGTGAAAGAGATGATTTTTGGAAAATAGGAGAGAGGTTTGAAAATATCCGTATAAATACAATATTTTTAGTTCAAGTTAAACCATTGTGCTTAAATCTGAAGCTGAATGTTACATCGTCCGCTAATCTCATAACTGCATAAATATAACAGTGAATATGAAAGAAAAAAAATGGTCCAAACGCAGCTTACAGATAGAAAAAGTCTCACCTTAAGCTCATTCGAGAAAGGAACGAATAAAATAAAAATATAACTACCACAGCAGCGGTACCTTTAATAATTCAAAGGAAATGTGTAACAGGAAACAGTAATTTGTTAACACTTCTATTTCACATTATTGTCTTTATATGTATATATTTGATTTTTCCGACGTTGTTGGATGTGTTCTTCCCCGTTTAGTGATTTGGTTATTTTCTATTCGCGCATTTCTTCGCCGCCCCTTTCATTCATTTCTTTAGTTCTCTCTGTTTCTCCTTGTTCACCTAACTCGTCTTTGTGTTAAACACTTGTTGGCGTCGTTATGAAGTATAAAAGTATCATTTCTTCCGGTTTTCGAATCCTAGTTACAGCAGATTTTACGGATTTTATAACATTATATAAAAATGACTTATAAACTAAAAAACTGTAAATAAAACTATGAAATATAGAAATTATTCACTATTTTTTGAATTGTTTGAAACTTATATAACATTTCCTTTGTTCTTTTCCAAAAATTATATTTAATAAAGAAATGCCGTTGAGCGCTCTTTTCGATAAATACTGAATTTTCAGGCAGATAAAACGTGAAATAGACTTTAGAAATTCGGACTTTACTGCTAGTACGCGATACATCACGGGAAAAAGGAAACGTTTGTTGAGGATAGAATAACTTGGAAAAAATTACAGAGAACAATAAATATGCCCGAAAAAATGTTAAAATATTATATTAAACGTTACTTGTGAAACAAGTAAACATAAACGATAAACAAGAGGATTTTTTTCAGGTAAGAAATATCATTCAGACGATTTAAGGGAAACATTCAGAATAGAAGTTTATTCGAGCTAATAATATCCTATTTCAGATAAGCGGGAAATGTAAGAAATTAATTTGATTATTTTCAGAAAATATCGAAAACGGTGTAAAAATTGTTGAAATTGAATGGTATAAATAATAGAAATAACCGTTCGTTTTACAAACTGTAGTAGTTTCTAAATTGATTTATTCAATTTTGTACCTTTTTTTTTGAATGTAAAAAGATGAATCAAAAAAAAATAAAATATTCAATACGATTCGTTAGTTACATTATGAATTATTCTGGAATGCACTATATTCGATATTCAGTGTGTTATTGGGGTATAATGTGTTTCTGTTGTTTGCCATTCAGTTTGTTCTGTCGACTCCCGACTCATATCGACTCAACCGTTTACTTTAGTTTCCTTCACGATTCTCATTTCACTTTAAGAAGATTTGGCTGGGGTTTGAAACAATTTTAATCTTGAACTCGGAACTTGGTTTTGAAATAAAAACATTTTTACTTCTAGGCTAATTATAGATGAGGCAATAGGGAAGAATTTTGATGGGTATCGCGTAAATTTCAAAAATATTATATGGAGGCTATGTTAGTTTGTCAGGCAACTTCTAAGAACTGAGAACGGAGTATTTTTACTACCAAGAAAGTTGTTTTTCAGGAGCAACTTTTATCCGAGATTCGTTCCTGAAGAATTAGACCAACACTAACCTAAATGAATAATCGTGTCTCTGTTTTTCCTTGTGTTGTTGCCTAATGATTCTCTACTGCATAGTTTATTATTTATCGTGCTCTGTTACTTATTTAATCATGAACAGCGGCGTTCCAATCGTTGCAGCAGTTTTTAACGGGGAATATTTGTGAAATCTAGCCGATCTTCTTGAAAGATTATCTAGTGTCGGAGAAAATGCGAGGAGGTGTTAGAAAGGAAATTAGCGAATCAGTTTAGGTTTAATTCAAATGCTTGAATACATTTTCACGTCGAAAAATAATATACGAGGCGCGCCCCAAAAGTGTACTCATAAAATCATAAAACATCATACGAAAAAAAATTTGAAAAAAGTATATTTACATCCTTAGGGGTTGTACTATATAATATTTATGATGTATAATGATGGTAAACGATAAAAGTTCAACACAAATAACCTCGAAGTTCGAGAAAAGTTCATTTACCGAGTTCAAGATTGTGATTAATCAACGAAACTATAGTGAGCACCGAGCTACCATGTGTGTCTACTGAGCGTCTATCCGGCTAGGCAGCCAGACATGTGACCTTAGCCTTTAGCCTTAGTGATTGTAAAATTGCTAACTATATATATATATGCGCGCCCGCAAAAGGAATCGAGAAATTCCTTTATATTTCTATTTTAGTATCTAATATGGTACACTGGAGCTCAGACATTCCTGTAAAACCGGGGAGAGAGAGTCGGATAAAGTGTTTTTCGTTCTATGAATTAGGTAATATTTTTTTTCCTCGCTCGATTTTTCGGTAAGAGTAAATTTACTCGTTGAATCGGTTTGATGGTGGTACAGTCGAAGTTACATCGTCAACGGCTTCCGTTTCGGACATAACCTGGCTCACGCGGCTAACATCCGACACTACGCTGGTTGTCGGAAGCGATTATTCCGAGAGTGAATCGATGAAATATGGAAACGTAATTAATTTATAGTCGTAATGGAGATTTAGCGTGCGAATATACTAAGGTGTCGGTAGGTATTTCATTTAAAACAATTAAAATGAACGCGTCAGACATTTTGGCGGCGCAACAGCTGACTGCCTCACGTACACAGATTGGCTGGTGAATTTTAATCAGAATGCAGCCGTGTACTAGCTCAGGGTGTTCTAGTCGACGAAAACCGCAACTTTGCGGTGACGATGGAAAGAGAAATTCGTGTTGTAAGCAAATCCTATTGGTGCTAATTGCCGATAATAACCACATCGGCACGACGACATCCGCTAGTAAAACGTTTATTAAACTCTTCTATTAATTGTGTAATTTTCTGCCATTAATCTCCAACTTTTGGCTAAACTCTATTACTCCTGCGGTGGTTCGATGGTTGGAAAATTGTCTACTGCGAGACATATGTAATTTAACATGACCGACGACAAAATTAAAAACGGATTTTTTCCCCTTTTTCAGATGTACATTTTTGGGAAATAGCGCGCAGCGGAGGAACCCCTTTCGGCATGATAAATTGCGTTTATTTTTGCTTAGATTAATACTGGAAGGCCAGTAATTTACCGGGTCATAAAGAACTGGAATAACTTTACACGTACCCCCTGCGAATAGCAAAAAATAAACTGGATTCGCCGAACCCACGTATGAAGGGAAAGAAAAATAACGATGAAAACCAACTCGAGAAATGGAACAAACTGGAATAAATAAATAAAAGCTGTACGTGTACGTGGAAAAGCGGAAAACGCTTGAGAAAAATTACCGGTAAACGCAAACGTTATTTCGAAGGTTATTTCACGAACATACAAATTCGTTGTTCAGTGTGAAGGAAACTGTTTTTATTATTAAGCCGCATCCTTCGCCCCCCTCCCTTCCGATTATTTCGTTGCATAAATTTTTTCTTCGAAAAATCATATTTTAATGCACTCTCTCTCTCTCACTCTCTCTCTCTCACTCTCTCTCTCTCACTCTCTCTCTCTCTCTATCACATATTTTTTGATTTAGTTATTGCTATTTGATTTGTGAATCCCCCTGGAAGGTAGATTTCTCGATCGGCGCACAATTTTTCTTCCACCACATTTCGCCGCTCCAAATTCAAATTCCAATCCCGATGCAACTTTACGACGCATAGGACCCCTACCCTGGAAGCGCACTGCCACTACCAAGAAACTCTGAAACGTCAAAATACGGCTCCGTGCAGAACACAACCATTTCATCGCGACACATGATGAGGTTGTAATAACTCGGCTCAGAATTGCATACATTGTATTAAGACATAATCACGTACTTGAAGAAAAAAAAAACGCAACCGCGATCTGTTGTCCATTGTATGAAGAAGCCTTTAACAGTCGAACACGTACTAACATAGGGCACACCACTCCAGAAATACCGTAATCACGATCAATATGCACAGAACTTTCAAGAAACTCCCAGAAGAACTTAATAGGACTATCACTAGTTTCCGAAAATGACAAATATATGCGAAGTTGCTCATTTAATTATAATAACCCCGGCGTAAAGAAAAAAAAAAAACAATCTAAATATTGTACCACAGAAAGAAGAAAAAAAACAACAAAACTGCAAACGGAATTTTACGCTACAAACAGCAAACAAATAAAATACCCGAATGGATAAAACATTTAAAAATTCTTCATTATGTCGGATATGACCCATGAAGCTGTTTAAAATTACGAAATTTTTTGAAAAATTTCGATTTAGTCGATGAAAGGCGTAATTTTAAATTCGGGCATTAAATAGTTTTATTTTTGATACACGTATACACCCGGTGACGCATAATAAGTGTAAACTAGTTCGAATAACTCGATTGATAACAGCGCTAGAGAGCGATGAACGTTATTCTGAACATGCATTTTGCGTTAAACAATGTTTTTTTTTGAGCAAATTCGGTTACTGCAAAGATCATTTCGTAGAAAATTTAAAATTGCTCCGCTACAATCGATATCAAATCCGTGAATATCGAAAAGGTGCGATAATGCATTTCGCCATACACCTGATAAATAACCTTCAGATGGAAAAGAAGAAGCGCGAAAGTCGATTTGCCTACCGTCACGCCACGCCGTTACAACTTTTAAGGGAATCGGACGGGTGTCGTTGGAGGAAATGAATTATCCCCCTTACAAACGATTAATAATCCAAAAACTAAAAGCCCAACTTTGAGCAACAAAAAACTTCGCTAAAACAATGCGCTTCGGAAACTGGAAGAATTAGGGAATCGTTTAAATGATGAGGCATATTTTGAGGGTTTTCTTTTTACGGATTTGCACAGTTGGCCCAAGAACAAAATAGGTGAGACTCAGATCATTATAGTATCGGAGGTAGCCGGCGAAAAAGAATCAAGAAGCTTGGATAACAAAAGCAGAAGAAATTTAGAGAATAAGAACAAAGCACTACATGGAATACCGCTTGTAAATAAAAGGAGTAAAAAGAAAATTGTTTTCAATTGAAAGTGACGAACAATCAAACATTATGCGATCGGGATCACTAATAAAGAGTGATTTCTAGAGGAATGCAATATATGGAGACGGCATGAGAGAAAACAGAAAAGCGAAGAAGGGATCAAATTCAAAACGCAGACGGGAAATCGTAGACAGATTGGGGTGACGCATAAAAGGAAAGTCGAGAAACCAGGGAAAGCGAGGAAGGGTAAACTGAATAGGCAAAAAAAAGAATCCGGGTTAGAAAATGAGGAGGTGTAAGAATTAAACCCGTATTTGGAAGAAGCAGATGTAGACAGAAGATTGGAGAATGAAAAAACGGGAAAAAACCTAGCCCGGAAGAGGAAGATAACCGAGCGAATCAGACTCACTTTCCTGGATTGTGGCCATGAATCTGAAAAGATCAGTTAAGATTGAGCGAAAAAGAAAGAGATCATGAATCAAGGATAGTTTGTTGAGTGGGAAGGAAGAGGAGATACGATAGCCTGTAGCACGCTTTTAGTATCCGACAGGAGAAAAGTATATTTGTGAGAGACAAATGAGGGCCCTATAAAAAAAAAAAAAAAAAAAGCACGCGGAACAGCAGTGGACTCAGTAGTTCAAATGACTGAACAAAAGGAAAGAAATTTGAATGACTACTAGAAGTTAAGGTAAAAATAAAAACTGCGCCAAGTCCATTCGTTCCCGTGGAGCTATAAAATAGTCAAGGGAAGCTTACATTTTGTAGAAATTTCGATCTTTGGTTCCGTGAACAAACGAAACTTCGTTACTGGTCGTCAGAGAGCTTGAGCGCAATCGAACGGAAACCGTTACACAGCCAACGAGATTTAGGACGGAGTAAATTAACGGTCCATAATTGTTTAAAATCCGTTTCTCCTTTAGAATTACGTCGTAGACGTTTCCTGAATTTCCGAAAAAGCGGAATGACTTATCATGGTGCAACTGAAACGCTCCTTGCATTGAAAAACACATTCGGCATACATTTATTGTTCCGTCGTTGCAATTTTGCCTGGCCGCCGCAATCGCCGGATACAACCGTTCCAGATTTTTCTCTATGATGCAACTTAAAGATCCGCGTTTACGAAACCTGTCCACGGGACTTGGAGGATTTGAGAAAAAATAGTTTCAATTTGAAAAGCGTTCAAAAATCAAAGAAACTTGAATATAGTGTAGAATTCGTCAACCTCTCTATCCTCTGCGGCAGAGGGGGGGGGGGGTGTATATTTGAATAAAAATTAATAGAGTACCTTCTATCTTTAACTTCAAAATTGCCAGTCTATCAGTACGTCCTCTTATCTCCACGATCTTATTCTTATAATCCGGTTTTATCAAAAAGCCAACCCCTCTCTGTCCGATATTATTCGCAAAATAGTAGAGCAAATTACCTCTTTGCGTACCTGTTATTTTCTCGGCTACTCTTTTCTGACAAACCTAAGACTTTTATGTCAGTTTTCGCGAAAGCTTTCTCTAGCTCTGAAAGATTATCTTCCTGTCTTAGTGTCCGAACGTTCAAAGTACCTACTTTTATTACGCGATTATTTTTACGGTTAACTTTAGATTTTTTATTACTCGTATTATTATTGTTTCCGCTAACATCTAGGGGAACGGTTAAAGCTTTTTGTAGGTGAGGAGTGTTCACGCTCTTGATGAGCCTAAGGAATGACCCAATTTCTATTTTTATTCTGTTTTTGTTTTAAACGTGTATTCGGCGGCGAGGGTACGTGTAGCGTCGCTGGTGATTTATTTTGATTTAATCGGTATAAAGTTGTCTAATCGACTCTGTACGTGATGATGTGAATGACCGCTTGCCGTGTGATACGAGACTGATAAGCTCTGGACGGCGGTCCGCGACGGCCGCGTTCCTTATAGCTCCACCATGCTGTGTTCTCTTCTACTGGTACTGTTTTCTACCCAGCTCTCCCCGCGTACAAAGCCTTTTCGTTGCCGTCAACATTTGAGACGTGTCTTTACTTATATCCTCATTTATAAATAGCTAGAGCTTTTAAATCTCTATCCTCTGAACGTCTCTCCCTTTCTAACGTATCTGAGGATAGCCTACTATCCTTCATTCCTTACACCCCATCTCCTTGACATCCTGCATCAGAAAATTGTTTGAGGGTATGCTAAACAAGCGTCTTGTCTGGTGGTTGGAACACCATAACGTATCGCCTTAAAAAATAAATGTTGTGTTAACTTATTAGCCGAATTAAATTCAGTTTTTTATTACGATAAAATTAATACTCAAAAATTAATTAAGTTCCATAAGTGTACAAAAATCAAAATGAAAAGTATTTTAATTACATTAAAATGAATGTAATTCACGTCGCAGCAAGGCATTATTCTGTTTAATAACAAAAATCAGTATAACCCAATAGGATGGTTCACAAACGACAAAAATATTCAGTTATACAATAGCTCGGAAACGGTTTGACTTATCAAAATTGGATCATAAATTACAATTATACTTCTATCTATGATAATTTACAACTTTAAGCAGAGAAATTACCCTGGGCGGCAAGAAACCGTCTAGAATATGAATTTAGAACGACCTGAAAAATCACCTTTAAAAAATTCATACCTCACCACCAGATAACCCTTTAAAAGCGAAATTCGAAATATAAAACAAAACACAGAAGCTCTTTCATAAAATCCAAAAATTAAGGTTAAATGATTGTATGAACCCCCTTTTAGGCCAAAAACAGCAAAAAAAATGAATTTTCTTTATAAATTTTTTTTTCAAAATTGTGTATTCTGCTATTCGGGGTGGAGACAAATACAACAAATCAAAGATCATGAAAATCGGTCCAGCCGTTCTTCAGTTATAAGTTTTGTAACTAACACGACTTTCTTTTATATGTATAGATATATTCACTGGTTTTTTTTTTGGTTTTTTTCTAAAATCTGAGGTACCAAAAAAGTAAATTTAATTAATCAGAACCGAAAAATTACTCAGAAAAAATTGGACTCTTCTTTTTTTTCGCATTTTACTAATGCAGTGCGCTGTTTTTAACTTCTACGGCTATTACAGCATAGTGCGGTGGCAGTTTTATATCTATTTATACTCTGTTTGTTTTGATAAGGATCAAAATGTTTGCCACAGACTCCCATTAGAGAAAACTTTTTTTTTTTTTTTTTTTGGCTCGCCCTTAATATAGGCATTTTCCAAAATAATAAATTAATATATTTAAGTTAGAATCGAATACGGTTAGATACTGTGGACAAGAAAGAGACAATTATTGGAATAACCGAAGGATGAGAAAATGTTAGTAAAAAGTAAGCACTGGAGGGAGGCGGAATATTAATTCTAAGTAGACTTGTGTATAAGATATATCGTTCATGATATAAGGAGGAGCACTCAAGAAAAACATGGTTAGCATCACAGTAAAAGTAGTCGTTTGGGGAGTGAAGCGGGCAAAAGGGGGTAGGTGATAGAGAAAAACGGCAACGGGAGGAGGGTAGTAGGCTATGTCCGAAGCGCAACTTGCACATAGAGACTATTATGGATCAGCGGAGCGAGGGAAACGAAGAGAACCATGATTTTTGGGCGAGGGCAGGTTGAATAGTCGAATAGGATGAGCTGCGGTTAGAGGAGGAAGAGGCATAAGTGTTTGCCCAAAGCCTGAAATGGAGCTCTTTGGAGACGGAGATGATGTTATCTGCCGGGAAAGTGTTAATAACATTGCCGTTTTGTGCAGCATTGCGAGCCAATAGATCAACATCCTCATTACCGTGTATGCCGGAGTGTCCGGGGATCTACAGAAAATCAACCTGTATGGAGTTGGTTCTAGATGGACTAGCAATGATTGCGCGGATGTGGAGAATGGTTGATTCAAAGGATGGAGTAGGGTGTGCGGAGCAGATAGATTCTAGAATACTTCTGGCGTCAGAGATTAATAGAAGATTATTGATTTCGGACGTGGAGGAAATATAAAGTAGAGCACGGAAAATTGCATAGGATTCGGCATAAAAGATGGAACATTGGGGATCAAGTCTAAAGGATTCGAAATAGTTTTGTGAAGGAATTAAGAAGGATGCTCCTACTTCATGGACGCCTTTAGATCCGTCAGTAAAAAAAGCCAAGTGTGAAGGGAAGAGGAGTTGCTTTGTGTTTTGGAATTCAATATTAACAATATTAATCAAGCACGATTTGGCCTGTACAGGTAATAAAAAATGTTTCGGTGGTGTTAGCATGTCGAAAATATTAAGTGAAAAATAAAGAGGTTTATTAAAAGAAATGATATTTTGAGAGAAAGTGAGTAACCTTTTAGAAATATAGGACAACAGTGGGATTCTATTTGGGGAAAAGCGCCATTTATACAGTATATATCTGTAGGAATGTAGGAGATTGGGAGAGGAAAAGGGAAGTCGTTTTGTTAGGAATCTATATCCAAGAAGGGATCTGCGTAGAGATAGGGGTAGAATATGGGCCTCCGCGTGAATAGCTGTAATGGGGGTAGACCTCAGAGCCCCCAAGCAAAGGCGTAGGCACGAATTTTGAATGCGATCCAGTTTAATAAATCGACTTGTGGAAGCGCTCCCATAAATGAAAGAGCCGTAGTCCAATTTAGAGCGAATTATATTTTTATAAAGAATAATTAAAATGCTTGGATCGCCACCCCATTCAGTAGGGGCAAGGGATTTAAGTAAGTTCAGTCTTTTAAGTGTAGTATTATGTAAGTAGTTGATATGCTCGAGATATGTGAGTCGACTGTTAAGAAAAATTCCAAGATAACGGAAGGAATTAACTAAGGGAACTAAGGTTATTCAAGGATATATTGACTGAGGATAAGTTATATGGACGGTAAGTAAAGACTAGGCAGGCAGATTTGGTAGGAGAAACTGAAAGATACATGTTCTAGCTGATGTAGTGAGTTATTAAGTCTTTCATTTGCTATAGTAATATCAAGCGAGGATGAGTACAATACAATGTCATCAGCAAAAAACAAGGAAGAAGAACTGGGAGAAAGGGAAGCTATTTCGAGTGTATAGATATTGAAAAGGGTGGGGCTCAAACAAGATCCCTGTGGTAATCCACGGTAAATTCTTCTTTTAGTATCGCAAGAGGGAAAAGATAAATGAATTAAACGATTTTTTAAAAGATGGAAGATGATACAAATGAACTGCGAGGGAATATTGATGGACGACATCTTACTTTGTAATAAAGGGTGATGTACGTTATCAAAAGCCGAAGTTACATTTATAAGGGTATATTTTTTATCTAAAAATTTTTTATATATATCGGATATCAGTGAGCATAGGCAGTCACAAGAACTTCTGCCAGGGCGGAAACCAAACAAGGTATTGGGCAGTAGGTCCCTATTTTCTAACCACCAAATGGGCCGCCTATTTAATAAGTTTTCGAACAGTTTTCTTAAGCGGGAAGCAAGTGCTATAGGACGAAGCGAAGATGAATTTTTTTTAGGAATAGGAATGATGATGAAGGAGTTCCAAGAAGGAGGAAGAAAGCCAGAGGATAAAAAAAGATTGTATATATTAAGAAGGAATTTGAGAGATTGGTCAGAGAAATTTTTTATAACTAGATATGGGATACAGTCCAACCCTGGGGAGGTATTTTTTTTATCCTGTAAAGAAGAGCGTAATTCGTTAATGGAGAATGATGTGGTAAGAAAGTGTGGTGGGGAGTAATTAGGAGAAAATGTTATAGGATTAGTTTCATCTATATTAGGAACATAGGGGGGAGCTATGGAATCGATGAAGGAAATGAGCTTTTGCTTAGGAATATTATAGTGAGAAGGACGATTTGATAAGGGAGTTTTAAAAGCCGTAGCCATTTTCCAAATGTCGGAAAGAGGAGTATCGTGCGAGAAATCAGAGCAGAAACTTTTCCAAGAGTTTCTCTTGGCCATTTTGTAGATATATCTGGCTTTTGCATTAGCTTTTTTGTGTGACAAAAAGTTTGTCATGGGAGGGGAAGATATGAAGATTCTAAATGTACGCAGACTTTCTTCAAATGCTAGCTTGCAGTTGTTATTCCACCATAAAAAAGAAGACGTGTGAGCTTTAAAGTTGGTTGAAGGAATGAGTGGAGGAGAGGATGAGGACAGACTGGAATAAATTGATTGGGTGAGACTGTTATATTTGGATACAGGATCTAAGTAAGGATGTATCAAGGAAAGGGATTCATCGAGGGAGGATCGGAATTTGGCCCAGTCAGTTTTTTTTAAGGTTCCATTCGGGTGACTGTAATGGTCTAAATTGGCTAGTAGATGAGGTCATAGTAAGATTAACAGTGATGGTAATAGGTATATGATCACCCCGAAAAGTGCTTCCTAAAGTGTTCCATAAGCATTGAAGACTAATATTAGGTGAAGAAAAGGTAAGGTCAACGGAACTGGGGGTTGAACATTTTTTAAAAAGAGTAGGGGACTGATCGTTAAGAAGAATGATATTGTTTTCATGAATTGCATCCACTATTGCAGCGCCATTTCTGTTAAGATGGATGCATCCCCATAGGGGAGAATGAGCATTCCAATCTCCGTCAATAATAAAAGGTTGAGTTACAGAATCTAGGATAGTAGAAAAGGAAAAGTTATTAAGATTATAATTAGGCGGGAGGTATATAGAGACAAAGTGGAAAGCTTGTGAGTAATTATTAGTTGGGATAGATATGTGAACTAAATTGGGATCAGTAGCGGGAGACGGGGAGGGAACGATATTATAGGGAGTGAAAGGAATGTCTTCCCGTAGAATGATTGCTGCACCTCCATAGCCATCATCATGATCCGACCTGACTATGTTAAAACTTTTAATGGAAAATTTAGGTGAGCTTTTTAGCCAAGTCTCTGATATAAGCGCTACCGATATTTTGTACTGAGCTAATAAGACTTTATAAAGAAGCCTTATTGGCTCTTAGACTTCGGCAGTTCCATTGAAGTATTTTTAGGTTATTAGGGGTCATGAGTAATAAGTTTAAATTTAATGAAAGGGCAAGTAGAGGGGAAAATGGGTAGGAGAAAAAAGAGAAAATGAGTGGAAGGAACAAGTATCGAATATAAATACGTCGCGACGATGAAACTTAAATAGCACAAGTAAGGTAATTAAAAATGTGACTATACCAACGAATCGCACTTACATTATTACAATATACATAGAGAATATATATACTGCTTATCAATTATATAGGGGGTACAATATGACAAGATAGAATATCGAGTAAAAAGTATTTTCTATAAAATTTAACGTAATTCGGTGACATATGACTAGTAGTTAGAATTAATAATTTTTTAAAATTTTATTTGGAATTACAGAGGACGAGGAGCTAGAGGAAGCTGAAACAGAAGAGGAGAGGGATTTTGACGAAGAGATTGTTATATCTTCAAGCTCTCTTGTAGGTGGCAGTGAAATTATGTTATTATTGGAGCTAGAAGAATAGTGATTTGGCGGAAATAAGAGACTATTAGGTTGAGAGGTAATTAATGTATGGTTTTCGATAGATGGGCCAGCAAGGGGATTTGTAGTATTCTCTGAGTCCTGATGAAGAACCTCTTTTATTATAGATACAGAAGGAGTTCTGCTATTAGGAAAGGATAATAGGGAATCGTATTTTAGAATAATTGGAGTGTGAAAAGCGTAATTTTTTTTAGTGTTTGGTTTTCGAATGTATCGTCTTGGTGTGCTAGTGACCGGCATTTTTGAATTCGTAACATCAGCATTTGTAAAAGCACTGTTGACCGGTTTTTGAGTTTATTATTTGTGCAGCTTCTGAGGTTGATACATTTTCTGTAGCCTTGATTTTTTCAATATTTAATTTGCGGATATAATATGGGCACGATTTGTCCAGTTGAGACACCGGGTATGGATAGCAGGAGCGGAAGTACAAGAAGTAGACTGGTGATCTTGATAACACAAATGACATCTCGGTTTGGAACGGCATTGAACAGCTATATGTCCATATCTAAAACAGTTTAGACATAGTCTCGGCGGGCGATAACTAATGTCTACCGGAAAGCGTAATTTCTAAATACTGATGTATTTTGCTCGTGTTTTACCGATGAACTTTATTTCCACAGTTGTAGCAGGTACTAACTCATTTTTCTCACAGCGCTGAATCCGTCTGATGCCAGTGACTTCGATGTCACTTTCAATTTCGGCCATAATTTCTTCATCAGATATATCATTCGGTACATGTCGAATTATTCAGTAGCTGTATAATATAGTATTCGGAGCAAAGGCATTTAGATCTTCTTTATTATTTATTTGCGAGATTAAATTATTGGATTCTTTTGCGTTGTTAAAAGTAGCTTTTATTTTGTTTAGTCCATTACGTTGAAAAAAAATTAAGCCAGGAACACTGGAAAACATTTTACAAATCGAGAATGGATGTAGATTACCGATGTTCTTTTCAACAGATTGTATTATTACAACAAAGGGGCCAAGATGAATATCAGCGCGATAATAGCAGTGTGTGTTGCTTGGCTTATCAGCTACATTATTGTATCGTTCAGATTGTCGTTCTACGTTAGTGGCAGTATTAATTTGAATTGTGCTTACCTCTGCTTGATTCGATATACCTGTTATATCCGGATCCGGTGGTCTTTTTTTTTTTTTTTTTTTTTGGCACGTCAACAGTGGAACTTACCCAACGCAAGGAAATGTACCTTATATAAGGAAAAGATTAGAAATTGAGGAGATAAACAAGGCCAACAAAGGAACTATATTGAGAGAGGGGAGTGCAAGAATGGAGTGAGCACTATAAGGAGTAGGAAGGCCAAGGCGCAGAAGACTGGAATACAGAGTAGAACGTTCGGAGGAAATAAAGGGGCATTCGAACAAAATGTGATTCGCATCACAGGTATAATTGAGCTCTGGAGGATCATAAGGACACAAAGGAGATTGAACAATAGAAAAACGGAAAAGAGAAGCCGGAAGCAAACTATGATTGAACCGCAGGCGAACTATAGAGGAAATAATCGAACGGCTAAGGTAGGGGAAAAGATTAATCCAAGGAAGAGAGGAAGGGAAGGGTTGAACAGCAAGGTAAAAAGATCGAGGATTGGTAAAGAATGAAGGATAGAATTCGGTCCATAAATCGTGATGGGAACGATAAGAAAGACAGTAGAGAGTTTGAGCAGGAAATCTACTAATGAATAGACCATTGGTCGCCGCCGAACGTGCCAACGAGTCAACTGACTCGTTGCCAGGAATTCCGAAATGACCAGGAATCCATAGTAGATCAATTTCAACAGAACGGGATGAAAATAAATTAGAAATTAAGAAGCGAATTTGGAGAATAATGGAATCAGTGACATGAGTAGGAAAAGGAGAGGAGATAGCCAATAAAACACTTTTCGAGTCCGAGGAAAGGAGAAATCTAGAGACGTTATTTGTCGAGGATATGAAAAGGACTGCCTGCAGGATAGCCATGGATTCGGCAAGAAAAATAGAGGAAAAGGAGGGCAACTGAAAGGATTCGGAATACATCAACGCGGGGATAATAAACGCAGCCCCAACACCAGCATCAAACTTCGAACCATCCGTGTAGATAATTGTATGGGAAGGAAAGTATGAGGATAATACGTGATTGAATTCGTTTTGAACGGCAGGATGAGGAAGAGATTTAATGTCCGAGGGGAGAACAAATAACTTCGGAGAATGCTTGAATTCAAAGAAATTAAAAGTGAAGTAAGGTGGTTTGGTGAAAGGGAGAACAAAAGGCAAGAAGAGCATAAGTCGAGAAGAGATCGAGGATAATATAGGAATTTTACGAGGAGAGAAGCGCCAGTTATCGGAAATAAATTGATAGGAACTTAGGAGTTTAGAATTAGTAATGGGAAGACGTTTAATCAGAAATCTTTCCCCTAATAAGAGTCTTCGAATGAAAAGAGGAAGGAATCCCGACTCTGCCAAAATGGCTGGAATTGGAGAGGAGTTAAGTACTCCGATACAGAGACGAAGACATGAGTTTTGGATGCGATCAAGTTTACGAAGAAATTGCTTGGGAGCACTAGCGTACAGGAATGCGTCGTAATCAAGTTTGGAAAGGATTATTGATCTATATAGCATAAGTAAAATATAAGGATCACCGCCCCATTTACGAGGCGAAAGAGAGCCTTTTGAGAGCGGACGTACACAGATAACTGATATGCTCCCGAAAGGATAAAGTGCTATTAAGTATAATACTGAGATAAGAGAAGGAATTGACTAAAGGGATGGGATGGTGGCGCAAGGAAAGATTGACTAAAGAACGGTTATAAGGACGGAATGTGAAAACCATAGAGGCAGATTTTTCGGGTGATATAGAAATATAAAGAGAGGATAACGTATTTTCCAAAATAGCAAGAGAATTATTTAGCTCCTCGTTCACCGCAGATATATTATCTGACGAGGAATAGATAAGAATATCATCAGCATAGAACAACGACGTGGAGGAAACTCGGAGGATAGCGAGACTGTGAAAATATATATTGAAAAGAGTAGGACTAAGACATGATCCCTGCGGGAGACCTCGGTAGACCACCCTGGAATCATCAAAAAAGGGAGTAGAAAGGTGAATTATCCTGTTACGGAAAAGATTAATAACTAGTGAGGTGAAGTGGAGAGGGATATTGATAGAGAGCATTTTGTCACGCAAGGAAGGTAAATGGACATTATCAAAGGCAGAGGTGGCATCAATGAACGCAGCAACGGTGAATTTTTTGAGGATAAGAGATTTATAAATGTCAGAAAGGAATAAAGATAGGAAGTCCATAGAGCCCAGGCCCGGACGGAAACCAAACATATTGTCAGGGAGTATATTATGATGTTCTAGCCACCAGACCAGACGTTTATTGATCATGATTTCGAAAAGTTTCCTTAAGCAAGAAGCTAAGGATATTGGACGGAAGGTTAGGCTTTTTCTTCGGAATCGGGATAACCATAAAGGAGTTCCAGCGAGGTGGAGTTGAGCCAGTATATAGGAAACGATTATAGATTAACAGAAGAGTATTAAGTGCAGAGTTTGAAAGATTTTTAAGAGCAAGGTATGAAATTCGGTCTAATCCGGGGCTAGAATTGGAGGAATTAGACAAAGAGGCATGGAGTTCACCGATGCTGAAGTCAGAAGAAAGAATATGTGCAGGAGCTGTACGAACATATGTAGGAGTAAGTGTTTCTTCGAGAGATGGAACATAAGCGGGAGCAATAGAATCAATGAAAGAAGTAAGTTTTTCGGAAGGAAGGTTATAATATGAAGGACGTTCAGAATGAGGAGCTTGAAAAGCTTTAGCCATTCTCCAAATTTGGGAGATAGGAGCGGATCTAGAAAATGAGGAGCAACATTTTTTCCATGAATTATTTTTGACCTTTTTAAGAATAAGTCTGGCCTTAGCATTGGCCTTCTTATATGCTAAGAAGTTTCCAAAAGAGAAACACGCCCGAAAAAGCCTAAAACAGGAAGTACTGTCGCTAATGGCCTCCGAACAATCGTTGTTCCACCAAAGCGAAGAAGCAAGAAGGTGTCGATTCTTTTTAGGGGGACGAACCGGTGCAGAAGAGGTGGTTAGCGCCGAGGAAATAGAGTCATAGAAGGAATCGTATTGATGCATAGGATTAGGAAGAGAATTAATGTTAGAGAGAGATAAATCAACGATTGACCGAAATTTGTCCCAGTCGACTTTGGATAGAGACCATTTAGGAGCATTAGGAGGCTTTATAGGATCTGGAGGAGGAGGAAGGAGATCGTTCAAGGAAAAAATAATAGGGACATGATCACTGCCGAAAGTACTATCAAGGGTTTCCCAATGATAGTTGAGACCAAAGTTATGGGAAGTTAAAGAGAGGTCAACCGAGCTGCGACTATAAACACCTGTGTAGAGAGTAGGGGAATGATCGTTCAAGAGGACAAAGTTGTTATTGAGGATAAAATTCTCGAGGATATGCCCGTTCCTATTATGACTCGCAGAGCCCCACAAGGGGGAGTGACCATTCCAGTCACCCCCAATGATGAAGGGAAGAGAATGAGGATTGGATAGTAACGTGAAAGGAAAATTATTAAGATCATAATGTGGAGGGATGTATACGGAAAAGATGTGAGTAGGTTGAGGGTGAACATTAGGAATAGAAATATGGACCAAGTTAGGTGATTGAGGATCAAGAGGAAAACAAGAGGAATGATCATAAATATTGAAGAAAATATCTTTTCTTATGAGTATGGCGGCACCACCATAGCCGTCCACGCGATCAGAACGGATTAAATTAAAGCCTCGAATAGATATATTTGAAGATTCTCTAAGCCAGGTTTCTGATAATAGAGCAATGTGGATGGAATAGGAGTCGAGTATACTCTCCAAGGCTTGTTTGTTAGCTCTAAGACTCCGACAATTCCACTGGAGTATATTGAACTTTTCAGTCATTTGAGAGAAAACGTAGAATAAAATAAGTGCTCAATTTGAGAGTAAAGAATACAAAAGGAAAGATGGTCGGAGGTTCTGAAGCCTTAAAGAGGGAGCTGGATAAAAGTGAATTGTAGATGGTAGAGGAAGGGAGGAACATGCAGCATGGACGAGTATAATAAGAGGAGTAATATAAAAGGAAGTAATAGTTTAAGGGACTAAGTAATGAAAATGAAAATTCGTTTATGATGGTTATCAACCTTGAAGTACTGTCTTCAACAGCACTCAGCAATAGGTTCGGACAGATCCATGTATCCGTTAACATATCGGATGATGATTTTAATGGTCTCCGATTGTCATACGAAAAATGTAGAGGTAAATCTAATAAGTTGGTAATTTTAATTACCATCCAAAGACTCACTCCACAACGACCAATATGGACTGTAGGATAGACCAAATGGACCATAAAAGGAGAATGGTTAGCCAGAACCATCTCCAGGTTTATTCCAATGTGGAAATAAATGAATTTCAAACGAAAAGTTCCACAAATTCGAGCAGATCCACTGTGCCAGATGGATTTGGGCCATCCCACAACAGCCATACTCGCAATAATGAGGAGAGAAAGCGACGTATAAAGGAAATACAGGAAAGAAGTTAGCTAAACTGTAAATTAGCGGATAGGAAGGAGGGAAGCGAAGCGACAAAGTTAGAGGACGAAGCTACATTATGATGGGAAAGCAAATCCATAATTGCTGCTGATAGATTATTAATGGCAGGAAGAGTAGGAATAGTGGATGTAGTGTTGAAATTGTCACAAGAAGAATTAGAAGCAGAAGGCTTTAGATTAGAGCAACCGGAGTTGTTACTTTCAGTAATCGGATGGTTAAGAGCCCAGCCGTTGGAGGGGGTTGGATGTTTATTGGAAGGAAGAGGAGGAAATGAATGTTTAGTTTTGTTAGGCTTGTGGAAAGTAGTAGACTTGACAGGGGCATTTGAAATTAAAGAAGAAGCATTAGGAGAAACCGTAGTAGTAAAGGAGGGAATGGAAGCGCGGTTGGCGTATGAAAATGCCTGAGTAGCGTAGGAATTGTTTTTTATGGACGAGGCTTCGTGGAAAGAAATGTTCTCGTAAGACATGATTTTTTTGATATCCTTTTGTTTAGACCACGCAGGGCAACTGCGGTAATTGGAACAATGAGAACCTTTGCAGTTTCTACACGTAGGCGGATTTTGAAGATTATTGCATTCCGAGTAAGAATGCTTTAATGAACAGTGGGAGCAAATAGAACTAGAACTACGACAGTGTCTCGCAATGTGCCCGAAAAGGAAACACTTAGAACACTGAGTAGGAGGTTTGATACTAGGTGAGACGGAAAATCGGAGTTTGAAAATAGATACAAATTCAGGAAGAATGGTGTTTGCGAACTTAAGTTCCACGGCTGTTGTAGGAATTTTCTTATCATCGGCAGTGCGAAGGATTCTTCTGATGGAAATAACAGGAATGCTGGGATCAAGACCCTCTCTAATATCATCCTCAGAAAAGGAAGGATGAACGTTTGAAATTACGCCTAATCTATATAACGAAGTGGAAGGAATACATGCTTTTAGGTTATGTTTGGAGAAGAAGTTATGGTTTTGTAGGAAATGGTTGGCAGTTGCAGAAGAAGGGAATGAGACGGAAATTCGATTTCTTCCGCGAGGAGAGATATCAATGAAGGACGAAGATATTGAATTTATCAGCCTAGCCAAAGCTAAAGGGTGATAATTGCCTTTATTATCATCGGATGAGGTGCACTCAATTAAGATAGGGTAAGGACCAGGATGACTGAGGGGATAGCATACATCGGGATTTGGATGATCCGAGCTGTTGACATTGACCGGCGAATTAATAGTGTTGCTGTTATTAATAGTGTTACTGTTATTATCGTTATTCGGTGGTCTATCAGTGCCGCCGCCTCCGCTCGTACATTCCATCGGTAGATGATCTCTCGCTTCACCGGGCATCCTTAATTGTTTCGGGTCCGCTGCATGTTGATAGTGACGCGCGGAGTTATGAAGTAAAACGATATTGATAACGTTAGAGATAAATTAAACTCGTAAGTTTACCAGAAGAAGCCGAAATAAAATTCGAACGTAATATTACACAACTTCGTCTAATAAACTGTTGGGTCAACTATGTTTTTAAGTGAACTAATCGCTGGCAGCTACGTGTAATGTGTTGGACTAATGATTCCTGTGTACAACTAGTGAGTGATGGTAAATTCTCCAACAGATGATCGTGTGAAAGGCCGATATAACCCACTAAGTTCCCGCTAGCCTCAGCACTGTCAGTGCAACAGCGTAATCGGAGTATTTGTATATATGTTTTCTAATATTAACGCGACAGCATTGAATTTAGTTTGATGTACTATAACTTTTTCAATAGCTAACTGTCGCTATTCAAACGATTAAGTGTTTAGTCTAGGACATAGGAGTGATTTTATGTTTTATTAGTAAGGCAAGACATTCTGTTTAATGATTATTTAAGAAGTTCAAGTTGGGAAGCATCATCTGTAAAGGGAAGAAACACATACGAGAGATTATTATTATGCTTCATCTGTGCAGAGTATTCATGAATACTACGGCGAATGTATTAAAAACTAATGAAGTATATATTTTTATTTATTACGTTTTTTTGGTTTTTTTTTTTGGTTCTGCCGATTATTTGTTTCACGAACTCCACGCCCTTTTTTTATACTATTTTACTTGAATTTTATTTACGGTTTTTAATAATATTTCAAACATATACGAAAATTACTATAGTCAAGGAATTATTATCTTTGGCCAAATGGTATTTAAAGTCAGGCAAAAAAAAAAGAATTTTTATCTGATTGAGAAATGTTTTTATTGTTAAAAAATTATGCACAGCAATTTCTTCAGTTTAAATCTAATGACTGTTCTTTATGCAAATAGAACAGCTTCTTTTATGTTAATAGAATGTTTACCAACCCTAATATATTTATATATATATGTATATTAAAATATATATATATATATATATATTCACATATATATTAAAAAGGAAGTACCGTTATGTTTGTCAAATTCTTGGCTTTAGTATTATTCTTAAAATGAAGAGCATTTTAAAAGGACCAAAAAATTGAATGGAATACATTTTCTATAGGAAAATGAAATTGACATGGAATCGTTTTCGATACGAAGCCCGGTAGGATGATACCGGTAACAAGGAAGGCACATTCAAAAGTGTTTCAAGTGACTCACTTGAAAAAAATTCATTCGCTCCGTTTAGGCGCACGTCAAAATTTAAATATACACCACCTAAAATCGACCCCTTTCGGTTGTCTACCAATATTATAAACATCTAACTCTCGGGGCTTCAACACTGAAAGGTATTAAAAAAATACAGAAGTGTTCTTAAGTCATCTTGTGTATAATTGACGATCTGTTCCGTTTATTTTGTGTAAAGCTATTCGCTAATAATCTGCTGATTCAATGATTAAAGGAAAAAAAATGTTCACCATTAAAGTTTAATTTGGCACAATAAACGCGCAAAGCTGCCACGCAGTATTTCAAACGTACCGTTGTAGATTCTTAAATGTGCTTTTGGCAACCTTTCCTCGTACTTCAAGTTGGACTTACTAACATGCTCCCATTTTGTCTTAATTTACTGTGAACTTTGGGAATGAAGAATTTCATTCTTAACTACTACGAACATTAAACATCAATTTTAAAATTTTAAAGAACATAATAATTGATGATGTATAATAGTAGTGCCATAAGAACGTCTATATTTATAAATTTAATGCGGGCACTGTTATAGTGTAAAAAGAAGTTGTAGCACTGACCATAAACAGCGTTTTATCTTTTCTTTTTTAAAAATAAAATGCCAAATTACTACAAGGACACGAAGTGCGTCGTAGATTTAAATTAATTCGAAATTAGTAGCGTTTTTAAAATTAATATTTTACTGTTTTATTAAACATAATTTTATGAATTATTCTTTAATCATCAATACTAATCAGTTCGAATTAACTGTTTTATTTTAGCGCAAAGGTAATATGTATTTTTATTTTGATATTCTCTAAAATTATATATTTTATCGTTAAAAGATGGATTCTTATTATTTTTTCGATCTTATAATTTTCTCATCATTTTTGTAATTACATAGTAATAAAAACATGTTTTATAGGGAGAGTAGTCGTGGAACGTACATTTTCCGATTTTCTTGTAGTTTCGAATACTTGTAGAATGTCAAAAAGTATTAAATTTACTCGCTGATATAATTATTCAGTCAGTGAAAACACCTACTTTAACCCTTAAAAACTATATTTTTACAAATATCTGCTATTCTAATCAGCATTATATCATTTCTGTGATACTTAACATATAGCAACAATTAAATTTTTTTTCCTTTTTAACTTATACGATTAAGAAATTAAATAATATTTTATATAAATTAATCATCTCCATACAAAAAGTAGCATATCTGTTCTAAAGTTCTGAAATTAACAATTACCAAAAAAAGAATATTCAATTCTTACAGAGGAGGAGTGTTGCATTACCCGAGTGCTAAAATGTTTTTGGTTTTATTGTATCCGCCGTTTTAAATGTTTATAACAACACAGTCAATTATTCTCCGAACAATCACGTCAGCTCCAAAGTATGTCTCTAAGTTAACCTTACATAATGATCTAGATATTCCGTATGTTAAAGCAGTGCACGTCGAACAGTATCAAAAATTCTTTGAAAAATTAAAATTAAATACTAACCCGAACATTAATACTCTTTCGGATAATACAAGACGAAGGCTTAAAAGGAGGAAATGGTGCCGTGACGCCCTTTCTATCACTTAATAACATTTATAACTTAAATTATTCAGTAATATAGAAATATTTAAATCGTTACTTGCATAAGGAACATACTTGCTGTAATGTAGTTACGATAATGTTGATCCTTTACTCGGAATAGCTTCTACCAGTACTCTATGGGCAATGCATAACCGCATCTGTCGCTATAGTGTGAGCTATAAACTTTATATATTCCAGGATTCCTATAGGCGGTGATTGAGTGCATTTGCTGCCATGGTGTCCAGGTGCTATGTGAAGTACATTCTTTAACCACGGTACTATGGGCAATGCCAAGTCGCATTGTCGCCATGGAGGCCGGATACTAATATTGTATATCTCTTAGCACATCCTCACAGCGGAATTGGTATCTCGGACCTAATTCTCTCGTTAGAGGGATTGGCCTGATTTTTTTGGTAGGTTAAAGTGGAAGTCACTGGAGCTGTTTATGGCCCCTTAAGCCGGTACAGTAAAAATAAAAATAAAAAAAACAAAAGCAAAACAGAATCATAATCTGCAATACCAAAAACTCTTGCGTACTCGTTTTTACAAAAAATAGAGGACCGGAATTATATACTAATTTGAGTTGCAGTGGTTTACCCTGTTAAATAGAATCTCGAGATACGTTAATTTTATTTTTCCATTTTGTTAGTAAAAATAATTTTTTCAATAATCTTTAATAAGTTTTTAAATATATATTAAAAATTACCGAATAGTGCATAACTTGATCTCTAAAATAGGGTTTGCAACCCCTATTGTATAATTTACTAAAAATTGTTTACTTTTTATCAGCAAGAAAATAATTAATTTTGATTGGTTATAAAATGCAGATTAAGAAAGAAGATAATTGTAAAAATTTATTTTTTCGGGTCATATTTAGGGATGATTTTTACCTCCTAAATCATTGCATTAGTAGCCAAAAAAAAATAAAAAAAGTACGTATCTAATATTCTCTACAGATGTTTCAAGAAAATTACAGAAGACAGTTTCACAATTTTCTTTCAAAATGTGTAATATTTGTGACTAGAAAATGTTTCAATTAAAGTAAACTAATCGATTGTGTACCTATAATTACTTAATTTCGATACTTTTTATAAAATTTCGTTGAAATTAAAGTGGACATAATTAATATTTTCATCGCAAAAAATACAAATATGTATTAGTCAACTATTAATCATTCGAAATCGAACGTAATTATCGGTAATCATTTCTAGAGCGAATATAAATAACCATTTCTTCGTTTTTATTAAATCTTCGGGATTAGAGGTGTTAGCTTGTATTTTGGAAATATCAGAATGGAAATAATTTATAAAAAAAGCAACTGACTTACCATAGTGGCTGGACTAATTGAACCGAAACTCCTTATGTACAATTCGCAAAGTACGGTTGTCGCATTATCTGAAAAAAAAAAAAACACACACAAAATTATAAACTCGAATAATGTAGGTACATTAGAAGTTTTATTAATTTATATCATTGCTGTTAAATTAAAAAATTAATATTCCGGTATAATCATAAAAATAAAAGAAAAATCAAAAAAAAAGAAAAAAAGAACCGAATTCTTGCCGTATATTAGAAGTAACCGACATCGATATGGTTCCACCTGTTTCTGATTTAACGTTCTATGCAATTGTCAAGAAATTTCAAACATGTTTAGCATGCTGATGATATTATTAAAAACTAATAAACAAAATCACTGTTGAGATTGAAAGGAACATTCCTTTAACAGTCATATGAAGAGCTCTTATAATCGCTTTTAAGAACCATTTTAGGTAAAAAGGGGGACAGGCTGAGGATATAAACGGAAAAGAACGAATAGAAATAACCGGAACATATAAATAGAAAAGCAATACTGAGAAAAAGCGCGGGGGGGGGATGCGTAGAAAATAACATAAATGATACACATTAAGATAAGGAGTGCTAAAAAAAATTAGGCGAAATGCTAATTAAATCGAAAACCGAAAAATATATAGCATAAGGCTGATAGTTTTTAGCTAATTAATAATTATCGATTTAGTAGATTTCATTTACACTAAATCCATTTTTTATAACACTTTATGATAAGTCAAAGCATTTATAATTATAAACCAAAAAATATTGTTTGGCATTCTTATAAACTACTTTAACAAGAAATCTTCGAATATCTTTAAGAACAAATAAATGGGTTTAGAGATTGCGTGTTTTTTTTGTTTTTTTGTGGGCGCGCCAGCGGCAGTGACGCAACAATAGGAAAACCAAGCTAAAAAACTAAATAACTAGGCGGTCCGAAATAGACGCAATAAAGGACAGCAGTGCGGACACCACAGAAGATGAAGGAAAGGAGAGGATAAAGGAAGAGTTATAGGGAGTAGGGAAACCTAATAACAGCTGACTGTATAAAAGTGATTTAATTTAATATTGAGAGTTTTATGAAATAAGCTAATTGAATTGGTGCATTATGCTGCTGAAAAATAACCTGTTATTTTCAGGAAACATGTGACTCCTCTTGGTTTGTTAAAAGACCTTTATATATGAAAACGTTTATTGTACCATTCAAAAAAAACAACTTCATTTCGCTTTTTGTAACTAATTGTGCACCAAATCATTACGGCCACTTTGCTCGTTTGTCTTCTTCTTCTTCTTCCTTGATTAACATGCCGTGTACTGCCGCTTAGGGCAGAGACACGGATACGGCAGGAGTTAGATAGATTGAAATAGGTTAGTGATCTTAAGGAAACGTAGAAGGCGTTCAATTTTGTTGTGATTATCAGACAGGATTTCGGAAAGATTGGACGATTGGAGAATTAGTGCTCGGTATGAATTATTTAGGCGGAACATGTTGGATTGCGACAGGGCAACTGCAAGCAAAACACAATGAGGTGTAGGTTGTCTGGACAGGAGATGACTATGAGTGATTCTGGAGTGACTTAGGCGGAGTTTTGTGACTACTTCGATTTGTAGATAATGAAGTTTTCCATAGTTGAATAGTAGCTCGAATTGAGCGCAGCTTGTTTATGTTTGGGATGCTGATCCGGTGTTTTTGCCATGTTTTCAGTGATTTGTGCACTATATGATCCATTAGCAGTATTTCAATTATTGGTATCGTACAGAACAATGAACCTTCTTTTGCCGCAGTATTCGCGAATGAATTTCCTTGGATTCCAACGTGTGGTGGAATCCATGCGAACGAAACACGAATAACTACAAAGAGCACGAATAATTTCTTTAGCTATTGAGCGTCGGTGAGGAGAGTTTTATTTTTGAATGGACGTAATTGCGTTTAATGAATGTCTGCGCATATGAGGTGTGAGCAGTGAGGATCAGAAGTTATTACATTTTCTATTGAAAGTTTTATTGCAAATAGTTCTGCCGAAAGTGAATAGCGAATAGCGAATAGCGTCGGAAGAGAGTAGCGGGGAATAATTTTTTTGTTAATTGCTATTCCACAACCTGTTCCTTGAGGTATTTTACAGCCGTCAGTAAATACTATTTTGCAGCTACCATATTCGCTAATCATGCACTGATATGCGGAACGTAAAATGCTGGGACATGTTTCCTTTTTTGAGAACTGATGGAGCTGAAAATCTATGCCGAGGTGTAGGTTCAGCCACGGAGGTGTTGGCGCCGTATTCAGTCGATATGTCAGCGGTCAAGTGACTTGCTTATGGGGAGAGTGGGCACGATGTATGAGGTGATGGTCGAAACGAGTTTAGCGAAGTCTGTAAATATTGAGAGCAGGGATACCAGCTTCACAAAGAATTCTAACTAGACATAATAATACTTTCACTCTTGGCTGAATTGCGATAAATGCCTTTCGGGACTATCGAAAATAAACATTTTTTTTTTATCTGTTTCGTTTACCGAGTCTAGTCTGTCCATTTTATTACGTTTATTTAATGGCGGTTGACTTATTACAGAAAGTAGACGGTGCTTTTTAATAATTTTTGAACATTGCGAACATTCATTTTTACATCGCACTCATTCATTATTTCAGGAGCAAAAAGAGCAGAACTCAACGCTGTTTTTAATAATTTTTTTTTTTT
Source organism: Icerya purchasi (assembly GCA_039619475.1). Taxonomy (NCBI): domain Eukaryota; kingdom Metazoa; phylum Arthropoda; class Insecta; order Hemiptera; family Monophlebidae; genus Icerya; species Icerya purchasi. The sequence continues at coordinate 475,924,785 of CM077116.1, read as the reverse complement.
TGGTACTTAGTCAGTGTATGTTGTTGTCCAGTGGATTTATTAAAATTCTAATCCTTTTCTAGTTTAATTAAATTATTAATTACGATAGTGCTTCTTTTTAATCAATGAGCAATCTCCCAATTTAACGATACTGTTTAATTTTAAGACGTAATTTTTCACACTTGAGAGTGATTTACTTCTTGCCATTATTAAATTAAACAAAAAATATGCGCAGAAACAATATTAAGTACAACTGATAATATAAAGGCAAAATGTAAAAGAAAATTTATTAAACAAAAATAAAATGGTAAATAAAATGCGTTACAAATACTAACTTCATAATTATGTCGCAATTTGAGAATTTTTATTCGCGAAAAAATCAATCTAACGATAAAATAAATGAAAACTTTTATTGATGTTCAATAAGTTTTAAAAATTCCATTACGAATATGAACATTAAAATCAGTAAAAAAAGTTCATTGCCTTCATGTTTATATATTCCATCAAAATCAATATCAATAGCTAAATTGAAGTGTGAGAAGCGAACCAAGAAATGTGTAATAAGTAAAACCGGGGCTATTTAAAGCGTAAAACATCAAATAATTTTAATGTGTCTAAACATATAAATTTAGTTATGGGTGTTGCAAAACCTAAAACTCCTCGACATTTGATAAAATTTAAACGATATGTGTTAAAACGACAAATGGTGTATATTCAGTTACCCAGATTAGGGGTTTTATTAATTGTTAGGTTGATATAATATTTATTGAATGGATTTTAAGATTTTTGGATATGGTGTTTTCGAGAGTTCAAAGTGTGAAGAGAAGAAACTACTATACTAATTCTATCGTTTTCGTAGAAGTATCCCGTAAGATGGTAAAATTAGTTGAATATCGACAAAGGTAAACAAACCAGAGGGACCACTTTCGTAAGCCTCGAAAATAGGAACATTTTAAAGACACGTGATCTTAAGCATTTTTGCTTGCCTCTTAAATACCTGATAAAACAAGTCGAGGACAGAGCGATTTTCGACTAAACGACTGCGGCCGATACTAGATGATGGACCGTTTTGTTAGGTGATGGTGCACGAAAAATAATTAATAGATGACAAAGAGCAGGTAAGAGTTTGCTATGACATGAGTTACCTGGCAAATCTGAGGCTGTTGCAGCGCAGTTTATACGAATTATTGGCTCACCGTTGAAGGCATCGTAAAAATGAATAGAGAACACGGAAGAATAGAAATAAAATTTTCGACCAACTGAAGTCATTTTTGAAGGATTGTTTTTGTAATTCCCCGATATTTTCGAAATCGGTACTTCCTTAATGTAGCAATAATTCGATGAACAAATTAGTCGGAATATTTACAAACTATGCGAAAACGAAATAGTTAATTCGCTGTGGGTTCCTAGTCGCATCAGCGCATTGCAGGTAATGAAGCAGCTGATTCTTTAACTCGGATTAGAGTGGCTGCTTCTTTTCATTTTATTTTTTAAAAAATCCTATCCTCCAAACCCAGGTCTCTATTTAAAAACATTTAGCCTAGATTTTGGTAGCAGATATTTTTTATTCTTCCTTTCCTAACGATCGCTCTATCTGCCTGTCCCCTTTCTGATGATTCCTCTGATTTCTCGTGTTTCTTTCACTCTCCTGTTCTGTTGTTTGTATTATTCGCCCGTACTAATTTAACTATACGCTATTACCTTCCTCTCGATTCCGTTTTTTTCTTGCTTCCTCTCCACATTTTCCTCTCTACCTAAATGGAACATCTACCGATTATATTTTCTTTAAGTGTTTTATACTTTTGACTGCTGAAACTCAAGCGCCTATCTCATATTTTGTCTTTTTCCACTACATTCATTATTCCACCTACTAGTTCCCCTTTGTATATATATATATGTATTTGTCAATAAAGAACCGAATTATAAATACATGACTGACGTCTCTTTCCCTTATTTTTATTTCTAGATATAGATCCTAGGATTGGGGGATAAAGAATCGCATTTTAAGTTCTTTATAAATATTATCAGAAAGTAGGAACTAATATTGTCTGCTAGGCTAGAGGAAAAGTTAAATCCAGTTTTCTCAGACGGGAAATATAAAAAGATGTAGAGCTATTATGAAATGTGAAAAATTTATTTCGTCTAAACTTTTATAACTGCGAACGAACACATTTGTTCTTTGAGTTTTAAAAAATGGAAGCACTTAGAAAATCATCGATTATTAAAAAGAAAGAAATTGCGTCCTACCTGAATATGTGTGTATAATCAACCGGAACGCAAAACAGGTAACATAAATAATGTAAGTTTTCTCCGTAAGTAATAAGACAGCGGACTAAAAGTTTGAAATTTATTTAAACTCTTTAGCTGAATAGGCCGGAATAATAACATCGGTCCCAAACAGCGGTAAGAGGAATTAGCAAGAACGAACGAACGAAGGGGGAACAATGGAAAGAAAGACAGAGAGAAAAGGAAGAGATTAAAAGAAGAAAGAGAAGAATACTTTCACTCATACACTGATAAGAACTTTACAATATGCGATGGCAAATTCTTTGCTCTTGTGTTACACGTTTAAAGTTACCTTACTGCATGAAGGAACAGTTGTTTTTAACTGGTCTACGTAATTCTGCTCCTCTTAGACAAGGGGAAAATGTTCATTTTATATGCGATAGTAGGCGAGAAAAATAAACAAAATTTCGTAAACTGTAATAACTGACTGCTGAAGTAGATGATCGATAACAATTGTCGTATTCGGTGATATGTTTTAAGATAAATTGTTAAATGTATTTCGACTAAAGTTTCTGAGAGGGGCAGATGAATTAACAAAGTACTGAAAACGGTCGTTTTTTCACAGAACCTGCCGTTTAATTTTTGAGAACCGAACAAGCAAATTGTTTGAAACGGTTTCTTCCGTATTATAAAGTGTTAATAATATCTGTTTACGCGACTACAAATTAAACTAGAGAAAACGTTAGGAGAGTTACACGAAATTACAAAATTACTTGGCTTTATTCCGTACGTAATTCTTACAGCCCCGCTTAATGCAATGATTTAAAACATTTCAATAAAAAAACTTAAAATATACGCTAAAAATTTCATGAAGGTGGTGCGTTTTAAAAAAATAAAATAAAATTTTACGCTCCCATCTCAAATTTATATTAACACATTGAATTTTCTTCTATTAAATAAATTTATATCAATATTATAAATCTAAGTTTAAAAATTTTTTCAATAAAAAGATGTTAACTTACATTTAAATATGATTTGGTATAGAAAATAACCTCTCCATACTGCCGAACATAACCAATAAATATATATATATACATATATATTAATTACAACGTAATTCTTAGGCTACCCCCTATTAGAAAAAATGTCCCAATTTTATGTAACGAAATATGTAACCGTTAGAATAGGATTTTTGTGATTATGTTATTTTTGTTGTGCTGATGCCAGTAAAAATTACGTTGTAAATTTTGATCATTTTATACAAAGTATAGAATAGAAAGAGACAGAAATGAAAGCAAGAGAGGTCAAGGGGCATAGCCCTTTGCGAGGCCAAAATGGCCAAGTTATATATTCTCTTAATAGTTCATGATTAAGAAGCCTTTTAAGCTAAAATCTAGCTATCTCACGGTGGCTCGGTTCGTCGTGTCTACTCAATGTCACAAATAAAATATGATTGTTAATAAAATGATGAATATATATATATATATATATATATATATATATATATATATATATATATGTATATATATTGTTATGGTTTCCTCTGTCTTTTTCAATATTTCAATTAAGTTCGGGCGCTATTGAAGAAAACATGTATATACATATATATGAGCGCAGCAATATGCACACGCACATACACATACAGATATCTAGTAGATAGTTCAAATAATGTAGTACTACTAACAGTCAACTACATGTTAATGTGGAAAGGATCAGTCAATGACATTTGTTTCAGTTTATTTGTTCCTGAAAATTAATAAACATGTTGTGGTTTTTTGTAGAGTTTCTGGTAGGTGAAAAAATAAACGTTCTGTTCTAATTTCTTTCATAAAAAAAAAAAAAAAATGAAACCAAAAACTTACAAATGATGACTCTTTTTTAGTCTGAAGAAAGATTTTTTACATGCAAAGAGATTACAACAATGATAGTAGACAAGAAAGATCAAGTTTTCTTTTTAATGCGTAATCCAAATAAAAATTTCTTATACTTCGCGATCGATATACTAATATTGATAAAAAAACAAATAGCTATACTTCTGTATTATGAAATATCAGGGGGCTTTGTCAGTTGCTCACCACACTCCTATAACCACTAACCGCGCCATTGTCTATTGTTTCATACATATATATATATATATATATATATATATACAGTGAAGTACCGATTTTTTTTTTTTTTTTTTTATATGCGACCGCGATGCCTATTGGCTTAGTCACGGTATTCGTAATATATAATCGACTTAACGTTAGGTATATTTTATATAGTAATGCGTTTCCTTAAAGCGAGATTACAATAATTTACGAATGCACAACAGTTCGATACGTTTAATCCGTTAACATTATTTATAATAATTCGATTATCGATACAGTAACCATTTAAATTATATTTCAAACGTTCTTCCTTAGTGAAGAGGCATTCAAATAGAAAATGACTAACTGTATCCGGAACACCAAGTTGACAGAAATGACAAATGTCAGAAGGTGTAATTTTAAATCGTTCCAAGTAAGTACCAAAACTGCCATGTCCCGTCAACGCCTGACTTATAAAAAAATTAATTCTTAGTAATTTCTTTAGCCTAAATCTTACATTTATATCATATAAAAATTTGTACGTTAGTCTGCCATTATTTTGATTATTCCACCTTTCTTGCCAAATATTTAAAATAATTACTTTCATGTATTTATTAAAATTATTAATGTTTGGAAAATTATCATATTGTAAGTTTACGTTAAAATTGTTGTTAAAAAGTTGTAGCGATCTATAAGAAGTGGTAAGTGATATTCGGAACATTTTGTATTCTGCTAATAAGGCAGCATGGTGCATGCTCAAGTCAGCCGGAAGGATTCCAGTGACAACAGGAGCCGCAGCAATCGACACCGTTCTGTATAACGAGCCTACACTCAGAAGAAGCTTCCTCTGAATTTTTAAAATTTTATTCATATCAGAAACAGAGATATTTGTGATATAAATACTTGAGCAGTAATTAAAGATCGCACGAATAACACTATTATACATTATCACTCTGTTGTTATAGTTGTGAAGTACCGATTATCCGAAATAATCGGGAATTGACAATTTCGGAAAAACGATTTTTTCGGATAATCGGTAATCGTTATGGAAGCATTACATGTATTTATAGAAACATTATACGTATTTAACATATACAAGAAAAACATTGAAAATTACGAAATTTAATAAACTACAGTAATGTAATATGTTGTAATGAAAAATAAAAACTCGAATGTGGTATCATGTCGCCGTGATTGACAGTCCACTATCAACTGATTGTGAGGAAATTAATCACCTGTTGTTTAATTGTAAGGCGCTAACCGGAGACAGAGTATTCCTTTTGGAGGATTTAAAGGCCTGCGGTTTGTTTCTTCCTTATTGTATTTTTCCCTTATTCGCTTCAGGTAACAGTGCGTTGATAATAATATTTACGTTTATTAGAAGGAGTGGGATACTTATTTAAAGTATCCATGAACTTGTACCGGTACAGTTAGATGTAATAGGGCAAAGAAATATCAGACTGTAAAATAAATATAATTTTTAGTAGTGAAAATAATGATAGTGATAATAATAATATACATTTAAAAAAGGGGAAAAAAGAAATTGTGGAGAGAGAGGTAAAGGAAATAAACAAATAAGGTAAATAAAATAAAGTATTATTAAATCCCAGCTACGAAATAACACTGTGCTGCTAAATTTTTCATTGCTTACTTTCTAATTTTTTGCTGATCAGTCGTGATCGAGTGCTCGTGGCACTGTGGTCACGATATGGTCAGTTTATAGTTTTACTTATCTTATTTCATCATCCGTGGATCGTATGACCCACGATGGCCATGATTGTTGCAAAGGTCTGCTACAAAAATCAATTCCCGTAATTTCTTTTTGTGTTTTCATAATGGCACAGCGAATCCTTAAATAGCAGCATAATAATAATAATAATAATAATAATAGTAATAAAAATAGTGGTAATAGTGAGAATAATAATAATAATTAGAACAATGGAAAAGTAAATGGTAGAATGGAAAAGTTGAAATTTATTAAAAGAATAATTAATATAAATGAAAGTTTGTTTGATGGCCAAATGATTTTGCACCAGGCCGGAAAAAAAAAAACTTCATTAGTAAGCGAACAACAAGTATTTTTAAAATTAAACGATGCAAAAATATTTAAAGAAGCTATCGACAAACTATAAGTCTGTATGAGACATGAATTGTGGAATAATTCGGTAACTGGTAGATTAACATAAGAAGATATTAAAGACGGAATTAAAAATTGAAATTATTTACATCGCCCATTTCTGCACTTATACATATATATATGAACTGAACTCTCTCCTAATCGCAAATTATCTCTTTTGATATCTGATTGTAACAGTGCTATTTCCTTTCTTCGCATATTTATTCTTCTTTTGATCTTACTGTTTTAGAAATTCCACCCTTAATTCATTCATTTCTCAATGGGCTTTCTTTGGGTTCCTTGTCGGCTGGGGTAGAAATGAAAGAGCAGATTGTTTTGCTTGTTCAACTTAATATTTATGACTGCCCAATCGGACAACTCCTTCTTACAAAAACTACTCGATATAGCTAAAAAGATACAGTTTTCTAACTGAAAATCTCTATCCTCGTTTTCTAATTCTTACTCACATTATTCATCCGTGTAACCTCAATCCGTCATTCTTGGTTTCCTTTAGTTACGTCGTTCCGTTATTTCCTCTCTTTAACTCAGTCTTATGCGAGACAGATCGTGTTTTTTTCAAATACTCTCCCTTTTCTCATCTGGAAAAGTACCATTCTACGCCGTACTGTGAATTATTTATTCCTTATTTTTGTTCACCGCTAATCACTCCGGTTAATGCGATATTCCTCCCTTCAATGTTTACCATCATTTTTCTCTTTCCTGGCGTATTTCTGCTCTATCGTATCCGATTACTCATTTCCCTTTTTATAGAAACGGTTCTAATGTATAACCTTTTCTTTCCCTTTTATTGCTTTCGCAACCGTAGCCGCTGTATTGGATAATGGATTTTTCCTTCTTTTTCCCATTTGTGGCCACAGTGTTGAGTGGTAAATTCCTCTTTTCCCGTTCGCTTTGCGGACTTCACTTTTGCAGTCATGGTCGTAATATCGGCTTTCATCCTTCTGGTCGGCATTCTCTGCTTTCGTAGTGATGACCACAGTATTAGCCGGTGTATTATTATGTTCTTCCATTACGGTTTGAAAATGTAGTTACCGCTGTTATCACAGACCATCGCAATTTTGACCACCCTTTTTTCCTGCTCTCCTCTCCTCATTATAGGTTACTTCCTGCTCTAATAAGTCGTATTTCCCTTTCCTTACATCTTTTATCCTCTCTTCGTATTCCCCCTCTTTTATTAGGTTTCACCTCTTTTCTTTTTCTGTTCGTAGTTGTCATATTTTTTCATCAGATTTTTCGAAAGATATTTTCCTCGCAGTGATGGGTAAGCGTTCAATTTCGATCAACCCAAAATAAAGAATAAAAAAACGTTTTTAGAGCGAAATCAGCTTGATGATGTAAGAAAAAAGTATGGGCGGTGAAAGATTTTTGGTTCGCCTCGTTCCTCCGCGAGTGAACATCTGTTAATTGTTTTTAATTCGATGCTTGCAATTTTATTAGGGGAGCATAAGGAATTAAACAGCGCCGCCTTTTAATGATTTTTGTAATTATAACAGAGCATACGAATTAAAAAGAAAAATTGATCGCATACAACTTACGGCGCCAGCAGACATAATCTATTAATGATGCATCGTACCCCTGTAAGATCCAAAATCGATTATGGTGCACCAGCCTATGCTTCCGCCAGCATATCGACCTTAAAATGTTTGGATACTATCCAACATACCGCTTTTAGATTGGTAACTGGAGCTCTCCGAACCTCCCCGATACCGAGTCTACTATGTGATTCTTCAGCGGAGTGACCATTAGATTTGCCACAAACTTATCTAACCGTGCTGGCTTTCAGCATCATGAGGAGCACAAAGCCAAACTCTTCAGATGATACCACTGAAAACCAGGACGGAACAACAATAGATCACATTATGTCCATTCTACATCGGTTAAACATCCGAATTCCAGTACTGGTCCGTGACCTCATATCTCCTATGCCACCATGATGCAACCGAGCCCAGTGCGGCATACAGAGCTTTAAAAATGCGGAAAACTCCATTAAAACGATTAACGAACGTGCGTCAACTTCAAACGTAATGGTATCGTTTACCGACTTTAAACATCAGCTTAAATTCCACTTTAACAACGTCTGGAACAGCGATTTTGGCAAAATTTACCTACAAAAAATAAATTACGCTCCATAAAATCATCCGCGAAACCATGTCTTTCTTCAAGCCTAGAAAGCAGAAAACAGAAGGTAACCTTATGCTGACTTGGGCACACTCGCAAAAAACACACGTATCTATTAAATAAAGAACCTGCGCCCCAGTGCCAGACATGTGATTGCTAATTAATTATCGAACACCTACTGATTAAATGCCTAATTGATGATCATTATCGGAAACAGTGCAGAATACCATCCAATTTAAAGGATTTGTTGTGCGATGAAGAAACCGTGCTTAATCGATTATTTCTATTTCTAAACTCTTCTAATTGGCTAAAGAGCTGTTATAATCTTTGTTAATCTTTGTTAATTTCTCTTTATTTTCTCTTTTTTCCCTTGTTTTCAATTTTCGTAATTTTGCAATTCCTTGTCGTGTCTCTAGCCTAAGTTGCTGTATATGACACGTAAAATAAATAAATAAATAAATAAATAAATAAATAAAAAGAAAAGACCATGAAATTAATATTAGATGACGGAGAGGGCTACCGACGTGATTGGCAAGTAGGAAGTACAGATATCTTAAATGCGATGTATAATAGTTTATTTTCAAAGCCATTAAGGCTCAATCTCAGTTCGATTTTCTTTTCGTTTCTAATCTTTCCTTTCGAATGATATTTTTGAATTTCATCCGCCCAAAATTGATGGATGTTTCTTAGTGCCTATTGGTGTTATAATGAGGGATTTTAACACCCTATTCTTGTGCTATTTACAAAGTTTAGCGGTCGAACTCCGTAAAGGCTGATAAAAAAAATTCCAAAACTTAATCAATCTGCGTATTTTAATTGATCAACGTTATTGCTTATTTTGAAATAGATTTCTCGAAAGAGATGAAATTGAAAAAAATCCGTCGATAATACTTTCCGTAAATTGGAACTAATCATAATTGCCATGTTTTTCTTTTTTTTTTTTGTTTTTTTTTTTAATTCGGAAACTGGCTTTCCTAATATTACTATACAGATTCGGAATGCCAATGATCTTGAAAATAGAAAAAACAATACGAATTTATGCGTACGCGGCCGCTACCCGTCGCATCCATTAGAGGAAACATTATTAATTTTCTATTTACTTTCGGAAAAAATGTCTCCTACAAAGGAAAATAATCATTATTCCTCGGCTTATCATATATTCAATCGATCGTGACTGGAGTTAGTTGAACTGATCTCATGAGACAGTACCCTACATGCAATCGTTTTTTTTATATACAAGTGCAGTCAAAATGAGTACATGTTCGCACATGTTCAAACGTCGCTATTGTCCATAACTTCGTTCTTAATAACTGTTATTAATCATACCGCTGGTTAACCCGAGACAAGCTGATATTTCATGGTCGAATCGTTCTAGCGGCTTTCGTGACGAACATTATTATTGAAGAAGATGGAGAATTGGACGCGGAAAATCGATGATGTTTTCCAAAACACGCTAAAACACGCTGAAACGCTTTAAAACACGCTGAAACGCTTTAAAACACGCTGAAACGCTTTAAAACACGCTGAAACGCTTTAAAACACGCTGAAACGCTTTAAAACACGCTGAAACGCTTTAAAACACGCTGAAACACTTTAAAACACGCTAAAACATGCGAAAACACGCTAACTGGAAAAATCTTAAGAACGAGAAAACCATTAAGCGGTCCTGCGACGCAGTTTAAACTGCGATATAATTATTCGAAATTGAGACGGTCTTTTTAAGAAGATAGAAGAACTGCGCTTACGGGGATCTTTTTCTTTTAAACGCCGGTCAAAGCACAATTAGCGCAGACTTTGTAACAATGCTTACTGAACTTGGACCGAAAACGTGGCAAAGCTTTCTTTCCAGGCGAGAAGGCAACCGCGGACATGCTACACGCAACCGCAATAACGGTTTTCGTTCATTACAAATGGAAATATAAAAGATGTCTTCTTCAGCGGGTTACTATGAGCGGGACCTTAGTCGGTAGCTTTTGGAAAAATTTCCATAATTATATACAGCCGGCTCGTTGAGGAAAATGAAAATAAAAACAAAAAAAAAAGAGGACAAAAAAAAAAGAGGACAAAACAAAAAGAGGACAAAACAAAATGACGAACAGGAAACAAGGCTATCTTTTTCAACAACCGCTGATTCGGAAAGTTTTTTTGCACACACCGATGGTTCTGTGGTATTTGACAAGTTTTAACAATCGCCCGAACGCTATTCCGCCGAAAATCCATTAGCTCCCAGCGCGAGAACGAAGTTTTCGAAACACTGTAGCTAGTTTATTTTGAAAAGAGATTAATTCATATACGCATCGTTGTGTATCGTATCAACTTTAACTCTAATCTCGCACAATCGTCGTATGGATTAACGCTTTCACCGCAGTTCTGTTAAAGGCTCGGAACATTAAGAGGCCTGTCTAAGCAGCCTGTAAGCAATGCGTGCATTCTTGGTAGATTTTGAAGAACGTTCATTGCATGTTTTTTTCAGTATTAATTAATTTTCCTATTGCCACCGGTTTCCCTTAATTTTAAATTAACTTCGATGAGTGACGTTATTTTTAACATATCTCTACGCGCATTATATAGTAAATACTATAAGGGGAAATAACTAGTTTCATGCGAAGGAAAAAAACTTAAGGAGATAGCTTCTTGAAAAATAATATACAATTATGTAAACTCGTTCTTCTATTCAAATATTACTCTACCGGGGTTATTGCTTGATTGCATGGTGGTTTAAGCAACTGGATCAACTTAGGTAGTCAATAATTAGCTTATCTAGCAAAAAGGAAAACATAATTGTCACCCGGTCTATTGAAAGAGACCTATTGTCCGAAAAATCGATTTTCACTTTTTTGACGACTTTTATAGAAAAATGTGTGTGCTCTTTTCAATGGAACAACTCCTAGGTTCCTAAGTTTAATATTCTTTTCTCCTATGCTCTATTTCTAATCGTCTTTTTATTTAACCCCTTCCTTAATTTCTGTTGTTGTTGGGTCAATGCCGCTGGCGCGCCCAAAAAAAAAAAAAAAAAAAAAAAAAAAAAAAATTTACTTTTCAAATTAATTTTAAAATAGAACATGAAAATTTGAAAAAAATAAAAAAACAATAGAACGATGAAAGAGTATAAAATTTTACCAACAAATTCCCCTTCTTACAGATACATGTCGAATTCAGTTGAACTTTTATCGTCTGTGTCACTGCTATCACGATGAGTCCATCTTTTCGATCGTCGAAATACTCACCGAAATATTGTGTTTGTCCACTTTTTCGATCTCTTCTTCTGAACACACATTATTCACTTCAGAACCGCCACTACTACTAATAATAGAATTAAAGCAGCTGCATCGGGTTAATTAATTAATATTATTACGATATAAAATCGTTAAACAGAAATTCAAAACGTCGCCAATCGAAAATGAATAGACGAAGTAAAAAACAAGGCTTTTTAACGAATTTTTAAAAATTACCTATTTAGAGAAATTCGCTCGTTTAAACTATAATAATATTCTTTGTAAAGATAAAACTGCATAATGAAGATGATTAATAGGAAAGAAGAAGAGGCTATCGCACCTCCTCTCCCTTCTCACTCAACCGGCTACGTCATTCTTCATTCGTGATCTTTTCCTTTCCCACTTAATTCAAACGGATTTATTTTGGATTTCTGGCCACGTCGCAATCGAGCGAAATGAGTTAGTTGACTCATTCGCTCGATTATCTTCCTCTTCTGGTAGGTTTCTGCCTGTTTTCTCAGCTTCCAATAATACCCTTCTGTCTGCAGCTGCTCATTCCAGACTATGGTTTAACCTCCTACGTTTTCTCATTTTCCAACCCGGACTCTTTTTTCTTGTCTATTCAACCTTTCCCTTCACGCTTTCCCAGGTTTTTTTAACTTCCCTTCCATGCGCCGCTTCAATCTCTCCACGATTTGCCGCATTCGTTTTAAGCATAGTTTGCTCCCTTCCTCGATTTTCCGTTATTCACTTGTATTTTCTCCTTATTGTCCATTGCACCGCTCCAGCAATCAATTCATTTGCGATCCCGATCATAATATAATGTTTGGTTGTTCGTCGTTTCCAACTGAACCAGATTCTTTTTATTCCTTCCTTTTACAAATCGGTATTCCCATTCCATACTGTGCTTCATTCGTTCTCTCTCTTCCTTCTCCATCTGTTATCCTAGCTCTTGATCCCTTTCCGTCGGCTATCTCTTTGATCGTGTAATGATTTCAGTCTCTCTTGTCCCTCTGTTCCATTATTCTCGGGACAATTTCCATGTTGACGAAATAAAATAATATAAAAAAAAAAAAAAAAAAAAAAAAAAAAAAAAAGCAACCCGATTCTGTAAGAAATGTTTTATTAGTTATTTTCAATACAAAACAGAGCAATCATTTTGGATTTCAATATAATTTTAAACTAACATTTAATTCTAGACTATGCTTCAGTCTACAGTATAATCAGTCTTAGATTAATCCATCATTAATATTTGTCCTAAATACAGCATTGGAATTGATGAAGTTTAAATTCGTGATTCCCAGTGAATATAAGTTCAGTTGAAGTTTTGCACACTTCAGCCAATAGATGTCTCTCTAGAACACGCAATTCCTTTTCTAAAATTTTCCGGGTTCATAAGAGAATGCTGATCATTACGTATGTCCTAGAAAATATTCTAGATCCATTATTTAATCGAAAATTTTACACTAACTGGAATAATTTTATTAATTTATATGTAGTGTTCTTTTTTTTATTTTATCCGAATGAAATATTTCAAAAATATATATGTTTTCTATAGTTAAGGTTAATTTTAAGATAATTATTATGCCCGACACAGAGTATTATCGTGAAATAAACCAATCAAAGTTAATTCTCCAAGTGTTAAATTCGCACATTATTTACGCATGATTCTTCAGAAAATGTAAGAAAACATTAGGGAATACATAGATCACATTAATTGTTTTACAGAAAGGAGCCAACAGAAAAATTCTAAACAACACAACAGTCTCTGTAGCAGTGTGAACATTTTAAGTTAATAAATCAATCACAGTGATACTGTGTTCAACGCAGAAAAGAAATACCTACACTATGTTCATTTCTGCTTAAATAAGTCCCTCATGTTCATGGCTATACACTGCTCTGTATGGTTGACTCATTGTCTTACTTAAGGCCACGATAATTGCAAGAAAATTTGTCTTTGATGTGGAATGATATTTATGTACATTTATACAGAAGTGAAACGCTACTCATCCTAGTGCATCGTGATAATCCTTCCTTCATCAATTATTTTATCCCCACATCCCTTGGATATGGGATTATGTTATCCCTTTTCCCCGGATGGAGACATAGATAACTCCACGGAACTCGGAACTTTAAACTGAGATGGAGCCCGTCCAAGGGTGACAAATAGTTGAATGGCCTACTGATATGCAGGTTATTTGCAAATAAAAATAAGCAGTCGCGGGCTAAGAGCGACCACTACAGGCGGAAAGCCCCATGTGGGTGATTCCAGTAATGACGGGGCAATGTGACATAAGGATGTGGAAGATCAACTAAGGGAACTGATCACTAAAACTTGGCAAAAATCTTACTACTGTTTCACGCTTGACGAATCTTGGACACCGGAACTCCTAACCTCGCTTCTTTCTAAGTAGCACGACAAAAACCACTGTCTTGCGATTGGGGTTTAAATCGGAAGGTTAGGGAAAACAATGCTGACAGATGTATGACTGGAAAAGATAATATAGATAAAAATAAAGAATCTAGCGAAGAATACACTTCAAATTGGTCCTTGGAATGTCTAATGCTACACGAAATAGGTAAATTAAAGGAATACATTTATGGAAATGAAAAGACTAAATAGAGATATATTTGACATCAAGGCGAAACAAGATGGCCAGGATACGGGAAATGCATTACAGATCAAGAAGTCTTCTCCTATTCCAGAAATAATAACTCAAATCATGAAATAAAGTTGCAATACTGATGATAAAAAAGATAGGACAAACACGTTATTGATTACGTGCCAATTAATGACGAAATAATCATAGTTCGCATGCTCGACAAACCCATAAGAATTAATTTAATTCAAGTTTACCGACTGCGAATAGAAACAAGAACGAAGTAGAAATCTTTTATAGTAACCCGAAGAGAGCGCTGTCGTTCAATAAGAATCACGAAATGAATTAAACACTTTAACACCAAAATTGAAAATGATGAAGCGCTAAATGTAGTTGGAAAATTCGGATTAGGCGAAGGTAATGAAAAAGAAGATATATCGATACAGTTCTGCCAGGAAATAAACAATGTTGCAAGAAACAGGTTTTTTCAAATGCCACCGCGAAGGTTATACTATATTTAGCGATTGCTAAAGGATAAAGCCAGACAAATAAATATCAAATGAATTACATATTAATAAATCGCATCTTTAAGAACTCAGTGCGGAAAACAACATGACCTGGAGCAGATGTATCGTCTGACTGAAACTTGTTAGAAGCAACATTTAAACTGAAATTGACGATAATAAAGAATAAGACGTGGACGACGAAAAGCCCAATTTAGAAATGGAATGAGCACGCGTATAGCATCTTCTGTATCTCGACTCTAGTGCAAAAGTGCAACGGCCAAAACCAAGGATATGTTTCATAGACTTTGAAAAACATTTAATAAAAATGAAGTAAGGTACTCTAAATATTAGAAACTACATTAATAGGTGAATGCGACTTGAGATGTATCAAAAATTTATATGACCAATAAGAAGCCAAAGTACGGCTAGAGATGAATCAAATAAAAATGACGATAAGATTAAATGTGGTGTAAATCAAAGTTATTTCACCCGTTTTATTCAACATTTATTCGAAACAGATATTTAAGCCATAGCTGAATCCAAAAAAGATATACTAATCAATGCAGTACTGATAAACATTAGGTTCACTGACGACACTGCATTCACAGCTAGCTCTCAAAATAGACTGGAACAACTAATCTGTGATTTTTTTTTTCTTTTACCCCCCCCCTTGGGTTTGCTAGCAAAAGCCCAGCAAAAAGGAATAGACGCATGGAATAGAATAGAAATTATATTTTTATTCTGTCGACAATGGAATCAAGGAACACCCCTAGGACAGGAACAACAGAGATAGTAGGTAGAGAAAGAACATAAGAGGCGTTGAAAGGAGCAGGAAGACCAAGCTTTAAAAGATGATAATAAAGTAACTCACGCTCGCGAGATAAACTGGAGCACTCGAAGAGTACGTAAAAGAGAACAATAGATTATTAGGAATAAAAGCCTTAAAGTCATTTTTATTAAGGAAGTCAGAATCAAGAAGAAAATTTTTTGCTGAGCTAATATCCCTAAAAAAGAATCTAAGTCTATTACTGCCCGCTCGGAGGATTTCTGTGATTGATTTAGTTCTATTATAGAGAATTTTAGCAGCAGCAAAGGGATGTAAATTTCCTATATTAAGCTCAGAGAGCGATTGCATTATAATGTGTATAAAACCATTGTACTCTACAGGGAAAAGAATTACCTCATTTTTATTATTAATTTTTGTACTATTATCGATAATGTCGTGGGAAGTTTTTATATTGAAATTTTTAATAGCTTCGATAGCATTATCATTAGAATTATTTTTACTAAGATTATTATTATTATTACTGCTACTATTATTATTACTGCCGGAAAGTTTTGATAAATCAGATTCTGATAGTCGCAGATCTTTGCTAGGGATCGACGCGACCGGTGAAAGGGGACCGGTTGGTTTACGCTTGGTTAAAGCGTCCATGTCCATTTGAAAGGTTAAATTCGTTTTTGCCAGTTTAGTATCTTTGGCGGAGGCCGCAGGGCGGCCCCCACTAGACGTACTCATCGGTTAATCCAAAAAAAGTGGGAGGAGAAAAAAAGAAATAAATAAATGATAGTAAAAGAAAGACAAATTAAAAAATAATAAAATAGAATAAAATAAATAAATAAAAATAAATACTGTTCGAAATAATACGTATTACTCTTCGAAATAAAATCAAATCTATGTATGAATAGAGAAGATTTAGCGTATTATAAATAAACAAAAGAAACGATCTCACCGATATGCCGATAACAATGCGAGCTGATAAGCCGGACAAGAACGCGAGGAAACAAGAGATAACGCACGAACTAATCGGTGATATACATTTCGTATGATAAGAATTAATATTAAGCTAAAAAAAAATAAAGTATATGAAAATATCATAAAAAAGAGAAAATCTCTGCTTTCAAGTATCTAGAAAGCTGGCAAACAGCGCGAAGAGGAACTCAAATTCAGAGACCAAGTGTAAGGTAAAAATAATATCGCGTAAAGCATTTCAACAATTTAAGATATGCTGCAATGATATCGATATGAAATGAAAACTACGTTCGGTTAAATGTTACATTTGGAAAACATTATGTAGAACCGTGGACATTCACAGTAACTACACAAAAAAAAGCGCAGCGTTCGAAATGTGGTTTTATAAGCGATTGTTGTTGGAGACCAGTTGGGCGGATAAATTAAGCAACAAGAAGAAGATCCTTCAACGTTTAACTATGGACAATCATAAAAAACGCACAATAATGTATTTAGGACACATTATGAGAGGACATTCCATTCCGTTCTCACGAGATTTCTCTCAACCTTCCTTCTACTCCTAATATTCCCAACATCGTTCATATCTCCATCAATCCTCCTTCTATGCGTCCTATTAACGTTGTTTCGATTTATGTTCCTCCACTTACGATCTTCGTCACTTCCCTCTTTCTACATTTTTCACTTCTATCCCGCAACCGTTTATTATTGGCAGCGATTGGAATGCTCATTCCCCTCTGTGGAGCTGCACATCCTACAATAACAATGGTTCCATCCTTGAGAATACTATCCTTTCTGATAACTTGGTGCTCCTTAACGATCTTTCCCCAAACTATTTCAGGAATGCTTTTGTCTCCAGTTCTCTTGATCTAACTCTTTCTTCCCATTTAATTGGTCTTACCTTTACCTGGAGAACCCTTTCGGGTTCTTTCGGCAGTGACCATGTTCCCATAATAATTACTACTGATATTTTTCCTTCTCCAACTTATCCCAGGCCTCTCCATTCTCCTCAATGGAATCTCAGCAAAATTAATTGGACTCTTTTCCGCTCTTCTGTTGATTCGTCACTTCCTGATCCACAGCTTAATTGTGATCCCATTTCTCTCTATAATTTCTTTTCCCATTCTATCAGGTCTGCTCTTTCTCTATCTTCTTCCCCTCGTCTTTCTCCTGCATCCACTCATCGTTGTGCGGCCTCATCTCTTTGGTGGAATGAGGAGTGTAACGCTGTATTTAACCATTGTCGTCCGACCTTTAAATCCCATCGCTCTAATCCTACAACCCAAAACTTTCTGGCTCATAAACAAGCCAACGCCAGGGCTATGTTTATTTTTAAAGCCGTGAAAAAGGCCTTGAGGAAGAAATTCTGCTCTTCTTTTTCTAGAAGTACCCCTCTCTCACATATTTGGAGGTTGGCTAGAGCTTTTAAATCTCCATCCTCTTAACGTCCTTCTCTTTCTAATGTATCTGAGGATAGCCTAATATCCTTCATTGATTCTGTCGCTCCTGCTTACGTTCCTTCCTTTGACAAACTGTACTCTAGTACCTCTCCGCAAATCTCTTCCCTTCCTTCTGACTTCCTCACTTCGGCTTTCAATCTTAATGAATTATTATCTGTTTTATCTAAATATTCCAGCCCTACTCCAGGCCTTGATGGTATACCCTATCTCGATCTTAAAAATCTATCTGATCTATCCCTTAACTTTCTTCTCAATCTTTTCAATTCTTTCCTTTTCAGGGGTTCAATCCCCCCTCTTGGAATTCCTTCATCATTGTCCCTATTCCTAAGAAAATTTCTTCCTTACGCCCCATCTCCTTGGCATCCTGCATCAGAAAATTGTTTAAGGGTATCCTAAACAAGCGTCTTGTCTGGTGGTTGGAACACCATAATGTGCTTTCTAACAATATGTTCGGCTTTCGGCCTGGTATCGGCCCTCCTGATTGTATCAGTCTTTTTGTGACCCATTTATATAAGTCTTTTATCCAAAAACATTATACTCTGGCTTCCTTCATTGATGTCTCCTGTGCTTTCGACAATGTTCATCTCCCAACTTTAAGAGATAATATGACAGCAATTAACATTCCAGTGAATATCACTTCCCTTGTTATTAAGCTCATGTCCAATCGTTCTATCCACCTCTCTCCTCCATTATTTGACACTTCTAGAAAGGTTTTCTGCGGCCTTCCTCAAGGTTCCTTCCTCAGTCCTACTCTTTTAAACATTTATACTGCTAGTATCGCTTCCCTTCCTTCAAATTCCCACTCTTTATTCTTTTGCCGATGATATTTTGCTTTTTTCCTCTTCCCTCGATATTGACGCAGCTAATGATGCTCTCAATTCGTCCCTCAATTTTCTTGAAAGTGCTCATGCCTCAATTAACCTTTCGATTTCTCCTTCTAAGTCCTCCTGCGTTGTATTTACCCTTCGCCATTATAACCCTACTTCTGTTAATTTATCCTTAAATAGTGCAGCTCTTGCTCGTGTTAATTGCTTTCGTTATCTCGGTATCTTTCTCGATAGTCGTCTGACTTTCTCCGAACATATCAAATATCTTTCCTCCTCCTCTACTAAACGGTTGAACCTGCTGAAGGCCCTATCTCCGACTAAATGGGATAGTGACCCTTTCATTCTTATTCTTCTATATAAATCTATCGTCCGCTCTAAGCTCGATTACTGTTCGTTCACTTATGCCTGCGCTTCCAAGTCCCGTCATTCTAAACTTGATGTGATCCAAAATTCTTGCCTTAGACTCTGTCTCGGTGCTCTTAAATCCTCTTTCCAGCACTGCTTGCTGAATCGAATGCTCCTCCCCTGTCTATTCGCAGATCTTATTTAGGCTATCGCTTCCTTGCTAAACGTCTTTCACTCTCACCTTCTTTTCTCATTTTTTCCTACCTTTCAATTTCTCGGAATTGGCGCTTTGTGCCTAGGAAAATTCCTATCCTGTCCCTTATTTCTCTCCATCTTAGTTAATTTTGGCCGTATACAATTTCCTTTAATAGTCTGCCTTGTTTCTCCTTTAACTTCAGCGATCTCTGCCATCCTCCCAGAGTATTTATTTCGCCTGCACTTGCAAAATCTCTCCCTCCAGCTGTAATTAAATAGGAATTCCACAGTATTGTCAATTCTCTCTTCCCTTCTTATGTAAACATTTTCACTGATGGTTCTAAGGGGCCTGATGGGGTCGGTGCTTTTTTTATTCTTCCAGATTATAAATTCTCTGAATCCTTCTGCCTTCCTTCTTCCTGTTTCATATTTACAGCCGACCTAATGGCTATTTTACGTTCCATTATTTTTATCTCCTCCAATCGTCTTTCTTCCCATTTTCTGATCATATCCGACTCCATGAGTGCTCTTCAAGCCATCTCTTCTCCTCTTCCTAATCATTCCATTGATTTTACTATTCTCCGCATACGTTCTCTCATTTGGACTCTCTCTTCTCTCCATGGGATCTATATTGACTTGCTGTGGGTTCCTGACCATTCTGGCATCTCAGGTAATGAAATGGCTGATTCTTTGGCTCGGGGTGCTGCTTCTTCTGCATTCTTCTTCAAAAAATCCCATTCTCTAATCTCTTACCTTTGTGTAAATATTTCCACCTCAGATTTTGGTCGGATATGTATCCTTCCTTCTTTTCTAATTGTCGCTCTTTTTATCTGTCCGTTCAGCCCAATCTTCCTTCAAATCCTTGGTTCCTTTTGTTTCCTCCACTTCCTCGTTCTGTTTTTGTCTCCATTGTGCGTTTGCGCTTTAACCATTCCTCGCTGCCTTCCTTACGCTTTCGCCTCTCGTTGACCGCTTCCCCATGTTGTCCTCTCCATTCAAATGATGCGGTTGTTTGTGACGCCGACCACATGTTTATTAAGTGTTCATTTCTTTCATTAGAGCGTTCGGCTCTGTATTCCCACTTGCTTGGGCTGGGGCTTCCTGCTCCTTTTTGTGCTCATTATATCCTGTCATTTCCTTCTACACCTATTATCCCCTCCATTGTTTCCTTCTTATTAACGATAGCTGATCGTCTCACTATATAACTATCGTTTTCCTTTAATTGTTTCTGTGTAAAGGTCCTTGGTTGACGAGCCCAATTAATAAAAAAAAAAAAAAAAAATGAGAGGGAATAAATACAAGACGCTCCAGCTAATGTTTCATCGAAAAATAGAAGGGTCATGGGTAAACCGAGGGGACGTCATAGAAGCAGAATATAAAATGTTGGAAGGGAATTAATGAAATAAGGAAATTAACGGACATGGTCAGAGATCGAGACGACTATCTAATCATTTCTGACTCCATGGGTGCTCTCCACGCTATCAGTTCACCGCTTCCTCCTCCCTCTTCTGACTTCTTCATTCTTCGTAGACGATCTCTCATTTATAATCTTTCTTTCCATCACTCTATACACATTGACTTACTGTGGGTTCCTGGCCACAGAGGCATCGAGGGTAATGAAATGGCGGATGCTCTGGCTCAGGTTGCTGTTCGTTCTCGCTTCTATTTTAAAAAAAATCCCGGCTGTTAATCTTTAATCACACACTGCTGCCCTCTTCGCGCTATCGTTTCTCTTTGCTTCCCTCTCCTCATTGTCCGTTGCATCCAGATGAAGCAGTTGTCTGTGATGCTGATCACATTTTCTTCGAGTGCTTTGCTCTTTCTGCGGAGCGTTCTCTTTCCTATCTTCACCTTATAAAGCCGGGGCTTCCCACTCCTTACTGTGCGTCTTACATCTTGCCCCTTCCTTCCCAGTCTGTTGTTCTTATCCTTGGTTCCTTTATTTCAGCTGTCTCCAATCGAATTAGGTTCTAGTTAGTTGTCTCTTCTTCCCATTGTGTCTGGGCAATGGTCCATAGTTGATGCGCCCAAAAAAAAAAAAAAAAAAAAAAAAAAAAAAAAAAATGTCGAGACATTTACAACAGTTTGGTTGCCGGGGTCCACAGAGTGGACATGACAAAGAAAAAAGGAAGAAGAAGCGTCATCCGTAATGGACACCGTTGATATTACACAAATGAATTCCCGGTATTTGATCAACCAAAAAAAAAAAAAAAAAACAGATCATGTCTCACATAATCGTATATCTTTTTTCTTTTCATCAGTCTTGTTGATTTTAAACAGATATTTGTCTTTGTTTTTTTTTATTTCATCCATTATCATCATACGCACTTCGTCGAATTTGTCTAAATCTAAAGCTGAAACGATCTGTCTACTTGATGGTCATAGCGCCGTTATGGAGGTATGGACTTGAATTATGTGGGAACTCCAGTAAAAGCGATCTCTTACAGATTCAAAGGCAACAGTCAATTATTCTCCTCCGAACAATCACGTCAGCTTCAAAGTATGTCTCTAACTTAACCTTATATAATGATCTAGATATTCCGTATGTTAAAGCAGTGCACGCCGAATAGTATCAAAAATTCTTTGAAAAATTCTAACCCGAACATAAATTGAATGTATATTAATATTCTTCCGGATAATCCAAGACGAAGGTTTAAAAAGAGGAAGTGGTGCCGTGACGCCCTTTCTATCACTTAATAGCATTTACAACTAAAATTATTCAATAATATAGAAATATTTAAATCGTTACTTGCATAAGAAACGTACCTGCTGCAACGTAGTTACGATAATGTTGATCCTTTACTCGGAATAGCTTCTACCAGTAGTACTCTATGGGCAATGCATAACCACATCTATCGCCATAGTGTTGGCTATAAGCTTTATGTATTCCTGGACTCCTATAGGCGGTGCTTGAGTGCATTTGCTGCCATGGTGTCCAGGTGTTATGTGAAATACATTCTTTAACCAGGGTCTTATGGGCAATGCCTAGTCGCATTGTCGCCATGGAGGCCGGATACTGATATTATATATTTCCTAGCACATCCTCACAGCGGAATTGGTATCTCGGACCTAATTCTCTTGTTGGAGGGATTGGCCTGATTTATTTGGTAAGTTAAAGAGGAAGTGATTGGCACTATTTATGGTCTCTTAAAGTTAGTATAGTGGGAAAATAAATTGCCAAAATAAATGGATGTAACCATAACCTTCTTAAGGATTTCACACGACTGAAATGTTTAAAGAGTATGTATACATACTATCGTGCGTCAAACTAGATGCTGTAGAAATATTCAGGAGAGTCATGGATAAAAATCAAGTCAAGCAGATGATCGCCAACGTCCTTCGAGGGCAGGGCGTATATGGAAGAAAAAGATACTTACTATCGTGCATAGAGCAATTAAAGTTGAGAACGTAATATTTCGTACAGATTAAGCAACAGGAATTTCAAATGTTTTAACAAGCAAAAATATTGAAAATCCAGTTTCGGCGGATTATTCCATCGTATTTATTGTAGATTATACGCTTCTTTTTGTTGTTAAAATTTCTATCATCGCTAACATTAAATATATATTATACTTATTTATGCAATTAGAAAAATACATTTGGTGCAGAAATTAGAATATTCATTTTTTAATCACTGATTATAATATATGTTTATTAATTTACACGAAACATGAAATGCACTAAATAAAATTAAAAGAATCACGTTCAATTTGTATTTCTTCTAGGTAGAACTATAAAACGTTGTGCAGCGCATCGTAAATATTTTAAACAATGACATTCGGTTTGATAAAGAACTGTATAAGAAGGAAGTTGGCAAACTCAACCGGCAAGGGTTTTCCCTCATAGAGTATCAATAATTTACAGAGAGCAGACTTGAATTCTAGCCAATGTTAAATAGTTCAGGGGAAATAACTGCGACGAATTTCGTTAATTTTATAATTTATTTTACTGCACATGCATTACCAGTATCCAGAATAACAAAACGCAGAAATGTATAATAAATTTTACAACTAAACCGCTAAAATCTGCACAAATGCAGCAGCAAAGATAAATTTAATTCTCGGAATCACCATAGGTAGTTTGCTGTGTGTTACATTAGCAATTAAATTTTGGTCGCCATGTATCGTCGATTTATGTTAAGGAAAATAAAATAATTTTAACCAAAATATATATATATATATATATATATATATATATATATATATATATATTCCTTCAATTTTCGCCATAGAGATACCGTTTTAAATCTTTAGGTAATAGTGTTCTATAATTCTTACAAAAAAGGCAGTTTTACTACCTACACTATTATTCAAAGCACGATCATTACATAAAACTTATATAAAATGTTACAACTAATCGATACAAATACGGTCATTAATCTCATATATATACACATATATATATATATATAATATAAAAATAAACTCGGCCGTTTTGGCCTCGCAAGGGGCTGTGCCCCTTGACCACTCTTGCTTATATTTCTGTCTCTTTCTCTTCTATACTTCGTATAAAATGATCAAAATTCACAACGTAATTCTAAATCGGTCCATATGAATATAATAACATAATCACAAAAATCCTATAAAATATAACGAACGTTACATAAAAATTGAGACATTTTTTTGGGACATATTTTTGGAACATTTTTCGTTACTTAAAAATGGGACATTTTTTCTAATGGGAGGTAGCCTAGAATTACATTATAATTAATATAAACTCGCCCTTCGGGCTTCGGAATAGGGAAAGCCCCCTTCACCCCTAGGTCGAGTTCTTCTATAATTCTTATAGAAGCGTAAACTTTTTCATTGGTTGGCATGTTCGTTCGACAGAAAAAAATCTTTCAGTTCCAATTTTCACCACTAGGGGATGTATGAACGCTAATATCGCATTAAAACCATTTTATCAGTTTTTGTGACAGGACACATTTCCTGATGAGTTCCAATTTTCATCAGCGGGGGATCTAGGAGCGCTAATATCGCATTAAAGTCTTATATATGGGACAAATTTCGTAACAGGACACTTTTCCTGATGAGCCCTGACGTAAAAATGGCATAGCCATTAATATATGTATATATATACGAGTATATATATATGTATTAAAACGTATCGTTACTTTCACTCCAGTTCCTGTTGGGTAGCACCGCACTGCTGTAGATCAATAGAGCTCTTTTCAGAGCTAAGGGCCCTATCGAGGCAAACGTTCATGACTAGCAGCGCTCTTCTCAGTACCCTGGTTAATTTTTTTGGATCTTGACATAGCCACAGTCCTTTGCGAATTGATATTTCTAATCAGTCGGTTAGTCTCCAGTTCTGGTTGGGCAGCATTGTAGTTGCTGTAAATTCATCAATTATCCTTGCTTAACTACCAGCAGTTCCTGTCGGGTTCTAGAGTTTTCATATACACGGGTTACGAACTGATGTTTCTTTCAATTGTACATGTTACAAAGATATTTTTTTAATTGTACAGGTTACAAAATACAAAAATTCGTCAGTTATTCTTCTCTGGCGCTCGTCAGACTGATCATCCAGATTGCTGTTGTAGCAATCCGCCAGTTTCGGATCGATTCTCGAATTGCCTAAGTGTAGCGACGCTTAACTTATATATATATATATATGTTTACGTAACGTAATTCCATTCTCACAGCTAGTACGGTTGTTATTATTACTTAGGAGTACCCGATAATTTAAAATTTTATTGCGATTTTAATTATTTAAAAAATATAATTAATAAATTTTTAATTACTTTTAGTAAACCTCATTTTGATAATCGAAGCAGTCTTTTTGTTTTAATAGTTTTTTTTTTTTAATTTTCCTTTTTAATAAAATTCAATAATAAATTGGCGCGCATACAAAAGTAATCGAAAATTTAAACGGAAATATTATAGTCCGATGTCTGCAGATCGGCGAATTATGAAATAACCGAGAGTAACGCGGGAAATGTGTGCAGAGAAAGGTGATGAAGTTTCAGTTTACACTGCATATAATCAGCATTAGGGTGTCAATAAACTTTAGAACTGTCTGATTTTCGGAAAGTGTCCTGTTTAAATTCAAGTACATGAACGTGTTTCTATACCGCTTAAAGTAATTTAAAATGCGTATTATTATTTTTTATTTTTTGAAAATGATGGCAAATTTTAAGACTGCCGTGTATTCCGGATAAACCATCAAAATAACTTTCTAGAAAATCAGAATCGCGTTCATAAGGAACCGGATGAAAGAAAAAAAATATTTCGAAAGATGTTCATTTTTATAATTCGACCGCTGTAACTCGAGCGCAACGGAACAAATAAATAGCATTTGGCTTTAATGAAGTTTTCTGAAGAAGTAAATTGATCCGGATCGCCAATATGATGAAATATTTATTTTTAAGATGTTTTCATTGACTTTCAGAATTAAACCAAATATTGTTCAATCAAAGTTTGATATAACTTTTTTTTCTTATTTTACTTTGGCGAATTTCAATAAATTCACCGAATAATTTTACTCGGTTGCAATAAAGGAAAGTTCCGCGAAACGTTCAATCCAATTAAATAAAGTTTTTGCAGGGAGTTTCTAGCTAGTCTATGGGCATTCGAAACGGTGATATTATCCGTATTTTTGTTTAAAAGTTATTTAAAATTTTTCAAAATCCGCAAAGCAATACTCAGCGGTTCGCAGAGTCCGTTTTTTTTCAGATTCTTCTTTAACCACCAACTCCTACTTCCATTACGGCTGATTTAAAATTTTAACCAAATTCCTCGTTACCAGTGCGCAATCGTTTTTGAATAAATTTAACATTTTTCTTCTGAAATTTTTAGATCGGTTCATTATCTTTAACTTAATATTAATACAATGTAGTGGATTAGAATTAATTTAACATAAACGGGTGGTCTAGAAATTATGTTAGTTCGAAAACTATTATAGGTTTTTTTTTTTGGTTTTTTTTTGGTTATTTTTAACGTATTCTGCGAGTAATTCGATCCCGCAAAATCCGGTAATTCTTTTTTAACGGTAGTGCATAAAAACAAATTGCACATTTAACTTTTAAAATTCACAAGTTGATGTAATTTTATTCGTATGGAAAAGAAACAATATACAAGCATCTGTGCACGAAATTTAATGGAAACATTGAAATATATGCCAAATTAATCTAGCTACCGTGGCATTAGATTAGGTAGTGGTGTGCTTCTGCCAGTTGACGCTTCCAAGCATTTCACTTGCGCCGAGCATTCGTAGTTAATGCACAAAAAAAAAAAAAAAAAAGAAACTAATTTAATTTTAACTAATAATAAAAAAGTTTTTTAATTCGCGGAAGATATTTTATAGGAAAACGATAAACTGAATCCCAAATAGGGAATTTTACTATCGAATTTAGGAACATTGCCTATTTGGAACATATCCTTTGGAGGAGAGAAATATGTAATTGCGAAACTAATGATAACTGGCAGAATGGAAGGTAAACGAGGAATCGGACGGAAACAACATTCATAGCTCAGAGATCTGCGTCAATGAACTGGAATTGGAGATGCGGAGAATATATTCTCTGATTGGCGGAGATCGACGAATTACGTGGACAAGGGGGATAGTAATCGCCAACGCGCTATGTAGCGTACGGCACCTGAAGACGAAAAAAAAAATGAAACTATTGATAAAAAAACAAAGTTAACTTTAGCGTGAATTGTAGAAGTAGCATTTGGTTTAACAATTTTTAGGTAGCGAGAAAAAAGTCAATTAAGAGCAAGGTTTTGTTTCATTTTATTTCTTAATTTTCCCCGTATATTTTGTTGATTGTTTTTAATTGCTTGGATTATTAGAACACACAAAAAGCGGACGTTTAATATTTAATAAAATGTAATATTGTGACTGTGTAGTTTGCCTCCTATATTGCACTGTCTTTGGTTAATGTGAAACCATGATCCGAGCAGCATATGTGACTCTAATTGTTCGAGAGATTGTTTGAAAAACAGCATTCCGTTGGTGCCGCAAACTTAGAAAATGTGTAATCGTGCATCTTGTCTTATTCCAAGTGGAGCATTTTTCATAGGAAATATCCTTCGGTGACCGCCGTAGTGATGGGAAAGGAGAATCGGGTGATAGTGTGCAGAAAGCTACTAAATGTACTGCTAATCGCGTCTTTTACATTAGCTCATAAGACTACTCTGGCTGGTACGTACTTCACCCCACAATACGTTCTATCGAGATGATTAGCAAGAAACCAAAATAATATATTATATATTACATCAATCCCGGGGGGTTTAAATCTACGAATTGATAATACTAATGATTCAGTTCTAATTTAACTAATTAGTAAAATACCCCATCACATTCTAAATGAAAAAAAACTACTTGGTGTGTGGAAAAAGGAAGTATATGGCTGAATACGTTTCGAATCATTCTGTTTTATAATTTTCTTTTATTATTCTCTTCAAATTTATTTGTTTTCGTCCTTCCTTGTTTTTTTTTGCTCTTTATTTTCTTTCTTTTCTTTGTATTTGAAGATATTTAGCGGCCCTCATGTATCGGTACGCAGAAGAGTATTTACGGTGTGTGTACGTATTTGTATGTGTGTACTATGTTATAATTTATATAATCTTAAAATGACTAATATTATGATGTATAGGATAAGCAAGAATAGTTGTAATTTTGTATTTTGATTAAAATGTTAATACGAGTGCCGAGCACTCGACACAACGAATGTGAGACCCACAATTTATTTTAAATAAAAAAAAAAAACTTCAAAGACTACGAATCTTTGGAATCACAAATGTTTCCCCGGAGGTGAACTTTAAAAAAATGAAATAGCGAAAAAAGATTAGCCGATCTCGAAATACCGGAAATATCTCGTTTCAATAAATTCGGTTTACTAATACAATTTTACTTAAGCAACGTTCTATTCGATAAACTACCAATAACTAAAAATTATCATTAATAAATTACAAAAAAGAAACCTAAACTTAGCGTATGTTATATTCCCAACACAACTAGCACCTAATTCGAAACTTATACAACATCGACTTAAAATTTCACCTGACAATGTACAAATATTAATACGTTGCCTGTGTTGCATAAGTTTATTTCGGCTCACGTGTATGTCTCTATGAAACTATAAGCAAGGTGCGTATACACGCGTATCACCAATATCTTTAAAATCCTTGTAAAATCATCGATAACTGTTTACATTGAAACTTATTTTACCTTCGTTACTGTTAATATTTGAATTTGAAAGAAGCGACTTTATATTAATAAAGTCGCTTCTTTCAAATTCAAATATTAACAGTAACGAAGGTAAAATAAGTTTCAATGTAAACAGTTATCGATGATTTTACAAGGATTTTAAAGATATTGGTATTAATATTTGTTTACACTATTTCATGTTCACGCTATTTGACGTATTTACTGCTGTAATAATTTAACAACTTATTTAAATAAAGTCAAATTAAATCAAATCAAATAGCGTTTATTATTATTATTATTATTATTATTATTACATATATATATATATATATATATTCCATCTATGCGCAAAGATACGCGAGGAATGGACTATTCAGGCAAATTATCTAAATATAATATAACTCTATTTACTTAACTAAAGAGCGGCGATTTAATTTACACCGAACATAATAAAATGAAAGCGTTAACATTTTTACATATTTACATCAATAATTTCTAAAAATCGCTCCGTAAGAAAATAACTGAAACAATAAAAATTTCTTAAATGTATAAAAGAAAATATTAAACGGATATTGAAATTATAAAATAACTTCTGAAAGTTCACTACGTACACAAATAACTAATACAATAACTATTTCCGATATGTGCAAAAGTAAAATATTAACAGAAAATTAAAATTATAAACCGATTAATTACGTGCAATAATTTCAAGAAAATAAAATACTGAAAACAATAAACATTTCTGAACAGCCTAAAAGGGAATGTTGACGAAATATTGAAATTATAAACTCACCCGCCGGCCTAATACCACCCCACCTTGAAACAGACAAAATCCTATTTCACAATCCATAAAATAAAACCTATTTAATTTGTTTCTGCATTACAGTTATTCAAGATTAATGGTCAGAGGAGCAAGCAATCGTCACAGAAAACGATATGTATGCAAAAGATAATTTTGTAACTAGAAGTTAGCTGAAGAGATATTTCAAACCTTATGGCGCCGCTTATAATTTAACGAGTGATGCCTTGTTCAGGTAAGAATTGGAAAAAGTTCACTTGTGTAATTTTGTATGATATTTAAAGAACTTGGGAATTGAGGCAGAATAACTATTTGAGGACCTAGTAAAACCCCCTATTAGAGAAATTCGAAAACTGTCTTTATTATTAATTACAAAATACAACAAATTTGCTTTGTAGTACAGGATTTAAAAATTCATGATGCCATTATCCTTTACACTAATATCTTGAAGTTGTATATTTTTAAGGAATGGATTTTTGCAGGATTATTACCGGTCTGATAAGATAATTAGCTGCACCCCCCAGAAAATTACACCGTAAAAAAGAATAGGTTGGTATAATAACAGGTATATCCGCATACCCGTAAAAAAGATGAAACAAAGCAACCAACATTATAATACTGAATTTAACTAAACAATGATTTCAAATGTTTACGACGCCGCTTGTAATTTAATAATAAGTATTTTGTTTCCGGAGGAAATGCATTTAAACGATTTGGGAACTGCAGCGAAGTAAGTGCTAGATATCTAGTAGTACCCCCTTTAACGCTATTAAGTTCACTCTTATTTTTCATAACAAAATTAAGCAAATTTATTTTATATCGGATTTCTATAATGTCGTAATTACTATTTCCGTTACTATCAGTAGGCCGTACTATGTTGAACATTGAATTTTGTAAAGCGGTAATTGGGATTGATATGCCATTTAGCTGCTCCTCCCCAGAATTGTATTCCATAGGCAAGAATTGGCTGATATAGAATAAACGATATAGCTGTAGAAGCGTTGTAAATAATAGAATAATTTAATTTCCTCAGTTTACCAGCCAAATATAATCAGTACTTATACCAAGTCAACTCACGATCGAACAGTATTGCTAGATATTTAATTTCATGTACTCTTTTAGTTATAGTATCATTGGGCAGTTTAAGATTTATATTGGATTCACTCCATTTCCCATTCGATTTAAAGTGGTATAGAATATATTTCATTTTATTTGCATTCAATAATAATTTATTTCTATTCATCCACTTTATGAATCAATTCCATTTTGAGATAGTTTTTCTGAAATTAGTGAATAACGGGAGTTCACAAACAACACGGTATCATCAGCGTAGGTAATTAACTTCCCCTCTATATTCAGATTGCAAATTAATGTATATCAGAAACAATGTGGGTCTCAGGATGCTACCCTGCAGAACTCCGAAATGTTGTGTAACTTCTTTACTATATATATATATATATATATATATATATATATATATATATATATACCGTTTATTTTTGTGACATATCTTCTGCCCGATAAATACGTTTTCAACCAACTATATATCAAACCCCTAAATCCAGCAAAATATAACTTACGTAATAAAATTTCGTGGTTAACAGTATCAAATACCTTTTTGATGTCAAAATAAATTGCCACAACTGTTCTTCCTTCTTCCAAATTTTCAGAAATGTAAGAAACATGATTAAAAAGTGCATCGTCAGTGTTTCTCTCAAGATGTTAAATTTATCATTCGAGTTTTCCGTATTTACTGTAGAACTATTTAAAATCTGTGAGTTTATTCTGAAAAAATCGGACAACATTTAGAACATTAGAATTTGTAGCGAACGTTTGGGTTTACATATTCTAGAGGAAAAGTATCAAAAATAATGTAGTTTATACTCCATATTCTGTAAGTGCGGCATTGAATTTAATTAAGTCATACATGTAGTATAGTGTGTATTTGTGTATATGAATGATTATCTTATTTTTGTACCAGGGACAGTGTGAAAAGTCGCGTAACCTTTTCTGTAACAAACGTGGTTTCTGCTTATTAATTAGTTAATAAAAATAATAACTATATGAACAAGCATTATATCCGCTCAGATGGGGTGGCGACCCGTGCATTCTTTTAATTCTACATAAATCAATTATTCGGTTCAAACTCGACTATTGTTCCTTCATTTATGGCAATGCCTCCAAATCTCTCCTTTCGAAACTTGACGCAATTCAAAATTCCTGCCTTCGTCTATGCATTGGCGATTTAAAATATTCTCCTATTTCTGCGATTCTATCTTGGTCTGCCACTCAACCTCTATCCATTCGTCGTTCACTCCTCGGTTATCGTTTTTTAATGAAACGCCTCCCTATTTCGTCATTAAATCTTATTCCTTCCTATCTTCATATCAAAAATCACTGGCGCTTGGCACCTCATAGAATTTCGTTTTTAAGGCATACTAGTGTTTCCAAGTTTTCTCCCTACGTTTACTCTAATAACATTCTTCCTTACTTTTCTTTTGATTTTAATAGCATATGGCACCCCACAAATTTCTCCTCCCTCCCAATCCGAGCTAATTCTTCCTCTCACAATGTAGTTAACTTCGAATTCCCTCAGCTGTTGGACTCTTCTTTTCCTTCCCATGTCTTAATCTTCTCGGATGGTTCCAAGAGTGATGGGGGCGTGGGTGATGCGTATACGTCTCCTACGTTCCTGCACTCTTTCAGACTTCCTTCTTACTGCTCCATCTTCTCGGCCGAATCAATCTCAATTCCATATCCTCTACAAGTGGGGTTCACAAATTCCTAATCGTTTCCGATTCCAAAGGCGTTCTTCAAACCATCTCCTCTTCACCTTCTCATTCTTCTGACGGTATCATCCTCTCTATTCGATCTCTTGTCTCCTCTTTGTTCTATGGTTCCTAGTCATTCCAATATTGAGGGCTATGATTCAGCTGATTCTTTAGCTCGCTCAGCTGCCCGTAATGGTCCTTTTCTCGACTCTTTCCCTTCTTCAGACATTTTTTCTCTGTCACGCTCTAATCATTGCAGACTTTGGTTTCACATGTATCCATCTTTATTCTCTAATCATTATTCATACTATTCTTTTATTCAACCGGTTCCTCGTTTCCTGCCTTGGTTTCATTCTATTTTGTTTCCTTAATTAGAGACTCAGAATCAATCATTCTCTACTCCCTTCTGCTCGCTTTCGATTCGCTTTGTCCCCTTCTCCTTTCTGCTCTCTTCACACTTCTGAGCCTTCTTGTATTTGTGATCCAAATCATATCCTTTTCGAATGTTCTGCACTCTCTAACGAACGTTCTTTTTCTTTACGCCCAACTTTTAGCTTTGGGTCTTCCTACTCCCTTTAACGCTACCTATATCCTTTCCTTCCCATTACCTTCAGTTATTCCGTTGCTGCCGTCCTCTGTTTTTTCCATTTCTGACCGCTTGGCTATTTAGTTCTATCTCTTAATTTTTCATGTTGTTGGGTCAAGGCCGCTGGCGCGCCTAGGGTAGGAAAACAAAGCCCATTAAATAAACGTAAATGAAAATTCTAGAAACGTTTTGGGCAATATCCCCATCTAGAAAATAGAAAAGAAAAAGCTATTGGTAAAGGAAAATTTACTGCCAACGTGTTTAATTTTTTTATAATAATAATTCCACTACTCTCACGCAGCTATGCACATTTATGGAATATATTTTTTTTGCTTGTATTTTTATAATAATTTGTTAAAGCAATACATTTAATTTGATCATTGTTATTATTATTAATCTTTGTACCAACTGATTCTTACCTATGAATTAATGCACTGGGGGAAAATAGCTGAATATCATAGAAGACAATTGGATATTTTGAAAAAGAGGATATTTAAGCTTATAAATAAAGGCACAGTAGTATTGATTGCACATAAAATTTCCTAAGTGTTAGTATGTTATATGAAATTCAAGTATCGCTTTTCATGCTTAAAAACAGAGAGGAGTTTAAATTTTGACTTAAGGAGGTATGGTAGGGAAATAGTACCTGATTTTAATAAATACCACTCTAAGGTACAAATCGTTTATATGGGTCCTCTACTTTATAACTTATTACTGGATTATGCCAAAGAAAACCTTAAAATCTATAAAAAGAGACGTATAAATGTTTAATTGATAACAAAAAGTTCCAATAAAGTTTGACATGCTCATCGTCTACAAACTGGTATTTAATGTTGTAATTCCCGGTTAAATTTAAACAAACTTTAATATTTTATAAACTTTATAATTCACTATTTTTTTTTTTTTTTTAAATTTAAGAAGGGGTACTAAACCACTCGCTGCATGTAACTACCTCGGTTATCGCAGTGAGTGGACCCACGTTTAAAACATACTCCTTAGCTCGCTAGCCTGAACGAAAGTCATAAGATTGTTCAAAGCAGTAGGGGTATTTGAGAGGATGTCTTCAATCGATGTGATCTGGCCTCGCCGTAACCCATTTAGACGTGTGCATTTCAACAAGATATGCGAAACTAACGGGTAATTTCTCGATTTGTTCTCTAAGATCAGTAATTTATTTATCTGTATAGATTTATTTTGTATACCTTATATTGTGATTTTGTGAACCATTATTCGAATTTCTTTCATTTTCTTTCCGCTGCTCGCGCTATTTTGCGCATTTGTGGAATTTCTGATAATAATAATAATAATAATAATAATAATAATAATAATAATAATAATAAAATTTATTTGATTTGATTTGATTTGATTTAATTTGATTTGATTTAATTTGATTTAATTTGATTTGATTTAATTTGATTTGATTTGATTTGATTTCATTTCATTTCATTTGATTTAATTTGATTTAATTTGATTTAATTTGATTATTTTGTAACAGCATGTATGAGGAACCACGCTAGAGAATTACTGTCATGTTTTTATAATTTTATTACTAAGAGCTTATGTTCATTTTACAACTAATTCTCACGAATGGTTGCATCGATATGGTTTTTAAATTAAATTTAAATCAGTTACATTTTACAATAATCGTTTTACGCATTACAATTCGGATGAATATTATCGCTATGCTGCAGTTAACTCATCCGTATAATACCGTAACGTATATTCGGCAGCTATATTATTCTAAAGCGTGTTTCGGTTACCGTCCAATATGTAATTTTTAACTTAGTTCCGAATAAACAAAATCGCATACGACGAATGGGGAGGCCTTTTAATTATTCAGACGGGAAATTATTCCAGCTCTCTGTTTTTTTCTTCGTTTAAAAGCAAAATCGGCCTTACAGTTGCCTCGTAAATACAAAAATGTGAGATGTGAGAAGGAGCGGAAATTTAATAGGGCCCCTACTAGCACGACTAAAAGATGCAATAGGCGAAGAATTATTTATGTCGAGCTGGAACAAAAGAATACGTTCGAAATAAAAAATTTTCGGATGCAAAAAAAAAAAAATGAAGCCGGAGAATAAAATTGCCTTAATGATTAAGATGAAATATTTTCGAAACTGATGTACCGTAGTGTTCTCGGTGCACCGTCATTTCTCATATTTGTAAAATAAAATTCGACTCTGAATTTTCCGTCAAATTAGTTATTTCGATGGAAAGAAGAAACAGATAACGATAATGATAATAAATAAAGGAAACGGACATTTTCCTCGAGATTATTAGCGAAGAAACAAAAACAAACTCGTTGAAAATAAAAACAAATTCAAAAATATTTTGTCAATAATTTCACCGCGTCGTCGCTTTTTGGCAATATTTTCTTATCTCTCTGCTCTTTGGTAACGGTTTAATATTTTCCTCTTTTCGTTCAAATGGCGGAAACGTTATTTTTTTTTCCTTTCGTATTCGTCAATTCGTTTCAAACGGTTGTGTACGTTTGTCACTCATTGAAATAAGTCTGGAAAATAAGGACAATTTTAAAAAATTCAGTTAAAAATTATACACGTTTTGAAATAATAGACGAATAAAGTACGCAAATTTGAATGTTGTTTTTTTCTTTTTTTCTTTTCATTAACGGGTGTCGTATACAGCGACTAGGCTAGAGGCACGGCTAAAGATTTACTACGTAATAGATACGTGTCTCTTTAAGAAATCTAACGAGTCTAGAGATTATTCTTTCATCATGATCACTACTATCGAGAAGAATCTCTGTAAGTGATGAATGGAGAGCGAATTTTTCTCTTATCATTTTGTACTGCGGACGGTCGATGAGGAGGTGTTGAATGGTCAATGGAGAAGTGTAGCGATCACATTGGGGCGGTTCGTCCTCGTATTTATTTAAAAGGTAAGAATGATTAATAGCAGTATGGCCAATGCGGACCCGACAGAGAGCGGTATCGTCTCTCGAACAATCTGTAGCGCGAAGTAGTAAATGGTCGCCCGTCCGAATCGTATGAAATTTTAAGTTACGCAGAAATTGATTATTAAATTACTAAAAAATTCGAATTAAATTGAGTTCATCCTATTGTCCAGCAACCGATCGTATTCTTGGGATCAGTCATCGCAGCGTTAACCACCGCCGACAGACAGCGTTACGTATTAATTTATTTAATATTACATAATCATTGATTTACGTCGAGTGTATAATAATTGTGTATTTTCAGCGGCCGATAAAGAAAGATCTTTTGCAGGTTATTGGAAAATCAAAAAATAATTAATTTAAAATTTCAGTTTTGAATTCGTAATAATTAAAAATTTAAATAATACTTTTACGTCCACGGTATTATTAAAGGGACCGTAGTGGTATTATCCCTGGGGGCAATTATACCGTTTCAACATTTTAGATTAAATGTTTGCCGACTTATTTTGTACAAAATGTTAAAAACAACAAAGTCGCAAAATTAGTAAAATACTCGCCAGAGAAATGAGACGCCTTCCGTGTTGCTAGGAATGTAGAATTAGCTATTTTTCGCGTTCACCGTCTACCCAGCAAACAGCGCCATATACAGAACCGGCCGTGGTGTGCTGTAACCTACGTGTAGCGCTTGCGTAATGTAGTAAGAAAAATATAACGTTCCTTGTAAGATTAATAAGCTGCCTTGAAACTATTACCTGATTCAAAGGGGAAACAATAATTTTTGCACCGAACATCTGTCATACTTCGAAACAATTATATAAGTATCCGAATATAAACAGTTCAAAAATTAATTACGGCAATAGAAATAATTACTTACTTAGGTGATTAGTAGGAGTAGCTCGACGGTCATAATTTTGTTTGAGCAAGCCATCCAAAATCTGCAGATGATCTAATTTGGCTGCCCGTCTAGAAACAAAAGAAGAAAAAGTTCGCTTCGTGTTAAACATAAGTTGTAAAATTTTTGCTTAGTCTTACGCTATCGAAATGAGACTATCATTCGAACGAGCATTATTACAACTTAATTCTGATCGCAATGAAATTTACGAAAAATCTACAGAGTGAAAGTCTTGAATTAGAATTACGTGTCTTCTTCGGTATCGAGCGTATTTTTTTATTTTTCCGCATTGATAAGTCAGTTAAAGATAACAAATCAATAATGTACAGCCTGCCTTTTGGAGCAAGTCCGTTACATGTTGAGCGAAAGCGCTAATATCCATCTCGGGGTAAATACAGTGATATGATTTTTATTTTTTTTTTATTTTTTTTTTTTTTGTGGGCGCGCCAGCGACATTGACCCAACAACAAGAAAACTAAGCTAAGAAATTAAATAACTAAGCGGTCCGAAATGGACGCAACAAAGGACAGCAGTGCGGACACCACAGAAGATGAAGGAAAGGGCCTAGATACGCCAAATATTATTATAAGAAAATCTTTGTTTAATATTTATTTTCGTTTTCGTTTTTGCCCGAGCATCGTTATATTTAATATTTCGTTTTATTTTCGGTCGTATACAGTTTTTATTTAAAGTTTATTTCATTTTGTGCTCGTTATTTAAAAATTTAATTTGTAGTTAATTGCTATCGAGATTTTTGATGTTTAGTTAATTGCTATCGAGATTTTTCATTCTTCGTTGCTACTTTTTAAGTTTATGCCCGTAATAAACGTTTTATTATTTTTTTAGATAGTTAGTCTCGCTCGCTCGATTTTTGGTTCGCGAAAACACTTTTAAATCCCGAATTTTTGCGTACATCTCGTTTATACGGTTTCTTTCGATTCATTTTCTTCCGGTTACACCTTTGGTTTTTCGTTCTAAATTAGATTCCCGTTTTCCTTTTTATTCGAGTTAAAATATAGAAGCAGCTCTTTTTCTCAGAGTTCCCGGTCGTCAACGCTC
Source organism: Icerya purchasi (assembly GCA_039619475.1). Taxonomy (NCBI): domain Eukaryota; kingdom Metazoa; phylum Arthropoda; class Insecta; order Hemiptera; family Monophlebidae; genus Icerya; species Icerya purchasi. The sequence goes on along the minus strand of CM077116.1, from coordinate 475,887,184 downwards.
GTACGGTGGTCGTTATTTAGATGAAAAATAATTAAGTTATTTCCTTATTTTATACCAATTAACGCAATTCTAAACATCTAGACACGCGGTAGCGTGTCGAGCCAAGTTCAAGTCGAGAAAAAGGAACTGGCGACGACGCAGCAGCCGTGTGTATATTTACACGAACCATTTGATGTTAACCCCTTAATAACTTAATATTTAATTAAACATAACTAGAATCCCAAATTTCATAAATACAACTCGAACGGTTATTGAAATATTAATATCTAAAAATCGTAATTTTTATCACTGACTGACATATAGATTAAAAACCTAACCCACTTCTAGGTGACCTTGAAAATTTGGCGTCCGGCTAGGTAATTGTGTGCATACAAAGGAAAAAAATCTCGGAAAACAGTGAAATTTTCATATTTTTTACGTAATTTCATTCGTTTATTACTTAATTTAGTTTATATCACAGTTAGATTTATAGTTATAGTTATAAAATTTAAGAAACGCCGGGAATCGACAAAAGTTTCGCTGCGTTAGAAAAATAACTGGCTCGCTGATCTTTTAACCGTCAACATGTTGTTGTTGTTTAATTTCGTTCGTTTCATATGTCGCTTCGAAAAACGCTCTTTTGCGTCATTTCGCATCTTTGTCAATCTTTGCATCGCAATTTATTATATTTACTCCTTTTAATCGTTTCGGAAACAGTCGACTTTCAAGACTTTTAATCGATATCGAGTATTTCATCATATTTCGCTAATAAACAATTTATTAATTGACCAGTGGTACATTGTATTAAACATCGTTCGAAAACATTTTGGTCCCCTTCGGAACATTAAACGAATAGTGGCGATAGTTTTAATGTTAAGAGATAGACACGGACTGGATAACTTGGTTTTCAAAAAGTGTGCTCACTTTGTAAGCCTATTTTGAAGAATAAGAGATTTGAATTTGAATTTGAATGAATAATAATAATAATTTCTTTGCAAAAAGTAACGACATCCCATCAAAAACATTAATTTTAAAAGTAGGAGCCAAGTTCAATATTAGGAATATTCGTAGTTATCGACTTGGCCGACAAAAGAATTGAGATCTAAATGGGTGCAAGTTCTGTAAATAATCCTGTGAAATTTATTTATAAGAACATACAACATTCTAAAATTAAAACACAATTTCTTGCTTTATTCATAGACAACAATGTTTGCTATTTAAAAATATATAATAGTCTTAAATTTGAACAGTCGAATTATTTACACAAAGCACAGATAATTTAGGATAAATTCTAACGATTTCCCTTGGCTAGTTTTTACCAGCAAACCAAATTTTTAGAAGAGTAAGATATGTTGACCTTACAATACAAAAAACAACTTCAACAGTTTCCCCTTCACTGTGATTTTATGCAGACATTCGTGGGTAATGTTAAACATTTACGGTCATGGTTGTCTGTAACCTTTTTCCTAATTAATTATTATGCATCTTCCATTAGTTGGAATTATTCCTATATCAACTGATTAGTGGCCAAATGACTTGATAGTTAACTGAAGCCGGCCCAAAAAAAAAAAAAAAAAAAAAAAAAAATTGTGTATAACATAAAGAAGATAAGTTGATTAGCCAAATATAAGATAACTTGTATGTGAAAACTAGCCAAGTGAAATAGTTAGAATTTATCCTAAATTATCTGTGCTTTGTGTAAATAATTCGACTGTTCAAATTTAAGATATTATATATTTTTAAATAGCAAACATTGTTGTCTATGAAAAAAGCAAGAAAACGTTTTTTTAAAATTTATTTTAGAATGTTGTACGCTCTTATAAATAAATTTCAGGATCATCTACAGAACTTGGCACCCATTTAGATCTCAATTCTTTTGTCGGCGAAGCCGATAACTACGAATATTTTTAATATTGAACACTTGGCTCCTACTTTTAAAATTAATGTTTTTGATAGGATAGTTATTAGCCAATTTCAGCAAAGAATTCGCAATTAATGTGTCATTTAGAACATTACAACAAGAGGCCTATTCAAATGGCATGCCTAACGGTAAACAAAATCGGGTGAGGAATCTAATTCAACGGCCGGTTGGAAAACGATCATTTTTACGCTAATCAGTAGCTGTTTTTCTTCGTTATTATTACACCTTTCTTCGTTCAACGCGTTATATGCTTCTCTCTATTAATAAGTTCTTTAATTTATTAAAGTGATCCGTTTTGACGTCAGACAGTTTCTATTTTTCTAAAAATTAGTAAGCTTTACTGAAATTCGTCTTTCTCGCCGTTACGGCCTTCGTTAAAATTCGATATTATTTCTATTATTCTGACGACGGGGAGTCTTTATATTAATACTTTAAAAACAAATGCGAGAAGTGGCATCTTTATGCAAGAAAGCTCAGAATATGCATGATAGTGTGCGAATATCTCTATTCGTAACAAATAATGCATAAAAAAGAAAGAAAAGGGGCGGCAGCTAAACCAAAATATTAACGTATGGAATTTTTAAGCGAATCGGCACACTAAATTGCTAACATAAATTTAAAAATTATTAAACATTTTTTAAATTCGCAATGTGTATTTTACGTGACAGGTAGGACGATAGTGTTTATCTTACAGAATAAGGCCGAATTGAATTGGGAAAAATTTCGTTTTCAAATTTCGTGAAAATCATATTTTACCACCTTCCAGAGTTCTTTTATATATGTATTAACCGCAGGTTGGGACGGTGAGCTGCTGCGGAGAAAATGTAAATCTTATACGAATGTATTTTTTTTTTTTTTTTTTTTTTTTTTTTCTTGTTTGGGTTTTTCCCTGGGCTTGTCAGCAACGGACGATTACCCATCAACATGTGTACATAGCAGCAATTAGGAGTAACAAGGAATGGAATCTGATAAAGAATGCTATACCAAAGATGGAGAAACAATAACAATCAACGTCGAAAAATGCCAAACGTATGTATCCTGAAAAGAAAAGAAATGACGAAGGTAAGAGCAAAAGGAGTTAGCTGTCCCATACCATGGTCACATCTGCAATTACAGAGCCCACAGTACAAACGGACAAAGGAATCTGGCTATAAATAATTAAGGAAGAAGAAACACGGGATGTTTAAAAAGCAGTTAGATCCATCTAGCACGAAACCTATATAGAACACAGCGCTTAGCGTCCGTAAACAATTATCCGAAAGTTCAATGACTTTCTCCATCACTATAAAGCAAAGTTTATAGTTTTTAATTATGAAACATTAATCATATTTATGGCGACGACTGCAGAAACAGCGCCTACCATTCTGTTAAAAGGAAATGAGCAGAATTTTCACTGAACACTATGGCCACACTGCAACAGCAGCGCCCGCAGTGCCGGCTAACAAGGAGTTCACCTATCTACCGTTAGGGCCGCAAATGCGACAGCGAGCCCGCAAAATTAACTGCGAGCTGTGCCTGTTTGTGACTGTAACTGCAACATCAGTGCGTGTTCTTCGTTTAGAGAGGAGTTCGTTGGGAATCACTGGACACGATAAGTTAGGAATGTCAAAATAGGAAATACTGAAGGAATGTAGAGGAACACGCACTCACTTTGATTCGATAAACTGTGAATCACGCCCTCAAAATGAATTTCACTATAAATTCCTGTCAATTCGATAACAGAGATTTAAAAATGCAGAAAGAGAGACCTGCTTTGTTCCTTCACTATTTTTAGTAAGTGTGCTGTTAACGTAAGTTTCTAGCAATTGTGGCTATTCTGACTGATATTTGTCCGATACTAAGACTAAAAACATTCCTTCTTTTACCGGGTGTTCCTAAATCAAAGGGTGCAGTCATGGGGACTTCCGACAGAAGTGAAAATTTAAAACTATGATGTAACAGTTTTTTTTTTTTTTTCTTTTAATTTGCAGATTAATTGTAGTATCAAAAATTTTAATTTTACAATTTGCAACTTAAAATTATCAACATTAGAGTCTGGTTTTCACATCTCACTCCGAGCAACAATTGTATATACATATATACATTTTTATATGGTTTGTTTATTAGTCAAAACGTATGAGATGGGCTGTGCAAGCCCGTAATAAAAAACATAAATACAACTTAATCAAAATAATAATTACTATACACTTACAATATATTCATACATATAGCATTTTTATATTTACATAAATTTAACTGAACTTAAAATTTTCAACATTATTTTCACATTGTTTGCATCATTAATGTGCATCATTAACTTCAACAATACTTAGATTATTTGTACTTTCAACCTTTTCATTATAATCTAAAATAGGCTTATTATATGGCAACCGAAGTAAAAAATACAACTGTTTGATTTAAATTTATGTAAATATCTTGTAAAAATCGAATCGATTGTCGTTTTATATTTTCTAGTAGGTGAGTTTTCGATCATTGGACATAGTCAAAATGCTTCATTCAAAAATTCAATTAACCGTAGATTTTTATCATCTGCAAAGTTAATGTTGAAGTCTCTGCCTAACATCACAGGTACACCGCCAAATTTTTCGATAGAATTAGTTGTAGTTATAGAATTTTTACAATATTTCATTAATAAATAATGTTTATTATTCCCCTAATAGTGGTGTTAATATAATTAATTAAGTTTTTACGTTTATCTTTGCAGGTTTATCATTACTGATTACACGGTCGTGAGTGTAGCAAGGGCTAGAGCAGAGGCGTTACGCCGTCATTAACGAAACGACGGGTAGAGAAGAGGCGTTAGCGGTTTTATTTCTCGCACTAGTCGATAAAAATTAACATGTCCGTGACGCGCGGGACGCGAACCCATAAGTTTTTCTCCTACCAAAAATCACTAAACGCGCCTAAAGAAATTTTTACTACAAACACATTTTTCAGAATAAAACAGCATTCAAAATAGGTGAAACATAATATGATGGACGCTGCAACTATAGTAGCCACAAATTGCTCGCCCTTGAAGCCGCAGCATCCGAAAAGTGAAGCTATAACAATTAAACGAGATAATTAATAATCGCTTCTTAGTCCGCAACTAGGTTTCTAACCGATGTCCATAAAATGTCTGCAAGCACGATCAACAACTTGAAATAAGAAAATTTTAAGATTCTGTACGGATTTCAGAAACTCTTTTAGACCACGGCAACTATTCAGAAGACCCCATAATTTTCCAACTGTCAGTTAAGTTAAACTGAAATTTTACGCGTACTTCGAACGAAAACTAAATGTATTCCTTTATTTCGCATTAATAATATAATTTATAAACTGAATTTAACGTGAAAACAGTCAAAACTGCAATAAGTCAGCATAGGAGTTAATCCCCACACTGTTAAGTGTATACATTGAAAATACATATTTACTAGGTATGAAGTTTGCAAAGTTCATCTGCAACTTTATAATGAACTCGCTAAAAACACGTACGGTGTATAATGTTTCTTTTTTTGTTTTTTTTTAAAATAATTTTCGGGTCCCACAAGGCAAGCCCGTCTAACATAATTACATCGTTTATTCGTACAATATAACATAAACTTTAGACAATGTGAATTTCAACATAGAAGATGCGCTAATAAACATGAAGACAAACTGCAACGAATGGTTTTGACAAAGTTACTTAATAATATACCGATAAATAAAATATTACAGTAAAACAAAATAAAATAAGTAAAACTAAAATAAAGGAAATTATACTAGAATTTAGTGAATAAAAAATGTAAACATTATACCAAATTGTATATAACATGTGAGTGTAGGAGTGTGTGCATGTGGATGTGTATGTGACTGTATATATATATATATATATATATATATATATATATATATATCCTCCCAGGGGGTGCTTGCACCTTCTAGATCCGGAGCTCTCACCGGAACGGGGCGCGTCCGCGGGTGGTGGATGGCGGAGAAACAAACAGATATGTTGGCTAGCTGCGAATAAACAATAAGCAGTCGCGAACCAAGAGCGGCTACTGGTGGAAAACCTCAAGTAGGTGAGTCCAGTAGTGACAGGGTAATGGCACACACGGATGCAGATAGGGAGCTTGAGGAACTTCCCATAAAAGTCTGCTAAAATCCTAAAACTGTCTCACCCTCGGCGAGGCTAGGCCGCCGTAAAAGCCTTAAATGCTGACTCCTCACCAGCAACTCAAACCCAGAAGCATCTGCCTCCAGTGGAGCGACTACCTGATCAGCGTCCATACTCCATGTTAGGAGCGGCTGTAATATTTACAAGAAATCGTGCCGTCATGTGCGAACCAGTCGTCTTGGCTTGCCTTGCCACTGGGAAAATTCGTTCGGACGGAAATGGCAGCATGGTTGTTGGTTGCGCTCCAACTTCCGTGTCATTCCTTGCACTGCTACATCTCCGAAATACTATCCTATGTAAATGTTCCCTTCTTCATTCCTCACTGTCTCCCCTTAACCTCTTTATTCCCTCCTGTTCTACCTACTCTTCCTAAAAACTCTCTGCTATTATCTCACTAATTTAGATTATGTAATCACAAGGGCAGAACGAAGAAGTGAGTGCCTTGTAACTAGGACCATTAGAGGTGCGGATGGCGACACGGACCATATTCTTGTACGTTCGCGTTTTCGGTTTAGAAAATGCACATATCACCGAGGGATAACTATAACCAGCAGGAAGCCAAAAAGATTCAATTTAGATGCGCTAAAAAATAAATCAATAGTGAGCCACTTAGATGCGCAAATTCAAATGTCACTACAAGAAATCCCTCGTCAGGACACTATGTCCGCGACCGAATTCTGGGAAGCAATCAAAGCTAGAGTAAATGCTGCATGTCAAAACGTACTGGGATACTCGAAGTCAGAACAGTAGGATTGGTTTATGGACAAAGCAAATGAAATTAAAATACTTTTAGATAATAAGAGAAAGACGTTCATCAATTGGCAAGCAGATAAATCAAGCAAGTTGCCTACAAGCAAGCCAAATCGAAAGCACAGAAGGAAACTACGAAAATGAAAAACGATTGGTGGAGAGAGAAGTCATGCGAAATACAGACCTTAGCCGATGCCAATGACTCACGCGGTTTCTATAGCGCAATCAAAGCCATATACGGTTCAAAATTCCAAAGGAAAACTGCTGTTAAAGATGCGACAGGGAAACTGGTTCTCAACAGGCAGGAAGTAAAGATAAGATGGGAGGAATATTTTCACCAACTGCTGAACAGTGACTCAACGATTAATAAAATTGTACTTAAAACAGTACCCATGAAGGACATGGTTAAAGAGTTGGATAACCCATCGACAATGGAAGAAGTTCAGGAGGCAATTAATAGCCTAAAAAATAATAAATCTCCAGGGCTCGATGGCATGCCAGCAGCCATCTATAATACTGGCGGAAAGGAGCTCAGGTGTGTGTTGCACGCTCTCTTTAAGAAAATTTGGGAAGAATCATCGATGCCGCAGGATTTCAAGGAAGCAGCGATTATACCAGTCTATAAAAGTAAGGGCAATAAAGCGGACTGTGCGAACTATAGAGGCATAGCTCTTTTATGCACTGCTGGTAAAATATTTAGCAAAGTTCTACTCGGAAAATTGAAACGATTAGTCAACCCGCTTCTCCCAGAAGACCAATGTGGCTTCCGGCAAAACCGCAGTACGACGGACATGATATTTACAGTAAGACAACTTATGGAAAAAAGCCGAGAACAGGCATCTACGCTATACATGGCTTTCATCGACATCCGGAAAGCCTTCGACTCTGTAAACAGAGAAGGATTGTGGTTATGTCTTAAGGCAGTTGGGTGCCCGCCAAAAATGTTGTGCATGCTACAAAAACTTCACGAGCACGCAAAAACAGCTATAATATGTGATGCGGGTTTAACTCAACCATTCGATATACGTACAGGAGTTAAGCAAGGCTGTGTATTAGCACCTACGCTCTTCAACTTTTACATGAGTATGGTGCATCGGACATTCAACCAACGCATATCCGGGGTGGGCGTCCGGCTCAAATTCCGTTTCGATGGCAGGCTATACAACCTTGCCAAATTTAACTCAAAGCGCCAAACAAAAGCGTTCACATTAACGAGCCTTCAATTCGCAGACAATTGTGCAATAGTTGCTGACAAGGCGTATGAGCTAAAAGAAGCAGTGGAAACTTTAAAGACGACTTACAAGGATTTTGGGCTGGACATAAATTTTAACAAGACGGAAATTATACAAATTAACGGAAACTTAAATGAGATACATGGAAACAAAATTCGACTGGCGGACGCGTTCAAATACTTAGACAGTGTAGTTAACAAAAATGCGGCATTAGATGATGAAATTTCATTACGGCTTAGAAGTGCGAGTGCTGCATATAGTAGACTCTGGGGTCGTGCTTTAATAGCAAAAATATTTCGATTACCACAAAAGTAGCTGTATATAAAGCGATAGTCGTATCGGTGCTTTTATATGGTAGCGAAACATGGCCATTAACGAAAAAACAACTCAGGCAGCTTGAGACCTGTCATCACAGGTTCCTTCGAAGAATTCTTCGGGTAAAATGGATGGACCATATATCAAATGAAGAAGTACTGGTTAGAGCAAAGTGTCGATCGACAGAGCAATTACTAGTGAGGAAACGCGTCACCTGGACCGGTCATGTGCTGCGGATGGAGGAAGATCGCATCCCGAAAATTATGATGCACGGAGTTATCGAGAACGGTAGACGACCGCTCGGAAGGCCGCGGCTTTGTTTCAAAAACGTCATTACCAACGACTTAAAAAAATTAGGGATTAAGCCGAGGATAGATAAATGGGAAAGTATGGGAAAATATGGCGACCCAAATAGCAGAATTTAAATCGATCAAGAAAAGGAAGACGCGTGCCGATAATAATAATAATAATAATAATAATAATAATAATAATAATAATAATAATACTGGAGGACAACAGTTAGCTTGCCAATTGTGTACTTTCATAGCAGCCCATCAAATGAGTCTAATCTCACATCTGAGACATAAACATGGAGGATGATTTATGGAGAGCCCATACTCGGTTTCGAGTGAAAGTTGATGATGATGATGATGATATATATATATATATATATATATATATATATATATATATATATATACATACTTGGGGGTGTATGTGCGTGCGTATATATACATATATAAGTTAGTAGGTAAAAGTTTATATGGGTACGTCACTACTTACGGCTTACTTTATTTCTGATGATATATGAGAGATAGATATTAAATGGTTTATACTTAAATAATTATAGGTGAATAATGGATAGGTTATAGAAACTAAGGATGTAGCATTTATTTATTAAATAAATATGCTCCTGCGTATTTATTTTGAGAACTCGCCGACAAGTCAACTGACTTGATGGGGACTAAGGTATCGCATATGGTTTAAAAAAAAACAAAAATAAATAATACTTTCTATTACAACAAAAACAATGTTAAGTTATATATTACTATAATACGAAATAATTTACATTATACTCTAACTTTTGCTACCATTACACTCTCATTAATTTATCGTTAATGTTACAATATACCATCGTCTGGAGTAACTATTACAATACACCTTAATATGTGTAACTTACATGTTACAATAGTATGATATAATTTACACTATGCACACAACTAGCACTCTCTCATTAGCAACTTAAATCTGGACATAGTAACGCATGTCAACGTAGGCAGTGTTATAAGTGGTTACTATTATGATTCTTTTTGTTATTATTACTCTTTACACCACGCTGCCAACCAAATTTTAACCTTGTTTTTCCACCTCGACAAATGTTTTTCATCTCGAATTTCCTTCGGTATCTTCCTCGTGAATTTTGTTAATACCTTTTCCTCTCCATTGTGCCTATTTTACTGTTAATCTCCCTAGATGGTACATAGTAAGTTTTATCATAATTTCTAGTTCTGTACGTTCTTGTTCTAGTTGGTAACTCCCTATATTCGAGTTTAGCATACTCAGTAATTTGCTGTAATAATAAAACATTTTTGGTGACATTTCGTTTGTTCCATCAAATGATGTTAGCTAATGCGTCCATTTTATTCTCGTTGTGTAAGACCAGTTTTAAACATTTTTTTTGTAGTTTGTTGATTTTCCTCATTTCTGTAATTTTCGCCTCACCCCAAATTCCGATTCCGTATTTAATTCTTGACATTATTACTGCTTCGAAATATAATAACCTTAGGCTTTTGTATGTCATACACCTTGTTTTAATTTATATAGTACAAGAATATTGTTTACCTGACTTTTCGCGCAATATTGTCAGTTTCTCAATGTTAAACCGTTATCTAATGTTACCGCAAGATATTTAAACTCACTGACATTTTCTAGCTTTTCGCAACCACATATATCCTTACTGTGTAAACACACTTTGTATTATGGGAAATTAATTTAGGAAAACATTCTTCTAAATCGGCCTGTCGTTTTTATATGCAGTACTTTTGTTTTTTCAGCATTAATTGATAATTTTTTGTCATGTGCCGATTTGCATACAGTATTGAAATAATCTTCTTGTAACAATTCGTCAGCACTTCCTACATCAGAGTGTTCAATCACTAGTGCGATATCATCTGCATAAATGTACACTTCAGAGTTCTTTACATATCGGTAGAGCGCATTTGTATATATCAAAAAAAGTATCGGTGTCAATATATTGTCCCTTGTCCAACTCCGTAATTCATTTTTTCTTTCCTACTATGTTCATTCCCGAGCTTTACTAAAAATTCTCTTCCCCTTATGTAACTAGAAAACCATTTTAAGTGCCTCCCTTTTACAGTCATTTTGCTCATGTCTTTAATTAGTATTTCTTGGTGCATTAGGTTGAAAGCCTTAGTGAGGTCTAAAAAAACTAACAGAAATTGTTTACTCACTGCTGATCCTTTATTGATATCTGATATACGTATTAGTGTTCTATTATCGTCGATTTATAAAACCAAATTGATTACTATTTATCAGCTTATTTCCCTCCCAGTAATTTTTCAAATATTTTCCCACGTACTGCTCAATTACTTTGGCTATAACTGAAATTAATGTAATCGGTCTGTAGTTTTCTATCTTCATTTTTATAAGTTGGCTTATAAACTGTACCGAGAGAAATTTCGCAGAGCATTTCAATCTGCTGAATTTATTCCTTGCAGCGCCTGTAAATCGTAAAGGCACTGTGAACGCTCAGGACCGATGTGCCATAAATTATAAGAATAGTCCTGCTACTCGTATTATTTACTTCGCTAGAATCTCGACGGTGGTCGCGCGTGCTTATTTTTCGTCATGACGTCACTGGAGACCAGCTCCTATGACTTTTATACTTTTTATCGAGAAATACGATTATCGACCTTCTCTAGCACCATTTCACGTTTTTTTCACCGACACGTGTCCGATACGTATTTATAATTATTTTACGAGGAACCGCGACGATTTCTATAACAATAAATGGCGCGTTATACGCCTTCATTCTTTTTTTTGTTTTTTTTAATTTTTAATGGCTATAGGATATTTGAAAATGGGCAGCCAACACGAATAATTAACGTGAAATCACTAAAGCGCGTTGATCTTTAGATTACATCGGACCTTAGCACTAAGTGATCCCTACGGTCCATCTACCGGAGCTAGTTTGCGAGGTCACATATAAATTTCGAACAGAGCATTAATTCTGAGAAAAAGAAAAAAAATTTAAGTAGAAAGCGTTCAATTTATTTCACGCTTTCCAACTGCGTCAGGGGCCATAATATTTCGCACCCGGCAATTTGTACGAAATTGTAAGACGTAAAATTTGTCAGGTTCTTTTGCTTTCGAGGAAGGTATACCGTGTTTTGTTCTTTGTTTCATTTTATTATTATTTTTTTTTTTTTAATAAAAAAATGTTATAACTGCTTATATCCTCAATTGTTCGCCCCGCGAGGTTAACATTTTTTAAAGAAACCGTTCTCGAGAGTTTACTTATTGACGGCTGTTTTTGATTAAACTATCAGCTAGATGATTCGTAGAGTTAGGCGCATGTCGCGAAGTTGATTGTAACATAACGCGCACATTATTGGGACATTGACTGAGATTCTTAATAATATTAGCATGTTGTGGACGTGAGACGGTGCTGCGCTCACGTTTTTTTGCCATTGCAGTACGATATGGAAATCTCATAGATATTTAATGCAAGAATGGTTTCGTTTTATTATTTTTATTTGGGTATCCCGGTACAAGAGACCTATTTGGAAGCGATGAGAAATTAGAACTAATAGTTCGAGAGGAAATAATAAGTAAGAGGAGTAGATTGGCTAAGAGGGAATTTTTTTTTATTTTTTCATTTTTAATTTTGGGCATGTCAGCGAAAGACCGTTACTCAGCGGCAACATGTAAAGGAGTAAATTCGAGTGTAGAATGTTCATTCGAGAGGGATGGACATTGAAAGGCAGACAGTTGCGTAATTGACACGATAGTTAGAGGTTAAGAACGCGAGAAGGCGCCAAACTTAAGTTTGCACTTTAAAAAAAAAGAAAGAGATCGTTTTCATCAATGCGCCGCATAATTTTAATACAAAAAAAGAAATATCCGGTGGTTGTAAAAGTAGCGTGGATAGTTTTCATATTTTCTGACATAAAAATAAATAAAATTTAACAAATAATAAAAAATTCGGAAAAGAGAAGATATTTCCACGCACTCATTCCGCTATTATACAATTAACCTCTAGCGTGATTTCCATATAATTATTGAAATATTATTCGCTGCGATCGGTTACAACAGCTGTTGAAAGTGAAAGTTTCTTGCATGAATTTGACAGAAGTTGTCTACCGAGCTAATAATGTTATATAAATTTCTCATACGTGCCAAATTACCAAACGCGTCTTTTACAAATGATATCACCTTTAGAAGTTTTCCTTCGCCTTTGTCTCGAAACTCTAATGTTTTTTTTATTTATTTACTTTTTATTTATTTTTTATTTGGACTCGACAACCAGAGAGACCTTCAGAAACAATTAGAAAGAAAAATGGAGTCACTTATATACCTAGCTCCAAAGACTTGCCACAGCCATTTTATCTGAATCCAACAGCTACCTGCTGTTCATTTCGGCTATCGTTTTCTTTCGATTTATCCCCCCCAAATATCATCGTTTCTTATTCTTTTATCCTTTGTCACTGACGTTTTTCCTCTAATAAAACTCTATCTGATACGTCTATCCAGATTTTCCTCTTTTATTCTTCCCAATCACAAGCTTCGATTTTTTTTACGTCTTCTTTAAATTTGTTTTTTTCTTCTTCTTTTATTTATAGACGATCGATTACTAAAATCCTGCAAGTCGGGTTTCATAGTACCTGTATTTTTTATTTATTTATTTTTTCTTTTTCGGATCATCGCGTATTATGCTTTTTATTATTATTATTTGAAGAATTTAGACATGATTTCGTTGATTTTCGTATGTTCTACATTCCAACAGTATACATGTAGGACAGCTTTTAGTGGTTCCGTTTTTAACAGGTATTAGGATGTGAGAAAAGGTCGTGCCTTACAATCTGGTTATACTACTTTCTCGCACCTATTTGTTTGTTCTGTTGTTATCCAGCTGCTCAGTTTTGACTTAATCTGATAAAGATGTGTGTGTGTTTCCCGGTATTTTTAATGCAATGCGGTAACTTTTCGTGTTATAATTATATGCAGATCTTCTTTTATACGGGGTGGATTTAATCATATCTATATTATTTGAACGTTCTGGTTGCTTTTTCATTTCCTCCAAAATTCCTGAGTTAGCTGAAGACCAAAGGAATGATTAATTTATTTCAGGTTAACTATGTCGCGGAGTCTGTAAATTTTGATTTTGAATATGTTGCAAAGCACTGGATGAGTCACATATTACGTATTTATTTGGGCGTGTCTGATTTTGTATTTGTCCGTGGTGTAGATCGATAGATGATATTGTGAATACGTATTGCTATTTGAAAGCCAATTTACGTAAAAATTCCGCATCAGTGAGCATCTAGCATTCATTTAAATAAACAACGATGCTAAAAATCGAGCTCGTATTATGCAAGAATTCTCGGAGATGGTCATTCCCAGTCACGTGGATCTGAATGTTATTGGAAATTTGTGGTATAAACTGGAGACCGTCGAGTTCGTCAGACGTCGGTTACTTTTAAGGCAGAGCTCCACTCGAAGAGGACTAGATGAAGCTGAACAAGACCTGTCACGTCAAGTCGGTTACAATGCGCGTTATTGGCCAAAAAAAGCGGATACTCAATGAGCTTTAGTCTTTGTAACTTAATTATTTTTCTCATGTTTTCGCTCTTTCTTTTTGAGCGAAGATTTTTTTCATTTCCTTCACATAAGTTCCTTTTTTTCCCCCATTTTCATTGCGTTCTTTACTGGTTCCACAGCGGGGGGGGGGAAGGCGAGAAACGCAATTTCTTATTTGTGGGGATCTTTTTGAGAGTCACTCTGTCTTTCTTAAAAAGTCCTAACACCGTAGCGACTCTGCCACGATGGGCGAGTAAATAATCTTTACCTGCGCGTGCGCTTTTGCAGCAGTGTTCTTAAAGATCAGCGCGGTTTTTATAGAAATGTCGGCGAAAACGCAGAAACAGATATTCGAATGTTTTCGTATTGTCTTTTTATCATTTTCATACTTAGAATTCTCTTTTTCCGTTTTTTCCCCTCTTTGTCGTCTTTTTCGCTCTTTGTCGTCTTTTTCGCTCTTTGTCGTCTTTTTCGCTCTTTGTCGTCTTTTTCGCTCTTTGTCCTGTTTTACCTCCCATTTTCGTCGGCTTCGGACTAACGCGATTTCTACATTAGGAAATTGGTCCGGGAAAATCATCGCGCTACATCGTCGACGATATTAGTCTATCGTTTGGAAATAAACGCAGCTGCGGGCTCTTTATATGACTAGGACGGCGTTCACCGTTAAGTGCTTTTACGAGCCTGGCCGCCGAGTGTTAAAGCACGATAAATGCGCCAGCCAAGACCACCTTCTTATCATATTCACTCGATTACCTATTTTGGTCTTCTTCATATTTTTCCATTAAGATCAACCTCTACACTGCTTGCGGTACTCTGTTCGCGATCAATTTTTTGTTCCATCTCAGTTGCACGTTGCTCCTCTTCGGTTCCGCGCTAATTTATCATCTGCCATATTGCGGATGGAAAGCTCTCTCTGACACGTCGTCTCGTCTCGTCTCTCACTCGAGCTCTTAAAGTTCTCACTTTTTCCTACTATCGCGGATAAATTGAAAAAAAAGGAATAAATAAGAAGAGCCGTGGTCGGCTGCATTGCATCGACGAAATCGTTGTTGATCATCGATACAGCGGAGGAGGAGGGGGGGGGGCACGTGATAAATGCGTTTCGTCTAGTAAATACGTCTGGCATGTAAATAGTGGCAGCGGCGACGAGGCGCGCGAGAGTGTTGCCACTTGTGCGCCGCTCATCGCAAATTGCGACTACCTGATAACGAATTCGGCAGTAGGAGACACTGAAATTCGCACATTTTAAAAATACGTGAAAATACCGAAACGTTCAAGCCGTGCCGATTTAAATATTTACAGGGAAAAACGTCGACGCAGAATACACCACCGGCGTAAGCTAAATAAACAGGGAACAGTTGAAATCAGAATTTGTTCAAGTACGAAAGTTCTCGACAAACTGCCAAGTTAATTTCACCGGCGCACGAGAATACAGCAGAACTGACACAACGACGGCAAAACCCCTAAAACTATCCTCAGGGAGACCGCACACGTGTGCAGGGTCAAAAGTGGTATACCGACAAAAAAAAAAAAAAATGATAAGTATTGATGTGTGGTAAAAGTTTGGATTTATTTTTTTTCTTTTACGTTTTCTATTTTCGAAAAAAAGGCTTCAAACGCTGCTCTGGGGGAAAAAGCTTTATAGCGTCGTTTTAAAAAGTACAGAGCTACTATATTGTGTGTAGTACGACGATATAAGGGCAAAACAAAATATGGTCGGTCAATTTCACGCCCTGAGGATTTCTTACGGATGATCACAAATTACGTTTACATGTAATATATGCTGAACGCGAAAGAAATACTTCGTGTCTATTTCGAAATTCTTTTCACGCAAAAATATTACGCCATAAATATGTATCGAAGCTTACAAATTTGAAATTAACCTGAATTACCTATTATATCATGTTCCTCTAGAACTTTTCTCAAAATTTGAAGTTTCCGTTAATGAATTTCCATTCGAAAAAAAGTTATTTAATTTTCTCGAGTTGCCGGAGTTTATGTTTGAAGTGGAAAATTTAACTATGCTCGGCTATCGCACCGACATTTTTAATTATATTCGCGCCCTACCTGGACCGGAACAAACTACTGTTCGCACTTTTCCGATCGTTTCCCAACAAATCTACGTCAAAGAATATGCGCTGGAAATATTCAAACAGCGAACGACCAATACAAAGGGGGGTGAAATTTTCATCTCTGGAAAACACGATACGCTACTGGCAATCCAAGTTTGAAGAATACAGCTTATGAAATTCCCCTTTACACTGAGTGTATATATGTTTATTTACTATTTCTTTTGATTTTTTTTAAATTTTTGCACGCGAGGAGGACGTCAACTACAGACATTAGTGCAGCGTGAGTTGAACGAAATGCACTCTGTCTCTAAACAACTACATCACCGTAGCTGACTTTGCTGGTTTTTTAAAAAATTCTATATCGCTTACGGAAACATATTCTCTTTTTTTTTTTTTTTTTTGCTGTTTAAGAACAGAATTTGTTCATCAATAGGATAGAAAAAAAAATAAAAATAACTCAAGGGCAGAAATAACATAATTGTAGAAAGAAACGAGTTAGTTGACTCATTAGCTCGGCTATCTTCTTCTCCCGGTAAATTTCAATTGATGGCTATCCTACGTTCCGTTATTTTCATTTCCTCTAATCACATTTCCTCCAAATTATTGATTATATTATATTCCATGTCCACCTTTCAGGCCATCTGTTCTTCTCTTCCTGATCATTCCTGCGATTTTATTATACTCCGTATACGCTCACTTAGTTGCTTTCTTTCTTCCCTTCATTCCATTCAAATTAATTCTCTGCGGGTTCCTCCTAGCCATTCGAGCATCTGCGGTAATGAAGCGGCGGACTTCTTGGCTCGGGCTCCTGCCTATTCTCATTTTTTCTTTAAAAAAGTCCCTTCGTCCAATCTCTTTCCACTGTGTAAAAGTTTTCATCTCAGATTAGGGTATATGCGCTTCCTCTTTCTCTAACAATTGTTTTTTTTTATCTGTCTATCCAACCTAGTCTTTCTGTTAACTTATGGTTCTCTTTCTTTCCTTCACTTCGTCGTTCTGTTGTTTTCTCCGTTATCCGTCTGCGTTCTTAAGCCATATTATCTTCCTCCCGTTTTCGTTTTTCGCTGGTTGCCTCTCCATATTGTCCTCTGCACTCGATCGAAGAGCATGTTTGCGATGCGGACCATGTGTTCTTTGAGTGTTCATCTCTTTCTGCGGCCATGTATCACACTACTGCAGAGCATTGTTGGTAATATTACTGTAAACTTTTAACTTAGTATCGATATTCAGGTCTTTGTTTCTAAATACTCATTGCGCTAGCTTATTATAAGCAGTCATTGCATTTTTTATTCTATGCTTGATCTCCTTATCCAGTTCATTATCGTCGCCAATTATGCTTCCAAGATATTTGAAGTTTTTGAGTACTTTTAGCTTCACTCCGTTCAGGTAGAAGTTTTATTATCATTACTTCCGTTTTGCTTGCATTAATAGCTAGTCCAAAATCAGGTGATTTAGCGCGCTTTGTAATTCTGCAGCGGTTTCACTCAGTATGACACAGTCATCTGCATACTGTAGATTTTGCAATACAAACACTTCCACGTCCTGCTGTTTGCATTAAACCTTTGCAGGTTGTATAATCTCCCTTCAAAACGATATTTTATTTTAATACCTATTTGTTCAGTTTTTTGTTTGTATATTAGAAAAATCATTCCCATACAAAGGTTGAACAGTGACGGTGCAAGCACACACCCTTTTCTTACCCCGGTTGTTACGAGAAAAGATATATATATATATATATATATATAGTTAAGGTGCTCCACTACCAAAAACTAGAGGTATATGACGTGCTTTCAGAAGTTGTCTTGTAATGTCTTTCTCTCAGCGGTGTTGACACAGCTAATAGCTAGACTTGAATATCGGGAATTGCACCAAAAGAAATCATCTTTGCGTGAAAGTGCAGACAGATCATCTCAAAAGGAGAAAGCAATTGACCCATAATATTTTCTTCATATCACCATTAGTAATAATGGTACATTATGAAAAGAGTTTAATTCTACAATCATCTGACACAAGTATATTCACTTTTCTTAAATCAAGAGAGGCGTGTGTATATTAAGAGATAATTTTATTTAAAAATATGATTTAAAATTTTAAAAAACAGAATAATTTTTTTTTTTTTCTGTGAAAGCAACATTCTGTACCGTGTTTAACTGCTGTGGACGAAGATGCTCGGTTTGTTTTTATAGATATCAACTTATTCCACTAGTTCCGATGAACTGAGTTACAGATAAGATTGCATTGGGGGAATTATCAAGAATTTTGACGACTGTATTAATTTTTTTTTTTTTTTTTCTTAATGGGCTCGGTGTCAACACTGACCCAACTACATGGACTTAGATCACATACTCAGATTCTGAGGCGATCGGCGATTGAGAGTATAAAGAAAAGAAGGAGGGGAATAACAGCTAGAGATGGGAAGGAAAGGATAAATGAAGCATTGAAAGGGGTAGGAAGATCTAACGCCAAGAGTTCGGTATATAGATGAGAGCACTCAGGAAAAAAAGCAGGGCGTTCAAAAAGGATATGGTTGAGGTCGCATATAAAGGAAGGATCAGTAGAGTGGAGAGGGCAAAAGGGAGAAGGTGAAAGAGAAAAGGGAAGGAGGGAATGACCAAGTCTCAGTCTGATTAAGGAAACAATAGCCAAGCATCGAGAAAAGAGAAGAAATTGGTACCAAGGCTGTGAATTGGGATTAGGCTGTAGGAGGAGGTAGAAGGAGGAGCGATTGGCAAACAAGGAAGGGTAGACGTGAACCCATAGTCTAGTATGGAGACTTTGGGAGAGGAAAAGGATGTCTGAGGCAGGGAAATGCGGAAGGAATGGGCCATTGAGAGACGCCGATCGAGTTAGGAAGTCAGCTGCTTCGTTGCCCTCAATGCCAAAGTGGCCAGGAATCTATAAAAAGTCAATAAGGATAGAACGTGCTAGGCGCAAGTTGGAGATAGAGGCGCGAACAGAAAGAATATCATTAGTCGAGTAGGAAGGAGGAGAATAGTTTGCAGCACAGATTTGGAATCAGTAATAATGAGAAATTTACAGATCCTTCTTGAAGAGCAAATAAAGGAGACA
This sequence comes from Icerya purchasi, assembly GCA_039619475.1. Taxonomy (NCBI): domain Eukaryota; kingdom Metazoa; phylum Arthropoda; class Insecta; order Hemiptera; family Monophlebidae; genus Icerya; species Icerya purchasi. The sequence continues at coordinate 475,867,891 of CM077116.1, read as the reverse complement.
GCATGGAGAATGGAGACTGCTTCAGCAGAAAAAATGGAACAAAAGGAAGGAAGTTTGAAGGATTCCGAGTGATTAAGCGAGGGGGCCGTAAAAGCACCGCCTACCTCGCAATCATTTTTGGAACCATCAGTGAAAATTTTTACATGACGGGGAAATGAAGAATTTAATATGTGGACATATTCACTGACCATTGTGCTCTGAGGAGTGGAGTTAGCACGAAAAGGAAGAGAGGAGAATGAGATGGGAAGACATGTACTATTGAAATCAAAAGAAAAGTAAGAAAGCTTATTGCGAGAAAATACATAAGGAGAGAACTGAGAGACTCGAGCAGCTATGTGCGCAAGAACCAGGATTTTGTGAGGAACGAAGCGCCTTGATATATAGATAGGAAGAAATAAGTTTAGATGAAGAGATCGGGAGGCGTTTAATTAGAAAACGGTAACCAAGCAGAGATCTGCAGATAAACAGGGGTTTAATATTAGATTCGGACAAAATAGCAGGAATGGGAGAAGACTTTAGGGCCCCAATGCAGAGCTGAAGACAGGAGTTTTGGATTCTGTAAAGTTTGCGCAGGGGAGAGTTTGAGGCATTGCCGTATAAGAAGGAGCAGTAGTCTAGTTTGGAGCGAATGATGGATTTGTAGAGAATTAGGAGAATATATGGATCACTGCCCCACTTGAGAGGACATAAGGCTTTCAGGAGATTCAGTCTTTTAGGACAAGATATATAGAGGTAATTGATATGTTCTTGGAAAGAGAGTCGACTATTTAGAAAAATACCAAGATAGCATATGGAATTAACAGTAGGAATAGGATTGTTGGAGGAGATGATGTTTACCAGAGCACGATTATATGGGCGGAGGGAGAAAATAATAGAAGAAGACTTGGAAGGAGACTAGAGAAAGAAAAGCACTGTAGAGAGAACTACTGAGGACTGATAGAGAACAATTAATTTCCTCGTTGGCCGTAGCTAGCTTGTCTGAAGTGGAGTAGATAAGGATTTCATCCGCAAAAGGAAGAGAAGAAGAAGGAATGCGAAGAGTAGCGATATCAAAGAGATAAATATTAAAAAGAGAGGGGGACTAAGACAGAAACCCTGAGGCAAGCCGCGATAGCATCGTCTGATTGTTGAAAAGGAGAAAACAGAAAGAAAAAGAGATCTACTTTGGAGCAGATTAAGAATAATGGTAACGAGAATAGGAGGAATATTGAGGGAAATGAGCTTAGAAGCCAGTGAAGGAAGATGAACATTATCAGACGCAGATGCGACGTCGACGAATGTGGCAATAGTAAACTTGAGGGCCGGTAGGGTGAGAGTGCTGGACAGTCGCTCAGTATGTGGGAAGTTGAGGAAGCAACACCTTGGCAACAGAAAGGACAATTCATAGGAGGTGGGGTTCTTTGTAAAATAAAATTATGCGACATGGCTGTGTGGCCTGTGCGCAAGCGGCTAAGTGCACAGAAATCTCTACGGGAAATGTTTTTTCTGGCCACCATGGTTCGGTTGAGGGTTAACAGGATAATTGCTTTTCCCGATGCATTCCGATCTGCATGTTACAAAATTTAACACTGATCGATGTGACGCCAACCATCCCCACGATTTTTGCGCAATATTGCAACACTAAATCACACTTAAAATAACTAACGTTATCGTAATAAGAACTGTAATTCTTTTTTACGAACTCACTGATAACTTTTTACCTGAAATTCGAATAACTCATAATTTTGCTCGGATTGTTGCATATTTTTCGCATCTTTAACTTGCAGTTTCGGTTTTTGCTGCGTCTACGAAAAAGTGAACGCACTATAAACTGCGCGTTAATAATTTCAGACCTGTTTTGAACCGGCTAAAGTATAATAATTACTTCTTGTTGCTATTAATTAATGCTGTTACCTGGTGCTGCCACTGAATTCTTAATGAACGCTTTTATCCTCTTTAATGTTGAAAAACATAATTTAACTTTTGCCAAGAATAGCTGAGTATAAGTTGTCAAATAATAGTAGCGCGTTACGCACTAGATTCGAGACAAGTTAGTATACATCGTGTTAGCTGTATAAGAAAACAAAATGCATGAAGCAATTTAGTCCATTTTGAACAACGTGAACGTTGCCGACTATAGCCGCGAACATTACAAATTTAGCTCGGCAAAGTGAATAAACGAGAAGAGCTGGCCGCTTTGAACGTAAACAATTTTCCAAGTGAACCTCCTTCAGACGCGGCAGTCCATTGTTTAAAAATCTCAAGTGAAAAGCTGAAACGGGCATTTGCTAAAGCGACCCCATCAATGTGGCAGCGCAGGAAACAGAAACGGGATATTAGTCTCCGGCGTGCTTATAGACTATTAGACGAGTGTTTACAACTGCACCCAGAAATCCCCACATTTCTTCCGTAGGTAAAGATGACGTGAAGTACAAGTTTATATGTAAGTTGTTATGTTTCAGTAGTATTTTTGCACATATTAAAATGACTATTTAAAGCGTTCTACTGAAAAACAGGAATTCTCATTTTTTTACAACACCAGTGAAATAAAAAACGTATTTTTGCGACTAAAATGACTGGATGATAGAGTTTATTTCCTTCTGCTTATCCGGCGGTATTTTGGTTATTATATATTATGTAGCATCGCAAATTTTACATATTACCCCGGTTACGTAAGTATTAAATCTATTTGACGCTTTGATTTGAAGCAACCGTTAAATATAATAACCGATTGAAACAACATTTTGACAAAATGTGCAAATTTTAAATGTACACGATCACGTGTAAAGAGGGTCGCTCCGAGTCGTTTCCTTCTACTTTTAAACCCCGTCCTAGCGTGTAAATAAAAGAAAATGTTAAAGTTCCCCTTCTCTTTTCACGCTAATTTTCACGTAAGACAAAAAACATATTTGTACTTTACTTTGTTAGGTTCTTTTAAAATGCGGTCCTACTATTTCCGCAGTCTGTGGACTACGTACTTAAACAACAACGGTTACCCCTTTCGGAGGGATTTACTTAAATTGCACCCGAGGAAGTCTACTGCTGATGGACAGTTTGAAAGGATTCCGGGAATAACGTTCTATTTGACAAGAAACCTGTCCTCGTGACGCTACAAATTTAGAACAGCTCGGAATTACGTGCTGCGCAATCGCCGTGAAGGCTTGAGAACAAAGGCGACAAAAATCGAGAGGGGGAGTTCTTGATAGTGTGCGACCTGTTAATGGCGGTTCTGTGCGAGACACGTTTCCGCCACCATGCTCCCCCATTATTGGTTCGATGTAGGCTAGGAAATATCGGCACCTACTCCAGTGTATCTCCTAAAATGTCCATACCATGGTTTATGAATTATCGTGTCAGCTCAGGAGATACAGATCTGACGTACGTAATGTGCTGATTGTGCTGTTTGTGCGTCGGCGACCTTATTCCCAGCTATCCCCAACCAGAGAAATTATGTCGAACAGTCTTTTTTTTCGTAATTCAATACATATTGTATTTGGATGAGTACCGTATTCTTGGATTCCATGACGGGTATTGAATCACTACCAGAGTTTTTGTACTCTCGGCATTGGAAGAAGCCGTTAATTTCCGCATCCTGTACCGAGCAGTTATTATATTGAGCTCGACTTTATCGGGCCTTATACATGCGCGTCCCTTGTTGAGCATAGGATGGGTGTCACGATTTTGCTTCATCAGCATAGATTACACGTTACGTGCGCACCCGTTTATAGTTAATACTGAATAGGTCTTCTATGATAACACGTTTAACCGATGTTTATTTATGTTTGTGTTTGCAAAGTTTAACGTCAATACTGGCAAGCCCCGAGTATTTCACAGTACGGAATTTGATAATAATGTTATTCTGTCTCGTAAGAATTTCAGGCAGTAGATCATTTGAGAAAAATTTTTATTGAGCGGACTTGAAATATGGTTCCGCAATGCATATAGTATTTCTCATAGTGTGACAACTAAGGAAAATCTCTAAAGTCGTATAAACTTAGTGCTGGTGTTGATCAGTGAGCGGATCCGGAATAAGGCGAAGAGCGGAGTAATGAAAACTCTATATCGAGGGATTTAAGTGATTATTACTTGGACGTAGGTCTGGTATTTGCACGTGATTTTGCAAGGAATGAGCGATTTGTATAGCGATAAAAGACATGTTGAATGTTGTATTTGCGGTTTATAGGTATTTTATGATTGAGAGTGAATTAATGTACTTCATTTTTAGGTTGGATATGTGAAGACGCGCCGGGTCATTAGAATCGAGTGTCAAACGGAAAAACTCGGCTGCAGACTGAAGAGAAAGTGTGAAATGAATAGCGGAATTGGTTAGATGCCTCTGACAGAATTCGACGCAAGCATATTTTTAGCTAAGGGAAACTTTAGGCCATTGTTATCTGAGCAAGCTTGCAATTTATTAACAATGTTCTGAAGGTTGTTTTGCAATAATACAGGGCCATCGTCGGCGATGTACAGTTAACTATATCGCAGACGTATAAATAAGGTTACGTTCAAGCCAGATGATTCTCGTGGTATTTCATTTTCTGTTGGTATGCCGTTGAGTCGACTTTGACATGAAATTTCGTTTCTGTTAAAAAGTTCATAGTATAGAGTAGGCAATCTTTCAATTCGGCCGTATGCTGTTTTAATAATAATCCGTGATTTGTCGTTGAAACTGAAACTGTTGATTTGGTGATCGCGGTGACGACGTCATCAGAGTCATACCGGTCTCGTTGTCCGAGCATGGTTATTAATTGCTCCGGGTATCCTGTTGCGCAAATGCAGCTGGCGCCGATGGAAATTGAACGCGTTAACGTATATAAGACCATTTGAAATTGTAAATTTTCATCTCGCGCGAGACCGTCCGCTAACATCGGTCATCTAGACGATGATACGTTTTTCATCGTTTTTCTCACGACCCTAAACGATTATATATACATTATTTATTTCCCGTTATCGAATCTCGAACTCAGCATCCCGCTTTTCGACTTGCTGATGTCTGATTCGTCTAGACACCCGGCTACCGATTCGCGTTTAATGTATACGTTACATGTGGATAATGAGATTGCACGATTCACAAAATTAAAAACAAATTTATAACACTTCATGAATTTACAATTCGTGAAATGTGCAGAATTTTTAGGACGCGTACATAATGTTTTTTTGCTCATTTCGTGGGTTGCGCAAAATTTACCCTTGTACTTTTATGTAAACCAAAAAAATTTCAATTCGGAAATTTTTAAAACAAAAATACATCTCAAAGACATCATATTTAACTTTCATAGTGGTTTTTGTTAATTGCAACGTGACTTATAATTTCGTTCGCTTATTCGCTTATTAACTCTACATTTTTCGCGAATGCCATGTAGCGTTGTGTTTTGAATAACAAAAAGTAAATACGATTATTTTACACTTGTTTTTCTTCAGTTACGAGAACAGTACTACACATGAAATGAACAAAAATGCTTACGCGCATTTTGTGAGTTTTTTGTAATTTCATTTTTTGAGTATAATATACTCATTATATATATTTATATATTGTGACTAATCGACTCTTTCCCTGTTCATAGGCGACATTTGTGACCAACCAGGTCCCCGCGATAAAAAAAATATAAAAAAAAGTTGAAAAATAAAAAAAAATTAAATTTTCGGAATTTATTTCTTTTAACATGTTCATCGGGCGCCAGCGGTACTTCTCGGTGTAACGTGGCCGATAGCCCAGCCGAGCAGAGCTTTAGGCCTTTTTATAAGGGCAACGAAGAAAAGAAAAGGTCTCCGCGGCGGAGATATCACGAAAACGTGTCCAAATAACGAAAAAACAAAAAGAACATCTCTAATCGAAAAAAAGAACAGTTTATACAAAAAAGTAAATTGCACAAATGCAATGAAATTTTAACAAAAAACCGAGCGCAAAATGAATACGAATATAAAATCACAGTAAAATTTGCCTGAAACACGCCGTTTAGCAACGAATAACAGGAAAAAGTTTTTTGCCTCCCGGCGTATAGCAGTTGAGATCCTCTCGCGACCACAAGGAAGCGAAGACTGATCGGCCGAATTCACATTATAGTGAATTCGATGACGATTTAACGAAAAACGGCCATTTTGCTTAATAATAAAAGTACATACATAAAAAATTCAACACGCCACAGATTTTTCTAGAACATTTCAAAATCGGTGAAGCCGCGGGTACCCTGCGTCGGTTTTTTCGGGTTCTTAGAAATACTTCTCACGCCTCGACGTAGCTCGACTCGCATCTCCGACGCACACACAACGCCAGGCTGGACAAACATTGGACAAACCACCCTTATATAATAAACACACACATATGCACGGATCGCCAAATTGGCGCCGTGCACATTGGTAATTTCCACAAAATTTGTCGATCCAGTACTATAGTCGGAGAATGCTCAGTTTGCACGCTGCCCGAGGAAGCTACAGAAATGGAAATCGGAGCAGATAGGCCCGAGAAACAGTCAAAACGCGGAAAAATATGGAATTTAGAATTTGGAGAAAAAGTAATCATTATCATTTTTTAATTCGGTGCAGCGTGAGAAATATTGAGAGTCATGGCCTGCCCCACCCTTATTTCTATCCAAAACAGAAGTTTTGGATGAGAACTCAAGTGACGCAAGAGCGACGAAATTCAGACCATCCATTGTCGAGCTATGGAGTCCTGTACAGATCTCCACCACCTAACCCGCTCATACACGCCGCTATTTAGTTTCGTTCTTGATCTTCTTCCGCCACCGGCGCATTATGGTCAGTACCATAGCCAAGCTCAGTTCACATCTTTTATTGTTGTTCTCCACCTTTCCCTTACCAGCATGTAATCAATTTGATTTCTAGTTTTGCCATCCACAGTGAACTCCATGTATATAGTTTACGTACATGATGTCGAAATATCGTATTACCAATTGTCAATCTATTTTCCGCGCAAAAATCTAGCAGCATGATTGATAATACAATAAGGCAACATCACATTTTCTTCGCTTTTACACATCTTTTTTATCTAAATTCACTTCAAAGAAATCGCACTAAAAGGTAAAATTAGTAGTTTTCCATTCGTACTGATGAAAATATCGTTTCAAAAAAAATATAACTTTCTTAAAAATTTCTCTTTAATCATACTCGCTACACACATATAATTATTTTCATATATACATAACTATAAATTTATAAAAATATTATTTTTCGTATTTATAATATTATTTTTAACATTTTCACGAGTAGATACTGGCTTATTTCACTATCCAAAAACCCCCACAAATTTCGCGAATATTTCGAAACGGAACGACTCCTCACTGGAAACATTTCAGATGCATCTCATCAACATGAATAAGCCAGTCGTCTTGGTTCTCTTCGCCACTGATGCCTCACGTTGGTCGGCAGCATGGAAGCTGTTACGTTCCGGTTTCCGTGCTCCGTAATTGCGCTGCTAATTTATCGTCTAATTCTCCACTATGAATTAAAAGATAAAACTCATACTCGTAATCGAGTGAAAATAGAAGAACAAGAAGAAGACATATATAATTCGGTATTTATAGTGTTATCTTTTGTCGGTGTTCGAGCAAGAAAATATTCTTCGGTATGTTGTTAATTCACGATCTCTCGGACGTCGTTCCAATTTGTCGTCGTCGCTGGTTGTAGGTATTAAGGATCCTTAATCGGCTAAAACCAAAATTCCCATGAATAGTCGGACGGACGAATATGTCGAAGCAGTGACTGTGTGTGTGTGTCTGGTCGGTAGCGGAAGTAGATATATAAATCCGGGGCGATATACTTCGTTCGAAATCAGTGCTGAATAGCATTGAGTCGAGGGAAAATTTTATAACTCCCATTAAAATCAGGCAGGGCAACTAGCGCGATACTATTCGAAGATGTTCTAGAAACTTCGATGTACGATTATTCCTTTTATTGATTGCGTATTATAGACGTAATAGTCATCGTATCGCTGTTACCTGTGTGACTTTCGTCGCCATGCCGTTTTAATGTCGTTTAGCTACGTTTTGTTCTAATTCTCAATTTTGATTCTAGTCGTGATTGGTTTTTGTTTTTTTTTGATTTTTTTTTGCGTTGAATACGTGTACGTAATTTCGATTTTCATTGCCAGTTTATATCAAATTTGCGAAATTTCGCAAATACACGCGTTACACGAGTTATTGAATTCTATAATTGAACACGCGGTACACCATCGCGGTGAGGTGTTCTGAGCCGGGAAAGATGTTTCTGCCGTGTGAAATTAGATTCGCAGTATCTATTTGTTTTTTTGTTATTCGGATATCACCTGTATTATCACCACTTGGTCAGGTTCAACAAAATTTATTATTTCGTTCTTCTTGTTGGCGAAAACTAATCCAGAAAGAAGCCTATTGCTTTGCCAGCGGCGAGTATTCTTTCTAAGTGTGGCGAAGGAAACTATTCCAGCAATCCACAACGGAATAGGTGTCACTGTTGCCCGTAACTGAGGGAAAAATTTATTTTTTTAAAGTTAGCGGTACTGGCTACACCGCCGAGATGCCAAAAATCGTAGTCGCGAAATTCATATCAATATATGTGTAGATACGCGCACACACACACATATATATATATATCTTATCCTATATATTTAAAGAGCCTTGCTCTTGTCGTTGCCGTACGCTACATAGCGCGTTGGCGCAACCTATTCGTACATTTAGCTGTACCGATATAGGTTGTGTACCAGGCAATTGTAATATGCAACGCAGGTGTATACACGCAAGACTACATTCGGAACTGATTGAAGCCGCTTGTTATCGCGCTACAAGTGCAGTCCGTTCGGTGTGGGTCTGCTGTGTACTGACCTAGCGCGCATATGATGTTGTACGTGGTGGTTTGCCATTGCTTTCCACGTGACTATTAGCGATTATTTATTTTTATTTAATTCTTGTAATAAGTTCGTCGTCGCTCGGGATCGAACCCGTGACCGCCATATCGGAAGTCAAGCGCTCTTATATATATATATATATATATATATATATATTGGTACAGATTCAGTATTTACGGCGCCATCTTTTGGCATTGTTGGAGCTAAAAAATATTATTCGATTAAATTCATCAAGTCGCGATCTTTCGTACATCATTCTCGTTGGCTGTATGTTTTGAAGATACTTACTCGGTTACAAGAAAAATTCTTATGTACATTCAGATAGAGGAATATGTCGGAGCGGATAATGCGTTAGTGTCTTGGTGGTAGTAGCTGATAGCAGGGGTAGCGACATTACAAAAACTCTGCCAATGAGAATCGAGTCGAGGGAAGATATTGTAAATACCGCTAAAGCAGTCAGAGAGTGCAGTGTTACTTTAAGGCAACAGTCGATCTGTTCACTGCAAACCGTCTTTTCTCGATTAATTTTGTTTTTCTTTGAACTTTTTGCAAACTTTTACAGTTTTGTTAAAAAATCTAAATTTATATTTATTATTATTAAGTAGCGAGCTTTCCATCAATATACAACACCCCTAGAAAAAAATTAACGTTGATTAAAAATCTCCGAAACATCAATATGGAAGTTAAAAATTGGTTATGTGATTTAACTTTCTTTTAATGTGCATGTTAATTTTTACGATTTTTGCCGTCTCACCCACCCAGTAATTAAGTTATTCGAGGATACATATTTTTGGAAGAACATTTTATCCGCGATTTATGTGAAAAATTTCAAATTTATAGTTAAATTTGATTTCTTTACGTTTTCCAAATTGCGTTGTATTAACCTTTTTTTGATGTATTATTAGCGTAGGAAGTCGTAAAAATTACGACATGAGAAATACCAATTTATCTCGGTTGCTGCGTTTATCACAATCTTTTGAACTATTAAATTGGTTACGATTTATTTTTATTTACCGCAAAGTTACTCGAAGAGCTCGAAGTATAATGTCAGTCGATGTAGAAGGAAATTAGGGAATCCATGTGTCTCACTAACACACAAGAATCACGTTTACATTCGATGGAGGCAGAACGAAACAGCAGGTAGTCTAAAAAGGCATTGAAAGGGTTCGTCTTTAGCGTACAGCGATTTAATTAGCTGGCGAATTCATCCTCCAGCGAGTTCACTCTCCGGCGATATGATACCGATCCCGAGATATACATTCAATATCCCGTTAATTATTCAACTGCACTTCTAAGGTACGAATTAAAAGAACATTTAAAAAAATACGCAATAATAATAAACAAAAATAAAAATATTTTACCTTAATAAATTAAAATAAATACCTTATTTTAGAAACGTTTTCGGACATAGTCCGTCATCATCTCACAATACAGAGTACACTCAAATAGGAACTAAAATCACACCGTGAGTTGTTTACTTTATATTGTTAGCTAATGACGGGTTATGCCCGAAAACGTTAAAGATATTTATTTTAATTTATTAAAATAAATTATTTTATGCTTATTTTAATTCGTTAATATGGGTAATTTTTTAATTGTATATTTATAAATATTGATAAACCGGCTATTATTTAAAAGCGCATTATGTAGCGAACGAACGTGGTTCAAGATATTCGAGTCATTTTTTATTATTTTTTTAAAATGAAAAATTATTTCTTCAGTGAAATTTAAGTCAACGCTGCTACCCTATCATTTAGGCTAATTTATGAATTTTCTCGTCATTTCCAATTTGAATATACTTCATACATTTGCCTTTTGTTTCGGTATAATTCATCTTACAAGTTGACAACAATAAAACGCATTCCTCTGTATCTAGATAAAATCAACAACGAGGCGAAAGTTTATCCTATGCTACTAACTATGCATGGCTTCGATGTTGCCATTATTAATGAGTCAATACGGTATGCACATGTAAACAAAAGCGTTTCGCTCCGACCACCACTGGTTAAGCATGTGTCAACGGAAAAGAAATATACGACGGAATAAGTGACTGGAAATCGTGCCGATGAAAACGGGATGAGAAGGATTGCGGGCAGAATATAGGAAACGGGCCAAGCGTAAATGGCAAAATTAAAAATTCCAAAAATGCACAACGGCGGTGGAGATTACAATTAATGCGGTAAATGAGTTGATATTGAATCTGACTATGATTATCTTCGTTCTCAGAATTTCAGCCGGAATAAACTTATTAAATAGGCTCTTGGCGTGGCGTAAGTCACTGTTTCAGACAAGTTCAAAGTTCCAAATAATAACTGGGGCAAGTTCGCCTTCTGCGGAGTTTTACTATGTTCACTTTCAGCTAAAGTTGACGCGCATTTGGAAGACTGGCGCGTTCCTTCAATGAATAAAATTCAAACTGGAAACGGCAAATTAATCACGAGCAACTTCAATTTTCGCCTTTTAAGTGAAAACAGGCCGAGTCGAAATTTTTCCAAAAAAAAAAAAAAGAAAAAAAAATCAGATGAACGCTTTGCATACATTTTGAAATAGGCAAGCTAAATACGAAAAGGAACTGCCTTGTTTTCTTCCTTTTTCATTTTCCCTTTCGCACCCTATTCGACGTAATGCGGTAGAGCAGCCTTGAAAATTTAAAAACAAAGAAGTTGAAAATTACCTAATTTCGTTAGAACCGAAAACTTTTTCTCTTAACGCCGCAAGAATAAATATACGAAACAAACTTCTTCTGCCATATTAACCGAACGTTAGCCAGCATCTCAGATTATGGACTTCCTAGTTCTTTCACTTTGAACTAAGAAAAATGACAGAAAACGGCGAATGAACTTTTTTTGCTGGTTCTTCCGTGGATCCTTCCAAAAGATTTATAATCGTTAAATAATTTCTGAGCATCGTCGTTACCTTCCAACGTGTCTGCCTCTTTTCTATTTGCATTTCGTTGACAGCTACCGGGGATACGTAGTAATTTCTCCATTAGTCGTACACTAAAAGAGTAAATAAGGGCATCGCAGCAACTGAACCCCTGCGGATCTTCGCCACAAAAGAGAAGCTCCTGTTCGTTTACCTTTGTACTTTCTTTGACAGGTGACAAAATACACCGCTGAATGGTCGACGCCAAATAAATTCCGTTCGATCTCGCCGGCCATAAAGATTCGTTCCAAATCTGCAGGCCCCTATGCATGCTTCACTCCAAACCCCCTACCAATGGCAAAACAAGTCTTTACTCGTCCTACTTACGACACGTTCGTCGTTTCGATTTTCACTTCCTCGGTTCAAATAGCTAATTCTGATGAATTGTTTTGTAATGCGCCGCCATATTGGTTATTCTTTATTATATTTTATTTTTATTTACAAATTCTTTTAATTTGTGTAATATACATTTTTGGAAGATTTTACTAAAATTTGGATTATAACAAAACTGCTCTATACGAGCTAAACGTCTTTGGGTCTTTACCGGTTTTTCGTAATATCACTATCCTCATTATTTTCCACCTTTCACGGTAATAATTATAATAAAATAATTAATTAATTAATTTAGTTATTACTCCTGGATATTTATCATTAAAGTTCTATTTAAGAATCTATTTGAAATTTCACCCACTCCTGTTGATATTTTATTTTTAAGATTTCCAACAATACCACTAATTTCCTCTTTATGAACACCATTATTTACGTTGTTATTCTGATTATTTACAATTTATACTTTGAATGGTTTGGATGTTGCATATATGGTAATTTAGGGCTTAATAATTCTACTTAATCACTGTCTGAATAAGCACAATTATCTAACGTAGGTATGTTAAAATTGTTATTTTTATTCATTAAAATTTTATACCTTAACCCAAATACCGATTTATTGTTTAATAGTTTTCTCCAAACTTGCATGTTTGTTAATTTCATTTTATACTTACATTGTTTAAATTTATCCTTGTAATTATCATAATATATTGTTTTTAAATATGTGTTCTTACAGGTTTTATATTTCTTATATAATTTATTCACAATATATTTTTGGTTTTGTGAGTTTGCATTCCACCAAAAAAAAACTGTAGATTTTTTTTTTTAAATTATATTCGACTGATGTAATACTGCACTTACGTACTTCTGAAATTTATCTAACCAATTTTCAGTGGAGTTCGTAGAATTATATGATACTCTTTTAAGTCTATTGTATGTGAAAATTTATGATAGTTTATTGCTGTAACATATTCCTTGTTTCCCTTATGTATTAGTTGAAAATCAAACAGTATATAACTGTGGTCCACTACAGTTAATTTCACGGGATACCATCCAGTAGCTAATTAGATGAGCAATATTATTCGTAATAAGCGTTAAATCGATCATACTACGGTAATTATTTCTTTTGAAAAAAAAAATAATATATATATGTATATATATATATATATATTTTTTTTTAAATATTTAATAGTGTTAAATCATGGTTATGTATTAATTATGATAAAAATAAACTTTAACACTTTTACACTTTTGTAACAATTGTATAATTTTTTAAAACCCCGACGCGTTTCGAAGCAAACACTTCATGTTCACATAGTTGCTCCCGTGAACATGAAGTGTTTGCTTCGAAACGCGTCGGGGTTTTAAAAAATTATACAATTGTTTTTTTTTTTTTTTTTTTTTTTTTTTTTTTTTTTCTAAGCCACCCCGGTCTGTTGACCACAATTGGCTAGGCTAACAGCTTAATTATAGGTTAAACTTAAGTAATAATTACAGTTTTATATGCCTGTTTCCCTTGAAAAAGGACATAAATAATAGTATTACAACCTTAAAGTGCGTAAAGTACGTAAAATAAGTAGATAAGCCAAGATAACAAATAGTAAAATCTAGTACAAAACAAAAAGAGAAAATAGCCAGCTTATTAACAAATAGTAGAATCTAGTACAAGACAAAAAGAGAAAATAGCCAGCTTATATATGCTGTGTCTCTAAGAGTAATCAGGATCTTCTTAACCTGGGTCCAGGATGTCTCTGGTCCATACTCTTTTAAGCCTTCTCGCTTGAATGTTTCTATGATGCATGCTGGCAATTGCAATGTTTTCACTGTCCCTCAGCTTATTGAAAAATTTCCTATACTGCTCTTTATAATATTCATGCGTGTATGGTATCCTCAGATCGCTATGGAGAGTCCTATTGGAGACAAAATAAGGAGCGTCGGCTATCTGCCTGAGTATCCTGGACTGCATCTGCTGGATTTGGTTGAAATGGCTCCTGCTTGTAGCGCCATAGACTTCAATGCTGTACCTCCAGATTGGTGCCAGGATTGCGGAGTATATTAGCCGTTTACATGGCAAGTTTAGTTTAGATTTCCTACCGATTAATTGAGAGAGCAGCCTGTTCCTTGATTGGATGCGTTGTTTAGTATATGATACGTGGGCAGACCAGGTTAGCCTGCGATCTAAAACGAGGCCAAGATATTTGACCGTATTGCTCTAAGTTAGAAAGTTGTTGTTGATTTTAACTTTTGGGCATGTTCGCCTGTTTAAGGTAAATGTAATCTGCTGACTTTTACTGTGGTTGACTTTAATTTTCCATTTTACGGCCCAACTCTGAATCTTGTCCAAGTGTTCTTGGATTAACAAGGAAGCACAATTTGGGTCCTCATGAGCAGCTAAGATACAAATGTCATCAGCGAATGAAGCTGTAATAGTTGTCTTCAATACAGGAAGATCGGCCGTGTACAGACAGTACAACAACGGCCCAAGTATGCTTCCTTGCGGCACCGACGCACCAATAGGTTTTGGAGCAGACATAGCAGAGTTCACCTTAACTTGAAAGGATCTGTTCGACAAGTATGATTTCAAGACTGCAAATATGTCGTTAGGAAGAATGCTTCTAATTTTGTAGAGGAGTCCATTATGCCAAACTCGATCAAAGGCCTGCTCCAGATCGAGGAAGACCGCATTGCAATATTGTCCTTTTTCGAATACCGTAGCTATTCTATCTGTTATTCTGTGAACCTGTTGGATGGCTGAATGTCCAGTGCGAAAACCAAACTGATGATGAGGAATAACGCTGTTGACTGAGGGAGCCTTGAGGATTCTGTCCTGTAAAAGCATTTCAAGTATTTTTGAAAATGCGTTTAATAGGCTGATTGGCCTATAAGACGAAGGAAGAGATGGACTTTTCTTCGGCTTAAGAATTAGTTGGATAACGGACTCTTTCCAAGTTTTAGGAAAATATCCCAATCTTAATACTGCATTGTATATGTATGTCAGAAAAGTAATGCTCTTCTTAGGTAGCTTTTTGACTATTTCGTAGGTGATTAAATCTTTCCCCGGAGCTTTCTTTGATGATAGGTGGGCTATTTTATTCGCTACTTCCTTGGGAGATATATGTTTAGATGGTAGCGTTAGCTGACGTGGTGATTCCAGATAGTTCATTACTAATTCATCATTTGAATCATCATTTAGATCGTCAAACGGCTGAAAAATATGAAATAGATGGTCGCTGAACACTTCAGCTTTTTCGGTATTGGTTTTAGCCCATTCTCC
Organism: Icerya purchasi; assembly: GCA_039619475.1. Taxonomy (NCBI): domain Eukaryota; kingdom Metazoa; phylum Arthropoda; class Insecta; order Hemiptera; family Monophlebidae; genus Icerya; species Icerya purchasi. The sequence continues at coordinate 475,852,544 of CM077116.1, read as the reverse complement.
ATTGCGCTTCCGCACGAAGTGGAGTTTCTCTTTCTTTTGGAGGAAGGATTTGGTTACTTTCCATATTGATTTATCTTCAGGGTTTAATTGAGAGAAAAACTGCTCGTATCTGTAGCTTCTGTATTGCGTTATCTGCTCACGTAATTGTTTGTGTAACGCATTATAAACTTTTTTAAGCGACTTCCTTCTGTTGCGCTGCCACTGCACCCTAGCATTTCTTGTTATCTGTATCAATTCTCTCACTTTAAAAGGAATATAGAACGAGTGTTCGCGCTGAGTTTCTCGATGTTTAGGATAGGTTGTAGATTTGTAAGTGGCAGCGTGTATATTTTTTGTAAAATTTGATATTGCTTCGTCTAGCTCATCAGGAGATTTTAAGCGTATATTGAGGTTCGTATTAAGTTCCATATATTTTGAAAATTCAATCCAATCTGTACTCCTGTTCGTTAGATAGGTTCGTGGTGTTGTTTCAATTGGTTCCAGTGAAAGGCATGCCAATACTGGGGCGTGGTCAGAACCGAGCAGGGGAACTGCTTTACATATCTTATTGACATTTTGCATGTTTTTCATGATAAAGAAATCCAGTACGCTTGGCGTTCGATTTATATGACTTGGCCAGTAGGTGGGTTCGTTTGGCGATAAAATTGAGAGGCCGCTCTGCTGAACTAGCTTTTCAATCATTCTTCCTCTTGAGTTACTTTTTTGGCAGTTCCACCTAGGACTAGTAGCATTGTAATCTCCTCCTACGATTGTATTAGTCCCCAGACTAGTAATTAGTGTTTTCATTCTTTCTTTTGGTAGAATAACATTAGGATGACAATATATGGAGGCGACAGTAAAATCGAAAAGCAGCGTTTGAATGTTTACGGCTTGTAGTTGGTATGCGAAGGAAGCTTCTGCATATACTTCGTGATGATTAATTCTGTCTCTTACTAGAACCGCTACTCCCCCGTGTGCCTTTCCATCGGGATGGGAGGTGCAGTATGCGGTATAACCTGCAATATTGAGACTGACGTTTGATTTCAGGTGTGATTCGCAGAGAAGTGCTATGTCAATTCTGTGTGATTGTAAAAATAATTCTAATTCCGCTTTTTTAGTAATAATACCGTTACAGTTCCAGAGCATAACTGTCAGAGACGTATTTGTTATATCGTTGCGTGACATTAAAGGAGTTTTTCTAATAATTTATTTAAAATAGCAAATAGAGGATTTACTATGGCTTTGAAATCATTTAGCATTTTGTCCATTGAGTCTAACATCTTAGTTGTTAGTACTTCTAAGGGGTCCATATTTTGTGTATTTTTTGTTGGGAGCCCAGTGACGTTATCTGTGAATTTTATGTTCTGCGTCTCGTTGAGTCTTGTATTATTGTTAATCCATGGGTTGCTGGAACGGAAATTACTAACCGGTAACGGGGGAAAATCAGCCTGTTTAAGGTTTACATTTTTCATTGTAGGATTAACAGTACGCATAATCCTTTCCTTAACTTCTCGTTTATATTCGGGACATCCTCTGTAGCTGGCAGGATGGTTGCCATTACATAGAGCGCAAGTAGGCTTGATTTCCAGCGACTTCTGGCATAGTTTGGTGTCGTGTTTACCTCCACATTTTACGCATCTGTGAGGTAAGTAACAATAATTTTGTGAATGACCATAAAGCTGGCACCTTTTGCACTGAATCAGTTGTTTTTTGGAGTTTGCTTCTTCGACTACCACCTTTGTGTGTAACAAACTCACCAACGTGAATATGTCGTGATTGTTAGGTGCCGGGTGTAAATCTATAAAATGCATAGGCAGCTGTGTCTTATATTTTGGGTGTATGACGTTAGTGACGTTCTTAATTTTAAAGCCTTTACTTTCAAGTTCAGTGCTAATTTCCTTAACGTCTGTTGATGGATGAAGGTTTTTAAGTATTACCCTAAAAGGTTTATCTTCCCATAGCTGGTAGGTAAAAAAATAATACCTTCGTGCTTGTAATGTTTTAATAATTTTTCTGTAGCTATCTACGTTCTCAGGGTTAATAGTTACTCCTGTACGAGTAGATTTTAACATAAATTTGATGTCTTTGTCTGCTAGCAAATCATTACGTAAGGTCGATATATTAGTGATATTTTTCACTAGTATTGGAGGTATTTTTTTTATTCCTCAAAGAGTCGGGATGTTCGTTAGCATTTGGTTTTACTGTCTCTACATTAGCGATTTCAGTATACCTTTGATGATTATTTTCGTCGCATTCAATACTGCTATCCTCGTCCTTTAAAAATTTGAATATATTACGATTTGAACGAGCAGCCTCGTATCGATTTCCTTCGGAAGTATAAGCTGCGGTTTTTTTAATTTTGAAGGTTCGCTTAGGTGTTCGCCATTCATCTCCTTCACTATTTTCAGGGTTCGATAACTGCCTCTTGATATTATGTTCACTTTTAGTCTTTATTATTTTTATAGGGCTAACCCGTTTATGTGTGTAAGAAGTGGAAGCGGTAGCATGTTCACTGACCGCCGGTGTTGTTGACGTCATTAATGTAATTTCAACACTTCGAACTTGGCTATGATTTTCCTTGCCTTTAACTTTTCTATTGGTTATACTACTAGATCGCTTTCAGTATGAGAATAATTTAAATACGCTAAAACTTGTACTAGTGATCTAGCCAAGATATATTTCTCTTAAACGATAAATTAACGATGGATAAATGGCTGCACTGATCGCACGCACTTGCGAGGTGCGTGCGCATAATACGCTTATCAGTTCGCTGAAACGCCGAACAATAAGAGAAGCTACACGTAAAACAAATAATTTAATTTAACGATCTCACCGAGCTAATCCGGAACAAAAGAGCACAGCGCGAACGAACTTATCTAAACACAAACTTTTTTTTTTCTATACAATTGTTACAAAAGTGTAAAAGTGTTAAAGTTTATTTTTATCATAATTAAAAAATGTTAACAATGAGTAATAATAACAAATACAGTTATGTATTAAGTTGCATACTTCTTTTCCTCTCGAATTATTTACCTTATCACATAGTAAGTGTCTAGAATTGAAATCTCCTAATAATATTAATTTAATTTAATTATTATTTCCGATATATACATCCAACAACTGAAAATAATGATATACGTTATTTGGAGGTGTGTATGTTGATATGAAATATACTTTATTTGTATTACTAAAATATTGCATTCATTATGTGTATGTAAATAGTTTATTGGCGTGCTTACACGATAAATAATTTGCAATTTGTTATCTATAATAGTTTCATAATTGGGGTGGGTCTTCTTATATTTCGTTAGCTCGATTTCAAGCGTCGAGACTACCTATCTGTACAATCTAGCTATACAGACTAGGTAGCGTTCTTGGCAATTGCTATATTTAATGCTAGTGTACACGGAAGACTACATTCGGTACTGATTAGTAATCGTTTGATTTATCGGTATACAAGTGCAGTCCCGGTGTGTGTCTGCTATGTACTGAACTAGCGTACATATGATGGTGGATTGCCATTGTCTTCCACGAATTCGTACATACCACTGTGTCTATCACTAATGAAAATAACATCAATGTTTTTCGTAATTATATTACTTACAATTAGTAAGATTCTCTTGCCACCCTACAGTGATTTTCGTTGTATTATAATATCTTAACTATCCTTTTGTTTTTTTTTCTATTTTTTTTTTATTTGGTTTTATTTGTTTTTCCATTATTATTTTCACTTTTAATTTTATTTATTATTTCAGTAAGTTTTATTTTGATTGGTCTATCAATTATACTTTCATGTATATATTGTAATTGGGCGATAAGTGCATATATATATATTAATCTGCTCTAATTGGAATAAGTTTTTAATGGTATTAGTTACCGGTTCATTTTTATTTATATTTCTAATTAATTGTAATATCTGTTTAAGAAATATTTTTATAATTATATATATATATATATATATATATATGTATATATGTGTATATATATATATATATATAAACTCGGCCACTTTGGCCTCGCAAGGGGCTGTGCCCCTTGACCCCTCCTGCTTTCATTTCTATACTTTGTATAAAATGATCAAAATTTACAACGTAATTCACAAAAAAAAATAACATATAGTCACAAAAATCCTATCCTAACATTTAATTAACTTTAATTATATAAAACTAAGACATTGTTTCGTTACATTTTTCGTTACATATTTTGTTACATAAAACTGTGACATTTTTTAAATAACAATAACAAAAATCCTATAAAATATAACAACGTTACATAAAATTGGGACATTTTTTCGGATGGAGGGTAGCATAAGAATTACGTTGTAATTAATACAATACAATATTTTAACACTACAATAAAAATAAATAAAAAATAGTCGTTTCCATAGAATTCATAAAAACTTTGATTTTCTTTTCTTTTGTCAAAAATTGAAAAGAAATAAATTTATTCTGAATTTCGGTCCGTTTATTTTAAGCAGTTATGATTTCGCAGACATTTCGGAGGGGGTTTGAACCCGGAAAACCCCCCTCGCATACGGCCCTGATAAGAGGAATATATTCGGTATCTTATCCACTTCTTCGATAATGTTACACTGATAGCGATTTCATCACGTTAAACGTACACTATGCAACCAAACACATTGGTCACCATTCCAATGATAATGTTCTACTTATGTTGCAATCAAAACAAAAATGTGTTAATCATTTTCTGCATTTAAGGAGTTACGGATGAGAGTGCATAATGTAACAGAATAGCGGAAGTGGTTGCATTTCAGCAAAAAAAAAAAAAGGCGGAATTAATCAGTGGCTCGGAAATTCATGTATCACCGATTATTTTTAGGCCAGTGACCCTTTCAGCGATGCTTATTTTTAATTGGCTATAAATATATATTTACACGGACGTAATTTTATGTTATACTTTGCTAGTTTCGTTAAAAATTAGTTTTAAGTAATTCTACGCTTCATTATTAAATTTTTCGCAATTTTTACACGCCTACGCGTTACTTATGCGCCATTTTCGGTACATTAAAAGTATTTCCGTTTAAATAAGAGAAATATTTCCTTTCTCTCGCCTCAAAAATGATGGTGGTGGGGCAGGGCAGTCAACGCTGAGATTAATGCATGCGACAAGAACTATAGGTAATGGTGTATAAAAAAAATGATAAATAAATCGAATTAACCGTTCTTGTCTTCTGAAGGCATTTATGTAGGCGAGACGTTCGAAATGATTTATTTCTTGAAATAATGTAGAAATTTAATAATCCGAATATTATTCGTTAATACGTAGAAGAAATTTAAATGTGAAATTAACCGAGTCTAAATTTAGAACTGAAAATGAGAGACCGAGCGATGGTAATAACTTTTTCTACTTTTTCTGAAATTTATCCGCTATTCATAAACCGCGGACAAGAACGATAACGAAAAGAAACGAATTTCAAAAAGAAACCTGGAAGAAAAATGAAAGTTTTTTCGACTTGTTTTTCGGTAATTTTTTTTTAATTTTGCGTCGTTCGAAAACAATTAATACGCAGAAACAACTGGAGCGAGTGTAAATTTTTGATTTATTTTCTCGCGTTATCTCGGCCTTCAAATGCTGTTTTCTAAATTAGGCGTGAAGAGTTGCTTTTGCGAGAGAAATGTTCGCTTTTGATTTTTCGCCGGAAAATCTGTCATAATAATCTCGCACAGACGCAATGGCGCTGTTTTTAATATATCTCAAATAAACTTCTCTGCCTCTTTCACAGCACTGATCGTTTCGATACCGGGTCAGTTTTCTTTCTGGTCACTTAACCTAATCATTCTGTATATATTATTAATAGATAGAGCGAGAGAAGCAGAGTGAAAAAAAAAAAGTAATCATGATAAATTAACAAATTTTCCAAAATAGCGAGCCCATTTTCCAGCCACCTCCGGTAATGAATTCTCGAGAAAGTATAGTGCTACGTAATTGTACATAATTATTGTAAATTGTGTATTCGAGAAAATTTTATGCTCTACCCTTTCTCACCGCATTAAAAACACAAATTTACAAAAAACAATACCAGCGCGCCTTAATTCACAGAGTTCTATGTGGACCGGCATACTAATTTTTTTTAAATCATCTTTTACGATAAAAGTTGAAACACACGGACAATTTACAGAGCCACAAAAATGTTGTTGTTGAGAAATATAATTTATTAAAAAAATCAATGCGCATATAAACTAGAAAAAAAAAAAATATATATACAAAAAAGCTAACGAATGATAAATGCAGTTTTTGGAAAAAACTTATTTATTGCGACGGTTTCTGTTCATGATTTCCGTGACAGTTTTTAAAACTTCAATTATTATTCTAGCTAAAATTTTGCAATTAGCTGTTGTACTAAAAATTTAAAATATAAAATTTCGAGTGAATAAAAACTACACGTCCATCATTAGAAAGTTAATTCTTTCGCAAGGAATAAAAATTTATTTCTGTGCCGATCATAGAAATTCGCTGTATTATCTAAACCATTGTTTGCGTTACTTTAAAAAGTTGGTCGTTAGTGATTATCCGTTATTTCGTTAGAAGAAGTTTTATTGCACCTATATGTAAAGGAATAAAGAGAGAAAGAACATTGAAAAATTAAAGGGCAAAGAAATTTTTGAAATGTTTAAAATTTGAAATTTGAAAATATTTATTTACTATTTAACATAAAGCGGTCCCGCTTTTCCACCAGTCGTATCCTTCACTCCGGCTGAATTTTTTGTATTTTTGTATGCCGTCCTGCCATCTAGTGTCGATCATGATTCCTCTGTCCTTCTCGCGGTACCCATTCCGTTATTTATTTGGTCCACCTTTCATCTGTTCTTCGTGATACTTAACCTATACCCAGTTCCATTTCAGCAGGCTACACGTTCAATTACATTCGTCGGTTCAGTTTGGTCCAACATACTGATGATTCCCAGCATCACTCTTTCTTCAGCCCTCCGCGTCACTGCATGTTTCTTAACGACGTACTCCGTAAAGCTCCTTGTTTCTGATCCATATGTGAGCACCGGAAGGATACTTCGACGTCATTATCAGCTAACTGAATTATTCCGGTCGTACTTAAACGAAAGATATTTCTACGTCGAATATATAGTGATGACGAATCAAGTATATATCCGGTTCGAGCAGGCGTTCCTCCGGGGAATGTACTTGGACTGCTTCTCTACCTTATCTACGCAGCGGATATTCCTACTACATCGCACGTTGGTATAGTAATTTTCGCTGATGACACAGCGATCTTGTGTTCAAATAAATGTCCAAAAGTTGCGCGTAAAAATGACTGCAGACAGCAGTCAATAAACTAACATCATAAAGATTAATGAGGGTAAATCATCTCGAGTAGTTTTCACTAACCGAAGAATCGATTCATGCGGAAATATAATCATGAATGGCGTGGAGATTCCTTAGAAAAAAAATCTAAAGTATCTTGGTATTCACCTCGATAAATGGTTAACTTGGAGGAAGCACATTATAACAAAGCGAAATGAGTTGCGGCAACTGTACTGGCCTATGGGTAAGAGATCGATCGTTTCTCTATTGGAAACAATTACTACTTTATAAACAAATGTTTAAACCAGTCTGGCAGTACTACGGCTGTCAATTACGGGGCCATGCCAAAAACAGCAACATTTCAATTATGCGAATAGTACGGAATAAGATACTACGCACGATCATCTCTGCTCTCCATGGTACATAACCAACATCACGAAATCCATGAAGATCTTGCAGTTCAATTTGTAAAAAATGTGAAATGGAAACTGCTGCCCGACGACGATATGCTGCCAGATTCAAAGAACATCCTAATAGTACAACAAGAGAACTGCTGAGTAACCCAAGCGAGGGACGTAGGCTGAATAGGAAACGACCTCAACATCTCTTATAAATTAAAAATGTATAAATAATATGTGCGTATGCGTGACGGTGTATGTGCGTGATGTACGAGGGGTGCGTGTGTGTATGGTATGTATGCATCCGTGAGAATACAACAGTATGTGTGTATGCATTTTGTGTATACATATATAAGTTAATTTTAGCAGCCTTCACTGGGATGGGTCGCTTATTCATGTTATTTTAACTTATTCCCCATAGACTGCCAAATAGTTGACAAGACTAGGTGTAAAATAGCACGATAAAAATAAAAATAAAAAAAAATCATTCAATTTTTTTTACCGCCATGATTATGAACCGCGCTGTCCGAAACTAGTCGGCACAATTTAATTTTAATTTTAATACATTTTATATGTTTGTGTATGTCTATTTTTACTTAATAAAAGTACGTTATTAAATTTCCCATTTCTCTCCGCCTATTCGACAATGTTATAATTCGTCGTGTCAACTAATCCCCAAAAACCGCGGCGAGACAATCGCTTTTCTTGCGCGGTGAATTAAGCAAAATACGCAAATGCACTTTTTAAAAGTACTATTATAGCTCGATAATGTAATCGCAGACTTGGATATTTATTTTACTAAATATACAACAAACAATACTTAAAAATATATTATATAAAAATTTTTCGAAAACTAAAAATAAAATTACTGATTTAAGAATTAATTTATTCAAATTCATTAATTATGTTTTATATATTTTTCAATGTTACCTATATTTTAATTTAATTTTTCTTCTTCTTCTTCGTGCGACCCGATTCGGGTATAGCTTAATCACCATTCATCGTCCGTACCAACTGGCGGAATGAGTCCCGGTCTCTTGCAGCCTGGAATAATTGTTGTACATTTGTGACTCCAGTCCACGCCTTGATATTTTGAAGCCAAGAAATCCTTCTTCTTCCTCGTCATCTTTTCCCTTCTATCGTCCCCATCATTATTATCTGCAGTAGATCATAAGTTGGTCCTCTCATGAAATGTCCAAGGAATTTTGTTTTCCGTTCCTTAATTATATTCATTAATACTAAATCCGTCTTCATTAATCGTAGCACCTCCACATTCTTCATCTTTCTGGTCCATGGTATCCTCCAAATCCGGCGGTAGCACCACATTTCAAATGACGAGATGCGCTTTTCCGTATATGCTTTTAGTGTCCAGGTTTCGCAACCGTATAAGAGCACAGACCACACATAACATCTAATTTAATTTTTACCTTTCGTTTTTAATTATTTATTAACTTTATACATAATTTCGCTGATACATAGACCAACCATTATAATATATCGATCTATAACTTTAATAATGACTAAACAATGTAAATAAATAACACAACAAATTCAGTCCATGAATATGTCTGAAACAGACGAAACCGATCGGACTATTTTTTTTATATATGTATACATATATATTGCGAATTAAATTTTATTTTAATATTTTATATTTTAACGAAAAATCTAATATAAATAACGTCATGTATTTTATGTAAATGTGAATACTTAATTTGTTCGTGTAATAAAATACACAACTCTGTGTAACTGAACTTTACGGTTATTTAAATTATTAAAAGTTCACATTTAAATAAGCGGTTACGGAAGAAATCATACATAAATTTCTGATTATTGTTATTTAATATTTATAAAATGTAGTTTTAGAAAACAGTCAAGGAAAGTGTACAAAAGGAACTACGAATAAGGTGAAAGGGGTAGACTTTTTATTATCTTTTTTTATGGCTTTTATTCGAGACTCGTCGAATACGGACCACATTAACTCGGCGCAAGATTTTCGAAACTTCCAGTAGTAGCATTCGAATTTCCCGTGAACGAGAACGAACGCTACGGTAGCTAGCTGCAGGTGTAAGATAAAAACCATTAAAGGAATCTCGTACAGGAGAAAATTACAGCGAGCGACATAAATAGTAGCGCAGTGGCGCGGGATGACCCGGTCGCAACGGAAGTTGAAAAATCGTGACAGTAAATAACGGTGCTCCATTAATTGCATCTTTTTACCAATTAAATGTCGCTTAATTATTTCATTTGTACACTAAGCTAAAGAGAATAAAAGCAATTTTCATTAGCGCCTAATTGTGGAACTTGATTTTTTTTTCTTTATTATTTCAAAAACTAGTTTAAAAAAATATACACATATATATATCTATATATATATATATATATATATATATATACGAGTATATTAGACACATATAAGGTACCTTCGAAATTTTTAAATGTAACAGTACAGGCCATAATCACATTCTATCAGTTGCGTTAAAAAAATAAATTATATTTGTCTTTCGTAACTTTTAAATATTCCTTTCGTAAATAACCCAGCTTGTTTACGAAAGAGGGAAAGGTTCGAAACATCTTGAAATATATTAAAATGGTCACCTACGATCGAGAACGGTCGGACTCGAAGAAGAAGAAGAAGAACTTTTAAATCAGATATATACGAAAATAACGTAGTAAATTAAGTAAGCTAGGAAGTTAATCGAGAATCTAAAAAAAAAAATAATATATTGCGGCGAACCGCGAGTGCCGAAATATAGTTAGTGTACAGAGTTATTTATTATTTAAAGAGGTTAAAATTGATGTAACGTAAACACTAAAGCTTATTTATATTTATTCTCCATAGCTTGGAAAATTACTACTGTTTTTACGTGTATTTTGGAAGTTTGGTTGAAGTAAAATTTTTTTCTCGATTTAAATATTCGTTCGCAAAAAGTGTAACGTAAATTTAATCGGCTGATGTGGTTTGAATTTGTACGCGGAGGAACAATCTTACGAGTCGAGCAGGGCAAAAACATATGTTACCTAACGCTTTTACAATGGTTATACACGTTCATGTAGGTAGAGGGAACATTTTCTCCGAACACCGTACTAAGCAAAAATTAAATCGAGGTATAGCCTCGGCTCGGTCAGAGATTTTTCCGGAATCTAAAAAATTTAGATATTAAAAAAAAAAAACAATAATTTTTTCTCAGTTTCATCGTGGCTTAAATCATAGTTCCCCATTACCAGTTTCTTTTTGTAAATCTCCTATTCTAAAAAGTAGATGTGCATTAATATAGAAAGACGTTGTTAGCGAATTATCGCAATACATTTCAGCCTGAAATAAGCAAAAATGAATAAAACCATCGTGCTTAGCGTGTGACAAGCTAATTTCGAAGCAAAAAAACTTTCGTCTACATTGCCTGTTTACTTTGTCTTTTTTTTTCCCCTATTGGACACGTCTATAGCAGATCCTAACCCAGAAACAGCGTGAGGAAGAAACATTACTTAAATATAGAAGCTCAGTCAGATGTAGATAAAATAAAAGAACCAAGGATCGGTGCAGTGGAGATTGACGAGAATGATAGGATATAAGAGACGCAATAAGGATTGGCTTAAAAGTAACTGCAGATTAAAATACACAGCGGCACCGTTCATTCAAAGAGGACATTCGGAGAAGATATGATCATGAAGAAAACAATTAGGCGAAAGTTCGAAAAGAAACGGAAAGAACAATATGATTAAGACGTAAATGAATAATAGAAACGATAATGAAACAAAGTGAAGAGGAAAGTTGTAAAACCAAGACCGGATAGGGAGATTAGGATGAATAGAGGTATAAGAAAAGTTGCTTGGAAAAGGAAGAGGCGTAAACGTCTGACCGGAATAACTTTTTACATAGTGCAAGAAAATTAGAAGCAAGAATTTTATAAGGAAAAACAAAAAAGAATGGCGCGAACTTGCAGCAATTTCACTCGAGAAATCTGCCGTTCCATTACCCTCTATTCCCATAAGGCTTTTTTTTTCTTTTTTCTTTTTTTTTTTTTTTAATCCTCATTTCGGACGTTTTCGATGGGGCAAGTTTATTAATAAATTCGATGTACAGGCATATTCAGTGTACTTAATGTTACATGAAAAAGTTGATGATTATAATTTAAAATGATTATATGAAACTGCATTGGTGATGTAGTAACCAGTTGCAATTAATCGCATATAGTAGAATAAGTAATAGAGTTACAGATTATATACAGCATGGATGAATATTTCATAATTAAAAGTAAATAAAATAAAGTAAAATAATTAAAAGAAGGGCGATACACAGATTAGTACACAAACCAATTTGAAGTTTACTCATTCACATTCATCAGTGCTGTTATTAACGAAAAACGTTTTTTTCATTATAATATGAAAGAACTTAAGGAAATTATTGCGAATTATTAAAATCTCATCTCTTAGTTCGCTATTAGAGGTAATTTTAAATTGTTTTCTTAAATCAACTAATGCAAAGCAGTTGAATATTATATGATTAATGTCGTCGAGGAGAACATCCTTTTTACAATATTTACAGTTTGCATTATTTTCTAACTTAAACCTATGTAGATATTCCCCAATGGCACCGTGAGAATTTAAGCATTGAAAAAGGTTGTTGTTATAAGTGGATTTTTTTTATCTTTAACTTTTCTTTAATAACTGTGAAGAAATTATATATATATATGTTTTTCGACCAGTGCAGTCTGCGTCCCAGCGAGATTGCCAAATGTTAATTATTTTTGTGTCTATACGATGTTTAAGTAATTTCATAGTAGGTGATTTTCCCAATTTCCTTATAGAATCGTAGTTTTCAATAAATCTCGATGATTTGATTAAACTTAGGTCTTTTACAATTCTGTATTCTTAAACTACTGCATTACCTATTAGAAAGAGGTCTGAAGGTATTATGTTAAAAATGACAGAAGCAGCAGAGGAAGGGGCGGTTCTGTACAAGGAGGCACTGTTTAATAGATATTTCCTTTGATGTTTATTGACTTTATTAAGAATTTTCTTATTAATATATACACAGAAGCTATAATTCCTTGTGGCGCATCCCGTAGGTATTTGGTAATATTCTTTTAAGTGTTTAGATTTTAATACATTTGCTATTCTACTTCTTCCAAGTGAGAAGAAAAGTTCAGCTCGCGGTCTATTACAATTACAAGATACTTTAATTTATTAACTATCTACACAGATTGACCTGAGATAAGTTTTTTAGTCTCCTGATTTTTTCCGATAGACTGCGCTTACCAAATATAATGGATTTACCTTTTTTCAATAGAAAAAGTAAGACCCATTTCTTCCAACTCAAAACTCCAATTTTTAACAAACGTATTCAACTTTTTGTAGGTTAGTTAATTTTTCTAATCGAAATAAAATAGATAAATCATCGGCATATGAGATTATAGCTGTTTCTATATTTAAGAGCTTGCAAAGTTGTTCTGAGCTTTTATGTATTTTTGAGTACGAGATATTCCAGAGAGTTGGCCCCAATACCGCTATTTTCCTTGAACATTTTGAATCACCAATTTGAAGGCAAGCATATCTATCGTCAAAGTAACTGATTACGATATTAATAAGAGAAGGATTTATTTGCTTTTCTTTTAGTATTTTGATTATGGTTGACCGCCTGCAATTATCAAATGCTCCTTTGGAGATGAAAAGAGCAGATGATCCCTCAGACATTATGTTCTTAACCTATGAAAGTAGGTTATACAACAGTCCCTTCCGCTGAGAACAATTTCCTAAAGCCATATTGGTTAGGGTGTAATTTTATCTTCTATTTCTCCGAGTAGATAAAGATTAATTATCCGTTCATTGAGCAAGGAGATGGGTCTATGTGATGTTATGTTTCCCCCGTACGGCTAGGGACTCGGAGCAAATCGATGTGGATAGAATAGAACGAGAGAAGAGTGTAAATAAGGGAAAGTAATGGAGCGAATACGGGGGACAAAAAAGAATTAGCGATGAAAGAGGGGCGAAATGTGAAGTTTAAGGGTACGCAGTGTTTTCCGTTAATTGAAGAAAATAAACTGTTTGTTAAATTTTGTAAATTTTTAAAATGTTCCATCTGTTACAAGATAAAATGTGCGCTACACCCTGAACAAGAATTATAAATTCACGCGCGTGCCGAAGAATTTATCCGGTAAGTAAAGATTCTTCTTACATGTATTATAAACATACGCGCATAAAACCGGCTAATTTTAAAACCGATTAATAAACCGAAAACGAAAAAATTAACATCACTAATATTTGCGCAGTTAATAATTTCGATAGGTAGTGGCCGGAGTCTTTTGAAATGTAGCTGTTATTTAAAGTATAGACAGGGAAAGTTTAGAATAACGAAGGAGTTAAGAATAGAGGCAAAGCATAGCGGGAAAGAACAGAAATTGAATAGGCATACTAGGAGATATTACTAAAAATAGTGCCGGAGGAGAGTGTAGAAGAGTCACGCGAGAAAAAGAAAACAAGATTAGTTGGACGGATTCAAAAATAGAATAAACGAATACAGAATCGGAGGCGCTCAGGAAAGACTGGAGAAAATATTGATGGGGGGATAGTGAGCAATTACTTTTGCGAGCCTGCTTTAGAGCAGAACGAAAACGGCAATGTAGGAAAATCTAGCAAGAGTATGCATCAAATTTTTCTTTCACAGCTTCTTCATCCATGTATATATGTGAAACTATCGAATTATTCACTCGATAATTTAGGTGTTTACACGTTTTTTTTTTCCTTTGTAACCGTCTCCCTTAATTTTTTTTCAGCTTTTTTTAATTTCAATTTTTTTAGTTCCGATTTTTTATTAATTTTAAATTTTTTAATTTTCTCGGGAAAGAAAATTGCTTCCCTAGTGAGAATTTCGTAATTTTTCCTTGCCGATAGCCGCACGTATTTAAAATTTCATCGTAACCAAGCCCAGAAACTTTTCACATTAGAATGTCGACAAGCGAACATCGGCGCGCTCATCTGGCTCCAGTTTCGGGAAATGAATAAATTGATATAGTACAATCTTTATCGTACGGTTTAAAAGCTCATTATATGGAATTCATTCTGCCTTGACATACGCGCTCTGTAAAACTTTCATCTTTACCTAATTTCACGAGTCCGTCAGTGCGAGCAGGTATAAAATTGCACACTAATCTATTTAAAATGACGCTACACACACAGATGATCATTACTCTGATGCAATATCCGAAACACTCGTTACCCCGCTTACTTCGAGTCACTTTGAATGCAGCGATAAAAATTTAACTTGCTACACTTGCCATATTTTGTTCTTGATATTTCGAATTTCAACTGTTTCATTTTCACTCTTGTTTCTAGACTGAAAAATTGTGACATTTGCGCGCCTGTTGATGAATTTTAAAATCCACTAGCTCGCACTGTATTTATAATTTTTTTATTCGCCAATACATTAAAAAATTTTCTCTTATTCCAGTATTGATGGAAATTTTAATATTTACACTGCGAAATTTCGGTACTTTTGCATTAGGAAGAAAAAACTTGTTTCTAACCTTTTGTTCTTTGACTGCACTATACTAGTGTATATCATACACACTCTTTTACACTTGTTCGGTTGTGCAGTCACATCAATTGAGTGATAATTTTTTTCCATTGGGCATAATCGATTTTGAATAATACTCTCCTCTTGCGTTCATACTCCCCTTACGTTCTACCGTTATCCTTTGGCCACTTCTAAGCGCATTTGAATTTAAGCCCTTTTCGTCTCCCTCCACCGCTATTACTCCCGTTGTTCTCTTTATTTGTGCCACAAAAATACATACAGACACAAAAAACGAAAAAACATCTTAATATCAACTAGAACGTATTGCAGCGAACAGTGTGGAACATGAAATACGGAATGCGAAATGTTTGTTTTTTTCAAACTGGCCATTGCGATGAGTTCGTAAATTACTGAATTATTCGTTGTTTTTTTTTGTTTGTTTTTTTTTATAATCGCTGATTTTATTTTTAAACATGAGTAAGTTTATTTAAAAGATTTTTTGTATCGTAAAATTTTATTTTATTTTCTTCCCTGGTACTGGCCCAAAAAAGAAAAAGAAAAAAAAACAGGATCATAATTTATAATTCGAGTTTGTTCACTAAAGTGTTTAAATTAAAAGGCGTAATAAAAAATCAAAAGATAATTTAAGTGCGAGTAAAAACATTTATAAGGAGAACTCAAAAAGCAGCTAAATATTTGAACTTTAAAAATTCTCAATAACCGCGCTGGATGTGTTAAAAATTCGCTTCACGCTGCAGAGGGCAGCTTGTATTTAGACGTGCGGTAATCGATTTCCAAAGTAGGCATTCTAAATTTCACATTCCTCGCAACAATGGACACAACAACGGACCTAATAGCTGTCTGCGTGAAATTTATTAAAAATTACTTCGGTAAATGCAAGATTCGCTGCTATAAATCGTCTAAATATATAAAGTTTCATCGACTAAAGTTGTACCCTCCGAGTATAAACAGTCCGAATAAATATAAAGTTTGTATTAGCCACCTCTTTGATCATTATTAAATGCCAATTTAAATTTGTTTCTCTAACAGCGGAAAATAATGCATCACATCTATCATTTTCAGTTAAAAAGTTTGCTCTTTTTCTTGAAAAAAAATCATTCGGTTTCGTTGTTTAATAGGTACTTTTTTGTTTTCAGAGCTCCAAACATGACGCCATAGATTTCAACGGCTTATTGTTGCGAGAGGACTGACGCGCATTACGCAAAGATCTAAACGGGTTCAGCGATAGCTGGAGCTTCATTGAAACTCGAAGGGTCGCTATGAACAAACTAAAGTGTAACAACTCTGGAAGGAATTTCAAAAAAAAAAAACGACCATCTCCAACTTTTTACATTTTTAGGCAAAAATAACAGATATTTAAAGTTTAGTAACACTTTCTTCCATTAATATTCTTGGCGAGATGGCACGATATGGCCTGGTGATCTAGAAAATTTTGAGAAACCAAGAGCCTGTAAATATTTAAAAAATTATTATTACTTAGCAGCTAAAATTCTGAGTGAAGAGTACTTTGACAAATTCAGATATATTGTGTGATTATAACTAATATGTATAATTTAATAGAAGGCGGTTACCGCGAATCGTGTTACAAATGCTTCAAAAGTCTCACTAATAATCGCTCTTACCGCAAGTGGATTAAAAGTGTTAAAGCTTTTCGAGGCTTATTTAAATATCTATCTAGAAATTAACGGTTCCTCAGGCACCATATTAGGTATTCTTTCGAAACATTTTTATTTCCTTATTGTCCATCATGTCCCGAGTTCTTCCCTGCCATCAGCAAACCTCTTAATGTTAAAACTTTTCAGAAACTATTTCCTAAATTTTCTCTTTTTCCATCGAGTTGTTTTCGTTCTTCATTTAACGCGCGCTCTTTCAAAAAATCGACCTTCGTTAAAGATAATGTTATCGTTAATAACCTCACTTCAATTCCTACCATTTCCAGCTCTACCACCTTAGTTGTTCTAAATGTTGCATCCTCCTCAGTTGCTTCCCCGTTAATCAAAAACATTTACAAACCCATAATGAATCTACTTCATTTAAAACGACATTACTGCTACTTTACATCTTGCTTTGTTGCACTCTCGCAAACTTGTGCGGTTCCTTTCTAATAATATCCGTATCCGCTAAAAACATATAAAATGGTTACGGAAGGAAAGTAGGAAATAAGTTTCGGGGCTAAAATATTTTCTCCGCTGCATACCTTATTTTCTGTTTGCTTCCTTGTGTATCCTCCGCTATCAACTCAATCTTTCACTTTTATTTCTCCATTGTGACACATATTATTAATCAGTTGCACAAAATATGTCACCACAGTTTTAGATTCAATGATTTGTTTTTGGGCTGCTGGTCAATCTGAATTTTGCTTGAATTTCGAGACACCGATACTTATTTACGATTCAAAGAAAAAATCAGAAAAAAAAAACAAAACAAACAAACAGAAAGTTCACTACACCGCAGATCGCATAAGCAGCAAAAATATTATAAATACATAAATTTTAAAACTTATTTTTGGCCGGGTTCATGTAAAATAAAAATTTTAAATTAGGCATTTTTACTTCTAAATTCGATTTTAAAAAAGTTTTCTCGGTTTCAAAATTTCAACGACAATTTGACCTTCTTTTCTACATCCAGTCAAAAAATAAATAAATAAATAACCATTACTGAACGGTCTGTTTTCAAGCATGGTGGTGTAAAGGATATCCACATTCATTATTATTAATTATTATTATCGTAGTTCGTTAGACAGTGATGTGCCCAGATTCGAATCCAGTTGTACTGTAACTTTACAAAATTTCAATTGCACTGTATTAATGTCCATAGTTGATGCGTCCAAAATAACAAAAAAAAAAATAATAAAATTAATAATAATATTAATTATTATTATCGTGTTCGGCCGTGTTTTACTTAGCCCTTTTTTAAGTTTAAATTTCACGTTTCTTGTAAGATTGCTGTTTACATAATTGTTGAAGGATTTCACTAGTTTCAGTGTTTTTTCCGGCGCTAATTTCGGAATCAGCATAACGTTATCAGTTCGGCAACCACAAGGGTTTTTGTAAGGGGCCAGCTTCCGTGGCATAGTTGGTTTGGTTAATGATGTTTCGTTCGGGTAGAATATCTCGTTGTCGCACATTGAAAGTTCTGAAAATTTCACTTGCGATCGGTTTATGTCTATAGTTGACCCCCCCCCCCCCAAAAAAAAACAAAACAAAACAAAACAAAACCATTTTTGTATATAAAATTTTATATTAAGCTGACGATGTCCCCGATGCTATTGCACATCTATAGCATTATATCAGCCTAGACGAGGAATTACATGTCAAAAGTAAATAAAGCTGTAATGTGCTTATTGTCAGGTCGTAGAGAAAAACAAGACCGACTCGTCTTCTGACTGCAGCGTCGTTGCTACACGGACGGGTATTTCAGAATCATCGCTCAGACGGATTACCAACGAGTTGCGTGCGTCGAACGAGCGGCGATATTCGGGATGCAGGCGTTATTCAATGCGCGAATAAATGCTGTCTGCGAGTGCAGCTACAACGCAAAAGGATAGCGCTCTACGTCGCAAAAATGCCGAATTGCATACACGTGTTGATCAACTCGAGTAATACATACGTGAAGTTATCGTCTCGAATATTACCACAGCGCCTGGGGAAAAAGTCTTGGACAGGATGGCGTTAAACTAAGCATGTTACAGCCGTTAGGGATATTGACGCTTGTCATCGTCCACCGAAATTTCCCTAATCCGGCATTGCCTAACATCGTTTTTAAATTTTGTCGCCGAGTGATTAAAGTGGACCTAATAAAAAAGGAGCCGTTAAATACCACTAAAACTTACAAACATAGACTTATCTGCGGAATTGCAAATTTATGTGAATCAGCATTCAACTAGCATAAATGTCCGACTGTTTTCTGCTGCCAGGAACCCAATTCGATGGAAGTGTGTCTGAGTATTTGTCGCTGGGTTCGGAAAGGAAAACTGTAGACAAAGATTTTCGTTCTATACGGATCATCTATAAAGATTAGATTTCAGCATTGTAAAACTTTAAATGACTCTCTGTTGTATTTCCCATATTTTCTTATTTATCGGTATACTCGTTTCTGGTTACGTATGTAAATACAGAAAGTTCCAAAAATAGTCGAAAATCGTTGAAAAGGAATGTGATTTTTTATTTATAAATGAACAAGCAATGAGATTTATTAATAAAAAAAATAAATGTTACAGACTCGTCCGGTGTATCTAACATAACACATAATAATGAAATTTAAAAATTAAATAAAGCAACACAGACTTTGATAAAAATAAAATATCAGTTTAAAAAAACAGGCAAACAAAAATATTCGGAAATCTAAAATTCGCGCCAATTTACATAAATAGAATAAAATTAAAGTCAAACTTCGACGTTAATACTTTGTATGTTTACACATTTAGAGCTCTGATAACGGCTTCCAAACGATCAGGCATCGACGAAACTAACTTATTCAGGTAATCTGACGGAATTTGTTCCCATGCTTCCCTAAGACGTTCTTTTAATTGATTTTTATTCGAAATAGGGGCTTCGTGCACTTGTCTATCTAAGTAATACCACAAATTCTCAATCGGGTGGCAATCAGGTGATTTCGGAGACATTTCCAACACTTTCGGACACAGTTATAAAATAACCATATTATCGTGTCTTTCGAGCTTTGTGTTTCGGATTATTATCCTGGTAAAATTTAAATGACTTCGATATACCTAATTTGAGCAAGATTGTTTTTTAAAATATCAATGTACACCCTGTCAAGAAAGTATCGGGAATTGTCAATTTAAATCTCCCGGGTAATAGCTAGGCAGATAATTTTTTTTTTCCAGGTTGGTACAACTGTTTTGTATTATGATGCCTATTTTTAGCGCGATCTGTCAACCAGTGTGTTTACAGCAGCTGTTAAAATCAGTCGACCTTGAAGTGTTTTGTCGAAGTTTTACAATGAGTGAAAATATTGAACAACGTACTTGTGTTAAATTCTGTGTTTCGAACGAAATTTCTTGTGCCGATACACTGAAAATGTTACAGAAGGCTTTTGGTGAATCTGCTTTATCAAAAACGCGGGTTTACGAGTGGTACAGAGCGTTCAAGGATGGTCGGGAGACGGTCGAAGACATGCCTCGCTCTGGACGGCCTTCAACGAGTGTGACCGATGATAACGTCGATAAAATCAAGGAAATCGTTGCTGAAAATTGTCATGTGAGCTTGAGAGAGATGGCTCATGGATTGGGCATGTCACACGAGAGCGTACGTACGATTGTGCACGAAAAATTGGGTATGCAACGCGTTGCAGCTCGGCTTGTTCCGAAAGACCTGAATTTCTTTCAAAAAAAGTACCGAGAACAGGTAGCTGCAGACATGCTGGATCGAGCCAATTTGGATCCTACCTTCTTGGAAAAGATAATTACTGGTGACGAGACATGGGTGTACGAGTACGACACGCTTACGAACCAGCAATCGTCCGAATGGCGGCCAATTGGCGCGCCAAAGCCGAAAAAACCTCGCCAAAGCCGATCGAAAGTGAAGATCATGTTGATTGTTTTCTTCGATATTCGAGGCGTGGTACACTATGAATATGTGCCAGCCGGACAGACAGTCACCAAAGAGTTTTACTTAAGTGTTTTGAGACGTTTGAGAGAGGCTATCCGTCGTAAACGTAACGATTTGTGGGTCGACAATTCTTGGATTCTCCATCACGATAATACGCCGTCTCACAAAGCCATAATTGTGAATGAGTTTTTGGCCAAACACTCGGTAAATATCATCGAACAACCGCCGTATTCACCAGATTTAGCACCCTGCGACTTCTTCCTATTCTCAAAACTCAAATTTCCGCTACGGGGAATGCGCTTCGAATCGATTGATGACATCAAGACGAATGCGACGCGAGAGCTAAAGGCCATCCCGGAAACCGCCTATCAGAAGTGCTTTGCCGAGTGGAAAAAGCGTTGGCATATGTGCATCGCTTCGAATGGATGTTATTTTGAAGGTGACAAAATAAATTTGGATGAAAATTAAAAATTGTTCGTTTTATTTAACAATTCCCGATACTTTCTTGACAGGGTGATATATATATATATATATATATATATATATATATCGACATTCATATTACCTTCAATAAAAACCAACGCGCCTACTCCACTTGCCGCAAAACACCCCCAAACTATGAGACTACCGCCGAGGAACTCTCAGTGGAAAATCAGATAGTAATTCGGCTGACGGGATAGAAATAATTTCACAAATGAATAAGTGATAACTCTGCCTTTGGTAACAACACAATCAAAATATCTCTGTTCCTAAGCTAAGTTTCATTCTAAATCTTCGGTATCGTGGATGATTGCATAAACACACAACCTGTCGCCTATTTACAATTAGCATAGTCATCGGTAATTGTTACTGTTAAGCTCGTAAAATAAATGTACAATGACTGAAGTGTCCATAACTAATTTCGGCTGTCAATATGCTTACGCTTTTTCTATTATTGTTGAATTCACACTTAATTCTCATGATGCTTTGCGCAACTTGCGGACTATTGTTTCGTAACTATGAAACACGGTCCTCTTTATATCGTAGCCTTAATAACTTGTTAGTCTCGTCTGATAATGTTTCACTCTTAACTCTTTTTGCACCATGTTTCTTTTTCCAGTACTCTTTCAATACATATTTTTCTTCTTTCTTTAGTTACCCGTTCTCTTTCCTATCTCAACTGCTAGCTTCTTTTCTTTTTCTCACACCTGCTCTCGCTATTCTTTTATAATTCTCCTTCATGAATTTATCATTTAATTTTCTACAATAGAACTGTCATGGTTTCAGAGCTGGCAACGAAAATTCATTACAGTTTATTAAATGCCCGAAAGCAGCAGTGTATTGAACTTAGCTTCGGAAACTTAGCTTCGAATCAACATGAACTGCGATATTAAAGCTCTAAACTAATTACATATTCAAATTAGGCGCTTCATCAGTACGTAGTCAAGGGGATGGACGTCCTGGCCATCTAGACCCCGCTTCCGGTAAAAGGTACTGTTTTTAATTACGAAAGTATTATCGGTAAGCACGCTTTTGTTATAATTAAAATCTTACACAGTCGACAAATAGTTCTGCCTTTGGTTCTTTTTTGTCATCTGTTAAGATCGGTAACGAATGCAATTACTTTTTGAATTTAATTCTTTTATATGACCAAAGTTGATGTCCATTTTATTTCAGAACTTAGTTTCCTATCGGGGTGTATTTTCTACGTTTTTGGTGATCCGTGAAACTTTCATAAACAAAAAAAAGAAAAGAAAATACAATGAAAATTATGTATTTCTAGCGTCATTCGACAATTTATATGGTCGTTTTCGCCACATGCTATGTTCGAGAGAATTCTGTGTAACATAGATACGAATATTTTACGCGTTGTTCAGCAGTGTAGGTAGGAAGTATTTTATGATTATAGTTACGAGTTCGTACGTTGCAAATTCGCCATTTTTAAAATTCTCGACTTTTATTGGTTTTCACTTTTAATAATTTACTTATTTAATATAATTAAAAATCCTGGAATTTGTTTGCAAGAAATTTACCAACTTAAATTTTTCAAGTTAACATTAAATATGTTTTAGTATGTTTTTATTCGTTACGAAGCCGCAAGAACGAACTACAATTAAACGAATGAACTATTTTCCATTTTTCGGAACATTCTCTTCCACTCCTCCTGTAAAATAAGCAGAAGAAAAACTAATCTTGGTTTCATTCATTCATTAACGTGATTTAGAAAAATTGCACGATCTCACACTTGCTTTCGAACGAAGCGCAGTAGTACATAATAGTAGGTCTACCTTTTATATTCTTCTTCTTCGTTAGCCATTATCAGTTCATTGCTGGACGAAGACCTTTCCAAATTTTTTCCAAATTCTGCGATCTTGTGCTTCTTCCTGCCAGTTTGCTCTGAATTTTCGAATTTCAAGGTTGGTTTGCTATCAGGTTTCCATGATGTTGCCACACTTAACCAGCGGTCTTCGTCTCTAGCCACATGTCCGCGCGCCATCTCCATTTACTATTTTTAATGATATATATATATATATATATATATTGTATCTGTCACTTCCGTTGTTTCTCGGATACGCCTTTTCGTCCATTTGTCCTTCAGAGTAATCCCTAACATAGACTTTTCCATTTTTCGTTGATTAATTCTTATTTTTTATTCCATTTCTTTTTTCTTTTTTTTTTTTTTTGTTAATACCCATGTTTCGCTAGCATATGTTAAAACTGGCAGAGCACACACTGGTCAAACACTCTTTTTTTCAGACACTTAAGGGTGTTGTAATATCTCTTGAAGTATATTATTAAGTTTTCGAGAACGCCATCTAGGTTAATTGCATTCTTCTGGATATTTCATCTTCTAAATCGTTTGTTCGTTTAATCAATTGTCATAAATAAATGAATTTATCTACCATTTTCAGTTTCTGTGTGTTTATACGTCACTATATTTATCCATTACAATTGCACATATATTTAGTTTTGTATTTATATTTATTTTAAAACTTATTTCTGCTCATTTACCACTTGTCTGTATCATTATCCCTTGTAATTCTTTCAAAATAGTACAATGTCGTCCGCGTATAAGAGGTATGTTAATATCTCTGACCTGTATACCTGCATTTTCCCACTTAATCGTTCCGATACTGCCTTGAAGTGTTTCGGGGGGACAGCGCATCTCCTTCCCTTATTCCTTTTTTTAGTCGAATGTTTTCTTTTTCATCGCCGCTCTAGCTGTCGCCGTTTCATATATATATATATATTCAATTATTCGTATGTATGTGCTGCTAACTTTTATCCCTTCTAATGCCCGTATTATTGCTTTGGTTTTCAGACAGTCAAACACCTTTTCGAAATCCACGAAGGCCATGATGCACACTGGTATATATTCTGTATTCGTTTGTTTTTTTGGATTATTTGCCTAATAACGTCTCTATATGATTTATTGTACTCCTTCCTTTTCTAAATCGCATCTGTTCGTCTGCATTCTATCAAGTTTTTCCGTTAACCTAATCGTAGTTATTCTTGTAAAGAACTTCAAAATATTCGAGAGGAGGAGGCTAATTAGTCGGTTATCTCTCCTTTATCACCGTTATTTATTATTCCCTCTAAGATCTTGCAAAGGGTATATTAGCTTTGGTATGTTAGAGGTATAATAAAGTGCGCCCCCTAAAGAATCACATATTCGTAAATTAACTACTAATCTTATCTGCAATACATACGAGTAGGATCCCCTCTGAAAAGAAATGCTCTGGTTACGGCACTAACTGTGTCGTATATTAAATTTAATTGTACTTCGTAATAATTACGCTTCAATGTCTGATGCAAATAAATGTAAATTTATAAATAAATAATTAACCTCTTCTATTCATGAGTAATAGGAAAGAAAAAGATCGGAAAGGAAAACGAGGAAGAAGAAATGCAGCTGTGACTTAGTGAAACGCGAATTGACGATTTTCGTTAAAGTTGAAATAGTTTCCTTTTTTTTTCCTTCTTTTTTTATTCTTTTTTCCTGCAAGCAGCAGTTGGCGAAGTAACTTCAGAGAGAAGCAGGAAAATTCGCCAAAACAAAAATAAAACCTGGAAGCGAATTTAGACTTTAAAAGTATTTTCGCATAATGTTAATGTCTTCTTAGTTGCCCAGTTAAATGGAGTACTCGGTGCGATCCCGGTGTCGGTACTCAAAAGGATCTCTTGAACCGTCCAACTCCCAGGAGGAGGTCTAGCAAGTAAAGGATGATTGATGAAATTATTAAGTGCCGTGTATTTTTAAAAGCCGGTAATAACAGTCGCTGCCACAATAATCGCAGCACGCCATTTCCGATTCAACAAAATTTATTGTATAACCTAAACGCATAACCAATTTCCTTTGTCTATAAATTTTCCATTCATATATATAATATATTGTATATTATATATATATATTTTTATATATATATATATATATATATATATATATACATATGTACAAAATTCGAATTGATGTTGAAAAGGCCACTTATTTTCAAAAAGGTTTTTATCCCCCAACATGCTCATAAATATAAATATACATATATATATATATATATAAGTATAAGTATACTATGTGCTAGAAAAGAATGAATAGAGCTGGTAGCAAGTGAAAATTGGGAAATCTGCGACACGGTCTAAGCTCTATACGTGACCCAACTATCAATAATAATCGTGCTTCGGCAGTATCAAGCCAAATTTCGTTCTACCGTTGGCCAGACTAATTTTATTTGTCGGAAAATTTTGTTTAAAAATGCCCATTTATTTTTTACGAAGTGAACGTGAAATTATTGTTGTCGCAAAAAGCAGGGTTAGACAAAAATTTAAAAAGAAAAACAGAGCAAGTAATATTGAAAAAGACACGCGAGAACGTAGAAGCGTACAATATCTACTGGATAACAACAAAATACTGGAAATCTTTATTACTAAGTCAATTTATCAACCAATTTAAAAGCAAATTTAAAATTAAACGTTTAATAAGTTTTTATACGTACTCTAATTCACGATATAGTTTAAAAACAAAAAAAAAAAAACCCAAAGGCTGGGATAGAATATTTAAATATCGGGAAAGAAGGAAGAAAAAAATAAATCATTTGATGAGAAGAATTTTTGCATCCTCTGTTAGATCCGCTGCCTAATCTTACACTGGGAAAATTGTATTGAGAATTTCGTCACTTTGCCCGTTAAGTAGATGTTACAAAGACATTATTAATTGTTCACCGTAATAGCTACCGGTTTAGCTTAATCGAATCGCGAAAAGTTATCAAAACTTGATTAAATGTACATAAATACTCGGAGGTTCAAAAATTAACCTTTAAAATTAACGAATTCCTATGATTAAGATCCGTTCGAGTGTTTAACTTTATCAACCGCGACTGAAACACGGTCGTTTCTCAGTATTTATTTTCAATATTTGATCTTCACTTTAAAATTCATTCGTTGGATGCATTCCTTTGAACAGCCAAATTTGGTCCTACGGTTTTATTTCACATTCCTTACAAACGGCATTCTTGATACCAATTCTCGAATTAAACAAAGAGACTCCTTTTGTTTCTTCTCAAAATTATGGATCTATCTCTTTGATTTCAAAGTATCGGAGAAAATGATGAACAGAGACGCCTCTATTTCTTCTTTAAATCCCAAAAATATCTATTTATTAAAAACACTGATAAAAATGGCTTGGATTTTTCACCCCCGAAAACAAGATGTGTCAAATTCCGTAATCATATTCACTCCAACTCGCAGATATCATCCTCTTCTTAAAACATTTCTTAATCCCACTTATATCCTTTATAAAATTCTTGACTCTATCGTTAGATGAAAGATCGCGCTGTGAGTCACTCACTTATCCATCCTTAAAAATAGGTGTATAAAATCCTTGCCTATACTAAATTATCTGCCCAATTACAGTTATAGATCTAAAACTGCCGATAACAATATGCAAAGCTCTTATCTTAAGTAAATGATCACATATGGCTGCTAGCTATGTTCTTCAGGTAATCTAAAATCCGTTGATCCAATTCGCAATCCTTCGTTACGTATTATACTTGGGCTGCACCAAACATCTCCTTTGTTCGGCGTCTGATTCTTGGCGCATCTTCGTTCTTTATTCTTCGTCCGAAATTATCATATCTTTCGTGATTTCTTTCGTTGTTTCATATTGCACCAATCCTCTACTAATAGTTTCCAAATCTAGTTGTCATCCTTTTCAGACGATCGATCGGTCAAGGAGCTTTTCCTTTTTAAAAGAAATCTAATAATATGAATAAATCGGAGCGCAGCACTCTGAGGGTTTTGTTCAATTTCCATTCACTTTTAATTGACTCGTTTAAAACAACGTGTATTCCTTATCCACGTTTCAGAGGTTATTAAATAAATTCACATTCTTCCCTAACCATATTCACATGTACACCGTCGCTGTTAAAGCAACCTCTCCAAATTCTCCTTCATCAACGGTTTGCATTATGACACGGAAAGCGCAATGTATATTGAACTTCTAAATGTTCCATTTCAACGGAAAAAGGTTTGAGAATTTAATTCGTCTTCAAGCATATTCTCCCACACCACTATCATCCCGAAATGTTCTCCTGATTTCAGACTCCCTTTTCAAAACTATCCAGGCCTCAAACAATATTTAACGGCTAAAATATAAAAGAGGTTATATAATATATCAACTCACGCTATCCAATTTCCACATAACTTTTTTACCCGGTCACGCAGCGGTCCCAGGCAACGAACGAGTGTACTCGGCCGCTAGAAAAAACTTATCTAGTTCGAAGCTTTTAAATGCTCCACCCCCTGAATTAAGATTACCAGTTTATCAAATCCTCTTTTCCGAAGAATGGAATAAACTGTGGTCGGACCAAAAACTGGCTCGATCCATATAAAGTCTAATAAGGGTGGTCACCACTTCCGAACCTTAGGCGAAGAATTCTCAGTTCTACCGAGGTTGCCGTTGGGACATACGGTATTATATACATTGATGTCATTACGCGCAGAATATTTCAATTAATTTGTCGCACCGGTTGTAAAAAAGAATTATTACAATTTGCACGTGAGTCCGGTAATAGGTGCAAAACACGATTGGCAGATTAATTTTTTAGCACGAATGAAACAGAGGAAAATAAACGTGACATGTACACTCGTAAATACATAGGGGTATTGCGACGAAATAAAGAGCAAGCGAAGATTAAAATTGACAATTTTGATACCAGAAGATTTAATAAGAAGAAAGTGAAAAGGAAAGTAAATGAAAAAGGGAACATAAATAGTCGAGAAAAACAAAAAAAGAGCCTATCGATGAAGAAGTTACCAAATATACGACGATGTTTAAATTAGATTAATTGCTAATGCGTATTGGTAAGAATCTGCGTAAGTTTAAAGTACTTTCAAAATGAAGATTATTGAAGAAAGTGGAAGCTGATATATTGGCTAACGGAAAACTAAAGATGAATTATGCCGCAAAGAAAAAAAAAACATTTATTGGCAATAAAAAGAAGTTTACTGTTTTTAAAATTTGCAAACGTATCATCAAAAACATATGCCTGCTGTATGAAGCCGAAACGTGAGATATGATTGTAAACAACAAAACTAAACTGAGGTTGAAACCTAGCGCTGAAGAAGAATGATGAAGATGGACAAAGTCACGGATCAAAATACTTATGACCGAAGGAAATAAACTATTTTTAATGGAGTAAAAGAAATGGAGAGCACTATGACCGCGTACAAATTTTGTAGATTAAAACAGAAAGCACAGACTATTATAATGACATGGAAATTCTCAAAAATTTTCAAGTAAACCCCCCTATATCATTAATGCAATCAACAGTTACTTCGAAAATAGATACGTCGTCCTAGACATCAGTGATTCCGTTGCCAGCAGGAGACTAGAGTACAGGGTTCCCTAGGATTTCCGGTTCGGATGCACACTCTGGAATATTCTATATTTGAGAATACACTGCCCTATGGATGAATTCATGTGCTTTTTGAACAAAAAATACGAATTAATGTCTTATATGTATTTCGTTCGATATTTATAGGCACTGCGACTTCAAACTAATTGAGGCTGTTTGTCAATACCTAGAACAGGTCATTAATAATTTAGGATTAATATTCTCGGTCGCCAAATGCCAATTTTAGTGATCGGAGAATTGTTCAAAAAACTGGATCGCTCAATCTCATCTCTAAGCAGCCCATTTCCCACAGCAGGCAATTAGAGTACCTGCTTACATTTCTACTACATATTGAATGTTTAGGCGAGAAATGCGATAACGTTTACAATAAGCTCAGAAAACTCCAGTCAAACACACCTTTGGCCTTAAATATGGAGAGTGGGTCATCCTGTTCAAAGGTCTGATCCAGTCCCTTTACATGTATGGCTCTGTCATCTATATACATAACAAAAACTTAAATGATGTTGGCAGGCAGAAGAAATTTCTTCTAAATATTTCGTCTTCGTATAGAATCTGTCCCACGTCTGCTACTAATGTCATATTAAACACCTTTACGCTGGACCTTCTTGTCACGGGTGCCTCCATCATCTCTGAATACAGGGTTGCTGCTGAAGATGTATCTCGTGTTGGGAATATCCAGTTCCTAGATACCGACCTTTCCAGTTTGGGTCCTTGTCGAAGTCTTAAAACTTTTAAAAACCTTGTATTAACGGCACACCACTTGCAACAACATACATGTTTTTCCCGAACGTTTTTGACAGATCAAAATTAAAAAAACTTAAAGATTAATTTTTACAATGCGTAAGTGCTCTCGGGGCAAGAAAAATTTGCCTCCTACTTACAATAGATTCTGTCTTTTTGATGGCCCTGAGTGCACTATGTTGTGCACCTCTGGTGTTGAAAATAACATTGCACATCTGTTTCACTGTTCCAGATTCAAGCATCTTCAAATGCAACATTAATAGCTTCCAATCTCTAATCATCACTAAAGAAAATTCTATAAATCTCCTGTTGTATATGAACAAGAAGTTCATAAATGACAACTGATACACTATTAACCCCCCAGACTCGAATTCAATCGTGAAACTGCACGTGTAGCATGGCGTTTTGCTATTTTACGCACTTTCTGTAAATAGCCAAAAGACAATATAAATTCTAATGGTACTTTTGCCAATTTGTGTTTTAATATTCAGTTAAATTCATAAGACGTTATCAATAATGATACATATCAAGCGAATATTCGCTGGTTTTTAAGTATCAATGTTTAATCATTGCATGTAATATTTTTAAGTTATTTTAAGTTGTACTTGGAAAAACTCATCTACAAACACACACAATTGGTGGGTAGAGGGACCATGTTGTGCATCCTTCTACCACCTTAGTTTAAGTGCACTTTGCAGGAAACCACCACAAACACAATTCTATGTTTATTAATACGATATTTTTAATTTGTTTCAGCTGCACACGCACCTGTACTCATTCCTGATAATTCCCTGCATCTTTATATACACATTTTTTAAAACAGACCGTTCATATCCAAAAATAATAATAATAATAATAATAATAATAATAATAATAATAATAATAATATTGACTATCGAATTACTCGCTCTCGCTGCCCCCACCCACATTTGAACTCCGCGTATCTATATATTAATTTTTAGAAACTGTCTTGTAGAGTAAAATTTCATTTTATGACGATATAAAAAGCCAAATGACAACGTGGCTTTCCCACGTGAGCCATTTATCCGATATTTCATCTTTTGCGTAATCGGAATTACTTGTCCATCAATTAATTCTCAGCTTCGTTTTAAACAAGACGGATGCCGATTTTGATTCATTGACTTTAATTTTCGATAGCTTGAATCGCCTTTTTTTCTTGTTTAGTTACATTTAGAATTCTCCTCCAAACGCTGGATTTATATCGTTTACTTCCTCCTGTATCTGTAGTTCCGCGATGATTCATAAAACCGAACTGTGCCAGTTTGGTATTCATTTTCATCCGGAAAGGTTTTTATTATTCTTAAGGAAATTTTCTGAAAAGGGTTCCGAAATAACGGGTAGCAAATAAGTATCCCTGTGACGTTTTACCTGGTTTCTGTAACATTACGATGGTAACGAATGTTCGCTGAACTGGAAAATAACCGATATGCAGAATTGCGTTAAGCATATATGTATATATGTATGCTTCGATAAAGTCACATAGCTTATTTTCCCCCTTTTTTCTTCTTTTTTTTTTAATATGTTCGAAGTTTTTCGGGAAGTTTTGTTTTTTGTTTTCAAACTATATATTCGCATTAACCTTCATAAGAGAAACGTACTACTATATCCGGTTTCTTTGTCATTATTTATTGGACTACACTTACATTCCTGAAATATTCTGTGGAGGTAATTGGCACATAAATCTACTTTTTTCGCATTACTACGTGACTAACCGCTTTTAATAGTAGGCAGAGATAGGTGTTATTTTAAATCGTTTGCAACTTTCCCACATCTCTTAATTACAGTTGTTTTAGTAGATGTTCGATTTTCAAGCTAAGGTCAAATGTTTCATTTTTAATTCCTTTTACCGTTTAGCTGTTCGTCTAAACTTAGTTTTTTATTAAAAACACCACATAAAACACGTATTACTGAAAATAATTATTATTCAGAAAATTTGGCCGTTTTTTATATTTTCTGTAATACGTGAATTATATGTTTTTCATAAAGAAGTAATACCGAAAATGGATTCGAACATTTATATTTTAAATTTAAACTTAGTTGTATCGATAAGATTTTAGTTGTTTATTCGCCGAAATCTTCATTTTTTTAAATACATATTCTTTATTTTTTTCTTTTTGTTTTAGCATTCTTCTGTTTTCAACAAATCGCTTAGCATTTCAATCAGTATCTCTGTTAAAATCGGTCCCTTATGTGTACTAAGATTTAATTCTTTGGGCGAATGATGTAACGTACATGGAAGACTCTACGAACGCGCAAAGAAATAAAGAAATCTGATCGAAATGGGGACTTTCTATTATCAGTCGGTATGATGGAACACTTCATTTGACATGGCAGTTTAAACACTACGGTCATTGCTCGCAAATGTGGTTTAGAAAATTTATTGTTCCATAGTTTTGTCAGAGGTAGCTGCTACTCCGTGCGATGTATGCTCTATATTCTTCTTCTCCTTGTGACACCTTTTTGGTATTGCTTAATCAGCCTGCATAGATTGAACTATCTGATGGGATACGCATCCTCTGCTCTCCTAATTTCGGCCCGTTTTTCGATATTTTCCAGCCAAAAGGTATTGCGACTTCCCGGATTTTTCTTTTCCTCTGTCGTACCCATTATTATTTTATTTTCCACCTCTCATGAAGTGTCCGAAAAAATTTGTCTTCCGCCTTTTTATTATTGCCATTAATAGCCGGTCAAGTTTCGTTAGTTTTATCGCTTCTTCATTTTTCATCTCCTTCATCCACGGAATTTTTCACATTCTTCGCTAACACCGAATTTCGCAAGATACGCTTCTTTATATTTTCCTTTACTACTTTCAACACGTGAGACAGTATATAAAAAAAAACGCCAGCATAAAACCAGGTCACATCAGTTACAGTTATTCACCAAGCGATATTATTCGGTGGTAGCTAACGAATATACTTAATAGTTTGTTCTAAATTTTGATATTCGCTTGCTCACGCTGTGATAGTAAATTATCTGCGCAGACTGCCAGTGAAAATGATGCTAGAAATATGTAAGTATTTTTCAAGACTCGATATAACAAGAATATCAATGACAGATAAATATCTACATAAAATGTTAGCGGAAGAGGCTAAGGAACTTCGTACTCCTCGAACAGTCAAAAGAAAATGTGTATCAGAAACCTGCTAATCTTCACGACATCGCAGGGTGTAAATATGATTTGTTTTTGTGCATCATCGCCTGCAAGTCGCTCTACCATGAGAAGAAGCTAATAAGTCTCGCTGAGGATGCTAAACGGCACGGAGAAATAGGCGTTGATTTTCATAATATAGAAAGTATAGAGTAAAAGTTCGCGTACTTCCTCACTAGGATTCGGAATGCTTATAGTTTTTTCTGGGTCATGCTTTAGAAAATTTTCTCGGCTTAAGATTCAACATCCCTGTTGTCCCTTTAACTCCCTGCATACTGTGTGATTATACAGCACCCTACTCCATGGGGTCCCCTTTTATAAATAACAAAACAGCTACCAACATTCTTGAGAATTCCCCCGGTGCAATTTCACAGTTTAGGAGAATTAATGGAATAGGCAGCTATCTATAAGAACACATCGTCGTACTGTAATATCCACAGCAGTTAAAAACGGTACAGCGTGTTGCCGTTTACAAAAAAAAACACCCTCATAATGGTCTTTGCAAACTTTTGCCCTTGCCGTGTTTGTCATCAGGCATCAATAATTTTGTCGGAATCACATTATTTTGGTTTGGATAAGGGTTAGTTTTTTTTAAATAATTTATTCTCGTTTTTTTTCTTTTTTATCATTTTTACGTCTTTTTTCATGTTTTCATTTTTTTTTTATGTGTGTACTCGTTTGATTGATTTATTTCTTTTTCTATTGTACATATTTTCAAAACCTTTTAACCTAGTATCAGTCTAACGCATATATATATTCATTTATAAATATATATTACATTGAAACAAATAAACATGATACTCGTAAGGTAAAAAAGTCTTCATTACACGCGAAAATATGTACAAAACAAATAAATAAATCAGTTAAAGATTAAGCCCAAAAAAGAACGCTGAAAAATATAAAACAAGTCGTAAAACAACGTAGAAAGGAAACAAAAAACATGTAAATTATTTTGGAATTTTAAAAAAACGTAGCACAATGTAAAAATTATTTGAAAATTTTAAAATAGACATATAAAATGATTTTAAAAGACAAGAATAAGTACCTAAGAAACGCCGTGTATTTGAAACGAAACAAATACAACTGTTGTAAAATTATTGTGGTAGTGTCTATGGCAAATACATAAGAGAAAAGCTTTGTTCGTGTTCACAGATTTCCTCTGAAAAGACAATATAATGTATTTAGGTCGCTCAACTGTAGACGTTGTTATTATCGGCAACTGTGATCTGTTCTATTTGGTACACTCGACTAGAAGCACAGGGCCCACGTGTGTTATCGGGGCATTCTGAATAAGTTTCATGCGATTTAGTAGCGCTAATTTAGTTTTATCGCTGGGCTTAACGAAGGGTACATTCCTCGTAATCGCGTGAATTTCACACGCTAACACCTTTATCCACCTTTGTTGCATCCTTTTTGTAGAAAACATTCTTATCCTTGTTTGCTGCTACTGGTACTAGTTCTTGCATAGCGTAAACGACACTAGTCCCCAAAATGCCTGAATAGGAAAGGTAGCGGGATGTCGAATGAAAACTCTGCATTCACAGCATTCTCTAGTCCACGTGTGAATACTTTCAGGTTTATAGCGCTACTGTTGCAGGTATAGTTGCAATGAATATTCTCATCTAAATCAGTGCGATGACACCTGGCAGATTGTTTGCGGTCACAGCATATTACTCATAATTTTGGTACCGTAGTTCAGAGAATAGGTACAACTGCGCGCGTCGGAAAAGTTCAACTTTCAGCCCGACCTGTTTTTCGATCGTTAGATAACACTCTGACGGCAATATGATTTCGTCCTGCTGTTGAATTGTTATTGTCCGAATTCGGAGTTCCAGAACAATGTATGACAGCGGCGGTCGAGTGCGTTAATCGAGTCGTTGCTGTACACGTCATCGCTATCAAAGGTTTAACACGTGTTCCAGTTTACTTCGTCTTCTAAAGATACCCTACTGACTTTAGGATGCGAATAGTTTCTTTCGTAAACAATTTTTTTCCACAACTTTATTCAAGCAGTTTTTTATTATTAATAGTCGTACTACTACGAATGCAATCGGCACCACGATTCATTGTTGATACCCATTAGCTGTAAATTTACTACGGTATTTTCATTATCGAAATTAATTCGTTCATGTTCTTAATTCCTATATATATATATACTTTGTCTGTGTCAACCAGTAAATAATACTCCTCGAAGGTATGCCACGATCTTGTAGTCCGAAGAACATTCAGAAGGAACGAATAGAAAATGCAGGTGAGTATTCCACTGATACAACCGCTAGTTTCTATTACAAATGACGTTTATTGGTTTTCGGTTTCAAGTATTTTGATTCAATCCTAATACCATGCCGGTACTCATTTCAAGGTCACTCAAGAACACTAGCTGTTATTTACTTTTTACGAGACATTTTAAGGACTGGTAACCGACCTTTATCTCGATGCTGTCGTCTATCTTTCAGGTACTGACGCATGTCTGATTGTAACATGCTTCCAGTAGTGTAGCCGAGTCTGACGTTCTTGAAGATGCCCTGACCTCTTTATAATAGTATAATTATTACACGCTAAACTCTCTATTAGCATCAATTTATTTAATGAACACAAATTTTTACGTTTCTTTACCGATTGGTAATAGACGTTTTAATTCAAATATGAATGTGTGACTCGCGGGTAGATTTCTTAAGCAACTCTGTGTGTCTAGCATTAAAGCTTCATTCATTCATTCATTATCTCCTGAACCTTTCGGTTGGTGGGCAACCTATTCGTACATTTTTTTTAGCTGTGCCGATATAGGTTGTGTACCAAGCAATTATTATATGCAACGCAGACACGCAAGACTACATTCGCAACTGATTGTAGCCGCTTGTTATCGCGCTACAAGTGCAGTCCTATTTATGTCTGCTGTGTACTGACCTAGCGCGTATATGATGTTGAACGTGGTGGTTTGCCACATTGTCTTCCGCGTGATTATTAGGGATTATTTATTTATTTATTTAATTCTTGTAATAAGTTCGTCGTCGCTCTTGATCGAACCCGTGACCTCCATATCGGAAGTCAAGCGCTCTAGCAACTAGGCTATCGCGACTTCATTAAAGCTTAGCGTACACTAATATATGTATAAGATACGACGTATTTGTCACGTATGCATGCTATATGTTTTTACTACTAATACATTTATTTATTTACTTCAAGGTGCGAGGATGGCGAGGTGCGAGAGTTGCCGCGCAGGAATTCTCTTAGCGGTGTGCTGGATTCGATAGATACGGTTAGTTTCGAAAGCTGGAATACTACTTATGTCGTTTTCAAATGGTATTTGAAATTAATTTTGAACTCGTGCACATGGGTTAGTGGAGCTTTTGTTTTTGTTGATGATACAGTATGTGTTGGGGTAAAGGCGTACTGATTTTCTATTGCTATAAGTTAGTTTAGGGCAGATGGTGTACATAACTTCAGGTGATGGAACTCGAGTGAAGTGTGTTGGATCATGCATGATCCCCTGCTTGGTTTCGAATGTAATGAACTACTTCGTATTTGCTGGTGAGGTCATACGGCGCAGAAATCCATTCACATATCGAAATAGCTAATCCAATGCGTTATAGAGAGAAACATACATAGGGTATCATTGAAAGATTGAATGAAAGTCACGGAAATACGAAAGGTAACCAAAGTAACAGATGTAGCTAAAAGATCGGCGGAACTCTAAATACACCGCCATATCACCAGGAATGATCAGAAAATGTGAGATTGACAGCCGATATAGCGGGCTTACAAAACCGAACAAATAAGAACAGCGATGGATCTAAATCGTTAGAAGAAAGCGAAAGAGGCATGGTCAAAAGCTGACGGTACCAACTCTAATCCATCTTAATATATATGTTAATGGCTAGGCCATTTTACGCCAGGGGTCATCAGGAAAAATGTCCTGTCACGAAATTTGTCTCATATATAAGACTTTAATGCGATATTAGCGCTCCTACATCCCCTGGTGGTGAAAATTGGAATTCATCAGGAAAAGTGTCCTGCCACGAAAACTGATAAAATGGTTTTAATGCGATGTTAGCGCTCATACACCTCCTGGTGATGAAAATTGGAACTGAAATATTTTTTTCTCTCGGTCCTTCCGGCCTCGGAATGGGACAAGCCCTCTTCACCCCTAGAGGTCTAGTTCTTCTATAATGCTTTGTAGAAGAGTAAACCTTATCATTGGCTACGCCGTTCGACAAAAAAAAAAAAAAAAACATCTTTATTTACAACAACGATACAATATAATCGAATCGCATTTATTGAACATTTATTTCAGACGAAGGAAGCAACAACGCTTATTCTTTTCTTGCTATAACGATCGATGGTCTGTGGTAACTGAAATAACTGATGTAATTTTTGGTATCCACTCGTTCGATATACCTGGAAAATATTGCATCCTGAGGAGTTCCAATTTTCACCACCGGGGGATATAGGAGCGCTAATATCGCATTAAAGTCTCTTATATATGGAACAAATTTTGTGACGGGACAGATTTCGTGATGGGACACTTTTCCTGATGACTCCTGGCGTAAAAATGGCATAGCCATTAACATATATATATATATATATATATATAAATGCGTTTTATCTGTTTTTAATGTTTATTCCCCTGAAAATGTCCCTTCTTTATTCGATGAGAATTACGATTATTTTAAAGATCGTAATATTCTTAGTTTATTTTATGTATATATTTTTTTGACATCTCATCTGTATATAAAACTAGCTAAAAATAGAACTATATAGTAAATTTATAAATCGGAAATATCCATTTTCAAAAACGGTTTGTTACGTTTTTTGCTATTCTATTTTGTATCGGTATGTTTTTATTGAAATTTATTAATTTCTCTAAATTTAACTTTTAAAGAATATTTGACTTAACATGATACCTCAATATTAAAAATGAATCGGCCGATTTAAAATTAATTTGTTCCTTTGCTGCGCATGTAAATTCAAACTGTAACGAGTGTAACAATACTTTTCATATCTTAAAATAAGATTTTCGAGAAATACAGTCTTTTCACACTAAAAAAAGCATTGAATGGAAGTTTTCAACAAAAAAACGTATTACCTTATATTTATTTCTGCAGGACCAACGTAAAAATATGCTCACATTATTGCTATAATTGCGGGAGCGGAGATTTATCTATTTCGTTTCAACTGATGTTTTTGAACCAATCATGCAATTAATGTCAGACCAACATAGAAAAGTAATGAAAATGAAGGAAAAGAACGGATTTATGTTGCGACACCTATATCTCGTGTACAGTTATTTGAATTTGGCCGTAGTATTGCAGTTTGATGAAAAATTACCTGTATAGGTAATCCGAACAGATTCATATGCCTGGGGGGAACCAATCTCAATTTTCGGGGAACAAAAATTCAATGTCAATAAAATATTTAATTTCAAACAATCCGAATTTATTGTCGACCCCCTTAACTTGGAAAAAGCAATTAACCTTTTTTTTTTTTTTTTCAGGATAATGTTGCACCATTTAACTGAAAGTTGATCAAAATTGAATAATGCACGCACTTTCGAAACTTTTACATCCGGTCAGAAGCGCCTTTAAATAATCAGATAACAAAACCGAATATCGTATACTTTGAACTAATCTTCGAAATACGTCGGTTGCATATTCTCTCTCTTCGTAGATTAATTAAACATATTTCCGTTAATCTGATGATTTTATTTTACGTTACATTTTTTTCCTTTCTTTCCGAAATCGTCGCTTAACAGAATAATTAAATATTATAAAGATGGAACAAATATTGACGAAGCTAACTCTTGCTTCAACGTTTGCTTAGTTTATCTCACTAGCAAAACTGAAAGAAATATACAAATAAATACAGTAAAATCCGCTTAATGTGATCGCAAATGTCCGAGGGAATATCGATAACATTAAGCGGCTGATAACATTAAGCGAAAAAAAATCGAGTTGAAAAATTTTTTTTTATTGCACGTACATATGTATATCACATACTTGATTCTAGCTTTGAAGTACATACCACAAAGTGCGTTTGATAAAATAGATACGTCGGTTAATATCATTAGGCATTACTTACCCTTCGGAAGGTAACGTGTCAAAGAACTTTGTTTCAAATTCTGAACGAGTAAATTTTTAACAAGTTTTTCTGACGCATAAGTATCATTGAAATTATCAACAGTGCCTCTGCACTGCACAAATCGTCGAATGGTTGCGAGGGCATCTATAACTTCTTTGTGAGAGGGTACACTATTTTCATATTCCATTTCCTCCTCTGATGATGAAAGCTCTTCGTCGTCGTGATTTAAAATGTTGTCGCATACATCTTTTTCAGTCACAGGAGCAGCAGTAGTCAAATTGGAATCAATATCGAGCCATTCTTCAAATTCGACTTGTAACAAGTCATCGGGACAAGGGAGTTCACAAAGCACTTCGACCAGTTCTGATTTTGGAAAGAATCCTCCTTTTTTGAAGCAGTTAGAAATTGTTAATTTAGTAACTGAATCCCAGCCATGCTTCAAGAGATGGAGAGCTGATAGAAGATCAGTTTTCGTACTTAATTCGGCCGCCGATAAGCCTTGCATGTTGCCTTCGATCTGTTCCAAAACTCGTTGTCTCATTTCGTTGCGATAGTACGCCTTTAGGGTCCTAATTACGCCTTGATCTAACGGTTGAATTAATGAGGTGGTATTCGGCGGCATAAAAACAATTTTAATGTGGCGGAAAGTTAGGTCGACATTATGAGCTGTACAGTTGTCCACCAGCAAAAGAATGTTTCGATTTAAGCGTCGGTCCCATTGCACCAACCATTCTTTAAAAATTTCCAACGTCATCCAGGCATTCTTATTAGCCGAATATGAAACTGGTAGGTTTTTTACGTTCTTGAAGCATCTTGGATTTTTACTCTTACCGATAACCAGCAGTTCTTCTTTTTCACCGGACATACTGCAGCAGCATAGCACCGTAATTCTATCTTTGGCTACTTTAAACCCCTTCAACGCTTCACTTTTGAACACGTACGTGGTTTCAGGCAGTGCTCGGTAGTAAATCCCGGTTTCATCAGCGTTAAATATGTCATCAGGAGAATACTGATCAATTAAGGTAGGCCAAACATCTTTGATCCACGACTCAGCCGCAGAAACATCAGCGTCAGCTTGTTCGCCGCACGGCTTTCTATAAACTAAGTTGTGCCGATTCGTAAATCTACGAAACCAGCCTTCTGTAGCAACGAAATCTTCTTTGTCTAACTGTTTCGCTAAACTTTCCGCTTTTGCACGTAAAATCGGACCGTTAACTGACGCGTTCTTGTCACGTACCTGATCGAACCATCCAACCAAAGCTGTTTCAACTTGTTCATCTTTACCAAATCGTTTTCTTTTACGCGAAGTGTTCCCGTTGCATATCGTCGCAGTTTCCAATTCTTCTCTCGACTTCAAAATTTTACATAATAGCGGTTGCGAAATTCCTAATTTTGATGCTGCTTCACGTTGGGATATGGGTACAAGCGCGTCATACTTTCGTAAAATGTTTACTTTTTCCGAAACACTGCAATCGCGACGTTTTGGTTTCGACGACATTATCATAAGGAAAGCGATGAAACAACTGTATACGAAGACGATTTGTTATCAACTTCGTTATATGCATAATTGTAGGTACACATTCAATGAAAGAAGATAAGAAACGAGATTTATTGAAAAACCTACTACATTACGTGCTCTGATTGCGATAACAATAAACGACGTCTTGATCACATAAAAGGGGGAAATTTGTGTGTAAAAAGGACAAGAAATCGGGACCGAAGCATTTTGATAACATTAACCGATTGATAACAATATCCGGCTTCACATTAAGCGGATTCTACTGTATATGAAAACGGTATATTTAGCGTGATGATGTCTTGTTAATTTGCACAGTACAGCCCGCACTCTACAAATTTCCGTTTAGATTTCAACAGCAAAACTCTGTTCAAGAGGATGTACGTAGTTAGAAGCTTGCTTTATGGTACCGTACGGTTTGACAGTACTAGATTAACAATCGGGAATGATCGATTGTATTGAATTTATGAACTTTTTAAACAAATGGATATATCTTGACAGGATATTTTTTCGTTCTATTCAAACAAATCGTCTAGGAAAAAGAGATTATTAAAGGCAAAGTGCCGGTGATCTTCGGGTAAATTCAAACTCCAGTAAAAAACCAAATTTTCTCGTTAAAATTTTTAACGATCGTTTTCCTTTAAGCAAACTTTTAATTAAAACACATGTGGCACAAACTTTTAAAATTTTAAATTATTTCTGGATATCGATCTGAAAAAAGAAGAGAAAGATAGAGAGGAAAAAATAAAAGGCTTAACGTAAATTATCTCACAGCTTATTACGTTCATATTCTAAATAACACACCTTTCCTATGACAAATTCCGTTTCCAAACGAAGAATTCTGGTTATACATTGATGTAACTGAAATTTTTATATAAGCTTACTGATCAGACACTCGATGAAGATGATATTTTATTAATTTTTGTAGAACGCTGTTAAATATTTTAAATAAAATTTCATTGAAATTCGTAGTGTAACTGAAAAATAAAATAAATAATGAAATTTTGCTCGTAATAACCGAATATATGCGGAGAGCATTAGTTCAGCGGTAAATATGTTACAGAAGGAAGGAAAACGAAATGATTTCAAGAAAAGACCGGAAGGATAATGGAGGCTACAATTCTTGGTCCTTTCGAACCATCCGTAAAAATGGGATTCTGTGAGAAGGAAATGAGGAATTAACGGTGCAAGGAAATTCCTGTAAAATTAATGTTTTCGGAAGAGACTTATAATGAGAAGAGATTGACTAGCTTGCGGGGATGAGAAAGATCAACAAAGTCGAAAGTCAAGTAGTGAAGTAGGGAAGGTTATCGGAAGTTATATAAGGCGAGAAAGAGCATAGAGACGACGAAGCATGAGTTAAGATGGAAATTTTCTTAGGAGCAAAGCACCAGTTTTGCAAAAAGGATAAAACTAGATCAGTGAACTGCGAACGATAGAAAGTAGACGGGGTAGCCTAAGTCTTCGAAACCTTTGATAGCTAGTTTCCAATAGGATCTTCAAAAGTGCTGATGGCACCACGGAGAATACAGTCGTCACTTTTAACAAAAAAATTTTGATTAAATTATTGTTTAGTTAATTTTTTGTTATGTGAAAGTTTGTATTATGCAGTTAAGTTTCTATGGTACAATTTTGGAATAAGCAATCGCTTCGCGGTTGATTCATTGGTCACACCGATTTTATCGCGTATTATTAATATAAATTGTCTCATTCTGCCCCCAACTTTATGTTGTCTCCGGTATGTGAAATTAAAATATAGCCATTTACGCTAAATAATCGAATTTCGTTATGTTTCATATTTATTTCGCATACGACCATAATTTTTGTATTTCTTACCGTTAAAATACTTTTTTAAATATATTTAATAAAATATAATTATAAATAATAATCAGTAATAATAGCGTTAAATGAAAACTTATCTGAATAATCTTTCGTTAGATACTTAAACGATTTAATTGTGATAGTGCCACTTGTGAAACAAAAAATTTTTTGGGATCGGGACAACGATGAAATTATTTCAAACAGATGGCGTAGAACCAGGCAAGAGAAATTAATTGAATAAAGAGGAACCGCAGAGAGCGAAATCCGAGAGACTTTTTCGAACGAGAAAGGGGATTCCATATTTACCAGGAGAGGAATTAGAAGAATTATGTGAGGTTGGTTCTAGTTCAGTATAAGTGAACGGAGTGAGTAGGAAATGCGAAGAGGAAAGCCGGGATGTGATAAAATTCTTAGAAGCTAGGGACCTCGCTAGGAACTAATGAGTTAACAAATGGAATTAATTTTCCAGGGGATAGGATCTGATTTGAAGGATGTTGCGTTGAGGAGGATTCAAAAGTCCTCGCCATTTTCCAAATATAGACATGAGGAGTGAAATGGGAGAAAGGGCAGCATGAATTTCTCCACGAGATCTTTTTTGCCGTTTTAAAAGTACATTTAGCTCTGGCACTGACACTTTTATGAGTTTCCCTGTCTTAACCCACGTGAATTCTATTGCAGTTCAGTTTTTCAAAAAAATGTTTTTAATATTTAGATATATATATATATATATATATTTTTTTTTTGAGCTTGTCAACCAAGGAAACGAAAGAAAGAAGAGTTAACTAATTAAAGCTTAATTCGATCGGAAGTAGCTAAAATAAAAGAACCATCAGCAAAAGCAACAGACTAAGAAGGAAAGGACAAGATATAAGAAGCACAATAGAATATAATATTATGTATATATATATATATATATATATATATATATATATATATATATATATATATATATATATATATATATATCGAAACAACTCAATCAACTTTTTGCGAAAACGGTAAAACAAATCCGTTAAACCCTGCGCACCGCTTTTATTCCATTTGAACATCAGGCTTTCTCATTTATAACTCTTTTTTTTTTTTTTATTTACACAGATAATAATAATAACGCATCCCATCGTATTTCGCGAACGAGACGCTTGCTGCGGTAAATGACTACATAAAAAAAAAAAAAAAAAACGCGAAAAACGCAAAGAAAATAATCTGATAAAAAAAATAAATAAATAATTTTGTTTTGCAACCAGCTAATGTGTGCAAAAACAAAACAATTAACATTATGACACGCGACAAAACCGATAAATACCGACCTGATAAGAAAAAATTGAATTATTTTTTAATTCTTTTCGTACCGCATAGCGGTTAACGAAACTTTTAACGCGGTACTAAGCGAACATTTGACGACAACGAACCGTTTTCGAACAACTACCTCGACAACCCGAGATTTTTACATCGATTTCTCGCAATACTGCTAAATATAATCGGGGTATCGTTGTACATTTGCCACAGATAAACCAAACAAAAAAAACTATGTCCGATGTAAATAAAAAATCGCGAGAATTTATAATCACCATCTTTAATGGCGGAAAACATACCGAATCCGTATCGATATAAATATATATATATATATATATATATATATATATATATATATATATATATATATAAATACAAATATATATATATATATATATATATATATATATATATAAATATATATATATATATATATATATATATAAACTCGGCCATTTTGGCCTCGCAAGGGGTTGTGCCCCTTGACCCCTCTTGATTACATTTCTTTCTCTTTCTCTTCTATACTTTGTATAAAATTATCAAAATTTACAACATAATTCTAAATCGGTTCATATAAATATAATAATATAATCACGAAAATCCTATCCTAACATTTAACTTTCATTACATTAAATTACGGAATTTTTTCGCTATATAAAATTATGACACTTTTCGTTACAAAATCTAATAGGGCCCGGCCTAAGAATTTTGTCTGTAATTAATATATATGTGACCGGTTCTGAAGAAACCCGGCTTATGCTTGAAAAATCAATTTTTGGATTTCGCCGGTTTCCTTTATGACGGGCCGTTGGTAGAAATTGAAAATAATTATTAGAAGTGACGATATAGCCATTTTTTTTTCACCCCTGTCGTATGCGAAATAGTTGAAAGTTCGCTCTTTTTCAATAATTAACCGATTACACATTCAAGAGTTTTTTGAACCGTCTTTTCCTTCATAATGAATTGTTTTTTGATACACGGTGCTGCTGGGACGAAAAATATTTCATACATTTAACAAGAATGATACATACTACTACCGATATTTATTACAAAAAATACACGAATTATGAAATGTGTGAAGAATACATGAAAAGAAATTGACAAAAATTACATGAAAAATTATCTAATTCTTAATTAAACACTTGCAAGCTGTACAAAGAATAAACATATCTACTACTGATAATTCTTATAAAAAATGCCAGCACGATTTTACAAATTAGTGGAAAAGTACCTGAAAAATTATTTGATTCTTATTTACAATTTGAGCTTTACGAAAATAAGACGTACTGGCAATTAGAAAAATGAGGACACAATTGATAAAAAACAGATGGAAAAATGAATAGGAGATTACATGAAAACTTACTTAAAATACATCAAAAAATGAAATGAATGGGGATCGAAAAATTGCTTCGTTCTTACTTCTGATAATCGTCCACTCGACTGCCACTTTGACGTCTTCCTCCGTGACCATGTCCTGTCATTTTCACGCGATTCTCTCAATTTTCCGGATAACTCCTATACTAGTAATGGTAACACTGTACGGAAGTAAAAAATAACGTAACAGCTGTTAGAAATGATGAAACAGTGTTCTCAAACTTCAAACGCGTT
This sequence comes from Icerya purchasi, assembly GCA_039619475.1. Taxonomy (NCBI): domain Eukaryota; kingdom Metazoa; phylum Arthropoda; class Insecta; order Hemiptera; family Monophlebidae; genus Icerya; species Icerya purchasi. The sequence continues at coordinate 475,807,670 of CM077116.1, read as the reverse complement.
TTTCTCACATATTGCGTTTTAGGCATAAGCCGGCTTTCTTCGGAGCTGGTCACATATATATATATATATTGAGACGGATTCGGCAGCTGAAGCGAGTTTATTACGCTTTATACGCCTTAGATAACGCTGTCCGAGGTAGAAATTATTATTTCGATTTAATTTCATTTATATGTCGGGTTTTTCTCGGGCAGCGGAAGACAACGGTGAATTGCGATCGGCGACGCGGTTTCGGCCGAGCTGTGTGGTAATCCCGAACGCAGCGGCTATCGGCTGTGCTCGCGGGGTAGCGAGCGTGGTCGAAAATCGCGGAGAAATAGCGTTTACCGTTGATAAGCATATAAGTACAAGTACATGTACAAGTATAGAGCGTAGAACTGCGAGAGTCGCGACCGAATTTATAAAAATCCCGGAAAGACAGGGATAGCTGCCGTTTAAAATATATAGAAATAGTAGAATGTTCTAGAACAGTCGGTGGCGTAATATACATATTTTAATTAAAAAGGTACCGGGTAATTTCGACGATGCGTATATGTCGATCGGCAAAAGCCCCGTCAGGTACCGAGATCTAGCTAGTCGCTTTCTTGGCTAATCGATAGCCAGTCGTTGTTTAATGGACCACCGAACAGTCGTTTCCGACTGACCGATTTTCTGGTGGCCGCATTTTTGGATTATGCACATCGACACATGTTACGCCGTTTGGCAAATTTAGTCATTTCTTTTTATTAATTTTTTTTTTGTCTAGTCGTTACATACGAATATTTGTTTTTTTGTTTCTTCCGCGTTTTGGTTAATATACAATTTTTTTCTTTTCAAGTTTTCGTCATTTGGACACGTGGTTACCCCGTGATATCTCCACCGGGAGAGATACCGCCATCGAACGGCGGATTTCGCGAGTCGTTTTTTTGTTATATTTATTTTTTTTATGATTAAAAGCCTAAAGCTCTGCTAGGCCGAGCTTTCCGGGAATAGCAAACCGGTAATTTTTGCTATTGGCGCCCGCAATAATAGTTTTCGATATATATTTTTTTTATATTTTTGATAATATTTTAATCCATCCTCATCTGAAAATCTCCAAGAAGGAAGAAAATCGATTTATATCAACTGGCTCCCAAAACGGGGACATAATTTTCGATTCATCACAACTGGCGGCCCGAACGAACAGGGACACCGAATAGTCAGAAGGACGTTACCTGGAAGGAGCAGAGGACGAAGGGGAAACTGCCAAGCAAACAGATAAGCGTTTACTTTTAACATCTCCCCTCGGCCTGCTTTATATTTTATAGTTTTTTTATCATTTGCATATTTTGTACGGCATTAAAGTCGGTTAAAATTTTTTTCTTTCGGCATATTTTATTATTATTATATTTTTTTTCTCCTCGGTAGATAGGCCCCACAAAGTAATTCTTAGGTAGCTACCCTGTCTGAGAAAATGGAGTCTGGTGAAATGTCCAGAGTACGGGTTACGAGAGGAAATTATCGGGAGGTTCATCCGATCCCCGATAATTTGAGCGAAGAGGAGATTGAGCGCGAACCTCTGGACCGTCTCTCGGAGACTGGACCCGAGGGATATACCCCTCCTAGCCCGACACATCGAGCGTTTGAGGATCCCGGGCCATCCTTCGCACAATCGTCTTTCGACGAATTGAAAAGATTGATGATTAGTATCTCGAACGATAATAGTAATGAACTTAAAAATCTCTTGGAAAATATGAAAGAGAACAACAGAAAACTGAAGGAAAGAATAACCGACAAGCTGGACAAAAGGTTTGATCTTCTAGAGGACCGATGGGAAAAAGAACTGCGAAAGAACAACATCGAAATCAAAGAAGAACTGAAGACCACCGTGGAAAACAAGGTCGCAATGGTCGAGGAGGAAATAATAAATAAAATAAAAACTGTGGAGGATGGTATCGGGTCCTCGATAAAGCAGATGCAGGGTCGAGTGGAGGCGAATGAGGAACCAGTCGAGCTCAGCGTGGAGTACAAGGATAGGAACGAGAGCCTGGAAGTGAGCTGTGAGGAAGAGGGGCATAATAATAATTTTAACAATGATAATAACAATAGGGACAATGTTGAAGAAATAACTGTGACGAGTAGAGTTGGAAAGTCGAAGACTAAACATAGAACATTTCGAAAAAAGCAACTGCAGGAAAAGATAACTAAACGTTACGTTAAAATAAAGAAATTAAGATCAATAAAATTAAGGCATTCCGGAAGGGAGAAGAAGAAAAACAAAAACAAATCCAGAACAACAGAACCTAAAAACCGCCGTACCCCGATGGAGGAGGCTGGAGCCAAAGTCGATAACTTAAGACCCGTAAGGGTAGAATCAAGTAAAATAAACAATAATCCTCGTCGAAAGGGACACGGCTCCCGTTGCGGTTTCCGGTCCTGGAAGTATCGTCGGAAATAATCCAGAAAGCAAGAGATCAGCCGTTTTTTTCCGGATTCGACGTAACATCGTGGAAGAGTAAAACATAACAAAGTCAAGTCATAAACTCATTAGTACGGCAAAGAAAATTAAAACTACTTTCTAGTCATCTAAAATTAATTGACCATAAAGATAAACCTAATATAAAAATAGCCTAAGGAGGAGCGTGAGTAGCCGTTGTGGAAGTGAACGGTATGATAGGTGTACAGCGTCTTGAGTCGCTTCGATCGAGGTTGTGATGGTGTGTACCGCTTCGTTGGTTTTGTTCCGATGGCATAGGTTTTCGAAGATTCCGCGTCCCGGTAGAGCAGCGTAGAAGGCATTTTTTTTAATTTTTTTCGTCACATGGTTATTCGGATATTCCCGTAGTTTCGGTTATTTATCTAGTCATCCGATGAATGTAGGCCCCAAATTAGCTCTAGTCAGGCCAAATGTTGTTGATTTCCCGCAGTTTGCGTATTTATTATCATTTTTCTAGTCATTTTGTCGTTTATAAAAAAATAGTTTTGGACGAGTTTGTGTTGGTTTTCGCGGTGGAATTAAGATCTTTGAGACGTTGTTTTGATTGTTTATTTATTTTTTATTTTTCTTCTTTATCTTGTTTTGTTGTTTTGCCGACCTGAGCATCGTTTCCAGGTAAGGGTTTTGGAGATTTGGGTCGCGTGCTAGCGAGTTTGCTGCCGAGTGCCGAGATATGGTTTGTTTATGTTTACATTTGGACGACCAAAGGCATCGCGCATTCGATTCACCTGAGTGAGCTCGATTTGTTCCTATTGCGACCTGTAATGTGCGCTCATCTCCCCGCTTACTAAATTTAAACGTTTTTTTTTTTTTTGAAATCTAATATTTATCATAAAATTTATTTTTTCATCTGGGCATACGTGCTTCGGATCACGCTTTTTGCGGTTTTTTTCTCGCTTACGAAAAAACTTGTTCATTTTTTTTGTCTGCTTTGACATCTTCGAGTATTTTTTTTTTATCGAAAATTAAAAGATTATTTTTTTATCTGGGCATTAGCGCTTCGGATTACGGTTTTGCGGATTTTTCCCGTTTAAGAAAAACTTGTTTCTTTCCTCGTCCTAAGATCTTTGAGACTTCATCTTCGTACACGTAACTCTGGAACCCAGCTCTGGCGCGTATGTGAGGCGTGGGTGAGTGTATATAAATATTTAATTGCGGAACTGTATAAAAAATATTATCGGCGACTAGGTAACGATCATTCACTGTGTGGCGACTGTGACACGGGACAGTTGGCCGAGAACCACAGGTTTGGATCATATATATATATATTTTTCGTAATATTTTTTTTGTGTCGTTGTAGAAATTATGTAAAATTATTTTGTATTGGTGATTTATTTTTTTTTACGTGTATTTTTTATGTAGCCTGGTTATTGTGCAATAGCGGCACAGGGCATTCAATTTGTTTTGTTTAGTCTTGTTAGCGACACTTTTTGATGTTTTATATATTTTGTTTAGTATTAGGCCCGGTAAGATGCGCGGCATCAATGTATATGTCTTCCCTTTTATTTTTTTATATATTTTTTTGTATAGTTTTCCTAATCTCGCGGATTTTCGCGGATGTTTGGCTCCGAATATAAATTACGTGCTTTTCCTAATTCAATTTGTTTCCTTTTCTTTTCGACCACTGGAGTTGGAAATTCTCGTTCGTTGTCTACGTGTATCGGCACGGGGCGGGAAATATTCAAATTTTCTTTTTTATACTAAATTGTTTCTTGTTTCCCGATCAAATCTCCGTTATTGTGCTTTCCTATTAATTTCCCAAAACATTCCTTAAGTATATTCTCCTCTCGTTTTTGTATTTATTTTCTCCTGTTCCTAAAAGATCTCATTTTTTTCTTTTTCCCCTTTCTTTGTTATTATCCTTTTGACGGATCGGTAGGGAGTTATCGTAGGGACATTAGCTTTGTGGGTGCTGTGAAAGCAGACACGGCCATATAGTTGGTCAGGATGTGTGCTTGGTACTCCGGCTGGGTTGGCAGTTTGATTATTAAACATACAAATGTTTTTTTGGTCCGAGCAATTGGCGTTGTGGGTGGCAGACAATGCACACGGCCATAATAGCCAATGGAAGTCTCGGGGACGCCACGAACAATTTTGGATCGGTCGGATTAATAATGGCAACCGATCATAGTAGGCGCGTGGGTCAATTGACACCCGATTCCGGCACAGACCGTTGAACGCGACCGAAGTGCACATTGAGGCTACTCAAGCCGTTTAGGTGCTTATATCCCGGAGTACCAAATAGAAAAATATGGTAGAGAAACGATCGGAACTACGATCCGAAATTTTGTTTTCTTTTTCTCACTCCCCTTCTTTAACAACGTTATTTTCCCGCAATACGGATGAACATTTTAAATTTACACATATACGTTTTTCTCTCGCTTCCGCTGGATAGCAGTCCTTATCCCAGCCCCGGAGCCGATGGATATTTGTGTCCGTGGTTACGGAAGATAGCGTTCGGTAGACACGCGGAGATCCGTTCTTTCGGTGGGAGGATATTTTTTTCTTTTTCCTATTGAACATTTGGTTCCTATCTCTCTTCTCAAATTTGATCCGGAGTCAGGCGTGCGATGGCGTTCCGCGAGCCCCTTTAGATTTTTTTACGTGTTTATGTATTTTTTTTTTACGTTCTTTCCTCTGTGAGAATGGAAATCTTATATTGTCTCGTTACCACTGGGACAAGTTTTGAGAGTGTGATTGCGCGACCTCGGTCGTAATTTATATGTCGTTCACGGTATCCGAGGTCGGAGTGCATTTGAGTTTTTTTCTTTTTGTGCATGAACACCAGGTTTTTATTGTATATTCCCATCAATTAAATTTTCTACTATCGCGAGTTACGGCGTCCAGGGTCTTTCCTAGGTTTTGGGGAAGATGTTCCTGCTTCTCCATCTTAAATTTCCTATTCAAATGGGTGGCATACGCCCTTGGAAGGTATGCAAGGTGGTTTCATCGCCTTCGGAAGGATGAAAGCTGGTTCCGACCAGTTTTTCATGATGGTTTTCGTTCGGCATTTTTTCCTAAATTTTCTATTCGGTATTCCAATTTCGTTTTCCAATCCTTTCTAGTTTTCCTCATGAGTGTGCAGGTTCGGCCACATCTCCGCTTTCTGTGGTGCCCATTTTTGCCGAGGCCACACGTGCCAGGGCCCATGTTTTGGTTTTAGTGCGCCTGGGCGTGTTGGTGCTCTTGTTTTGGGTTTTCGTGCGTGCGCACAAACCTTCCGTTGCGGGGCCACAATTTTCCTGGATGTGGAGGACAAGTACACTTTTTCTCGTCCCTTTCTCTTTTTCCTCTGTAAAATCGCTTTTCCTAATGTGCGCCGTCGGAAAATTGTTTGTCTAGTGCATAGTATTATTTTTTTTTCGTGTTTATTTTTTTGATTCAAAGGTTTTTTTAGTCCCTGTTTGGCATTTGGGCCTATGGTAGGGGTGTCCATTCCGAAATGTTTCTGCTTTCATACTCTCTGACGGGTGCCCATATTTGTTGTTTCGCGGGTATCCGTTGCGCTTTGCATTTTTTTCTTTGTCGGGTTGTATCCCGCGGTTTTTCGGAATGGACATCAACGATGTTTTGCACTTAGATATTCTTGATTTACTTTGGATTCGGCATTTACCGCCTTTCGGCCGGCTAAATTTCGTTGGTGATTTTTTTTTTTTGATTTTTTTGATCCATTGTTCTGAGCCTTGAGCTCGTGAAGCTTAAATTTTGGACATGACCTGGTGTTGTCCCAGTGGTGTGTTTTGCGTGTGGCGTACGTGCGTCATCTTAAGGTGCAATGTGCGGCGTACGTGTGCGGGATAGACGGCGGAGATATGTTCAGGACTCCGTAGTTCAGCAACGGTTAGTCCGAATCCTCTCGTATTTGTGCACCTGAATTCTGATCCAAAACTTCCGTTTTGGATGAAAATAAGGGTGGGGCAGTGAGACGGATTCGGCAGCTGAAGCGAGTTTATTACGCTTTATACGCCTTAGATAACGCTGTCCGAGGTAGAAATTATTATTTCGATTTAATTTCATTTATATGTCGGGTTTTTCTCGGGCAGCGGAAGACAACGGTGAATTGCGATCGGCGACGCGGTTTCGGCCGAGCTGTGTGGTAATCCCGAACGCAGCGGCTATCGGCTGTGCTCGCGGGGTAGCGAGCGTGGTCGAAAATCGCGGAGAAATAGCGTTTACCGTTGATAAACATATAAGTACAAGTACATGTACAAGTATAGAGCGTAGAACTGCGAGAGTCGCGACCGAATTTATAAAAATCCCGGAAAGACAGGGATAGCTGCCGTTTAAAATATATAGAAATAGTAGAATGTTCTAGAACAGTCGGTGGCGTAATATACATATTTTAATTAAAAAGGTACCGGGTAATTTCGACGATGCGTATATGTCGATCGGCAAAAGCCCCGTCAGGTACCGAGATCTAGCTAGTCGCTTTCTTGGCTAATCGATAGCCAGTCGTTGTTTAATGGACCACCGAACAGTCGTTTCCGACTGACCGATTTTCTGGTGGCCGCATTTTTGGATTATGCACATCGACACATGTTACGCCGTTTGGCAAATTTAGTCATTTCTTTTTATTAATTTTTTTTTTGTCTAGTCGTTACATACGAATATTTGTTTTTTTGTTTCTTCCGCGTTTTGGTTAATATACAATTTTTTTCTTTTCAAGTTTTCGTCATTTGGACACGTGGTTACCCCGTGATATCTCCACCGGGAGAGATACCGCCATCGAACGGCGGATTTCGCGAGTCGTTTTTTTGTTATATTTATTTTTTTTATGATTAAAAGCCTAAAGCTCTGCTAGGCCGAGCTTTCCGGGAATAGCAAACCGGTAATTTTTGCTATTGGCGCCCGCAATAATAGTTTTCGATATATATTTTTTTTATATTTTTGATAATATTTTAATCCATCCTCATCTGAAAATCTCCAAGAAGGAAGAAAATCGATTTATATCAACTGGCTCCCAAAACGGGGACATAATTTTCGATTCATCACAATATATACATATATTATAATGGGGGGTAACCTAAGAGTTACGTTGTAATTAATATATACATATATTCCGTTTTTTCTTAATGAAAGAGATGAGTTTTGTTCTTTTTTTTTTCAAGAAATCGGCTATTTTACGATTTCTTTGGATCATGTAAAAAACGTATGCTCGCAAAGGTTCACTTCAGCTTAATAGATGCTTTGGGAACGTGCCAATTATTATTTGAAAACATCTAAAAATCCTCAAAACTCTGTTTTCGCTAATAAGTGAAATGTCACCTCGGTGAATCTTTGTGCGCTGCATAAATTCGTTATTACGGAGTTATTTTACGTGTCTTATCCGAGCGATGACATACGCCCGCTTAAATATTCGCTAATGGTAAAAATCATTTTTTTTCTCGCTACGGTAGTAATGCGATTGCTTCTGCGTTATTGCCTTCTTCTATTAATTAATTAAAGTAAATTGTTGTTGCAAACATTTCCTTTCAGATAGGACACGAAGCCCGTGTCATCTGGCGAAGATTCCCCAGCGTCAGGTTGACATATGTATATATCAGATGTAGGGAAAAAAATGTAAAAGAAAAAAGGGAAGTAACCTCAGCGTACGATTCCAACACATTGAACACTGGACTAATCGGCGAATAAAACCTGTTTCCTACATTATAGAAAAGAAAGACTTTTTACGAAAAACGATGTTATGTACGAGGTGATTTTTCAAATAGAGTTTATAGCATAACTAAAGATTAAATTTTAATCGCGGCTGCCAGAAGTTGGGACCACGAATGCATGTATAAAACGCGCTGATGTTGTAATGTGTGCACTACAGATATAATATAAAAATAAATTGAAAATATATTAAAAAAAAAGTATAAAATTTTCAGAAAACGTAGTGAAAGAGAAACTCTGTGTGCGTGATCCTGTTGCTGGTCGGAGGTAGTCAATCATCGCCAGCCGGAACGGGACGGAAAGAAGGGAAGTAATGGCAAAAGATCCGATAGAGATTTTTTTTAGGCAGTCAGCCGCAATTCACCTTTCGTTAGAGAAATTGTCCATCTTTTAAACAGTCGCTCAAAATTGATTAGCAAAAATTTCGGCTCCAAATGATATTCAATCGTCGCGATCACCGGAACACACTGCTGGATCTACAAGACTACGGATGATCAGCGCTGACAACAGCGATCCGTACAATTTTTGTATCAAATTTAAATAATCCGTTTGTAAGTATATCTCGTTATTTGTTTGCGTGCGTATTTAATATTGTGTTTTTTCAGAGCGGTCGACCGGTACGTTAAAGATTGTTGTAGAGAGAGGTCTCTAGTTTTTAATCGAGCGCATAAAAAATTAAAATAATCTTATTTTTTTAATAATAATAAATAATTAACTTTTCTTCTCCGGTAATTAATAAAGGTGGCCGTGGTGGCATCGCTAAGGGCATAATTAAACGATCAGCAAAGCAACAAATATTTTTCTTTTTATTTATGTTTATTATTAATCAACATATGTCGCTTAAGTCAAAACTACATTTTTGACACACACTACGTACCTTTTCTCAGCATATGTGTGACATATTTATAAAAAAGGAAAGAAATGGATGGTTTAACTGCTATCACTATTTTTCTGTTCGTTGAAAACACTACACAAGTCGATGCAGATAATTTTTTATTTACGATTAAATTTTTTTCGGTAAAGGCTCATTCGGAAGCGCAAATTTACACAATTTTCGTACGTCGCCGGAAAATTTACGGCACTATAGCTGGTATAGCATGCGGCAGCAGAGTGTTAACGCAGACAATCCGGCAAGATTCCAGCAGTGACAGTTGTGAAGCAAACAGAACGAGCCCGGGAGCGGACATGACGAAATTTCACACGTACGCCAATGGGGATTTTCATAAATATCGATGAAAACGATGCAGGTGACGGGAGTAGCAACGATGACTGGTATGAGAGTGAACAAGTAGGTCACGATGAACGAAGCAACGGAAACAAGCGCCTGGTTATATTTGAATTTAGATGAAAAAGAGCAGATAACAGAGAATAGTTGCTCTCCATAAAACTGTAAGGCGAAATGTGGCAGAGGTAGCGCGCGTATAAATAAGTAAGAACCAATACTTTTATCTATCCGCGCTACAATGATGATCTAGAAATGCTACATTACGGCAGAAGATGTTTGTTGTTCTAGCAAGCGAACGGAACAGTTCTAGAGCGGTATTTGTTACAGCTGTAAAAATAAATGACTTGTAAAATTCTGGGCAGTCCGGAAGGCCATAAAACTTTTATTACCAGCGACGCGGAACAGCGAAGCGCCCGACGGCACCTCAACAGTGAAATAAAGCCGGTGGATATGCGATCTGCCGGTGCCTGTCGCAAAGAAATCATTCGAACCGCAACTGCCGCTAGCATGCTGATTTTCCCTATAACGGATTAGGCTTTCGCCGATTAAATTTCAACGGCACCCATTGCCTATTAATGCGCAACATTTCTATCCTTTCATATTTCCCCTTTTCTTTTTTCGAACGAACACTACTGAAATTACATAAAATTCTCTGTTACCGGTTATTCGACGGTGACCGCAATAAACGGATAACTAAGAAGTGTACTTTTACCGTCTGCAGGTGTTATAATATTTAATCTGAACGGAACCGTCAAGGAAAGAGTACGATTCTAGAGATACATTCGCAGTTGAACAAATTAAAGGTTAACCGAGAAATTCCAATACGGTAAAGTGTGGAGAAATATAAACTTTGACAATTAATTAAAGAGCACGTTCCTTCCTGGAACAATTATCCTCTTTGTATTTCTTATTTTTTCCGTCTTCTAAAATGATTTCAGTTACGCAAAAAAATTTTATTTCCACTTAATATTCTTAATGATCAATGAGATTTTCTTCTAGCTGATTGTGTAAATAATTTACCGTATTGATTTGAAGTTGCATATTCTTATCGAGAGTAGAACATTTTTCTTAAAGCATTTCAATGGGTCATATCGAAACTACTAGATTGTTTCAGTACAAATGTAGACTGTTAAGCCACCGGTCCGAACCTATTATATATACAAGCGCTGTAACAGTGTGGGGAAAGATGTTAAACCGTCGCGTCGTGTAATTAACAAAAACTCGGCGGAATTTCTGACACAGCTGTCTCCCGGTTTGCGGAAGATTGGGATTTTCAATTAAAACAAGTGCGTGAGATATCCTCCTCGGTAATTTTTTTTTTTTTTTTGGCTCTGTTTGGTGGCACGTATTTGGGAGGTCTAATTTTTGATCAATATTATTTTTTCGTCTACTACGGTACATTAGAAATTGTGATTCAACTTCTTACACTCCTTCTCATTCTCTAACCCGGATTCTTTTTACTTGTCCATTCAACCTTTCCTTTCTTTCTATTCCTGGTTTCTTGACCCTTCTATGCATCGCTCTAATATCCTAGCAATATGATTACGTTTTCGGTTTGTTCCCTTCGTCGCTTTTCCGGTTCTCTCTCGCATTATCCCCATATTGTCTCCACTACATTCCTCAAACACGGTCACTTTGTCTGTAATCCTGATTAATGTTCGAATGCTCTTCGCTTTCATTGGAACGATTTTCTTTCTACTCCTTTCTTTTGTCAATTAGTGTTCTCATTCTTTATCATTGTAAGTTCGTTTATTCTGTTTCTTTCGTCTGCTTCTTGATGCATTCTTGTTGGCTTTTTTTTTTCTTCCTACACTAGGGTTAATGACACTATGCGTTGACAGACTCAGATTAACATAAAACAGAAAAGAAAGAAAACGACTTCGTCGCGCATAGATCTGACTGAAATTTACTGGATCGCGATCGTTATGTTGACTTTAACGGTGCATCAGTTGTTTGCATAGTTCATAGACCTGCAATTTAAAGGAAGAATTCTCAAGGCGTTAAATCGCATGATCTCGGTGTGGCTAATTCCCGTCGCCGCTGCGCGTGATATAACCATGCTCTCAAATCAGTCGTGCAGAATGTCGATCGTGACTTGCGTTGCGTGTAGCCCTGTCCTTCTGGATCCATATGCCGTCGGTGTCCGTATCATCCAACTTAGGACACCAGAAGGTGTTTATCATCAGTCTGTAACGCTCGTCACAGACGATTACGGCAATGTCAGATTCGTTTCGGAAGAAGTCGACCGACCACCGATGATTCTGCCAAACCAAAATCCGCACCGAACAATGATTTTCTCTTGATGCATACGATGCTCGTATTTATCTCGTGTGAGGATTGATACTTCAACAACTCCGCTTGTTGACACATCCATTCATCCGAAAATAGGCCTCGTAGTTCGGGTCAACTTCAAACTATGGTCATTTAACTTAAGCTCCCGGGTCAGTTAAATTTTATGCGAGCGTAGAACCAAGTCCCGACGCGAAATTAAGACCGAGTAGTTCTTGTGAACGACGAGAAATTGATTTGCTTCGGGTTTTCCCGTCGCATAGTAGCGATGTTTTCAGCACATCTTACGTTTCAGTGGCATAATTGGCTGATTATTTATTTAGCGAATCGGTGGTTGACTCGAATCTGATCGCCAAACGTCGTCGAGTAGTCGACATTCGGTAGGACAGTGGCCGCGAGAGTAAAAATCACATAGTTCGCTGAACGCTTTTTCGAACTTCGATGATTACCACACAACACTATATAACCTTTCCATGGTAATTTATGTCACACGCTACTGAACACAGTCCACAATGAATTTGAGACAGATGTTGCTTCAACAGCATGACACTCTGCTATGACATGAAATTCTAGGAATCCTTATCCTATTTTTATTACCTGAACTTATTGACCGTCCGATGTTAGATCGTTAATCGAACTCCTTGATATTGGTAAAACAAAGAGTCCCGTGTTTATTTCGCAAAAACGCAAAATAATAAGCAATAACATAAAATTTTTATAAAGCCGTTTTTAACTACATTACGGCGCGATCGATTTCAAAATGGTTTGTGAACAATCGATATAGTGCAAATTGCATAACAAATCGCGAGACAAGTATTTACAGGAAAAATTGAAATATCGCTAAAGCTGTTCATTCGGATTTTATACGAGCAACTGTCTCTTTTAGAAGTTCAAATTCGGCGTATCTCTAAAAGTGACACCTTCGTGACAGTTTCGGGTCAACGCTGAAATTATGTATGCCCGAACGGAACGGAGTTAATCGGAAAATTATGTACCCGTACGCTGGCTCCTCGGGTATTTTGAGGAACATCGGAATTAGCCCGGACTGCGATTTGAAATCCGAGCAGCTTATGCTTGGGCAAGCTTTTTAAGCGAGCTTATTATTTGGCTTCGTCGGCGAAATTAACTTTGCGCTGGTTCCCCCGTTAATTTCAGCGAAAAGCTTTTTGCTACTGCATATTTATTATATCAGCCTTTCATACGAGCGTGTATTCTGTTCCCGTTCCACCATCAGGCGTATGTTTTTCAACCGTAAGAATTATGGGTAGCTGGAGCATTTGTCAAATTAAGCATCCGTGAAATTCAATTTAGTTTTGCTGACTCGGTAAATGTAAAAGATTCGCTGTTTTTACCCCCGTTTTTATCGTAATGTTAACACTTCCTCGAATAATAATCGTTATCCCGTTTCTGCTAATTAGTGGAGAAGGCTTGCTGCTCTTTAAGTAACGTTACTTCCAAATTGTATTTTAGCGTCTCACACTGATGACGTTAATTTGGAGCGAAATAATCACACGACATGATACACACGCATTTGCTAGTCACAACGACGTCGTAGTTATACTGAAGACCGGTTATTTACAGTGATGAGCTTGTGGCAATAATATTAATCGACGAAAGAACGCTATTTAATTACTGTCTGTTTGCACGTTATCGCTTCAGTTGACAAAGCTTGTACGTCTTGCACCGATGAATGATTACACCATAGACCTTGTAACAAAGTAAACTTCAATTCTGCAGTATTTTTTAACTTTTCAACCCCGTTAATGATCAATCGTGCGTGATATGTACCGTAAATATCACGAAATAGAAGATTCTTCGAAATATCTGAGCAACCGGTTTGTTAGTTAAAATCGAAAAAAGTACTATAATCTCAGTAGGTGCTTAAAATAAAATTCAAAATTAATCACTTCATTTTTCATACTATCCTGTGCGAATATCAACGCTGAACAAAATATAAAATACACAATAACTCGTAGAAATTTATATATTGATAATGAGTAAATTAAAAAATGTTATATTTCCGTTACGTTAATTATAAATAAAAATTTCGCAACGCGTGACACGTTAATTTAAATTGCAAAAAAACCCCAAAATCACATAATACCTTTATATAAAAACGTAAAATAATACTGCAGTCCGACCGGTTTCGTCTGTTTCATAAGGAATTCATTTAAATTATGAATGTAAAATGTTGATCCAGAACTAGTGTTGGTGTTTATTATATATTCGTAATTTAAATGAATTCCTACAAGTTAATGTGTTTTATATTCTGTTTAGTATTAAAGTATAAATTTCTTTCTAAAATACTTATTCCATCTCTATTAATGAAATTGTATCTAACAATTTGCCGTGTTAAAACTCGGGCCTCCGTATAGCTCTGCGAGCCTTCCGAACTACGCCTGCCTCCAGTATGCACGTGCTCGCCGGTATTCCTCCCTTGAAATACCGCCGGCAAACATTATCGGTCGATTACGACCTATCCATCTTAAGTTACCCGAACCATCCAAATCACAGCATTTACAGCCCATCAAACCCATTATACAGAGACGGTACCCTCGCTGCCCAAGGCTACTTCAAATGTCAAGACGAATTTACGCTGCACATCCCGAATTATCTACTTGAACGCATGCCTTCCGCCGATCCACCGTGGAGTCCAAACCACCATGAAGGCACCATTTACATCATGATCTTTGATCACCTTCCCACCGTGTATCGATCAACGCCGCCGTACCAGTGTTACACCCAAGCAAACTGAAGAAATACGCAAAATCCAAAATAATGTCTGATTGGGAGGTTGAATGGAACAGCAGCTATTCGAACAAACTACTGGCAAATTAAACGGACGATTACTGACTGGACTTGAGGTTATAGGCAAAGCTGCATCAAACCGGGATATCGAATTAACCTTGAACAGAATCTATCTAGGCCATACTCTAACCACACATGCATACCTGCTGGACCACCAGAAGCCTCCAGCCTGTACTCAATGCAATTGCCAGATCACAGTCAAACACATCATCACTGAATGCCCCATCTACAGTGCCGAACGCTAACAATCCACACTTACAGACGATCACTCCGCGAATTTAAACATAAATAACTTATATAGACTAATTAAATTTATAAATATTACAAACCTTAAAATAATGTAAATAACCTCATCCGAGGTGATAGCCCCCTCGCTGGCAATATGTACCTCGTAAATAATAAAATAAATAAATAAATAAAACGTATCAAAATACTTAATACGCGAAATATATTCAAATAATAAATTAATAAAAATATGAAATAGAATTTTTATTTAAACATTTTTCCTTTTATCTGTTACTAAATTTTCACCGTAATGATTACTAAAATACAAGTATTTAAAAAGTAGCGAAACTGAACATTAAAAAATTACGTAGTTGAAATGTAAAGAAATATTTGATTATTGTTAAAATAAAAATTACCAATTTTGTTACTATGCAACCTGCATGACGGCTGAATTGGTCACCTATCGCAAAGTAATTATAAAAACCACTCTCTTAATAATGAAGTGTGTTTTCTGTAGCCAAAGTATGTTTTTCAACTGACTCGTGAAAAAGCGACGCCCCTGGTTAATAATGTTAAAAACCGTATTAAGGAGATGAAACTTATAGTTTCTGATAGAAAATATCGAATAAGTCTCTTTTAATTCGGATAAGTAAGAAAAGAAAAGCCGATGAAAATAGATGTGCGATAATTTCGTATATTCCAACACAGTATGTGATAGTTGTCAATTTATCCAGATAGACGCATCTTCCATACTTCGCTGTTTTCTGGATCACCGAGGTAAGTAAATAATCAGAACAAATTTCAAAATCAAACTGATATTGGTATTCATTTGACGTACGCCATAACTATTCGTTAAATTTACTACTTAAAAAATATAGTAACTAAAAATTTGACGAAGCAGCTGAAAGGATGATGTAAAATCGATCAAAGTGTTCATAATAAGTTATCACCGAGTCAGCCAATGGCGCATATCATAGTTTTCACTCAGCATGGCGAACAATACACAGTTTCCAAAGAAGAACGAAGAGTCACTTACAGATCCATCGGAGCAAAACTTCAGAAGTACCTGAGAGCCAATACGGTTGTTAAAATATTTTACTGAAAATATTGTTAGTATTACTAATAGAAATATTCGTAAAATACTACATTTAGAAAAGTCTATGGAATGTTCTTCTTATATTGATATAAAGTACTTAACATTGCATTAAAGTATTCTTTTTTCAGTTATAACGATAAGTTCCTTAAAAGCGTATCTTTTAAATTAAAAAAAAAAAAAAATCCCACAAACACATCACTTTACTATCGTTATAGTGATAAATTTTATCTTTCAGTCTCGGACACACAGAAAACGGCCTGTCGCGGCGGGCAGCGATATGGGGACATCACATAGCACGCGATATCTTTTTGTAAGTGGTTTGTATATTTACGCAAATATTTTCTATAAATATTTCAGTTTCGTTACTCGATTGTAATCGAACGCGGTACGGCGGTCGCGGGAAAAATCTGTAATTTTGTACTGTCGGATCGCTTGTCGTCGCGACAGAAATTAGCCCTCGAATCGGTAGCCCGCGTTCTGTCTGACAAGAATGATGCAACCTCGCAATATACAATTAGACCGCCTGACCGCTTCGGTCTGATATGGTTTCTTGCGTGTTCAGTTGTCTGCAGTAATTATCGGTGAGATCGTTTTAATTCTCCAATTTTATCGCTTTTATTATTATTAATTATCAGCAGGAGCATTATTAATTATTATCTTGATTATTTGTATCGTCGTCGTTTGTTTTATTTCTTTTATTTTTAGCGTAATCTATTGCCCGACACTTCTGACGGGGGAGGCAGGCCTTCCCTAATTCTTCTCGATCTAATTCTAAAAACGCGGCTCAATCTAAAACGTCGAATAAATGTAAATCTCAATTGCAGCTCTTTTCTTTCAACATCTCTCTTGGTAACGTCACAGCTTAGAACAACAACGTTCTTTCGATAGAAGCTGCCGATAATTCAGTCGAAATGAACGAAACCACCACTCATAGTACTTCATCGATTTTATCTAAGCCCGACGAAGCACGAAATAAACTACCTCAATTTTCATTATTTCCGGACAACTTTCAAGGGAACATCGTTGTTTTGATGGAGCATTTAGAAAATAATAATAAAGCCCAGCTTCATCCGCGATGTCTTTGGCTAAGCTGTTCTATAAAACAGTTAGCGGTATACCGGCAATTACTCGGTCAGGAGGTAAAGACTTGATTAAACTTAACTTTTCCTTCATCTTATCGGCCAATAAGTTTCTTCTCTCAGAAAATATTCACAAAGAATTGAAAAAACGTTCGTTTATTCCGCAGTCTTTATTGTTTCGTTTCGGTAATGTTCCAATCGAGATCTGTCTATCGAGGAATTGCTTTCAAACCGCACTTCTAAGGTGTCAATTTCCAGCATCAAACGTGTCTCGGAAAATTCTTTTGTGCCAATTCCACTTGTGAAAATTAAATTTAATGGTTCCCCGCATCCGTCGTTCATTAATTTCTATGACATTTATCGCGTCAAGGTTAGAACTGATGTTCGTAGACCTAAATTGTGCTACAACTACCTTCGATTTGGCCATTTCAGTTCATCATGTCGAAGCAAACCTATCTGCTCCTGATGTTCTGATAACCATCTTTCTTCCGAATGTACTGTCAGTCAATAAAATTTTCAGCTTCCATTGTGTTCATTGTGGCGGAAATCACTCTCCTCTTGACCCTTCTTGCCCAGTATTTACGGAACAAATAAAGATATTATCACGAACCTAGAAAACCTTTCGTACTTCGAAGCTTAGAATATCAGTTAGGGTAAATTAGTTTCCCTAGCTTTCACCTTTGCTGATATTTCGAATCCTACCAATTTCCCCGTCTTACAGGACTCTACCAACTCCTCAAAACGAAAGCGTCAGAATCATTCCAGTAGCCACATATCAGACTTCCCGCGACAAAACACTATTTTCAATTATTAATGCTGGCTCCAAAGTTTCCCGTTCCGTAATTTCTGATCACTAAAAACCATCTCCTGATACTCCATCTTCTTCTAAGAGATCGATATTGAAAAATCTCATTACGCTAACATTTCCGTCTCCGCTAACCCCATTCTGCGTGCTGCCGAAAATGACTTAGTTCCCGTACTATTATCTACCCTTAGCAAATTCGGAATACCTAATTTGGATCACGAAATATCAGCCCAATTCCAAGTTTTACAATCGTAGTCATACTGTCAATCAGCGTTTGCTCTAATGTCATTCTTATTTCGTTTTATGTACATGTATATTATTCTGTTATTTCTCATCAGTTTTCTTTCCTTTCCCATGATTTTTCTCTGCTGTTTAATTTGTATTAAACTTTTTCCTTTTTCTCTTTCCTCTAATTATCTATAATTATATTTTTAAATGGTCATAGAAATTATTCATATTCGACCGGTAATCCCTTGCTTCGGTCTCAACACTGATTTTATAAAACTTATTACATCTTTCTCTATATCTTCTTCGTTTTTTACGTGTTCCTTCCTGTCATTTGGTATTGTCCACAGTGCTTCTCGTTGGCGTTGCTTGCTACCGTTAGTTAGGTTGATGGCATGCCGCGGGCCATACGCAATGATTTATTTAAGCGGTGGGATCTGAAATGCATCAATTGGCCAGTATATAAAGTGATTGAGAACAGCGATACAGATAAAATCAAATTTTTTATAATTTACATAAATAAAATACATATTAAACATCCCACTGTAAACTCTCTGTTTATCCTATTTTTTTTCTCTTTACTTCCTTGTGAATCCGATTGATATTTGGTTGGATCGCAGTGATGGGTTCATTATAGTCTTTAAGGTTTCTCATTCATGCACTCGTCCTGCTTGGCTTCCGTTTCTATTTTATCATTCAACCAGCTTATTTCTGGTTTCCTTTAGTCCTTTTTCTATTTTCCATATTTCTCGCTTTTCTCCTTATTAAGTTTTGTCTATTTAGAATATTACAGTGAAACTGTCGCAGCCTTAGGACGAATAGAAATTCTCTTGAAGGCGTACAGGATTTAGATCATATAAATATTACGCTACTTTCGGAAATTTTGTTAAAAAATTCCTCCGATCTTAACACTCGAGGCTTTTTTCTGGTTAGCTCTAATCGTAGCGACGGATATGGCGATTCAGCTGTTCTAATCAGAAATGATATCCATTTAATAACTGATGATATTTATGCTCCTATTTCATCTAATCGGTTCAATTTGAATCTTATTCACATTTCCATTCCTAAACCATTTAACTTTATTTCAGCATACATTCCTCCTAATTATGATTTACGTAACTTCCCTTTTCAATCTTTTCTTGATTCTCTTCCTTCTCCTTTTATTATGGGCGGTGATTGGAACGCGCACTCTCCTCTTTGGGGCTGCAATGGTTACGATAGCAATATTTCCGTGTCGGAAAACACTGTCCTACAAAATGATTTAATCTTTCTTAACAATGGCTCTCCCACCTGTGTTAAAAATGCTTCGTTTCTCAGCTCCATCGATCTGTCATTTTTACCTCTCCTAATTTTAGTCTTAAGTGCTCATGGTCAACTCTCGATGGTACTCTTCGGGGCGAAAAATTATTTTGCAGTCTATCTCATCTTCTCTTTCATACTCCCTCTTCCAATTATCATGATCGTTTCCTCCTCCTCTTCTGTAGATTCCTGGTCATTTGGGTATTGAGGGCAATGAGGTGATGGATTCCTTAGCCTGCTCTTCTATTTCCTGTAGCACATTTTCAGTCCATAATATTGTCTTCAGTCGCTCATTCCAAACTATGGCTCAACTCCTATTTTTCTTCATTTTCAAATCCTGCCTTTTTTACCTCTTTATTCAGCCATTTCTTCAACTTCATTGATGGTTGTCTTGATACTTGCCCTCTCTTAAACGCTCTACAATCTCTGCTATTTGTCGCCTTCGCTGTAACCATAGTCTTCTTCCTGTATCATTTTCTCGGTTTTCATCTGCATCTACTCCATTTTATCCTTTTCACTGCCCTCTTTCCATAGACTTTCCTTGTGATGTTGATCACATTTTATTTGAATGTGCGGTGATCTTCTCTGCTGAGTAATCGTCCTTCTATTCTTCGTTGTTAAAACTTGACATCCCTACTGTCCTTATCGGTGCTGCTTGTATTCTCTCGGTACTGATTTGTATTTTTCATGTCACATATATACACACGTATACATGTGTGCGTATGTGTATGTTAACTACTACTTTATATTAATTCTTCGTACACGTGCATGTGAGTATATTTATTACGTTTATCTATGTAGTGTTAATCGTACGATTTCTTTTATTTTCTTTTTTATTATATTGAGCTGTGCAAGAAGAATTAGCGTAAGTTACTGGCAAATTGTAAAATAAATAGAATAAATTACACTCTGTTTCGGTTATTCCTGTCCTTGAAGTATTTTTATCCTCTGTCCTTAAACGCATAAGAATAAAAAATGTATTTCTTCTCTTTCCTATTTCTTAGGCTAATGCCTTTGCTAACAAAACCCATTTAATAGAAAGAAAAAAAGGAAAAATCCTCGCTAAATAACCGTTTTCCGCGTGACTTTTTCCGAACCATTCGGGCTAAACGAGCAATTATTTCACAAAGTCTTTCAGTAAATTATGCGGGAACGAGTCTGTTACGAGAATCATAAATTAAGCATACGATAATATTCTATTCAAAAAAAGTCAATCGAGAAATGGACGCGAACAGATGTTAAATGTTATTGACCTTTGAAAACGAAACGAAAACGTATTTCAGAAAAATACGGACCACTCATCAAAAGGCAAACTTGATGTTTTTTAAGGGTTACCGATAAGAAAGGCCCTTTTTCTTACGGTTAAAAGAAGATTGAGAAATTTTTAGAGGTTAAACGCGGAGTTTGAAAATTTCCCAAACAGAGCAAGCGCTGGGGAAGGAAAGGAAAAGTGATAAAATTAACCGGAAAGGGTTCCGCTTAATCGGCTAGGTAAAAGTGCAAGGCTTATCGTTATCACCGCAGGGTATATGAGAAATTCTCAAAGACGGTGTGTGTCTTGCAGTAGCTTCATTAGGAATAATGGAGTGGCAAGGGTGCGCATCTGTCGTCTCCTGCAGGAATTATTTATCATGGCACCCCGGATTAACCATTAATTATTTTAAGCAGCAACTTCTTGTTTCTAATTCAACTTCTAATTACCTTTCTCACTTTTGTCATTCCGCTACAGCCGATTTCCCGCTGGCCATCAACATTTCCCTCTGAAATTTATTTATTTCAGTAAAATTTCATAAACATTGCGCCGCGATGTACCCTAATAATAAATAAAAATTCTCTATCATTTCCTCAGTTTACAGATCCTATATATTCATCTACTATATCAGCCGATGATTAATTTTGCAAACAATATAACAAATTTTAAAAATGGCAAAAAACCAGCTAATTTTTTTACATAAATATTGGGGCGTAATATACAAAGAATTTAATCAAAGAGTGGAAATCAAAAATTAAAAACTAAGCTCCTGTTTTTTGTTGTTTTTTTTTTTTAACGCTGCTATCTACTTGATCGTTTGTATCGAACCAGAAAATTACCGATTGTTTTCCGGGAAAAAACCAAAAAAACCGTAAAATTCAAATTTTTGTCTGCCAAAACCGTCAACGAAGATAGCGATCAGTACAGATTAAATAAGTTATCAAGTTTTAAAAAAAAACAGCTAAAACTAAGATAATTCCCAAAACTGTTAAAATTAAAATAGGAATAATTATTTGAAATTAAAAAGTATCGAAAATTCTAAATTCCTATCAAATTGTTCGATTTGTAGTTAAAGCTCTAGCGAGACAAGCTAAATAATCAGCCGATAGATATCTTTTTCAGTTGATGTTTTCCATTTAAATATTATGAATTGCAATCAAAATTACCTATTTATCGAATATAGTTTAATTCAAACTGTAAGTGAAAACTAGATTTATATTAATAACAGAAAAGAATTATTTAACGCTTCGACACCCACTTTTTTTTTTTCTTTTGGCCTGGTCTTTCCTTTTAACCTTTTAGCCAGTTTATATGTTAAACGTGTCATATATATTTTTCAAGTTTTAAAGTTCAACATTGAATTTCTTAAGGGATATTGATAAAGTTGTTTACATGCTTAATGGATTTGTAAGAATGGATGCTGTATTTATCGGTAACGTGTGGTATTCCTGAGTTAATTTATTTATAAGTTCTTCTCGTTGTTTTCGAAATCAAGTACAATAGGAGATGATTAATATTTTGCTCGTAGACTTTATTACAGTATTGACAGTTATCCGATAATTCGATGATGTTCAGTTTCTTTAATCGGTCTGCTGTTTATGTCCTATTCTAAGCCGTGTAATTTGCTTTATGTAATTGCCAGGTAGGTTCTCCTTGACTTGAAGGTACCACCACCATGGGGATTCCTGATACTTTTTGTGTATTGAAATAATACTTTCCGCAGTTTATTCTGTTCAAAATTAATTTTTTGTTTATTTGTTGCTATATTTTTAACAGTATGTACGTAATCCGTCCAATGGTATTTCATTTGTTCACATTTGCGGTGACTTTCCTTATTAATTTATCAACGAATTCATATTTCTATTCCATTATGCCTTAGTGTCCATTTGAGTACTATGTGATTATTGTGATTTACTTTTGCAGATTCGATTTTCTTTTTTATCTTCACGACTATATTATTGTCGGTTATGTCATTTGTTATTTTATATAATGCGCTCAGTGAGTAGTCGGTTAATATCAGAAAATTAGGACTTCTAGTGTTTACGAATTTGTCGATTGCTTGATACGCACTGCGTATAATTCTGTTGTACATGACCAGTGTGTCATCGGAATTCGGAAAGTTCGATATTTATTTGTAGTTTTATTATATATTGCACAGGAGCCGATTCTTTTTTCTATATTTAATGATCCATCAGGTTAGACATCTGTTCATAATTACGATATTTCTTTTCCGCTATGTCTTGTAATATCTTTTCATTATATTCCAGGTAAACCTTTTCAAATTCATTTGTTATATCTATATGGATATTTCCTAGCATATTGAAATAGTCTATGTCCTTGTACTTTGCATAGGAATAGAAATTTAATATACAAATTCCGCATAGTTTAAAGAAGTGCGCGTTTTAAATTCATTTTTTAAAATTCAGTTTATTTTTTTCTAAACTTTTATTTTTTTAATATATGTATTTATTTTTCTTAATACATAAAAATCAGACATGTACGGCTTTACCGTAAATTTAAAATTAACGAAGCACGCATATATGATTAAATCACCAGTAAAAGGAGTAACAAGATGCAATTAATAATTTCAGGAAAAAAAACAATGAAAACCAAAGTATTTATTTAACAGCTGTTAAAATTAAAAACAATTTGAAAATGAAAATATATTGTAAAAAATCTGGAAATTCTCTATTTTGTCTCTTTTGCAGGAAACCAATATCAGATATCTGTTGGTCTCTGCTACGGGCGCCAGTGTGAGAAATTTCCTTGTTTCTTTTTGCTGATGCGCCCAATATTATTATTTTGTTATTTTAATTGAGTCCCTCTTTATGAGCTAATGTCCTGATTGTTGTTAAATATGATTATTCGTTCACGAGCTAGTGATAAAATTGGATTTGATAATGTTTCAGCAGCTGAAAAAGGCATTAGGTGGACAGCGACTTGAAGATGATGAAGGTTGTATGCAATTCTCTCTGAATTATCGCATTTGATCTTCGATAAAGGCATTAAAAAATTACCAAAGCTTTGGGAAAAATGCATCGATAAAACTGGTACATATGTAGAAAAATAGTACTAATGTTAATTTTTTGAAATGTTTCAATAAATTCTAATTTTAAAAAAAAAACTCGTTTATATTTGACTGACCCTTGTATTATCAGGTTCAACGGTGGCTTGGTAATGAACTGGACTCAGAAAACTGGGGTTGGAAGCTAATTAACAATAAATTGGAACCAATCCACACTATACTTCCACCTGCACCAGAAAAGGTCCTGAATACTATTTTTTGCAACTTGGTGGGGGGAATAAGAATTATCGATGACTACCGATTGAATATCTTCCCGAATAATAGCTGCCGCAGCTTCCAGGATCTCAAATCGCTCTTCTTTGTCATTTGATTTTTCTTTTATGTATTAGTCACACAGACCAATAGTTTTACTTATATTATACGTCCAATGATGTACATATTTAGCATAGTGATACATATTGTGGAGAATACAACTTCTCCGGGTTATCGTTCAAACAAAATGGAAGCATTCTAATCCACCTTCTTCATACATTATTATTTCACAATGCGATAATATCAATTGAGCACGATCAAAAGAAACCTTCGAGTGTCTAGAAAACATTTTACCAAGTGCTTGCATATTCACAGTCGTATCGCATACAGAATATTATTGTCATAAACACCGGTACGACAAATGTTATTCGGAAAGTTGCTCGGCAATCACGCAATTCATATGTTACACGCATCAAAGGCAATACGACGCTTGCGCACATTAAATTATATTTCTTCATTTTACTAGTTAGACAATTACTGCGAAATCACGGACCGATACTGGACAGTAAGGAAGTTCCCATACAATCACTAAGGTCACATAATATCACCGACATTGGAGGACGAGCCATGAAAAGGTTATCCTTTATGCAAAAAAAATGCTAGAACAAATTTTAATTTTCCGTCGAATTATTGAGTTTTATTTTAAATTTATGCAATGGTTACACTTAAATTGTACTAATTTTTATTTAAATTTTACATCAAGATCGATATTGGGCTATATAAAAATACTTCTTTTTCAACGTCTATTATGATAATAATAATTAGTTTGTACACTTAGCAGTTCTGACAAGGATATATATCTCGGAAGTAAGCAAAGATCACTGCTGAATAAAAGGAAACACAGAAGGCGTACAAGGTAAAAAATTGGAACAGCGGCATTTGAGATTATTAATCGAAAATAATAACCGATACATCGGAATATTTTTAAATTTATTTTCCTTCTTTTTAATGGAATAAGTAAAGTAATTATTTTAATTTTAACACGTGCTTCACGGGTAAAATCTCGCGTAATAATTTCAGATCGGTTAACGTTCCGTATCATTTTTAAATAATAGTAATTACATTTTAAAACGCAACTTTCCGGAATAAATATAAAATTTCTAAAAAGCAAAAAATGAAAAAGCTCTCATCGTTTAGAACATCATTTTTGACAGTGACGCTACGTGTATAATTAATGATTTGCTGAAACGTTCGGTGATGAACTTTACGCGGAGATTTTGTAACTTTACCTGTGCCGAAAAAATATATTCTTAAGGCGCTTTCGGATATAATAAAGAGTTCAAAATGCGAATTTCATCGTTTTCGGCGAGAAAACATTAATCAAACTTTCGTCAGAATTTACATATATGCCGTAGGTGTGAACGTCTGTCAAAACTCATCGCTACACTGCGCAATCGTCGTTAGAATAACAAAAAAATTCGAAAAAATATTGTCAGCTGAATATTCGCATACACCTGTCAAGTATTGCAATTTTCATTGAACGTATACAGAGATGCGAAGTGCAAATTATCATTTTTAAGCGTTGCCTCGCTGAATTAATGTTTTCCCCTGTCGGATTTCATGATTTAAGTCGGTAGCAGTTCTGTGAGCTCCGTTAATTTTATTCTTCAAAATTAACGAACTAAATGACGACTGGTATAAATTCCACCGTTCTACAGAAATCACCTTTACAAAAGTTTGAAGTAAAATATCGCACGCGAAAATGAATTTCTCACACTCTTTGCATATGGTGGAAAAATTTAAATACGATTGAAACGTTAACATTCGCATTGTTATCAGCCACCAGAAAACTCAATGTTCCTTAATTAATTATTAAAAAAACAAAATAGATTGATAATCATGAAGAACCCCCTTCGATCATCAACAGATGATACACCTAAAACAGTACACCAGTAATCGAGAATTATAAATTTTACGCCATTTCAGGCGAATGTGCAATCATAATCATAATCTACTTACATAAACTTATTGACATTGCTCGGCAGTAGTCAATAAATGGTCAAACTAGCTCGTGTCCAACGTCAAAAACCAGCTGCTAGCTGGAAATTACACAAAGTTCGAATGTAAGTATTCAATTTTGACTTAAGTATACACCGTTGGCGCATGGAAAATTAACCCTCGAAGCCCTCCCCTGCAAATTGTAAGAGATTAATAATCGAATGCAAATATTTAAATTTTGTGTCTATTTCTACATATGCCGGACTGCTTCAGCGCCTTGGTCGGCAAAACCAGCAGAGCACCGCATGCATACACCAGTGCCCAGTTATGTTATAACATAATTTTTATTTCAGAACAACATTTATTATTAATATTTTTTATTTTAAAACTATTTTTATATCCAGTAATTTAATAATCACAGAAGTTGTAAAAAAAAATCGATTAAAATTATGAAGATGTCTCGTGAAATCCAGATTTAAAAAAAATTTTCTAAGACGTGTTTTGTTTTTAATTTTTAGTAGTTTTAACTGGCAATTCATAAACAATATGAAGTATTTAATTTTATCTATTGAAGGAGTTGAACATTAGGGTGGAGAAAAATATAAAGGCTAATGTAAAACGATGTTTGTTGATGAGCCCTCACCCTTAGTAGATTCTTACTTTGTTTATCGTCTTCTAATAACGGTCTATTTTTGGTAAGTGTAGTGATAGGAAAAAAAAGAGGTCTGAAGTGATTCATACATTTTGCTACATCGTCAGTATAGACGATAAGAATATAGTTACCAAACCATAAAAGATATTCATTATTATAGAAGGAATCGATATTGTTTAAATATATGCAATTAAATGTAAAAAGAAAATACACAAAAATCGATACAAATTAACACGTCCGAATAAAGAATAAAACTGAACACAACTGAAAGAAAAATATACACATTATTCCGAACAAGAAAGAAATAACATGCTACGGAACAATCGCCCAATTTACCCCGGTTTAAATATTTACCACATTTCAGTGTACACAAATAATTCAAAGAGAGCATTTGGAAAACGGCCACTTCAATGCAAAGCTTTTTATAAATAAATTAACAATTACGACTCTGAGGACACAATGTACACCATATCATATATATTCATGTAACCGTTGCTGCGTATACCCACAGGATTGTAAATAAGAAAGTTGACCAATTAAATTTAGTAAAAACAATTTTCAGTTAATATTCAGTGAGAATCAACACATATGAGATTATCGGTGTTCGTTAACATTATTCTTCGATGATTAGTAGCTGAATATTGGGGGACATTGTAATAACAAGTGAAACAAAAGGTATGCGAATCCCGATTAAAGTAATAATAGTTAACTTACAAAGATTTACACCTTAAATTTTAAATTTAGAAATGCAGTGGACTTGTATAGAAACAAAGATCAGTGCAACATTCGTAAATTTTCACTCCCCATTCGAATATGCCAAGTTTAAGTGTTTTATGTTTTACGTTAAAGTCTCGAGTGCATTATAACAATTTTTTTTTTTTTTTTTTTTTATTTTATCTGCAACAAAATTTAATCAAAAAAATTCGTAAGTAATCAAACTGCAATTATTTAACTATGAAAGCGTTATTATTAAAATTACTAATTTCAAATATTTCCTTTTCCGGCAATACTATTAATTATCAAAGTATTCTTTCATTCACTTTTGTAAATTATTCAGTCTCATTGTATTATTGGTATGTTCTATTATTTTTTTAAATTTATAATTACACACATATTTTATCCGTTTCCATAGTAGTTTTTTAACTTTTTGTTTGCCAATGTAATACATAAACCAGGTATATATTTTTTTTACAATGCAATATTCTGAATTGGTAATCATTTTTAATTTAGCGCAATACTACCAGAGCTTCAACCTTTGCAAAATACTAAAAATTTCTTATTTTAATTTTATTAAATAGACATTTTACATCGAAAAATATTTGGTAAGAAGAGAAAAACATAAAGAAACCATTATTCACAAAATGTATACAAGAAATTTCACGGTAAGTCCCCCGTATTTTCGGCGTATATTAATTTTTTGGGAGGTTTTCAAGATTATAATATGTATTTTTTTGTTATAAAGATACTGATCGTTTGGTATGTAATATATTTACTAACGATATACATCGTTATATTAAAAATAATTCAAGTTATTTTAATACTAGCGATCCTATAGAAACATTTGTAGGATTAAGATCTCTATAGTTTATTGCATCGAAGTAAATAATGAGGATAATAATTAAATGTCACAGTATAGACCGTATACAATCTTACTAAACATGAAATTTCATCGAATCAGTGTTAGGGATCAAGTTGTTTAAAACTGGTCGGCATTTTTTAAAATATAATTATTTATTCGGTATTTCATATTTATTTGCGCCGAATTAAGGTGAATACGAATAAATTTAATGCTGATTTCATTATGGAACACGGCATTAACCAGTATCTCGATGACAGAGCGATTTTAATAAGCAAGCGATTAATACGTTTGTCGAAAATTGCTGCAGTAACGGAGAAGCAATCACTGAGAGCGATAAAACGACTGCTTCAGTTTAGTTGAAGAGCTTTTATCTGGATGGAAGGGAAACGCCAAAAGACATAAAGTGATGAATAAATGAACGTTTCCTCGAAGCATTAGTGAATTACTAGTGACATCTAAAATATTGCCAGAAGGGTTTATCCAGATGAAACTGTTCACCAGAGTTGTATGGATGGAATTTTGTCGCCTGAAAGAAGCTCCAAAACGATTGCAAACATATAGGTGTAAATGTTTCTACAGAAATTTATCAATTCTAGTACTCAACGATAACTAGAACATTAGGGGGAAGAAAAAACTGTAGCTATAAATAAACTTACAAATAGCCTATAAATGTGTACATTTTCCGAAAAAAATTATTACCTCTTGATTTCAATATTTTAAAATTAAAACTATACTTTTTGTGCAGTATAACCTCTTGAATGTGTCAACAGACTTTCATCATTCTTGCATCTACTTAACAGTATCATATCCGCTCACTAAACATCACTGCCTTCTAATGAGAAATATCTACCATGAATAGGTTCACTATTTGTTAAAAACTCAACCTCTTCTAAGTATAGTGCGATTTAAGGAGAATATCATTCGCCGAATATTTAAATACCCTCCAAGTAAAACATTAAACTCTTAAAGTCGGTCAATTTCATTATGAAAGTAAAATTTTTCGTACAGAGAAGCAGATTATTTGCGATTGGTAATAGTCGACAAAGGTTTTTTTTTTGTTAATTAAATGACGAAATATAATCTTGCATTTACGCAGATGTTTAACATGATACAGATGCGTTACGGAAGAATTGTGCTATTTGGGTGAAAATTAAAATTTTCGATGAACCGGTAGATGTTTTCAGAGTTATCTTTGCAAATAGCGATTCAGAGAAAGCTTCTAAAATTTTTTTTGTTTCCTATTTTAAAAATATTTCATGATTCCTGATGTATTTTTATTATTATTTTAGAGCAACTGATTTATAAATTTTAATTTTCATTTTACATCGTACACTAAAATCCAATTAATTTAGAAGAAATTTGGAAGTTAAATTCGGTAAAATATACACGATGAAAGGCTAACGGCATTTTTAAAATTATTAATTGTTGTAAAATACTTTTCGAAACAAAGTAGCGTCAAACTCTGGATCCTTCCTTAATATTATTATGTGTAAATAGCAGCGGCCATCAAGGGCGTCGCCAGCTGATGAGCGAGGGAGGGGCAAGATGAGTTGTCAGCCGCCGGAGTGGTGGGGCAAGATGATAGAAAGAGGATATGAGTTATAGGAAAAATAAAATTTATAAGTTGTAAAGGCTTAATATTTTATTAAACGAGAATAAAATCTTAATTGAAACATAAGTTTTCCAAATTGTCCATGATTACGCGCCTATGAATACTCGTCAATGCCAGTTGATTAAAAAGTTTCAAGACTCCAGGGGGGGTCAGTTGCCCTTCCCTGTCCCCGGCTGGCGACGCCCATGACGGTCATGTTCATCTTTTTTTTTGAAAAATCTGAGCATCAGAATTCCTTTCGCTCTACTCTCAATACCATATTTCACAACTTTAATTTTACCGCATGAAAATTCTGAATAAATAAAATTTTAGTGTCAAGTGTTTTATCACCTTCATATATATATATATATATATACATAAACCAAGAGAAATACACAAGAAGTTTAATATTAAAATAAAAAACAAAAATTAATTTTTACTTCGATTTTGCAAACACCGTCGTCTAGACCTTTGAGACAAAAAATTGACAAAAATTTTTCAACAAAACTTTCCTTTAATAGACGGTTCTCGTCTTCAATCTGCACGTTAATATTGTGTCTCACAGGTGAAGTGTTAAATTATGGGATTTGCAGGCCAAATTGCCGTACAAAATCATGTCTCAGATGAATTTATTTTTCGAGATATAAATACAATATAATCATCAGGTTTTGCATGGTACACGAGTTTTGCATCTTTCTAATGGACCCGATATGCTAGAGGACATTTAGTTTACAGCATTTGCAACTCTCGTCGCACAGTATCATAAAGTTCTATTATATAACATTTTCCACTATGATAATTTATAAGTGGGGCTGCTGACAGTAAGTAACCAAATTTGTTTTTTGTTGTTTTTTTATTTATTATTATTATTTTTTTTTTTTCCCCTAGCAAAAACATAAAGTTTTCCGTTATTGGAAGAAAAGATAAAAGTTTCAACTTGCGCGTTTGCTATCTTTATGTTTCGGTAAAATGTAGCTTTTAGTGCTGCTGCTGTATCTTTACTGCGACTCACGTCTTCAGTTTGTCTATTAATTCACCGCTTGCGTCATAGTCATTTTTTCTTTAAACGTCCGATCCCGTTTACTCTTTTCACAAATCTATTTACCGCTAAAAGTTTCGAAAATACCGAATAAAATATAAAATCTACCAGTCTAATTGTTAAAGGTGTCTTACTATTATGCTAACAACCAAGAAGGACGGTTTATATTATAATTTCCTATGACGGAAAATCATCAAAAATTTCACAACATTTAAATTTTCCGGCTCGATGTCTTTGATAAGTGAAATTACTTAACAACAACAAAAAAAAAAAAAAAACAAAAAAAAACGTTATTAAAAATTTTTTAAACGGACAATTAGTAAAATTTCGTAATAACAAAAATAAGTCCACGAATGAGGAGGTGCTTTGTAAAAATAATAAAATAATATTACATTTTAATGGTAAAAAAAAAAAGGGAAAAAGCAAAAATCAAAGAGCAACATTTTTAAAAAAAAATTATAATTAAATAAAATGAAAACGTTTAAATTGTGAAATTTTTTTACTCGACGCGTATCTAATAATATTAGAAATAATGTTTAATTTCATGTTTTATAAATTTATTTCATCGCAACATTGCAATTTTCTTTTCAACATAAACTACGTTTTTGTTTTACTTTGCATTATTCACATTTCCCCGCGTTATAAAAAATTATTCACGAGCCAGAAATATTATTATAAATTATTATCCCCCTAACTCTTTAACACAACATCCTATATAATTCTGAAATTTACATATTTAAATCCGTTAAGGAGTAAATAAATGATATATATATATATTTATTAAATTAATTATCGATATTGTGATAAATCAATGAATGTTTGTTTATCCCCGTATGTATTCCAATACCGCTGGACGGATCATGCTTTAACATTTTCAAGGTGTATTCGTGTTGCCTTAACGAAGATTTTAAGAGGTATGTCTGAGTTTTTCACCCCCTCTCTTTCACGAAATATGAGGTTCTGAATAGTTCAAAAATGAATTACGATCAGCCGATACAAGAATGCACATTCTCTTCTTCATATTCGTTTGCGCAATATTCATCGTGACCTCTATTTTAATCTACCAAGTACTAGTTGTCTCCAGCGACTTATGTATATTCTGGCTGCTTCTCATTGCCGTGGTTCGCGTTTGATCGGACGAATAAACAAACATTCATTTTTGTGAAATTTTAAATAAAATGATTACAATGATAAATATAAATTAAACGTCAAAATTTAAATACTACTGTGGCAAATAATAAATTTTAGATAACGTTTTATTAATTTCTGAATACACCGGGTTCCGTTACTTATTGTTCAATCGGCTCATTATGCAACTTTTTCTCTTCACTTCTAATTGTTTCAGGATAACGCCTACCACTTGTGTATCAAAATTATGTTGTTTACTATTTTAAAAAATTAAAAATCAGAAAAGGAAAGTTCGAAAAATGTATTTTTTTCTTCAGACAGACGCCATTTCGGGGGAAAAAATATTTATATTTCCGGTTTCTCTTAGGTAGGAGTTATAACGACATTCTTACTGATTAAGAATCTTTTTTTTTTTTAAATTTTATTTTAAATGACCAGAAGGGCTGTAATCGTGTCCACTGAAACACCCTCCTTTTCTTTACCCCCAACTTTATTACCAACTTATAATTTCTGTAAATTTTTTTGTATATTTTTAAAATGTCAATAAACATCTTGAAAATCGTTTTTTTGGCCCTTAGCTGTCGGGCCGAAAAAAAATTTAACTTTTTCAAACGAAGAAAACGGTTTACAACTTTCTCAACTATACACCTTTTTTTGAAAAAGTTATTCGGAATTAATTCTTTCTTCCGTAAGTGATGGAAAGCGAATTTTCTTAAATTGCGAATGACCTGACTTTTTTTCGTTTTTACGCATAACGCAACAGATTCACGGAACTAGACTCCCCACCACGATTTCAGGCACCCTCGCAACACTTTCCCCAAGTAAAATTACCGATTTTAATGCGGTAGAAACATTAATTCTTATTAGCAGCCTACAACGTAAGGTAAAAAAGTAATTTATTAAAGCAGATAAAAAACTTACACATAATGTAATAAATAAATATAAAATAATTAAAAGCGATGATAATGAAGTGATCTATCTCTCTGTTGCGTGCGCGAATCCGTAATAGTGTATTTTTGAGACTATACGGTGTCTTAATAAATAAGCTTGTCGCAGTAACATCGGGAAGCATGATTTAATGTGCAAGTATCTTATTATTATTATTATTATTATTATTATTATTATTATTATTATTATTATTATTATTATTATTATTATTATTATTATTATTATTATTATTATTATTATTTTTTTTTTTTTTTTTTTTTGTTTTATAAAGCGTATATTTCAGAAATATGTGTATAAAGTTGCAAAGGACTATATGTAAGTAAAGTGTAAACGATAATACAATTTAAATATTCTATAAATGTTTAAAGAAAGAAATAACAGAAATATATGTGTGTGAAAGATGGTCCTTTGCGAGTGTACTTATAAGTAATTAGAGGCAATAGTCAGGATGAGAAACATAGTCCCGACTAATACCAAGTGTATGCACAAGAATATTAGTATCTGCTTAGAGTCTACTCGTATAATACAACTTATAACTTTTATAATGCTTGCCTTAAAATATAAGGTAATAGTAAGATAATTTTTTTTTATTTTTTTTTTTTTTTTTTTTTTTTTTTTTACGGTACATTGGGATCACGTTTGACTTCGCTTATGTTAAATTATTTTTATAAGAACATAATTTAATTACTTATATTTTAAGAATTACTTAGTGTAACAATTGTTGTTATGAGATAAACTTATTACATATATACATACAAATGAAAACGAAAACGAAATGCTGAAGAAGGTACCAGAGGAAGCCAGTAATATATTTAAAGTTGAAATTAAACGAACTACGTTTAGCTATCTAAATGAAATTTATATCTCATAGCATCCTCAGCAAATTTAAGGACATCGAGATGATTTTTATTGGTAAGGAGATATGGTTCCATTCTTTTAATATTATATTTATCACGAATGGTAGTAAAAATGGGGCAGTCAAATATAAAATGACTAACGTCATCAACAGTATCTGCTAAGCAGCAGGCACAGTTTGGTCCACTGACAAGTCGAAACCTATATAGATAGGATCCAAACTTGCCGTGTCCAGAGAGCATCTGTGAGCTGAAGAAATTAATATTTATTTTTTTCATTTTCAATCGGTCTGAGATACAGGGGAGAAAGTGATAAGTTTTCCTACCTGTTATCTCAGAGTCCCACCTCCTCTGCCATTCCAAAATCATCATCTGCTGAACCTGTATCTTAACTAACCTATAAGGAGTATTATTGCTAATAGGTGGATCAATAATATTGTTTAATAATTCTAGAGATTTAAGCAGGTTGACATCGTTAACAATTCGAAGTTCGCTAGTGATTGCTCTGTTGATGATATAAAGGTCCAGTGGGAGCAAACCCGCAATGACACAGGCCGCCGATGTAGGAGTAGTTCTGTAAAGGGAACAGATGTTAAGGAGGAATTTTCTCTGTTTTTTGTTGATATTTCTTAAAATCTTGGGGGTGACATAAGTAGCTGCTCCATACCCATATAGAGGCTGAATTAGGCCCTTATATAGTATGAGCCGCTCTGAGTACTGAAGACCCCAGCAATTGTGTTGCAGTCGACTGATACTGCTAAAAAGAGAGTCGCACTTGGAGTGTATATATTCAAGGTGGGACCGAAATGTAAGTTTATCATCAATCAGAATGCCGAGGTATTTAATTATTTTTGTATATTGTATACTCTGGCCAGAGATAAGTTTAAGTTTTTTGATTGTATCAACTGCTTCTTTTTTGCCAAAAACAGTGAAATTACATTTATGTGCGGAAAAAGATAGACCAAGACTCTGTATTGTTTCCTCTAGGTACCCAATTATTAATGTCAATTGACGGTAGTCGTAATATTTGGTAGTTTCAAACACCAGACAGAGGTCGTCAGCATAAGAAATTAAAGTACAGTTGTTATTGAAAAATTTACAAAATTTTTCTACATTATGGTGAACAGAGGAGTATAGTAGGTTCCATAGTGTCGGCCCTAGAACAGAACCCTGAGGGACTCCACAGCATGGATTCTTAGAACTCGTGGAGTTATTGATAGTAAGAGACGCAGTTCTTTCTGACAGGTAACTAACCATCAGGTTGACCAAGAAAGGGTTAAAATTGTTTTTTTCCATTATATCAACAATAATTGACCGTTTACAATTGTCAAACGCCAATTGTAAATGGTCATTATTATTATTATTATTATTATTATTATCATTATTATTATTATTATTATTATTATTATTATTATTATTATTATTATTATTATTATTATTATTATTATTATTATTATTATTATTATTATTATTATTATTATTATTATTATTATTATTATTATTATTATTATTATTATTATTTTATTAGTGGCCGCCAGCGGCTTTGACGCAATAACTTGAAAATTAAATAACGGGTTAAACGATTATAGAGAGTGAAAAAAATGGAAGTAAACAAATTCAGTTGATGATGGGAAGGAAAGAATAAAGAAAAAATTATTATTATTATTTTTTTTTTATTTTTATTTTTTTAATGGGCTCGGTGTCAACACTGACCCAACTAAATGGACTTAGATCACCTACTTAGATTCCGAGGCGATCGGAGGGAAAAATTATAAGTAGCAGGAATCTTTTCGTGTAGAAAGCTAAAAATAGAATTATTAAAAAAAAAAAAACGAAAAAATCAATCCGAAAGACACGTATAAAAAAGATGACTAATAGACAACGTTTTTTTTTCGACCATCAACTCAGAGTCCAGCGCTTCCATCTTGTTCTGCGAGTGTCCAAAACATACTGCATACACGTACAATGTTGAATCGATACAATTGGAGACGTTTTAAATGAAACAAAAAAAAACCGGATCAAATAAAAAGTGTCAAAGAAGTGCAGCGTGAAAATTTGTATTCAAAATTATGCGCCGCCGAAATTACGTTATTATTTGGAACTAATTCTTGGAGCAGGTATAAAATCAAGGTATCCTTAAAACGGAAGTTTTAATTGCAGAAAATTAATATTTAGAACAGCAAAAAACAAACCGAAATTGAATATTATTCGTTGTTCTCTAATTCTAAGTTACCGTACGCTTGAAGAATTAATTTAATACTATTATTTCTGAAATCGTTACAACGGTCGGTCTTCGTTCAATTTAAATTCCAGTTTCCTTTGTTTTCATTCACGCTTTTGCCTCCTCTTCTTCCATTAAGAAGTGTTTATTGATTAGATTAATTTTCATTATGGGACTACACTAGCGCGAGTATCGTTTTTCTCTTTCTACTCATCCGAAGATATAATTACTTCGCTAAAAAATTATCGCGGAAAACAAAATGAAAGATTTAAACTTTTAAATGACGAAAGAGCGCAAGAGGGGGTAGTAACTGTTATACAAACTCGGACGAAGTGAGTGGAGTTTTTTCGTTTTTTTTTTTTGAATTTTCATTATTTTTTTAAACGAGCAAAATTTAAGACACGAGAATTTTCTTACTGCAAAGAGAGAAATAAAAACAATGTTCGAAAAAAATTAAATTAAAAAAAAAAAAAAGAAAAAAATAACAGAAAAAGAAATGAAAAACGAATAATACTGCACCTAGCGTTCATTAATGGTAACATTTTCTCTGATAAATCCGGAACGCGGACTTCATGGAATATTAACTGCAGCCGCAGTACGGAACGAATTTACATAATCAAGTTTATTTCAAACGTAAAATTGTGCTTCGCAAAATTTCATTCAATTCTAGCTTTGCTTACTTTACTGCGATATTACTGTTCGGTACGGTTTGAATTCTTCGGAAAGTTCAAATTTTCAGGAACATTTCTCAGCACCACCCCTTCTCTTCACTCATAGAAATGTATTCGAATAAGAAATAACAATTCGAAAAGTATCGTTAAATTCCCGGTTGAAAATATCAATGAAAATAAAGAGACAAGATTTAAAATTTTAGAAACATGCTAAAGTAAGGAACCCTTTAATGATCTATGTAGAACAGATCTCCTTAACACTATCCAATCACCGGGGGAATGTTAGATGAAAAAAAAAGACCGGAACACAGGTCATTTTGAAGCTTCGCAGGCCTATATATTTCCGAACGTAGTTGACGTTCAGTGATTTGTCCCTTATTTTTTAAATTTTATTTTATTTTATTTTTTTGGATCCCAATTCGTAATACGATTGGGGGTACAAATATATTTAGAAAATTTATAGCAATAATTTATATAAATTAGAGGTCTCTGTCCTGAGCCCGTCCATTTAAGTTTATGGGGAACCCTGACAGACTGTTTTACAATGTTAATAATAATTAGTATTCCTTAAATATCTTAAATATTAATATAGGTGTACATGTACTTTACGCTGATTTGGTTTATTTCGGCTGTGTCGTAAAACTACTGAACATATTTTAAATAGCGTAGTTGCTAATTGACTAATATGGCTAAAATCTGTATTACTAATAGCCGGAAAAAGGATATGCTTAATAGTAGTATCAATAAAGAATTACACCCGTTATGCAGTGTTATTTGAGTGTGCAATTTTATGTTTATGTAAATAATCTTTAAATAGGCCGTGTCCAGTAAGAAATTTTAGATTAAAAAAAATTTGGAGCAAAAACTTTAGTATGTAGTTTATCATCTATGGTTGGAATTTTTTTTTTTAGCTATACCGTTATTATATTCGTCCCACTGCGCCTGAAATTTATTATTACAATACTTATCTAGTATTAGAAATTTTTAAACTGTTTAAGCGTTAACGAGGTTTGTTCGTGTATGAAGTAAGGTCGATGATACTGTACGTTACGGAATTCGTGATTTTTAATATTATTTTTTTTATTAAAAATATGTGTTGATATGTTTCTGTATTTCGTAACTTAATGGGGTTTAATACCTGCAATGATAGTGCCTGTGCCATGCAGCACCGGCAGTTCTATAAGCTTTAATCATTTTCATTGCAATAGTTCTCCGAAAACTTTTTAATATATTTTGAAATCTTTTTAATTTTTAAAATTTCTATATATATTACACACTACCATGAAGTATGTTAGGCAATATTACGCTTTTATATAATGTTATTATTCCCTTCTTGTAATTTAATCGGTTATTATTATTATTGTATAATTTGTTAAATACAATTAAAAATGTATTTATGTTTTTAGTGATATAGTGAAAATGATTATAAATAAGTTGTTGTCTATTAATATACCTAAGTATTTGGTTTGACTAACCATACTCCTTTATTGAACGTGATATTTTCAACTTGCGAACAGGAATTATCGACAACAGCTCAGCCGAACAGCTGCCACGAATTACGGTACTAACGGTGAATGGCATCTTCACGATTAAAATCACCTTTTGTTCACACTCCGGATACACTTAAAAGCGCGCGTGGCAAGTCCAGTCTATGCACGGATGTTAAATTGCCATTTCGAACTCGTTTAATTAAATTTAATTTAATACGATTCTCTGCAGCCTATATGCACTTTCTGTATCTAGAACCAGGTACACGTCCTTTATTTCCACTTCTGAAGGAAATTATCCGCGTTAAATAGTTCACCACTCCATATCGATTCAGCAGCCCTCGTCTGAATCCGACTCTGTCAGTTTTACTTTAGCCGTCCTTTACTCCTTCTCTAGTAAATTTATATCGTTAAGTAGCGCCTCTTTTCCTCATTAATGGTTCCCTCTTGCTGTGAGCATATTATTAACTTTATCATATATCGGTTCTTAAAAGATTAAATCTATTCAAATCCATTTCACCGGTGGCGAAGTAAAATGGAAATCCTAGCATTTGAATTATCCTTTGCAAACGTTTTAAATCGGATTATTGTTCTTTCCTCGGTTTACCTTCGGACCTTTGTAAACTAAACCGTGTTAAAAATTGTGTTGCCTTCGTCCTACCGTTGAATCAACTCCCACTGCTTCGGTCCACGCTGAAGCTAACCTCCTTTGCCAGCACATTTAGGTAGTCCTTACGAAACGCCTTTCAATCTCTTCCTCAAAACTTGTTTCTGCTTACTTGTCGACTTTTCAGATCATTTACTCAATAAAAAATTCCCGTTTTTTTCATGTTTCTTTCGTTGCTTTTTTTTCTTCGTGTTTCAAATAGGCGTGCGAAATTTTCTCCGCAAATATAAACTTTTTTTTAATTTTACAAACTTCCCTCTTCATCTCGCTTTAAAAATCTCTTCCACATTATATTGCATTAAAAAATTATTAATTCTCTCTTCGTGTGTCGAAGGTTCTCTTCGTTAATGCAGAATCATTTTTCAACAGTTGCTATGAAGGGAAACGTCTTCTAGCTATTATCGCATTTTTCTTTAACAGAGCTTGTAAAATTATACTAATCAACTTTGATATTAAACGTTTTTTATAATCATACCTTTATTTATCCCCCTGCTGTGATTCGATAATTCTTCACTTTTGTTCATATGCAATGAACAACACTCGCCGCATTCATTCTGATTTATTTTGCACGATCCCGTACAATGGTAGTACAAAAGGAAATTGTGAAAGCGAGGTCGTCTGCCTCGTGTCGTAGCAGTTGTAGTAGTATTTTAAGTGTGGTCGGGTCAGTTTTAGGGGCTTTTAATTATTTAAAGATTTTATAGGCATTAGGAATTTTAACTGAAGTGAAATTTCTAAAACACTTGGCAATATTAATTAGGTTTTACAGGCAAATGCAGAGATTCCTTTTTAATTCATAAAGGGTACCGAAAATATCGATCAAGTATTTCTGTTTTTCTAACTTCTTATTCGTGTTTTTGCTGAAATTTTAATACGATACCTCTCGCACGGTGGAATTATTTTTTTTCTACTTCCATCCGAAATATAAAGTAATTACGTAAAGGAGGAGGCACGTTTAAATCGTCGATAGTGTAACAGGCAACCGATATCTAAGTTTAAAAATCCCTTCAACCGTGCGAACCGAAACATCGATCAAAATTTTATCCGGAAGCCACCATACGCGATTACTTCGCTCTAAGCCCCGGTCACATAAGCAATCATACAGATATAGCAGCTTAAGGTAACAACGGCACTCCTCTGCCTTCTATTCTTTCGTTTTAAAAGCCATTAAAATTAACTAGACTTGGGCCGAATTCTGATTTCACCCTTGACCAAATTTTCCGGTCACATGTTTCGCTTTAATGAGCTACCTCCATCGGTCAAGATGAAAGAAATAAAAAAGTAAAAAAAAGGGGACATTTAGAAACCGTAATTCGTCATTCGTTGCAATACGAAAATGAAAACTGACGAATATAAATAGAACAGGAAAATACCGTAGGTCGTTTTGCATTTCAATCGATTTCGAGCGACCGTTTTCAAATGAACTAATTAATAATCCGGCTATCACCGTTCAGGGCTGGTTTTGTGCAGCGAAACATACAAATCAAATATTACGTGCTTCGAACGGTTCCATTTTAAGTTGTTCCGGGGAAGCGATTATTATTATTATTATTCCTGTCACAGCTACTCCTTTTAGCTTTCCGTTGATTTCGATGATTTCTAATTTTTTGCAAATTACCCGGCTTTTTAAGCGCTGAGCCAGAATTATTTTTAGCTAACCATTTATTTCTCCCAAAAAGGGACTTGATTTCGCCAATAGAAATGACTCCGTAATGTAATTATAAATATAAAATAGCGGTAAATCAAAAAACGATTGCAGCTCCGTAATTATTTTAACCAAGTTCCAATATAGCAAATTTAAATTGGAAAAATTGTTTTCATCTTTCGACCGTTTGAGCGTTTTCTTTGCTTCTATTTATCATTAAAATTCGGCTTTTTGTTTACTTTTGGTATTTTCGGCTTTTTGTCTTTTTGCTTTTATGCTAATTTTTGCTTTAATAATTCCGGTTTTTTTTTGCTCACTGTAGAACATCCGTTTATCTCGTTTAGTTATTTATCAAGAGCAGTTTTACCAGATTTATATACATTAAAAAAATATGCAACAAATGAAACATTAAAAGTAGTTTATTATGGTCGAGGATCAGATATGGAATTCGGGCATCGGGAATGGCGAGAAAAGCATACTTGGGGAGAATAAATAAACTGGAAATTAAATGCTTGAAATTAATAGAAAATCCTTAAGGGAGAAACTGAAAGTGAAATAATTAAAAAATAAAACGTAATGAGCATAAGAGGAATGTACTTATTGCTGAAGATATGGGAGTACATGTCAGCAGAAAAGAAAATTCAATTGGAAGAAAGAATAAACACAGAATACGAGTTGAGGGAAAAACTTTCGTTCCAACTACCGTTAGCAAGAACAAAGATGGGGGAGCGAACGGATAAATATATTATAACTCGGGTGTTGAATAAAATACCCGAAGACATAATAGAGAAGGCAAAAATAGGGGAAAGAAAAAGGAAAACGAAGGAATGGCTTCAGGAAGAAGAAAATATAAAAAAAATAATAAACATAAAATAAAATGACAAAGCGCAACAAAAAAACTAGAAAAAAAAAAAAACTTTGAATATAGGAAATAAAAATAGATCATTAAGTATTGATAAGTAAAATAGATAGATTAAGTAAATATTACACGATCATGTATATGTATAAGTTAATTTAAGATGGTAAAATGTCAAATAGGATAATTCGTCGACAAGCGTTTTAGCTTGACGAAAATTTTTGTATGTAAAAAATAATAAATTCCCTTTTTTTCAAAAAAAACAAAAAAAAAATTAGTAATGGGCAAAAATTCATGAAATCTATTTGAAATATCAAAATTAATTCGTGCCACCAAAAATTATTTATTTCGATCGATGTTCGCGCTGTGAAAGTTTTAAATATATAATATGTAGCAACGAGTTCGACAAAAAGTAAATTAAATGACAACTCCGAATTGAAGAGATTAAATGTTTCTGTTTAAAAAAAAACAATACATAATCCCCCCTCCCCCTCCCCGAGGAAAAACGAAAAGTATATTTCGTTTAATAAAGTTTGTGTGATATAATCTCGACACGTTCAAGGGTTCGATGGCGCCTTCATGAAACAAAATTACGTAAACACTAACCGGTATTTTTTTTAATTTTTCTACTTTCAACTTTAATTATCATCGATCACTTAAGTTCCTGCAAAAAATAATATCCTCTTCCCATCCAAACAAGCACACCTCAAATCATGGTCGGATACCTACATTACCTCTTTTTCCAATCCTCATTACTTTTACAAACTCTTGCAACCTCTTCCTTCATCACGTTCTTGGTTTGCTGATTTCCC
Source organism: Icerya purchasi (assembly GCA_039619475.1). Classification (NCBI taxonomy): domain Eukaryota; kingdom Metazoa; phylum Arthropoda; class Insecta; order Hemiptera; family Monophlebidae; genus Icerya; species Icerya purchasi. The sequence goes on along the minus strand of CM077116.1, from coordinate 475,765,838 downwards.
TGGTTTCAGTCGTTCCCTTATTTTTTTTTTTTTTTTTTACCCCCTTGGGTTTATTTCCTCCATAACACACGTCCTCGTCTCAACCATAATTGTCTTCCTTCGTCTCTCTTTCGTTTTTCTATTGTTTCTTCCCCATACTGTAATTTTCATCCCTCGGATCATGACTGTGTTTGTGATGCAAATCATATCCTTTTTGAATGCTCTCTTCTTGTACAGCAGCGTTCTTTCCTCTACACTAAGCTTCTCCACCTAAAACTACCTACTCCTTTTTGTGCTTCCTACATACTTTCCTTTCCTTCACCAGATGTTGTTCCAATCTTAGCGGAGTTCATTTCCTCTATTTTTCTTTATATATCAAAATTTAATCCTGTTTTCGTAATTCTTTGATGATGCGCCATTGCCCTTGGTTGGCGTTCCCAAAAAAAAAAAAAAAAAAAAAAAAAGTATGAGACTAATAATATATTATTTTTGACGAAAAGAGTTAGAACAACTAGGAACCATATAGGGAAGTGCACCCAACCAAAAGGTTTCAACAATAGACAACACGGATGAGACAGTTTTAATTAAATTGCCGGTACGAATTGCAGAAGATTTAATGAACACAGAGATAGGACTTTGGAAACTAATAATTAAGCAGTGGCTGATTGAGAACATAAATAAGGGACAAGTTAGTTCTTAATTGTATATAATGGTGGAGAATCGATCATATGTATATAATTGGGACGGATGTTTTCTTTTTTAATTTCTCAAACCTTGGTTAGACTCCGGGCTGTATATAATATCTAGACTATTACGGCCCGAGAGTCTCCGGTTACAGGAATGCCCCTAATCCAATGTCACTGACGAACTGGTAGACTGCACTTTGGTTCGCTTCTGAGTTTGAGAGAACATGGCTGAGGTTTTCAAATCCGTGTCTCGTTCTGGAGGATTGGAATGTAGGGCAATTTATGAGAATTTGGTCAACCGCCGGTGGCTCTTGTGCGCGACAGAAAGGACATGCGGTTAGAGGTAGTCGTGAGATAAACGCGTGTGGCCCAGGCGTAAACGGTTGAGCGCGCGATAATAAACTCGTAAGGTTCCCTGGGGGGGCCACCATGGCTCTACGAATTTCTTTATATTCTGGTGATGGGACCGGGTGGAGATGTGTTCTTGTTTCCACTGTTCCATTATTTGTCTTTTTACTGCTTTTGATATTTGAGGGGGCCCAAGTATGCTTTGCGGACTGGGAGCTGTAATGGTTGAGTGAGCTGCCGTGTTTGTTCACCCTTTCATTTCCTGGGATTCCCGCGTGACTTGGGTCTCACAACACTACTAGATACCCTTAGCCGCCACTAATGACTCTGTTATCAATAGGATGTCATGGATTGGCTCTGTGGACGGCATGTTGATCAAGTGTAATCGTATGATAGGTGTACTGTATATTAAATGTATATAATGTTAAGTGGGTGTTAAAAAGCTTTGTAATTCTATTTATGAATAAACGATAATAGTGTTGGGCACCCACAGACCGGCCCCGCAACTTATTATTTAAAAAAAAAAAAAAAATTCACCGGATTGGACGGAATATTTTACTTTTCATCAAGGACTATTCGCAGTTACGGTTTTAAAATAATTATTCTTCCCTTCTCGTTGAAGCCATTCTTTTACACATTCAACACTTCATTTCAACGCTGTAATCTCTTATCACTATTCGCCAGTCTCTATCCCCATTCTAATCCTTCTTTCTAATTAACAAAAAAAAATGCCTCCCTCAAGAACAACCCCTGGTCATAGGCGGCTAAAGAAATAATCGACGCATTAAAATTTTTGCGATTCACACACATTATCGCTGCTTTTAGACAAAACAATATTACAAATTTTACATCGATGTTAAAAACTAGTGAATTTCCGTAGGAAATTATGTCCGATATTGCGTTAAATTGCGTACCACAGAATTCATTGCTTTTGTCTCTACATAGTAGAAAAGTTTTTTCTGACCAACAATTTTCATTATATCATTTTTACGTGTTACTTTTTGCTGTTGTAATGGAGATTTTTTTAAAATTAAATTATATATTAACTAGCTTATGAATTTTTACATATTAATTATCGTCATGGGCGGAGCCTCCTAATTATGTATGACTCGTAAAGTTTGTAATATTACTTTCTCCAAAGGCCAATGTCAGCAACAAAAATTTGAACGCGACGACCATATTTCTTTAAAATACTATGGGGGGGAGGGGCTTTTCTGAGTTATGCCAAACTAAAAGAGATCATTACAACATACTAATCTCGTAGAGATTTTTTGTTGTCAATGAAAACCGAATTATAGGCGAATTTTTACTTCGTTACAAATATTAGGAACGGGAAAAAACAAAAAAAAAAAAAAAATTGCACGGATGATTTAAATAGTATTTGCCCTCCACACTTACGGCTCACGTACTGTAATGACGAAATTTCCGCTGGTACACATTAAAATTTGGACAGTATCCAAATGTAAGCGAAGATAGTCTGTATGTTCCTTTAACGAGTTTTTGATTACATCGATTGCAGCGACTCTACGAAGTTAATCTCTTGTGACCAAACGTGTTTCAAACATATGTTCAGAAACTTTTTCCGATATCTCGACAGTGTTTTTTCCGATATTTATTTTTACACATTATTTTAAATTAACTTTATCTCTACAAAAATAAGTAATCAAAAAAAGAAAAAAACATATTCCGCGTAAATATTAATTTTTACAAAATTTAAATATTTACAACAGGTTCCCTAGGAGTAGTATTACATTTAAGTATTATCCCCGTTATTACTGTGTACAGCATCATTAAAATATCATTAACAAAAGGAACTATATTGCAATAAACTGTTCCCGTAAAAATCTTCTTGCTAATGAAAAAATGACTATAGGCTACGCACACGTGATGTAAATTTCAAACAGTATTCCATACTCCTACAACGTTTTACTTATACCGAATATATCAATTTGATTTAACGCGTTGCAAATGTCTGCGTAACATACACTAATTCTAAAATATCAAAAAACAAATCGGAATTTACAAAAAAATAAAATAAAATAAATATACGCGAAACATAAACGCCTTCTTTTATATGCAAAGAATATTTTTTAATTTAACTGGAACCCCTAAATAGGATATAGTTTAAGAATAAATGGTTTACATAATAATGATCACGGAGTGGTTTACCATTATTTAAAATCACTTTATAAATTTTTACAATTTCTGCCATCGCCGAAGTCGAATTTAATATTACATAGTAGCGCGCGCTGTGACAATCACCCGTTTCACAGGCACTTAAACGATCACAGTATACATCACTTGAAGCGAATCCCTAGCGTAATCTTCTCCGGTAGTTTTCCAGTTTCTCCTTGCATTTTCCTCTGTTCTATATAAATTCTTAGCACAGTATCATCCGGACGATTACGATTTTACGGAAGAATCGATATTGATTTATGAATGAATCAGTTACAGAAAAAATTGTTCTTCGAAGGTCATCTCAATTATATAATCATTTAGCTCGCGGAAAAATACAAAAATATATTCGATGGAAAATAACATACATTTCCTTTACCCTATAATCCGCTCCATGGTTTCCACATTAGAGACTTCCAATGTAGGTTTTTTTGTTTTTTTTTTTGCCGGAAAACCTGCTCCACAATCACTCCATTTTCAGCAGTTGTGACGAGACACTGAATATATCGACATGCACCGTTAAAAAATAGCGTTTTATTTGATTAGTAATAATCAGAGTTGGTTTGGTGTAATTTTTTTTTTTTTTTTTTTTTGTTTTTTTTTCGAACATTATTAAGTCAAAATAAGGATTTTCACAGCTACTTCTAAATGATTAATGAAAGAAAAGAAAAAAGGGCGCAATCGGTATAAAATAAATTTGTTAATAAAAAACCAATTAACTTAATGAAATTCGGATTAAATATCAAATATGCAACGCAAATTAAATATTTAGGTGTTAATATAGACAATAATTTAAAATTTTACAGTCATTTTAATTATGTAAGAAATAAAATTAACAAATTCATGCCGATTTCCCACAAACTTTTCAACAATAGTAATCGAATAAATTATAAAAAGGGAATGGTGTATAAATGTATGATAGTACCAAATATTATTTACGGCAGTATTATTTATTTATAAATATGCTAGGGACTAACAGATTTCTAAGTAATAATTAAGGGGATTTCAAGGAGAGGTTGCCATTAAACTGATTAAAGCGTACAGAACTACCAGCTATATGGCTGCAATAGTTACCGCAGGCATGTTACCTATCGAATACGAACTACAAAAACATATAAGCTTGTTCGCAATTAAAAATAATATTAATATAGATCATCCCCGTTCAATAACGTAATATATAAGACACCATTTTTCGAATATGAATATAAACTACTTAGAGTAGTGGAATAATTATAATGAAATAGCGTAACAATTTTTCCCAAGTATAATAGATAGATTTAAAAATAATCAATACACGCCCAATTTTTTTAATGTCCAATTTATAACAAGGCACGGTTTATCTTAAAGGTAGATTTATATAAATTTAAAATATCTGATTCTGACAACTGTGTAATAAGGTAATTTTAGAGATGATGTTTTTCATATACTGCAAGGTTGCAATAATAATAATAATAATAATAATAATAATAATAGACACTCTGTAATTATGATATAAAACAACTTGTACAAAATTATTTTAATGAATTTAATAAATTTGCAACTGAAGAAATAAAATTCCGGAAAAATAATGTACATTTATATTTAATGTAAATAGTAAAAATATATATGGTAGATATTGTAAAAAAAACTGTAAAATGGTAATTAATATAATACAAAATAATTAATTGGATGGGTTATATTAATTTCGTTATTATAATAAATCAATCTTTTTAGTAAATAAATGTACCCTACCCGAAGTTTCGGGAAAAGGGGGAAAATAAAAGAATAAGAGAAAGCGAACAGGCTGACCGGCATATTTAAGAAGGGGCATATTAATCGTTTAACAATTAAGAGGAATTTCGTGTTGTCGTTATCAGTTTTAGTTATAATTTTCGTTAAAAATACAAACTAACAAAAAATGAAATAACAAAAATACAAACAACGCTCTACCAACAGAAATATCGTCTTTCGACAAGGCTAACACTAAGGAAAATTAGTGATCGCGACACAAGTTCGCAACGGAAATATCTACACGTCTCGCAATTTTCACAGTCGTGATTTGAGCCGAATTTCCACTATCTTTGCCATCCGATTTTCTTCTGTCAGATTTTATTGTCGGCAGTGTGTAGCTTCGCTTCTACCGATTGCATTTTTGTTTCATTTAACATTCGTAAATTGCCGCTTCCCTTTCTGCGTTTCGGCACAAAGGCATCTGTTGGAAACAAAATGCTGCAAAACAATGTGCTCGTTTTTATTGAATTGTTTCCATTCGTACGAATTGAGATCGATCGTATCCACGACAGTTACCGGTGTAATTACAAAGAATAAATTTCACGCTGAAAGGTGAGAATACGAATTAACGAAGAAATTTGACAAGATTTTATATACGGGTACGTATTGAGAACACATTAATGACACTACCTTTTTTATTTTTTAATAATAGAACCGATTTTCATAAATCAGTATGGAATTCGAGCTTTTTTAAAAAATCGATATATTTTTTAACGCTGTAAAAGTACACACATATATAGTAAGATTATTATTTCGTTGTATTCGTTTTAAGGCGCATAGGTGTTCCTTTTGTGATTAATTTTCATAATAAATAATTTTCAATGGTACAGTAAAAATAACAGTTATATCGGTTATATCTGTTATAGAGACAAATAATATTGCTGGAACTAGCAGCACTATGTAGAACTGTATGTCAACTTCGATTAGTTATAACGGCAACAGCTATAGCGGAAAATCGGTTATTACAACCAAAATTATTTTGGGGTACAATAGCTAATTATCACGTATAAAAACGTAGCGGTACAAAATTTGAAAGGTTCTTTTTTTTCTTTTTCTTCTTTTTCGGCCTGAACTATGATCCATTTAGAAAAAGGCTTCTGCCGATGAATTTAACGAAATAAGAAAAAAAATTCTTCCAGATTTGTTTTTAAAAAAAAATAAAGTTTATACAAACGGATTGTTCCGGTTTTGTATCGTTAACGTAAAAATGCATGTTGTAATTTTAACAAAAGTGACGAAAACTGCGAAGAAAAAGAAAAAGGTACTATAAAGGACCACTGCTTATCTCGCTATAATAAAAAAATCCAAAATTACGAGCTTCTTCAAAAGTAGGAAAAAGCTAAACCACACAATTGCTTTTACGTTGCAATTTTTTTCTCTATTTTACTTTTTGTTTTATATTAGTTTAGAATTTCACGCGTATATATGGAGATGTAGGTAGCGCAGTAGTCTGTTGGTTAAGGCGCTTGGCTACTAAACCAGAGGACACAGGTTCGAGACTTGTCTCGTTCCAGATCCGAATCGCTCCCAGGTTTATATCTAATCTGAAGTTGAATATTGGTTATACCAAAGAATTATCTGGTGAAAAGTAAAGGCGGATAGTCCAAAAGTAGAAAGGAACTGGCCCTAGTATTCTCCTTAGATCCATTAGGCTTAGTTCATTGTGAACCTTAACTTCACAATCCCCGACGCCCTATCGAGGGTATGGGACATACTTTACTTTACTTTTATATGGAGATGTACCAACTAATCAGAAGCCCGTATTTAGTCATGTGATCACACTCCGTTCTACCCAGCTAATCAAAAGACACCATTAAATATCATGCTTCTTTTGCATAACAGATCTGCAAATTATAGTTCACCGTCAAAGCGGTTATGTTCTAGAACAATACTTTACTTCTTGACCGCATATTATGAACGAAAATTAACGTAGCCTCAGCAACCCTTTAAACTTCCTTATAGCTTGAATTGCTTTTTCTCTAAACACCACTAAATGATGTCACCAGAATGCTAAATTACACAGGAGCACTAGGTTTGTACCAGAATCACAGCAGTGCAAGAAGCATTATTCCGATCCTTGCAAACGAAACATCTGAAGTAGCAACTTATGCAGGAGACCCAGCATCACGCTAGTGTCACAGTAGTACAAGGAACTATCACCATCACAGTGAAGTCTTTTGAGTACTGACGTTTATGTAAGAACACAACTATCACACTAGTTTCACGTTGGTACAAAAAACTACTCTACCTTTACACTAAAGTCTTCTAGAGCATTAATTTAGGTAGGTGACCCCTGGTAGCACACCAGCGGTATAGCAGTACAAGGAGCTGCCCTACTCTTAAAGCCTCTGAAGTACTTAGTCAGGAAACTTAGTATCGCACATACATCAGTATGATGAACTTGCTCTGCTTACAAAAGAGCTCCTAAAGTACTGAATTACGCGGGAATGTTAGTGTCACAGCAGTGCAGCGAACTTCTCTACTCTTCCGTCAAAGCCCCTGGAGTACTAACTTGTTAGTCAGGAGACTCCTACATCAGTATAAGACACTAACGGACTGGCTTTTAAGGGCACACCGGGAAAATTCAGAGGTAAAAGGACGATTTACAGCAAAGGGTTTGAGAAAATTAGGGCGTAAAAGATAAATTAAATGTTTGGGCGCACCGGGATAATGCCAGTTTGCCCGCATAGCCAGTCCGTCAGTGGTATAAGGTATTCCCCATCGTAAACAATAAAGCTCTTGAAGTACTAAATTATGCATGAGCGTCAGTCTCACGTTTGTATCACTAGAAAACTACTACTACACCATTACAATTAAGCTCCTAGAGCACTAAATTATTTAGGATCGCCAACGTCATGCTAGCGTCACAGCAGTACAAGGAATCGTCATACTATCCCACTACCAAATGCTAGCGTATTAAATTATATAGGAATTAGTATCTCACACCAGTACCGTGGCAGAGAATGAACTATCTCACTAAATTTAGACCATTAAATTGCATACAACCTCAATTATTCTACACATTATTTGGGGAAACAATGGAATTGTATGCTTACTTCCATGTAAGAAGAACCATAGAGCAGCAACCATTCTACCAACAAACCTCTTTATATGCCAACCTTCTTTCTCTGTGTCCACATATTTCATCAACAACCACCAGCACTCAACAACAATAGGGATTAAAAATAGAATTTAACTAATCAATTGTATTTCCTTTTCTAACACGTATTACGTTATTTGTTGGGTTTGCATGTTTGCATATGTTTTTTAACAACGGTGCGAATACAACGAATAATTACACAAGATGTGCAGCATTCAAAATAAATAATTACAGATACACTGCGGGATAATAAAAAAATATCTAGCGAAATTGATCGCAATTTCCGCTAATTTTGTATTCTCTGTTTCCTGTGATTCACTCCCATCTTCACTTAACACATCCTATTCGGTTTGTCACAGAAATTCAGTAATTTATCGATTCGATTTTTCCGTCGATGAAAAAAAAACGAAACCTTTCTACGCTATATCATTTTCTTTTTCAAATCTAAATTCAATTCGCTGGTGCTTTTGTTCATGTCTGCTTACAGATGGACTTACAAAACAAGTTTGGGTATTTAACTCATTACAAAAGGAAACAAAATCGTCAGCCAGTTAGTTAGTCGGCAGGATAATATTAACAATTTCTTCTTCAGCATGAATTTTTAAAAAGTAGCTTAGCGTCGGATAGAAGAACGCGGTTAAACTGTGTTACCCGATATGGTTCGAGAAAATTTCACATGTAAAAACATAAGGTGACATCTGAATTTTTTTTTTTTGTTTTTGTTTTTTTGATAAAGATTATTTATTATAATCGAAAAGATTCTTATCCTTTTTCGTTGCAGTTAGATTTACAATATTCAGTCAATGTATGATTTAGAATCTTCTAAAGCGAGCGCTAGTACATGAATTTATATCGAGAACTTCCAATATAAAACTTAATATAAAGTTGCAGGGTTAGTAGGTACTGGGCCGTAAAAACAGGAAGCTCAGGGAAAAAAATTTAAGTGTTTAAGTATCCAATTATTTCAAACTATAAGTGACTTACAGTTCTACTGGACGGACGGAAATTTTTGCAATTTTTGAAAATTTCTTGAAAAAGGTAATATACGATTCTGTCAGCTTTTACCGAAAAGGCTAGAATGAAATTTAAATACATTTTTCCCTGAAACTTTTCTTTTTTTTTTTTCTTTTTTCGTATGCGCGTGTTTTAGATGTATATTTTTTTGTTTGTTACTTTTTATCCAAAAAACAGAATCACTTTAATTCGTAAAAAATTTTTAAATTTTTATTGCGTATTTTAAAATGAATTTAACAATTGTTCAGGATGTTTTAAATTACATGTCATATGTTTCTGATGTTTCTTTTGTTTTTTTGTATTTTTTTTAAACCCAGGGAAATTGGTTGTCCAAAAGTTACACACATTGTCTTAAAGGGAATTTTAACGGTGATTACTGCGCTCAAATTCAACTTTATAAATCGAGCGGTTCCTGCGGGTCAATAAGTTTTATTCGATATTTTCGGCGTTTCCTAACCATCTGATTATGATTCTAGGCGTATGTGTGTACGAAATCACCGAATTCATGAATTATAATGGCGCGAGAGAATTGATTCATTTTAGCAACGAATAGAAACTACGTCAGTGGCAGTGGCGACTTACGGCTGAAAAATTTTAAAAGAGAATTTTAACAAAAGTCACATTTCGTGGACGGAAAAAAATTTACTTCACTGTCTCGCTTCGTTGTTATTTTTGAAAATTCCTAGGTTACTATTAAATTTTGCCCTCCTACCACCGGCCGGATAGAAATATAAAAAGAGTTCAATGCCTCTTAAAATTTTCAAAAGTGAACAAAATTTCACTTTTTCTTGGGTTATAGAAGTTGTTACGCGTTCCTTTCTTCTTTTTCAAGGTTAATATGTTTAAAAATATAAATGCTTTTACTACTAAATAATGATTTTTCTATTGTTAAAATGAAACGGTCGAATCAGTGTTGGTAGGCTAAAATTTCGAAAAAAAAAAAATTAAATTTATATAAAAGAAAATTAATATTAAAATTCCGATAAAGGAAATAACAAATGTATTACAAAGAATTTATGGAATAATGAGGAATTAATTCAAAAAGTATATAAGATTAATAAATAAATAAATAAATAAATAAATAAATAAGTAAAAATGATTATTAACTTTAAGAACTGTGAAATACATATACAAGCAGCGCGTTTAATGAAAAAAAAGTTGGAATATATCATTAGAGGAAAAATTGCAACCGCCTTAACCTGTTTAAAAGTGAACATGGTCGCATTAACAGACGTTTCCTAATTACTGGTATTTAATAATCGCTAGCTCGCTGCACTACCGCTTCTGTATCGCTATTTGTCACAGTCAACAGACATTTTCTAGCATTGTATTTCATCAAACGCATTTATAAATTAAGCGCATGAACGTTGTATCGTTATGATTTTTAAAAAAAAGTGACAGCATTATCACAGGGAGGAAACAAGCATAGAATGAACTGTCTTCTTCACTATTTTCAACAACTCTGTATGTTTTACAACTAATTATGTAAATACGTAAAAAGAAAAAAAAAAAAACAACTAGTGATAACCTAAGATGTGGTTATCGTAAAAAAAAAAAAAAAGGGAACATAATAATGTATCGTCCTAAGCGGAAAAAACGTTTCATTTATAAAAAACTCCTACATATTTACAGGAGAGTAACGTCGTAAATTTTAGAATTGCGTTATTCCCGTTTGAAATCCTCAATAAATGAATGAATTATAAACAATATAAAGCAGTTCAGTGTTAATTACCACAAATTTAATGTTAGTAATAAATAAAAGTAAAAGAGCGCACACATAAGATTACAACAGGTATTTATTTTGATATTATGCGACAGAAAAATGTAATTTGTATTGAGTAAACCTCTTTATTCGTTTATTCATTTAAATAATTCAAACAAAGGATATAATCCATATATTAAACCCAGTAGTCAAATAATGAAAGTGAAGCAAAGGGAATTTACCACCCGTAAGACTACAAAAAGCGAAACAAAAGAAAAATATCATAGATGAAATATTTAAGAATTTTGCTGGCTATAATGATGAAATAGCTTGAAAAATGTCGTCATTTGTTCGCTATCGATAAAATAAAACAGTATCAACTTATTAGACGATGCGGATAATTTAATTTGTAAATTTATTTATATACGAAAGTAATCGAAACTGTAACGGTTTGACAGTATAGGAGTGAAAAACGGGTTTATTCAAAAATTCAACGAAAATGGTTATAATTATATTCTTCGAAGAAAAGAGGTTATTTCTAATAGTGATAAAAACTAATACTATATTTATAAGTAGTAAAGTCAAAAGACATCAAAATTACTCTCTAATATCAATTGTATCAAAAACTGTCGAATATTGTGTATATAAAAATCATCTCTTAAAGGTAAAAATTTTGATAGCTAATAATTAAATTAGTTTCAGCGAGGGAAAATCAACTACAGACACTTTTAGAACAAAGGCTTAAGCTCTGTAATGAAAAACTTTTTATTGATTTTTTACACTCAAGACTTTTGATATACTGGCCAAGGATGGGCATAAAATGAAGAGAAAAAAAATTGATTTCGGATTATAAGTTAAAGAAATCAATACAAATCGGAAATAAATAAATAATAAAAAGAAATAAAAACGAATAATCAATTGTAAAATAACGATATTAGCTTAAATTGCACATACATTTATTCCATAAATTTCGCTAGAAACTTCGAGTCACATTGCACAAGCATCAGTTGTTAATTATTTTAACGTAGACATCGGATGATAACTGTAAGTGGCGAAAAAATATACATGGTTGCAAGAAGTTACTATGGGGAAAAGAGTAACATCGTGCAACCAGAGATAAAAAGGAGAATATCTCTCGCCTGGATGGCATTCGGGGATAGTTCAGCAAACGACTTCAGAAATAAAGAGATACCGAATAGCCTTGAAAAGTAAACTGTACAATCAGTGTGCTGGTCGGCCCTCTAACATTGGAGTCCCCGACCGATGGAATAGTTAAAAGAATTAGGAAGACTCAAGTGGTGCACGAAAGAATTATTTTTAATATTAGACTTAAGGACCACAAGATGATTACATGGATAAGACAACAGACAAAATTAATGGATGCGGTGGAACGAATGACCAGGCTAGAGTGGAGTCGGGCAGAACGTATTACATGGACCAAGCGTATGTTACAGTACTGGTAGTCGTCGCAAGTAAGGAAGACCCATATTACCTGGTGGGGGGGAACGATATTGTGAAATGGTCAGGAACTAATTGGATTCGATCCGCACAGGATAGAAGACGTTGGGGATGGGGTTTTTTTTGGGGGGGGCTACGCTCAACAGCGGGTTGATGCATATCGTAATATCGTGATCGTGATCGTAGTAGAAGCTGCAGAAAATTTAATGCAAGAAAACCTAAACTAAAAGAAATTAACGAGTCGCAAAAAAACATTTTTTTTTTTTTTTTTAATTTAAATAAGTTGTGGGTCTTACAGGGCAAGTATGCCCCCGTTGTAATCTTCAAATACAAAGAAAAAAAAAGAAAAAAAAGAAGAAAAAAAAAGAAACCTGATCTTATTTTAAAGAGAAATGTCAGAGGGGAAAAAACAAGGAAGGAGGACGAAAACAAATAAATAAAAAGAGGACAATAAAAGAAAATGATAAAATAGAATAGCTTCGAAACGTAACTTGGATGTTACACTTTACACCATTCCTTTAGCCATTTCGCTACTTCCTTTTTCCATACACATCGAGTTTTTTTTTTTTCGTTTAATATATGATTAGAGATTGTACTAATTAGTTTAATTAAAACTGAATCATCAGTATTATTACTAATTCGTAGATTTACGCCCCCCAGGGGACATAGGTGTAATATATATTACTACTTTTACTTTGGTTTCTTGTTAATCGAACTTTTCGCCTAGATGGTAATTTTATTTTATTGACACATTAAATTCTAGTAATCTATAATAGAGATAATAGTACATATCTTAAGGGACGAATTCGTTGTTTTCCTTTCACACATAAATGATCTAAAGTCGATTTATTTCCAGTAGGATATAGTATAAGTTTCAAACACCTTTTTTGAATTTTGCTTATTTTATTCATTTCCGTTTTCTTAGCCTCACATAATATATTTAAATTCCATGTACAATTCTAGATATTATTATCGAATTATAGTTACTATGCGATATGATAGTACCTGTTTTATTTTATATAAAGCTCGAATTGACTGTCTTATTTTCGAATTTAAACTTTGAATGTGTTTTTTCCTGTTCAAGGATTTATCGATATATGTATATGTATATATATACCTAGATATTTCAAATTTTCTACATTTTCAAGCGGTGGGCAACAGCACAAATGAGTATTGTTATTTATATGAAGTACGTGTATGCAGTCATTATTATGGATTGTGTATCATATGTTTAGTACTGTTCCGAATGTGCAGTAATTTAGATTTATTTTTATACATAACCTCCTATCATCATGCACCCATTTACTAAAATTATCTATAGCCTCTTGTAATAATCTTTCCGCCATCTCTGCATTCTAATGCTCCATTAATAATAAGGCAATATCATCATCGGCAAACACATATTATACCGTTGCATTTTTAATATGCTTATGTAACGAGTTAGTGTAAGTTAAGAGGAGAATAGGGGCCAATACTGATCTACTCCGTACTGAATAGTTTTTTCATTATTTTTATTCCCTGCGATTTTTACTATACTTTTCCTACTTTTTTTATGTAATTCTTAAACACTTTAGTTGATTATTTGTAATGTCCAAATTTTCCAAGTTCTTAATCAGTAATTCATGGTGAATTAACTGTCAAACTCTTTAGATAGGTCAAATTGGTTTCCCATCGACAGTCCAATATTTATCTAATTTACAATCGATCTTAGTAATGTTATCGTAGAAAACGAGAAGGTATTATAACGAATGTCGCTCGGCAGAGTACAGCTAAAATATTATCGGTAATGTTTCATTATTGCAGTAAATTGTTGCGGAATAAAATAGAAAATAAAGCCAGCTTCCGCGGTGAAGTTAATTAAGTAATTGTGCTTGATTAGGACCTGATTCGAATCTCGCTGCTGCACGTTGTCACTTGCAAAAATTTCACTTGTACTATGATGTTCGTAGTTTAAAAAAAAAACAAGAAAGGAAAAGGAAAGGGAAGATAAACAACTACTAAATGGGGGGAGGGGGTGATTTACGGGACTAGAAATTATGATACAAACTTCGATAATACGCTGAAAGTAAAATAAACAGTAGCGTAGCGTATTGATAAAATTAATGGAAACCGAATAAAATTCAAAAACGAGGGGAACTGGAACGTATGGAAAAATAAAATAAAAATACGCAGGGTCCGCACGCGATGCAAAGAGTGAGAAAAAGGGGGAAGACATTTAAGAATGCGTAAGGCCCGTTGCCCGTTGTACGAGGCAAATGAAATGCGTGAAATATTATGTCTTTCTTAACCAGCCATTATTAAGCGAGTTTGCGCTGAGCGAGGAATTCCAGTTTGTGACCTAATTATTATTTTTTATTCGTTTAATATTTTAAATTTATTTTTAAATATACGCACGCATAATAATAGCAGTTATTCGCGACGTTTAATAATAAAGTTTTAGTGTATCCTAAAATTTTATTTTATTATTAAATTCTAAAAATAATCTTTTTATTATATAAAAATTCATAATTTCTAATAACTTTAGTTAGTTTCTTTACTTCTCAGTAATTTATAAATCATGAATTAATACAAATCAAAACGAGTAAAAAATAAATAATAATGTAGTTTAGAGTAAATAAAGTAATTCGAATAACACGCAACATGATCGAATATTCAAACTTTAACAATTCTTATAAAAAATTTCTAATAAAAAATTAAAACGCGTGAAATGTGTTTTAAAAAAGCTCGCCCGGGCCAGCGATCATCGTTCACCTTTTTCAAATATTCCGATGCTAGTTCTTATTCCAACGCGAAGTGCTGTATTTTAGTGTACGGTAGTCGAATTTCTGAAAACACACTTCACATTCCGAAATGACAGCGGACCTAAGATGTAATCTCAATTGTATCTCCTATTGGGGCCTCTTTTATCTTGTCGCTTCCTTCCTTGTCTATTATTCCTCCTCCCCTTGGTTTCTTAATTTCATCAATCTCCGATCGAATTACCATCTAAGTGATTTTCTGCCCTCCGTTTATTGTTTCTAGGAAAAAGTTTTCTGTTAAGATGTCCAAACAAAACAAACTAAAAAAAAAAGTAACACTATTCGAAAAAAAATTGAATATATATATATATATATATATTTCTCTTTTGTTTTTGTCGCTTTTATTTGTTTCCTTTTCCTTTTTTAATTTATCGTGATATCCGTACTATTTTTAATTGCGATTTAGTACATCAGTTTTTCATTTAGAGAATATAAAGTTTTGAAAAAAGAGACGATGCAATTTACTTTTGCGCGTGCTGTAAACATTTCAAATAAACCGTATGCAGTACTTCTTTGATTTTAAGATGACCTCAAGTCTGGTATACTCCCATTTTAAAAATTCATTATTTGAAGAAAAAAATATATATAATTTTTAATATACTTTTTTACTCATTTCATGCATTTTATAAAGTCATACAAAATCAATCAGCAAGTTTAAGTAAACACGGCAATTACTCGAATTTTTTAAAATGAATTATGGCGGATTACAAGTACATTACTTTTGTGCCTGAAATATCCTCATATTCCAAATAAAAAAAAAAAAAAAAAAAAAAAAAGAAACAAACAAAAAAACTTTTAAATTTAACAAGTAGAAGTAAAATGAGAAAAAAAAGAAATTGTAATTCCATAAACTAAAAATTACCTATAATAAAATTGTTTTCCTTTTAATTGTACAATAAGCACTTTTTTTATATTACATCCTAAATTTATTTGCTTAGTTTGCGTGTAGCATTTTATCATCGAAAGTACAATTCTTTTATTTACGCTCAACAGTCAAATAATACTCGATATAACACCACCAGTACTATCGACATATCGGTCCGGTATTGATGTACTTCAATATCAATATCAATATCAATATTTTCTTCCAATATCTTATCCCTACATACGCATTTCTATGAATCTAAGGCGCAACTTATTTCTGTGAACGATTATCTAGAAAAATTGATGTTACTTACAAGGAAAGTAAACGAGTTGTTAGACGCCGAATTTGATGAAATTTTGATATGTTGTAGAGTATTAAAAAATATTAGACACGTGTTTTTTTTTCACCGCTAAAGTTCATCCCCGAAAATCGTTTTTCCTAAATATTTCGTCTTCAACTCGATATTTTTTTATTAAACAAAATGGAAATTATTTCTCGTGCAAAGGACAAGTAATCCACAGTGATTTTAGCAGTGGAATTACATCCCCTATTTTCTAGGGGATGAAAACACCTTTTTTCGGTCATAATTATGGAATAAAAAATTATAAAATAACATTAAAAAAAATAAGAAAAACATTTTCTCACACACACACACACACACACAATTAGAAAATAAAGTTGACGTGTTTCGGAATTTTCATGAATTTCACCCTTAAAGGGGGTAAAGCACCCCTTACAAGAAAAATCAATAAATACATGTATCGAGTAATCCGATTTCGTAATAAATTTGTATGTAAAAGTTTTTGAGGTCGCTGATTATGAATTCGTCATCAGTTTCTGTAATATGGCGGACAAAAAAGTCGAAGGGCTGAATGCCTGTCTGGGTTTTTGGGTTTGGGGCTGGTATGGCTATAAAGCACAGGATCATTTGAATTGTAAAAAAATTGATAACAGATTCTTAATCAGCGACCATAAAAAATCCTTGCATACAATTTGTCATTAAAATTAAAATTTTTTTGACTTTATTGTCCGCCGTATTGGATCCGCCATTTTGAATTAACAAAATCTGATGACGGATTCGTAATCAGCGACCTCAAAAACCCTTGCATACAAATTTGTTATGAAATTGGATTTCTTGTAAGGGGTGCTTTACCTCCATTAAGGGTGAAATTCATGAAAATTCCGAAACACTTAATCTTAATTTTTCAATTGTGTGTCCGTTAAAAAATCTTTTTTCTTATTTTTTTATGTTATTTTATTTTTTCTATACCTTTCATTTTATTTATTTCATTTCGAATTTTATTCGCCACCTCTAATACCATGCCAATATTTACTCTTATTTCGATTTATATGTAACCGAAATATTCATTTCCTTCCGGGTTTTTTTTTCCTTCTATATGTTCAACTTTTTTCTATAATCATATAAAAATTTAAGTTCACATTTGCATAAGTTCCTCTATACCGAGGAATGCTAATCATTAGAGGTATAATTTTTATTTGTAAATTACACTAAATAAATATTCTCCGTAATAACGAAGTAATTTTTAATTTCTTCATAAAAATGTTGTTATAAATAAACTTCAAGCAATAGTTTTCCCAGTTTCAGCTCAAACAAAATAAAACAAAAACAAAAATTAAAAATAAAAGATTAATTCAGCTTACGAAAATCTAAGGTATACGATTAATTTTGTTATGTTTACTACTTAATAAATCCACATCAACTTTACTATTGGTTCATGCATTTTTTAAATACACTTTCTACTTCGCACTTTAGAATTGTAAAAATTATGTTAAAAATAAATTCCTAAATTCGAAAAAAAAAAAATTAAGAAAAATAATTAATCTCTATATGTTATGTATTGAGGAATTCAGATAAAGCTTGGCATATATCTGCGATGTTTTCAACGTGTCATCATTTGTTCGATTGTAAATCGCTTTTTAATGTGTTTAGTATTTATTTTTTTTTCGGAATTCCGCATTTTTATGTACATAAATTAAACCAAAGATCAATGAGACTTTCGAAATACTGTCCAATAAGGAAAGTCGAATTTAGGGAACACAGCTCTGAACTTCAAATAGAATAACTTGCAAATATTCATTAGTAACGGTATTTTTTCATTTCTGTCTTTCATATACTTCCACTTTAAACGTTTTTGTTGTTTTTCCAAAAAGAAAAAAAAAAAAAAGAAACGCTTTAATAGCGGACAGCACGATCGGTCTCTTTTATTTGCCTAAATTACGGCGGAATCTCATTCCGAATAACCTTCTTCGACCTCAATCTGAATTCCGACATACAAATATGCTTGCCGGTTTTTTTGTTTTTCTTTTGTCTGCCGAATAAACGAAATTCTAAATTTAGACGAAATGTGGGAATTAGGTGAAATAGAACCGAATCATTAAAATTTGGTGACTGCGTGTCTGAGAGAGTATAATTAAAAAATGTATATATATTTTAATTTCATTTGTTTTTCCAAAAAAAAATTTGGTTCATATTTAGGAATAGTAAAAATACACGATTTCTTTTACTACCCAGTATTTGGATAAAAACCGCCATTCGTTAATTTTGTAATTTTTACCACTAAAAATAAGGTTTTTTGAAATAACTCAGGGGAAAACATTTGAGATTAAAAGCTGAAAGTTGGTGTGTGTTTTTTATTTTTTCTTCGATACCAAAATGATCCCCCCAAATGCCGACAAAAAAAGGCCATAGGGATACTTCCCTATCTATATATCCTTTACAATATTATCATACATACAATTGAACAGAAACAAAACATAAATGCTTCTTAAAAACGTACGTTGATAATGAAAACAAAAACAAATTCCGCCAGTTTAACGATCTCCACAATAATTAGTATTATTATTATATTGTCATTATACAATAGTGCCGTAAAAGATTGTAAATTTTTCAACATTAAAATAAGTGTATAAAATAAACATTGTTTAAGACGTTGTAATTTCGCTTTGTGATAGTTGAGATTACATAGTAATTTTCGCTTCTTACAATGAAATCATAAATACGTACAAGTTACGCGAAAAAAAAATTAAACATAAATACAAACCGCAACGAGTATCTGTTTATTTAAATCATTTTCCTCGTTCGGAATAATAATGGTTTGTCTAAATGTACATACAGTCGTCATAGTATGAATCCCAAAAAAGAATCACAATTTCTGCGTTAAAAGTAAAAGGGCGCGATGTACTACCTAGTAACCTAGATAGTTTAATCTGATTCGAGAAGTTGATAGTTGAGAGAAAAATAAAGAGAAAATGATCTCAACAATGTGCTTGCGATATCGTTACATAAATCAATCGGGTTGACAATGCCGACGAAATGTATATTCTGTTTACATGATTCTTTAAAATCGAATAATGAAGAGAAAAAGAAAAAGCAAAGCAAATTTTCTTTATTACTAGTTCGGAAGAGAGAATAATTTAAATTTGAAAATTTCCTACTTCGAAACCTTAAAAAAAAATGGAAAAAGTGATATGTACCTTTTAAAATATCCCGACCAGCATTCCGATAAAAACATTCCGATTATTTTCTTACAGGTACAAAGAGTATTCTGTGTGATTTTATGACTTATTTTATAGTTTTCTGGCGTCTCAAAGGGAAAATCAAATAAAACCAAACTGATTCGTCACGCTCTGTACTAATTCGGATTCTGTACACACATAAAGTGTGGAAAGTAAATAAAATGATTGGAAAAATACAAAAAAAAAAAAAAAAAAAAAAAAAAACTATCAATAACATATTCAACATATAAACTTGAAATTGTACAAACGAATCACAAATGTAAAATTCTTTTTTTCAAAAATGCGTAACTTTTAGAGGAAATTTTCAAAAAAAAAAAAAAAAAATTCGCAAATAAGGGAAATAAATAAATTGGGCCTTTAGAGATTCGAGGACTTCTGAGATTGAAAAGAAATCATTTTTCTTTCGCGCCTATTATTGGAAGAAAGCTTCCTAATTGGTAACGACAACATCGAAATGTTTCCGAATAGTTCACAAAGGTTACGTAACAAAGTGTGCCTCTCCTATTAACGGCGCACGAGTCTTACGCTTTACAAAATTTTGTAACAGTTTACAAATGTACATATTGAAGGAATATTACACGAAAAATGTGACGGATATACGTTTTGTATTAACTTAACGAATAATTTTACTCTGTTCTCGTTATTATGAAATCGCGTTTATACTCATATTATTGTTAATATATGCAAACAATATCAAATTATACGCGATTTTAAATATTAATTACACGCGCTATTTCGGAATAGTTGTTATTTTTCTTCTTATTACAATTATTACTTTAAAAATACGATTTTAGACTGATAAACATAACGATCTTATTCGCAAAATAAAAAATAATAAAAAGAAAAAAATAATTTACTCTCTAAGTGAATCAAAACCGACCAGAACCAAAGCCAGAAACAGCACTCAACAAGAGCGTTGACGACCACATTGATAGCAACGTTAAATAATCGTGATATTTTTTTTGTTCCAAGTATAGCTGCTAATCGTTCAATATTAATAATCGTAATATGCTTTGTTTCAAAATAGACCCGCTCTGCCATGCTGACTGTCCAAATCGTTGGAAATCAAGCACAGGAGGAAAAAAACGGAAAAAACCGCAAATGCATCGTTTTACGATAAAAGTCTAATTTGCTTGGCCTTGGCCTCCCGCTCCCTTACTGTGCCCACTACATTCCTGCTCTTCCCTCTCTTTCTGTTGTTCCTATATTGGTTACCTTCATTTCTTCTGTTTCTAATCGCTTCCTGATTTAACTTTCAAGTCCCTACGTTTCATTATTTGTTAGTCCTTTGTATTGGGTAAATGTCCCGAGTTGACGCGCCCAAAGGGAAAAAAAAAAGATAAAAGTCTTAGTGTCGGCCTTGTATTCATCCTGTAACATGTTGAATGAGCGATATGTGAAGCCTTAATATTTATAAAAGTCAAGAACTAGAAACCAAAAAAAATCGTCTTTTGTTAGACATTTTTTTTCGTTTCGGGTCTATAGAAAATCTGTTACAAAAATATCATATCCCTTACGGAGTATACATATCTATGGAAAGTTAGATGGTTATTAAATACGTACTGGAGCAAAATATATTGTAGAAAATTGTTTGATAAACTTACAAAAATAATTCCAGCTTCCGATAACGTAGAACATATTCTTGAACGGAAATTTAAGTGATGTGCACGAATTAATGCTCGAAGGAGAATTTAAATTAACAATAGCTGCGGAAAATATTATTATAATTGAATAATATTATATATTTTTTATAAATTATTACAAGAATATTCGTTTGTCAAGCTAAAAGCTTGTCGACGAAACATCTTAATACATTTTACTGATAACTTATAGATTGAAATTTTAATTTCGTGTACGTCGCGTAATCTAAAAGGGGAGCGTTTTAAAATTATTTGGGTTATTATTTTCGTATACTATATATTCGCCTATTTTTTTCTTAATTTTTATGTTTATTATTTTTTGAATATTTCTTTTTTTCGCCTACTTCTTTGTCTCTACTATTTCCTCCTCTTAGGTATATATTACTTCTATCATTCTAATTATAATGGTTCCTTCATCTTTTTAGAAGTAGATGAAATTATAAATAAATATTTCTACAAAGGATAGGGACAAAATTACGAACAAATTTAGTAAGAAATTTCAAAATGGTACAATTAAGAAATTTCAAAATGGTACAATTAAGAAATTTCAAAATGGTACAATAAAGAAAAAAAAACAAAACAGAACAAAAATGTAACAAGGAGCTATTGGAAAGAGAATGACGGTTAACAATTGAGGGTTTAAAGGAATTAAAAGCTACCGGAAATAATGGAATAAGAATAAAAAATCAAAAAAAAAAAAAGAATAAAAAAGCTTCGAAAACAATAAGAAGGAATATAGAACAGGAATTACTAGATTAATGAAAATCACTCTTTAAAGGGGAAAAAAATACTAGAAGTACTAAAAATATTGAAATCAAGGCAAAAATAAATATTGAATATGAAAATTACAGACCAATTGCAATAAGTAGGCTAGAAAAATACGTAGCAATTAATCAAACATTAAGAAGAGAACAGTGCAACTGACAAAACATAGTTTCTGAATAGGAAAATCAATGTGGAAAGCACTTTGTGAAATTATTGAAGAAATAAAAGCTGCTCTTGAGACGATGGGTAATAAAGTCTTGATAACGTTTACAGTTTTTGTCGACCACAAAAGACTTTTAAATAAACTAGAGTAAGCGAGGAAAGTGTGTACTGGTTTTAATTCGAAAACTATATGAAATGTGCAGAGCGAAAAAAAATGTCGCATAAAGAATAAATCGGGCAGGAGAGAAAATGTAAAAAGACCTAATAATAAATAATTAGATGGCCAATTGGTAGGAAAATTTCTTAGTTCGTATATTATTTATGCTTAATGTCAAGCTTAGTAATTTTTCTAGTGTAGAACTAGAAATTTATTAATTATTCTACTTAAATTCTCTAGCAGTTCTGCGTCTTGCTTCATGCATGTACATGTTAACTGTTGTTCTTCTCTTTCCAACAGTACTACCTGTGTTCTATTTTTTTTTTTTTTTTCGTACTATTTTTAAATTCGTTTCGAAATTCTTTTCGAAATTTATTCGAAATTTCATCCGTGTCCACTGTAGAAATATTTATAATTTCGTCTACTCCTAAAGGCTTTTCTTTTCCTTTGAATTTATACTCATGTCCGATATCCGCCTAAGCTTGTTTAAAGTTTTTTTCCGTAAAAGTCTCTTTTTGTTGTAGTCTTATTTCCAAAGTTACTCGGTTTCTTATTTTTTCTTTCTTAATTTTGTATTTCAATCGTTTCATTTTCCTTTTTTTGTATAGTCCGCCACGTTATTTTTTGAACATCCTGTACTTCTTTGAACTTTTCTTTTAACCTTTCATATATTCTCTATCGGCATCTTCATTTCCTTTTATTTTCTTCCGCTTCATGAGCTCAAATTTCTCTCTTGATCTTCTTCGAAAATCCGTTTAATTCTATCGATTCCATTTCTATTTTTTCCACATCGAATTCGCAAACAATGATATTAATCTCCAAGTTTCTTTTGTCCAGTCTACGCATGGTTTGCGCCAATCTATTATCTTCCCATTCTTCTCTCGTGCATTCCACCATTTTACTTTCGTACTCCATTTCTGCCACCTCGTTCGTGTATTTTGTTATTGTTTTGTTCAGTGTTTTATATCTCCTATATATTGAGGCCCTGCGGGGCACAGGTTGTTGTAACTAGAGTCATCGTCTCTAGTAAGTAGTCACTCGACCGCCATATGGTGCTAGCCCGCCGGCGGAGAAACGAAACAACAACCACATGAGTTCCGTGCGTCCACGTCGTGCAGGGTGGTAATTTCCTTTTCGGCGGGCTCAGCGCTGATTAGGAAAGCTAAAACGGAACCCATAAACATCGCTGATAGGAAAACGGAGAAGGGACAACTTGCCGAAGGTGGTCCCTTCACTAAATACCGTTAAGCTTTCGCACTGCATTAATAACAGCAGACTATCAGCAGCTCGCTCGTGACATATGTGCCCCAGTCGGATTGATAAATGTCAATCTAGAGCGAGTAGGCGAGTATCCGGCGCCTGAAAACCGGGTCCTTTCGGCTAGGGGAGTAAACCCCAACAGAAAACCCGACGGAAGGCAAGAGGAAACCACCGTCGTAACTTTCCTAAACATCCACTATGATAGACGAAAACAATGAAATGGCCCTTAGTCCGGGGCACCCCTTCAATGGGGAGAGGGTGCGAAGAATACCCCCGTCGTCTCAAAACAAACTCAAGATTTACAACAGACCCATCAAAATAGCAACATGGAACGTGCGAAGTCTACTCCAAACCGGTAAACTAGCCAACACCGTGAAAGAAATGAGGAAGCTAAATATTGATATCCTTGGCCTAAGCGAGGTTAGATGGCCCGGGACAGGATCAATCAAAATTGATGGCGTACACTTCCACTACGCAGGAGGTACAGAAAGCCGCAACCAAAAAGGCGTAGCAATATTAGCCACTGACGAAATCGCTTAGTCAATAGTAGGAAGCATACCTCTAAGTGACCGTGCAATAATGGTGGTTTTGGAAACAAATCACCGTCGAATGAACGTCATCCAGGCATACGCTCCCACAAGCGACAAAACAGACGCAGAAATTGAAGATTTTTATGGCCAACTGGATGAAATTCTGGCGACGACAAAAAAAGGAGAGATCACGATAGTCATGGGAGACTTCAACGCAAAGATAGGACAGGTAGCAAGAAACGAGCTGATTGGAGAATTCGGTCTCGGCGAAAGAAATGATCGTGGAGACAGGCTGGAACAGTTCAGCATGGAGCATAACATGGCAATTATGAACACTTTCTTCAAACAGCACCCTAGACGATTGTACACCTGGATAGCGCCTGCTGACTTATGCGAAAGAGTTGTCCGAAATCAAATCAACTTTATTATGGTTCACAAAAGCTTCAAAAAGTATGTTAAATCGGCAAAAATATATCCAGGAGCAGATGTAAACTCAGACCATAATCCGGTAGTCATCAAATTATCAATACGCCATTTTGTCAGACAGAAAAAAACATATAAACGCAGAATCGACATCGGAAAGCTGAAAGACAGAAATACCAAGAAAAAAGTGGCGGGTATACTGGAAGAGAAAATCAAGGACATGAAGAAGACTAAAGAGGACCTAACATGGGAAGATATCGAAAAGGTCATCACAGAAGTCCAAAACGACGAGATTGGGAAAACTAAGAACCAAAAGAAACAGAAATGGATGACTGACGAAATTCTACAGCAGATGGAGGAGAGACGACTTCTCAAGGAAAATAAACCTGAGTACAAAAGGAAAAACAAAGAGATAAGACGTCTTTGCAGAGAAGCCAAGGAATCCTGGTGGACCTCAAAATGCGAAGAGATAGAAGAGTTGCAGCAAAAACACGATTCGATTAACGTACACAGGCTAGTAAAGGAAGTGGCAGGAAAATGCAAGAAAAGTAGTGCAGGACTCCTACGCAATGAAGGTGGAAAAATTGTCGTAGACCTCGAGGAAACGCTGAACATATGGAAAAATTATATAAGTACACTGTTCAATGATCAAGGTAGACCTCCTGAAGCTCCAGAAACATTCCATGAAAACAGCGAAGAGGGTCCTTTAATTACAAAGAGCGAAGTCAAGTACGCAATAAGTAGGCAGAACAATGGCAAAGCAGTTGGTCCCGACAAAGTGCATTCAGAGATGTTGAAGGTTATTGCCGAAACAGACGATGAAGGCCTTGAGGCAATAACTCGGGCATTCAACAGAATTTATCGCACAGGCCAAATACCAGAAGAATGGTTGAAATCAACGTTTGTAGCAATTCCCAAAAAGGCGAACGCTGCAGGATGTGACGACTACCGCACGATTAGCCTTATGTCGCATGCACTAAAGACCTTCCTTAGTATAATACATAACAGAATTTATAAGCGATGTGAAGAGCGCATGGGAAGAACGCAATTTGGGTTCAGAAATGGCATGGGCACGCGCGAAGCTCTATTTGCAATGAGAATACTGACACAACGTTGCATGGACATGAACGTTGATATACTCGTATATGCTTGCTTCATCGACTACAAAAAGGCCTTCGATTCGGTAAAACACGAAAAGATGATGCGTATTCTAAGTAACACAGGCATCGATCAAAGAGATATTCGAATAATAAGCGAATTATATTGGGGCCAGTCAGCAGAAGTTCGCATAGAGCAGTCCACTTCCGAAAAAGCTGAAATTAGAAGAGGAGTAAGGCAAGGCTGTGTTTTGTCACCTCTGCTCTTCAACATATATGCTGAGGCGATATTCGAACAAGCTCTGGAAGAAGATGAAGGAGGTATACGGGTAAATGGCACCACAATCAATAACATCAGATACGCCGACGACAGTCTGATATTGGCAGACAGTCAAGCCAAGTTACAGGAGATGATGGACAAAATTGTTCGAGTGAGCGCTGTATACGGGCTTGAAATCAACGCATCAAAGACCAAAATTATGGTTTTTGCGAAAAAACCAAGACCTTTTACATTACGTATTCAAAACGCAGTAATAGAACAAGTCTCCTCAATTAAATACCTGGGCACCACATTATATGACCGATGCGACCCGAAGAAAGAAGTCAAATCACGAATAGCTCAAGCAAAGGCTTCGTTCCTCTCCATGAGAAACGTATTTACACGAAAAGAATTGAACATCCAGCTCAGATTAAGGCTCGTGAAATGTTATGTGCACTCAATTCTGACATACGGCTGCGAATGCTGGACGCTGGATGCCGAATTGGAAAAGAGAATAACGGCATTTGAGATGTATATATACAGACGAATAATGAAAATTCCATGGACAGATAAAGTTACTAACATAGAAGTATTAGCTAGAATACAAAGGAAACCAGAACTCCTCGATACTGTGAAAGAAAGGAAAATCAAATATCTCGGACACGTCATGAGAGGAGAAAAATACGAGTTACTACGAATCATACTGGAGGGAAAAATTACTGGAAATAGGTCAGCAGGTCGACGCCGAAACTCATGGCTCAAAGACATCCGAAAATGGCTGGGACGCACATCAGTGGAGATCTTCAGGGCAACCGTTTCAAAGATACAGCTATGTATGTGGATCTCCAACCTCCGCAGAGGAGAAGGAGAATGAAGAAGAAGAAGATATATTGAGACCGGTTCGGCAGTTATTATTACGTTTTATACGTTCTCTAATAACGCTGTCCGAGCTAGAAAATATATTCTCTCGCGATTCAAATCGTTTAAATTATCGGGGTTTTCTCGGACAGTGTAGAGGCGATGAATTGTTATCGGAGATGTTATTTCGGCCTAACGTCGTGAAATCCTGGACGCGTCCGTTCGGTTGGTCGTGTCGGGGTAGAGCGAACTGGTTCGCGCTGTGCGTGTAGTCTCGCAAAACCGAGATATAGAGTTTGCCGGCGGAGAGCGTGTGTATGAAGCGTACAGAGCTACGTAAACGAAGAAGAGATTTATGAAATCCCGTAAAAGAGACAGGCTGGGCAGTGGCCGCTTTAAACATACATATACATATGTATATAAGAATGTTCTAGAAAAATCGATGGCGTGATCTATTGTTAATTGTATTAAAAAAGTAAAGTAAAGTAAGTCCCATACCCTTGACAAGGCGTTGGACATTGCGAAGTTAAGCTTTTCATAATGGTACTTAAGGATCTAATGGATCTAAGGAGAATACTAGGGCCAGTTCCTTTCTACTTTTAGACTATCCGCCTTTACTTTCCCAGATTTCTCTGGTATAACCAATATTCAACTTCAGATTAGGTATAAACCTGGGAGCGATTCGGATCTGGAACGAGACACGTCTCGAACCCGTGACCTCTGGTTTAGTAGTCAAGCGCCTTAACCACTAGGCCATCGATTAATTGTTAGAAATAAGATTAGTAGAGTAATTTCGGCGATTCGGTTATATCGCCCGGAAAGCACATCGTGTGTCGTGATCGACATCGTGTCCTAATCAGTATTCAGTTGTCGACAAATTAATTCCGTTCCTGATCGCCGTCGAGCGTGGCAGCTTTATATCTAGTCGTGTTACTGTTTTGCCGAACTTATGCGCCATGCTCAAGTTTTTAATTCCGTCGTTTAAAATTTTATAGGGAAGTAATCTCGTAGTCACTTTTTTTTTTAATTTTTTCACATCCGTTACGATTTTTGCAAATTTGCTAAAAAATATACGCGGTTTGTATTGAGAAATTTTTTTTGGACACTCGGTGGGGTCATTGTAACATCTTCTTTGGAGAAACGACCGCCTCGTACGGCCGGTTTCGAGTCGTATTTTCTTTGTATGTATTATCGAATATTTTTATTTCGCAATTTTTTTAAGCCTAATGCTCTGCTAGGCGGAATTTTTCCGGTCGTGGCATGCCGTGATATGCCACTGGCATCCGTTTCTTTTTCATCATCGTAGTCAGAATAATTTTTGGAATCAATACAAATTTCATCAGTTCAAGTCACTCCGTAATCAAGGGAAGAAAAATGAGTCTATAACAATATATATATATACACATAATATACATAATAAACTGCTTTTTAAGTACTTTTTTTTTGTTCAGTGCCGTATGCAGCTGTCGGGGCTATTACAACACTATATACTAAACGATTCGAAACAAATCAGTTGTATAAAGAAAGTGAATAGTGTCTGCGATATTCAAGAACGAGTTAGCTAGAGATGACTGCAGAGACACTATGCGGCGATTAGAGCGCTGAAGAGCAAAGAAAGAACACTCCGGGAGAAAGTGCTTTACTGAAGGGACAGGGTAGAAGGAACAAAAAGGGCATTCAAAAAAAGACTCGCAGTTGCGCAAAAGATGATCGTGCGTCAGAGAAATATGTCCGATGCAGAGCCTTTTCATTGCGACAAAATGAGTTCTAAGAAGGTCGGAGGGATCTCCCCCAGAAAGCAAGCTTGTTTGGAGGGCCAATCTTGCTTCCATCGGGATTGTACTAAAATTTTTATGGACTTTATTACGTCAGAGGGGGAGGACAAGAACAAGGCATAGAGCATAGCAGAGTAGACTTAGCACCAGTGTCCGTTAACAAATTACCGATAAGTCCAGTGTGGGCTTGCACCCACAGAAAGTTAATTTGGTGGGAAGATTATATCATTTTTAGGATTAGAGATTGGATTAAAGTGGTTATATAGTTCACCGGGGTTTGTTGGAAAATGGAATCCAAAGCTGCACGCGAATCAGATACAATCAAAATGCGACTGCTGGGTTTTTACTGCTCTTCTATTTCTTACATAAACTTTTAGTTTATATTCCTATGGTGATTAATAAAATAATATTTCTTCATATAACGTTATTTTTGTTATTACACTTTACATTTTTTATACTATTAAGTTTGAGTTTTAATTTTTTTTATCTCGTCTTACGTCTATCATATTCTGCACCTTTTCCATCAAAATTATATTTTTCTCATAACGTTGTAAATTATAACATTTTATTTTTTTTGATAGGCTTATCTTTCCCAATATTGGGATATCATGTTCTCGTCTAAACACTAGCATCCCTGTCTATTTTTTTCTTGTCGATCTAATATTTATATATGCAATATTCAACTTTGCATTGATTTTTTTTTCTTTTTCTTTAGAACAACTTTATCATAGATAATTAATTTGAAAATAATATAACGCCGAACCGTTTTAGTTAATTTATAAACTGAGCATTTTCCTTCGAATATGATTCATCCCATTAATAATAGTTTTTTATAATATTTTTCACGTATCACTTAAATCGTATCTTCTCCGATTGTTTACATTAATTTTTTTTTATAAATAGTTTCGCCAACGGGGCATTAACCCAAGAAATGACAAGAAGATGAAAATAAAATTATATTCTTAAACGTTTAAGAATAAAGGATAAAAATAACTCGAGAACACGAATAGCGAAGGCAAAAGGAAATGAAAGAAGATAAGAAGTACTGCAAGGTGTAGGAATATTAAGTTTTTGTCTGAGTAGGAAAATTGTAACAAAATATGATTGGCATTACACGTGGATAAAACGAAGTAGATGTAAATGAAAACTTATAAAATGGCGCGGGAACGAGACTATGATTAAAACAAAGGCGGCAAATACCCGAGATTGTGGGTGGGGCGTTGAAGAAAAAGCAAGTATCTAGGAAACCACTTGCGAGGCGAAAAAGACGGTTGAATGGAAAGATAAAAGGAGCCAGAATTAGAAAATGGGAAATAGGAATAGATCCATTGTTTAGAATGGGCCATTTTAGGAAAGAAGTGCAGCACGTTGTTATGAGCTAAAAATGTGTCTAGAAATCTGAAATTGGAAACGGAAGAAACTAATTAGTATCATTGTCTCTCCTCAATGCCTAAATGATCATAGAAGGTTGTTGTCGATCGAGTGAAGGAGGAAAAGGTCACGAATGAGAAAGCGTATGAGAAATATTACATAATCGGAAGAGAGAGAGAGAAGGAAGAGGAAATGTGATAACTTGTAAAGCACTTTTAGAATCCGAGATTACCAGTATTTTATAGGAGACTAGTTAAAAGGAAAAATAGCGTGTACAATAGTAGTCTGCAGAGAAAATTGAACAGAAGGTGGAAGAATCTAATTGAAGGCGGGACAGAAAAAGATAAAAATAACTCTATTTGGCCTATTGGAACCGTCGTCGTTAAGATGGTATAATATGTGTAGGCAGTCTCTTGAATTTACATCACGGACTTAAATGGGCTACAGCCCACAGCGGAAAAATTCGGAGGGCGGCAAATTTGCATGAGATTGAAAAGTTTTTTCTTTTGAAAGATATTTAAAATTTCTAAAATTGTATCATTACATATTATGGCGTTTTAGTCATAGCAGGGTAGGAGAGGAATGTGATAAAATAATTTTTTAACTTGCATTAATGTATAGAAAAGTTAAAATGGATATATTGATTTAGGTAAAATTTTCAAATGATTATAGACAAATGGCATGTAAGTAAGGGAATCGAGAAATTAATTTAAAATTAACAAAGTGTAATCCGGAACGTACATTATTATTAGGCAAAACGGTTATATTACCAGTTAAAGGGAATTGTCGAAGTGTGCATAAGACAATGGCTGGTCGGCATGATAGGAGATCAAACAAGACTGGAAGAAAAACTGAAAATTCACAAGGCTAGTAGCTGTATCTTATTGATACGACAAAATTTAGAAGATTTTTCGAAGAATTATTTATATTATTTCTTGCCGCACGAAACGACGAAAGGTGCACAAAGCAGAATGGCACTAAGCGTGCTGGGCCGATAACCTGTTGAAACTATTCTGAATACTGAATCTGATGAATAAACACGCAAATGGCGAAAATAAATGTACACTTTATTTAATTTTTGTGATCATTTAACAAACAAAAGTAAAAAGTCAAAATATAACTGGAAAAACCAACTCTTACAATACTACAAAAAACAGTATTACAATAACGTGATAACGTGATGGGAAAAAACACAAAGAAAGATTAGCGCTGAATAAAATAGGACGCTCCTTTGCTACAATGAAAAGAATTAAAAATTTTTTCAGATCAACAATGTCTCACCCCAAAAGAGTTAAATGATTTATCTGTTTTATTTATTGAAGAATTTAAACTTTGATGATGTAATAAATGAATTTGCATCTTCAAAATTTCGCTGTAAAAAATGTGAACTTTAATTGACACATGTAAAAATAATGTGTATGTATAGAATTGTAATAAAATTTGGGTATGTTTTAAAAATGTATGAAATTTTATTAATTGAAAACTTTTTTAACTTTTAATTGAAAAGTAATTTTTAACTTTTATGTCTTCTTACTTCAGTTACTCGATTATAATTTTTATTACTTAATTTATAAATTATTCCGAGCGCTGCAGAAATTACTGAGCCCACAGCGGCATTTGGCTATAGTCTGGCCCTGTGTGAAGGGAAGAAACAGCTTAAAATATTGGAAAATTTCGTTGATATATTGAAAAACAGATTTAGAATGAAAATCGGTAAAGAACATTTAATAGGATGAAGGTAACTGAAAAAACTGAAAGACAAATAAGGAAGCTCATCATGACTGTATAAGTGCACGATGATGATTAATGTGATTATGAAAGGAAAAACGATAATCCAAAAAGATTCCTAAATAATCAAATGAGTTTACAAGAGGGGTTGAAGCAACATTTAGAGTAAGACCAATTAAAGAAGGAGATCAAAAGAACAAAGAGTAAGAACAACAGACGAAGATTTAGGGAGAGGAAATATAATAAAGAGATGAGAATATTAGAAAGAGAATTTTCTAGTAACATCAGAAAATTTTGGGTCAGCTAAGGAGATCTTGCGTTCAGAGGAGTAAAGGAGATTATCGTCGGCAAAGAAAAAGTGCAGTATATAGTTTAGAGGAAGAATTTTGATAGAGTAAATATTAAAAAATACGTAGGTACTATGGAAAAAATGTTAAGATAAACCTCGATAGATTAATCTTGTAGCGAAGTAGAATGGAGAGGAAAGAATTACAGGAATGTTAAGTACGGCATTTTTGATTTTTCTTTTTTTTTTCACGTTTATTAACTTGTTTTTTATTTTTAATATCGATTTTTACTTGAAAAATTGAAAATAATAACAGATACACATTCTCGATTTTCATTATCAGAAAGAAACATTAAAAAGGTGGCCCGGTACAAATATCTGGGATGCTTGATTAATTAAAAAGCAGACCCGGACGAAGAAATAAAGATACGCATAGCGACAGCAAGAGATGCTTTTAGTAATTGGAAGAAAGTACTATAGCATCTAAGAACCTCAAGATATCGCTGAAATTGAGAGTTCTGAAATGCTACATATGGTCGCGGATATTATACGGATATAAGACATGGGGACACTGAAAACGGCAATGATAAAAAAAACTAGAAGCCTTCGAAATGTGGTGCTACCGAAGAATGCTTAAGATCTCGTGGACGGAGAAGATAAAAAATTCAGAAGTACTAATATGTACGGACAAAAATCGGGAACTGGTGAATACAAAATAAAAAAGAGGAAACTAGAATACGCAGGACATATAATAATACGGGGCCCCTAAAATATCAGCTACTGAGGAGGACAATTTTACTTGGGCAGATCGAAAAAAAAAAAAAGATGGATTGGCAGGAAGAATACGCAACATGGTTTGAAAACATAAAAAATTGAACAAAATCTGCCGTCTGCGGTTCAATCATACTTTGCTCCCTTCCTCTCGGCATCGTTTTGCTCTTTTCCCATCCCCTTATTGTCCTTTGCACTCCGGCGACTGTTCCTTCATTTGTGATCCTGACTACGTGCTGTTTGAATGCTCCAGTCTTTCCTCCGAGCGTAATATCCTGTACGTTTAATTATTAAAGCTGAATTATCCTACTCCATATAGTGCTTCCTATATCTTAGCTTTGCCGTCATCCAATGTGGTTCTTATTCTTGTCTCTTTCCTGTCATCGATCTCTGACCGGATCAAAATCTAATCTCTAATCTAGTCCAATTGTCCCGGGTAGCTGCCCTAAGTCGGCCAAGCCCCAAAAAAAAAAAAAAAAGACAAACCATTCAACAGAAGAAATAATTCATACAGCCAGGAATCGGGAAAAATGGAAAAGAATTATCTTCATGTCAACAGCCTCAAGTCCCCGATGAGAACATAATGGCACCCCTTAAAGAAGAAGACGAATAAATTTTCTTCAAATTTAGCGAAGACATTTTCGTGTAAATATAGAATATCATCATACCGTACCGAAAATTGAATAATAGAAAACACACGTTTGTCGTCCAATTTCGCCGACATTATTTTGAGTGATATAATTCGCGCGAAATCGATCAATCTGTTATCAGAGTTCCGGTTGGCGCTCGCCTAATTTAGCTATTCCGTGAATGTGTTTGCCTAGGTTTTCGTTGCACTGGTATTTATCGCTATTTCCAGTGAAGTGAAAATGGGCTTTTTTTGTCTGACATTAATAAAAGGAAACATTTTATTTCTTCAGATAAGCACAGCTGCTGAAAGTTCTTCCGTCGTTCGAATGGAGTTCTGGAAGTTCAGGGGGCTGGGGGGCGGCCGGGGAGCTTGGTCGTTGGCTGTTTTATCATTTTTCAAAAACAAAAAGCAGTTGAAATTACCGACGATTACGAGAACGGCCTACACCCAGTAATGACGGCTGAAGGAGATACAAAAGTTTCGAAGGAGACAGAAAAATTATTCAACATAAAGCTACGCGCATCGCTCTGGACTAAATTCGACCGGGTGCGTGTAACTCTCTGCAGTAAGAATGGATGTTGGATTATTCGGCAAACGAAGATAAAACACCGTGCGAGGTTCGGCAATCTGAGAACTATACAAAGGAACAAGGAAAGGTGAGAAATCGCTTTTTTCGTTAGCATCAATTTTATTAGCCGGTCACTTGCAACACCGAGTGAAGGGAAACGAACGAGATATCGTGACAACACCGCCGGAATTGACTTAAAAGAAGTTCGCATCGAAATTCTCTATATTTTTTTCTTTCTTTTTTATTCCTTTTTATTTTACTTCCTTATTTTTCCTCACTTACCACTTGCGTGCTCATGTTCTCTGCGCGGCTTACTTACTGGCAATGCGATGCTGATAATTCACTTTTTGCCCGTTCGTATTGCGTTATATTTACCTGGCTAGAATATTAAATAATCGGAAAAGATTTAACCGGGAGAAAAAGGCGGGAAAAACGTTTGCAACGAGGAAACATAGAGTAACAAAAAGTATTCTTTCTGACTTTTTCGTTTCCTTTTCATTGGCTATTGGAGGGTTTCTCTGCAGCGCCGTAATCAAATATTCAACCGGCGAGATATAATACCAAAAAAAAAAAAAAAGCCATATAGACAAGGAAAAACAGAACCGACAATAGCTGAAGAATATGTGAGAAATGCACAGTGCGAAGAATAGGAAGCCCTAATTATAAAACCTTGAAAGTACAAAATGTAAATTAAAAAATATTTATCGATACTTTTATCTTACTTCCCTTACATTGCAGGAAAATGAACCGAAAAAAAAAAAAAAAAAAAAAAATGCAGAGAATACGAAAGGAGTCGCGGATGATCATTTAGAATAAAATAAAAGAAGGAACTAGCGCGGAGCGAAGCATATGACTGAAACAACGGTTATTAATAACGAAAAACGTTTAGAAGGTTCGTCGAGAGTTTTATGAACGGACAGGAATCGCGGATACCACAAAACGTTACAGGCTATACATAAACGAGGTAAAAAATCCGCTTGTCCTCATCATCTTCCATAATATAACCGCCAGGGAATCAAAAATCTACAATCTTAGATTTTACTCTTTACATACATTCTTCTTTCAGCTATTTCCACACACCAAATTTTTTTTCCTTTAGTAAGTTGCTGAAAATAGTATTATTAATCTATTGAAACAGAAAAAAAATGCCATACTTATCGCAGTTCTTTATGATCGCGAATAAAGTCCGAACAAGCCATTACACATCTCAGCCACGTCATTAGTTATCGGTTTGTATTTTCCAGAAATAGCTAAACGATTCTGTTTAGCCCAGCAATGTAATACAGAAACGAATGGAGTAGATGAAAACATTCTCGTTGTTTAAAAATCAATCAAAATTAGTGTACGTAGAAAATTAAGTTGATGGCAAAAAGAAAATGCAAAACTTCGAAATTCAATACTAGCCAAGTGGTAAAAATTGTTGTGACATTGTACCGTCGGTCCGCGCTCGTCCCCGCATTACCCCAAAAAAGGTATTTTTTTTAAAACCCTAAAAAAGAGTTGTTAACCTGTCTGTAAGTTTCCAGGATGCCTCTGTATGTATATATTTACGAATGTGCTAATATTTCAAAAAACCGAAATCCGCAAAAATCTTTCTCAAATCTAAAAAAAATTTTTTTTTCTTTTTTTGTCAACCACGAGGGGGGACATATTAGCCCAGCGAAAGTGAAACAAAGGATTAATGA
The DNA here is from genome assembly GCA_039619475.1 of Icerya purchasi. Taxonomy (NCBI): domain Eukaryota; kingdom Metazoa; phylum Arthropoda; class Insecta; order Hemiptera; family Monophlebidae; genus Icerya; species Icerya purchasi. The sequence goes on along the minus strand of CM077116.1, from coordinate 475,730,440 downwards.
GATCGTCGTACATAAAAAAATAGAATTAAAAGTGCGCTTTTTACGTCGAGGCGTATGGTACCGAAAGGTTAAAAACAGCCAAAGGATAAGCATAAAAGGAAATGAATTTTAAATAAATCATATAAGCCGCCTGTTTCTGATGACGAAAAGAACGCGGATTTTTCCTTCTGAAGGTGAAATCGCTTCTTTCACATTTTTAGGAAAAAAATGAAAATTAAAAAAAAATTACAAATACCCCGATCTGTCGTAATATTTCTGACTTACAAATTTCGAATTTTTTTCTTCCAAGTGTAGTAATAGCAAATAAAGAATAATCCGATTATTTACCACCACATTAAGAAATTGAAATTTGACGCTATAATAAATTTACCTAAAAAATTCATTTACAATATTTACATATATACACCGGGAGGGGGGGGTGATTTTAAATATAACACGCAAACTAAAATTCGAAATTGATAAACAGCGCGTATTTTTAAATTATAATTGTTCGTGAAAGTGGTAGTTTGAAAATGAATAAAACAAACGAAAAAACGGCCTAGTCACACCTATTATTAACAACGTAAATAATGTGCAGTATTGTCGAGCCTTTTCATTCTCGTTAAAAACAATTCATTTTCCCGCGTCCCCGTCGATGATGTATAAGGGCTTCTACGCTTCCAGCGTAGAATTATTAGCCTTCAACTTCGATATCGTACTACAGAACTCACCCCTGCTATCGCTACGGGGACAAATTAATGTCGCAGAAATGCTACGCGTTCGAGAGTGTAGATACGTATTTGCTGTTTACCTCGCGTTACATCCACTTGCATTATCAATGAACGGTAGATATGAAAACTAAGAACGTCTCGGTACGCGATGCTGGCTAAATTAAAAGACTTTTCTTCCAAAGGTATAATTAAATTTTTGCAACAAAACAACTTCAGGTAGAGCAGAAAATAATTCGGTAGTTCCACGGTCGACGAAGATAACACAATAAATTTTCAGCTAATTGTATCCGTACGAAAATTAAATTATAATTTCCACCCCGTAGACTGCCGAACGGTAACACTATCTAGAAGCGCTTCGGAAATTATGCTTGTCTATCCACGTGTAATTCGTGGAAAGAAAAATATAACGTCATCTACCGTAACGTTCAGTTTGAAGAAAAGGGAGAGCCAGCCTAACATGACGTTCATTAGGAAGACGGAAAACATTATAACGCAGAGGCCTTATTATATAATCGCACAACATTCACTATTATTCTCTTCCGTAACGACCGTTTGAACGGCATTCTTTAAAATTCTACTTCAACAGATATCATTATCACTTGGAAACCATCGGAACTTGAACAGATTACGTTGAGACACCGCCCATCCTCGTTCCTCTGGAATCAATCTCATTCGAAAGGAATATTTTCCGTAGATGCAAACAATTTTTTTAGTGAATATTTCCAATGTTTCGCGTATTTCCCCTTTATTGTTGTTTTCTTTTCACTGTGCTAGCTGACCAGAAAAAGGACTAAAATGGAATTAAGGTTTTTTTTTTACGATTTTTCGGAAATCTATAGAATACGAAAAATGAAGAGAGAAGCGGTGAACTCGAAGAATTTCATCTGCAAACATTCTATGAATGACACGATCTCCAATAATACCTCGGTTTTGGAGCTTCAGCTAAGAAGAATATTCGTGTATTTAAAAAAAAAACAAAAAAAAAACAAAAAAAAAAACTCGATAAATATACAGTAAGCTTCTTATTATTTTTTTTTTTTTTTTTTTGAGCTGTTTAACTTAGCAATACGTGTGTATTAAAATAATCCACAAAATTTCACCTTCACCTCAACTAGGGTGTTAAATTTCTCTCGATATTCTCAAATGTTGAATAGGTAACGGAAGGTGTTTCGACTAGTTTGGAAAGTATATTTGCGAAAATTAGTCGTCTCGACCTGGTTTTGTCGGAGATTAATGTTCCATGTTCATTGGAAACAGTAATATTATTGATTTTCCATAAATATGAGGGTGTATGGGACAAAAAATTAATGTCTCAATTTTAATAGTAAAAATAATTCTCATTTATCAAGAAAGAAAAAATGTTGATATTTTTTTTTTACCGAAAAACATATATAGTAAACATATTAGAGTCCGGCGGATTTATAATAAAGAGGGCTCATGAAAGTCTCGTTTAATTGGTCAACGAAGAAATCAGCGGAAACGGACGTTATTTTAGGAGAATCGAAATTTATTAAGTCATATTAATATTTATTGAAAATCATTTACCCGGTAATTTCGTACTTTTTTTTTTCGATAGGGCTAGATTTTGTCGTGACTTTGCTTGTTTAAAGATATAAATTTGTTCCTAGCTCCTTCTGTTCGGAAGTTAATTTAATTTTCCGGCAACAGATTAACCTTTAGCATCTTCAGAGCTTTCGTTATATGATGGCTGTTAAACGCTTTGGTGACCATCATGGAACCGTACGATAATAAAAAGGTGCATTGTTTGGCGGTTGAGAGACAATTTCATTTGTGAATGATTGAACTAAAAAAATGTATTTGCTCAAATTGCTTTTAATTATGAATGTTCAATTTTGGAATCGTAAAAGAATTTGCACGATGGTGAATCACTGAAGGGGATACACTTCCAGCAAGGAACAACGATCGCCGACCTTTGATGCAGCTGACTTTTGAGTTTTATTAAATGCCATTTTAAATTCGATTTTAATTTCTGATTCGCATTAATTTTTGAAATTTTATAAAAGGCCAGGGTATGTTTGTCCGGGAGGGAGATGTTGTAATGACAATGAGAGGCTGGGGAAATGGTTTAAAGGAATATTAATTTCGCGTAAATTAGACATCGGCGCGCTTAGCAGTTCAGCCATTACCGGACTCGGCGGTAATTCACGATAAAAATCGAATAGAACCTGCAAGATAACCCGGAAGATAAAAACAGAATTAATTCTTAAACACGGTTCCTCTTTTCCATTTTTACTTTTCTATGTAATTCCGTATTATTCGCGCTTTAAAAATTTCAGATTCATTATAATCGCCGAGCGAAGAAATACAAAATCATCGACTTTCGCGAGCACTTCTCTTTAAAAATTTTCTTCGATGAGTTTAAATGTCTTTTAATTCGTTTTTTTCCTTTCATATGTACCGGAAGGTTATGTTATTAAGAGCGTCCGCTAAAAATCAGTCCACCACTTCCGAGTCGAAAGAAATAATCTTCCACGAACCAAATTGTTTTCTCAAGCGTACTACGTTATCACTACTAAAAATTTTAAATTAACCCTTTAATGCTACAGAAATAATGTTTTACGACCAAAGTTTCACTGTGTTATTGCTATATCATGAAAATATTAACGTTTCAATGCTACAGAACGAATATTTTAAGAATAAAATGCTCAACTCAAGTGAATTATATATATATATATATATATATATATATTTATATATGTATATGTTCATCTTGCTATTAAAAAAATTCAGTGTAGCGTTATAATTGAAAAAACTTATGTGAAAAGGGCGAAATATTTATTCGCTAATAAAGCAGAAAATCGTTTCCAGTTCTTCATTCGTGCAATACAAAAAAAGTGAACCAAACCGGAAAAACCCTAATAGAAAACAAACACGCAACAACATGCAAACTTTAGTTTTTAGATGATCATGCTTGGAGACGAAAATCCTTAATGCAGATTTTTTATGTGCAACAAGGTAATCGCATAAAGAAAATCTTAGCAACATAGCCAAAAGAGTACGAAAAATTTTAAACTCGAAAGTAAAAAAGAAAAGTTCCGATTAAATAAGACCGAAGAATTTAGAAAGCACAGACCGAAGATAAAAATGTATATCGAAAATCGAGGGTCATATAGAAGTAACAAAAAGTTCGTAGAGGGTGATAGAAAACGTATTTATAAACTTTGGCGAATAAGAAGATTACGGAACTGATGAATAAACAAATAAAATAGAGGGGTAGACGGAATTATGTAACTATTATCAAAACAAAATCGTAAGAATGTTAAAGAAAGCGTAAAAGACAGATGCAAATAAATAAATCGCGAAAAGGAACGTCGGAAAAACACATATCTAAAAAGAAGAAGCGACTTCTTTAAAGAGAAACTAACACACGGCAACACCAGAAAGTGCATAAAACTATCCACTCAAGAGGAAGTTAAGAAGAACACGCGAAGTATATAGATGCCCGGTAATAGTTGTCCGGTGATAAAAAATCCGAAAACAGACTGCAAAAAACACCCTACAGTTGCACAAAATGATTCAAGTTCTGAAAATAAAGTACAGGCGACATGCCATCCGAAATAATAAATAAAAGTCTAGACACGAATACAGCATTATATAATAAATAGTTCGTAATCGCGAAACTGATAATTAGCCCCACACCGGAGAAGGAAAAAAGAACTGCCATAGAACGCTTTTCATAGACATATAAGTATTCCGGGATACCAACTCGAGTCATAATCGCATAGAACAAAGAACGGAGGAAAAGGTAGGAGAAAAGCGATATTTAATAGGAAAGCGCGCATTGAAAAAGCCGCAATTTGTCGATATAGACTTTTATCGACGTGAACCGAAAAATCATTTTCCGCATAATGATGATTGGCCGTAATAATAATGAAGTCATTGGTGTGGAGGTAAAAATCGTTTACTGAAACATGCTGAAACTAGCCGAATATACTGTTTAAAACGTATGCGGCCAATTAAAATATTAAAATATTTAAAAACGAAAATGACGTTAAAATAAATGGCGAAAACACGTCAGCGTAGAAGTTTGCAAATGATGTAGCAGCAGTTTGTGAAAGGAGACGCTCTTTCTTCTTTGTAGTGTGCCATATTTCTGAGCGTATACAGGTATTCGTACATGCTAGCTGTGTACAGATATAATCTTGCGAACATTCTCGAGCTAACTAGCCGATAAAGTTCGCGGGGAGCCATATAGTTCTGGTATAAGACGTGTGATGGTAAAAGCCATGAGGAGACGTCGGGTGGTTGGCGGGCAAATTACAACAGCCTGGTCATGATTATCGATATAACTAGGCAATTGTTATATGCGGTGTGAGTACACACGGAAAAGAATTGTGACTGATTTTTACCGATATATAGAAATGCACAGTAGCCCCATTTATGTCTGCCTACTCTACACATCATTTAGCGTGCATATTATGCATGTTTGCCATTGCCTTCCATATAATATGTATATTCTATTAGCGGTTAGTTTAATTATTTATTTCGTAATTTCTGGCACCATTTGATTCGTCAACTTTTACATTAAATATCGACTTTTTATCAACTTTTAAAATCGATTCTTTTTTTTATCGACTTTGTAATATTTTTAATTTGAATGCAATAACTAACGGTTTAAATAGTAGCGTTACCAAAAAGTGTCTAATTAACAAAAAGATGTGTAAATTACGTTACAACGGTTTTTTTTTTATTTATTCATTCATTTACTGCACCATGTGAAACATGTTTTTGGTTAGAAGTGTGGAAAGTTGGGCGTTATTTTTTTTTAATTAATCCAGACTCTTTAAAGAAGATATACGATAGTTGTAGGATCGTCTTGTAGTTGAGATTTAAGGCTAGCAGGTAGTTTGAACTTGAGCCGCAAGCTTTAGAGTAACGGACATAAGACGAGAAAATGAGTAAGAAAGATAGAGACGTTGCATGAAGAGCGCCACATGAATATTTTGTGTTACCCATTCGAAGCCGACAGAGAGCGGTCTGGTCCTTAAAGTGAGGGAAAGGTTTTCTTTGATGAGGCAAAGGTGTGCTGGGCTAGAGTTAGCCTACCTACCTTCCCAAAAGATCCAAAAAAGCTTTTTTGATTAAATGTTTTATTTGGAGCATGAAGCTGGTCGCATCAATGCTGCTTTCTTTGTTGCTCCGTCAGCAGTTGTATTTCCCAAAATGCCTGAGTGCCCCGGTATCCATATAAGTAAAGGAATAGGAGATCGGGTTTTTACGAACACTTGATAGATGGACGTTATTATATAGTCGCGTCTTTTGTCTTCTATATTTTTTAGGGCGAGCATAGAGTCAGTTATAACGTTTATGTTTGTCTGATACATGCCTGACGCATACGCCAAAGCTAAGAATATTCCGTACAATTCTAAAGACAGTACTGAGAAGGAAAATGGTGAAGGAAATCGATATATGACTTTGCGTTCTTGCATAATACCAAAGCACATTCTGCTGAGCTTTCCTAACTGGAGATCTATCAGCGTACTAAAGTATGTTTCCTCTAAATGGCAATAGCTTATGAACAATTGCAAAGTTGGATCTTTTTTTTTTGGTGAAGCAGTGAATAATCAAATGAAGCTGTGCTTTTCGTCCACGGAGATAAATCATGCAAAGAATTGCAGATAAGTTTTCTGAAAGCTTGGGGTCTATATTTAGTAGAAACCGAAAGGCAGGATGCGGAATTTAGGATCTGCTTACGTCGACTAAATAGGAGAAGAATGTGTTTGAATAATTCTTGTTGCGTTGCTAACACAACTTCTCTGCCGCTGGGACATGAGTATTAGAGATGGTTTTTAAAAATATATTTCAAGTAAAGTAGCCGCGACGCATCGCTGGAGTCAGATGCCTCGCAGAGGAGACTCGTGATAGGAGATATTCGGAAAGCTTCAGTAGCGAGTCCAAGCGCTGCATATACTGTTCAGTGATGATAAAAGAGATTCGCATGCTGAGGGGAGAAAAATGGGGCTCCAAAATCACATTTAGAGCGTATTGTTAATCGATATACAACTCTATTAAAGAGGAACGACGTGTGAGCCAACATTTTAAGAAGATTTAATTCGTGCATGATTTTTTAAAATCAGTTATGTGTTGATTGCAACATAGATTCTGATCCAAAATGAAAGCCAAGTATCAAACCGATGGAGAAGAATAAATGCGAGAAGCATCAAGAAAAAGGTATCCACAGAGCGAGTACAACGTTTTCGTCTGCAGATTTGTACTGTTCGTGTCTTAGCTGTTGTGTAATCATTCCTCTGATATTTACAGATTCTTGTAAAACCGTCTCTCAAAGCTCCACAATCGAACAGCGTAGAAAAGAGTGCGGTTTCAAGAGACATTTTTAATACAGTTCACACTTGGTTTTTGGAACCGTGGTCTGCGCAACAAATTTTATTTTGAATTTCCTGCAATTTTTCTAGTCGGGTCATATTTTTCTTTACAATGGTACCTCGGCATGGAGGTCAATATATGTATATATATATATATATACTAACTTTCACATCAGAGTCCACACATCGGATGAAATCAACATTAAGAAAAATCTACCAATATTCTCGCATAAAATTACGAATGAAGGTAACGTATAAGGGGATTGTTGTAATATATATATATATATATAGCTGCATATGTAAATTTGTCAGTGCGCTAAATGAACCGAAGAAGCCGTATGGTACAATTTAGATTCGTCTATCTATTAAAAGTACTTCTCCAATGCGAATTATTTGACACGGATCTTTCGAAATTCGTGATGCGAATGCGGAAAAAGACGGAATAATTCAAGTCAACAAGCCGCGAAACCGACGTGTGTACTAATCGCCAGCAGAAGAGAAAAAAGCGAACAAGACTGAAAATGCCATCCGGATTGGCTCAAAAGGAAATCGATAAGATATTTCATTAAATTAGTTGAAAGTGAGTAAACGGAAAGAATTGGTAAAATTTTTGCAATTCGAAGACGCCGAGGCCGCCGTTCAAATGCTTATTTCTTCGAATTTATCTCCGGATGAACGCTTTTAGTTTTTTTATTCAGCTATTATTATTATTATTATTATTATTATACGAATTTCCTTTCGCGTTTTCGATATCGGCCGATATTTTTTGGACATCTAGCAGTTTTTGTTTTTTGTTTTTTTTGTTTTTGTCAACCAAATGGCTGAGGTTGTAAAATTTCATGGATTGTCGTACTTTTAATTTTCCTCTCGCGTAGAAAGAGAAAAAGTGACTACGATCAACTTTCTGGCTTAACCTGGGAATTCCTTTCAAATTGGAAGACGCCTTTTTTAGAGATAATAGAATGGGCGCTTTGTTGAGGTCACCGTTTTCAAAATGAAAAGTAATATTTACATATTCCTAATTGTTCATCGCGCACCGGCAGAAATACTACAAAAATAATAATTCACAAGTAGGAAAGAATAAATTTGTTAGAATATTTTGCTTCGTTCAGATTTCGCTCAAATCTGCCGTTTTGGTAGTCTCACGTTTTATCCAGAAAACAACGAAGAACATAAAACCTAAAAGACTAAATGAAACTAATAAAATTTTCCGATTTTAATCTATATTCACGGCGGTGTGAAAGATAGAGTTCAAGTTGTACGAAAAATTGAATTATATGTGGAAAAAGAAAGTAAAAACACATCGTCGTCGGATTAGAGTTAAAATTCAACTAATATAACACGTTATATTGTATGTCAGTCGATTAAAAATTTGTTTTGAATATCCGCAGCAACAAAATCATTATATCTCGAAAGTGAATGAACAATAAGTAAAATGAATTTTAAAGTCTCCCGTTCTCACCGTCTTATATCTTCGAATGTTGCATAAGTTAATTCCTTTTTTAGACTCGATTTCTCCTTCGTATGTACCTAGCTCTGAATAAATTTTCACTCCTTCATTTTCCAATGACTCCTCTCCCCATTTGATCACCTATCCTTCAACATTAACGAACTGCGTTATTCATTAAACAATGCTAATGATTCTTCCCCAGGGTTAGACGGTATACCTTATCGAGTTCTTAAAACATTTGTCCAACCAATCTCTTCAAATTCTTCTCAATATTTTTAATTATATTTTATCCACTGGCTTTCTTCCTCCCTCATGGAACTCCTTTGTGATTATTCCAGCCCCTAAAAAAGATCCTTTTTCCTTCCGTCCAATATCCCTTGCAATTTTTCGAAAATATCCTAAATAGACGTCTTATTTGGTGGCTGGAAAGTAATGATTTACTTCTTAGTAACATGTTCGGTTTCCGTCCTAACCTTGGTCCCTCTGATTGCATTAGTTTCTTTATTTCGGATATTTATAATTCATTCTTAAATAAAAATTATACTTTAGCCGCATTTCTTGACATTTCCAATGCTTTTAATAATGTTCATCTTCTTACCTTACAAAATAAATTGCTTTCCATTAATCTTCCATCCCAATTTATTTCAATTGTTATTCGGTTGTTCCAGAATCGTGGAATTCATCTTTCTACACCTCCTGACTCTACTTCCAGAACTGTGTACAATGGTCTTCCACAGGGCTCCTGTTTAAGTCCTACGCTTTTCAATATATATATATATATATATATATTCTTAATAATGCCTCCCTCTCAATAGGTTCGTCTTCCCTTTTCTTTGCTGATGACATCCTTCTATATTCCACTTCTAACGATCTTAGCTTTGTAAACGAAGAAATGAATATAATCCCCTGTCAAGATTAAATGTTTCACTCTCAGATCTACACCTTTTTATTTCACCGTCTAAATCCGTTTGTATTAATTTTACTTATTGACCTTTTAATCCTTCTTTAATAAACCCTTCTGCAAATAACATTCCCATTCCCTTAGTTAAAAATTTTTATTATCTTGGTCTGTTCCTAAATAGTCGTCTCTCCTTTTTCGAGCACATTAACTATCTCCAAATGTCTGTAAATAAAAGACTAGATCTCTTTAAATCTATTTCATCGACAAAGTATGGATGAGATACTAGTACTTTAATTGTCCTATATAAAACTATAGTTCGTTCCAAACTAGATTATTGTTCGTTTATCTATGGTAAATCCTCCAGATCTCTCCTTTGTAAACTAGATCGGGTCCAGAATTGCTTCCTTCGTTTATGTGTAGGAGCCCTGAAATCAACTCCCATTCCTGCTATACATGCTGAATGTGATGTTCCCCCTTTACCAATCCGTATATCTCACTTGGGATATCGTTTCCTTTTAAAGCGTCTTCCAGTTTCTTCTTCAAAACTTATTTCATCCTATTCCACCGTACTTCAGAATTAGCGATTTACCTCCAAAAAAATTCCCCTTCTTTTTCATATCTCAAATCGACTCGCTAAATTTCTTCCACAAATTATAACCCACAACAAACTTCCTTACTTTACCTTTCATTTTACAGATTTTCTCTTTCCTCCTAATTTATCTTTGCTGTTCCCTTAAAATCCCTTCCACAACCTAATCAAGATTTCCTTAACACTATTAACTCACTATTTCCTTTACATTCTCTTCTTTATACTGACGGATCGAAGGGTCCTTACGTCGTTGGAGCATCCTTCCTATATTTTGTTCACAACTACTTTGAAGGTTATGGACTTCCTCCGACTTGCTCTATTTTCTTTGCAGAGTCGGTTGCGATTTTAAGAGCCACTTTCTTTACATATCCTCAGTACGAGACAATAATAAATTCCTAATTATCTCTGATGCTAAAAGTGTTTTACAAACTATATCATCTGTTTTTCCTCATCCTTTTTGTGATCCTATCATTTTTCGTATTCGCTCGATTATCCATAACCTTTTCCAAACTTACCACATTCAGACTGAGTTCCTTTGGATTCCAGGCCATGCTGGTATAAATGAAAAAGTTGATCAGTTGTTTCGTGGTATAGATGTTAATGGACTCCCCATTAATAAGTCCACTGCTAATAATTTACGTGCATTATCTAAAAAATCCCATTATAGCGTTTGGTCGGACTCATATCCTCCTTTTCTTACCAACTTTCCTCTTAAATTTTCCTATTCAGACGTATCTTCCAGTTAATCCCCTTGGTTTCATGAATTTCCGTCTTTGCAGCGCTATTTTATTTCCTCTTTATGTCGATTGCGCTTCGATCATAGTTTGCTTCCTTCATCTCGCTATCGAGTTTCACTTACGGACTCTCCGTGCTGTCCACTACATCCTTCCAATGACATCCGCGAATGTAATTCTAACCACATTCTTTTCGAATGTTCCACACTGTCGTCTGAACGTTTACTTCTTTACTCTCAACTTCTGAAACTTAATATTCCTGCTCCCTATGGTGCTGCATCTGTTCTCTCCTTTCCAAAAAAAAAAAAAAAAAAAAAAAACGGTTGTCGCTCCCCTTGCATCCTTTACTGATGCGATATCTGACCGCATACAAATTTAAATAATTAATTCAGCAATACTTTTTTCTCTTGTCGAACATGGGTCAATGCTCTTTGTCAGCGAGCCCAAATAAATAAAAAACAAAAAGTAAAGTGAATGAAAGCTTGATATTCCCCGAGATGTTTTAACAATCGAGAGAATCGTCATTGAAAAGAAAAAAAGAAAAAGAAAAAATAATCAGGTTAGCTACGCGTTTGAAGTTTTAACAAAATTAAAAATTTTCTCTCTCGGTGGTGGTAGATTACGAGACCGATTATGCATCGTTGCGATTATGTGAATCGAACAAATCGACGACTCTTGACCATTACGAAAGAACGACGAATCCGACTATTCAAATAAAAACCGAGACAAGAAAATCGAGTTCAAGTGAAAACAATCGAAAGCAATCGAGTGGTTTTAACGTCGAGAGAACAATAACTCGTCGCCGTGCATCGTTGAGCTTAATTAAAAAAACTTAATGAGGCGCGAATTTTCTGTAATATCGTTTTCGGGAAAAATCCATTGACGGCTGAATGGAAGGCAATGGAAGAAATCTAATTCATAAAGGAACATGTCCATTCAATGACACAAAATTAGGGCAAACGTAAACAACGTTTACAATGGAACATCAGGACAGTCAAGTCGGTCGCAACAGAAAAGTTATCTTGTTTTCCTTACAGTTGACGGACTTTTAAAATACGCGCCAGTAATTATTTAGTACAATTCGATGCGATTTCATGTAATATCGAAGTTAACGAGGCTTATAAAGAAATACAATTAACTCCGAGAAAAGTAACTGCAAGAAAATATCTTCAAGTCGACATAGTGAATCGATATTCAGATATTTATCGCAACGTACGACTAATTTGTGTCTATGTACCCGAAACGTATCTGGTTTCACACTAAAGATTATGGAATGATATTCATTCTTCCTTTTTCTCCAATCATATTTCCGTTCAGCCTTTACCTTCATTCGCTAGTTGCTTTGACAAGTTTCCCTCTTTTTATTGTCCCCTGATTACTGCAATATGTCGCCTTCGTTTCGGTCATAGTCTACTCCGTTTTGCCCTTGTCTCTTCTGCACGGTGTCCTCTTCACCCCGACGACTCCTTTTTTCTGTGTGATATCAACTCTCAACAACTTTTGGATCTAGATCTTCCTACTTCATATAGTGCCTCTTATGTTCCTGCCTTATCGGTTGTTCCCGTTCTAGCTTCTTTCACTAATTCTATCTCGTACCAGATTAAAATCTGATATTTTCTTTGTGAGCTATTATTTAGATTCCTCGGTTGATTATTGCTCTTTGTTAGCGTACCAAAAGAAAATCGTTTCCCGTTCGATTACTGTTTATCAGAATAAATGAAAATCACATAGGATGATGATAGTCGAACACTGTCCATTTGAACTTTTCCAATAACGCTTTTATTACAGCTGCGGTATAATTGTGCTGGAGAACAAAACAATCAAACCCTCCGCGCGTTAACAAACCGCGACACATTTATTCCGCGTGGCTCGTCTCAAATTTTTCAAATAATCACAGTTTACCTTTGCACTTTTTTTCCATAAGACTTTAATTAAACATTCCGCGAACGAAATTCCTTTTTCATCTGAAACCAAAGATGCAAACGACTCTTTTGACCGGTAGTAAGGTTTGCTCGAATTTACCAACCGCACGAGGAGACGTGGTGTGCTTCCAGCGCATGCGTTGTCATCTATTTTCAGGAGTGACATTCGATATTCACGTTTTGCGATATAGCGCGGTCTGAAAAATCGTCATCTTCGTTGATAGCAACGAAACAAGAACTCTAAACTTACATCCCCGTATTCTTTAGGTCGGGTAATTGTCGTTCAGCAGTTTCGGGACCTAACGGGTGCAAGTTCACAATGTCTGACACTTTAATGGATTGGAGGCGCACACAAGTCATCAGTCTTAGCACGACACACGGTTTTCTCTAATCTTTGAACCGACTGCATCTCGAGAAATTCTTGCCCGAAATAACCGATGGTCGTCGTTCCCTTTGGTTCGTTCTGTACTTCGGTACGACTTTGAATCGTTTATACCATTTCCACGCCATAACACGTGGAAAAACAACCTTACCGCAAGTTTAGCTTAATTCACGATACGTTTGAATTGGTTCAAAGTACCCTCTAAGACAAAAAAAAAAAAAAAAGGAATATGGCGGTAATTATTCCGCGCAACAATATTCGTGAAACTAATCTTGAAAATCCGATTCCGACCCTTCTAGTAACTGGATTTTTGTATACGTGCGATTAACTTTTCATTTTTTGAGCGTCGTCCCTCGTACTAGTCCGCTATTATTAACGTTTCAGAGTTATTCTATTCATCGTCGGAACTAGATTATAAATACCGTCAAAAATTGAAAAAATACCAGAATAAAGTATAATAGAACCGCGGCGAGTCCAAGTTGAAACAGAATTCTCGAGGAATTGTCAACCATCTTAAAATGGGACATACCATTCTCGCGACTTCCTATACATACTCCCCGACGGAGGACTTTGTCGCCTGACGTGTGAAATATCAGTCGATCTTTCATGTCATTTTTGAACGCGCTTGTTTTGATGGTTTCTACTATTTTTATTGTTTATTCCGCCCTATTTTAATCGAAAAAACACAATTCCCAACCGATAATCTCATAATTCTGAAGGTGGCGAGCGCGTCGGTAAATAAGCTAAGGTAGACTCAAAGCCAATCGGCCCCGCTCGACAGCGGCCTCCCTAAATTCTTCTCAGTCTTTGCGGAAACTGATCTGCAATGAGGTCGCCGCCACGAATTAGGATATCGACCGAGTAGGACATCAATTATTCTCGGAAGATTAAAAACATACATAGCGCCGGATTAGTATCGAAAGATCGAATCTGTAGGTAAGGTGCTTGGTAGAATCCAGAGTCGTGTCCTCTCCCTAACGTTAGGTCGTGGTTTAGCTGCCCTTACAGGTCCCCCCTACCCTTGCCGTATCAATCGCCGTCAGTATTGTTTCTTCGGCCGCTGGTCTACTGGTGGCAGCCGAGACCAAACAGTTTTATATTGTATAGTGAAGTTGCGTGTGACCGTTGATCGCTGTACTTTCCCGCGCCAGTATGCTATCACGCGCAAAGTCACGGTTGGCTTTGCCGAGCGCCGAGAAAATATACTTGTGCACAATACCCCGAAACTATTTGTAACCATATCACAAAGCGAATCAGAGACCAATGATCAAACGTCAGTCCGATATTTTAGCCTTCCGATTTTCATTGTCTACCTTTTATCGTTCATCTTTGCAGGTGCCTGCGTAACACCAAGAGATATTTCAGGAATCTTCTAAAGACAGCCTTTAAGACTGTTAGTCAATATACGACCGGTTTCAGCAGTGGGCGACAGCGCATTGCTGTGTGATCAGCGATCAGCCGAAGCAACTGCCTTAGTGCGGATACTATATTCGCAATCACCAAACTAGCTAGATCATCCCCTACGCGGGCTAAGAAGTCAATTCCAGCCTCCTCAGAAGACCTCTGTCCAGCCATTTCTGCACAGATCGGTCATTCTCTTTATAAGACGGCACTACCGAACGGTCAAAGAAATAACTAGTAAAAAGTGCCAATAAATTTCCTCCGATATACGTTTTTTGAACCTACTCTAAAGTGCTTATATCGAAAAAAGTCCAATCGAACAACCAATTTATATCTTCGGTGCTTCGCCAGGGTTTGTAATTGTCGAGCATCCCCAACTAGACATTACTATCCAAAACCGGCCATCAGACAAGTTAATTTTCCCATTATAGCCACTCAGAACAATTAAACAAAATATCTTTTTCTGTGAACAATCAAACAAACAGCCAACTTTTAGCAATCTCAACTACAAGAAGATCTTACAACTATCATATCCCTTCTATCCTTAAAGAGTCTGGACTAATTAAAAAAATATAATGTCAACTAACTTTTCGCACTTCTAGCCAAATATGCCTTACACGGTGCAGTAAATAAATTTAAAAAAATAAAATAAATAAAGCAGGAAGCTTCTGCATAACTTCTCGATGGTTCATGTGACCGACATCTTCTTTTAAGCACATTTCCCAAATTTTTCGAATTTAATCAGTATCTGCGGAGCCGAAGAGTCTAGTTTAAAAACGTAACGTCCACGTACTACATTACCCACGACTCCTTAAGATTCAATCAATACAAATAACGCAAACTGTTCAGAGAAAGTGTGCGATGATTTATTTTATCCGTACACGATACGAATTTGCTCTGTTTTGATTTATAACTTTTAAACTCTGCTTTTTTTTTGTTTTTTTTTGCGTTACACGTTTTTCACAGACTATTTCGTTGCGTTTAAGCTTTCAAGTGGAACTCTTCAAATTCCACGTGTTAATTTATAAAACGTATTTACGTTGAGAAATAGCGCTGCCTACAGATATATCATCAGTAGTAATACCTTTTGAAAGGTTGCACGGAATTTCAGCGACATGAATAACAGTAGACAGTTGCTAAATATTTCGAAAATTCTAGCGAAATAAAATTCCTTAAATTTTTCATGTCACTGATTAAAACGATTAAAATTTTTGCCACAGTCGGATGACAGCGTTCGAGTACACTCGTAAAGGGATAACATTTCTAATTAGGAAGTAGCAGCACGCGGATTAAATAAACCAACCAAAATTGTGGAGCACTTGTACGACGTTATCAAATGAAAAGGTCTGTCAGAAAAATTTTGGAAAACTTTTTTAAAATAGCCGAGGGTTCTGTCTTTTTCAGTTTGAAAATGACAAGCGTAGTTCCATTTTAGCCCAGAAACACTCGGAAAAGGCATTATATATTTGCTGTAAAGAAAAAAGCTCGGAAAATAATAAACATAACTTTATTTCTTTGTTTTTAACGAATTGGCTAAAAATTGCTCGTTAAAAGTCTCTCTTCGAACGCATAATAATTATCTCGGAGCAGAAGAAAAACTTTTCAATATAGTAGGCCCTTTCGAGATAGGGGAACCTATTTAAAGAAAAATTGGCCAACAAATTATGGGATTTGCTGTGATTTTCCTAATAAAACCGAGCCGGTAGGGTAAATTAATTCGGAAAAAGGAACGATTTCAATTGAACAAGGAAGGTACGCTTTTCTGCGAACTTTCAGTTCGTCACGAATTACTTCGATATTAAATGTTAAATAACGAATTCGCCGCCGATACGCCACGTGTAGATTAATTTTAAGCAGAAGGGTCTCTCCGATTAAATTAAACGCTAGAAGAAAACAGCAATAATAGGGCACCAGTTTGTTATTCGGTGTTCCTTTCAGTCGCTAATTTTGGCCTTCTTAAAAAAAGCAATATTTAAGTGAAGTGCGTATGAATATTCTCCGCAGTCACCGGTTCGTTACATTGGCTGACGCGTGCATGAAGTGAATTAAATCCAGATGACTTAATGTCGTCGTGACGATTATCGAAATTATTATATCGTGGACACGGTTACTTGCTTTGTTGACGATAAGCCTTTGCGTCGGAAACTTGTTCTCTTTTTTGTCTTGTTTAGATTCAAATCCAACCACATACCGGATGGTCTGTAGCAACACATCTGTATGGTACTTTCTTTGACCCTCAAAACCTCGATAAAACTGCCGGCGCATTTACCGCGGCGAATAATCCAGCACACTTATTTTTCCAACACTAATGTGTCTTTCGGGAGAAATTTCTAAAGGGCTTCCGGTTACAGACTATTAATTTGGTTTGTAAACTAAACTACCATAAAATCTTCCCTCCTTATAGTTTGAACCCCGCAATGATGACAGTCTTCCAGTGAAAACTTCATGCGTTGCTCCGCCAGACTGACAGTTTGCGTTATTCGAAAGACCTCACCGCACTTACACAGTAAGCCGCCTACGATTTCTCTTTCCTCTTTCGCGTTTTAGCTCATCCATAATCCTCGGACCCATAGGTAAATATCCTTGATATAAGCTATGTGACGGATATTGTAAAATTGAGTTACTTAGACTCGAAGAGAGTCAATTTATCCGCTTCTATTTTCATCTAGATAACCTTTCTCTGGCAAAATAATAACCTATATTCGAATAGCGCTGGAAATAGCGTCTTGAGTCCGAAATAAGACAAGCATTCCTCCAAAATCCGATGATAACTCTTAAATCGCTATAGTCTTCCACAAAGTGACCCGTGAAATGAAGAACGAAAATTACAAAAAATAAAATATAAAAATATATACATATGGAGATATATCTGTGTCAAAAATGAATAGGTTAATTTTTTACCACTATGCAATTTTTTTTGGTAAATCTAAACCACCCGCTTGCTTTAAACAACGGTGAAATGTTACGTTAATGAATAACTGTTTTAATTATATAATTGTGCAAGCATAAAACACATTTTTCGAATAAGGGGGTAACTTCGTAGAAGTCTAATGTTCGGATTTTTTTTTTTTTTTTTTTCGTAAATTAATATAATGCATTTTATTCTGCAATAGATTTTTTTGTTTTATCTAATTCGGTTTTTAGACATTAGGGAGTAGAGTAATCTATAATTTGCCTCGTCCCCCTAATATACACAGAGGGTATTATATATGCCTAATCTGGAATTTGATACCAGAGGAATCTGGAAAAATAAGGCAGCCCACTAAAATTAGGCTTAGCGCATGAAAATTCCTTAAATCCCGGGAACGTGCCGGCGAGGATATCAAAATTCGCTTGTACGTTTACCCATATACGTATTAATAGGTGTCTTTAGTATTTTTTTTTTTTTTTTTTCTTTTTGGGCGCGCCAGCGGCATTGACCCAACAACAACAGAAATTAAGGAAGGGGTTAAATAAAGAGACGATTAGAAATAGAGCTTAGGAAAGATTGGAGTACAGGGATTATATCTGGAGATGGAAAGGAAAGGACAAAAGAAGAATTATACGGAGCAGGAAGACCCAGTGCCAAGATTTTCGAGTACAAAACAGAGCGCTCGGAATCAAGGGCAGGGCATTCAAAGAAGATGTGGTTTGCATCACATATGAGAGGAGAGATGGAATTATGAAGGGGACAATCGGGAGAAGGGGACAGGGAAAAACGAAAACGTGAAGAGGGTAGAAGTGAGTGATTAATACGCAGTCTGATTAAGGAAATGATCGCGGAGCGTTGATAAGAATAGGATTGAAACCACGGCTGGGAAGAGGGAACCGGTTGAATTTGAAGATAATGAGAGGCGGGATTAGAAAATAGAGAAGGATAGATGTCCGACCGTAGTCGGGAATGATTAGCTGAGGAAAGAAGGAGGATGTCCGAGGTAGGAATTTTGCAGAATGAAGGACCATCGCGGGCGGCCGAACGGGCTAAAAAGTCCGCTAACTCGTTGCCCTCGATGCCCCAGAGTGACTAGGAACCCACAGAAGGTCAATAGTAATGGAACGGGATGAAAGTAATTTGGATATAAGAAAACGAATTAAAAGAATGATAGAATTGGAGGAATGAGAAGGAGGAGAAGAGATGGCTTGAAGAACACTTTTGGAATCGGAGACAATCAGACATTTACTGATCTCTCTTATGGATGGAATGAACGAGACTGCGCGTAAAATGGAGATAGACTCCGCTGTGAAGATAGAACAGAAGGAAGGGAGCTTGAAGGACTCAGAGTGATTAAGTGAGAGGGAGGTAAACGCGCCGCCCAACCCATTTTCGTTTTTAGAACCGTCAGTGAAGAATGTTAGATGAGAAGGGAAAGATGTGTCCAGCATGTGGAGGAATTCGGCTTGGATTGAAGAATGTGCGGTGGAGCTGGTTTGGAGAGAGAGAGAGAGAAGAGATTAATAGTCTGCCAAATGCTGGAAAAGTCATGGGAAAAGTAAGAAAGCTTGGAATAAGAAAAGACATAAGGCGAAAAATTGGAGACTCGAGCTGCTACGAGAGAAAGGATTGGGATTTTGTGAGGAGCAAAACGCCATTGGTTTTTAATACTAAGATAGGAAGAGATAAGATTAGATGAGGACACAGAAAGCCGTTTAATTAGAAAATTATAACCAAGCTGCGATCTGCGGATAAACAGCGGTTGCATAGCAGATTCAGAGAGGATAGCAGGAATGGGAGAAGATTTTAGCGCTCCAATGCACAACCGAAGGCAGCAGTTTTGAACTTTGTCCAGTTTGGTGAGGAGAGATTTAGAGGAATTTCCATAGATGAAGGAGCAGTAATCGATTCTGGAACGAATTATAGCTTTGTAAAGGATGAGGAGAATGGAAGGGTCACCACCCCATTTGGATGGCGATAGGGCTTTCAGGAGATTGAGTCTTTTGAGGGAAGAATTGTAGAGATAGTTGATGTGTTCATAGAAAGTGAGTCGGCTGTTGAGAATAACACCAAGATAGCAGAAGGAGCTGACGAGCGGAATCGGAATGTCAGATGAAATAATATTTACCAAAGCTTGATTGTAGGGACGGAGGGAGAACACCATAGAAGAAGACTTAGAAGGAGAGAGAGATAGGTGAATTGAGGCGAGGGAGATACTAAGGATAGATAAAGAGTTATTGATCTCTTCGTTGGCGGCGGCCACATCATTACAACTGGAGTAGATGAGGATATCGTCTGCGAAAAGGAGAGAGGAGGAAATCGTAGGGAGGGAAGCAATATTAAGGAGATAGATATTGAAAAGAGTGGGGCTAAGACATGATCCCTGAGGAAGTCCCCGGTGGATGCATCTGGAAATGACACGGGAGGGAGTAGAGAGGAAGAGGGATCTATTTTGGAACAAGTTTAGGTGTCTTTAGTACCTATACTGAATATTTAAAACTCAAAATATCCCTTATTTTTATTCATCGAGTATAGTTCAGTGCAACTCAAGAGGATATAAGTGAAACTACCATTGCATTGCTTCAAAATATACGCTGTAAGATCTAAAGAATGGCTCAAAAAAAAAAACATAATATATCAAACTTTAATCTGATACGAGACAGAATGAATAAAAAAAGGCTAGAAGAAGAACAACCGATAATCAAGGAAACGAGAGAACATGAGAGGAAAGAGAACAAAAATTCATTCTCTTTCCTGCTCTGCTCTCAAGAGACTGAACATTCCAAAGGACCGTTATCCCACCAGATGGGGAAAGGTGATCCTCTCCTTATTTCCTCTCCTTATTTCATTTTATAAACCCATTATTCGCTCTAAATGCAATTATCGCTCTTTTATTTATGGCAGTACCTTTATATCTCTATTTTATAAATTAGGCATCATCCAGAATTTCTTTCTTCGACTCTACCTCGATTCTATTAAATCTCTTTCCTAATACATGCAATCTTTGCTGAATCCAAATGGTTTCCTATTTTTATTCGCAGGTCCTATGTAAGCTACTGATTCCTTTCTGTGCATCTTTCGTTGACGTCTTCTAGACTGATTCCTTTCTATATCTCCATTTTGCAAAACTAACGCTTTACTCTTAAGAAAATTACTACCATATCGCCTATTTCTTCGCGTCTTAGTTCTTTTTTGTCTTATACTATTTCGACTAATAATCTCCCTTACTTTTCCTTCGCCATTTTTTCCCCTTTCTCTTAATGTAATCTTCTTTCCTCTTTCTGCTAAATCTCTCCCCAGAACTATAGTAAGGCAGTAATTCTACAGTACCATCAAGTCCTTATTTCCATTCCGCAAGACCATATTTACGGATGGTTCGAGTGGCCTCGGTGAAGTTAAAGCTTCATTTATTGGTATTTCTGGCAGGATTCACTCTGAGTTTTTTCGTTTTTCTCCCTTCGGTACTATTTTTACCGCTAAACTTCATGCCATCTTTACTTTTCATTATGTGTATATCTTCACCCTTTCCCATTCACTTCTGCTGTTTTGTCGCTCTTCGCATTCGAGCCCTCATCTACAATCTTCACGTTAACCATTCCATATCTCTAGTCATGTGGGCGTTGTGGGTAATAAGATGGCGAATTCCTTGGCTAGAGTTGTTTCTTCCTCATATTTCTATTCCAATAGAACTGCCGATTCCAACTTGCTACCCCTATGATTAAATTTTCATATTAGATTCTGGTCGAATATTTATGCTTCTTACTTCTCTGACAATCATTCTTTCTATCCGTCCATCCAGCCAAATCTTTCTACCTATCCTTGGTTTTATGACTTTCCTATTCTATAAAATTCCGTTATAATCTCTATTATTCGTTTGTGCCTTAATCGTATTACCTTCCTCGCGTTTTCGTTTTCATTTAACTCGCTCACCTAACTGTCATCTTCATTCGAATCATGAAGCTGTCTGGAATCCCAACCATATCTTCTTCAGATGTCCATATTCTCGTCTGAACATGCTATTCTTTATTCTAATTTGTAATATCTTAGACTTCCTGGTTTTTACGGCATCCTCTAATACATCCTGCCTCTTCTAGTCCATTATCCTAGCACTCAGTTTCTTCATTCTGGCTATTTCTGACCGAATCGGCATTTAATTAATCCTCTCCTTTCTTGTTGCAGCTGGATGAAGATTCTTTGCTGACGTACCCCAATAAAAGAAAGGAGAGAGAACATAAGAGGCAATATTTTATATGGTGCAAGAAGACCGAGGTCCAAAAGTTGAAAATAGAAAAGAGAACACGCTGCGAGGAAACTGGGAAACATTCGAAGAAAACATGATTGACGTCACAAAGAAAAGGAATCGTAGTGGTGAAGAGGACAGCGTGGGTAAGAGACAGGGAAAAACCGAAAAATTAACGAAGGGAGGAAGCTCTACGATACCGATGCGAAGGCAACATATAGCAGTGTGATCGGGAAACGACATAAGGGAACTTGTCAAACCAACAGATAAGAGGGGAAAAAGGCTGAACGAAAAAATGAAAAGAATTCGGATTGGAGAAAAAGGAAAAATAAATATCATTTTATAATCTAAAACGGACCTGCCTGGATATATGATTAACATTTTGGGTAGGAAGTTTATAAATAAGCGAGCCAAAGAATTTACAAACTCCAATCGAATGCATTGCTTTAGCATGTTTGTACACCCACACGTATCGTCTTCGGGCCTACCGAACTGTTTTACTAGTTAAAGTAAAAAATAAACGAAAGGAAAAGTAAAACTCGCCTAGCTGTTTTTGAAAGTGCATATTAAAGCCATCGTGTTCAACCTCTCCCGTTCAGTCGGTTTCGTTATTTTTAGCGAGGTCGTCGGATTTCTCATTAATTAATTGCCTATTACCGCTGTCTGCTGACCGACCAACAGGAAAATTCTTAACTTGAACAAATCCGTATTTTCGTTGTTTGCGATTTTTTTCGAAGTATAAAGAACGTAGTCGACACACAGGAAAAGAGTGGAGCGCCAGACTTTTAATCCTGCAAACATTTTTCACGAAGATGTTTTTGCCTGACAGAATACCGGCCAGGCGTCGCTTTCGTGTTTTTGTCGGCTAATTAATTTTGATTTTTATATATTCAAATTCTACAGCTGCAATTAACAACTTTCATGAAAACAGACTCCACCATTTTAATTTACAGATATCGCGCAGAGTTCAGCGAAGCATATTTCACGCTAATGGTAATTAAATTCTCGCGACGAGCGTAAATTTTAATCAGCGCGGAATAATAAAATTACTCTACTTTTGTTACTTTCGAAGTGGCTGGGAAATCGATGGAACTTTCGAATTTCATAAAAAAAAAACAAAAAATAAATAAAGATGTCAAAGTGATCTCAATATTACTATAATTGTTTCGGGTTTTATCTCGAATACAACATCGCATTAATAGCACACGGGCGAGTCGCTGTGCCTTTTTTTTTTCCAAATGCAATATTGCAAAATAATAACTTTTATTTAGTTTGAAAATGCGCGTGTTTTTTGTTTTTTTTTTTGAATATTACTACGATTATTTTTTTAGGACTTATTACATTTTAGTCTCGGTTTTATTTTTGAAAAAAAAGTTCACCGATATACAATTTTTTTGAGAAAAAAACAGGTTTCAATGCGGCGACGTAACGTAATTTACTGTACATTCTCTTTTTAGTTTTTTGATTAATCGATAACGCTTTAACACGAGCGATCGTTGAATTTTCCTCATTATTTCCCGGCCTACGGAATTGTTTTAGTGCGACTTGTACGTATTATTCATAAATATCGCGTGAAATCGAAGCTGCAATAACCGAAGCTGGCGCCTTCAGCGAATTCGGCAGTATTAACGATGAGATATTATCAGCAAACTCAAAAATGTTAGCTCGAAATTGTTTGGCGTCCTATCAATTTCTCCCGTAATAACACTAAATTGACGATTTCGAACGAAACTAATTTTATAATAAATAAATAAAATCAAACTAAACATTACAACGCTAACACATTAAACTCACGATTAAATGCTGCCTAATTTCGATTAAAATAACGGGAAACCAGTGCCTCCAAATTCGTGATTAATACTGTGCCTCTGGCCTAGTGGCAGTACATGGCACGTGAAAACACCAGGAACAGGAAATATCAAAAATCATCTACATCGGAACAACTTTTACATAAATAATATAATAATGTATTAAGAAGCATCCGACGAGGGTCCTCCAATTATTCAATATATTTCTCCCAATATTCAGTGTAATACCTTTACTAACATATATATACATATATATGTACTTATCTCATTTAGATTACCCTTACGTTCATTGCCGGGCCAGAAAAAAACTAAGAAAAGGGAAACTAAACTGAAAAAACTTTTTTTTGACGCTGGTGGATGATTTGAATTTATTGCAATCGTTTTCAGTGTTACAGTAATTTCCAACGCTTTCGTCACTGCAGAAAAAAATAAAAAATAAAAAATAATTGTGTCTTTATAATATATAAATGTAACATTAATATACTTCATTTTAGAATAATCACACACAAGGTAAACATAATCTGAAATATACTGCATATTTTGGTCTAAACGGCTGTAACATTCGTTATTTTGAAAAATTTACATTTTTCGCCTAAATCAAATACTCTAAACGAATCAGCAAAAATATTGATTTTCGTTACATATAATGCCTGACAAGAAGACGTCATGACATTGGGATCACCGATTTTGATAAGATTTTGCAGATCGATAGAAAACCATTAGCCTTCACTGGCTGTGTCTATCACAATTTAGTGGATGGCACCTTTGGGCCCTCCCGTTGTTGCGCTCCTGTTGAACCACAAGTCAGTTTCGATTAATTTCAAATGTGATAGTAATTTAGATTCATAAATGTGTTTTTTTTTTTTCTATTAGTAAATTATACCTTTTTCTTTTCTCACTGCCTACTATTATTATTTATGTTAATTCCATGTTCAAATCGAACAGTTTTTTTTTTTTTTTTTTTTGGGGGGGGGGCTGTCAACCGGGGACCTTTATCCAGAAACAATTACAATAGGAAGGAGTGAATTTTATCTTCATACGATATCAAATGTTGTTAGGAGGAAGAAAGAAATAATAGGAACAATCTGTGGAGAGGGAAAAGATAGGACATAAGAGGCGCAATATGGAGTAGGAAGACCGAGTATCAATTAATTTGAATAGAAAGCAGAGCACTCAGCAGAAAGAGATAAACACTTAAAGAAAGAAAGAAAGAAAGCCATATATTTTGACAAAAGTAAATTAAACAATCATAAAAGTGATAACGAAAATTGCGTACAGGCTCATCGAGACTTAACCGCAATGTCATAATGCTATAATATAGTATGCATAGATATTCATAAATACAATATATAATAAAAATCATAATAAAAATTACAAAGGGAAAACAAAACAAAAGAAAATAAAAACCCTAGCTATATGAATATACCGCCAATATTATAAATAAAACCATGCCCAATTAACTACGTGGACTCACAGGTTGATTAAATTATGCTTAATCCGGCGATGCTTATATCTAACATACATTCGGGCTAGTTGCTCAGAATTATAATCTCCAATATTTCTGATAAGTACATTGCTATGATTGGGACACTGCTGGAAAAATTTTTTAGCCAAACTGATTACGAAATCTTTTAAGTAGGGCAGCTGTAGCGAGATATGCAAACTATCAATTCTAGTCCAACGGGAGACTTTTAAAATGCACCGGCAACACCTATTTTGAAGCAACTGCAGTTGATTAAAATTAGAATCTGAAATTGAGCACCAAACTGGAGCTGAATAAGTCAATACAGGTCTAATGACGCTTTTATAGATAATTAGTTTATTAGCATTACTTAGGTATGATCTACGATTTATAATCGGATACAAAGCTGCGATAACTCTATTAGTCTTCACTTCCGCGTGCCTCACGTGCTCGTTAAAAGTTAATCTTCTATCTAGGATTACCCCAAGGTATCGAACATACTCTGCCCACTTAATACTAGTCCCTTTAATACACACTTGCCTTGGTGGAGTGGGGTATCTGCGAGTAAAAAGTATCGCTTCTGTTTTGGACGGGTTTATTTCACATTTCCATTTTTCTAAAAATTTTAAAAGATAAACACTTAATAAACGCATGGTCAGCATCGCAAACATGTGCTCTTCGTTTGAGTGGACAATATGGAGAGTCAACCAACGAAAAACGAAAGCGGGAGAAAGATAATAGACTATGGCTTAAGAATGCAGATGAATAACGGAGACAACAACAGAACGACGAAGTGAAGGAAACAAAAAGAACCCCACTGATTGGCAGGAAGGCTAGATTGGACAGACCGGTATAAAATAACTTCTGCTCTTAATCAACTGCAAACATTTTGCCCATTTCGAAAATATTAGTATAATTATAAGATGTATACAATAACTGGTAACTGCAGCTAAGGATTTTTTTCATGAAAATGTTATGGGAATAATTTTTTGCTTGTACGTTTTGCATTTTCCCCTTTACATATATGGATGGGTGACATATTTACGTACTATACTCGAATGGAAAGATTTTATACGTTTATGCATTGACCCGAAAAAATTAAATTTTAATGTCATATAACTTTGTTATTCGTATACACTGTTACGTATAATAATAATAATAATAACAGTTTTAGCAGAAGGTCGGACGTTAATATTCTCATGCACTTTATATTAATATAATAAAAGATAATAAGTGTCCGGGCACCCACACGACAAACTTTGGCCTTGTGGGACGACCCATTGAAGTTATTTAATATTTAAAATGAACATAAATAAACACAAAATTAATATATTAAACGACCAAATACCAAATAATAATAATAATAATCCACTTTTTTTAATATAAAACTTTGAAATTTTTAAAATTTATATTAATATTATTTAAATGTTTAATATAATTTCTCAGATATTTATTATATAGTTTACGTACATCATCTTAGTCTAACATTCGTGATTGTAAATTGTTGATTGAAACTATATAAAGCCGTTTTATTTCCTATTTGACCTCATTGTGATTTAGAATTTGTTTCTGATCGCATGTGTTTATAGCTGATGATGGGTTACACCCGAAAACGTTTCTAAGTAAACAGTCGTTTTATACGTAATTTGTTTTTGTATATTTGTATATTTGTTTTAGATCACCATATTTTTTATGTTATCCTTCAGATGTTTCAGGTAAGAATGGCCAGTTTAAAAATCGTCATCGAAATAATAAATAAGTATCTAATAGAATTTTGATCTTTTTGCAAAATAAAAAAAAAAGGACGTAAACGTGTGATTTACGTAAACAAAACTACCGGAGAATTCCGCTGATTTAAGTATTTTCGAATTATTTTCGCGGTTATTTTTACGATTCACCTTAACAGATACTGATTTTAAACAAAAATGATGCAAAATATTCGGTAGATGCATTTTACAGTATTGGAATCAAACAGCGAGAATAGGATGTAATGGCGGCCGAAAATGGTTAAACTGAAATTACAAGACGTTACCTGTACGGAAAATACGTTTTTTTTTTCCTTTTCTCTTTCCGCTAAAAACACGTTGAAACTACTAAGAAAAATTCGAAGTAAAAGTGCAGCGCGGTAATGTTTCTCATAAATGAGGAAATGTTAGGCGAAAAGGTGAGAGTGTAAAGAAATGTTGCGTTCGGTTCGCGGTGTTGGTAACGAGTGTAAAATAGCGTCGAAAACCGGAGAAACGAGCTGCTAAAACGAAATTATACACGAGAGAGGAGGTAATTTCTAGGAAGCTCAGCTGACGTTAATTCAGTCGGTCAAATTAAATTTTGATTCAAAATTCTGAATGCGATGGCCAAACGGTATTTTCCAAAAAAATAATCTAAATGCTAACATCGTTCTCTTAGCGCGCGTTTTGACACTTCCATTCCGAACTAGCGCCAACTCCATTTCCATATTCAGAAAATTCTGGCAAGGCTATTCTCCGTGCCTGTCTTTTTATCAGCTCGTTCTTACTCAATCAACTTCCGTCTATTCCATTACCGTCCGAGCAGTACCGTGTTCCCTTTCGCCGTCGACTAGACACGCCAATGCATAATTAACAACGACCAGCCGAGCATCCCATCATCAGCTTAATAAGGTGGTCCGCCTTTCCACACCTGACCTGCACTACCGATCTACGGAACATATTCTACACTTACAGTGCGACCGGCGGTGGCGGCTCTAATCTGCAAGTGTAGAATGATATTTTGTTCTAATAATAATAATTCGTTCCGTAGTCGCTCTTGCGTCCTAAACACGTAATGCGCATTCATCGCTCGGGGCAATTTTCTCATGTAGCTCGTAAATTTCCTCGACCTACTACTGATAAAAGGTGAATTTAAATTTTTTCCGCATTACTCGGATTATCGCGCCAGTTATTCACGACATACCGCAGTTGAGTATTACAACATTAATTGAACTCTGCGTAATTTCCCGCTTATTCATTTCGAACGAGGTATAATATCGAGAAAATTAATCGATAAAGCTTTTCCCAGTGAGAAACGGCAGTGCTTTCAAATCGGCCGACCCCGTCCCAGTACACTACAGCACGGCTCGATACATCTTTTTACTTGTAAAATGGAACCACTGGTCAAACGACACAATACTCTTTGTTAGATAATTTTCTACAATTTTTGGTGCTGATTTTTTAAACGGAAGGTGGTGAAAATTTTGATCTCAATTTTTGTAATCCGCCGTTTCTTTCCTCGGTCCTTTTCTTAATGAATGGTACACTCCACTCCGCAGGTACTTCATAGGTTAGTTTTAGCAGGAGTAATTTTTTTAAAAAATCATTCAACACAAAATAAAGTGATGAGGATGTGTTTTTATGAATTCTGTCCCAACACATTGCGTACCGGCAGCAGAAATGGCGTAAGTTGCGATAGATTTTCGCATGAAATATATGTCAGATGAATTCTTTATAAAAATTATGGAGCAGAAGCATCATTCAATCATCGAAAAAATACACAATATTAGCAGTGCTATACATCATAGGTATTGGGATAATAGGTTAGTCATCCCGCTTGTTAACAATTATAAGAAATTGTAGCAGTTAAATATACTACCCAATCCAAAATTTCCAGTGTACAGTATGGAATGGGAGGAGGTTTGGGCTCTCTCGAAGGTTGATGTAGAAAGAGGTACTGAACGATTAGACAATGGAAGCAGTAGTGCCCAGTTTAAAGTTATATATACGAGAACTACAGGAACTATGAGATTAGGACGTTATACTTCAGTTTTTTTTTGTTTTTTTTGTTTTTTTTGTTTTTTTGGCGTCGTCGCGATGGCCTAGTGGCTAGAGCACTTGGCTTTCGTTTCGGAAGTCTCGGGTTCGATCCCGGGCAATGACAGAATATGCGCGCTAGTTATAGTATACAGCAGTATAGATTAGTGATGGGCGACTTCGAAATGTTTCATTCGAATTATTCGATTGTTCTTCCGTAGTTGCATTCGCAATGTTATTTCATTCGTTTGTATTCGGGTGGCTTCGGTTTTTATTCGAATAATTCATTCGTATTCACAAGAATCATTCGAATGAAAATCAGTCGATTGTTTTTTTGACGATTGTTTCGATTGTAAAAACATTTCGAAATCGCATATCACTAGTATAGATACACTTAGGGAACTGCATTTGTATATCGATAAATCAAGCAGCTATAGTCAGTTCCAAATGTAGTCGTGCGTATTAGCATTACATAGAAATATTCAGCCCCAGTCGTCTTGGCTCGCCTGGCCACTGATGATAACCTTTTACAACATGGGAGTTAGGTTAGGCTCCGGCTTACATGATTCTCAATTATGCCGTTATCTATCCTCTAATTTTTCTACGAATTAGAAGATAAACGCATAGTCGTAATCAAGTGAGAATAATAGTAGTAGCAGTAGTACTTCAGCTTTTTATTACTCAGGAAGAAATGTATGTGGAGTGCGTCAATTTTCATATGTTGAACTGTTATTTTCAAAACGTTATAGTAAATTTTAAATGAGGGTACTCGGGCATGCATCCGGGTAAATGAAGTGGCCGATTTATACTAGATCAGAGAACGCGACTCATTAAATTTAATCGGGAAGAGTATATTATAGAAATAAAGAATAGGATGTATGAAAGATGGTATAGGTGGAGTATAAAGTAAACAAAAAAGGAGAAGATACTGTATGGTAAACTATACTATTCAACGACGAACGTGGTTCTGTGGGGATCCAGTGGAGAAAGATTATACATAAGTATCTAAAGGGTGGGACATTATCGAATCACGGATATGCCAATTAGGTATATTAAATGACGAGACTTGTAATAATCGCGGGGAAATTGGGAGTCTGGAGCATTTAGTGTGGCAGTGTATAGAAAATGAGCGGGAAAGGAAAAAGTTCATTAAACTTATATTACCGAAGCTATATCTTACTTCTGACAGTTCAGCAAATTGTAGATCAGCCGGATTCGTATGATTGTGAATGCTTATAGAATTTCATTAAGGTCGCGAAAATAGAAACTTATAATCAATTAGAAAGAAATAGTGAAATGGCGTTAGCTGGGCTAGGGAAAAAGAATATTCCGCATTTGCATCACGACCGTAAAAAAGCGCCATATTAAAATCAATATTACACTGCCGCTAAAAAGAAAAAACTGCATAACGCAATCTCTGATTATTGTTATTTTCTTTTTGTGTTTTAATTGTGTTGCTGTTTGTTTGTGTTTTTTTTGTTGTTTTTTTTTTAGGAGGAAAGTGTTAAAAATGTTATTCAAAAAATTAAGAGAATAACGAAAAAGAGCCCCGGGGTTTTTGAAAATAAATTTCAACTTATAAAGGAGTATAATTTTCCATTGTTATTCGTTACATTTGTTGAGTAATATTTGTAACGCGATATTTTAATACAGATTATCGTGAAGTACACGTAGTGTATAGTAACACCCTTTTCGTGCGGAATCATTATTATTCCTCGATGAATAATGGCAACATTAAAATGGTTCGTTAGAAAACTGCGCTATCGCCTAATTTGAATTTAGCGCTTCGTAGCGAAAGCGACACAGGGGTCATCTTTGTTAATGGATTTAGGCCCGAAAATCGTTGCCTATATCAAAAGACCGTGAAATCGAATTCACGGTGATTTTCATAGCGATAATGCATTTTAGAGTACAATTTTGTAATCAGTTAAAGTTCATTAAGCACATACTCATGTAGACAGACAACCACCACGTCCCAAAAACTGAAGCAACTAATGTATGTAAGATGATGAGCGGGGTTGATCAATGTGTTTTCAAGTATTAAAAATGTCTTCTGGTGCGTAATATTAAACGAAAATAGTAAGAAAAACAAGCTATAATTGTTTTGTTTTGTTGGTTTTTTTTATTACTGCTACTGTCATCCGCCAATGCAAAGAAGACCTAAGAGATTATAAATTAACCAAATTATTGTCATACCTGATCAAGTTCAAAAAATTCTGAGCTCCACGCGCCTATTCATTGATCCACTTTTAAAACGAGCAAAACTCCTGACACGTACTTTTATATTTTCTATTTCTGCACCCTCTAGCCGTATTTCTGGCCCAGAGCAAATAGTATAGAAGTTTGCAACTGCATATTTGATTTTATGGGTTACCTGTTCAGAGCGACCAAAAAAGACCGCGAAGGTCATTTCCAGGAAATCTCTGATATACTACAGCAATGAACTGCGATCATATCCTGTTACGGTTCTCTTATAAATTATGTAATTTTTAAATTCGTTATTACATACTTTAAACTTGATATTTCTATATTAACATTAACATTAAAGTATATAATATTATAAAAACGTAGTTTAATGCAAAATGCCTAAGCGGCGAACACGACACCAATTTTATGACAATCCGTAATTAATATTTTCCGAGATTCTTTTTTTCTTCCGAAATCACTGCCTTTACGCCTGAAAAACTGTTCACTAGTAAAGTATACTTGGTGCAATCTCAACTTTCAATTATAGTAAATTATGTCTAACAATGTTGAACCGATTCTTCCCGTTTACGTTAGGACATCTAAAAATCCTTTCTCTCTGCGTTTACCGATATCGTTTCCGTCCTAAAACAAAAGTCCCCAGCGCTTTCTTTTTATTCAGAGGGTGTGTACAGTAAAATCTACAGTCAATCATCTATTAACGAATGTAAGAATATATTCTCTTTGCGTATTAATAAAACATCGGAAACTATTAGGTGTAAGTATTTCGTCCTTTTTTAATTTTTTGAATCAATGTAAAAACCACCTTAAGTACAATTTTTTAATCAATATTTTACAATGGAATTGTAAAACAATACAAAAAAAAAAAAAAATAAAAATAACAAAAAACAAAACAACAAAAAACGACCGATTGGGGGGGGGGGTGACGTTCTTTATTTTTTAAAAGGTGAAATTAAATATTTTTCCGTTAATTTTTAATATATAAATTCCCTGTGATTTACTGAAATGAAAAAAAAATTGAAAAGATGAGAAATTGAAGTTGACATTATCGTGATTTTTTATTTTATAAAGGTTAAATATTATTTCTTGGTAATTGTTTATTTCAAAAGTTTGCAAACCCGCTAGGGATTAACGAAAAAAATTCTACGCCTGCAAAAAAGATAATTAAACGGTAGAGATTCTTCAGTCCATTAACACTAAAGTTCCTTCTCTTACTGGATTCTAGATACACGCCTATACCCCTTTTTCAATAAACTTTCCTTCTACCGATCCGTCCAATCAAATCTACTTCGCCTGTCGTTTCTGTCGTTCATTTACTTACGTTACCTTTCTCACGATTTTCAACGCCCTTCCCAACATCTTTATCCTAATTACAAAGTTTCTGCTATCCTAACCATAAATGTCTATTTCTCTCGATTGAACGCCTCATTCTCTATATTCTAATTTGTCATTTCTTAGGTTTCTCGATCATTACTGCGACTCTTCACCATCCATTATCCCGGCTTTATCAAACTGATTCTTCCTCCTCTCATCATTTCTAGGCGGAGATCCTTTACTGAAATAGCAAAAAAAGAAAAAAATGAAAAAAGCTCAGAAATTTGAATTCTTTTCTAAACGCACACGTATTATATGCACTTAGATAGTCTATGTGTAAATACAATTCCTTTTGTCGTAAATATCTAAAAACTTTTAATAAAATCGTATTACATCACATTGACGTTTTATAATATTTACATTAACAACATTCTGATAAGAATGTAGACGCAACCGCCGTTTGCCCAACCTACCAAGTTAATATTATTTCATCACATAAGGTAATATTTTTACATGTCTCATGATTAGGGGCTGCTTCGCAAAATTCATACGTAATTTAGAAGCATCATATCTTTATTTATATATTTACTCCATATAGTGTAATTATTTTTATCCGCTCTATTCTTGATTACTGTTCCTACATTTACGGAAATTCTTCTAAATCCCTTTCGTCTAAGCATACATGCTTCCACCTCTGCCTTGGAGCCCGAAAGTCTACTCCTATCCGAGCTCTGCACGCTGAATCCCACATTCCTCCTCATTTTCTTCGACGTTCCTACTTATGTTATCGTTTCCTCATCAAACGGTTGCCGATTTCCTCTTCCTCTTTTATTTCTTTTTATTCCTCCATCCTATGTAGTTGGCGTTTTTCTGTCAATAAAACTCCCGTTCTATTTCTTTTCGCTGCCCGTCTTGTTCCATTTTTTCCGTATATCTACATTGACGATAAACTCCCATCTTCAATTTTTCCTCTTTTCTTCATCCTATTAATTACACTTATTCTCCGATTCCTCCTAAACTTGTCATTCATAATGTTGTTAGAATCCATTTCGACCGGATTGACGTGTTCTCCGCGTTTAATTAGTGTTCTTCTTTTTTTTCTACCGTGTGTAGTATCACAAACGGTACATCCTCTTAAACTGTCAGTACATCTATCACCGGAGTGATAACATTCAAAGTCGCATCTTAACGTTCGACCGGGGTAGAGGGAAGCTGCTGCCCCTCCCCCAAGCGTTCGTATATCGTTTACAATCACGTGCTACGGCCAAAAACCAGATCTGTCGAGACGATGATTCGTACACCGCCTCCCTCATTTTCTGGCATGGACCGCATGGATGATGACAAACTGTCAGACAGCAACAGCCAAGAATCAAATAACCGCTTCAATACACAAAGCTGGGTAGACAATGTCATTAGCCAACTCGATCTATCGCAAAGTAGCAGCGCATCGTTGACTGGTGATAATTCATCTAATGCAACCGCCAAAAATGAATCAGATAAACTTGAACAGCAGCAACGTCGCAAAGGAAAGAGTAAAACAAAGAAACGAAAAGCAGAAGAATTTACCGTCGTCTGTAAAAACTCGTATCAACAACTCGATGATTTTTTTTTTTTTTTTTTTTTTTTTTTTTATATTTATTATAACAAATTACAACTAGTCCTCCTGGACTATCCAGTAATTATGATAAAAGGAGAAATATATATAACGTGAAGAGGCTATCCATCCGGTGACAGAAACCTCAAAAGAATATAAATAAAATGATAACTAAATAATATCGTTCAGATTATTTCGTTTCAGCCTTCTTGTGTTGTGTACGTTATCTAATATCGCCATTGCTTCTGTATTTGGATGCCTATGTAATCTATCTATATGGCGGAGTGCATATCGTCTGATTTCTGCTATTACGGTAGGAACGCATAGGTCCTTATGCAAGTCATCATTTCTTACGAACCAGGGCGCATTCGTTATTAGACGAAGTATTTTATTCTGGCATTTTTGAATAATTTTTATGTGAGAAGTTTTTGCACAACCCCATAACTGAGCTCCATAGCTCCAGGTTGGTTTGATAATTGCATTGTAGATTAATAATTTGTTATCGATTGTTAATGCCGAGTTTCTTCCAATAAGCCAATACATGGAAGCTATTAAACGATTGATCTCTTTCTTTTTAGAGATGATGTGTTGTTTCCATGTTAGTCTCTGATCAAGTAACATGCCCAAATATTTGGTCCCACTCAGAGTTGGTATTTGCTTATGATTTATTGCGACTGGGGCACTGATCATTTTTCGATTTGTGAATACTACGTGGGCTGATTTGTTTTCATTTATACTTATTTTCCACTTTTTTGTCCAGTTATATATTTGATCTAGAGAATTCTGCAAATTTCTTGTAGCAAGGTTTACAGAAGTATCCGAAGCTAATACAGCGGTATCATCTGCGAATGTTGCAGTTAGTGTGTTACTGGTAATCGGAAGGTCAGCTGTATAAAGTATGTAAAACAGCGGACCCAGAACACTGCCCTGCGGGACTCCAGCGCACACCGGGTGTAGTTTAGATTCTTCTTCCTGAACTTTTACTATGAAAAATCGTTCGTTTAAATAAGATGAAATTAGTTTATACATATTATAAGGGAGAATCTTTTTGATTTTGAAAAGCAATCCATCATGCCAGACCTTGTCAAAGGCCTGAGAAATATCCAAAAATACTGTAGAGCAAATTCGTTTATCTTCAAGGTCGTCTTCAATTTTGTTGACAATTCTGTGGACTTGATCTAGGGTGGAATGTTTGGTTCTAAAGCCAAATTGGTGATCCGGTATAGCTTTCAGTTGATCAACAATCCCCATTATTCTTTTCATAAATAATTTTTCGAAGACTTTGGATAGCACAGGCATTAGCGATATTGGTCTGAATGACGAGACGACATTAGCAGGCTTACCAGGTTTAAGCACCATAATTATTTGAGCCATTTTCCATTGTATTGGCATATGCTTTAGTCTGAAGATAGCATTAAAGATGTAAGTAATGAGCAATATACCATTCTTCGGAAGCTCTTTTAAATTAATTGACGAGGTAAACGATAACGTTATTATAAATTCGGTTAACGAAAGCCAAACAAAATACAGTGCTAACGTAAATACTAGAAATACTGGCAAGTATAAAATGCCTCCTATCATTGTTAAAGGAATTATTAGCAACCATATGCAAGCCATGAATTACTTAAAAAATCTGCTTGGAACTCCGCCTACTGTTAAACTATATAGAAACAATACACATTTCTATTCTGAAAATCAAACAGACTATAGCAAGCTCCTCAGCTTCCTAAAAAGTAAAAACTATCCTTTTTATACGCATACTCCTAAGAATATGAAAAAAATAAAAATGGTACTAAAAGGCTTGCCACTTGACATTGACATAAATGAAATAAAAGAATCCCTAAAAAATGAAACAAATTACGACGAAATTTCTCAATTTCACAAAAAAGATTCAGAAAATAGGGACGTCTTCCTACCGCTATATCTTGTTACTTTTCCACAATCAACAAATATTAGCAATATACTAAAAATTAAACAACTCTGCTATTGCGTTGTAACGTGGGAAAAGTACAAATCAAAGAACCAACTAATTCAATGTTTTAAATGCCAAGCTTTCGGACATCTTTCCATAAACTGTTATCTACCTCCAAATTGCTTGAAATGTGGTCAAGCACATTTTACAAAAACTTGCCAAAATCCTAGCAACATTAAGTGTGCAAACTGTTCCGGGCAACACCTAGCTAATTCAAAAGATTGTCCGACCTACTTAAAGTTTCTAAATTCAAAAACATTCAAATCTAAGTATTCGGAGTCAAATAGAAAAAACTTTCTCCGGAGCGATAATAAAAACTATAATAATATAAAAAATCAAAATAATAGACATCTAACGTATGCAGAAAGTCTTGCAAATCGAGCATCACAACGTAACGAACCTAATACGGACAATAATTTATCAGATATATTTCAGTCGTTTAAAGAACTAAATATACCAAAAATCATAAACGTAATTAAGAAAATGTGCACTAAATTAAAAGACGCTAGAGACATGTTCTCAAAAATATCAATAATTATTGAAACCTTAATGGACTATTTCGCTGACGAGTAATTGTACTGATAATATTAAAATAATTGCCTGGAATGCAAACTCGGTTAGGAACAAAATACTTGAACTAGGGCAACTGGTAAATGAAAGGTCTATCGATATAGTTTGTCTAAGTGAGACAAAAATTGATTCAAACCATGCACTAAAATGCCCTGGTTTTAGAGTGTACCGATGCGATCGTAACAGCAGAGGTGGAGGAGTGGCCATTTTGGTCCGCTCCTCAATAAACCACTCTACCTTCGCAGCCCCAGTATCCCTAAAAAATATTGAAGCTACTGGAATCTTAATAAATTTTCCAAACTCTTCAGTGGTGCTATTCTCTGTTTACTGTCCTCCAAACAAAACGAATATTGACTATGATATTGACATATTATTTAAATCATATAACAAAGTGATCCTCGCTGGGGACTTAAACGCCAAAAGTAAGATATGGAACTGCTATTACAATAACAAAACAGGTAATAAACTCGTTTATCTTTCCGAAAGGGTAGGTTTTCAAATTCTCGCTCCTGATTTCCCCACGCATTACCCTACTAACCCTCAATTACGTCCGAGCACTATCGATCTCATCTTAAGTATGAATGTTCATAATATTACCAAACCAGTAACTTTAGCCAACCTTGCCTCTAATCATAATCCAATTTATTTTAAATTAAACGCTACTTGTAGACTCGTAGAAAACCGTATAATTTTTAACTATAAAAGTGCGAACTGGACGGAATACCGTAATTATATTACAAATAATATAAACATTTTGAGAAGTCCAATAAAGGCTGGTTGCCTACTTGACTACCAGGCACACAGGCTGTCAGACCTAATAGTAGAAGCAGCAAATCTTTATATTCCAAAAATCGAAATCAAGTCAAGTAAAGAGCACTTACCAAGAAAACTAGTGAAGCTTATTAAGATTAAAAACTATGTCAGGAAAAAGCACCAAAAGATTCGTAACCATTCCTCTCACATCATTTACAACTTATTCGCTAAACTAGTTAAATACAAACTAAATGAATACCGAAACACAACATGGAATAACAAACTAATAAATCTAAATGCAAAAGACCAGTCGATCTGGAAAATAGCAAAAATATTTAAAAAAAGCACGGACACATCTATTCCACCTTTAACACATGCTAATCAGACCGAATACACAAACAAAGGCAAAACTGAGTTACTCTCAAATATATTTCTAGATATACAAAATCAAAACAAAAACTCTTCCACCAAATGGCACACAAACAAAATAAATACTACTGTACAGAAGTTCCTAGCCACCCCGACGGTCACTACCAACTACCCTAAGCTCTTCTCACCAAATGAAGTTAACAAAATCATAAAAAAATTAAAAAATAAACACTCCACCGGTCCAGACAATATCTCCATTACCATGATTAAGAATCTACCCGAAAAAGCTAAGATCAATCTAACTATTATAATAAACTCTAGTATCATTTCGGGACACTTTCCTACCTGCTGGAAAGAGTCCATTATTATTCCTATACCAAAATCAGGAAAGGATCAAGCAATGGCTATTAACTACAGACCTATCTCGTTAATAAACTGTTTAAGTAAAATAGCGGAGAAACTTATTCTTTCCAAGATGATAGATCATTGTAACGAAAAAAAAATCATCACCCCCCACCAATTCGGGTTTCTGCGGAATTTGTCGACTACGATGCAGTTAAGTAGGCTAACCGAGTTTGTAACTGACAATTTTAACCTAAACAAACATACCGGACTGTTATTACTTGACATCAAAAAAGCCTTTGACACCGTCTGGCATCAAGGATTAATATACAAATTGCTTAAATATCAGTTCCCTAAATTTCTCATTACTCTTATAAATGATTACCTGGTAGAAAGGAAATTTTCAGTAAAAATTAACGACGCTATATCTTCTCCAAAAACAGCGACGATGGGAGTTCCGCAAGGAAGCATACTTGGTCCATTCCTATTTATTTTGTTCTTAAATGATCTTCCTAAACCTAAACACTCCGAGCTAGCGCTATTCGCTGATGACACAGCCATTTACTGCGCTTCTTTTAGAGTCGACACAATTAAACGTAGATTATCAGAAAGTTTTTTAAAAATAAAAAAGTACCTTACAAAGTGGAAAGTTAAAGTGAATGATGCAAAAACGCAGGCTATCCTATTTACAAAAAGAAGGCCCGCTTTCTCCCCGGAATTAAACCTGGGAAATCAAGTCTGCCCTTTTAAAAATGAAGTTAAATATCTGGGGGTCATCCTAGATCGGCGGCTAACTTTCAACAAACACGTTGATCACGCTATAAATAAAGCGCATGCAAGAAATTTTATGTTGAGGCACATCTTCAACAAAAAATGCAAATTAACAACAGAAAATAAATTACTTCTATACAAAGCTATCATTAGGCCTGTGCTCCTTTACAGCTCGCCAATGTGGTCTAATGTCTCGAGATCTACATTTCAAAAAGTACAGCGATTCCAAAATAAATGCTGTAGAATTATTCTAAGCGCTCCGGCGTATACTAACATAAATAGTATGCACGCTGTATTAAAACTGCCCTTTATTGTAAACATAATCCGTACGCAAGCTAAGAAATTCTTTGATGATTGCTCTACTAGTGATCACGTGTTTGTTAAAAGAATAGGAGACTACACGAGAACCTCTTTGCAGCTAAAATATAAAAAGTACAAACACAAACGCATTAAACATATGCTATTTTAATCTTATAGTGCACCGATCCGTCCGCAAGCGTTAAACAAGGTGTTGAAGCACACACGCGCAATGACACTCCAATAACCATCATACTTCTACTTTTTTTACAACTTACACTTTATTTATTTTTTCCGAAGCTAGGTTTTTTGTTGGTTTTTTTTTCCTAATATTATAACAAATGTAAAGTTTTTCTTTTTTCATATTGTAATTTAAGCGTAAATGTATTTTTGATGCACGCTGGCGAGGGTAAATTGCTCGATACGCGTAAAATTTTAAATGTTTAAACGTACTGTTATTTTCTTTGTTTTGTAAATTTAGTAAATAAACTTTATTCAATCAATCAATCAATCAATAAAATGTTGTTAGATCAGAATTTTTACTGAATCCAAGCTCTTCTTTCCCTAAACATTCTTTGATTTTCACTGATGGCTCCAAGGGACCCAATGGTGTTGGTTCAACTTTTTTCTGTCCTTTTCTAAATTATGTCGAGTCCTTTAAACTTTCCCCCTTTTGCTCAATCTTCTATGCGGGGAGTCCTCTGCTATTCTTCGTGCCCTTCGTTTTATCAGATCCTCACCTGTCTCTCGCAAATCCTTATCCTGTCGAATGCACAAAGCGTACTGCAGACTATCTCCCTCCCTCCTCACTCAATCGACTACGGTATTCTTCTTATTCGCTCCTTGATTCGTGATCTTTTCCTTTTTCACTTAATCCAAACGGACTTCTTTTGGATCCCTGGTCATGCCGGAATTAAGGGTAATGAGTTACTTGACTCATTCGCTCGGTTTTATCTTCCTCATCCGATAGGTTTCTTCCCGTTTTCTCTTCTTCCAATATTTCTGTCTGCAGCTGCTCATTCTAAACTACATACGTCTCCTCATTCTCCGACCCGCATTCTTTTTTCCCCTGGTTTCTTGACCTTCCTTCCATACGTTGCTCCAAGATTTGCCAATTGCGTTTTGGGCACAGTTTGTTTCCTTCCTCGCTTTTCTATTACTCTCTTGTGCCGTCTCCTTATTGTTCATTGCACCCCTCTAATATTCAATTTGTTTATGATCCCGATCCCATATTCTTTTGTCCAAGCTCTTTATTCGTTTTTGTCGGCTCCCCCACCAAAAAAAAAAAAAAAAATTATATTCAATTTATGATCAGCGTTCATGTTTTTACTGAAATAGTCACATTTCACGCACCATACGAAAATCCGTGTATACTTTTGTACAAAAAGTGCACGGATATACTGGATTATTTTTATTCAATTTTTTCTCTAAACTCTTCATTATGTATATAGTA
This sequence comes from Icerya purchasi, assembly GCA_039619475.1. Classification (NCBI taxonomy): domain Eukaryota; kingdom Metazoa; phylum Arthropoda; class Insecta; order Hemiptera; family Monophlebidae; genus Icerya; species Icerya purchasi. Next base: position 475,690,182 of record CM077116.1, on the reverse strand, counting down.
AATAATTTTCAGAAACTACTGTGTTTTTGAAGATATTCCGAAAATTATTTATTATGAGTAATCACTGTGAAAGCTTTAAATATCTTCATTATGTAATTTTTTTCTACTTTGGCCCTTTTACTTTATTTTCTTATTTATATACATCGCCTGTCGTGGTGAATTGAAAAAATTTACAATTTAGCTTATGAGTGTACATCGCATGAGAATCTATTACATATTAAAAATTGTCTGCATATTTATCGATTTCAATAATCGATAAAAAAAAATAAAAAAAAAAATGTCATTAGTGTAAACAATAAATTGTGCAAAATCTCGCAGTACGAAACCGAACTAAAAACTCTTAATTTTCCGATCAGTAGGATTCACAATATTCGGTTCTTTCATCCTCCTACCTTAAATGGCACGTGTGATGCAAACCACGTACTATTTGAATGCTCCTTTATTTCTACAGAACGCGCGATCCTTTATTCCAATTTGCTTAGCCTTGGCCTCCCTACTCCTTACAGTGCCCTCTATATTCTCACTTTTCCATCTCCTTTTGTTGTTCCCTTGTTAGCCGCCTTCATTTCCTCTGTCTCTAATCGTTTCTTGATATAACTTTTCGCTCCATATGTCCTTCTATTCTTTTAATCTTTTGTGTTGGGTAAATGTCCTGTGCTGGCGTGCCCATTTAATAAAAAAAAAAAAAAAAAAAAAAAAAAAAGCAATATTCGGTTATAAAAACCCGTTCGCGTAGCTATTAAACCGTTTACATATTTTATTAACACGACAAACGTGTTTTCAAGAATTTCATTTCGCAAAAATTCGTTGTTTTTTTTCACAATCTATAATACTCGATTAGGCGACGAATGAGATGTTGTTTCACGATATTAAATAATTTTTGGTGAAACATGATTTTTCCAGACATAGGGCAATTTTCACAGCAAGCAGAAAATATTCTTTTCTTAAAATATGCTCGCATTAATAAAATTATAAGTCGTATATCGCTGTTATTTACTGAAATTGGGCACTTAAATTTAACCTTGGGAATTTAGCGCACTTTCGGAAATTAATAAAATTGTCTCATAATAAAAGCGAATCGAATTTGTTCGAAAGCATTTCGGAAGTTATAAAACGACATATTTACGAAAGTGCGGTTAGCTTCATTCTCTGATCGAAAATTTTTCATTCAAAATACCGTGTAATTAAGCGTTCAGCTTTAATGTATTCCGAAATAGAAAGTTAAAATTAACGGAAAAATCTGAATAAAATTGTCTAAACAAAAAAAAACAAAAAAAAAACAAAAAACAACTAGACGCGACAGCGGTTGAACGTAAATTTTATGCATCATTCAGCAGCTGTTTTCGTTAGCTAAATTTTAATTTTTAATTTTTAAATTAACGAAAAACTGTGATTATTCGTAATAAGATTTTTTCCGGTTTTTTTTTGTTTTTTTTGTTTTATCTAGTTTTTTATTAATGAATTTACTAACATTTCATCGGAACACGTAAAAAACCTTTGTACCTTTTTTTTTTTTTTGTTATTTTTGTTATTTTTAGCAACAAACTTAAAAGTAAGTGTATGCAAGTGAAAAGCGGATAAACTTTTTTGCAATTAAAAATCGATACAAAATCGTTCTCAGAAAAAGAAAAACGAAAGAGATGACTGTTAACTAAAGTAACCAATAACGAAATACACACACCGAGCGCATTAATAACAATGCTCAAGCAATCACAACAAACTGATTTAAAAAATTTTAAATTTCAAAAATTAAAAATCCGGATTTATTAAGGACCGACGTAATTCGAGGTTTTCCGAATAGGCTTAAGAAAATCGTATATAATGATCGAAGTATAAAAATTAGTAAACATATTCAAAAATGAAAATTTATGGACAATAATTAAATTCAATTTAAATTTTTTATCTACAAAACAAAGAATGGAAAATGGGATTCGATTTTTTCTTGATTAACATGCAAATAGTGTATTAAAAAGTTGCTTAAGCGTTAGCGGTTATAGTTTCGTTAGTTCATTTCTATTCTTTCGGTCGATGTTCGATGAATCGTAAAAAATTTCTTTTTCTCTACAGATGTTTTTTATACAAAAAAATCGATAAATAAAATTCGGCTTGTAAGCCATACAGTTTAACTGATTCACAATTCTTAAAATTCTTTTCGTTCGGTCATTCTTTCTAGGTTTGTACAATTTTTTATGCCGCCATTCACTTGGTATAATGCAGTTAACTTTGACGAGAATAATTTTTTTTTTTTTTTATGAGTGCTGTGTCTACACCGGGACTATAACAACAGTGTCGCGTTAGGCAATGAACAATCCAGTTGAGGAGAGAAATTGGATATTTTCTGCAATATTCGAAGACAAGTTAGCAAGAGATGACAGACTCTATGCGGAAATGAGAGCGTTGAAGAGCAAAAGAAGGGCACTCCGGGAGCATTTTATATAGGGAGCAGGTGGGAGAAAACAAAAAAGATATGCAACAAAAGTTTCGAGGTCAAGTAAAAGGTGTGGGGTGGTCTATCAGGAAAATATGACCGATGAGTAGCCTTGTAATAGCAACAAAATGGATGGTAGGGTGGTTGGAAGGAAGGAACTAGAAGTCAATACAGTGTTTTATCTACCTAAGAAAGCGACTTCCTTGGAGAGCCAATCTTGCTTCCACCGGGATGGCGCATAAATTTTCAGAGACTTTGTAACGCGTCAGAAAGGGGCATCGGGCACAACAGAACTGACTTAGCAGCAGTATCAGCTAAAGCATTACTGACAAACCCAGTGTGGCCCAGCACCCATAAGAAATCTGGTGGGAGCATGATACCAACTGGAGGATTAGGGATAGCTATTCTGTTAAACGGAGTTTTGTAGTTGATATGACTCTAAGTAATGCACGCCGAATTATAATTTGTCTAAAGCTTACTTGAAAACGAGTATCAGCCGATAAAAAAAAAAAAAAAATCCGAAAGAAAAATTTTCTGGCCTGCTCAAAGCTCAGAACATTTGGCCTTTAACTTGCGAAATGCGATAAAAAATAGGTTACATTATAAATACCATTAGAAAAAAAATTAAAATTCTTTGTTCTAGATATGAACAGTAACAGTGGAGAATCCAAAAACAAAAAAAAAACTTTAAATTAAACCAAAACTTCAGAGCAGAATCGTGTATGATTTTATTTTGTTGCTCTTTCACTCGTATATGAGAAATGAAAAAAGATTAGATTTCAATGACAAAATCAAATTCCCGCGCAATAATTGGTCAGCGAATGTTGTATGATAAGAGGTGTGGTGGGCACAGCATTTGTGAAAGTTACGTACCAATTTCCCCATTTACCTTTAAAAAATTTATAAATATTGCTCGAGTATTTTAATTACAGCGTTCTGTACTTTCCATGTCGTTGTAGTTTTTATTTAAATAATTTTTGTTTCCGTCGCTTATTCTTTATAATTTTTTATTCAAAAAAATGCAATGGTCCGGGGCAATGGAGAAACGGTCAGAATATTAAGAAATTTTTAGTGCCCTCACAAAGAAGTTGCACAAAAAATAATATTCGAACATAATTTTTTTCGCGATTGTAAATGCTACGAGTTCAATTTCCTCTATATTCTCGCATTTTAATCTAGTATTCCTGAGCCTTTGTTAGATTAACTGTTGTTACCTAATTTAAACTACTAAAATAATTTGTCAGATCAAATTTTTGGTTAATAATTTTTAATTATACTTAAATAAGTGAAATTTTAACCGGGGCAAAAAAAAAGTCAATGGAACATGATTTAAATACAATTATTTTTTTTAATCGTTCGTAATTTTTGTAAATTAATAAAACAATTTTAGACAAAAGGTTTTAATTTTTACCTTAAATAAAGAAGTTTAGGATCGCGTCAGCAATACAAGATCCGTTAAGATTTTCTCAAAAAATTGAAAACTGTTTTTTAAAAGTTTTGGCTATCCAATATGTGTGCCACGCGTGTGTCAACTATAAAACATTGTACCAGTGTAGTAGTCAGATAGGATATATATTTTTCCGATTTTTTGATTAAAACGTAACATTAATCAGCGTCAGTTTTCAGCTTTTTCAAATAAAAATGATTCGAAATGATCTTTCGAAGAACTTTTACAACTGAGTTCTCAAGCCGCTTATTGAAATTAATTTACATCGCCGAATCTTACTTAATTATCGAAAATTGAGATAGATTCAAAATCACAGCAACGAAAGGAAAATTATCTTTTAAATGTTTACAGTTTGGTAATTCTGAAAATCGCACATTCGAAATCAGTAAATGCCAGCGGTCTTATTTCACACGTACCTCTTTTCTTTAGGTATTTTGTGTGCGCCTTTTATTTTTCTTATTGCCAAATATACTTTACAGTTTATCTTTATTTTGGATTTTCTTAATAATTATCGGCATTGCTGATGCCGGAAATATTTCGTTTTTAGAGAAAAAAAATAAATTTTTTATCGCCCTTTTTTGCTTTTTGATTTCTCTTTTTTTTTTTTTTTTTAATCGTACAAAGCATACTTAACTGTGATTCTTTATTTTCCTTTCATTTCATAGTTCTTAGAGAATTTCCCTGTCGACGAACCCAGGAAAAAAACAAAACAAACAATTAAACATTTAAAACTTACATAGTAGATATAATTAGGCAAACAATGTTTGATAATATCGGGGATATATATATAGTTTGCAATCTAAAATCCACTGTTTACTTTTAATTTTTTGTTTTTTTCGTTTACTAAGGATTTCACTTATATTCATCATTCGTTTATTTTTTGAAAATTCGCATTTGTTCTTTTTTATTCAAATTATTTTTCTCAAAAATACTTTTACTTTTAATGTTTCTTTGCGCTAAAATTATTTACGCTTTGAAGAATAGTTGTTGTGGTTTTTTTTTTTTAATTTAGTAAAAAACACATTCTTAGTGAACTTCACAATCTCGAACACAATAGCTACTAATTGCCGAGCACGTTCGTGTTTTCAATTGAAATTTCAAAACGAATTATCATTTCCGAATAAATATGCGTACAGTTCAAACTTTGATTAAAATCTCAGACAATTGAAAAAAGCGTGGAATTTTATTTACCCTTCAGAATTCAGTTGCGTGTGGCTTTGAATGCTTAACTCTCCCCGGAATCCTAACCCCACTGAGAGATTCTTTGTAAACAATACGAACAAAAACAAACTGCGTTGATTACGTTGAGAAACGTAAATTAAGTTCTTCGGTAATTACTTACAGAAGAAATAATACAAAATAGTAAGTACACACAAGAAAAAAAAAAAAAAAAAGAGTTAAACAAGAAAGCAGAAATGTGTGTTTCTGTCGATCGTCGGCTTTATGTAACTTATCAATAAAGTGCGTTTTGTCTACTTGTGAGGAGAATTCAAAAAAGGAGGCCAGTTTCTACGTAAAATGACAAACACAAATGACGACTGCGCAGACGAAGAAAAATAAAAAACGAAAAAATTGAACAATTTTCCGTTTAAAAGTTTTAACATCGCGATAAGAAACTTTCAACAAACTGAAACTTTTCCGTCAACTTTTGAACTTGCTTAACATTTTTCTTTGATTGTTCGACTTTAATTTTATACTAGGACGTTTTCGGACTCTCATTTCAGAGCATGTTATCAATCGAAACGATAAAACTGTACACGCACTTTCCGAAAACTGCTAATAATCGCATTTAAAGGAATTTCGTTTGAAAATCGTTCTCTTCGAAGATGCACACACGTAGTTCCTCGTTTACAGCGTAATAGCTTCGTTCGCACATTGCTTTTCGGTAGGCCAAAGTGATCGATGGTTGTGAATTACTAGTTTTGGTAACGTCACTATCGGGGCCAGTGTTGGATTTTTAAAGTCAAACTACGAAATGACTTTGACGGTTTCTAGGAATGCTTTTTTCGCTTTTATAGCTCCAACTCTAACCGGAAAACGATGTCTTGGATCGTTAACGTTTCGGATATTGTAATTAATTCGGACAGGCTGAAACTTACGAAGAAGGGGAGTTACAAGGCTGAAATTGTTCTTCAAAGGATTATTTTCACTCGGAGTTTTTTTTTTTTTGTTCATACAGTACAAATCAAGGACTATTTGACCAAAATAATCGGAAAGAAGCAAACAACATTATTCGCAACCCCCGATGATCGTTGTAAAAATGTATCTGTGTAATTATTAAAAACGATAGCTGTACAGACGAGTTGGTTTGATGTTGAAGTACTTGTCTATGAAATACAATGAAAATATCATAGAGACACAAATATTGCTAGAACATATTATTTGTATTGGTTATAATAAAGCGGCAAAACAGTTATTATTATGGCCGAAATTTTAATACGCGGATAAAAAAAAATTAATGACGTGGCGGGACAAAATTTAATTTCAAAAGTTTTTTTTACGAGTGAATTTAACAAATAGAGAAAAAACAATCGCCCGATTCCTTTTTTTATAAAAAAAATAAATAAAATTAAAATTTATAAAAACTGAATAAGCGTTTTTATTTATTCCGGTTGTGTTGCTAATGTAAAAATACATGCTTTGTTAACTTAACGGAAGAAAAAAAAAAAAAATACTATAAAAGACTGCTTCTCGTCTGGTTATAGCAAAAAATCGCTAATTACAAATTTCTTCATGATAAATTACAAGAGGGGTCTACAAACCAGGGCTTAGCCTTCTCAGCGGAAAAAACAGCTCGCACTATTTTCAGCAATATTTTTATTCCCCTCCCGACTGCAAAATAACTTTACGCTACAGCCCCATTAGATCAGCCCAAACTGTCAAAATCCTCGGATTGGTATTCAACTGGAAGCTATCTCTTGATCCATAAACTTAGAGCGAAATGTCAAAAATCTCTCAACGTCCTCAAAATGACTGCTCATACATAGAAAATTCCTGCAGAATCTTGACTCCGCTCACGATTCGGTCATATATAGATCTACTAAACCAAATGTGCTTAATAAATTAAACACTATCCAAAATTCCGCCTTAAGACTAATCTCAGGCGCATTGCACTGCAGTCCAATTGACAGCCTTCATGCAGAATGTCCTGCCACTCAATACCTTAATCTGGTCTCAAATCCATCTAACCCCTCGCATCAAACGACGTTTGCTCCGAATTATATACGGTTATTTGGGAAAAATCTAAAAAGCCCAATCGGCATGCTTTTAACAGTTTTCAATGAACGTCGACGGCCCATCTACGTACGGTTAAAGCCTCTCCTCCGTGGAACATCGGTATGCAGCAATTATCAAAATTTAGAGCCCAGATTAGGAAGAACATCCAAAATCTGAAGACCCAACTAAAAAAAAACAAAAAAAAAAAACATGTATACTCCGTCGGCAACACGAATGGGAGCAAAACTGTCTCTCGCAAAAGCTGTACAAAGTCAAGGGAAACCCTCGGCGATGGAGCACTTCACACAGACAGGACCGACATGAGGAAACAGTATTAGCTCGCCAGCACATAGACCACTGCCTCTACTCACATGTGCCCAAATTATGCATTATAATAGATGGTTTATATGTGTTCTTCTTATACAGAACGCCTTCGATTTTTTTATATTAATAGTTAGATGTTTATCATGCGCCCACCTACACACACTATTCACATCCTCTTGTAATAGTTTTTCGGCCTCGTGCATGTCGCGGTATTAACGAGTGCTATATCATCATCCGCATAAGCAAAGACTGTCGAGTTTTTAAGAAAATAATTTATGAAGGGAGTTTTGGTATAGATCGAAAATAACAAAATTCGTTCCTTGTCCTACGCGTCTTAATGCAATTTCCTCTCTACTTAGTTCTTCATCGATTTTTACTACGCTCTTTCTATTATACAAATAACTTTCAAACCATTCATTTTGCTTACCTGCGATTCCGATTTCTTTCATATCTCGAATTAAATAACCGTTTTTATTACTTCAGGCAGCATTGTTCACCAGGTCATTTAACTCGGTTATATAAAAAGTATTGTATCAACCCGTCTTATCGTATGGAATTTTACACTGCCGCGGAATGGCTAAATGTCTCAAATTGCATTTAGAAAAATTACGCAAGTCAGTGATTGAGAAATCTTTAAAGGCTGCTGCACTGGAAAATAAACTTCTTACTATCGATGATGAGCTATATATAAAATACAATTACTACACAGCTTGTATTAAAACTGAAAATTTATCTAAAATTTCAATAAACATAGGCAATACTAGAAAATGTGTTAAACGAAATATTCTCAAGCACCTAGTCTGTTTAAATCAAAAATGAGAATGCAAAAAATATTCTTAATACAAAAAAAAGTAACGATTTTGTTTTTGTTTTTGTTTTGATTCCACCGGGGAATTATTTGCGAATAATACTATTAATTATTTTAAAGGTAAATATTTTTCTCTCGAAGAAAAAAACAAAGATTTTTACAAATGTTTACGAATGGAAAATTTATGAAAAACCTAACTGAACTTTACATATATTAAATGAATGGAAGTAACCCCTTATGCATGCAAGAACTGAGCATTTAATTTATAAATATTCGGACGGATGAAAATTAAATTTCTTCGCCTTAAATGGGCTTTGATGATCGTGCGACACGCGGAAAAACTATACCGAGAACATAAGCATCAATTATACTTAAAATTGTCGCATAACTGACGTAAAATAAAATGGACGAGCGTGTATAATTCTCTCGATTAATTTTATATGCTACTGCTGAGCGTCTGTATAAATATATATTTCGGATTGTTGTAGAATTACAAATTGAAAGAAAAACAGGTCGCGCGAAAAATTAGAATCAACCGTTTCAGAAATGTTAGCTATAATGTAAATGCAACAGTCTATAAAATCTTTAACCGAACCGAAATTCCGTTAGTATTAAAAATAAACATCGAGAAAAATATTCGCCTTGATCGAGTACAATCGTACTGACACCATTCAACTGTAGTTTAAGGCAGTTCATTTTAAAAGACGGAACAAATTAAAACTTATAATAAGAGAGGGGAACCGGAGAAACGGTAATCTGTACATTGCTTCGCAAACGAAGAATTGTTCTAGCAAAAATGACACCTACAAATCTGCAGACTAGGTAGCAGCTTCAGCATTGAAACATAAGTAACTCGCTCTGAAATATTAGGCCGACAGCTGACAGCAACATTGTGAAATGGTTGGAAACTTCTGAAATCTGCTGCGGCACCTTAAATCGAACACTTAATCAAGGTGTGTGCGTGTGTTCAAAGCACTGCTTCTGTTATATCAGCTAAAGAACGCAACCGAAAAACTTACTAAGCTTCTGAAAGATTAATATCGTTAGAATTATCCTTGAGGTTGGTTAAAGGAAAAATGAATAATCTGCAAAAGCGGGCAGCATTGTTCCCGCGTGTAAACTTTATTATGTGGCGTTGGCAAGCGACATTTCTCAAAGGTATCAGCAACTTTTCCTAACGACACCGATGCTAGAAGAATGAAAAGACTAAATAATTTAAAGTAATCCATTATCAGCATATAAAAGTACTGGCAGAAAAAATATATATATGAAATAATTCGTTTAAATGTGATGTCGAAATTAATAGTTCCGCTTGGCATATTAATAGTCTTCTACGATCTGTTCTTATAATTGAGAAACATTAAAATTTTCCGAGCAAATGAACTTTTGAAACTCTTTTCGCGGTAATTGGATTTCTTCGGACATTGATTAACTTGTACGGTGAACTTTCGATTGCATTTTTAGAAATTTTGAATGTTTCAAAATTGTTCTCTGAACCGATGTTCGAATTATTCAAAGGATCTAGCCGGTTAATGGGGTTAAATTTGAACCAAACTTTATAAAAAAAATATAGGGCATCGAAAAAAGTAGTTGATGCTGAAAGTTTCAAATCCCTAGTCCCACAGCGGACTGCTGTAGTCACCATTTTTTGATTTTCGGTTTTTTTACGATATCTCAGCCATTTTTCGATCGATTTAAAAAATTATTGCTGGAGGTTAAAGATATAAGCAAGTTCTATAACGGTGATTTTTTTTTTTCAGATTTTTAGACGCTAAATTCAAATTTTTAGAAACGTTCAAAATTTTTTAAATGCCATAAAAAAGTATTTAAAAAATTCAGTAACGTCGAAAAAAATATATAATTTTTATTTCAGTGTAAAATATCTGCTGAAATTTTTTCAGATTTGCAAAAGTGGTGGAAGAGATTCAAAAAAAATAGAAACACGCATTTTTGGCTGAAAAACCTCTTGAAATTTAAATAACAACGGAATACCTGAAGATAATAAGTTTTCCTGAATTTTTTCAGATTTTTGGAACGGGTGGGACAAGTGGAACATGTCAAAAAATAAATAAAACCATATGCGTTTTTGGCTGAAAAACGTCTTGAAATTTAACTAATAACAACGGAATACCTGAAGATAATAAGTTTTCCTGAATTTTTTCAGATTTTTGGAACGGGTGGGACAAGTGGAACATGTCAAAAAATGAATAAAATCATACGCTTTTGGTTGAAAACCCGCTTGAAATTTAACTAATAACAACGGAATACCTGAAGATAATAAGTTTTTCTGAACTTTTTCAGATTTTTGGAACGGGTGGAACAAGTGGAACATATCAAAAATTGAATATAATCATACGCTTTTGGTTGAAAACCCGCTTGAAATTCAACTAACAACAACGAAATAGATATATGTTGCGTATATTATAATAAAATATTTTTCTGAATTTTTTCAGAATTTTAGAACAGATGAAACAAGCCCGAAAAAATGAAAATATGCAGTTTTGGCTGAAAAACCTCTGAAACTTCAACTGGAAGCGAACTATAAAATGTAAGTTACATAATTTGTCATTGTGCTATACCTAATTTGCTATTATGGGAATTTTAAGTTCGTACAGAATTTCTATATATTTTTTTTATTTCTTAAAAGCATTATTATTTTTCAATTATAATACATTATTGTCATATTTAGAACAAAGAAAAACCCGGTAAGTTTTTTCAACACTCTTTAACCCGTAAGAGATCGCGCTAAAAGACCGGGTTTTTAAATTTTTTTGTTACTTTAACTGTGCTGTTACCCCAGCGAAAATAACTCAGCTACTCCTAGAATAACAGATAAGCATGAGAACTAATCAATTTTAACTAGAATAAAAGCCATTGTACTTAACCAGGATAGAGTATCAGTTTAATTTCATCCATAATTAGACTTCGGTTAAACCACAGCTTGCTTCCTGCTTCGCTCTTTCGTTTCTCCATTACTCAGTCTCCTCTTTGTCCATTTGATCCGTCAGAAGCAAACTTCGTTTGTGATGCGAACGACATTTTACTTGAATGTCCTTCCATTTCTTCAGAACGCGCGATACTGTATTCCGGTCTTTTGCGTCTTGACCTCCCTACGCCCTACAGCGCTCACAGCATCCTTTCTTTTCCGTCTCCCTTGGTTATTCCTTTGTTAGCTTCTTTCGTATGTTCCATTTGTAATATGTTTCCTTTATAATTAATAATACTATCATACCGTTGAATTGAGTAACGTCCTTAGCTGACATGCTCAAAAAAAAAAAAATACACACGCATGGGCATCGTCAGCGGTGGGGGCATCTGCCTCCCCTCCCCTGGAGCCTTAAAACTTTTTAATCAACTGGCCATGATGGGTATTTATAGGCCTCGTAATCATGAACAATTTGTCAGAAACCAACGAAAATTATGTTTTAATTAAGATTTTATTCTTGTTTAATAAAATATTAAGCCTTTACAACTATAAATTTTATTTTTCCTATAACTCATATCCTCTTTTTGTAATCTTGCCCCTTCCCCCTGGCTGCTGGCAACTCATCTTGCCCCCCCCCCGGACCATCGGCTGGCGACGCCCTTGTACACACCGTCTATTCGACCTTCGCGACCGATATCGTTTCGATTTATTTCAGTTTGATTCTCTTTTGCCTAATGTTTCTAAAAAATATAGAGCGGTTCTCTTGTTATCATTACTCCATGAAAATTACCGAAGAATCGGGTGCAACTAATAAACCAGAGATGCCAACATTTTTTAACTTAGATACTGTAGATGAGTTACAAAATACATACTTAGTCTCAAGGAAAAGTTATCCGGGGAACTCGAAAGTTCGGATTCGTAGTATTTTACACGAAGGGCAGAATAAAGAACAGCTAAATATATTTACAAAAAACCAACGAAATATTCCTGCGATCGCGTCAATTTTTGTGATAGGCACAAAAATATAAAAAACTTAAACACAGTGTAATAGCTGCAAGTGTTTGTATGCAAAGAACACACCGGTTCCAGCATGTTTTAAATGCGCAAATGAAAACAAAGAAAAGTCTAGTAGTGAGTGTTAACAATTTGATTACACGTACCGTATTTTATTATTATCTATACTTCTTTCTAGAATTTTTTTATATATGTTGAAAATTAAGCTATTTTTTATAAAATGTTACAAACTTATATATTTTTTTGAATTAAAATCCCGTTTATTCATGATAAAATAATAAAACAAAAATAAAGCAACATAAAAAGGAATAAAAATAGAATAAAAAAACTAATAAACACGAAATATTTCTTTCCAAAACATAAAAAAGTGGTTTTTAAAAATGGTTTTATAAAACCCCGTCAAAAAAACCGGCGCGACCTCTTACGTTATAAAACATGGAGCGACCTCTTACGGGTTAAAAATGAATAAAATGGGGGAAAAAACGGAAGCCATCGTTTATTTATTTTTTAATGGTTTGTAATTACTAAGCTAGCTCATTCCTGTGCAATAAGAATCACAGCAGAAATTCTTGTCGATTTTACACGTAAGATTTCAACTACAGACTTTAAAAATACACAAAAAACTACATAAATACAAACAACGGGCATATTTGCCCCGTGAGACCCACAACTTATTTTTAAAATAAAATAAAAAAAACAAAAACAAAAACAAAAACACGTTGGCGCGCCAAATAAAGAGGAATGCTATTTTTGTATGCACTGTGCCAGGGCTCATACGGAGGCCTCAAGTAAGTTGGAGAGAGTCGCCTCCCTCGCGGGCCACCGTACGAACCCTGACGCATTTTATTCATTTTTTTTTCCGTTGAATTACCGTTTTTAACTACTAAGGTGGTTATCACGGTGAGAGCTGGCTAGGCTGCTTAAAGATTACCCAATAGTCCGCCGTCCTGAATGTACTTCTTCAAAGTGTGCTATACGATTATTTGTTGTTTAATATTAATGTTTGCTGACGATATGAAGGTGCTTGGGCGGACTGCATTAAAACTGCAGCATTCGATTACGACGTACTGACGAATATTTTAATTCAACACAGTATGGACACGTGCTTAATGGAGAGTTATCCTTTGCAGTCTGTGGTTATGACTTTTATATGCCCTATTCTTAGCCAATTGATGATTGTGTATTCGACACGTGGGCTATCAGTCGGCGGCCACCATGGTTCGATCATCGGCTTTATTTGGCATGAGAACCGTAGTCTTGGACATCCATTCTATGCTCCACTGCTCAGTTATTCTTTCGCGTTTTATTTACTTTTAATTTTTATTTTGCAATTTTAATTAAAAATAGTTCAATGAAAAATCTCTCTCTCTCTCTCTATATATATATATATATAATTTAAAATACTCTAGAATAAGCAAACGTGCAGGTATCTTTGTTTTTCTACAGTTTTACGACTCGTTCTAGATTCTAAAGGGAAGTCTACTAACTATTAAACAAGTCGATCGGCTGGATTCAGGAGAAAGGAAGAAAAGCAGAACACTATATTTAACAGATGAGACGTTATGGTATATAAATAAATTTCAATTTATATATATATGAATATATATATATTTTTTTTTTGACCCAGACTTATTGCCTAATTCGCCGCAATTATTGATTTACAATAAATTGTAAAGTCCATCGCTTTTACGGTGTGCCAGTAAAACAGCTGTTGTCTGCTGCTTATTCGATGCAAGCAACTAAAAAGGCTCTAAACATATGTTTACGTATCTGTGGCGGGTCTGTAGTATATACGTGTTTTTATTGAGGGAATAAATTAGCGTCAAAAATGGACTAGATGACGATAATCTTGAACAAATAGTTACAGAACAGTCTGGCGTGTCTGCTGTATCGTCTACCGATTATTGAATAACGCCAGCGCTCGTGTTCGTCAGGCAAGAACTTTGTCTTTGCAAAGTTTTCATTTTCCGTCCTTGTTTCCATTCCTCATGAGGTATTAAATGTTTTCCTCATAATTTAAACGACCAAAGCGTTTCGTTTTCTGCGGTATACTGTATACTTTTCTATTATGTAAATCCCTAACTGCCACGGAATCCTTATAGGAGACAACATCTGTTTTTGAACGATGCCTAGTGCGTAGTATTCGAAGGTTGATTTTTTTTTTTCGCAGTTCTCTTGTAATTTTACCGTAAAACGTAATGTTTTTTAAATTCGGAGTCATGAAACTATATCAACGCAATTTAAATTTTTAACCACCCATATCCTTGTTTTCCCGCAGTCGTTGTCTGCGGCACGTGGTTTTCCTTTTTTGATAGGTGTCTTAGCAGCGGTAAAAACACAAGTAATTGAAGAAAAAGGAGAACATACAAAATAGAAACTTGCTTTAATTTTAATTGAATTAACCGTATCAGTCAGTCACATCTGTAATCAGTAAAACTGCTACAATGCGATTTCATACTAGCGCACTCAATTCTGAATTGAAAAGTAACAGAGGTGTAATTTTTTTTTTTGTTTTTTTAGCATGTGCATTACATTTGGGTACATGCCTCTATTATATTTAGCTCTAATTACCTTCCATATCAAAATTATTTGAAAAACTACTCCTTAAGCGACTCAATATTAAAGATACCAGATCATTAGTTTGGCTTCGGCAATCAGCACTCTACGATTGACCAATCGTATAACTAAGTTAATTGGAACAACCTTTGAAGAAGAAAAAATACTGTCCGGCGGTTTTTCTAAACATATCGCAAGCTTTTGACCGAGTCTGGCACGAAAGGTTGATTTATAAAATGAGCAACCTCCTACCGGAAAATATGTGCCAACTTCTTGAATCATATATCTTTGATAGATTCTTATGAAGCAGCGAAGTCTAAATTTCACCCAGTACAGGCTGGTATTCCACAGGGTAGTGTCTTAGGACCTTCTTTATATTTATCGTATGTAGCTGACATTCCAACAACAGCCAAGACGATGACTGCTGCTTTTGCAGATGATACAGCCATCCTGTTAATTAGCGACTCAACAGAATTTACAACGAATAATTTGTAACATGCAGTAGAAAAAATTAGCAAATGGACACGTGTGATTGGAAGATCAAGATTAATCAAGAAACATGTTTACGCTTCGTAAATCTAAGACCTGTCCTATATACCTTGACCGCTTTCCTATTCCGAGATCGGACTCCGCTAAATACCTATGCATTTAGATTCTAAGCTGAATTGGTAGACGCATGTCAAGATGAAAAAAGAACAAACCATGCATAAATTAAGACAGATTTATTGGTTGATTGGGCGTTACTCTAAACTCAATCTGTCTAATGAACGTATGATGTATTGTCAAATCATTAGACCGATATGGATGTATGGTATTCAACTCTGGGGCTGTGCAAAGACATCCAATCGGTTGAGTATTCAGCGCGCTCAAAACAAGTGTCTCAGAAGCATGAGCTTTCTGGTATCAACGCAACGAAGAAATACATTCCGTTTTAAATATTCTGTGGATCGATGAAGTCATAATATTGCAGAAGCGCACGAACACCGACTTCACAGTCACCTCAATATCAAGAGGCTTTAGAACTGCTACTTTGCGATGATGACTTCAGGCGCCTTATGAGCTAGTCACCTAATTTATTCTGTAATATATTCGTATGCATGTATTTTACGGATATGTGCATATACTTGTGTGCGTGCGTGCGTGTAAATATTTATATGCGCGTATGATTATTTATATATCTATACATTAGGAGTTATGTAATTGTGCATAGTTTCTACTCTTTTCATGTTACAAATTAGTTAGATTAAGTTGTAACACTGTTTTAAAAATAGTGCTAATTTATTTACTGTAATAAGATGTACTGAAATATCTGTGTAAAGAAAAAAAAAGAAAAAATTAGCTCTAACATCGTCAATTGTTACTATACTTAACGAGTCTGAGACATGTTATAGCTATCGGTAATACTTATAATTAATGCATGCTGTATGACCCACACACACACATAACCATACACATACACACTTTCAGTATATATATATGTATATATATATTGAAATGAATTTTTCTTCTTTATTCTTCTTATTGTTGAAACGATTCTGCTTCTGTGAGAGGACTTGGTCCTCATATAAAGAAAAACACTCTCAGGAACCTAAGCAAAAATAGTCGCGAATCCGCCCCCGCACCCCAGACGTATTTACTCCCTCTTCCGGGAGGTCTCACGGTGGTACCGCACCACGTGTTCAACAAAATAAAACCTTTTCCAAAACACTTACGTATATTTTACAACCAAAATAATTAATTTTCACACGGAATTTTTATTACAGACACAAATTAAATACACAACAATTTTTTTAATTCGATCGACTAGAATATTTTAAATACACCACGTTCGCGGACTGACGAGCAAAAATATCCGCGACTGTCGATCTCGATTATTCAACGGTAATTGACTACCTTTATTCCATTAAATCGGCTCGTTAATAGTTTAACCAAACTAACGGTTCATTGCCGAAATCGTATCACTTAATAGTACATGGCCGTTACAACGCTCATCTCACACGGCTCACGCGGCCGACAGACGCTATCCTGTTGTCGCAGACCGCACATACCAGGACACTTACACAACCCTTAACACGTTCCGAAATCCGACGAGACTCGGAAATTACAAATTCAGCCGTGTAAATATCCCGGCCGTATTCTCTGCCGATAACTAACAATACGATGATGCCGAGAGATCGAAAATTAATCAGTTTAACCAGAGAATAATTTCTAGCTCGACATCATCGCCAGATAGCGCCAGGTAAATACCGAATTCGTATCAATATATATATATGTTGTATAATTGCAATTGTCTCATACTTGCTCATATAACACCACACACATATCAACACCTAGTATTACTAACCATAACTTAAAAACATACTCGACGAAGTAACAACCGTAATTGTAATATTTGTATAAGTAATCCATTTTTTTTATTTTTTATTTAGTTATTTTTTTGTTAGGCGGTTGTCGCTTAATGTATTTCGGTAATACGTTCAATAGTTTGCAAAATATATTTTGACATTATTTTCACGATTATTGAAATTGCTAATTGTACGATGTTTATAAAGGCCTGTTTCCTCGATACTATTACACATTGGAGGATCATCCCCCTTTTTCTTTTTTTCTTTTTCTTATTTTGTTTAACCATTTCATTATAATTAAATAGTAAAGATATGATCTTGATTTCAGAATGTTTTATATGTTCCCCCCTCTACGTCTGAATATTTTTGTGTTACCTCAAAAATTGAAACAAACATGTAAAATAATGGCCAGAGCAAAACGAGATACTTTATCGGTTATAATCAATTTTAAATTTCCTGTAGGTTTTAACGCATTACCGACGCAAACTTTTGAACGAACAAGAAAAAGTTCTCAAATGAGGTGCTAGTAGTAGGACCTAAAATTTACAAGTAGCAACAAAAACTAAAAAAATGAAATAAACAGGGACGTTAATTTACCCGGCACAATTAAAATTTATCACTCCGCGAAAATAATGATTTCCATTTTCCTAATACAAAAAGAAAAAAAGACATAAATGAAACGTAAGCGAGAGATCATCGATGGAAATAAATTAATTAGAATGAGCATTTAAAAATATCGTTTTCTGAAGTAATTTTATATTGATTTTAAAAGTTTCGATTTTAAAATTTAAGATTCCTTTAGAAACCGACGCTTTATTTATCGATTCGTTTTCACTTTGCTTATCATCAGCGAACCCGCTTCCATGGCGGTTTTATAGAAAACATTTTGCAAAGCTGTCGGTAGTGTTTTACTTTTTTTTTTTTTAACATACATTAAATAACTTTTTCTATTAAAAAAACTCTCGCGATGTAATTAAATTGCCGCGGCATGTAGCGATTATAGAGTAATGTTTACTTCCCTCAAGCATCGAGTTACTAATCGAAAAACGGAACAGGCGAGATATAGATGCACGGCCGAAGGCACTAGCCGTGTTCCCAGTAAAACATTTATCGGCTCTCTCAAAGTGATATCAACATTTCACTTCAGCCTCGAGCAAAGTACCAAGCATTCGTGGAAACGCAAAAACCACAGAATACGCAGCGGATGTCGAAAGCCAGTACATTATGCAGACTTGAAGTTAGATTATCCTGGCTAAAATATGTTCCAACTAGCCAGAGCCTAACTGTTCAACACATTTTACGGCTCTGTTCGCTCCACAAAGCTCCATCAAATACAAATAAATGAACAAAAAAACTGATCAATAACGCGTAATAACTAAGACTCTTTTGCAAAACTAAAAATGCCTGTCTATCATTCGTTTTTTACACTCTGTGCCTATACATGTGCGCCAAATGTCTTATTCGAGGATGTTTTATTTTTAAGCTTATTGATTATTTTGTCTAAAATTTGCTGAAATTCATGAGCTACGGCCCACTCTGATTCATACTTATTAATATTATTACCGGCATCAGGAAAGAATGTTATCGTAATTAAATTTATTTTGTCACTAAAATCTCATAATGCGACATTATCCATGTCCTTTAGGGAGAGAATATAAAGTTTGTTATACTTGAATGCAGTACTTTTATAAGGTTTCCCCAGATTTCCGCTACCAATTTTTTTCATGCCTTTGATTTTTCATCGGATGAATTAACTAGCAGCGCTAATTGCCGACTATTAATAACAGTATAATTAAAAAATCGTCAAAAAAAAAAAAATAGACGTCATATGTGGGCTATGCCCGATTATTGCGGATGTATCAAGATTATGGCTGCGACAGAAATACAACGAATGAAATTTGTTACAGATGCGACTTCGTGCCCTATAAAACGGTCATGAGAAGACGCACTGGAATATTTCGAAGTCTATGACATAGAATATTTTACCTATATGGCTCAAGCATATATTTACATATTTAAGATATGGGAGTTTGACATAATCTACAAATAAAGCAGACCTTACACATCAGTAATAAGTGGAACACAAATTAAAGAAAGAAGCGGGGAATTTTTGATTGTCTAGCAAGTGGAAAGAACAGGTTTCCAAAAATTCGGACCATAAAAGCATATAAAATAGAACGCTATCTTATCCACCTTGACAGTTTCGGAATTATTAGCGAGATTAATGCATTACAACAGCTTTAAGAAATCGAAAAATGACTGGCTGAAAATGACTTAAATCGCTTTTATTCAAGCTTCGCACCGAACAAATTGCTCGAGGTATTAAATGCAAGGTCGTAAAAATATAGGAGAAAAAATACCAACCAAATGAAAAAATAGCAACGGACGTCCATTTGGAAAAAAAGAAAAAGTTCATAATTTTTCGCTCGAAATGTCAAAAATAAATTCAAAGAATATCGACGGTAAACTGTGATGACAGAGCAGCCTCCTTTTATCTTCAATTTTACATTGCAAACTTTTGAGTTCGGTACATAAATGTTCTCGTAACGTTGAAAGAATCCAAATGTACCATTCTTCGCGCTTGAAAAACCCATTAAATTTGATTTACTTTCGTAGAAACAAAAGCAAAAACTTTCCTTGGCGCGTTTGGAAAGGACGTTAGAAACATTATCTTTTCAGAGAACAATACCAGTGTCCTTACATTTATTAGTATTCGAATTACATTGAATTTTCTGAAATTTTCCCCATTGGCACTGAAGATCCTTCTTGCTAAAATAGCACACCATCATTAGACATCGCACTATGATCAAACATTTAGACTAACCGACTAGCTGACAGCGGTGCGTTGCCCGCTTTA
The DNA here is from genome assembly GCA_039619475.1 of Icerya purchasi. NCBI lineage: Eukaryota > Metazoa > Arthropoda > Insecta > Hemiptera > Monophlebidae > Icerya > Icerya purchasi. The sequence continues at coordinate 475,670,261 of CM077116.1, read as the reverse complement.
GAAGAAGAATATTTAATGAAATATCGAGCAAGAATACTGCGGACTACGTTTCCAAAAGCCGTTTAAATGTACAAAGAATTTTTTAAGCGAGCAAGTAGTAAAATGCGGGGAGGATAAAAATAAATCTAAAAACTTTTGGGTGCAGCTTGACTGTTCTCAACAAATTACACTGGGAAAGTGTCGCATGATACGGTACTTGGCGCGTTATATTTGATTACTACTTAAGTCCTGTTGTTGATATTTCGATAAATGTTTACGTACTGTTCTAATTTTCTTTAGGGCACAAAAATTTCAGCTACATTCGTTCACCAATAGTCCAGATATTCGATGCAGCTTGTAATTGTGTTCATATTTCACTTTTCGTCCATCTTTAATTTTCCTACTTCCTTACCGTGTGAAACATTTATTATAATTATTTTTGTGTAAATTATTTATATTTTACCTATAAAATAGAGCGTACTATTATACTTAATACGGACGAGGAGGAAAAGATTCGAAAAATGATGCTGATAACCTAGAAAACAATGTATCCACAAAACTGAAAAAGACAATCATCACTGATCATCAAGGTGCATTGGCCGTCATCGAACGTTGGCTAACATACTAGAAATCTTTCGCCTATCTAGAACCGTTCGGAACAAATTGATAGCTGGCAAATTGAACCAATCCGGAAAATTCTGTAACCAGGTTGTCTTTCTTCTTCCTTGCGGCCTCCTTTTCCCTATAATCTTCTCCTCCTGCATTATGTAGCAGGCTCCATTGTTCTGGGTGTCGCATTACATGCCCATAGATTTCAGTTTCTGATACTTCATTTCTCTTACTATTTCCTTGCCTTTACTCATACGTTGTAGTACTTCCGAGTTGCGTGTCCACTAGAATTCTACGATACGGCCACATCTCGAAGGCATTCAGTTTTCGTTCTACTGTTTTTAGGAATTAACCACCTTCCGCAACATAGTGCCGAAAATATATAACATTTTACCAGCCTCATTTTCAAATACAGTTTTATGTTTCTGCTACATAATATTGATTAATAATTTTACAAATACACTTCGAGTTTTTCCGATTCAAATTTTTATTTCGTCATACATATCCCATTGTTCATTTATGTTGCAGCCAACGTAATCTATATTTTTCACTTTTTCCAATTTTTCCCCCAAAAGTTGTAAATGAATTCAAAGCTATTTTACTGATTACCATACACTTTGTTTTGGGAATGTTCAAGTACAATCCATCATCGTCACACATGGCAGTAACCCCTTGCCCCTCTTGCTTTCATTTCTGTCTCTTTCTCTTCTATACTTTGTATAAAATGATCAAAATTTACAACGTAATTCTTACTGGTATCAACACAAAAAAAAAAAAAACATAATCACAAAAATCCTATCCTAGCATCATTTAACTTTCATTATATAAAATTAAAACATTTTTTCGTTACATTTTTCGTTAGATAAAATTGTGACATTTTTTAAATAATAATAATAACAAAAATCCTATAAAATATAACAAACGTTACATGTTTATGAGCAGCTATTAAATTAATTTTTAATCAACTTAACATTATAGTCCTTCGTAATAGTCACCCGCGAGTTCCACACGACGTTTCCGCCACCGCCCCCAGTCCTCGAAGCCCCCTGGTAGTCTTCCAAAGTTAGATTGTTCAGCGTACGCGTCACAGCCTCCTTAGCCTCTTTTACATGCCGTAATAAGTGCCCTTGAGTTGAGATTTCATTTTTGGGAAAAAGAAGAAGTCACACGGTGACAAATCGGGGCTGTAGGAGGTGCGGCATCGTGAGGATGTTTTTTTTTATAGCTAAACACCCGCGAACAATCAACAACAAATGTGCAAGCGTGTTGTCATAATGAAGGAGCAAACTGCTTTCCGCGAGGTCGGGCCTTACGAGAAAGATATGGGCCCTCAGACGCTGCAGGACACCAACGTAAAACTGTCCGGTCACAGTTTGACCTGGAGGAACGTATTCACGGTGGATTACACCCTTAATATAAAAAAAACGATAAGCATGGTCATCATTTTCGATTTTGACATCCTGTCTTCGGTCACTCCCCTCTATATTCATCCCATTACTGACTCTGTCTTCGGCTTTCAGGGTCGTATTCGTAGACCCAAATTTCATCCCCAGTAACCACGGTACTCGTCTAGTCCTTACCATCCGTTTCAATTCGCGATAACAAGTCATTACAGTATTCATGTCAACCATTTTCGCGACGCGCCTAAAAAACTCACTTCGCAAAAACACGTGCAACACACGAACTAAACAACACGCTACCACTGTAAAAACTGAAATCGTATTTAAAACGAAGGTCCCCCCTTTCCAGCACACGTGAACGAATTGCACAGTGTTGGCAGCTGGAGAGTTACAACTAAATTCCCGGAACTTAAATGCCACACTTCGCACATCATTGTGATTATTAGTGTGGGTTTTTATTTTAAAGTATCCAATTGGAATACAGTGGTATGGATTACAATAATATTATCGACTAGTTTTGACAAACTGCCGTCATTATTAAGAAGAAGAAGAAGAAGCAGAAGAAACGTATATTTGCGCTTAATTTTTTAACAAATAACAATACATAATTTAAGCAGGTAATCTGTACCGGAAAAACATGATTTCCTTATCAGATAACTTAATATATATGTATATCAGAACACGAAAATGATAAACAAGAAAAAGAATCTATAATTATAGACAGGAAAAGTTTAAAAAAACCTGACACATTAGCTTATTAAATAGTTTAAGTTTTAATGACTCAGCATAAAATTAGCATAATCTCGCAATTTAGATGAAATTCTAAGAGTTCATGAAAATAAATTAACAATTTGGTGAGAAACAGAGATATAGGGCTGTAAAAATACTCAGAGTAACACATGTTTAATTCGCCTGTTTGTATCTATGTTTTAAGGACTGATAATTATACCTGCCTATATTGTTTATAGTTATAATGTCAGACATAGCGCAATAATTAAAGAAACTTATTGCACGTTCTTTTATAATCTCACTGACATACGGAAAATGCAGATAATCATGCATGGTTTTAATGCGTGTGTATCGTGACTTATTTAATATGATTCTAAAACAATGGTTGTGAATTCGCTGGAGCATCATTAGGTTACTATGGCTGGTCGAACACCAGACTGGAGCAGCATATAATAGCGTGGGTAGTAATACCGCTTTATAAATCATGAACTTATTAGACACTGTTAGACATGATTTTCGATTAAAAATCGGAAACAGGTTACATAACTTACGCTGGTTTTATAAATACGTTGATTTATATGCTTTGTAAACGTAAGTTTTTTATCTGGTGTCATACCTAAGTGTGAGTTACCTCATCTTTCCATTCAATCGTATTGTTTTTAATTTTAACGTGATTGTTAATTGTTGGCCTGCGCTTTGTAAATATAATTGCCTCAGATTTATTTTCGTTGATATTAATTCTCCATTTAGTGAAGTATTTGACTAACTTATTTGCGGCATCCGTGAGTCGTTGACATATCGTATCAATTCGGTAGGATGTGGCGACAAGTGCAGTGTCATCAGCATAAAGATTTTTTTTTTTTTTTTTTTATTTATTTATTTGGTGAATAATAACATAAATACATAGTAATTGAAACATAGCCATGAGTATCTCAGCTGAATGAACACCTCATGGATTGGAAACAATAAAAAGAAAATGAAAGAGACAAAAATTAACCAATATAAAAATTAAAATAAAATTATGCATTAAATGAAAAATCTTCAACATCCGAATATTTGGAAGCCATGATAAAATTTGCCGCGTGCAGGAATTTTGATAAATTATCGTTGTTTAATGGAAAACAATTTACATCTTTAAACAAGAATTTCCACTTGGCGCACTCATTAACGATATGGGTGACAGTTTCAGGAGCATCTCCACAGGAACACAAATTGGTCTCTGCTAGATGGAAACGGTGCAGATAACTTTGAAATCTACCATGTCCAGTAAGAAATTGCGTCACATACGTATTAATATTATTAATTTTGATTGGATTGGTTTTAACCTCGGGGACGAAACTAAATGTTAATCTTCCAGTTGAGCTATTGTTCCAGCTATTTTGCATTTCAATAAATCTATTGTTTAGATCCAACTCCAAATTGAGATTATTTGACCCTTTGAAATACAAAATTTTATGCTGCAATACGGAATGCAGTGGCAATTGTCCTGCTATTGTTCGCAACGCATCACCGGAAGTAGTTCTATGCGCGCGGAGAATAAACAAAAGGAATTTCCTTTGGGATTTAACTAGTACTTCCTGAATGCTTTTACGCTTTAAAGCCTCTTCAAACATAAATACGCAGTACGTGAATAATGGAACAACTAGCATATTATAAATTATTAAACGGTGTTTAGTGCTCATCCCATACGTGCGTCCAGACACAGAGTGCAATTTATTTAGAACCGTTGTAGCTTTACTGGACAAATTTTTGAAATGTTGATTAAAACTGTAGCGACAGTCTAATGTAATACCAAGATATTTCAGTGATTCGACGATATTCATTTTAAAGTTCGGTATAGAGAGATGTAGCGAATTGTAGTAGTCCCTTTTTCGTTTCCTGTGCATGATTAATAAAAATTAGTCTTGTTTTCGTCCAACTGTAGAAGATGTTTTTCCATATAGGTTAAAATATTGTTGATTGTAATCTTGAAGTATTTACAAATGGAGGGACGATGGTTAGAAGTGACCGCGAATGCTAGATCATCTGCATAGAAATATCTGGTTACTGCCGACGGGAACCCGATCAACGATAAGTCTGAAATATACAAATTCCAAAAAATCGGGCCCAAAATCGATCCTTGCGGGCATCCGCGAGTAACATTTCGAAAATATGTTTGATGTTCGTAAATAAATTTAATAGTTCTGGAATCTAAGTATTGTCTTAAAATTGAGATTATTCTATAATCGAGCCTGAGTGCTCTAATTTTGTGGAATAAGACTGGCCACGAACAGTTATCAAAGGCGCCTTTAATATCTAACGTCAGCAGGCCGATCGCAGTCTTTTTACTTAACGCACGCTCAATCTGCTTAGATAATTCGCCAAAAAGCGTTTCCGTGGAACGGGACTTAGTAAATCCAAATTGCCGATCATCGTGAGGTAAAACCGGCAGTATACGATTCAACAAAACATATTCAAACACCTTGGCTAAAGCGCTTAACAAGACAATCGGTCTGTACGAAGATGGAAGACTAGGACTACGTCCGGGTTTTAGCACAAAAACTGTCCTTCCTGCTCGCCAGGCTTCCGGGATGACTCCGAACCTCAACAGAGCGATGAATAAGCTCTGAAGTAAATTAGGATAGTGGAAATTCAAGATCTTCAAACATTTATTCGTCAGCTGGTCTAAGCCAGGAGCTTTATTTTTAGTCCGGCGAAGAATATCCTTAATTTCCGCTTTGGAAATAAATAGTTCGCTGTTAAAACTAAAGCCGCTAAGGTTAAATCTCTGGAATTCTTGCAACTTGTATGAGAAGGTTTCGTCCCCATTTGTGTTTGAGTTTACTTGATAAAAATGATCAAGGAGGGCCTTTATCTTTGAATCCTTATCGAAAATTTTTTGATTATTCTGGTCTAAAAAATACGAAGGAATCTGTAACTGGCGTTTATTTTTGAAAATAGTCTTGTAAGGAAGGCCCCATAGTTCCGAATCGGAACAAAATTTTTTCCAATTTTTGGTTTTCGCGTTTCGCATTTCTTTATTAAAAATTTTTCGTACCAAATTCATAACCAGGCGCGCATTGTGATCATTAGCTCCCCGCTTGTGTGAGCGTTGAACCCGTTTGCGCAATTTCCTTAGAATTATTCGTAAAATCTCGAAATTAATATTCCACCACGAATTCCTATTTAATTGAATCGTTTCAGTGCTGCTACTAATAATATCATGAAGTGTGTTACGGAAATTTTCTAACATTATTTTCAGTTGGTGGGAATCATTAGCAGTTTTAAAATCGTAGTTTAAGTGCGAATGTTCTACAACGATTTTATTGAATTTCTTATAATTTATAATGCGATGCGTTAAGCTATTAGTAATATTCATTTTTACTGATAATTTAAACTGAATCGGACTGCGGTCTGAATAAATTGCTTTATTATCTACCATCCAGTCACTGATTACGTTAGGTCGACCGTGGATCAAAGTCAAGTCAATAACGCTGAAACCATTGGCGTTAGAAAAAGTAATTTCATCTCGTTCATTGGCGACAAAAAGATTATTACTAAGAATAAATTGTCCAAAAATGTTAGATCTTCTCGAGTGAAAAGCCCGACTGTCCCAGATCTTATTTCGGACATTAAAGTCACCGCATAAGATAATCGATTTCTTCTGGTGGAAAAGTAATAAATTGCGATAACAAATCTAAGAAGTTAGTTAGATCTTGTGAAGGCGGAAAGAAACAGGAGATAATAAAAATTTCTTCCAACTGAACTGCCACGATATATTCGCAACGTTCGAAGAAGAATTCTACCTCTTTAAATGGTAATGCTGAGTTAACTAAAATTGACACGAACTGCTTTGTAATTTGAGTATAAGCATTGGTAATATCTGGGATTACCTTTTGAATAAGATACGGTTCTGAGATACACGCAATATCTTTGTTATCCTTCAATAAATCGAAGTGTAGCAAATTATTACCAGCACGTGGATGATGTAAGTTTAATTGCATTACAGAGAGGAAATCGAAATTATTATTCTCCATAACAAGTGTTGTTATCTAAAATTGAATGAATTCTTTTCGCAGTTTTGCATTTGTAAAGCTGGTAATACTTATGGTCCGTCGTCGCGATAGCCTAGTTGCTAGAGCGCTTGACTTCCGATATGGCGGTCACGGGTTCGATCCCGAGCGACGACGAACTTATTACAAGAATTAAATAAAATAAATAAATAATCGCTAGTAAATCACGTGGAAGGCAATAGCAAACCACCACGTTCAACATCATATGCGCGCTAGGCCAGTACACAGCAGACTCACACGGGACTGCACTGGTATATCGATAAATCAAACGATTACTATCAGTTCCGAATGTAGTCTTGCGTGTGTACACCTGCGTTTCCATATTATAATAATTGCTTAGTATACAACCTATATCTGTACAACTAAAAATGTGAGAATAGGTTGTCCACCAACCGAATGGTTGAGGATATGATGAATGAATATAGATATATATATATATATATATATATATATATATATACGAGGGTGGTTCAGCATAAAGATTTAGACTTACATGATGTGTAAGCGGAAGGTCGTTTATGTATAAGATAAAAAGGTAGGTACCCAAGATGCTCCCCTGAGGAACTCCAGCGGCACACAATTTCTTACTAGATTTAACATTTTTAATTTGCACGTAAAACTGTCTATTCGTTAAATAAGTTTTGATAAGCAGTACTAAGTATTGTGGATATCCATATTTGATTAATTTAAATACAATGCCTTCACGCTAAGTGATATCAAAAGCCTTTTCAAGATCGATGAGTACTAGACCGGTATGTTTATTTTGGTTAAAATTGTCAGTGATTGTATCGCATAAAGCGGCAAGTTGCATTGTCGTACCTAAATTAGGCCTAAATCGAAATTGGAATTCCCTAAAAATAACATTTGTGTCACTGTACTTGTTTAGTCTAATTAAGATTATTTTTTCAAAGATTTTGCTGATATTACTTAATAGACTAATAGGCCTGATATTTTGCACAAAGGAAGCATCCTTTCCATGCTTCGCAAGAGGTATCGTTATTGAGGTTCTCCAGGATAAAGGGTAATAAGATAAGCGTAGGCAGGAATTAAAAAGGCTAACTAACCCGAGGATAGCTTTTTTTGGGAGATTCTTAATCATGCGGATGTGCACCAAGTCATTTCCGACAGAGTTTGTGTTTCGCAATGTACGAATGCATCTCTTAACTTCTTTAGGCGTAGTAAAAATATGTGGATTTGATGTAGGGGGACGTTAGGCATAGATATCTGTTTATAGCTTGTCTGACGCTGCGAACATGATAGTGTGTAGATGAGCAGTCATTTTGCTTATGTATATTGTGAAAATGGGTAGCAAGTACTTCGGTTTTGTCTTTAATGGAATATTCAATCTTATTAATACTGTTTGGGATTGTGATTGGCGGCAGCTCAGTCTGATTTCTACAGAAACGTTTGTTTACTTTCCACAGAGTGTTGTCTTTATATGGGACAAATTCTGCAAAAATACGTTCCACTTTTCATTTCTCTCATGAAGTAGCCGGGCTTTTACTAGCTTATTTAATTTGTTATATAATTTTTTGTATGCAATGGAAGAAGGCAACTGATTTTTTTGGCTCATCCTACGGCAGCATCTTGATAATGACGGTGGTTCGCCGAAACTAGTCGATGTTTTTTCATGTTCTTTAATATTTCCAATATGTTTTGTGTATTTCTTATATAACAATTTTATTATTATTTATATTCGGCATGATACTGCGAGTTGATTACTAAATATAAAAAAACTGAACTATTTTAATTGCCCAACTTATGTTATATGCGCAGCTCAGGAGTTATTAATGCGAATACACGTTCTCAGCCGTGGTTTCATGTCTCTTCATGGAACACTCCGCGATCGTTTTCTTAATCAGACTGCGTTTTAATCACTCTCTTCTACCCTCTCCACGTTTTCGTTTTTCCCTGTCCTCATCTCCTAATTGTTCCATTCATAGCTCCATCTCTACTCCCATATGCGATGCAAACCGCATCTTCTTTGAATGCCCCACCCGTGATTCTGAACGCTCTACTTTGTACTCCAAAATCTTAGCACTGGGTTTTCATGCTCCTTATAATTCTCCCTTTGTCCTTTCCTTCCCATCTTCAGCTATAATTAATGTACTTCAATCTTTCCTAAGCTCTATTTCTAATCGTCTCTCTATTTAACTCGTTCCTTAATTTCTGTAGTTGTTGGGTCAAAAAGCCGCTGGCGCCCCCAAAAGATAATATATAAAATAAAAATAAAAAAGCGCTTTATTCGAATGTGGGTTAAGAAAAATATTAATAACAACGTAACTTTGAGTACTTCCACGACCGGCTTAACTATTATCAATCGTATAATTCTTAATTATAAAACAAAAAAGCACATTATACGTTTGGAAATTTTTTTCAAACGCGACTTTTTCCGTTTGACAATTAAATACGATACACTGTTGTTAACACAGTAGTATTATCGGGTTTGATTTTTATCGACGAAATTGATTAAATTAAAATTTAACTTAAAATTTAACTTAAAATTTAAGTTAAAATTTAAGTTAAAATTTAACTTAAAATTTAACTTAAAATTTAACTTAAAATTTAAGTTAAAATTTAAGTTAAAATTTAACTTAAAATTTAACTTAAAATTTAAGTTAAAATTTAACTTAAAATTTAACTTAAAATTTAAGTTAAAATTTAACTTAAAATTTAACTTAAAATTTAAGTTAAAATTTAACTTAAAATTTAACTTAAAATTTAAGTTAAAATTTAAGTTAAAATTTAAGTTAAAATTAAAATTAAAATTTAAGTTAAATTTAAACTTATCATTGAAATTAAAATGACAACGACGCACTTAAAAAGAAGCAAAAAGAAGGCAATTAAAACGGTTAAAGTGATAGATAGCTGGTTACTATTTTACCGTTATAGTTGCTTAAATTTTGCATTATATGAGGAATGTTCCTGGCAACTTGTTCTTCGTTCTCCCTTGCGACAAATTTCCGTTACAACTTGAGACAATTTGCAGTCTTCCCGCAGTCTTATGAAGATAATTCGGACGTCTTTAAAATATCGGTCGCAGCTATTAGTCTACTAAGACGTTATGAAGCAAATTTAGCATTTGAAACGCGCTAATGACGGTGCCAACAAACTTAGACAATAAAAACAATAACAATATTACTGCTAAATCTAAAATAAACGTGATATCATACACCAGATGTAAAGAGATTAAGCCGAACTAGTGTGGGCACGCGAATGAAAACAGATGGATTGGATGGGCGAAAAACCAGAGTACATACTGATAGGCGGATAAAAAAGGAAGACCCAGAACCAAAATTGAAAAACTTTCGGGAAAACATGTAGCAAAGGATAAAAAAATCTTAAACGTGTACTGAATATATCGCTATGAAAGAACAATGTTTGAATTTCCTCGAAAGTGAACTTAATTCCCGAAAATCAAATAGTGTTAAACATTTAAAAAATATAGCCATATATTATGTATCTGTTGTTCTATATTTCTATTTTAAATTCACCTGCACTAAACTTCAATTATTTATTTAATAAAATTCATGAACTACATAAAACACGATTAACAGATTATAAATATATGTCAACTTGATTATGGTTCTAGGTAACCTTAATCAAGTCGGCATATTTATAATCTGTTAATCGTGTTTTATGTAGTTCATGAATTTTATTAAATAAATGGTGTTGAAATTTATATTTATATCTATATTTATTTATATATATAGATATATATATATATATACGGCTATATATGACATGTCTATATGATAGTGACCAGGAATATAGGTATTTTGTAATTGTAACCTGACCAACGGAATAAACACACATAAATACGCCAGCGACTGCCTTCGCACGAATTGCTTCACAGCTTTATTCATAATTCCCGGCAGAGGAATTTTATTTTTTTCACTTTTTTCCACTCTACTTATTTTACATAGGGTGTTCTGAAGTCAAAAATCAGTATTCCTTTTAAGTAATCCCACTGCACCGTATTTTATAACACAAATGAGCCTTTTTACCAAGATTTTATTTTAAAATTGCAGACAGATGTCATCATACTGCTGCACAAACATTCGCGTACTTTACACACGAAAAGCGAAATCAGTTTTTTCTGTATATTATTAATTCCAGTTTCCATTTGAATTAATTATATTACGATTAACTTATATGTTGTAGAATTCTGGTCATCGAGTTGGAAAATTATTAAGCGAGAAATTCTTTTACACAATTTTTACATGGAATTTTCAAAGTACCGATGAAGATAGAGCTTAAAGTAAAACTTTTTATAATTTCTCTTTTATGTGCAGGCGAAAAATTCGATGATATCGGGCATGTATGAATTACCAGCTTGCTAAAAAAAGCTACAGGACGAAATATAAATTATCAACTTGCCATAAAGAAATCTTACTACTAAACTGCACCTATAGCAGGTATAAATTTTCAGCTTCCTAAACGTTAAACATTTTGCCATTTTCGGTAAGCCGGATAAAAGACCGAGCTTTTGTAAAACAATTCGGTGAAATGATATACAGACGCTAGTCCTGCGTTTAATTTTCGAGCTCTTAAGTCATTTTCCAATATCATAATCCGGTAAAGGCTTATCGGGATTTTCCGCCTTTAATCTAACATCGTGAATAAAAATTCACCAAAAAAAAAAAAAAAAAACAACAAAAAAAAACGTTCATTTCATCATTTTTTTTTTTTTTTTTTTGAAACAAAATTCCAAAAATCTATAGCACCCGTAAGGCCGATTAAAGTTCTTCTTCGGACAGAAGATCCTGTAAAAGTTTCGCACAATCTCCGAGACAGTGGACAAAAAGGTTATCGCCGCTCTCCTGTTTTGAAATTACGTTTTTACTTTTAACTTTTTGCTAATGAAGGCGAACGAAAACAAACGCAGGGTCCTTTGTTCGTTGCAATATCCCTGCATGTTTGATATCCTTGTCATCCCATTTCGAAATAGAGTCACGCCTACAGTAGTAACTCAACCGAATTCTCCGTTTTCTCCCCAAGGAGCCTACTAACGGAAAATAGTCCAACTTTTCCAGCAAAAAGCTGACGAAGGCTTTTTTACCCCCTAGTCGGAAAAATTTAAACCCGGGTAAACTGTGATAAGTGGGGAAAATTACTATTATTGTAATTTTTTAATTTGTTATTCTTTGATTTCGGTGCGGCGATTAACTGCTCGATTTCAGATGAAATACTGTTGTTTTACGCGCCGTTAAGCTAACCGCCACGAGATATTTTTCCGTATATGAAAACAAATTTACGACTTTCGACTGTCGAACTGCACTTTTTTTCCCCTCTTTTTCTTTTTTCATTGACCAATATCATTTTGAAAAGATATTCTCGGCGCTCCGTTTTATCAATTTCTGTAAAACAAATACACGCTTCCGCGGTATAATGAACAATTTGAAAAATATCACTGGTCCATCGGTGGTTCTCTTACATATGTCTCTAAACCCGATTAAATTCAGAATTAGTTCCAGGCATAGGAATTACTCGAGCTTTTTATTAGGGGAAATAAACGATCGATCAAGTTTACAGATATCTTTAATGCAACGATTATTACATGAAAAAAAAAATACATTTAAAACAAAAAAAAAAAAAAGAGGTATACATGTGCAGTGGACACCGCTTAAATAAATCACGGATTACAATCAAGACCGGATCTACGGGCGGGGGGGCTACGCAGGACTGTAACCCTAGGCCACAGCCTCCAGAGGGCTTCACGCTCTTGAACAGAAAAAATTAAATTTTTCGCGCGCAAAATTACCCCCCCCCCCCCGGGAATACTCAATACTGTAAAAATGCAAGATTATAAATTTACGTTTTTTATCTTAAAAATAAATTAGTTAATTTTTATAAAATATAAAAAAAGAATGTTTTATTAATGAAATTACCTACTTTTTCTCTATAAAACTCTTTTTTTTTTCCCACGATAAACTAAATGCTACATAAAATGAATATTTATAGAAATTTTCTACACGATAAATCTAATATTTATTGTGTTTAAGAAAAAATAAATAGGTCTCCTTTAACGAACGTATAGAATAATAAATAAACATTCAACAAATCGATTAATAACAATTCTCTATCCTAATATTAATACCCATGCAATCGTTGTAAATTTTCCTACGTAAAAACATTATACAATCTGAAATATTCTTAATTTAACAATATTCTATTTTTTATTTTTATTGAAAATTAACACATTTCAATTTTGAACTGTACAACAATTATTTAAAATAAAAGCGAGTTTTTATCGATTGTTGATTTTATAAATGTATTCTTGTATTTCGAAAAATTTGATAAATCATACTGCGTTTCATTCCTCTATTTTTTTTTTTTTGATCGTATAAACAATTATGGAGTTTTAAACGTGTATGTTTAATTTATATAAAGAAAAGAACATGATATCAAAAACATGAATGTATCAAAATTAGCTTGAAACCCGCTGTAGCGACAATACCGGCGTAATGTCGCCGGCGAAAACGATAATTTTATTGTTACTGACGATATTTAATTTGTATATATGTATAAATATTTTTTTGTACAAAAGGAAAATATAATGTTATGAATAAAAAATCGCAAACATTAACATATACTCACACATACGAGTATGTATATACATAACAGTGCAATTTCTTAGGGTAAGAAAGTTGATCTTTTCAAGAGAGCGTAATTTTAATTTTATTACTCATTCATACGTACGCAGTAGACTGTTCTCATTAAACGCGATTACGTCTATTCAAAAATACAACTCTCCTCACCAACGCCCGATAGCCAAAGCAATTATTCGCGCTCTTTATAATAGTACAAATGTATTCGTATCTCGTTCGAATGGATCTCATCACACGTTGGAATCCAAGAAAATTCATTCGCGGATACTGCGGCCAAAGAAGGCTCATTGTTCTTTCCGTACCGAATATTAAAATACCGCTAATAGATCTTAAAGCCCGTGAAGTACAAAAATTACTGCAATTATGGCAAAAACAGTAGTGGACCAACATCCCAAACATGAACAAGCAGCGTTCAATTCGAGATACTATTCAACCATGATAGCCTAGTGGTCAAGTTGCTTAGCTACTAAATCAGAGGACACGGTTTCGAGACTTGTCTCGTTCCAGATCCGAATCGCTCTTAGGTTTACCCGGCCTGAAATAATTGGGTACCAGAGAAACCTGGGAAAGTAAAGGCAGTTGAGAAAAAAGAACTGGCCCAGTATTCTCATCAAATCCATTAGGCTTAGTACCATTATGAAAAGCTTAACTTCACAATCCATGATACCTTATCAAGGGTATGGGACTTACTTACTACACATATAAAGTAAATTAAACTGAGTTCCATACCCTCGGTAGGGTATTGGGGATTGTGAAGTTAAACTTTTCATAATGGTACTAAGCTTAATAAATTTGAAGGGAATGCTGGAGCTAATTCCTTTCTCTCGGGCGCCTTTACTTCCCCGGATTTCTCTGGTACCTAGTTATTTCAGGCCGGGTAAACCTGAGAGCGATTCGAATCTGGAATGAGACAAGTTTCCAACCAGTGACCTCTGTGATTTAGTAGCCACGCATACTACACATATACACATACATATAAATATATACAAAAATGTATACATATGTATGCAATTGCAATTGAACAATTGTACTCGCACAAATTAAACTTTAAAATCCCGAAAAACACTATTTTATTAATTACACAAATTTGCCAACACTAGTTTCGGTTTCGAAAAAACCATAATCACGGCATTACTATTATTATTATTATTTTTTTTTTTCTCTTTAACCGGGAACAAACAATTAAGAGAGAAAAAAGTTAGTTATATCTTAATACGATATCAAATATTGCGAATAAGAAATAATTGATACGATGAATAGGCAAGGGAAGAACAGGATAAGAAATTAGCAGTGGAGGTGACTCATCAAAGTGAAGGTCAGAACAGAGCGCTCAAGACAAACAAATAGACACTCAAATGCGAACAACTGCATCATTTAAACGGAAAATGGCATTAAACGAAATACTTTTAATGCCGGAACTATGACTTTTTAAAACCAAAACTCAAACAATAAAACTATGTAGAGTTTTTTTCAAATTTTAATCGTATTTGAATCGGGACCTGATTAGTTTTCAGTAAAATGAATCAACATTAAAAATTACGCTCACAACTATGGAAAGTAATTTATGAAAGAAAAATTGTTATATATATATATATATATATATATATATATATATATATATATATATGTATGTATATGTATATATATATATATATGTATATATATGATACAATCGTTTCAATTATGTTTACAAAAATCCGATATTTATAAAAAATTCGCAAAACACGCACATATACAGGACAAATAAAAAAATTCATTCATTGTAGGATGTGAAATTTTCGCTTTAGTATATGGTCATATAAAAAAATTTACTTTTGGAAAATATCGTATATATATATATATTGGGTATATATAATGTTTTTTGAAAATATATGTACATATTTATCATCATTTACAAACTGTCCCGTCAAGCTAAATGCTTGTCGACGAGTTTCTTTATGTCTAATAATTTCTATACTAAACTACTTATATTATACATATATACTTATCGCCGCGCAAATATTTTGTTACAACTTATCCGATTTTATACTTTTTTCTAACTTATCTGTTCGCTTTTAATATATTATGATTATTGCTTTGTTTAACCAGTTCGTGATGGTGCATTTGCGCGCGGGTGATGTTTAATTCGGAAAGACCCAATAAGCTACTTTTAGAATGTATATCAACCCTATACCAAAAACGGTCTGTGCATATCGACCATTTAGATTTCCGCGATTATTAATTTAATGACGAATTTAACTGTTTTTCTCGGCAATCAAATTCAGTAAGCATTCGGTATCAACTTTAGCTACATATCGGCATTACTATTTAGTGGTGAAAGGCCGGTTTCTGAGTTTTAATGTAGCTAATAATTGGCATCTTCGGAACTCTTGCTACTACCTTGCTAATTACTCGGTTCTAAACCTATATCATTAACCTACTGCTATCTAGTCGCACTGCAGTGCCTGTTGCACTTAGGATGTGATATAGTTAGTGTTAATTTTATTTTCTATCCTTTTTGGCACTCGTGGGCTATGTCAAATCATTGCGGCCATGTGTGTTCGAATTGTATTGTAAACGTTTAATTATCAACGTTAATTACATATCCTTCTTTTCAACATACGTGGGCCATGGTACGTGATTGCGGCCATGTTTTCTCGAACTTTATTGCTAACGACACTCTTTGCTCTTATTCCATGACGTTTTAGGATTCAATCTACTTATTTAATCTAGCTTGTTTGTAGAAGTTGTTGTTGGCTAGATGGTTTCTCGTCGGCTCAAAAAAAAAAAACAAAAAAAACAAAAAACTTTAGCTACAGAATTTACAGAATTATGTAGTAATTGTCCTGATGATGATATAGCACCTTTGCCGGGTATTTGGTTGTTAGTAACGTTTCTGAGAATTCTTACCCATTGATTATTTCTTCACACGATAATAAGTAAAATTTTGTAAGTTGTTTAAGTCGCACAAGTATCCGATTTTATTTAAAATACCTTTATTACAAAAAAATACTTTATCATTTACGAGGAAGACATATTTAAATTTCTACATTTTCTTTTGGTTATCTTTAATATCTAATTTTAATCAATTCTATTCGTAATTTAATTTCCATCTCTGTCAACAAGCTCTAGTGCAGTTAACTTGGCTACTTAACTAGAGAAGTGCCATAGGTTCGAGACATATGTGTATATCTAATATCTGAAATGGAATGCAAAGTATTGCAGAAAGAAATTACCCGTGCGAAAGGTGATCAAGAACCGGCACCCAATATTCTCTTCAGACCCCATTAAGAGTACAGACCTCATTAAGAATATATCACGAAAACAGTTTAATTCCATAATTTCCGTTTCTTTACTCCGTTATTTTCGCCGTTGCCAGAAGTTTAAGATAGCACTCAAGTGATCGAGCAATCGCAGTGAACCATCGATAGAACATGTACAATTTTCCAACAAATCAACGATTTTAAAATATTTTTTTCATAATTTTTAACATATAAAATATTTTTATTCCGTTTACCAACTGGCGCGAAAAGAAAATATGATCTATTCCATCTTTTAGCTGTATAACGGGCTTGATTTGTTGCGCAATTAAGCGAGTAATTAACCGGATAGAGAACAGAATTTTCGCCGAATGGCAAGAAAAAATAACTATTTCGTAACGTGAAAAAAGGTTAAAATCTTTCTACAAACGTACTGAAAAATAGATGTTCTCGATTTCGCCTTTTGTTTGTCTTTTTTTTTCTTTCTTTTATTTTGGGGTTCGAGGTTGAATGGAGGCAAAATAAAAGGTTTCTAAGACGATACTTGGAGCGGAAATATTAGAAGGCTAGGAAAGGTCTTCTTTTCCTGTAATGGTAAGTCCATTGATACTTCATAGCGTACAATATGCTACTGCAATTAACGACACGGAAACAAAAGCAGACAGTTTAAGAGGCGAAATGGTATTTTGATTAATTACTTATAGCAACGTTTTAGTTTATTAATGTAGTGTGAGTCTTTGAATTTGAATTTGATGTTCGCTAAGTAGTTTGTTGAATATTCAATTTTATCGCGTTCATTGTATGATCTTTTTTTTTTTTAACTGTCGCTCTGAATGGAATATAATAGCGATAAACATACAGTTATTTAAGAATGATGTGTAGTATTTG
The DNA here is from genome assembly GCA_039619475.1 of Icerya purchasi. NCBI lineage: Eukaryota > Metazoa > Arthropoda > Insecta > Hemiptera > Monophlebidae > Icerya > Icerya purchasi. Next base: position 475,652,754 of record CM077116.1, on the reverse strand, counting down.
GTATTTAAATGTTTACGTATTTAATTTCGTTTTACGTATTCATTACGATTGCATATTTATTTTATTTATACTTTATTTGGATGTATTTATCGACTCTCGTGTTACTAATCTACTGTTAAAACCAATCAATGTGTTTTCGTTCATACTGTTAACTAATTAATTTTATTTTAATGCACGATTACGGTTCTATGCAGCGGAAACTAGTCGACATATTTTGTAATTTATTAGTTTCGTTTTGTGCAGTGTGTGGTTTTTATTAAATAAATGGATAAGTAAAATTCCACACCATTGACGCTAATTGTGCAATTAAGCTTTTCATAATATACTATGTCCAACGGCACTAATGAGAGTAGGAGGGTCAGTTTCTTTCTACTTGGAATCTGCCTTTACTTTCACCATGCAGCAAAAACGATAGGAGGCCGGTGCTTTTATAGTAAACAAAGATCAAATTACAGTGGAAATCGGTTATAACGACTCTAAATGGGGCGAATAATCTGGTCGTTATAACCGGTTGTTGTATCCCATATCAAAAAGTGTTCCTCAAGTTATTTCTTCTCCTCCTTCTCACTCCCCTAACTTATTATTCTCTCAATTCGTTCTCTCATATCCAATCTACTCTCATTCCGCTCTATTACTATTGAACTTTTGCGAGTTCCTAGCCATTCTGGAATCGAGGGCAACGAGTTAGCGGATTTTTGAGCCCGTTCAGCCGCTCGCGATGGTTCTTTACTGTGTAATTTTCCTGCCTCGGACATTCTCCTTCTTTCCTCAGCCAATCATTCCCGACTATGGTCGGACATTTATCAAGGGCGTCGCCAGCCGATGGGTCAGAGTGGGGGGGAGTTGTCAGTCGCCATGCAAGGGGGGGCAAGATGATAGAAAAAGAATATGAGTTATAGAAAAAATAAAATTTATAATATTCTATTAAACAAGAATAAAATCTTAATTAAAATTCATGATTACACGCCTATGAATACTCATTATGGTCAGTTGTTTAAAAAGTTTCAAGGCTCCAGGGGGGGCAGCTGCCCCCTGTCCCCCGCTGGCGACGCCCATGACATTTATCCTTCTTTATTTTCTAATCCCGCTTCTCATTATTTTCAAATACAGCCGGTTCCCTGTTCTCAGCCATAGTTTCAATCCTCTTCTTATCAACGCTCCGCGATCGTTTCCTTAATCAGGCTGTGTTTTAATCACTCCTTAGCACGCTTAGCGTTGCACTCTTCACATTTTGTTAAAAAGATTCCTGGTCACAACATACTTCCCCTCTCCAAAAGAATGTATGTCAGACTTTTTTTTTTCTTTTTTTTTTTTTAAACATAGCCATGAGTATCTCAGTTGAATGAACACCTAATGGATTGGAAACAATAAAAAAAAAATGAAAAAGACAAAAATTAACCAATATAAAAATTAAAATAAAATTATACATTAAATGAAAAATCTTCAACATCCGAATATTTGGAAGCCATGATAAAATTCGCCGCGTGCAGGAATTTTGATAAATTATCGTTGTTTAACGGAAAATAATTTACGTCTTTAAACAAGAATTTCCATTTGGCGCACTCATTAACGATATATGGGTGACAGTTTCAGGAGCATCTCCGCAGGAACACAAATCGGTGTCTGCTAGATGGAAACGGTGCAGATAACTTTGAAATCTACCATGTCCAGTGAGAAATTGCGTCACATACGTATTAATATTATTAATTTTGATTGGATTGGTTTTAACCTCGGGGACGAAACTAAATGTTAATCTTCCAGTTGAGCTATTGTTCCAGCTATTTTGCATTTCAATAAATCTATTGTTTAGATCCAACTCCAAATTGAGATTATTTAACCCTTTAAAATACAAAATTTTATGCTGCAATACGGAATGCAGTGGCAATTGTCCTGCTATTATTCGCAACGCATCACCGGAAGTAGTTCTATGCGCGCGGAGAATAAACAAAAGAAATTTCCTTTGGGATTTAACTAGTACTTCCTGAATATTGGAATTTGTATATTTCAGACTTATCGTTGATGGAGTTCCCGTCGGCAGTAACCAGATATTTCTATGCAGATGATCTAGCATTCGCGGTTACTTCTAACCATCGTCCCTCCATTTGTAAATACTTCAAGATTACAATCAACAATATTTTAACCTATATGGAAAAACATCTTCTACAGTTGGACGAAAACAAGACTAATTATTATTAATCATGCACAGGAAACGAAAAAGGGACTACTACAATTCGCTACATCTCTCTATACCGAACTTTAAAATGAATATCGTCGAATCACTGAAATATCTTGGTATTACATTAGACTGTCGCTACAGTTTTAATCAACATTTCAAAAATTTGTCCAGTAAAGCTACAACGGTTCTAAATAAATGCACTCCGTGTCTGGACGCACGTATGGGATGAGCACTAAACACCGTTTAATAATTTATAATATGCTAGTTGTTCCATTATTCACGTACTGCGTATTTATGTTTGAAGAGGCTTTAAAGCGTAAAAGTATTCAGCATGTCAGACTTTGGTCGGATGTGTATCCTTGTTCCTTTTCCAATCCTAACTCATTTTACCTTTTTATTAAGCCTAGACCTCCTTCTTGTTCTTGGTTCTATCATTTTCCTACTCTTAAACGTTTTTTCATCATTGCCATCTGCCGTCTGCGGTTCAATCATACTTTGCTCCCATCCTCTCGGCATCGTTTTGCTCTTTTCCCATCCCCTTATTGTCCTTTGCACTCTGGCGACTGTTCCTTCGTTTGTGATCCTGACCACGTGCTGTTTGAATGTTCCAGTCTTTCCTCCGAACGTAATATCCTGTACGTTTAATTATTAAAGCTGAATTTTCCTACTCCATATAATGCTTCCTATATCTTAGCTTTGCCGTCATCCAATGTGGTTCCTATTCTTGTCTCTTTTCTGTCATCGATCTCTGACCGGATTAAAATTTAATCTTTAATCTACTCCAATTGTCCTGGGTAGCTGCCCTTAGTCGGCCAAGCCCAAAAAAAAAAAAAAAATAATCACTCTCTTCTACCCTACATCTTCTTTGAATGCCCCGCCCTTGATTCATAATGCTCTGTTTTGTACTCCAAAATCTTAGCACTCGGTCTTCCTGCTCCTTATAATTCTTCCTTTATCCTTTCCTTCCCATCTCCAACTATAATTCCTGTACTTCAATCTTTCCTAAGCTCTATTTCTAATCGTCTCTCTGTTTAACCTTTTCTATAACTTCTGTAGTTGTTGGGTCAAATCCGCTAGCGCGCCCAAAAGAAAATATATAAAATAATATTATTATTATTCTATATACTAAAAAAAAAAAAAAGTAGTTTCTTCCTCGTTTAATTTACAATAAGCATTTTCAATACAAGCAGAACAAAGAATAAAAATACATCTCTATTCTGTACAAATTTAATTTTTTTAATTTTTTTTTTGAAGTTTCTTTTTTACTAAATGTATCTGCAAAAAAGGTTGCAAGGTGATGTGAGGCCGCTATAAGCGATAATTTTTTAGCAAAATTTCGGTCGCGATGACCGAATAATTTTCATTATAATAATTTTATTTTAATTTATATCAGTTTAGATAATATTCGTCTATGTAATACGTCGCTATAACCAATTTTCACTGTATTCCTCTCTTTTATTCAATATAATTGAAACTAAAACGTTTTAAATGTACAAGATGAATTAGTTAAATACGGTTACCGCTTGTGTTAAAAGCAAATAAACAATACGGATTGAAACAATTTCAATCTCCGTTTACATAAAAAAATTCGACAAAATCACATATGAACGACCGAAATGAATGACGAATGTGACAAGTAACAATGTAACACTTGGTTGTATTTTACGACGTTGTTCTGTCGATACATTTGTCAAATTTCACTGTTGCAGTGACAAGGTGAAAATGAAATTAAATCAAGAACTGGAGAGGCTGCTCTCGCATATACATTTAACCTGATACATTCTCAACCCTTAGTGGCCATGTTTTATGATTGTTCTCCGCTGTTAATACATTTTGAGTATGATATCTGCTAAGGAAAACGAGCAGGCTTTCAATTTCGAATTTCGAAAAATCTGCTAGTTTTCTTACACCGTTTAAACGAAATACCTTGCTGCAGCAAGATAATTAAATATACCTTGATTGCGGCTAGGGTTGCGCTAAACCATACGGGGGGGAATAGGGGTTTATTTTTAATTTTTTTACTTTGTAATTTTAATTAAATATAGAGTTCAGTGAGAAATATTTAAACTTGCTTGCAAAGAAAGAATTCGAATCGGATTACTAAAAAAAATAAAAAAGAAGTAAAGTCTAATATTAAACAATACTATCTTCCTTACTATTCAAGTTCTAAACTACCATTTTAGCTAGAATTTTATAATTTCCTTTTATTTTTCACCTCTAAATGTAAGACATTTAAATTAAATTGTAATCACTATGTATTTTAAAGCATTTTTAAATTTCTAAAGAGGTCATTATTAGCTTTTACTGCCCCTACCGTAGAAGATATTACGTAATTATATAATCCCCCTGCCTCGAAATGTCCCTCTGGATTCGCCCAGGACTAAACAAGGGGGTTCCATTCTTAAAAAGGTTGGACTGTTCGCTTGCTTCATTTAACGGAACCAGACTGTTACCCAGTTCGAAACAACACGCTTCTGCGAACGTTCCTTTCTTTTTTGTATTTATACTTTTTTATTTATTTTCAATAATTGTATAAACAACAGCCTTTCGGCCAATTACAGTTTGTACTTATAGAGCTCTAAACAACGGCATATAAATTATTAATCTAGCTGAAACAAACTCACATAAACCCACACTGGCAGATTAGAACAATATAACCGAACAAACTTATAGTATTATAATATGCCGGCATGCATCCCTCAAAACTTACAATTGCATCTACATTCAAACTCAGCCATGCATACTTACTCAAACCCATGTACACATACTAGCAGTCTAGTCCCTCAAGAACTTCAGCTGGCAAGTAGTTATAAAATTTGAAAAGACAAGAGTATTAAATGTACTCTAAACAAACGGTACAGTCTCAACAATATATAAGCTCAGTGGATATGCGAACGGAGAAGTAGAGTTGTAGTTCAGTTTATAGTGCCCAGCAGTTGACTAAGATCTTTAAAATTATGGCAACCTAGGATGTCACGCTGCACTTATCTGAAATATTATGGTAATCACTCAGTAATGCTCCGATTGAAGAACATGAAAAGTGCTGTGTCTTAGCTTTCCAATAAAAATGGAGAAATTTTCTCTCCATGAAATGTGTTTTATACAAGAACCAGACCTCAGCAACACGTCTGCCACTCGCAAGAGTTTTAATAAATCTGTGTAAACTGCATTACTCGGAAAATGACACGTTTAAAAAATAAATACTTTAAAAACTGCATCTGGACTGATTCTATTTTTTTGATCATTATTTTAGAAGAGGGATTCCAAATAATAGCTGAAACTCGCAATATTTGAGCGGACTAAACTGGTATATAATGTGACTAATGTGTATCTTCAACAAGATAGTTTTTACAGTTTCTGAATAAAAAACCCAACTAATCGAATGTAATAAATAAGCATTACGAGTGAGTTTGAAATCAAAAATTACACCTAAATCCCGGATTTCATTTTTAGTTTCCAGGTAAACACGCTCCTTATACTATAAGTTGATGTAATTGTCTTAAATGTCCGCATGAAAGTAATATGAAAATACTTTGATGTATTTACCGCCGAGAGTCTTATACTGCAACTTTCAAAATTTTCGATATCTGTGCGTACATATTAATATCATTCTTACATCGGAGGTTAACGTTTTCATCATGAAGTATGTACGATTTTCTGTTATGTCTCAGAATTCAAACCGTAAACCGATTATTGTTTTTTTTTTTTTTTTTTGAAAAATTATGTAATTTATTATTCTGTAAGTATTATAGAAGGAAGTGCGGCTCGGTTTAATAAAGTTGCTCGGCCAACATATTAGATGTATTATGAGTTTTTAGGGGATTGTCTCGTTTCAGGTCCAAGTAGTTCCCCGGTAAAAATCTAATCTAAAATTGAATATTGGTTTTAATCTCTACGAAAATTAAAGCAGATCCCGAGTAGAAAGAAACACTGGTCGGAATGTTTTCTTCAGATTCATTAAGATTAATAAATTACGAAAAACTTAATTTCGCAATTTCCGAAACCCTGCCAAAAGGATAAGACATGACTTTACTTTTGATTTAAAATATTACAGAAGAACTATCTAGCGGTCCAGGGCGTGCCCTATTAGTGAGATGCAAAGGATCATTGATACAATCTGCAGCATCTGTACGAAAAAAAAAAAAAAGTAGCATATCTTTGGTTTAATAAGCTAGAATTAAAGCCAGCCGACACAACGTAATAGTACGTTAAGCAATGGCATTTCGTTCAAGTAAGAACAGATATCTCTATTTTTTATTTAAATTAAGCATATAGAAAAATTCCTCCTGCACTGGATTCTTGCCTATAGTTGACTAGTCCAAAAGTAAATAAAAATAACGTACAACATCGAGCAGATTTTATATTTCGTACATAAACGGTCGTTGACTGGTATTGAATATTTATTTCTTACCGAGATATCGGCGATTGAATATAAAATCTGATAATCCCGATGTTCGACATAAGATGTGCATGTCTACGTGTGAAGTTGTCTATTCTGAATTCGGCGTACTACACACGTGTAAAAACAATTGCTCATTCAGTTAACGAAGAAAACGAAAGAGGAATTCGTTTACCCCGATAAAAGGATGTTCTGGCAATGTCTGCTATTCGAGTAACAACATATTTCACTTGTACATCTTGATGTAATGTTTGGTTGGATACACATACCACATGATGCTCCTGATCATTGGATCGTAGCAGCTCCTTATTTTGATAAATTCACACTACTTTTGGAAACGCATCCCCATAATTCAGCTGCGTACAATGGTTTTTAGCAATATTTTATTTGCAACATGTAATTGAGAACGCGGTCCGAGAAACCAATGAAGTTGTCTTGTTTTTAGATGAAGTTCCGCGTATTTTTAACTTGATGTGATGAAACCGCGCAAGCGTTTCATCTAGATGTACTACAAGATATTTTACGGATGAATATGTATTTGCCTGCTATTTACACACGTGATATTTGTTACGTACGATTTTTCTCTTTGTAAAAATAATGCGATTACTTTTATTTTCATTCCATACTATTTTCCATTTATTCAGCCAATCAGTGATTTTATTTAGCGCATCTCGTAAATTTTCTGTGAACTTTTCTCGGTTCTCGTGCGTTGCCATGATTACAATGTCGTCAGCGAAAGTTACTAGCGGTGCAATTTCCGGTATATCATAACTAAACAATAACTACAAGAGAGGACCCCAAGTATACTTTCCCGAGGTACACACCTGCCTCAATTTTACATATGGATGATTCTGTTCCATTTACTATAACTCGGAACAATATCTGTTTTCTAAGTAAAATTTCAAAAATATGTATTTTAATTCGTAAAAAATGGGATTTTAATTTTAACAACATTTATTTTTTCATACATTTCCGCGATTCGCATGCTAATCATCTGTAACATATAATTGTTTGCCATATACTTGAAAATAAACTGTAGAGTACTTCTAAGGGGATAACAACTTTCTATCATTTCCTTCTAAATCCCCTTTAAAATCGTAATAAGGAAGAGCCTAATGCTCGTAAGAGAATAATAAAACAATATCTTGTTTTGAATATTATAATATTGGCAACCGACCCAAGGAAGGAACGACATTTGCTTCTATTGGTTCCCGAAATAAGAGTAGAAATCAATTCCTGGCATCCTGTATTAGAAAACTATTTGAGGGTATGCTCAACAAGCGCCTTGTTTGGTGGCTAGAGCATAATAATATATTCCCTATTAATATGTTCGGCTTTCGGCCTGGTATTGGCCCTTCTGATTGTGTTAGTCTTTTCGTTTCCCACATATACAAATCTTTTATCCAAAAACATTTCACCCTAGCTTCCTTTATTGATGTTTCCTCTGCTTTTGATAATGTTCACTTCCCACTCTAAGAGATAAAATGCCGGCAATTAATATCCCAATTAAATTCTCTTCCCTTATTATCAATCTCATGTCAAATCGTTCTATCCACTTCTCCTCTCCATCTCTTAATGCTCCAAGAAAGGTTTTCCGAGGTCTTCCTCAGGGTTCCTCCCTCAGTCCTACTCTTTTTAACATCTATACTATCAGTATAGCTTCTCTTCCTTTACATTCCTATTCCTTATTCTTTGCGGACGACATTCTCCTGTTTTCCTCGTCTGAGGATGTTTTAGCAGCCTATGAAGCACTCAGTTCGTCGCTCATTGTGCTGGAACATTCTCTCTCCTTAATTAATCTCTCAATTTCTCCCTCTAAGTCTTCTTATACTATTTTTACCCTCCGTCCCTATAACCCTGCTTTGATCAACCTATCCTTAAACAAAGTATCTCTTTACCGTGTTAATTGCTTTTGTTATCTCGGTGTCTTTCTTGATAGTCGTTTGTCCTTCTCTGAACACATCAAATATCTTTCTGCTTCCACTATTAAAAGGTTAAACTTGCTGAAAGCCCTGTCGCCAACTAAATGGGGTGACGATCCCTATATTCTTATTTCCCTTTACAAATCTATTATCCCTTCCAAATTTGATTATTGTTCTTTTATTTATGGTAGTGCGTCCAAGACACGTCTTTCCAAACTAGATGTAATTCAGAATTCTTGCCTTCGTCTCTGTCTTGGCGCTCTTAAATCCTCTCCAACCACTGCTATTCTTGCTGAATCCAATTCGTCACTCCTATCCATTCGTAGATCTTATTTAGGCTATCGTTTCCTTGTTAAACGTCTTCCTCTCGCATCCTCTACCCTTGTTCAGTCTTATCTTTCGATTTATAATAGCTGGCGCTTCACTCCCAACAAAACCCCTATTCCGGCTTTTATTTCACATCGTCTCGGTTCATTTTGGCCGTATATTATCTCGTTCAATAATCTCCCTTATTTTTCCTTCGACTTCGCTGACATCTGCCATCCTCCTAAGGTATTTATCCTCCCCTCATTTGCAAAAAATCTCCCCCAAGCCGTAATTAAACAGGTATTCTACAGCACTATCAATTCCCTATTTCCCTCTCATGTTACCATTTACACGGATGGTTCGAGGGGGCCTGGTGGTGTTGGTGCTTCTTTCATCCTTCCTGATTTTAACCTCTCAGAATCTTTTCGACTTCCTTATTTCTGTTCCATATTCACAGCCGAGTTGTTGGCTATCCTTCGCTCTATTATTTTCATTTCCTCGAATCAATTTTCCTCTAAGTTTTTAATTATTTCTGACTCTTTGAGCGCCCTTCAGGCCATATCCTCTCCCATTCCTGATCATTCGTGTGACTTTGTTATCCTCCGTATACGTTCACTCATTCACAATCTTTCCTATCTCCATTCAGTCAATATTGATCTGCTGTGGTTACCTGGCCACTCGGGCATATTTGGCAATGAAGCGGCTGATTCCTTGGCTCGGGCTGCTGCTGCTTCCTCTCGTCTTTTTTTTAAAAAAATTCCATCCGTTAACCTACTATCAGTTTGTAAAAGCTTTCATATCCGATTTTGGTCGGATACCTATGTTTCTTCTTTTTCCAACAGTTGTTTCTTTTACCTGTCAGTCCAGCCTACTCTTCCTTCATATTCATGGTTTCTTTTGCATCCCTCCCTTCGTCGTTCTGAAGTTGTTTCCATTGTTCGTATGCGCTTTGGCCATTCTTTGCTGCCTTCCTCCAGATTTCGTTTCTCCTTGATTTCTTCTCCACACTGTCCTCTCCATCCGGATGATGCAATTATTTGCGACGCCGATCATGTGTTCTTCCAGTGTTCATCCCTCTCGGTGGAGCGTTCTGCCTTATATTCTTATTTTCTTAAGCTTGGACTTCCTACCCCTTATTGTGCATCCTATATCATGTCCTTTCCTTCCCCACTAATTATTCCTGCTATTTGTTCCTTTTTAGTTAAAATTTCTGATCGAATCAAAATATAACCGACTTCTTTCCTTACCTTTTGTTTCTGGGTAAAGGTCCTTGGTTGACGAGCCCAAAAAATAAAAATAAAAAAAAAAAATATTTATTTCATCTGACTTATAAACCAAGTACAAAAACTAAAATTATAAGCATATAATTGATTGGCATAAATATACCGAATATTACTATGCGTGTAAAATGTTTATGTCGGTACGTACGTAAGTTTTTATTTATTTTTCATTTTACTTTATGATCATAATTAAATATTAAATTAACGGTTAAGTGAAGTTGAGATTTTTAGTTAAGCTGCTGCGGTTTCTTTCTTCGCTGCTAATTTTAAGTTTTTGCCGGGGCGGCCGAGTTTTTAGTTTAAGAAAACAGTTTTAATCCTGATTTTCTCGTATACTTCAATTCCACGTTTCTCAGTCGTTTCGCATTATTCACTCGTGCTTTCCGGTGTTTTGATACCACGCTGCTAGGCATTAATTTTCTTCTTTTCCCCTTATCCTAGCATCCATTCATCTACTGCACTGTAAGAGCTCTTTCCAGAGATTCCATCATCGTATTTTCAACGTTTTCACACAAAACATTACTATGAGTACAATAACTGCTTACTTTTACCAATTCTATATATATGTATATATATCATAGGCGTACCCAGGCCAGTTTGTCGGGAGGGGTCGATCCATTTAGAAAAAAACACTTGACAGAAAAAAGGATTTTACTTCGTAATTATATTTTATTAATAATCTCTTGCACAATAGTTCTAAATGCGTAAGGATTAAGATTACACTTCTGTTCGTTTTCATTTTGAGAATAATTTACATTAATACATAGTTAGTCATCGCGATAGCCTAGTTGCTAGAGCGCTTGACTTCCGTTATGGAGATCACGGGTTCGATCCCGAGCGACGACGAACTTATTACAAGAATAAATAAATAAATAAAATAATCGCTAATAGTCACGTGGAAGGCAATGGGAAACCACCACGTTCAACATCATATGCGCGCTAGGTCAGTACACAGCAGACATAAATAGGACTGCACTTGTATATGCCGATATAAATCAAACGATTACTAATCAGTTCCGAATGTAGTCTTGCGTGTATACACCTGCGTTGCATATAACAATTGCCTAGTACACTAATACTTATGTCTGTACAGCTGAGATGTACGAATGGTAGTCGCCGACGCTCAGTAATTAATTATGGCACTACAAAGAAGAAGAGAATACATAGTTAGTTGTACTGTCAGAATGCCTGGTACCAGTGACAATATAGCAACGTAAAAATCCATTTCGGGAGGGGTTGGAACCCCCAAATCCCCCCCTTCGGTAAGCCTATAATATATATATATATATATATATATACATACATATCAGCGTCGAATCCTGATTTTTTTCCTGGGACTTATCTAACAAGGAGAGGTCACGATCTGCGGGTCACCGATTTTGATGAAACTTTGCACATCGATAGAAGACCATGATGAGTATATAAACTGTGTAAAATATTAGAGTGCAACGTTTTGATTTACGCGAGAAATTAAAATTTTTAAAAGCAGAATTTAACGGATGATATACATAGCCGTTTAGACAGAAATATGCAATAAATTCCAGATTATATTTATATTTATTTTATGCAAATAATTCGGAAGACCGATTATTCCAAAATGAAGTATATTAAACAAAAAAATTATTGAAAAACAATAAAATAATTTAAAAAATTCAATTTTTAATTTCATAAAAATTTAAACATGTCATTTATTACATTTATATACTATAAAAACACAAGTTACGTTGTATATGTTTTGTGGTGTAGTGGTAAAAGTGACGTCTATTTATACATACTTAGAAGTAAGGTGTCGTCCAGGTTCGGATCCCCTCGTGGTGTCCCATAAAATTTTTGATTCTTATATTTTAAATTATTAATTTTTAATTATCCAATTAGTTCAATATTCTTTATACATAACTACATAAATGTAATAACAATTTTTGAACATTTAAATTATTTAACGACTGTTTTTGTGCATGGCTTCCCTTTAAACATTCAGATAAACGTGAAATATTTTTAAATGTAAATGAAATTTGTTTTTCAAATGAAAAATTAAAAGAACTTTGCACTTGTGGTAATAATTCATTTATATGTTGCAGTAAATATTGCAGGAATTGCTGTTTTATTTGTTTTTATGATCTATGTCACCCCAAATTATGTAATTAAAAATTAAGCTTGTAGCATTTTAATTATAACTGACATTCATCAACTCTCTTATTTTATATGTAGATAAGTATATTTGTTTATTTATATTTATATACATATGTATATAATGAATTCGTTGTGTATAAAACATATTTATCTTACGCTTTATTATATTTATGTAGTTATGTATAAAGAATTGAAATAATTAGTTAAAAATTAGTAATTTAAAATATAAGAATCAAAAATTTTACGTGACACCGCGGAGGGGAATTCGAACCCGAATACCTTATTACCAAGTATGTACAAATAGACGTCACTTTTACCGCTACACTACAAAACACATACACTTTAATTTGTGTTTTTATAGTATATAAATGTAATTAATGACATGTTTAAATTTTTATGAAATTAAAAATTGAATTTTTTAAATTACTTTATTGTTTTTTAATAATTTTTTTGTTTAATATACTTCATTTTGAAATAATCGGTCTTCCGAATTATTTGCATAAAATAAATATAAATATAATCTGGAATTTATTGCATATTTCTGTCTAAACGGCTATGTATATATACCATCCGTTAAATTCGGCTTTTAAAAATTTTAATTTCTCGCGTAAATCAAAACTTTGCACTCTAATATTTTACACAGTTTATATACTCATCATGGTCTTCTATCGATGTGCAAAGTTTCATCAAAATCGGTGACCCGCAGATCGTGACCTCTCCTTGTAAGACAGAAAAACGTTGATCAGTCGCATGCGCTACTACACCAACAAAAACAAATTAGGAAGTTACTTTTATCTTTTTTTTAATTGTACAAAAACAAAAATTAGAGAGAAAATTAATACCTAAATTTAAATACAGAAAATTAACACCCTATAAAATAATTAAATTGTTTTATGTAAAATTCACTAAAATAAAAGACCTGACCAGAAATCTAATGCTTCAAAATTTGAATCTCACTATAGTAGTTACAAATATAATTTTAAATCATCTTACACATTGTTATAATTAACAAAGACGACCCTATGACCAGAAGTAATATGGAGGGAGGATAATTAGTAGTTAAATAGCAATTCGGTCAGAAATGGATAATAACGTATAGAAGAACTAAGTAAAGGAATAGCGGACAAAGAAAGGAATGATATACAAAGCACTCTGTAAGGAGCAGAACGCCAAGTGCTATGAGTGAAAAATAGAGCGTTCACACTGAAAAAGAGTATGATTGAAATCACAGAAAGCTGCGTCAGTTATAATAAATTGAAGATAGTGAAATAGAATCGGAAAAGAAACAGGAAAATAAGTCACCGAAAATTCGACGGCAATTATATTAAGCCGAACTTTAGTTCAACAGAAATAAATGCGGAGACTAGACTTCAATGCGTACTATGCGCACAGCTGTTCTTTGCCGATGATTCTTTAAAGCTGGTAAAGTTGGAACGTCATTTAAAGACCGTACATCCGAATTATTGTGACCGTTCGCAAGAATTCTTCGAAGGTAAACTGATAAATCTTTTAAAAAAAATTAAACTTGGACCCAGTGAAATAAGTTACGCAACATATGAAAAAAGCATTAGCTGCATCGTTTGAAATTTCAAAGTTGGTTTGCCAAATCCAAAAAAGCTCACACAATCAACGGATCGCTACTAAATCTTGCATGCTTAAAGCTGCAGAAGAGCTTTTAGGGCAGGAAGCTCAAAAAAGGCAAAATTCATGAAATATCACTTTACATAGTGAAGTTGCTTATTCAAAAAATGCTAAATGATATCGAAGAACAAGTTATATTGATAAGACAAAATATAGCACTTATTTTGCGCTACAATGTGATGAATGCACACCGACTTTTCGGAATGTTGTCAATTACTCGTATTTATTCGATTTTTGAATGACGATAAAACGTTTAAAGAGGAGTTACTATTTTCTCAAAAAACTGCAAACAACGTCGCAAGGTGCTTATAGATGTGATAAGTCAATATTTTGAGAAACATCGACTACTTATGTGTAGCAAAATCTTGGCAAGGCTTTGTACAGACGATGCTCCTGCTACGCTTGATTCCGGCTCTGGTTTTGCAGCGTTGATAAAAACAAAAAATCCATCTGCAATTATGACGCATTCTATTATCGATCGGCAACCATTGGCTGCCAAAACGCTCCCGGAATGCTTGGCTATTGCGATGAAAACAACTCTATAAAAGTAAAGTTAACTTCATTAAAAAGAGTTTCACATAATACTCATCTCTTCGAACAATTGTGCTGCTCCGATATGAACCCTAAAACTCTGCTTTTCTAGCCCGTTGGTTTTCCAAAGGTGAAGTATGCTGTCGAGGTTGTACGAAATGAGAGAGGAAGTACGAATATTCTTAACTAGCAAGGAGAACAAAAAATTGGTATCAGTTCTGTGAGTCCAAATTTCAAATACGTCTTATTGTTCATTTGGTCGATTTTTTCGAGCAACTAAATAAATCGAACCTTCAACCGCAAGGGTCAGGAATTTCGAAGCTGCAAGGCGCGAGCAATATATTTGCATATGAAGATAAAATTAATGAATTTATCACTAAAATCGAGCTACGGATGAACAAGGTAAAAAGAGAAAAAACTTTTCTACGTTTATTACGCTGGATCAAATTATTGACGGGCAGTGTGCTAAGATTAAAGGAGAAATGCAAAAGAACATGATAAAAAAACGTAAAAAGTGAATTTAATCGATATTTTTCTGACTGCGAGGACAAAGGTATTCTCGGAAAGTGATCCGCAATCCTTTCATTGTCAACGTTTCTGAGGTGCCTGATGATGTTCAAGAAAAAGTGATTGAAATGCAACACGATGGTAACTTGAAACATATATTCGAGATAGGAATTAATCTCGAAAATTTTCGGATCTAAACGGCAATTTGTTTCCCAAAAATTCGAGAAATTTCTATATACGTTACCTAACTTTGTTTTCATCGAGACATATCAGTGCGAGCAAGGGGGTTCTTGGTGCTTCTGATAATTAAAAACAGGCACCGAAATCGGTTGGATACCAGAGCCGACATACGTTCGGCTTTGAGTAGCACTGAACTAAGGATGTTAGTAAATGCAGTCACAAAAATTACATTAAAATAATATATTCTTACCCATGTAATGTAAAATTATCGTAAAAAAAATTAAAATACTGTTAGCTTTGAACAATTTTATACATCATTCTCTCTCTTTTTTTTTTTTTTAGGCTTGGCAATAAACCCTTTTCACCGCTATATTTAGTTACTATAAATACAAAACTAAACAAGGTTGTTTACACTTATTATCACGGAGATGATAGTAAGGATTAATGAACACACGCATGGGTAGGATCTATCCGCCACACCATCTATCCAAGTTATTCAATTAAAATTAATATTACTCCTTACGAAATATAAAAATATGTCAAGCAAACATGGCCGTAATTAGCATCACCCACGAATGCCAGCATAGAATAATCAGGAGAAAAAACTAACTAGCAGACCAAGCCCGAGATGGACTATATTCTCGAGCTTGACTGAGCAGCAAAAAACACGGGTTACAAATTAACGCTATAAATGATAAAATGTTCAGTACTCTAAAATGGTAATACCTGTGTCTTATTTATTGTCTAGATAGAACAACTCTTTTACATTTACTGTATATTCCCCCCCAAACTAGTTGATGGTCCATGGCAAGAGAGAAATTTTGTCAAATGGTCTTTCATCACTTAAAAGCTTAAGGACTACTGTTTCAGACAATTGTTGCAACAGAGTGCACGGGCAAACAGATTAAAGTGTCTAATGAACTAGGTACTTTAGTGCTTCGAGAGAACTACACACAGTGCCCATTTTTCGCGGCAAAGCTGTGTACCTCTACCTTACCGCTGTTTTACCGCGGCGAAATGCCGTTCGCGCGCGTGATTTATGAATAACGTTCGGCGAAATACGCCGCTAGTGAAAATCTGTCGCCTATGAATGACGAAAAGCGCTTCAGAGACGGTAATGCAGCGAACTAATAATAATTATTAGACCGGCAATTTAGAAAAGTTTGTGTTAATGTGTATCCACTTTTATATAAATTTCTTGATGTGTTTGTAATTTTCCATTAAATTAAACCTTTTTTTTTTTATTATACCACGAAGGCGCATATTTCATTTTACAGTTTTTAAATTAGAGCTACTTAATAATCCTTTTTATTTATTTATTTATTTATTAATTTTTTTTATTTATTTATTAATTTATTTATTTATTTTTTGCATTCATTTTGAATTATTCCTTTCTGTTGCTCACATAAATTATTTCCTTTATCGAACATTTAAATATCAATTTTCTTTTATATAAATTTAGTGTTTTATTTTTTGAAATTAAAAAGAAAAAAAATGTCTTCTTAATTTGCTTTTGTTTATGTAGCAGTGCGCATGCGATTGTGTGCCGAGTTAGTTCTATTTCAACATTTTTCTGTCTTGCCGAAGAAAAAATCACAAAATATACGCATCGCATTGTAAAAGTGTGCCTTTTCGATTAATGTAATATCGGGAAACAACGATGAAGGCCAAAATTAACTGTAAATTACAAAAGATCCTCAAAAAGGAGCGAACGTTAATTTATTTCAGCACCCTTTCCGAGGTTGTTATTCTGGAGACTCGTTTACAATCTGACGGTATAATAACGAGGAGCCGAAAAGTGAAATCTCTAAATGCGTCGAATTTACAAAGCCGTAAGAGGAATTTACCGTATTCAAAAATGTGGCTGAATTCCTCTTTCACCATTCTACACCTCTGCTTGCCATGAATGCTGGCCGTAGTCGTTGTGAAGGATTTTCCGTGGCTCGCCGCTGCTACACATTTAAAGATATTTATTAGCGTTTACTAGCTATTTAACTTTGCCGAAGGAGCTCCGTCAATATCGTCATGGAATGCGTCCGTATTTTCTACTCGCAGTCACTCTTAACAAGGGGTCCGAAGGAATTCTTCATTTCATTAAGAATTATATTTTTCGGAACAACTAACAAAGTGAGATATAATGGAATAAAGACTTTTTCTGAAAATAAACCATCGAAGCTAACGCGAAATGATTAAAGTTTAAAAAATGTAAATAAAGTTATATTAAGTCATTCCGCCACTATATAGCGATTAATTTCAATCGAACGGCCGCCAGTAGAGATTACACCATTGATTGAAAAATTTTGTCCGCATGTGCTAATTTAACTTTTGGAAATGACTTTTTTGGAAAAACAACGTACACGGTGCATCGAAATTCGAGTTTTCATAGCCACCAAAAAACAAATATAGCAACGTTTCCTCTCAATATTCTACCAATCAGTGCTTGCCCGAAATTCGACTGAACATATCAAAAAAGAAATAATCGAGAATACCAGCAGCAGACGTTCTACCGAACAAGGAAGCGATATAATTATACTCCGAAAAACAGCATAGTAAACGAAGAAGAAAATAGTTGATTGTGTTCGCGTTCGTGTCTCTCTCAAGTGATAATTCAGTTATACAAATTAAATAATCTTATCTCTTAATTTCCAACTGTCGCAATTCGAGTCTCGCCGCGATATCGAATTTAATCACCGGCGTTATCAATTACGCCGGTCGGCATGACCGACCAACTATCATCTAGCACTACGGCAACGTTATCTACTCCACCGGCCATCGCAACAACAGCCTCGCAATCAGGTAAAAATGTTTCAATTAATAACATAACATACGCATCCACACTACAACAGAAAATAATAACTCCTATTCAAAATTTTAATCATCCGACCGAGGAACAAGGTATCGTTTTTAATCACATACTAGACTATAAAATATTAGATTACCTCACGTCTCTAAAACATCTCGTACAAGGAGCAAAAAATATCATAGCAGCGTCACGCGTAAGCGGAAACCGGGTCATCGTATTTTTAAAAACTACGCACCTAGTACACTCGTTTATAACAGAACACGGCGGTTTCGTAATCGATGGCCACTATATTAAAGTGCGCAAACTAAAGTCGCCAACTACGAAAATAACACTCTCAAACGTCTCACCAACAGTAACAAATGCAATTTTACAACGTCACCTGGAGTCACATTTAAACATGAAATTGGCATCGAATATATCGATTCTCAGAATTAAGCCTCTAGACAACGAATTCGGGCATATAGTCAGCTGGCGTCGGCAAGTATACATTACCAACTTCGAAGAACTAAATTTGCCGAGCTCCTTTACGTTGGATACAAACGATCATAGCTACCGTATATTTCTCTCGGCGGATGATTTAATCTGCTTCAAATGCAACCTCTCCGGCCACAAAGCCGATAACTGTACTCGAAATGAAACATCGGAGGATCCTAAACAATCAGTAATCAAATCGCAGCCATCATGCTCAGAATCGTCAACATTTACACAACAACAAAAAACATCAGACGACTCATTTCCTCCTCTTCCAAACAGCAACGCGGACGAATCCGATCATCGCACTCAAACCATCACCCACAATACTGCTACAAATATTCCACTGCAAATAAACCAAAGCGACAGTTCTGACAGAACACGCGCAGAAAATTTTAAAAGACAATTATCTAATAACTCTTCCACCGCCAAATCCGAAACAGAAACTGCAACTACTTCAGCCACGACCCAAAAACAACAGAAGAAACAAAAAAGGGACTCCAAAGATTCAAATGCGGAAGAGACCAAACCGACAACACAGCCTGATGAAAAAGCGAATGACATAAACTCGGAAGCGGATGAAAACTCATCTGTAGATTTATCAGATTTCGAAGGCAGCAATGACCTAGGCAATACCCAGTCGATAAAACAAACACTCAAACCTCTCGAAGCAAACATTAAAAGCAATGAAAACAAATATCCGCTTACATACGCAAACTTCTGCGTATTTATCGACATGTGTAAAGGCCATCCCAATATTCCTGAATTAGCATTGGAATTCACCTCAGAGATGACTAAGCTAATCAAAATGCTGCAAGACAATTACAAACTACTACAGAAAAACCGCTCAATGAAAGTGAGATTCACAAAAATCATTAAAAAGCTAAAAACTGAAAATACCACACAACAGTAACTAACAAGCATAAAATTAAATAATAAAAGAATGGCTTCGGGAAAACAAAACATTTCTATCATAAATTGGAACTGTAACGGCGTCGCCACCCACCTCCAAGAGCTTAAAATTATCATAGCAACATATAACCCAACAGTACTATGCATTCAGGAAACACACCTTCACCCCAATCAAAAGGTACACCTTCAAAATTACAATATCATTTACAATAGCCTAAACAACCAAACAAGAGCACACGGTGGAATTCTTATAGCAATAAAAAATAATGCAAGTTATACCGAAATAAGCTTAAACCTTGATCACCTACAAACTCTAGCGATACGTCTAAACACCGAGCCAGCTATAACAATATGTACAATATATATTCCCCAGTACACTAAAATAGAAAAAAGCGATTATACAAAACTATTACGTAGCCTCCCAACACCATTCATATTCACAGGCGATTTCAACTCACATAGTGAAGAAATTGGAGGAAACAAAACTGACAAAAGAGGCAAATTATTGATAGAAATTATAGAAAATTTTAATTTAACAATACATAACACGCAAGAGCCAACACATTACAGCGCTACTCATAGGACATGGAGCACCATTGATCTCATCCTAAGCTCAAGTCAGATCGCGCATTTAATAGATGCTTATCCGCACTCTGATATGGGAGGAAGCGACCACTATCCATTAATCATAATTATACACACAAAAAACACCGCATCGAACACAGATGCAAAATTTAACCTCAAAAAAGCAAACTGGAATCTATACCAACAATTATGCCAACATAACACAAAAATAGAAAGCTTTAATGACACTGACGCTTTTGTTACATCTTACTGCAATCAAATTCTTCAATGCGCTGATCAAGCTATCCCGAAAACGAAACCATTACCTAAAAACAGAATTCCTGTTCCCTGGTGGTCCGAAAAATGCACAGAAGTCATTCGAAATAGAAGGAAGGCACTCAGAAAACTAAAACGAACACCCACAATTGAAAACCATATAACCTACCAGCATGCTCGATCGAAAGCCAGATGGACCCTAAAGCAAGAAAAACAGAAAAGTTGGAACGAATTCACTTCTACGTTAACTGCAAGAACCCCGCCTCAACAAATGTGGAATAAAATACGGTCACTCAACAAAACCTACTCTCCTCGAATACCAAATTCAATTTCAGTAGGCGATCAGTTATACACAAAACCAGAACAAATAGTAGAACAATTTGCGCTATATTTTGAAGACATATCAAGTGACAACAAATTGCCACTGTCCTCATTACAAATAAAACAGAGCATGGAATCTAGAAATTTAAAATTCGAAACAGCTAACAACCTAACCTACAACTCCCCTATAAGGAAAAATGAAATTACCAGCGCAGTCAATTCTATGAGGGACTCGGCAACCGGTGCTGATAGTATTCACATTCAGTTCCTAAAAAAAGCACCAGAGTGCATGTACGACAAACTACTCCACCTGTTTAACCACATATGGACAACACGATCCTTCCCGAAGCAGTGGAGAGAATCAATAATAATACCGATACAAAAACCGACCAAAAATCCGTCGCAAGCAGATAATTTCAGGCCAATATCCTTAACTTCAGTCTTATGCAAAATTCTCGAAAAAATCATCAATAAACGACTAATCTGGGAACTAGAAAATAGAAATCTGTTATCTCCAATACAATGTGGCTTCCGACCATCACGCTCAACAGTCGATCATCTTATCCACCTACAAACGTTCATTCAGAGCAACTTCGCACTACGCAAACATACCCTAGCCGTCTTTTTTGATATAACGAAGGCCTTTGACCGGATTTGGAAAAGAAAAGCAATCGTAACACTGTACAAGTGGGGCTTCCGAGGTCATTTAATGTACTTCATAGAAAACTTCCTATCTGAACGCACCTTCCGAGTACGAATCGGCCGAGCTATATCCGCATTAAAACCTCTTCAAAACGGAGTTCCACAGGGTTCCGTGCTGAGCCCAACATTATTCATCATCGCAATAAATGACCTAACAGCATCCATTCCAACATCGATATCATCAACACTGTTCGCAGACGACTTCGCAATCTGTGTTGGTTGTAAAAATCTCCAATCCGGTATTCGAAGACTACAAAACGCAATAAATAAAGCATATGAGTGGACAACACGGAATGGCCTAGAATTTTCCGTATCAAAGACGAAATGCATTCACTTCTGCAAACTAAGAAGCTGCAGCAAAGCTCTAACCGTTACATTAAATAACATCCAAATCCCACAAACTCAAACCGTGAAATATCTTGGCTTAACATTCGATGACGCACTTTTTTGGAAACACCATATAAACGAATTAAAACAACAATGCTTGAAAAAATTAAATTTAATAAAAAAACTATCTCACAGCACTTTTGGAGCGGATAGAGCTACTCTACTAAAAATCTATCGAACAATGATACGTCCCTGCTTAGACTATGGTGCTCCAATCTATGGAACGGCGAAACCATCAATTCTGCGCACCTTGGATTCCATTCATCATTCGGCCATTCGATTGGCAATCGGAGCCTTCCACACCAGCCCAACGGTCAGCATTTTGGCTGAGGCTGGTGAATGGTCGTTAAAACTGCGGAGAGAATACTTAACAATAAAACTTGACACATATCTCAAAGGGAAAAAACATCCACTACAGTTACAAAAAGCAAATTCATCACGCTATCTTCGCCACTCCGCTGGATTATTTCAATCCCATGTCGCAAACATCATCCGCTCCTTGAACCTTAATCAATCGGAACAAATCGACCATCGCATAATATCGTCGATACCGCCAAACGTGTCAATAAACTTAAAAACGGACACATCATTAGCACTGCACATCAAAAATATGATGCTAAAACAAAGCACCTACGATACACTAATGGCCTCACTTGACCCATACGAAAAATTCTACACCGATGCATCAAAAACAGCCGAAGGCGTCGGCTGTTCCGTAATACACCAAGACGTCACCGTAAGATATTCATTACCAATTGAATTTTCCGTACTATCAGCAGAACTAACAGCAATAAACTTGGCAACCAATTTGGCTATTAATTTAAACCTACCGAAAATAGTTATCTTTACTGACTCCCTTTGCGCCATTCAAAACATTAACCTTGATCACACAAAAGTTAACCACCCGATTGCCCAGGATATTCTTTTGTCAACTCACCGTCATATACAGGAAATCGTCGTATGCTGGATCCCAGCACATTCTAACATCAAGGAAAACGAAGAAGCAGACACTGCCGCGAAGGAAGCAGCGAGGATGTTCCCAGTACCAGCAATTCCGATTCCAATTCAAGACCAAATACGCAACATCAAAAGTGTATTCCACGATACGTGGGACTCAAACTGGAAGCGCATCTCTACCGTCAACAAACTCCGAAACATCAAATCAAACACATCTCCGTGGAAAACATGCATCCCATCCCGACGCGAGGAGGCGGTAATAACTCGGCTCAGAATCGGACACACTGCACTAACTCACGGCCACATATTGAAAAATGAACCCCAGCCCACATGTTACCATTGCGGACAAGAGCCTTTAACAATCGATCATATACTAACAACGTGCATTCCACTTCGAAAATATCATCCGGATCACAACATATCAATACGCACAGCACTCTCCGACAGCCCAGACGAACTTAAAAAGACCATACAATTTCTGAAAACAACAAACATATATCCATTAATTTAACAAAATAGCCCCGGTGCCTCTGACCCAAGTTGTAGTATATGGCACCTTAAAAAAAAAAAAAAAAAAAAAAAAAAAAAAAAAAAAAATTATACTCCTATTACGATGTGTTAATAACTATAATGAGTGAGATTCATTAAGGAATAGTTAAACGACCACCACTATTCGATTTTATCTTTAAGATACCGATGCAACATTTTTGCTTATTTCAAATCTTTAACCGAGTGAACATAAAAAAACTTTCAACTGCCGAGTCATTTAAGGTGCGGCGATGCACTCCCAATGTCGTTTCCATTTGAAAGCATAGGCTGCAAAGA
Source organism: Icerya purchasi (assembly GCA_039619475.1). Classification (NCBI taxonomy): domain Eukaryota; kingdom Metazoa; phylum Arthropoda; class Insecta; order Hemiptera; family Monophlebidae; genus Icerya; species Icerya purchasi. The sequence goes on along the minus strand of CM077116.1, from coordinate 475,629,464 downwards.
TCTTTTTTACTTTATCGTAATTTAATGGATAAAAATAAACTATCAGCAATGTTTTAATTACAAAATACGGGCAATGTTATTTATTAATTATTCAAATGCGCACTAGCTAATAATGATAATAATTTATTGCTAATTTGCAGGTGATGTGGTAGTTTTTTTATTTATTTTGTTGTTTTTTTTGCCATACTTAGATGCTAGCGTCGCTGAATAACAAAAAACACCCTTTTGAATTTGTCTCAGTAAGTCAACGAACTTAACTTTAACGAAGACAACGGTAGCTTTTACTCTTGTTAGTTTAAGAGGTGTACGAAAACACTGAATATCTCCATTAAAAATCGAGTTCTTTGCCGAACAAAGATTGTTGTAAAGTATATCTCGAATTATATCGGAACGTGGAAAGATCGCATAAATAAACTACCGATCTCAATTACAATAAAATAGATTACGACTGTGCCATATAGGTTCCGGGAAAACTGATTAAAAAATTGAATACAATAGAAGCTATTATTGCAATTAGATGCTTTCCGTGAATCGCACTGATAGTCCTTTTCGTAAAACGGCTGAATGATTTCTCAGATAACAGTTTAACGTCCGCCTTTACATTATTTCAGATTTTTTGCTTCAAACTTTTTCAGACATCCCAAAAATCTCCCGACTGAATTTTTTAGAACAATTAAGAACTTTCACCACGTTTCGCACCTACTATCATGTCGAGATTAGCATATCCCCAATAAACCTGACAACGTCGACAACCGGATTCCATCAAGCCGAAAATCGAACACGCGATTAGAGACAGTGCAATAAAATAATATGCTCTCGGGTAATTCAAAAAGGAAATTATCTCCACGGATGTGATTATCTCAACTTGATGGGAACTTTTAATAATAAATTACTTCATCCTGTTATTGTTTGCATGTTAATTTTACCTCAATCTAGAATTCCGTTTAACAAATTCAGCGGCGAAAAAAAAAACAGAAAAATAACTTCATTTACATGTTCCAGTAGTTCCAATGTCGGAGCAAGCCTCAAATGTGAATTCGTAAGCGATGAATCCGAATTACTAAAAACTCATCTCCGTAAAAGCTAAAGTACATACTCTCATGAATGCATTTAAAAAAGGGAAAAACTTTTAACAGACCGATTTCGTAAAGGAGACCATTCTTGTTTCGGACACATAAGCCAGAGGCGGATCCAAAAGAACATTTGGGGGGGGTGCATTTTCGAGAAATACCCCCGTGTGTTCTATAAAGAAAACCAAATAGCGACCTTTATAGAAATTCATAAAAATGTGTTTTAAAAATACGTAATTATTACAATTTTTAATTTAACTTTTGTCTTATACATATTTAGGGGGGGGGGGGGGTGAAAAATAAAACGAAATTATACAATTCTGGCTGAAATGATAGTTTAGAATAGTAAGAAAGATAGTATTTTTATTAGACACTTTACACTTCTTTTTTATTTTTGTTAGTAATCTAATCCGAATTCTTTTTGTTACCGTGGGCAAGTTTAAATACATATATATATTTCTCATTGAACTCTATTTTTAATTAAAATTACAAAATAAAATTTAGAAATAAATAAAAATGGCATAACATCGACGACATTTAAAACAGAATAAAAAAAGAATATTAATAGTTTTACCAGCAAAAACAGTATTAAATATTAATTATTAAAATCCATAGGTGGTAAAATTCATAGAAATCTTTTATAGCATAAATTAAGTTTCTCTGTTATAACAAAAATTTTTTCATGGAGACTTTGGTTCTTTGGAAGCCTATTTCCCTACCCCCGTGGATCCACCACTGCATAATCACTTTCTAAAAAAATCGTATAATTTTAGCATTCTTAAACGATTTAAATTTGAAATATAAATGTTCGAGTCCATTTTCATCACTTTATATAAGATTTATTTACTATTTACGTACAATTTCATTATCCGTTATTTAAGTTTAATTTAAAATTTTATACACTCGGTATTAATACAGAGTTACATGATGTTACGCGGCGTTCGCAATTATTATTATTTTACGTCTTTCTTTTCATGGTCCTTAAGGAAATTTTGAAATTCCCGTGGTTCAAACCTGACCAAGTACAACATTCAAAAAATGGACACACAAGTGGTGTAATAGCCTCTCTGTAGTTAAAAATGGAATTGTTATTAAGAAAAATAAAAAAAAAAAAATATAACGTCATAGAAATGTAAATTAATCGCATTTTTAAGTTATTTTCTCGTCGTAAAAGTTTTCGGAATTTTGAGGTAATTCATTTTTTATCCATGTGATCAGACTATAATAAATTTTGAAAATCGGTAAAAAAGAAGACAAAAAAGTAAAAGAAGAATTTTAAAGAAACATGCGCCGGGGGGGGGGGGGGGTGAATTTCATTTGAAAATGAAGAAATTCGTTAATTTTCGTTTTACCCGCAGAGAACTTTAAATAGATGAAAGCAAAACGTTAAATCGAGCCGAAAAAGAATACGCACTCTATTCAGTCACTCTGACGAAAACAGGTCCCATCTAGCTACCTCTAAATGCACCCGGCGATGTTTAGGTAACTCTCGAAATATCAATTCAAATGCACTGCTAATTCCGGCGAAGTATACCGGAAAAAAGTTATAAAAATTCCTAGTCACAGAATTGATTATTCCCGACGCAATATTGACTTCGCAATGCTACACGTCAATTACAATTTTCAAAATGATTACAACTCGCGTACTTGCACGTCACGGCAAATCAATATTTAATTTTTGTTCAAGCTTAACACCGGAATGATTAACAATGCGTTGTTGAAAAATCATTCACGCTCATTTTATTACGTACTACTTGGACTTGTAATGGCGCTGCCCACTAGTATGCAAGCGTCATACGTGGGGAACTTTGTTCCACTCAGGTAGAAGTGTTCGGCCACTGTCAACCTTTATGATTTCAGCATCACTTACGAATTGAAGCTTTTCCAAAGAGGAATTAGGGAACCCCCTGTTTTAACATTCACAGCGTCGACTTATGTAAATTAGCGCGCTCGGAGAATGTGGTACAAAAGACGAACCACGCTTGCAGCCAGTTTTGTGGAATTTATAATTCACTTTGACCAATACATTCTGTAAGTATCATTTTAACCGCAATTTCTCGCTTGACGACCACTCAGTGGTCCGGCTGCCACAAACAACACGAAACTTCCTTTGCATAGTCGAGGGAATGCCGATAGTTCTCGAAGCTGATCACCAACAAAACCGATGGACAGAACAATACGAACACCGTATGTGTGTCTTTATGAAAAGTTGTCGCGACTGATATGTTTTCCGTTTTAACCGACTTCAAAAAAGGAGGAGGTATTCAATTCGACTGTATTTTTAACCGACTTCGAAAAAGGAGGAGGTATTCAATTCGACTGTATTTTTATTTATTATTTTTTTTATGTGTGTTACCATAGAACTTTCTTCTAGGTGAACCGATTTCGATGGTTCTTCTTTTATTTGAAAGGTGGTGTTTCTCATGTGGTCTCATTTAAATTTGATCAAGATCTGACCGGTAGTTTTTGAGTTATCCTTTATAATGCGGGAGACTGAAGCTTTTTGGATGCTTTTCATTTATGAATGGTTTCACCGCCGTCGGGTTAGATTTATTGACTTAAAATACTATAAATTTGCCAAATTACCATGGAAATATAGCTTTCGATGTTTTTACACCGTGGAAATATCTGTTCTTATTAAAATGTTTTAATTTAATTGAATAAAAATGCACTAAAAAGTAACGAAATAATTACTCCCGATAAAAAATATATATCAGAGTGATATAACACTTAAGTGGTAATATCGTAATTCTTAGACAACATTAAAACCTTAATTAGAGTCGTCATCAAATTCGTATTTAAAGAATAATTAAAAACTGCATTAAATGTTCATTAAATTGTTCCTAGATATAGTAACATGAATATTTGATGGTGACTCTAATTAAGGTTTTAATGTTGTCTAAGAATTACGATATCACCACTTAAGTGTTATATCACTCTGATATATATTTTCTAATCGAGAGTAATTATTTTTTACTTTTTAGTGCATTTTTATTAAATTTTTATAATAAATCGTTAAGTATCGGTATTTATTTTTTGTAAAAAAGCATTTTATTGCGGTGTTTTATGCGCCATTTTTTTCTTCTTTTCGTTTATTTTAATGTACATGTTTCATTTAGAAATATGGATTACAAAAAAATCGTATGGGAAACGCTGAAACCCCTCTAATAAGATCGAATTAATGCATATTGGAAAAAATCACTTTTTGGCGGTCCATTTAGTCTGTCAACTGTAGCCTCTAGATGATTATTTGAAGTATTTAGCTCAAATAGAACTCGGTTTGGATTACGCAGCGGCACATTACAAATTCAAAATCATCGCACTGCCTTAATTGAGGCTCGTAAAAAAATACATTAAACAAAGAAATTAGAAATCATACGACTGCGCAAGTGTTTTGGCCTGAACGTCCTCATAGTTTATTTGGAGACTAGTCAATGAAGGACACTGACGATCCGTGTTCGATAAAAAATTATTTAAGTTCATACGTGATCAGCAATGAGACAATGAAAGAACCACAAAAGAAGGAACAACAAAAAGCGGTGGAAATTAAAAATAATTGCGTACTGCATTTCAGTAGGAGTATTAGGTTCAAGGAATTATGAGTAAAGTCAGGTCAGATGACAGCATGGAACATTTGAAAAGGATGTGATCAGAAGTGCATTCCTGATTAAGATACGAAGGACAATGAGAAGAGAGTGAAGAAAAATAACGAGTCTGAGAAGGCCGAAAACGCACACATAAGGAAGAAATAATGTAGCACCGCTGGATAGGAAGGTTGTGACATCAAGAATGAAGTTAAAGAAAACGCTTACATAGAGGGATAAAATTGATTAGGAAAGGAGGAAAGATATGAGCTAGACTAAAACTTAAAATAGAATTTCTTAGCAAGCACTAGAAGTATGTTATTAGTGTACTTGTCAAGCATTAATAGTTGTATCGAGAAAATCGACCAGACTGTTTCGGCTACGTTACGTTTCCCTTCCTTTCGATCTGAAAGTGTGAATTCAATTCATTCGCCTTTTTATTAAAAATTAAAATCAATTTTTAAATAATCGATTTATCTTAATTGCGTCCCTCTCTATGACGGATGGTATATTCGCTGGAAGATGAATTTTCACTCGAACACTAAATTTTTAATTACGGTCGAAATTTCGTTCTATTATGTATCTAGGGTAGTGGAAAGTATTTTAACATTTAAATTACGAATTAATGCTCCGTGATATAGCGACAAAATGTTATGCATACGAAAAAGGTGCATTACTAGAGTCACCTGAAATTCTGTGCGCTCGTTAAGTGACACGGTAGTTCCGATCGAATCGTAAAAGACTAATTAAGCTGAATCTATCGTCAAATCTCGTACATCGCAGACAGTCTGAAAACTGATGTAAACACTCGACTATTCTCGAAAACAAAATAAACACTCTCTACTGTCTGCGTGAAACTCATTACAAAACTGACTAGATGCGATCAAGTAACCGATAGGACACGATTAATAGGAAGTCGATAACAAGTGGAACGGCCACATTTGATCGAGGCGAGTTGAAGTCTCTAGCATCAACGATAAAATATCATACATTCTCTGATGTCGCATGGCATTCGATTTAGCTGCAGAATTTAAAAAAATATATATTCGATATAAAAATCAAATTTAAACGTTAAATTATACATATATATAATGTCGATGAAACCGACGAAATAAGAAGTTGTTTGCAAATTTTTCCAGCCAATTGATTCTGTTAAGTATCAAAAAATCAGTCTTCCATCATACACTGAAACTGTTAACAATCAGTTTTACAATAATTTAAAAAAAAGCAAAATAAGTTAAACGTTGACGAACAAAGCAAGAAATTGGGATCAATTTCGCGATGAAACAAATTAATTCTAAAATCAGTATTACAACAACAGATAAGCTGGGCCAACACATTGCTAATTTCATTAAAATAGTCTGTATGGCTGTCAAGACAGCTAAGACACTGTGAACAACAATTGTCAAGGTATAAGTATAACCTCTTGCAGTGCCTGAAAAACTAGCGGAACACCTTCCATATTCCCCGGAATTAGAAGGATAAAGTACATTCAACAGATTTTAAATGCTACGCCAACTAATTAAAACAATCAAACTAGAGAAAGATTTAAAGTGTATCTTCATCTCAGCCGAATGGAAGACGGAAATTATTTTTTGTGGAAAGCGCTGAGACCAATTGAGCACTCCTTTTTGTCAGCACTCCATCTTTACGTGACGATATGGGTAATTGGGTTAAACTGGAAAAAGCTAACTTTTCGGAAACATTTATCGAATGTATTTCAGCCTCGTGGCATTCAATCGTAGATAGATACAACTCCAATCGAATTAAAAAGTTCGGTTATTCATTTTGACGACAATATTAACACGAAAAGGGTACCCCGGGAATTGATGAGATTGATCCAATTGTACTTAATAATTTGTCACGTAAGCGGTGGTTTTTTTTTTAACGCAAGTCGATTAGAATACATGGTCAAAAGGGCGCAGATAGTATTAATAAGAAAACCATATAAATTGAATGATTAGGTAACGTCCTACCGATCGATTTCTTTACTTCTCACCGTTTTAAAATTATTGGAAAAACTGCCATTCTAAACTTAGTTAAGGGTAGCCTACCTGTGCATTAGTTTGGATTTCGCCAAAAATACTCAGACAAATTGCCAACGCCTCTTATTTCATGTCAAACAGAACACCCCATCGTGATTTAAACATCCTATTAGTACGAGACTATCGCAAACTTCCATATAGCGCAAGTTTTTTAGTAAATTAGAACTCAATGGGAATTTCGAAGTGTCCAGCAAGTTTTTCTCATCCCTTCATGGGAATCCGCAGAGAAGACTTAAGAAATACTGGTGTAGAGATACATCACCTAGATGACCCAGAACAAGTTCTAACAGCATTCTACGGAAAATAATTCGCTCAAACTAGCGGATAATTCAGTCTGAGTTAGCTCAGGTCGTTTGAGCAATGCGATAAAACGCGTTTAAATTGCGCAAGTTGTTTTTCTTACTATAATTAATATTCATTGTTATTTTGTGTAACGTAATTTGATTCTTTTTTGAAAGAAAGTTATTAGTGAATTATTTAAAAGTCATGTCTTGTTCTAATGAAAAAAGGCAAGAAAAAGTCCTTTTTTTTTTTTTTTTTTTTTTAGGAAAAAGTGTTAACTTAATGTAAAATAAGTCAAGGTTTAGATAACTAATCTTGATTATATCTGACTCCATGACCGCCCTTTAATTCATTCTCCCCTACCTGATTATTCCTGTGATTTTATCATACTCCGCATACACTCACTTATCCACATTCTTTCGTCCCTTCATTCCATTCAAATTGATTTTCTGTGGATTCCTAGTCATTCGGGCATCTTCGATATAATAAAGCGACGGACTCCTTAGCCCGGGTTGTTGCCTCTTCTTACTTCTTCTTTAAAAGAGTGCCATCGTCCAATCTCCTTTCGCTGTGTACAAGTTGCCATCTTAGATTATGATATCGCACGTGTAGTTTCCTCTTTCTCTAACAATTGTTATTTTTATGTCTGTTCAACCTAGTCTTCCTACCAATCCGCGGTTCTTATAATTTATTTTTTTTCGTCGTTCTATTGTTGTCTTCGTTATTCGTCTGCGCTCTTAAGCCATACTTTATTATCTTCCTTCCTTCTCGTTTTTCGTTGGTTTCCTTTCCATATTATCCTCTCCATTCAAACGAAGAGCATGTTTCCGATGCTGACCATGTGTTCATTAAGTGTTTATTTTTTTCAGCTGAGTGCTCTACTTTCTACTTCAGTTTTCTGCGATTTGGTCTTTATACTTCTTATTGCGCCTTTATGCCCTATCTTTTCCCTCTCCACAGATTGTTCTTATTATTTGTGCCCTTCTCCTAACAATGTCTGACCGTATCAAGATATAATTGACAGCTTCTATTCAAATTGTTTCTGGGTAAAGTCTCCGGTTTTCTTTTTCTTTTTTTTTTTTTAAATGTTGAGCATGTCAGTTAAGGACGTTTCTCAATCCAACGGTATGGCAGCATTAATGATTATAAAGGAAAAATATTAGAAATGGAACATACGAATGAAGCTAACAAAGGAATAACCAAGGGAGACGGAAAAGAAAGAATGCTGTGAGCGCTGTAGGACGTAGGGAGGCCAAGACGCAAAAGACCGGAAAACAGTACCGCGCGTTCTGAAGAAATGGAAGGACATTCAAGCAAAATGTGGTTCGCATCACAAACCGAAGTTTGCTTCTGACGGATCAAACGGACAAAGAGGAGACTGAGTAATGGAGAAACGGAAGAGCGAAGCAGGGAGCAAGCTGTGGTTTAACCGAAGTCTAATTATGGATGAAATAGTTGACCGCCTCATGTTGGAGAAATTAACAAACCACGGAAAAAGAGGAGGAATGGGTTGTATGGATAAGTAAAAGGAAGCAGGATTGGAAAAAGAAGAAGCATAGAGATCAGACCAACAGTCGCGGTGGCAACGAGAGGAAAGGAGCTGGGAAATGCCTAATAAAGCGACCGTCTAAAGCAGCCGAACGTGCCAACGAATCGACTAACTCGTTGCCCGAAATTCCACAATGACTAGGAATCCACAATAGATCAATACGGACAGAGCGGGAATGAAATAGATGTGAAATTAAGGAACGTATGTGAAGCACGATAGGATCAGCGAATGGTTTCGGAAAGGAAGTAGCAATGGCTTGTAAAACGCCTTTTGAATCAGAAGATAAGAAAACCTTGGATATATTGTTAGTGGAGGCTATAAAAAGGATTGCCTGTAAGATCACAGTAGATTCGGCTAGGAATATGAAGGAGAACGAGGGGAGTTTGAACGACTCAGAATTGTCGAAATCCGGCAGAGTAAAAACCGCTCCAACCCCCAAAGCTGACTTTGAGCCATCTGTAAAAATTAAAGTATAAGAAGGAAAGAGCGAGGATAAAACATAGTTAAATTCCTTATAAGCAGCAGGAGAGGGTAGAGACTTGACATACGAAGGAAGATAAAGTAAACTGGGTGAGTAGATAAAATCTGGGAAATTATAGGTAAAATAAGGGCATTTGGTGTAGGATAGAATAAAAGGAGAGAAGGCCCTGAAACGTGAAGAAATCGAGGAAAGGATTGGGGTTTTACGAGGAGAGAAACGTCAGTTGTTGAATATAAACTACTAGGAATTAAGCAAGTAGGAATTGGAAATATAAAGACGTTTGATCAAAAATCGTTCACCTAGATAAAGTCTTCGGATGAATAAAGTACAGGAACCAGTTTCTGCCAAAATGGCTGCAATAGGAAAGGAGTTCAAGGCACCGATATAAAGGAGGAGACACATATTATGGATTTTATCAAGCTGAAGGAGAAGATATTTAGGAGCACTAGCTTAAAGGAACGAGCAATAATCGAATTTAGAAAGGATAGTGGCCTTATATAGCATTGGACGGATATAAGGATTCCCACCCCAATTACGGGTGGAAAAAGCCTTCAACTAATTACTCCTCTTGAGAGCCGACGTATAAAGATAATTGATGTGATCGTAAAAGGACAAGTTACTGTTAAGAACAATGACAAGGTAGGAGACGGAACTAACTAAAGGAATAGGAAGATGGCACACGGAGAAAAAGTCTCCGATTGACGAGCCTAAAAAAAAAAAGAAAAGATAACTAAATAACTAAACTTCGGCGCTAATTGTGGTTTTAGGACCGAATTAATGAGAAAAAAAAATCGATTATAACTGAAAGTCGATTATTAACATAAAAATAATAGTTCGAAATACTAATAATTTATTACATTAACTAAAGGATTTTTTACCCGGATTTAATCGTTTTTTCATTTATTTATATAAATTTCTTCGGCAAACTTTCAATACTTAATATTTTTTGTAATTTTTATTATATTTAAAATCCAGACAGACATCAATATAGCGATGATGAAACGATTAGTTTTAATGTTCCGCCAAGTCTGCAACAATTTTTGTATTTACCTCGTATGTGAATTGTTATTAAATTAATCATTTTGTTTTTCTCTAGTTTTCCCAATGAAACCTACTTTCGATTAGGTACCCATCTGTGCATTAATTACATAGCATTTTTTATTTTATTTGTATTAATTCAGTTGCTTTATTTTTAATTTTTTGTAAGAATAAAATAATTTCGCGACAACTATATTATCAAAAATACTGATATACTTTAAAAATAAAAGTTTCGAGAACAAAATTAATTTTTAAATACTAATTTGACATCTTTTTTTTTTTTTTTTTTTTTTTTTAAACCACACCGTTCCTAGACCATAATTGACGAGGCTATTATTTTATTTTTTTTTTCATGCTCAGTTACCCAGCGATAAGCATTAGTCGATCAGAAAAACTGATTACTATAATTTGGAGTTTTTTTTGTTTTTTTTTGGGAACGCCAACCAAGGGCAATGACCCATCATCAAAGAATTGCGAAAACAGGATTAAATTTTGATATATAAAGAAATAGAGGAAATGAACTCCGCTAAGATTGGAACAACATCTGGTGAAGGAAAGGAAAGTATGTAGGAAGCACAAAAAGGAGTAGGTAGTTTTAGGTGGAGAAGCTTAGTGTAGAGGAGGGAACGCTGCTGTACAAGAAGAGAGCATTCAAAAAGGATATGATTTGCATCACAAACACAGTCATGATCCGAGAGATGAAAATTACAGTATGGGGAAGAAACAATAGAAAAACGAAAGAGAGAGGAAGGAAGACAATTATGGTTGAGACGAAGACGTGTTATGGAGGAAATAACGGAACGACTGAAACCAGGGAAATCAGCAAACCAGGAACGTGATGAAGGAAGAGGTTGCAAGAGTTTGTAAAAGGAATGAGGATTGGAAAAGGAGGTAATGTAGGTATCCAACCATGATTTGAGGTGTGCTCGTTTGGATGGAAAGAGGATATTATTGGCAGGAAATTTATTGACAAATTTGCCGTTATAGGAAGCAGAGCGAGCAAACGGGTCAACTAGGTTGTTGCCTGCGATGCCGCTATGACTGGGAATCCAAAGAAGATCGATTTGAATGGAACGAACTAAGAAGAGATTTGCAATTAAGGAACGAATGGAAAGGATAATGTAGTCGCATGAAGAGGATGGAAAAGGGGAGGATATAGCCTGCAAGACGCTCATGGAGTCAGAACAAATAAGGTATTTATTATTATAGGAGGAAAGTGCAATGAAGAGAACAGCACGGAGTATTGCATACGATTCTGCCGTGAAAATGGAACAGAAGGAAGGAAGTTTATAAAGTTCGTAGTGTGGAAGAGAAGAAATAAGAAAGGAAGCTCCGACCCCCTCATCGCTTTTGGAACCATCCGTAAAGAGGACAGACGAAGAAGGAAATAGAGTCCTCAAAGCTGCGTTGTACTCGCTTAAAGCGATAGAAGGCGAATATTTAGTATGAGAAGGAAGGAAAAACAAATTAGGAGGATATAAAAAATCTATAAAGCTGAATGTAAAGAACGGGAGTTTATGATATGAGTAGATAAATGAAGAATAAGGAGCAAGACGTCGAGAGACATGAGAAAGAATAGGAATTTTCAGGGGAGAAAACCGCCAATTGGCCAGGATGTAGGAATAAGCAGAAACTAATTTAGAAGACTTAATAGGAAGACGTTTTATGAGGAAGCGATCCCCAAGAAAGGATCTACGAATGTGTAAAGGATGAATGTTGGCTTCTGAAAGTACTGCAGGAATGGGGGAGGATTTCAGAACACCGAGGCAAAGACGAAGACATGAATTTTGGACTTTATCGAGTTTGGAAAGAAGATGTTTAGGAGCATTGCCATAAATGAAGGAACAGTAATCAAGTTTGGAACGAATAATAGATTTATATAGAATAAGAAGAACACTGGGGTCGCCACCCCATTTGTGTGGAGAAAGAGCCTTTAATAAATTAGTTCTCTTAAGACAGGAAGTATATAGGTAGGAAATATGTTCGCGAAAGGATAAACGACTGTCTAGGAAAACGCCAAGATAGCAGAAGGACCTAACTAATGGAATAGATAAATTGTTCAAAGAGACATTAATTAAGGAAGTATTATAGGGACGAAAGGAAAAAACCATACAAACAGATTTAGAGGATGAAATGGTTAGATGGATGTTGGATAGAGCGGATTCAAGCAAGTTCAACGAATTATTGATTTCATCTTTAGCAGAGAGGATGGAAGTTGAGGAGTAATAAATAAGAATATCATCCGCGAAAAGGAGTGTAGAGGCTGAGACGGGAAGAGAAGCTATTTCAAGCGAATAGATATTAAAAAGAGTAGGACTCAAACATGACCCTTGAGGAAGGCCACGGAATACACATCTAGAGCCAGAGAAGGAAGGAGTGGAAAGATAATAATTTGGAGTTCATTCCTTTCACATCCGAGATATTAGTGGCGGAGTTATCTTCTGCTTCTGATATCTAATACTGTTTACTATAGCGCTGGATTTTGTTCGTTCGACGGCTGAGGTATTAACGACGATGTTATCTATCGCATCTGACACCTAGGGCGTCACCGGCCCATGTTCTTTTGAGCCTCCTTGGCTGATCCCAGCGACTGATGTTCGATACCTCTGGATTTTGATTGAGTTGAAGAGCCTCATAAAAGTGTTTGTATTGTTTTAAGTATAAATCGTTTACGTATGGAACATCTAAGTCTGTATGTAGAGTGTGATTCGATACATAGTACGGTGCGTCTACCAATTGCCTCAACGTTTTCGATTGGAACTGTTGGACCCTATTTAGGTTACTCTTCGCAGTGGCTCCATATACTTCTAATCCGTATCTCCAGACTGGCGCTATGACTGAAAGATATCTACTACACTTCGCGCAAGAAAAAGGTCACAGCGAATACTTGGTCGCGCGTATGTACGAAAAAATCACTGATAATAAATTATTCTCCTTCGCGAAAAAATCTGTTACTCTCATCGTATTTTTTTTTTGTTTTATTTACATTGCTTAATCACTTTAATTTAAATTTAAACATTTTTATGTTAATAATAAAATAAAGTTATTCAACCGGAATGTATAGAATAAGATTCATTCTACGTAATTTTAACGATAGAATTCTACAGTTCAAGATTTACTTAAATTCAGAATTAATTCATCTAAATTCTTAAAAATACTTACATACTTAAAAATCAAATTAAAACTGTAATAATGAAATTAATTTATAAACACATTGGTTTAGCATTTGACATGTTTTCATGGATGGAAAAAAAACAAACAAATTAGTTTCAAATCAAACGATCGAGCATGCAAAAAAATCACTGATTGGTGAAAAATTTTTATTCGAAAATTACGTTTATGTAAAAATTACGTATACTAATTTCGCACTTTTCCTCTCCTTTTTGACGTGTAATAATTATATTACCTAAGTAAGTTTTAATCGAAGAACTATATTTGTACAACATGTCGTACAAGACTATCACCGAACGCCATTACATTTGACAAGATTCGGAATAATAAACAATAATAACTGTAATGAATATGGATTGGAGAGGTCGATCGAACATATGGTATGGTCTATTGTGAAAGATATAAAAAGGAAAGAGAAAAATTGGTGAAAGGAATTTTAAATAAATTTTACACATAACCGATATCTGTACACTAAATTGTAAAGGGGTCAGTTTCCTTAGAATGTAAGGCGTTATATGTATTCTTTTAAAAACTGCTAATATTAAAATATAAGAAGGAACAGGCAATTAATTAGACCTGGGTATGAACTGGCCTAAGGGCAAAAGCTGGGCCAAAAAAAAAAAAAAATAACCGGAATAACAAAAAAAAAAAGCGGTAAACTTTTCAATATTAACCATTTAGATAAGCCGAAATGGTCGGGTCGGGACGTAATGGCCTCCTCCGCACATAACCGATAAAAAACGTTTAAAAGGGTTTCTTTTTATTTTTCAGTATCAATTACCCATTTTTTCCCGCCGAAATTTAATCAAGATACATCGATTACATTTTTATGATTCCTATTGTACACCTAAATTAGTTTCTTTAATTAAATAACTAAATTCTTTCGCGGTAATTACCGTAGCTTCATCCTCCCGTAACATCAAATAAGTTGTATATATATATATGTTGTATGTATGTATGTATGTATGTATGTATGTATGTATGTATGTATGTGTGTATATGTATATCTGATAAAGCTGCAAGAAAAAAAATCGTACAAGCCGTTCTATAGTAGCTAGAGAGTTAATTTATTTTTCAATCGACGTATTTTCTTCGTGAGATTACAAGAAAATTATAAAATCCGCAGAATTTTAAAATTACAGGCTCCAAATTTTAAAAAATGTAAAAATAAAGTTTTAAGAAAAAAAATTTTAAAAACTTCCTCAGCCAGATCTGTATGAGTTACGATATTGATTTTCATTTTAACCTGCATACCGAAGTCTCCGGGATACAGGAAAAATATAAAATTCGAAAAATGTTGACATTTAGGGACCAACATTTGAGAAAATACACGCTTAAAGCGGTAAAAAAAGTCTATTATAGCTCTTTCTATGGTAGCTGGAAGGCCACTCTTTTTTTTAAATAATGTATTTCAATCGGTAAAATATAAGAAAAATACGAGACCGCCGAAATTTTAAAATTATAGGGCTAAATTTCGAAAAATGTAAAAATCAAGTTTTAAGAAAAAATTTTTCGAATAATCCCACGGCCAATTCTACATGAGTTATGGTATTGATTTCCTTTTTGAAGGTCTCGAGGACACGCGGAAAATACAAAATCCGAAAAATGTTGATATTTAGGGATCAAAATTTGGAAAAATAAACGCCTAAGGCGGAAAGACTGGAAACTAAAAAAAAGTCCACTGATCTTTCCGTAATAGCTGGAAGGTTACTCTTCTTTTTTTTAATGATGTATTTCAATCGTTAGAATATGCGAAAAATACGAGACACCCAAAATTTTAAAATCAGAGAGCCCAAATTTAGAAAAATAATTTAAGCACACAAATTCTGAAATGATTGGAGTGATGGTGAACAGCGACTTAATATATTATTGCTTAGATTCTAATAAAAAAAAAAAAAAAAAAAAATTTATCGCTACATTTAAAATAATAAAAATATTGTTAATATCTTACTTTAAAAAGAAATAAAATTAACATGTTCCTCTCACATGTATTACCCTGTTAGCGGTTTCGGTTTTTCAGATATTTTAATCTACATTTCACTTTTTTGATTGACGTACTCAAAATATATGTGAACGCTACAGCCTTTATGAAAATTTAGAAAATGAAATAATTTAAAGTCCGATGGAACGGGCCACAAAGCGGTCAGCGAGACCAATCCCCTATATATATTTATATATGTACATAAATATATAAACTCAGCCATTTTGGCCTCGCAAGGGGCTGTGCTCCTTGACCCCTCTTAGTTACATTTCTGTCTCTTTCCCTTTGTATAAAATGATCGAAGTTTACAACATAATTCTAAATCGGTCCATATGATAATAACATAATCACAAAATCCTATAAAATATAACAAACGATACATAAAATAGAACATTTTTTAGGACATTTTTCGCTACATTAAATTGCGACATTTTTTCTAATGGGGGGCAGCCTAATAATTACGTTGTAATTTAATTATATACATATATATATATATATATATATATATATATATATTCGAGGACGCGCGTATATCTTTTTTAAAAAAAATTTTCATTTGCGTCTAAAATGAAAAGGAAAATAATAAACAAACAAAAAATGAAAAACTTAAAAACATCGATAAAAGAATGTAGGCAATACCATTCCTGTTTATTTTTATATATATATATATATATATATATATATATATATAAATGTAAAATAAATAAATACCTCAATAACAAACAAAAATAAATATAAAATAATTTACTATGATAAATGTAAAATAAGGTATTTATTCTAATTTATTTAAGTAAATTATTTTATGTTTATTTCTGTTTATTGTTGAGGTATTTAATTATTTTACCTTTAGCGATAAAAGAATTGGTTTTTCTACTGTAGATAAATCCGTTTTATTGGTTTTCGCACTTATTATATATATATATATATATAGATTATATAAAAAGTTTATTAACAGTATGTAACTGTTTTTTTCTTAAAAAATAAAATTAACATATGAGTGCAAATATATATCGTTTAGTCGCTGCGCTATTTGTCTAGTAAAGTTTCAACGCGTAGAACACCTGTCCAGTTTCACTGAAAAATTTAATTTCAAACGTTGCTAAGAATCCATCTTGTTTCAACTTTTTTGATAAAACTAATAAATTTAAAAAGCGTTTTTTTATTAATTTCACCTGCTGAAACATGTAATTGTACCTCTTGTATTCGCTTTCAAGAATTGTTTCTGTTACGTTAGTTCTTTCATATTCGTCAATATCTAATTAAAATTCCGGCAAATGTTTCTCCTTCAAATTTTCATTTTTTTTTTTTTTTGGAACATCAGGTATCTTCCTAGGTGATGAGCCAAAAAAATAATACATATATATATATATATATATACAAAAAAACAACAACATAAATAACGTGTTCCACATATCAAAATTGTCCCACAAGAAAGATGGTAAAAGCGAAGAAATTCGTGACACGGGACAAATCTGCCAGGACAAGCCACAAAGTTACGAATGTTTTTTCTCTCTTCATACAGTAAAGGAACAAAAACGCATTATTAATCGTATAATTTCGCTCGGACGTTTTTAATTTTGTTTCAATATTAAATGTTTATTTTCCCTGTTAAAAGTGTCTGTATAAAATCGGTTAAATAAATTACTAGCCATCTTCTTATTCATCTGATGACTATTTCAGCGCTGTCCGACGTTATTGCAGCAACAGACTTACACAATGAGAAACGATTACCGTCAATTTATCTTCTGTCGAAAATTCAATGTAGAGCTACTGCCTTATCGAATTTCGCTTTTACTGCGTGACACGATATATTCTCGCCGCTACCGGTGTCTCAGTCATGATGGAGATCGTGACTCTAATCATGAACAAATTTAACGCATCAATAAGTCTGCAGATATATTATAGCCCATTTCATTCCCGGAAAAATGGATGATAGTTTGCCCGAATAAAAGTAAAATTTTTCCATCTCTCGCGCCAACCGGAATAATGCTGATTCACCTTTCTTTGTCCTAGCAGTCTTACTTGAACTCGACATATTCGAAATTAATTTGAAAATTTAAAAAACAAAGAAAAAGCTCGAAAACGCGTTATTCTTTACTGTTTTATATCCTTTGTTCGGTCAGTTTATTTACTTTAAATATCATATTTTTTACAGTTTTAACTGGTACTTCAAAAAATCCATAAACAGTCACCTACAAAATTACAAAAGCTTCCATTAGAATTTGGTTTATTAAATGAAAATCATTAGACATGTGGCACTCGTATAAAATAATAAAATATTTGAAATTAAACATACTCTTAGAGACGCGTCAGTGTTTAATTTTAAATATTATTTTATAAAAATGTATTACGTCTAATATTTCATTTAATAAGTGGTTGAAATAATGCGTTCGTCAAATTTTAATAGTAAAATTTGCCTGTTGAAGAATAATTTTCATTTATTCTATCATCCACAGCCCACAACTTCGCCGTAGTTCGCTTCCCGTTTATTCGAATTCATCGAAATATAATGGCATTTCTCGATGTGGCCACTCGTATTTGCTCATACGTCAATCTGTTATTTAGCAACGTTTCTTTGGCTTCTTTCAATGTATATCTTTCGCTTATTCATCATTATATCCTCAACCATTCGGTTGGTGGACAACCTATTCTCACATTTTTTAGATGTACAGATATAGGTTGTATACTAAGCAATTATTATATATGCAACGCAGGTGTACACACGCAAGACTACATTCGGAACTGATAGTAATCGTTTGATTTATCGATATACCAGTGCAGTCCCGTGTGGGTTTGCTATGTACTGGCCTAGCGCGCATATGATGTTGAACGTGGTGGTTTGCTATTGCCTTCCACGTGATTACTAGCAATTATTTAATTATTTATTTAATTCTTGTAATAAGTTCGTCGTCGCTCAGGATCAAACCCGTAACCTCCATATCGGAAGTCAAGCGCTCTAGCAACTAGGCTATCGCGACGTTATTAAGGCCGTTAAATTCGGCTTTGAACTTTTCCCCATATGCTTGATTCAACGATCCGTCAGTCACACTAGCATATATATGGCTTTACAAGGGAGTTCAAATAGGGCCAAATTTAAGGGGAGCCAGGGGGACCGTTGGCTCCAGGCCCTTCACTGAAAAGAGGCTATCCGCTAATCACTCAAAAATTGAAAATTGCAAGTATGAAAAGTACGCGCGCTCAGATGGTGAAACGATATATCATTCTGATTTTCATGGTGATGTTGTTCCGAATGCGACATACTTCGTGAATTAAATTTTGATGATCTAATTTAAATTTTCGCTATTAAAAAATCTCGACGCGTGTCTCTCGTTTACAACTAATTATTAAGGATCGATTTTATTAATTTACTGAATAAATAAAATAAAAAATGTATACTTCAATTATTGGGAGAAAAATTAAGGGGGCCTTCAGCAATTATTTGGCCCCGGGGTACTTTTTTTCTTAATCCGGCCCTAAGTTCAAGAGTCTCTAGCAATTTCTTTAGACTTCTGCATCGGCTTTTATTTTACAGGATGAACGCAACAATCAGTACTTGCGGTAAGTTCAGCAAAGATTACCTTTTTAAAAAAATTATTCCCCGCACTAAAATATAAAATGCATACTTTCGAAAGAGAACAGCCATCATACTTGGGCGTGCTTATTTTTATTGCACTAATATTACGAACGAAATTATATTTTTTACGCAATATAAACCTGAAAAAAAAAATAATAATTATTGAATTACTCAACCGATTTTTTGATCCCTCCTGAATGAATACCTCTTTTTTTCTTCAGCCGCATAAGCATATATATATATATAACTCAGCCATTTTGGCCTCGCAAGGGGATGTGCTCCTTGACCCCTCTTGCTTTCATTTCTGTCTCTTTCTCTTCTATACTTTGTACAAAATGATCAAAATATACAACGTTATTCTTACTGGCATCAACACAAAAAAATAACATAATCACAAAAATCCTATCTAACATTTAACTTTCATTATATAAAATTAAGACATTCTTTCGTTACATAAAATTGTGACATTTTTTAAATAACAATAACAAAAATCCTATAAAATATAACAAACGTTACATAAAATTGGGACATTTTTTCTAATGGGGGGTAGCCTAAGAATTACGTTGTAATTAATATATATATATATATATATATATATATATATATATGTGTGTGTATATATGTATGCATATATGGAAATCTAAAAATTACGGAGCATTTTTATTGGTTTTTAGGGAACCTATGTTTCTGGTATTTTTGGTATTTGTCACAATTAATGACAACGACGCATCTATCAGCCAATTGTGTCAGCGAGCTAGATATATAAAAATAAGTATTATTATCGCTTTCATTATTACTAATGTTACTGTTTTTTATGGTATATTCTTCAATGGAATTTGATAGCCATTGCCGGAAGCTAATGAACGTTACCGGTACCAACGCCATCTCTTTTATTTCTCGCGTTATAATCGCATTGCTTGCACGTAATAAATCGTAATGAGATTGAAATTAATGAAAAGAGCTGCTTAAAGAAGTCACCAGGTGTTTAAGGACAGGTGATATAAAAATCCATTTGATAAGGATTTTGAGAAAAAAGTGTCTCAAGTGGTCTTCAGGTTGAAGTGCTGACAATTTAATAGAAAGGTTTTCAATGAGGTACGACGCCCCTAAAACATCTGTTACATGAATATTCAATTTAACCGGGTCAATGAAAAAAAATTATGTAGACATATAAATTCACGATAAATATTAGCCACGAATGATTCAACCAACTGTACGACTAACAAGATGGACTGTGTGCGTTCAACCCTAAATGGAAAAATGATCAAATACGAAGATTGTTTTATAAAAATGTCGCAATTCTTTACTTACGTGTAATAAGAAGTTTCTGTCTGGAGGAGTAGCGAAATTAATATGCAGAAATAAATGTCACTTGTGCGTTTCACCATGTTAATTTCCATCTGGTTGGAAACAAAAAGAAACGAAAAAAATCGCACCGGAAAACGGATTTCAATAGTATAAAATGTACGGTAAACGTTTTCCGTATTAATAATATAGTTCAAAAGGTACAGGCGGTCATTTTATTTAAAATTAAAAAAGAACGAAGAAAAAAGAACGAAAAAAATAAACGTATTAACATAAATTATATAATAATACATATTCGTGCAAATTTACGAAATACGGGAACGTCGAACGAAAAATCTCGAAAATTCGAATGAAATTTTTTTCGACATAAAAACACGGACATACAAATATGCAGACTAGCGCGAATAAAGACGCCGTTGCTGCATTACACTTCAATTAATTCGGCAACTTCGTCAAAAGAATTTTACTAGAGAGCGTACTTCCAATCCGACCGGCAGTCTGTTCGACTGTCGAGCATGCGCAGAACTTTTCCGAAAACACAGACCCCTTACGAAACGTGGATGATTCGTGTGACTACACTCAAAGAAGTAAACAAAGCTCGCCGCCGAATTCATAATTCCATCGTTTATTCCAAACCGCATATGCTCACCGTAATCGTTTTTGAAATTTCGCACATTGCGCCCCCCCCCACCCCCCACCCACACACAAACACAAAAACGCACACACCGCACGCCCGTTTCATCTGCTGACTGATTGTTCTCATCGTCGACGAGCGTCGCTGTAAATTCATCAACCCCCTCGAAACATAGCTCAATAAGTCATCAGATGTTTTCTTTTTTTCTTTTTCGTTTGTTCAATAAACATAGAATTGCGAGAACTTTCAAGTGGTATTTATATTTTATGTTTGTAGCTCTGTAAATTTAGGCCAAACCATACGTTATATTAAATTTATTCATTAAGAGGATCTGCAAAAGCCATACGTCCCGAAGACTCGATCGTCATTCGTTTTTGGTTTTTTTTAGTGATACCCGACAAAATGCGAATTCCCTATTTCGGTCCTCAAAACTCGTAGAATACAGCTAAAAAGAGCCAGCTATCTCGGCGTAATTGGTAAGGCAGTGGTGTTTCGTGCAAGTAGAACCGGGTTCAAATACCGCTGCTGCAAATTGTAATTTCCAAAAATTTTACTTGCGCCGGGCGAATCCTAAGAAGAAGGAAAAAAACGGAGTATAGCACAAATATCGAAACATTTAAACTAACAGTAAAACAGTATCTTGCTTTTGTGGTATTTTACTGTTCTATTATTTATATTATTTTCAGTTTGCAATTTTACCTTCGTGCTAGGAGACGTTCAAAAATCCATGCTTTGCATCACAAGTAAAGTTTAAGTCTGAAGGTCAAAAGAACAATGAGGTGACCCCGAATAAGAGAAAAACAGAGAAGAGTGAAGCAAGAAACAGACTGTGATTAAACTGAAGGGGAACTGATGAGCAAGTCGTTGAATGGATTACGTTCGGAAGATTAATGTGCATCAAAGCAAAAGATGGGGAAAGGACTACACGACTAAATGAAGGGAGCTCTCTATAGGGATCAGAAGTCGCGACGGAAGAGAAAAGCGAAAGGAAAATCGACTTATCGGGCGTGTGAATTCGGCTGCTAAGGCAGCAACATATAGCCCAATGCCCAAAGGTGCCCCTCTTCCTCAGCTAGGGCCACCCTTTTTTCAGCAACATAAGGCAGAGACGTGGGAAACTATGTAGTCTACTCACACATCATGGCTGCGATCCATCAATGTGAGCACTGAGCCGGTGGCCACTGATATCCATGTCCCGCAGAGAGTTTGCAGACTGCGCATAGGGCACACAACAATATTCCACAACTATTTGCTGGAAGGAACATCTCCTCCTTCTGCCTGTTCCATATGCAATTCCCTCATTTCACCAACTGCTAAACTCATTATGGAACATTTCCTGCCTACAAGTATCTCCAACTTACCGTCGGTTGCGTTGTCAAATGAACCAAAACAGGTCCAGGATACGCTACACTATGTTACAGCGGCATTAAAATACATCTAATTTTACACTGATCCGTGTACTGTAATAATCTTGGCAATAGCACACAGCACATGGGCCATATATATATATATATATATATATATAAAAAGACCACATTGATTGCAGCCGAATGTGCTAAAGAGTGAGTCAATTCGTGTTGCCTGAAATGCTGCAATGGCTTGGTACTCATAGCAGTTGAATCGGTACTAAGTGGGAAGCGAATTCGGAGATTAAGGAGCAAATGTAAAGAGTAAAATTGGATTAGAGGTCTATTTGAGGAAAAGGAGTAAAAATCACTTGTCTTTTGATTCGGAAGATAGGAGGAACTTCGATACATGACTAGTAGTTGTAAAGAGGATTGTGTATAAAACAACGCTGTAGAAATGTAGATAAAACTGGGGGGGGGGGAGTTTTAGCGTAAAAGCGACTTCAACGCCAGTGGCCGATTTAAAGCCACCCGCGATAATTAGAATATGTGAAACAAAAAGAGATAATAAAATATAATTGAATTTATTACGAGCGACGAGAGAGGTTTCATGTTCAGAAGAAAAAAAAACATAAAAATCCGTGTCAAAGCCTGAATCAGTTTGCTTTTTCCTTTCCGACAATTATGGGTATTAAAGTGATTTTTTTTTTTTTAATGATTTCGTCAAGAAGAACATTAGCCAAAGAAATGGAAAGAAGGAAAAAATAAAGTTACATTATCAGCCGATGATATTGCTTTATTAATGGAGCATTAGAATGCAGAGATAGAGGAAAGATTATTACAAAAGTGATATAGATAATTTTAGTAAATGGGCAATGATGATAGGAGGTTATGTATAAATATAAATAAATATAAATTACTGCACAGTCGGAACAGTACTAAACATATGATACACGATAATTAACCTGCATAATAATGATTGCATACATGAACTTCATATAAATAACAATACTCAATTGTGTTGTTGTCCATCGGTTTATAACTATACATTACGCGATCAATATTGCGGGCACAAAACCTGTGCTAACACTTACACTCTATTTGCTTTCTGTTCTCACTCTGCACCACTTCTTACATACCCCTACCACTCACTTGCATACACTATCCAGCCATCTCACTCGGCAAGCTACCGTGGCATAGTTGATTAGTTATTTGTGTTTCGTTCGGGTATAATATCCGGCTACGGCACATTGACACTTTCAAAAATTTAACTTATACTAGATTACAATGTCCGCAGTTGACGCGCCCCTAAAACAAAAATAAAAAGAAAAGAAAAAAACTCACTCTTACACAACACAAAATTCGCTGGAACTCTCAGTCCTCTGTTGTACTACCCGCACATGCCTTCCACTTTCTGAATCCATCTAAAAGATTCAAATCTTGATCCATTACTAGCACTCAGCTTAACTAATAACCGTACCCCTTATTACACTTCTCTCGTTCACACCTCTATACCCTTGTCTAACAACTCGACCACCACTACCGCCCGATCAATTTCATGTTGCAGCCACTCTCTCATGAACACAATCACACACACATCATTATTAGACTTCCAATGCTTTTATATCGAAATAAAAAATGCTCTTAAATACGTTAAAAACAAAAATATGAAATAGTACAAATTAAACTTACTTCTTAAATTAAAAATATTATTTACATTTTTTTTTTTTTTTTTTTTTTTTTTGGGCGTCGAAAATTCAACCCATCGACAATGTAATATAATTAATTAACTAATTAACGCTACACATTAATATTACATTGTACTATATAATTATATAATAACTTGTATACTGCAGCACTTCCGGTGGCCAGGAGAGAATTGACACTACATGGCAGAGGGATCTGGAAATTTATTATTGAGTTATACAAAATAATTCTTTGCGCCGTGTGAAAATTGCATTCGAAGATGAGGTGGTCAGCGTTCGCCACTTTGTCCGAGTCTAGTGGATGTTGACAATAGGGAGAAGAGATTAAACCCATGTTGTACAAAGAAGCGGGGAGACGGTTTACCCCCAGCCGGAGGCGACATAAGGTAACAATATACGATCTGGTACTCATCGAAACAGTTGTAATGTGGTTGAACCAAGGAACGTTAGGAATATTAGGTTGAATTCTTTTGTACTGTTGCGCGCAAAATGGATTTGCCTATGTAGCCTCCTAATATTCTTTATGAGCATATCTAATGAGCTCGAATAGGTCTCTGTTTGGAAAGTATGGAACTAAACAACTATTCATCCATGTGTCTTTGACAGCCATGTCTGCAACTTCGTTACCGTAGATATCCGCATGTCCTGGTATCCAAACAAAGTTAACTACTACGTCAGATTCAGAAAGGGACACTACTAGGCTTCTGATTTTATAGAGGTATGGATGGGATTTTGTGTTGAACGATAAGAGTTTCAAAGCTGATAAACAACTCATAGAATCAGACATGATAATGATATTTTCAGAGAAGAGATGTGAATTTAAAAAGGACAAAGCCGTGAAAATCGCAGCACATTCGGCACTAAACACAGAGGTAAAACGAGGAAGAGAGAATTTTTTAGTTAAGTTAAGACATGGTATAAAAAAAGCAGCACCCGCAGAATTCGAAAATTTAGAACCATCAGTAAAAATCGGTTGGAAATTCGGCCAATGGTCCGAAATTATCGCATTGAATACTCTGCTAGCGTTGTGCCTATTAACGAACTGAAAACAATCCAAATCTACCTGTAACTTAAAGCAGTTATGTGAGTATGGATATTTAAAGATCAATGAAAGATACGACGGTATGGTAATAAAAGAATATCTCTGAAGCCTAACCGCACTTAAAGATAATAGAGGCATTTTGGAGGTTTTAAATCTCCAATTGTTTTTAACATCCAAATAGGATTTAAGTAAATTGAAGCTGGCTGGAGGACAGTATTTCATGAGAAACCTGTCTACTAGGTACGATGATCTAACAGAGAGAGGAGGGATCTTGGTTTCAGCTTCCAAAGCAGCAATAGAAATAGGTAAGCAAGCACCAATTATAAGCCGTAAACATGTGTTCTGTATCCTCCCTAATTTGTTACGATTGGTTGCTGAGGAATTATGAAAGAAGTAACAACCATAGTCTAAAATACTGCGATAGTATGCTTTGTATAACTTAAGGATCGCTACCCCAGTTGACATTACAGAAGGCCTTGAGTAGGGGTAACCGTTTTAGAAGTTTGTTATACATGTAATCTACATGATGGTTCCAGTTTAATTTAGAATCGAGAATAAAACCTAAGTACTTATGTGCCGACAAAATGGGGACAGTAGAACCGGCAATATAAACAACACTGTGAATTTGGTTAATTGAGCGATATGAGAACACTACTGCTGAACATTTTCAAGGAGCAATCGACAAAACAAGATCATTTAGGATATTGCAAACCCGTATAATATCGCGATTAAGCAAGGTGGAAGCTTCAGATAGGTTTCTACTGCGACTACAAAGAACAATGTCATCTGCATAAGATAATAGAAAACCGTTATTCGCCAATTCTAAATTAAGGATTTTTAAGATATATAAGTTAAATAGCAGCGGGCTTAACAATGATCCCTGACATAAACCAGTGTAGACAGTTCTGTCTACTGGCCCTTGTGTGGGGTGTTGGAAACACAACGTTTTCTCCGAAAACAAACTGTGTATTAGGTTTGCAAAGTTCTTAGATATGCCTAATTCCACTAGTATCTTAGATAAGATGTCCAATCGAACATTATCAAATGCCCCCTTGGTATCAATGAAGCACGCGATTAGATATTCCTTCTTGATGTAAGACTGATAAATGTTAGCTAGCAGGTTGGCTACACAGTCCAAACTGCTTATTCCGTGACGGAAGCCAAATAAGTTGTTTGGGAAGATGTTGTTGTGCTCA
The DNA here is from genome assembly GCA_039619475.1 of Icerya purchasi. NCBI lineage: Eukaryota > Metazoa > Arthropoda > Insecta > Hemiptera > Monophlebidae > Icerya > Icerya purchasi. The sequence continues at coordinate 475,603,460 of CM077116.1, read as the reverse complement.
GTCCACCAGGAGAGTCTATTATTCAGGATCCGTTCAAAGGTTTTGCGAATACATGACGTGACAGCTGAAACATGCTTAATTTAATTTATTTAATCTTCATGCTTAATTACAGATATCCTTTCTTTTTCGTTTTTTCTAGCGAATAATATGTTGCTTCTTTTTTTGCCCACATGTATTTATAGTTTAGCATTCTATTATTTCATTAAGAAAACTAGATATTTTTATAGAGTATCTCGAGAGATTTTTGTTAATGCGCACTTTCGGATTTTGTTCCGTGTATCGTAGTTCTATTTTCTAGCATAACATCTGCTAATCTTCTTCCTGCTTTAACTATAATTACTCTAGGTTGTTTAGTCTAGCACCGCTATTCTTTTTCACTGATTTCCAATTATATATGTATTTCTACCAATTACAACAACAATATTTATTAGCTTTTCGTTTACTTGTTCAATGACTCCATACAATGCTATATTTTCGCGTTTTGTACATTGTTCTAACTCGCTGATTGTGTTGCTTACCTCATTTCCATTTTTGATTTTTTTTTTACACCTGTCCTGTAAGGGCCCCTACCTGTGCTCGTGATGCCTTTACTTCGTCCATCGATATTTTATTTCCCTGTAAAATTTCCTCGTATTTCTCCGACAGACAAGAAATCGACTCTTTCCGCTCTCTCATGTCCTTTTTTATATTCCTTCGTCGCGGCAATGACTTCGTTTGTTTCTTTTAAATTAATGTTTTTTCACTATGTTACTTTGCATACTTCTGTCGGTCAACTTTTGTTATTGCTATTTCTTTCCCTTTAACCATTTCTCTTTATATATTCCACTTCCGATTTAATAAACTACGCTTATAATGTATTAGTAATGAAAGGTCTTACGCTAGAGCGAATAAAATCGAATGCATTAATTTCGTGTTGAATAAACGATCAATAAATACAGCGTACCATTGTTATCACTGCAAATCCTGCATACAGGTCTGTCCTGAATGTTTGTGCACCCGCATTGTATTTATTTCAATACGACTAGAAAAGGTATTTTTATTGACTTTTAGCTTTGATATCACTTTCCGCGACAAGTAGATAAGCAATTGAGATGATTCTAAGCTTTGCCGGTAGCTCATTATCTGATTTGCCGTGTCGAAACGTTCGTTTTAGGAACTGTCGATAGATTAAATTCAACAACATTTAATATTTCCACGGAGTGAAGATTATTTTGTAAAAGGAAACATTTCAAATGAAGAGTCTCTAAGAAATAAGTGAACTAGATACTATTGAAATAGTACATATCTCGATAAGGAGGAAGAAAGAAATAGTAGGAACGACGTGATTAGAAGAAAAAGACAGAATATAAGAGACGCAATATAAAGTAGGAAGATCAAGTCTCAGCATGCTGGAATACAAAGTAGAACAAAAAATGAACACTCAAAAACACATGATCGACGTCGCAAACACACTCTTCGTTTCAGTGGAAAGAACTATACGAAGAGCAACCAATGAAAAACGGAAACGGGAAGAAGATAATAGACTATGGTTGAAGCGCAGACGAATAACGAAGACAACAACAGAGCTGCCTTCAGTTTTCGCCACTAACACGCAGTTAAGTCGTTACAGTTCTAGCTTGACAAGTTTTCCCACAAGTTTACCTTTCGTCGTTAACAAACAGCGACAGTTCTGGCCTATACGGGGTTATCTGTGCAATTAACTGTACGGTTATCTGTACAGACTTGGCAGCAGGCAAGTCCGCGGACTCACCTTTTCCGTGTCCAAAAAAAAGCGCAGTTTTAAGTCGTATTCGCCGCGGTCCAGCGGTGCACACCTCTGCCGGTTAAGTTCATGGACAAAACCGTACATTGTGGCAAGCTATTTGCGAACCCAGCTTTTTACTATGTTTTCAAGATATCTTCTTTATCGTCCATCGCCCCCCGGAGTAGGTAGTCCACGCCAGAGCCTTAGTGTAGTAGGTCGTATAAGTTTATTATAAAAATATTGTTTTTTGTTTGAACATACCTTTAAAATTTGCGTTTTCATAAATATACCATTAATAATATTTTATCGAAATGATCGGAGAGACACCTCTACACGTGTTGTAGCCGAAGTGAAAAAACGTGTTCCATCATACTTCGACGTCATCTATTATTCAGCTGGAAATACGAAAATAAACGCTGAAAATGCACAGTTTAAATCCACTACGCTACATAATTCTTTTATAATCGATATTAAACTTAAAATATTCACTCTATTCCCGGATGAATATAAAAATCTTTCCGAATTTCGGGAGTTTCGTTTTTTACCAACTTCAAAAAGAGCATGTTTTTTGTTCCTTGCCTACGTTTTTTTACGTTTATTACTCGTATTCGCGCATCCTCCGTAAACCGATTTTAATGATTTTCTTTGTTCATTCGGAAGTGTACCACAATCACTATGGTGGTCCCACATGAGTACACCGCCGTTAAGTATCAATGAAACTCAATGGGGTCGCATTGTACGATGTGAATAAACGAGATCTATCTGTCTCTTTAAAAAAAAAAAAATGGTGCGAGTGAAATCCGCATGAACCCTGAATCTAAAAAAGCTTCTTTACTTGACGGTCGTCGCCCCAATTTCGAAATATGGAATCGAAGTATATGATAGCACCAGCAGTCCAAGATATTACGCATGATAACATCGCCTCCAAAATACGTATACAATAAGAGGTTACATCACGATCTCCACATGTCATCTGTCGATATAATTCACATTGCACAATATCAGAAACATTTTAATCAGCTAAAAAATTTCACGGTAACGCCTACATTAGGGAATTGTACACACAAAGACTTTGCCCAGAAACACTGTGAGAAGTTTAAAAAGATGATGGTGCGGGATAGCCTACAAACGCAGACCGGAATACCGTTTTAATATTAATTTTATACAATTAGTTTAAATCTTCCATATTTTTTTATTTTTTTTTTGTTTAAATAATTTGCGAGTCCCACAAGGCACTAGCCCGTCTGTGGGTTCCCAACATAATTATATTATTTATTTGTTTAATATAACATCAACTTATGTACTACTTTGTTACAATATAGAAATTGTTAGCTTATATCTTACTATATTACAAAATCCACACTCTCATTATTTATCATATATACGTTACAATTATACCACCTCTGAAATGTTACTTCTTATTATAATGTCTTAAATATTAACTTATATATACAATGATACAATATAATTTTTATAAAATTAACACTCTCTCATTAGCAGCTTAAAGATGGAGATCGTAGCGAGTCTCATATCAATATTATCAATATATACGTGGTTATTACTATTATTACGATACAATTTTATTTATTTTTTTTTTTTTATATATATTTATTTATTATTATTATTATTACTTTTATATTTCTATTGCTCTTTACACCATGCTATCAACCAAATTCTAACCTTGTTTTTCCATCTTTCTAGATTTTTTTCATTTCAAATTTCTTTTGGTATGTTCCCCATTAATATTCGACACTGATGTAACGGTTTAGATAATAAAAGTGTCATTATTGCCAGTAGGAAGGAAGAAGGAGCTAACAACAAATCATATTTTTTTATACCTTCATCGTCGGTTTATGGTATTACCACTGTGTATTAATGTTTGGGTTGTTTGTTTAAATTAATGTCTCACAATAAGTATGTTTTCATATCATATTAACAACGTCAACCTGGTGAAATATGTATACAAGTATTACAAATTAGAAAACAACGGCGAACATATATTTTAACAAGCAGCGTATACTGCATAATGTTGTGCCGAACTATGCTAAAGTAACGATCAAAAATCATATCTATTTTTACTGTATTATAATAATAATTTTAATTTTATGCTTATATTGCACCGTGATTATGGATTAATATCCGAAATTAGCCGTCGGTAGTTTATGAAATAATTTTAATTATATTGTGTATTAAAGTTTGTGTTGTTTGTTTAAAATAATGTATGTAGCACTGTTAACTAGCTGTCAATCATATACTAGCGTGAAAAAAGAATATTTGCTTTTGTTTGTTGACACTATTGGCAATTGAAAAAATATAAATATAAAAATCCTAGAAGATCAGAAAATAAATACTCTGTTCAAGTTCATTTCATCTATAAAAAAGGACAAAAAGATTTTATTTATTTGCAGAAAGAAAGCTCTTTTTTCTTTTTCTTTTCATAAACACTCGGCAACAGGCTATCATTTAACAACAAACGTAACCTTGTTTTTTTGGTAAAGTTGAAAACTTCATGCGTTGCTCCTGCCTTTTTATCATTTCGAATATGTAATTGTGTGTGTGTGTGTGTGTGTGCGTGTGTGCTGTGCATTTATGTATGTGTTTACTCTACATGTTTTGTTTGTTTTTTTATTTATTTATTTGGGTTAGTCAGCAAGGACATTAGCCCAAGTTATGGGGGTAAAAAAATCAGATTTTTATGCGACATGGGGTGGCGATCCGTATATTTTCCTCATACTTTATAGATCCATTATTCTTTCTAAATTGGACCATTGTTCTTTTCTTTATGCCAGTGCTCCCAAATCCCTCCTTACCAAACTCGATCGCATCCAAAACTCTTGTCTTCGCCTCTGTATTCGTGCTCTGAATTCTTCTCCAACTCCTGCTCCCCTGGCCGAAACTGGCTCCCTTCCTTTATTTATTCGAAGACTTTATATTTATGATTAAACGTCTTCATATTCCTCACATGGAACTCGTGAATTCCTATCAACATATTCTGGACAACTGGCGTTTCTCTCTTAGAAAAATTCCAATTCTTTCACACATATCCTCCCGACTTGTCCTATTTTCTCACTTTATCCTCCCTGTAACAAATCCCCGTACTTCACTTACAACTTCTTAGAACTGTCGTTTTCTCCCAAGCTATTTTCGCTTCCCCCGAATATTAAAAATCTCTTCCATTTCCTGTAATACATAACGAATTTAACCAAACTCTACATTCACTTTTTCCAGCTCACAACATGGTTTTTACGGATGGCTCAAAATCTGCTTCAGGTGTCGGAGCTGCTTTTATTCTTCCTGATATCAACTAATCTGAGTCTTTTCAACTTCCTTCCTTTTCTTCTATCTTTTTAGCCGAATCCATGGCTATTTTACGTGTTATCCTTTTTAATATCCTCAACATCCAATTTATCAAAATTCGTCATATGCTCTGATTCGAAAAGCGTTTTATTAGCCATCTCATCTCCCTTCCCTAAACCCTCGTCCCATCCTATTATCCCTTTATATTCGTTCCTTAATTCATAATTTATTAACATGCCGTTTTATCCTAATTGACCTGCATTCCGAGCCACTGCGGTATCGTTGGTAACGATCTTGCCGATTCATTGGCATGTCTAGCTGCAGTAAATGGCCGTTTCATAGACAGATTTCCCTCCCAATGTCTTTGTCCTCTCTCTTATCCACCATGACTTTTGGACTGATCTTTATCCGTCTCTTTTTTCCAATCCTAGCTCATTTTACCTAGCTATAACCTCCCTCCACCCCCTTCTTCCTGGTTTAATCATTTTTCCTGCATCAGCCGTTCTATTATTTCTTCCATAATTCGCTTTAATCACAGTCTGCTTCGAGCCTTTCTCTCTCGTTTTAATATTATTCAGTCTCCCCTGTGCCCCTTCCATCCTCCTATCTTAAATTTGACCTGTGATGCAAATCACCTCCTATATTCGAATGCTCATCTATCTCTTCGGAACGCGCAGTCCTTTATTCTAATTTGCTTGGCCTTGGCCTCTCGACCTCTTACTGTGCCCACTATACATTCTTGCTATTCCTTCTCCTTCTATTGTTCCTGTATTGGCTACCTTCATTTCTTCTGTTTCTAATCGCTTCCTGATATAACTTTCAAGTCCCTACGTTTCATTATTTGTTAGTCCTTTGTGTTGGGTAAATGTCCTGTGTTGACGCGCCCAATGAAAAAAAAAAAAAAAAGACATGAAATATTCAAAGAAGAATATGTCAAGCGCTTGGACGGCAGAAGAAGAAGGAAAGGAAAGAATAAATGCAGCGCAATAGGGAGTAGGAAGATTTCTTGTTAAGAGAGAGGAGTACAAGCAAGATTGTTCAGATGAAAGTGATGAGCATTCGAACATTATGTGATCAGGATCACATACAAAGTGGCTGTTAGAGAATATAAAATATGGAGATGGCGCGAGAGAGAATCGGAAAAGTAACAAAGGATGCAAACTGTGCCCAAACCGGAGGCGGCATATCGCTGAGATGCTGGAGCGACTCATAAAAGGGAAGTCAAGAAACCAGGAGCAGAGAGGAAGAGAAAGCTGGATGGACAAGTAAAAAGAATCCGGGTTAGAGAATGATGAGTAGTAGGAGTTGAACCATAATTGATCAAATATTGATGGATGGAAATGTAGTAAGAAACCTGCCGGAAGAAAAAGCTCGCCGGGCTAATGAGTCAACTAATTCATTTCCTTCTATTCCGGAGTGACTAGGGATCCAAAGGAAATCAATCTGGATTGCACAAAAGAGGAAGAGGTCGTGGATCAAGGGACGTATAAAATGGATTACATAATCGGTAGAGTGGGAAGGCAGAAGAGATGCAACAGCCTGTAGCACGGTTTTAGAGTCTAATAGAATAAGGATATTACGAAAGACCTTCGAAGATTTGATGAAGAGAAGTGCATGGAGGATAGCAATAGACTCGGCACAGAAAGTTGAACAGAAGGAGGGAAGTTTAAAGGACTCAGAGTAATTTAAGGAAGGACAAAGAAAGGATGCGTCAACTCCACTTGAGATCTTAGAACCGTCCGTGTAGATTATAACGTGGTTAGAAAAGCGAGAGTTTAAAGTTTGTAAAAATTCCGATTTAACGGCATGGTGCAGAACGGATCTAGGGGGAACAGGATAATAAAAGCAATTAATTGGATGAAGGAAAGAGGAAAAGTTGAAAGAGAAATATGGGAGCTTATCGATTGAATTGACACTAAATCGCCAATCCCGTAAAATGAGGGAGTAATAAGGAATAAGTGAAGAAGATGAGATAGGCAGACGTTTAATGAGGAAGCGGTAACCTAAATAGAAACGCCGAATAAAGAGTGGAGGAATGTGGGTTTCAGCTTGAATAGCAGGGATAGGAGAAGATTTCCAAGCTCCAAGACAGAGACGGAGACAAGTATTTTGGACGTGATCGAGCTTGGAGAGCAAGGACCTGGAAGAGTTACCATAAATAAAACAGCAATAATCCAGAATGGAGCGGATACAGGATTTTTAGAACATGAGCAAGATACACGGATCACCTCCCCAGTTCGTATGTGAAAGGGACTTAATAAGGTTGAGCCTTTTTAGTGATGGCACGAACGAAAGACGACTATCCAAAAATACTCCCAAGTAACGGAAATGGTTAGCAATGGGGTTCGGACTACTATTTAAGGAGAGACTAACTAAGGAAGGGTCAAAAGGACGAAGAGTAAAGACAACAGTAGACGATTTGGTTGAAGAGATAGAAAGATGAATATTTGATAATTCCAAATTTGTTAAGTAGTGTTGCAGCTGGGAATTAGCGGTGGAGATACTACGATGGGCGGAGTAAATGAGGATGTCGTCATCGAAAAATAAGGAAGAAGAGTTTGTTAACAGAGAAGCAGTTTTAATAAGATAAATGTTAAAAAGGGTTGGACTCAAACAAGAGCCCTGCGGCAGTCCACGAAAGACCAGTCTAGAAATAGGTTCGAACGGAGAAGAGAGAATGATAGTCCTGGATTGGAAGAGGCTAATGACAAGAGCAGAGAAGAAGAGTGGGATATTCAAAAAATAGGGTGGGAAGGTGGACATTATCGAAGGCGCAGTGACATCGACGGAGGAAGCAATAAGAAATTTTCTATTGATAAAAGGTAAATACACATCTGACAAGAAAGTACTGATACAATCGGGAGGACCGCGTCCAGAGCGAAAACCAAACATATTATTCGGCAAGACCTTATTGTACTCAAGCCACCAAACTAGCCGTCTATTAATTATACTTTCAAACAGCTTTCTGTCACAGGGAGCAAAACAGATTGGACGAAGAAAGGAGGAGTTAGGTTTTAGGATCGGGGCAACAATGAAAGTATTCCAAGCAGATGGAGTAGAACCAGACGAGAGAAATGAATTGAATAAATTTAAGAGGAACCGGAGGGCGGTATCAGAGAGACTTTTTAGAACGAGGAAGGGAATTCCGTCTTTACCAGGAGAGAAATTAGAAGAATTACGTAAGACTGCTTCCAATTCAGTATAGGTAAAAAGAGTGAGCAGGAAATGAGAGGAGGTGAAGGTAGTCGGGATGCGACAGGATTTTTGGAAGCTAGGAACATAACTAGGAGCTAAGGAATTCATAAGTGGAATTAATTTGTAGATTTGAAAGTCCTTGCCATTTTCCAAATGTGAGTAAAAGGAGTGGAACGGGAGAAAGAGGAGCAGAAATTTATCCACGAGTTCATTTTTGCCGTTTTAAGAGTACTTCTAGCTTTGGCATTGGCACTTTTGTGAGCGAGAAAATTGGACAGTTTAGGACAGGAACGGAATGTTCTATAGGTGGATAAACTTCGATCAAAGCACTGTTGGTTCCACCACATAGAGGAAGCAAATTTGGACCTTTTATGTGTTGGAGGCCGAGCAGGGGAAGAAGGCGTTGGAAATAGATTCCATAAAGAGGTCATATTGAGAACATGGATTTAAATGCGAAGGAATTAGGGACAGCGAAGAGTGAACATAGGAGCGAAAGATGAACCGGTCTATCTTAGAGAGAACCCATCTGTGAGATTGAGTAGGATTGTTCAAAGTAGAATGAGAAAACTGATTTTAAAAAATGATGATGTGACCATCATTTTGAAGAATAAAATTTTCTAGAACTGCACCATTATTATTATAGTTAGTGCATCCCCAGAAAGGTGAGTGAGCGTTTCATTCTCCGCCTATAATAGAAGGAGTCGAAAGAGAGTTATGAAATTAGGAAACGGGAAATCGCGCAGATCGAAATTAGGAGAGATATAAGCGGAGATGATATTAAGCGGGTTACCAGAATCATTAGGGATTGAAACGTGAACTAGATTGGGGAAAGGAGGGTTGAGAGGAAAGGAAGGTTGAAAGTTGTTATGAGTAAGAAATAAGATGTCATTTCTAATTAGGATAGCTGCGCCTCTATAATCGCCCGTGTGGTTAGAACCAATAAGGGAAAATCCCTTAAAATGAAGATCGGATGAGCTTTTTAGCCATGTTTCCGAAAGCAAAATAATATTAATATTATGTTGATCTAACAGCCTCTCAAGAGAGGGTTTGTTAGCCATAAGGTTTCGGCAGTTCCACTAAATTATTTTAAGTTTCGGAAACATTGTGAGGAACCAGATTAGTAGCCATCGATTTGAGGAATAAAGTGGAAGAACGAAGAGAGAAGAGTGAAAAGGGAAGAAAGAAGGCTGAAGCAGTAGGAAAGGAAGAGTGAGGCGAGGGGAAATGAGGAAAGAAGCTGTTCGCCACAGAATAACCCAACTTAGGAAAGATTCATGGGGAATGTGGGCAAAGGTAAGAGGATCCACTGCTCATGTTAATTATAATGAGGCTGATGTCGCAGAAGGATATAACAATAGTAATGCCCGTAGGCATAATACATCAGCACCCATTGCTCAAAGCAATCGTTGCGTCTGGGACCTTGTATGCTATTATTAACCAACTTAATTAAAAGAGGCAAGCAACACCAAAGGAACGCTGTATAAAATATTAGAAGAGGAACCAGAAGCTCCCATTGCTCAAATAAATCCTTGCGTATGGGTCCTGGTAAGCTATCAACTAACTTAGTTAAAGGAGGCAAGCAAAACCCAAGGAACGCTAAGAGAAAATTAAAAAAGAAAATAAAAATAAAAAGCTCCCATCGCTCAAATAAATCCTTGCAAATGGTCCTGATATGCTATCAACTAACCTAGTTAAAGGAGGCAAGCAGCACCGAAGGAACGCTAAAAGAAAAGTTGACCAGAAAATTGTATTATGAGTAGACAGTCGAGAAAGCGGCAAGCGACGAGGCGCACTATAAAAAATTACGTTGAAACTGAAGTGAAAGAAGAAATCAATAGCATCATTTAAAAGGATATAAATAGGAACAGGGCTTTTGAGGATGAAAAGGCAAAAAGAGGAACAAACAGTACACAGGAATGGAAGAATGCGAAGTACTTCTGCTTTAATATCTATGATTGTAAAATCTGACATAAAGCCTCTAATTTATCTTCTAAATTGGGAATGTCCAATCTGTCAAGAGCGGATCGTAATGTACCAGCTAGATGGTTGAAAGGAGGATGAGGGGTGGAGTCACTGAAGGAAACATTATTAGCGGCTGGAGCCTTTACATTGTTGATGAGAACAGAGGAAGATACTGTAAGAGGATTGGAGACCGTTGGAGCATTATAACGATACCCTTTAGTGCCAGCACTGAGCGCTAAATTTGAATAATATTTTTTCAAGGAATTGGGAAACGTAGAGTTGGAAAAGTGCCTTTGCGCAGGAAGCCTGATATAGGAGGAAGACGAACTGCTGGAGCCTTTCTGTCATTTCCTCTTAGGGATGGCAAAAGGGGAATTAGCCAAAGCGGGAAAGTTGGAAGAATTAGAAATCTTGGCAAAAGTAAATGCTGGAGACACTAACTTAGCTTGGCAGATATTTTTTGCCTCGGAATAAGAGACATTTTGTATGCTCATAATTTTGTGAATTGGACGCAAAGATAGTAAGAAGGCTCACTTTGTTGCGTAATGGTATGAAGAATATGTAGAAATCCTCGAAACATTCAAAATACACACGAAACGTTCAAAATATGCGTTTATATGCACTTAACGTCCAATATATGCATTTATATACATTATTAAATTGCTCTTATTTCGAATTTACAACCCTTAAAACGCCTACATACGAAATATCAAAGCGTTAGCTACAAGCAAAAAAAATATGCAAAATCCGAACCCCACTTATTATAGTCATCGTAAGCCAATTATTTCTACTTTCAAATAAAATTTACAATGAAGATAAATATAATGAAATTTGCGGTATTTATTTTTAGTTGTTGTCAATGAGACCGCAAAAAATCAGTCGAAAACTAACAACGTTAGAAGTGAGACTTTTTATACGAATAAGGATGAAATAAGTTTTAAACAAGGAAACGAAAAAAGAACATTGAAGTGAAGAGAAATTTATTTAAAACTATAACAGAAATGATTTTTTATTGTATAAATAACAATGTGCAGGCATGATCTCATAATAAACACTACAGAAGTCTTGCATGTACTAAGTATATATATATATATATATATATATATATATATGTAACAATAAATATGTACATGCAAGACTGCTGTAGTGTTTAATTCGAGATTATCTCTGCTCATTGTTATTTATACTACAAATAATTTCTGTTATAGTTTTAAGTAAATTTCTCTTCACTTCCATATACTTTTTTGTTTCCTCGTTTAAAATTTATCGTATTCTATAAAAAGTTTCGCTTCTAACGCGTTAGTTTCCGACTGATGGGTAGTTTTTTTTTTTAATTTTTTAATTTTCAGCGCATTTTATTAAACTTTTAGGGTAAATCTTTAAGTATTTCTCTAAAAAACTATTTTATTGTTTTCTTCGATGACTACCTCTTGGAAAAATAACTCTTCCTTGATAATTCTATGAAAATTTTTCAATCCTAGAAATCAAATGAAAATTATTTTCTTGCTCGTAGATGTGTTAATATTTTTTTCCATACAATTCCATCTTCTCTGAAATGTATTTCCTAAACCGCTTAATTTTATCGCCGATAATAGTTCTTGTGGAAACAGTTGCACAATATATGTCTTCAAAATTTTGAAGTAAATTCGGGAAAAAATTCTAAAATAAATACAAAATCGGCAACACGTATCGCAAAGTTTCGGAGAACTGAAAGCGATAAGGTTTTTTTGAACAGTAAACGGATTTATTGAAGGAGCTCTGTTCTTGTTTCGAAACTGGATGTCTTTCAAACCGCGTTCTCCTCGTGTGCTTGCACTGTTTTCGAAAAATCGTTCTCGCAAATTAGCCGGATAAATCTGTCGCGAGTGCCGTGGTGCGATTTATCTTCTCTTATTTGTTCAGGATTCTAGTTTGAAGACGATTGAAAGATGAAATGGTTCGTCGTCCTCGTATTTTCTATCGGATTACATCGTTGGTTCGGTTGTGTTTTCGATAGGAAGTTGTAAAATAAACGTGCCTACTTTCAGTTGAGAGAAAATAAGTTATCACAGTCCTTTCTTATCGCCGCCTTACTAATTCCTTCAAATTATTATACAAACAGCAGCTACGCACTCGCTCAAATGCCGTATTTTTCTTTGACATTCCCTCAAAAACTAAAGTGAAAAACACTGTTCTATTTTTCATTTTATATAAATAAAATTTCAGAAAGTCCGCGCGTTTAACTTAAATAAAAATCCGACAATCTGACAAAATTGCATCAGAATTTTGATTCGGCGACGTTATAATGAAGGAGGATAAACTGATAAAAACATTCAAAACAACGAACTCGTTGGCACCAGCAACAGTAACAGCGAAAACTATGCACTCTAATATGTTTTAACTTATTTTCAATTAAACAGCAAATCGATATGACTCGTGAATTTAATTACGCAATCGAAAAAGAAATTTATTTATGAAAATAAACGAACCTAAATCAGTTTAATACTTAACCGAAATGATATAAACCAGAATCATCGAAGTAGGTGGAATAATTATAATGGGTTATGCAGCTGTTTCTTAAACTTAAACGACACATATAACAATAATCAATTTAAAGTCCAACTTTTATAACGTACAGTTCATTACCCGGTCACGGTAGTTTCAAAATCTATTTAAGTAAATTTGCTAGAAACAAAAAATTGTGTTGCATGCAACTTTGCTGATACTGCGTACGGTATTTAGCAAAAATAGAGAGGTATTAATATGACTGTCAATTGTGTTAAAATTTAATCGAAATGAATAAACTGGAGTAAACACTAAAAAACACAATGATATAATTTACATACATACATTCTTCAGTTTCTGAAAAGTAACAAAACTATTAAAGTACAATAACATCGATATATCATATTGCACAAACAATAACTTATACAATAAATTAATTAACGTCCATAGTCTATCTAATTTAAATAATAAATTTGAAAATCCAGGTATATACATGTTAACTTGCAGAACCCGTAAAAATGTATACACATAGGTCAAACAAAAAGATCCTTAAAAATTTAGATATAAGGAGCACATGTGCGCATTTAAAGCCTTAATAATTTTAAAAGTTATTAAACACAAGAAATGTTTAGACTTTTTTGAAAATTATTACATTCACAAGTACAAGGATAACATTATTAATAATAACTTGCCGACGTATAATAATCCATTATTTAATGTTTAATATTACATCATGCAATCTTAATTTTAATTTTAATATAATTTTTGATTTATTGACTGTTTTAAAAAAGTTTTATTTTAAATTGATTAATTCATTGATATACTGTGATTTATTTGATTTTAGTTCAATATTTATTAGTTAATGGTGACTATATAATATTCATTGTTAACGGATTTATTATTTTTGTTTTATCGAAAAATCGTGACTCGATGACGAAATATTTTTTTACACAACTTCAAAAGATAATCTTTTTGCTTAAATCAAAGGTCTCTATAACTTCGTAAAAAAATTTAAGGTTCGCATGCAAGTATTTGAAATTTGTCGGAAACATGCTGGAGAGCATTTATTATTACTCGTCGTAGCAGCTCATTCCAAAACTTTCGTATTGTTTGAGTTACTGTTCTTTATACGGCTCCAAAGTGGAACTCCATACGGCGCACTATGCGGTATTTGACCCAAAAAGCTGGCCAAAATTATTTCTTAGTATAAAAAGGGTATTTTTGTGATTTTATCAATAATTATTGAAAATTAAACGGAATTTTGTTAAATTTTAGTAAAAATATATAAAGGAGGAAGGCCCGCCAAAGCACAAACGCCCAACGAAGGAGAAGTCCGGTGGGCCCCATGTATGATACGTAAAGAAGTATTACGGATAGGATCGATAGATTTTGGAAGTGTTTTATTAGCAGAAGAAGACACCTGACAACCGTATGACAGTTTACTTAATACTTTTTTAAGCTTGCGGCACGGGTCAATGTGCGATTATTGAATGGCTCTTCTCGGCACTGACGATTTTTTTATTTTCCAAGCCACCTTCTGTTTTGCAGGAACGATGCCTAGTGCTTGCAAAGCTAAATTATTGTGCGATAAGAATCACATTATCACTTTGTATTATTTCTGTAATCTTTTTGGCTTTTCCAGTACTAAAAACCACGGCAACAGCGACTTTCGCTGATGACACCTACATCTTAGCGGCAAATAGTGATCCTTCGCGTGCTTCACTACTGTTGCAGGAGCACTTGAACAAGATTGAAGCATGGGCAGAGAAATGGAAGATTAAAATAAATCATTCCAAAAGTTTACAGGTGACTTTTACGCTAAACCAACAGTCCTGTCCCCAGGTAGAAATAAATAAAAATGTTCTTCCGCAAAGCAACAGCGCTAAATACTTAGGATTAACAATGGACCGACGTCTAACATGGGGAGGACCCACGTCGCGTACACAAGGCAAAAAATTCGCTCAAGACTTCAAATCTTAAATAGCCTTATGGGAAGGAAGTCTGCCGTGAGCATGTCTTGCAAAAGACTAATCTATCTATCCGTACTGGCGCCAGTATGGCGGTATGGCATCGAAATATATGGCGCAACGTCCAAGAGCAATATCAACAGAATTCAACAGCTTCAGTCTAAAATACTCAGACAAGTTGCCAACGCTCCTTATTTCGTGTCCAATAGAACACTCCATCACGATTTGAAGATCCCATTCGTGCAAGACTATTACAAACTTCGATATGGTACGTTCTTTAGTAAACTTGAACTCAGTGAAAACATAGAAGCGTCCAGCATGTTCTCTTCATCTCTCCCTGGGAATCCGCGGAGAAGACTGAAGAGATACTGGTGTAGAGACGCATTACCCGGATAAGCCCGAGAAAATTACAACAGCATCCACGGAATTCATTTCACTCGCTCAAACCTAATTTGTGTGGTGAACAATGTCATAAAATGGATTTGATTTGTAAAAGTTTTTTTTTTTTTTTACTGTGACTAATATTGTCTATTGTGTGTAACGTAAAATAATAGTAAGTTATCAGTGTATATATTAGTTAAAAATCATGTCTTTTTCTAATGAGAAGAGACATGAAGTAATTGCTTAACATAGAAAAAGTCAAATTTTAGTTAATCAAACAGCAACGCCAATTGTGGTTCTAAGACCGAAGTGGTGAAAGAGAAAAAAAAACTTTTTGGCGTAAAAGTTTTATAAATACTTTTGAACGCGGCGTAGATATCGGCCTATGAACGTTTCTGTAGTGGTTTTGGCTTTGGTGGTTTGCGTATTAATATGGTCTATATGGAAATTTCCGCTGAGAAAGGAAATATGATAGTCTTAATAGTGCATTGAAATACTATTGTTTTCCAAGTAACCTGTTTTGCTATTTTAGGTCTTATTAAGTCATAACCGGGAGCTTTGTTAGAATGCAAAGTTCTAAGTACTGCGCATAAACTTCTCCTGAAGACACACATACCAATTAATGGCGCTTATAATTCTTCGAACGTATTATCATCATCATCCGATGTATCGAGGAGAGAAATACATTTTCCAATTAAGTTACAAGCTCGTCAGTTTTACCTTCATTATTTCTTATCCAACTGTCGTTTGCTTTTAATGCGCGACGCCTTTACGCTGTTTAGGTCGATTCGTACGCTTTAAAACCATCCATAGAGTATACACTTGCCTTTCTGCTAATGGTAATGTATGCCTAATGTAATCGTCAAACGTGCCATTTTTTGATCTCTGTAGCATCATTTGAAGTTTTTTGAAGTCGTTTTGTTGAGTTTATATTTTATTTCTGAACCGTTTGTCGACAGATTTTTTCTATTTTACGTTTTACCGGGGCAATATTTACTTGCAGTTCTGAGTATAGACTGGCAAGTTTCAATTTCAGCAGTCAATGTCACAGCTGCCTTTTGTGTATAATTAATAGAACTTTTTTTGTATTTTCAACCATTTTTAGCGATAACAATTTATTTCCTTACATTATAGCCGAAAATTGTAGCCAATTGGCACGGCTGCTGAGAATTTTTGCATTTTTCTTCATTATAATGTTGAAGCACTTGGCAAAATAATAATAAACGAGTGATCTGAAGCCAGTCGCCCTCCTTTCTTACCCAAGGTGTAGTTTTACGAAATACACGTGAGAATGGAAAAGTCTAGTAGATCAGGTTTTTGTTCTTCTGCATTTTAGCCGGTATATTCAAATTTACAAGTTATCGCTTTCTCTAATTCTTTTCTTTCCCGCGGGTCACCGCGTAGCTTAGAAGATATTTTTCACGTTGTAGCAATTATTTAGCTATCGTCTAATGTTTTAGAAAAAGTTATACTATCTTCACTCTTTTCATTTTATACTTTACGAGGACAACGGATACTAACATAATTTTACTTTTATCCAGTCATGATGACAAAAGTAACTTTGAGAAAATCTGTCCGATATAAAACTGTTAATTATTCAGAAGTACTGGGGAGAATTTACCTATTTTATATTTACGAATTTTAATGGATTTATCCACATTCATTAGCTATCAATTACCCAGATAAAATCCAAATAGCTTAAAATCAGCACCATTGCTTAACCAAAAAATTAAATAATTCGCATTTCTGAATCTTTTGTCACGCGTTGTGACTCAGGGTCTCGGTTGATTATCACAGAACAACGTAGACTATGTACGGATCGCAAATAAACGATTAATCAATTTTATCACTTTTGTTACTTTTGAGATTTTTTTTTTTTTTGAAATATATATACATATATCATTATTTTTAATTACAATGGTTTCTTTCGTCAAGCTAAAACGCTTGTCAACGAATTATATTTAAGCATTATAAGTTTATAATTTAACTTATACATATATACATATCCTAATGTAATATCTACTGTACTTACATCTTAATCTATTTTTGTACTTATCGATATGACTGTAATCTATTTTCTTTTGTTTGGTAATCTATATATATTTCTTTACTTCTTTGTTGCGCATTTTCTTATTTTATGTTTATTATTTAACATTTCCTTCTTCCGGAAGCCATTCGTTTATTTTCCTATTAATTTCCCCTATTTATTCCGTTTCTATTATAATTCTTTAGGTATTTTATTTAATACCTGAGTCATGACATATTTGTCCGTTTACTTAGTTGATTTAGTTCGTGTTCTGTTTTCGATTTTTTTTCCCAAACCAATTTTCTTTCCTGTTGTTACATATTTCCATATACTTACATGTAAGTGTATATTCCTCTTAATTGATACGCATTTATTTTCTTTCGTTGTTGGCCCCGTTTGGACCGTGTTTACCGTTATTAGGGTGGCCTATCCATAGTTAGGTGTAATGTGTGATAGGAATACTCTACACGTTAATCACCGAATATCCAGATTATGTGTGTCAATAGAATTTCTAAAGTTAGAAAAATCAACTAGCGATGAACATCCCTTAAAAAAATATGCGCCACGTACGTGTTCTTATGGGGGACATGGAACTACATATAAATTGCGATGATGTCGAATTAGTTTAATATAAATAAGTTAAAAGTTATCTCAGTGCGTTAATGCTAAGGTTTTTGACCATTTCTGACTATTATTAATAAGGGAAACAGTATCAGCAAAAGAAGTAAAATAAAGCTTTAAGCGTCAACGCTCCTCGACTCTTTCCCTTCCTCAGACATTCTTTCTCTATCACGCTCTTATCATTCCAGACTTTGGTCTGACATGTATCCATCTATGTTCTCAAATCGCTTTTCTCAGTACCGTCTTATTCAACCGGTTCCTAGTTTCCTGCCTTGGTTTCAATCTATTCCTATCTGTCGTCGTTCCACTGTTGTTTCCTTAATTAGGCTTAGAATCAATCATTCTCTTCTCCCCTCTTCTCGCTTTCGATTCGCTTTGTCCCCTTCTCCTTTCTGCTCTCTTCACGCTTCTGAGCCTTCTTGTATTTGTGATTCAAATCACATCCTATTCGAATGTTCAGCACTCTCTAACGAACGCTCTATTCTTTACACCCAACTTTTAGTTTTGGGTCTTCCTACTCCCTTTAACGCTACCTATATTCTTTCCTTCCCATTGCCTTCAGTTATCCCATTGCTACTGTCCTTTGTCCTCTCCATTTCTGACCGCCTGGTTATTTAGTTATAACTGTTAATTTTTCATGTTGTTCGGTCAAGGCCGCTGGCGCGCCCAGGGTAGAAAAAAAAAAAAAAAAAAAAAAAAAACCGCTAACATTAAAATTTTACTCGACTAGAAATTGAGAATACGTAGAGGAAAATAAAACTAGTGTAAATAGATAAGTAAAAATATAAAATTAAAATTATTTTTTTTTTTAAGGGTGTGGTTGTTTTGTAGCGACAGAAGAAATCTCTAAAGTTAAGCATATAAAATTTCCAAACGAAAAATAAAAATAATAATGAAAAGAACGTTCGAATGATGTAGAATGGAAATAAAAGATTCCGAGATCGATACGAAAATCTAAAAGTGACAAGAAGAGAAACGATGTAGCAGGCAAATAAAAATTTATTTCCGAATAAAAAAAAAACAAAAAAAAACAAATAGCTTTTCGATAGCGTTGATGAAAAAACACTCGTAAGTTTATCGATATACGAGTACCTCCAGATATGCGATAAATTACTGAAGAAAATGTTTGTAACTGATAACTTTGCTGGATTAGTGACCAAGTTAGCCGTCAGCTGAACGTGCTCAATTAGAATATAATTAAATTATCAGAAAATATTTAAACAATCACTAGCCATTTTTACAGGAGAATCCCTCGGAATTAATTTTTTCTCTCTATTAATTCAAAAATCCAAAAGGCGAAAGAGAAATGTTGTAAAAGTTTTTTGCGTTTCCATCGAGCGTGTTTATGTCATCTGGTGATAAAAAAGTTCTTTTAATGATCTGATTCGTTGGCACGTTAGTTGTTTTCGATTGTCGTTTACCTTACCGTTCTCTTTCGCTTTATGTTCCCCTTTAACATGCCTACCTTACCTCTTTCATTATTAAAAGTACAGTGAATTTTCCATACGCCCTTAATGTGAGGCGTGTACGATGTTGCGAAATTAAACATTTCATAAAGTATCCTAAGTGCGTCTAACGAGGATCTGGGGAAATTATTGGAACCAGTGTCTTTATTTCGTTAGTATACAATGTTGTTACTTCATTACACGCTAAATTAGGGTTCAAGTGCTATTTCTCTTCATTTTTCAATACTACCGTATTTAACCACCATTTTCTTCTCATCCGTGCTTCCTGTCTAACGCACTTTACGCATTTTCGGTTGTTACTTTATTACCTTCCTTTCAATATTGCTCAGCTGCATTTGTTTCATCATGTTCCGCCCTTTCCTCTTCTTCGTGCCATCTTTGTAACACTGGTTATATTTTATTTATGCGCTCAATTCTTCTCCTGAACAATCGTCCTTCTATTCTTAAAACTTAGTATTTCTTTCAACTTCCCATGTTTTTTTTTTTCATTTCCCGCCTTTTAATACCCTTAAACGCTTACGAATGTAACTGTTTCTTTTCTTTTTCGAGTTCTTGAAACAATGTTCTCACTGGCGAACCCTCAACGAAAATAATAAAACAACTTACGAAGCAACTTTAATTTTATAAAATTCATTATGTCGTGCCCTGGCCAGACAGCCTACCTAAGGAAGGGAAATATCTACAATTGTAGTAAAAATCTGTTATACCAACTTTTAATTATTGATATACCCGCGCTTGGGCTATTACGAAATTTAACTAGAGTATCGCAACAACAACAAAATCTATCCTTTTCTATGGAAGGCTTAATGGGTGCTCTCCGTATCCTTACTCTTACATTACAAATTGATGATATTTATATTGCTGATGATGTTAAATTATTACCTAAGTTTTTTTTTTTACTGTCATTAAATCACTTGAACATCCTCTTTTTTCACTAATTCTTCTGTAACATATTTATTCCCCACCCCTACTACCAAATATAATCGAGTACAACTTGTATAATCAATTTTTCACAGCTATATATAAATAGACGCGAACATTCTCTGGAAATATTTCGAAGAAAAATAAAGATTAGGTTAGAATTTTCGGGCTAGTCTTAGGAACCTGCTTTCGGAACAATTTTCCTAAGAATAACGTTTATAACGAAAAATCCTATAAGGCCGCATTTGAAAGATGCGGCATAAAACCAACCGATAAGTTTAAACTAAATGGTATACTTGATTCAAACACCGTGATAATATTTCGGTATAAATTGTTAACTAGGCGATATCACCCATCAGTAAATTTGCTACACAACCTATGCAAAGCGCGCTATCGTATTTACGACATCTCCCGACCAACTATAATTATTTCGATTTCAGTGAAAATATTGAAGCAATTAATTACGTTTTAGTAAAGAAACTATTTGAAGCGGAACAACTTACTGCATACCAATCAGTTTAGTTTAGAGAAAGGAAATCAACTGTTCCGCTATTAAGAGTATACGGTACGTCATCAAATACTTTTACAAGGCATGCAAGACACAGCAGTATCACAGACAGGCGAAATAGATAATTTTTAAAAAATTATTTAAACAATAGAGTGAGTGTAGTTAAAATTGATGAAGACCTAAGCAGGTGGAAAATAGCATTAGAAGGTGTAAAGGAACTATTTTAGCTCCGCTGCTTTTTCTGATTTATACCGACTCCATCCGTTAGTATGTTAAAAACTCGACGGTATTACGCGGATGATATAGTAATCGAACATCATAATAGCCATACAGACAATAAATTTTTGCAAGAGGATGTAGATATTAGGTGTAAATATGGGCGCATGACAAACAGCTAACGATTAATACAAAAAAAATCAAATGTTTTGCATATCAGAACTTCAAGCAGATATAGAACATACAAAAATTATCTATTATAATGCATGATAGCACTGTTTACATAACTGCTTACCTCGAACCGTGACCTGCGTATATACTAACGACGGAGGGATTTAAATACTTCGGCTTAATCATTTTGATAAAACATTAACTTGGGTAAGCATATTTTAAGGTTATCTAACAGAATCAGACAAACGTTACCACTATTATATAGATTAGCTCAATCGATACCACATATCAGTCTTCGGGTTTACTGCGATGCTGTAGCGCTGTCTACACAATTCTATACGGAATATCAATGGGGGGGGGGGGGGCACAAGTGCAGTAGTAATCAAAAAAGTAAGTAATCAGCAAAAGATATGTTTAAAGGCTATGATTCCCAAAAAAGTTCAGATTAGTAAGAAAGAAAGTATATATATATATATATATATTTGTGCAAATTCCGACATAACGTTAGCATTGCAAGCTGAACTAGCGTATCGATGAATCGTCTTACCCCACGACGCAACGTATGAAATACGATTATAAATTATTACAAACTATAGTTTAGCAAAACATCGTTGTAGGATAAAATTTAAAAAAAAACTACCAGCAAATACGATGATTAGTTGAAATTAAATCTCTTTAAGGAATAAGGATACAGGTACTACAACTGAGGAACAAGACTGCGAGCAAACGAAGAAGGAGATAGTATAGTATATAAAGATTACAGGGGATTATGTTTTAACCGCATATGCTTATATTTTGAGTACATAAATTGTAGCTGCCTGGAATAGTAATTCCCCCGATATAATTAATATGAGGATTGCTGTGAGTCAAACAATTTTTAAAAAATTTCTTTGCCAAAGGAAGTACATAGTTACGAAGATATGGCAACTTGAGGACATTATGCATCACTGGAATCCTGGTATAGCGAGATGCGTTTAATACGTATCTAAGACATCTATTTTGTATGAGCTGTAGTTACATATTTATAACAGGCGTTAGAAATTGAGGACCACACGGGAGATGCGTAGGTTAAGATTGAACTAATAAGTGCTTTATATAGAATTAATTTCTTCTTCTTTCCTAACGATTTCCCGGCACGGGGTCCGCTTGGTGGAACTTTCTTCTGTATTTTCTACGGTCCTCGGCGTCCTCTATCCCAACTCCGACTTCCACCATGTCGTTGTTGACGGAGTCTATCCACCGTTTTCTCGGTTTTCCTCGTGATCGTTTTCCTCCAGGGTTATAATCCATTAACATCATCACAGGGCTATTGTATGTTTTCCTCATGATGTGACCGTACCATCGGAACCTCGCTTCCCGTAATTTCAAACGTACAGGTGCAACTCCTATACGCTCCCTTATACCCCTGTTTTTAATATGGTCGAGGAATGTGTGCCCAAAAGGCCAGCGTAACATTTTCATTTCAGCCGCATGAAGTTTTTGTTCCATTTTTGTGGTTGTCGCTCAGCATTTGCAAGTCTGATAATCGTCTTGTAGATCCTCCCTTTGAAATTTATTGGTATTCTCTTGTCGCATAATACCCCGGTTAGCTGCCTCCATTGCACCCATGCTGTTTGGACGCGGGAATCTATGTCGCATTGTGTATCCCTATCTGAGGTAATATTTGAGCCCAGGTATTTGAATTAAACGGTCTTCTTTAACACCGTGCTATCTATCAAAATAGATAACACGGTGTTAAAGAAGACCGTTCAGTTCAAATACCTGGGCTCAAATATTACCTCGGATGTTATGAATATTTGAAAACTGTCTACGATGGAACATTGGGTAAATGGCGCAGATAGCGCGATTAGTTTTAACGATAGTGCGCTCGATGTGTTTATTGAAGTTTAGCCCTTTGTCTAATATCACGCCGAGGTAGTGAACTTGATCAGACCAAAGAACATCGGTACCTTGCATGTGCACTTTCTTAGGGGATCAATGAGTACCTACGAGAAAATAGTTGAAGACCTCATTTTTATTTTTAACGAGAAGTAAGCGAACAGCTTTGGTAAGGAAGTTTAGGAATTTTTTTAGTGATTGACCACGCGACATTGTCTTTTGATATAATTCTTTATTTTTATGATTTTAATTATGTGCGATAACACAAAATGTAGCGGAAAGGAAGTACATTTCCCCGTATAGAGGGACGGACCAATTCGATAGCAGTGTTGATTATTTCGGTTAAATTAGCTAATCGGACATCTATTTCAGAAGTACTATTTAGCCGTTGTGCTATTTGAATCTAAGGTAGTCGATATGTGATGCTTAAAGAAATCCCATATTTGGCTTGTTCGTAGTTATAGTGTAAGTACGCTTTGCAAGTATGGCATCATTAACTGAAAGAGAACAAAATATCGGATTGTAGTCAGAAGATAATTGACCAATGGAAATCGGAGAAGTAATGTTGTATACATTCTTGACTACCACAAGATCTATTACGCTATATTCATTGCCTGAGATCGTAGGAAAATAGGTGGGTTCGCCGCGGGGAGCTAAAATACGAAAATTATTTTGTGCTGATAGCTTATGAAGTGTACTGCCAGCATAATTATTGCTGAAGCAGATCCAAACTTTTTATTTTTTGCGTTAAAATTTCCCAGCAGGATAACTTTCGCACTATTACTCGTAGGAGATGTAACATCATTTGAGAAGCCTCTGTTATTATTTGCAGGTTTATATATCGCGTATAATATATGGCTGACTAGGATAAGGTGAACTGATGTTACATATCGAAATACCAACAGCTTGAACATACTGCAAGCGCGCCTGAGGAAGAACCGAATGTTTAATTCGCCTATTAACTAACAAGGCAACACCTCCGCGCAGCGACGATATACATCACACCTGTGTAGGTTGAATAGCCCGGGAAGTTTACTGTGCGTGTCCAATCTAGTTTCTGATAGAGCCACTGTGTCTATTTTGTTAGTGATCATGAACGCGAGTATAGTTCATACTGTTTACCAATTATCGAATTACTGCTCTTCCAGACAACTATATTAACACTATTCAAATCGCTCATAAATAAAAATAGTTTCTAATACAATTATTACTTTTGAGCTTTAGTCTAAATTATTATTTAGCCTAATTTTATGAATAACAACTTTAATAATATTGAGAATTTTGCCTAAATTGAAGTTCTTAAGAAAGTTTACAAGAGAAGCGCAACCGTCAGCATTAGTGCTTGAGTTACTTGGGGACTGCGAGGATGTAACAGAAGAGCTGACTGCTTCTGTATAAGTGTTATATACTGCTTCCTAACATTGCGTTGTGGAAAAGTAGTATTATGCATTGGAGAAGAATCTACGGTGTGATTCGCAGGTTTTTTGTTAATTTTAGACCTTAATAAGCGTCGGAATAACGTGCACTCGCCTGAGTTAGTAGCAAGATTCCCGTCGCAGTTAGTGCATTTTAGCATTTCGGAATTATTACAAAAGCTATTAGGGTGTGCAAGGCTGCAGCTAACGCAGCGTTCAGGCAAGTTGCAGTTTGTGAGAGACATGCCGAACATCTGCCATTTGTAACATCGAATTAAAGTATTTTTACGAGAATACTTTTCCCATTTAATTAGACAACGAGCTAAACTTTTTATTTCGATAATTTCGCCGGTCTTTGTTGCTGGTGGAAAAGATACAAGAAAAATAGGCAAAACGACTGTTTCGATCGCGTTTATTTTTTTTGTGAATTGCTTTATGGAAATGATTGACCTAGAATTTTTAATTCAGATTCAACATCCGCTTGACTACATGAGGGGGAGGTAACCCGTTTTGTAAGTGTGTAAAAAATGGAACATTCTGGGTTTTAAGGCAATTAATAACATCATCGAAACTTCCCGAACTGTTAACGAATATTAACGTTCGATCGCCGAAGTACTTGATATTAAAGTTAGTTTTAATAAGCGCGCTTAGACATTAGAAATTAATGTGTTTTAACATCAATTGATTTGTTACGATGGAAGATTGTAATTGAAGGGTATTTACCCCTGTCGCTGTTGCTACTGCCTTCCTTGGTAGAAAACAGCGACGAGACGATAGTTTCTTGGTTGGACTGTAGGCCAGTGAACCGGTTTGAAGTACTGATAAGCGGCGCTGACGTTTTCGAACGCTTAGATGAGCTCGCTCCTTTTCCACCACGCGTAGTGGTAATCCAATCCAAGCGAAATCGTTATCATCAGGTGAAGAATCGAAGCTTATCAGAAACATAAGTTCTTGCTGCTGCTGCCGAAATGAAGCTGCGATAGTTGTTGGGGGAGGTTCCCCCGTTTCAACGATGCCCATCAAACAGAACAATTGAAATAATGTGCTCGAAAACAGGTGCAATATACGAACGCATAGATAACAACCGAATACGAATAACTCGATAATCTGAGATTAGTAAGAACATCAGCTGGTGGGGGGAGCGGTAAAAGAAATGTCTCCGGAAATGCTACTATTACCGGCTTCTTGAATATAAGACTAAAAATATATGCTATAATTCCGACACGGAGAAAGGTAGGATGACTAGGAATCAAAGGCAGCTTAATTACGTACGACCGAAAGGGAAAAATGGTAAGATAGATGACACTAACGAAATGGTCTTAATTAAAGTTCTAGAGCGAATTCCAGAAGATATAATGAATATAGAAATAGATCCTTGGGAATTACAAATTAAACAGTGGTTGGTTAGTAATATGATTGGGTGATATTTAGGGCAGTGCTAAATTTGTATATGGTCTGACTGAGAATCGGTCATATATACATAATTAAGAGAATGATATTAAAAGGTTTTTTTTTTTTCGTCTTTGAAATTATTTTAATTAATTCTTAGTAATTTTGTAACTTTATTATAATAATAAACGTTGATGGGAGTGTCGGGAACCCATATACATGCTTTATGAAACCCACAACTTATTTTAAAGTAAAAAAGAAAAAATCGTTAAATTTAATGTCCAACCAAAAGTGTGATTTTCCGAATGTTTAGATTTTTATCCCTTTTTAATATGTAATCTTTTTATATTTTAATATTTCGATAATTTATTTACTAAATGACAAGTTTAAAAAATAATTCTAAAAAAGAAATTTCAATTGCTACATACAAATATTAAATGTGCCGCTTCAATAATTCAAATACTTCATTCCTTAAGTAGAAAAATGAAGCGAAATTTAAAAAGAAAAATGTCTATTCTTATTTGATAAAAATTAGCAGCTCTCGTAATTTTGAAAAATGTATACTGACTAACAAAAAAAATTGAAAAAAAAACAAACAAAAATTAATATCCAACAGGAAAATATTGCTAACAATTAAAATTAAATAATTTTATAATATACGCTACAAAATAAATTGTTTATCAACATTTCTGCCTTTTCGTAAATGGTTCCCCTACCGAAAAAGAAACATAGTACATTGAATATCATTTTTCTAAGTTAGTAAGTATCAGCTATTTTTTTCTAATAACGGTAAGAGCACACTGGAATCTCAGTATTTAAAAATTTCCGTGTTTCTCGGAAATAACGGTTCTTCTTTTAAGTGTACCATTCGAAATATTGTACTAATTTTAAAACGATATAATTACCAGCGATGGACAAAGTTCCAAATATTTTGAAAGTCACATGACAGGAACGTAATAATAACAGCAACTTAGTTACAAACTGTTAAAAAATGTTACAGAGAATAACCTATACAATCAAAATGTAAATAAATTTAAATATATTATAAAACGTAATTATAAAAACCAAACAAAACAAAGGTTAATAATAATGTTTAAAAGCTAAAACAACTTGGAGCCAGTACATGACCGGTTTAAATTGTAATATCTTGAAATACAGCGAAATGTGACGAATAGACACCCGAATAAAATGAAGTAGATCTAGAATTTATAACCGCATTAAAAAAAAAGTAAATAAATCAGTATACTGCTTTCCAATAAAAATCGCCGTTAAAATTTTTGATGATAGTGTAAAATTTCAGAGTTGCTAATCGTCGCGGCGCCAGTCATCGTAATAGTACATTATGTGCGATCATCATTGCCGTATGGCGCGGAAAACATAAAACATACTCTGCTTATTAAATTACACGGATTTACCTGGATTACGCGAATAACGCCAGCTGATAATAACGCACACAAACACAACCACGATTTAGCTATTATGCATATAGAAACACGTTATATACGTTATTTAGTTATTCTAACCGAATTCGTAAAGTTGCAGCAGCAGAATAGTGTTGTTTTATTCATCATCTGACTGTGTTGTAATGAGCTAGTGAGTCGTGACCAATAACAGTGCGAGAAATACAGATATGAATACTGTACGAATGATATAACAATAAAAGGTGTATCATCTGTACTTTAATTCCCCCCGATCATCGTCTGATATTATTGCGTAGTTAATCGTTCCTTTCGATCATTCGGTGTTCCAAAACACTAGTTGCACAGTTACAGTCAATTCTTTTACAATTCTGGGACACAAAAATGACCGGAGTAACGAAGTAACGTAAATACGTTATCAATTGAAATGGAACGAACTATTTCAGAGCTGGAACTAGTTTCTAGTTACGTTTCTCGTTACCTTACACATCACTAATAACACTGGTCTGCAAAAAAAAAAAAAAAAAAATTCGTTCCTTCTGATTTGTATAAATAATTATCACGAATTTGATATTTCCGAATAGAAATGTAGTATGAAAAATTACAAATCACGTATACATTTTTTTTAATGAAATTTTTCAATAAAACTCTTTTTTTTTGCTTCAAATTTAAATTACATATTTCATAACGGATCCTGTGTTAGATAAAATTTGTTACAAAACCCCAAAAACCATTAGATAATCTAATTACTCGCTGTTAATAGTATTTCACTTTGTAGTTTTTTTCCTTTTCATATTTTCTATTGGAGTTTCGTGACGAATCGACCAATAAAAATCGTCAAGCATTGCTTCTGACCATTTCCCGTTGTAACGCCTCTCTATGTGCACTATGTCTTGATGAAACCTTTCACCATGTTCATCTGATACTACTCTAAGATTTGCGGGGAAGAAATCTCAGTGAGAGTCTCAAAAATGAATTTTAAGGGACTCGCTGTATTTCAGAGCTTTATATGTAGAAAGAAGTTCTTGGTGAATTTGCTGGTAGTTTTCATTTTTTCTTTTTGTTTCCAAGAAAATTATGACACACTTCTACGAAAGTGGTCTATGCTCTTTTTTCGGCTCTATTCAACGTACTTTTATATAATTTGAATCCTTCATAAATTCCGTATTTGAGGACCTACAAAGATTCCTTCTTTCAATTTTGTGTTTCTGATTCGAGAGAATTTGTTTTTGAGGCATTGAAAGCCTTCACCATCTCTGTGCGTGGCTTTTACAAAATTGTTCATAAGACCGAACTTTATATGGAGTAATGGTAAAGAAATGTTTTCAGTTTGAACTGAAGGTTCTTCTTTTACATTCTTGACTCCAGGCATCAAACTCGCTCTTTTTGGCCAATTTTTTACTACGCAGTGCTTATCTCTTGCGCGACTGTGTCACTCGCATAAAAAGCAACAAAATTTTGTGCAGTGTCCTGCTCTTCGTAACGAACGCTCCCTTTTATACAGTCAACTCCTGTCATTAGGTCTTCCTACTCCCTATAACTCTTCCTTTATCTTCCCCTTTCCTTCATCTTCTGTGGTGTCCGCACTGCTGTCCTTTGTTGCGTCCATTTCGGACCGCTTAGTTATTTAATTTCTTAGCTTAGTTTTCTTGTTGTTGGGGCAATGCCGCTGGCGCGCCCACAAAAAAAAAAAAAAAAAAATATCCTCCTCGCAATCCAGTTAACATTTTTAAAACTGTTAGATCAGCACAGATGTTCCACGTGTACCGTGAATATTGAATTTTTTCCAATAACAACTTCATATTTCCATTATTTTCTTTCATCTTTGTTGCATGTGCGAGGGGAATTAAAGGATATTTTTATTGGCATTGTGAAGTAATACAGCTTTTAAACTGATTTTGGACGAATCAATAAAAATTTGCCATTCCTCCGATCCTTCGGGAAAATCCATTTCTTGTAGAAGTTCTTTAGCATCATTATAAAATACCAATCAAATAACTCATAAAATCTTCTTGTCTGTTACGAAAATATGACGCCCTCGTATTTTTATCTAACAAATTCCATTGTTGTAATCTTGATCCGAGAAGTTGAGCCTTAGATTTTGAGAGTCCTAAATCGCGAACAAGGTCATTCAAATCAGATTGCGTAAGAAGACGATGTTTTGTTAAGTCCGTATATAATGACGAAGAAGCAGAGGAAATACTCGATTGACTAGGTGTAGAATAAGCGTCTCTGATATCGTTCTCTCTCTTTCTGTCAGCACGAGTGTCGTTTTTGTGTTTACAAATACGATCTGAACTGAATAGAGCACCGTTAATGCAAGAACGACAGACAAAATATATGTATAATTTTGAGCTATTAAAAAAAAAACATTTTGAATAAATATATTATACGTGATAGGAAAAAATGGAAAGCCAATCTGGATTCAGCACGTTAAACTGCTCATATTCTTCATATTTTTATTTAAAGGAGGATTTCGTTGCAGACCAGTGTAATTACACTGGTTTTTCTGAAAATCTTCGACCTTCGATTAAAAATTTTTAACCAGAACCGAACATTCGGTCAAACTGTAGTTAAATTACCAAATTAAAAAATCGAATAAGCTTGATTAATTCTGGCTGGTGCGGTTTGTACATTTTATTACGTTTGAGTCATTCATTCGGAAGTGAACTATACTGCGGAATATGATGTACCATGTATTCAGAAAGTATTTCGAAATTTCTATTGTCGGTACTTCGGAGACAGTGCTCTTTATTAATCAATCGATTCGTGTAAAGTAAATTTACAGTCAGCAGTTTTAAATATTGTGGTAAAAATTGGAGCTGCGCAGTTAAAAAATAAATATTTAATTAAAAATACACTTCTTTCGAGTGTTCGAAAATAAAATTATCTTCCGATTACATTTGAGCTGAAATTAATTTTACTCGTTTAACTGTAAACATGTTAATTGGGGTGGAGTGTTACTCAGTGCTTCCTTTCAATACAAAACTTTGGAAGAAATCTAGATTTTGAAAAATCTATTTCGATCAGGAGAATGACGACAGTGAGGGGAGATTGATTTTATGAAAAATTTTTAAAAGTCGAATATAATAATTAGTTATGTAGCTCCGGACAACAGTATGTTTTTTTCGAAAACAAAGCAAAACCGTTGCTAAGTTATTGTGCAAAATTAATCTTATTAATTTAAAAATAAAACAAAAAAAAAAAAAGAAGAAAATTTATTAATAGTAATTGTTTTACATTATAATTTACTGTTATCTTTTTTTTTCTTACCTCCAGCAATGGGCATAAATAAACGAAATGTAATAATAGACGGAACGTAAAATTATTAAGGCGCCGGAAGAATTAACGAAAACTCTGCGCCAATAGAACGGAGATGAAACATAAATTTTCTCTCTCAAGCGGAAGCAAAATAAATAAATATTGATACAGTTCCCCCGTCTGGGCGGGCGCCATTTCATACAAATTGTTACGGTGCTGTTTATCCGAGGAGCGGCCTTGACTAGTCCGAATTTTCCGAATTTTCACTTTTTCTTTATCCCTACTGAGAAACAATTACACGGATTCTTCGGCAAACTAATTACCTCGAACCCTTGACTTTCAAGCCGATCTAATACTGTTTCACCATATTGTTCCGGATCACTGTCACGTTTCCATGATGGATACCTCTGACAGGTTTAAATTAAGTAATTTTTATCGTCATCGCGACAGGTAGTTACAAAAGGATGGAAAAAATGTTAGTGTAGGTTTTTCAGCGCGGTCGATTCTCGGCCTGACCTGCAAATTGGCATAATTAAAATTTGGTTAATAATTGGTCGTAAACATATTGTTATTTTTCTTCGTAAATTTTCCTTTTTTTTTCTTTTTTTTTTTCCTTTTTTTTTGTTCTAAATTTATGGCCATATTTATAAATTTTGTTTCCAACGAACGATTTAAAAAAAATTACGTAAAAAAAGAGGTTTTTAATAAGTAACTTCTTGCAATGAACCGAAATAGACTGGCAAGCTGCTACTAAGCACAAAGAGACATTCAACGTGACTGAGCCTAAAGCATAAAAGTTTTCAAATAAACTACTGGGCCACGTGCAATATAAAAAAGTTTCATGACTTAAAACAGTACCGTAATAATTAGTCGCTCCCGAATTACGATACAATTTTCTAATCCTAATGGTTCGAATTAAGGAATTATCAGATTTTTTTTTCGAATTCTATTAAAGTTCCAGAAAACAAAAACAAAAAAAGACGAAATAATTACGTACTTTAAACGAATTGTAGGCCATAAAAGTTTAGAACAAGAAAAGTCTTTTCTGATTTACTCTACGAAAAAATTTAACCACTTTACTGAATAACCGAATTTACATTTAAGTCAGCAAAATATTCGGTTATTCATTATTATTTTCGAGTATAAACCAATAACAAACTAAGCTTATATTTTGTGTTGGTTTCGTATATCAATCAAGAGATTGTAGTACATTTTTCGAGATCAAATTCAATATTCTTAAATGACCTACTATGATTAAATTTTGGAAGAAAAATTAAAATAACGGAAGCTAACTTTGATTATTATTCTAAAGCAAAAATTTAGACATGATTTTTTTTTTTTTTTTGTTTCTCGATTCGTAATACTTAAAGGGGCTAAATTTGTTCGATTTACGCGCACTTAAATTAGAAAATAATGATCAGAGCCTGTTCACTTAATATGGCAAGTTTTAATTTTAACCTTTCTACTCATATTACATATGACTAAATCTTCAATATAAATTTTAAATCGCTTTTAAGGAAACTAGTTTGATTTACTAACGTGGATCTGTTAAATTCTTAAACGTGAATAAGCAAGATTTGTATTAATTATTACTGTTGCAATCTAATAGTATGTTACATTGGCATCATCTCGAAAATTACTAATCTGATTTGCACGAGCTGCTTTATGTTTGTATAAATAACCTTTAAACACGTAGTCCCACGATAAGCTGTATATTGCAAAAAATTTAGAACAAATTTTGACTCAAATATCATTGAGACTTGTAAAAAAATTACTTAGCCAAACCATTATGTTCGTTTCGTGAATCTCGATATTTTTCCTCTATAACATTCATCTAACGTTAGATTTAATTTTAACCGTTTTTACGGACCTAAATTAAAAAGCCGCAAGTGTGAAGCAGTAACGCCAATAGCGGAATACATGAAAATTTACGTGGGCTAAATATCTACGTTTTAACAACAGCTGAAATATTACTGTGATATGTATAATTTTGAATACATTTTATATTTAACTCGTGTATAAAATAATATTTTCCGAGCGTTTGTTTAAAACTAGTTTGTTTAATTTTAAACAATATATACAAGCCTGGATTTAGAGGAGTGGAAGGGGGGCTGTAGCCGCGGGCACCGCCTTATAAAGGGGCCCCCAAGAGGCTCCCACCTCCGACATGGATAATTAAACGTGCAATAATAGATGTTTTTCCAAACATTTATATTGCATATAGAATATTTGTAACTATACAAGTTATAAATTGTGAGGCGAAAAGATCTTTTTCGACATTAAAAAGAATAAAAAAGATGTACAGATCAACAATGCTAGATGATAGATAAATCGGCATTATCAAGATTAATGATCGAAACAGATTTTCTCCGTTCAGTAGATTTTAACGATATTGTACAAGAATTTTCAGAAAAAAAAAAAAAAAAAAAACAAGAAAAAAATTCATTGTTTAAAATTATACATATATACATATGTATATATTTATTTTTTTTGGCATCGAAAATTCTACCCGTTGTCTATATGATATTTTTTTTTGTTTACATTAGTAATTATATGTTAATTTGTGAATTCAAAACAATATAATTAAATTAAATTAAAGAAAATTTAGTTATTATATAAAACTAATAATTTTATCACTTCCGAAAAGGCATCCTAATATTTCCGTAGCCACGGGCCCATCACACCTTTAATCCTGGCCTAAATATATACAAAATCTAAATTACATTTAAATTAAATCCAAATCAAATGTGCCTCTCTAAAAGTTCAATTCGGTTGTGATAGGTAACTACAAACAATATCAATAATAATAATAATAATAATTACATCGAATCAATGATGTAACGCAGGCAAAAAGAAGAAGAAGAAGAAGAAGATGACAATAATAACATTAATAGCAAGAAGTATGATTATTACTATTCGCGTGTCTGGTCGTCCATATACAACAGCTTGTCCAATATTTTATAAATTATATCGATTATCAGCGTCACCATATAAGCTTCCAAGTTCATATTTGCCGCTATGGAAACATGTAAATAGATGATTATGGAACTTCACACCGATCACTATCGGATATTGCCCACTTATAAAGATTATATTTTGTGCGTGTAGTTCCACTTCTCAGTCTACTCCAAGTGGTTTTCCAAATTCTGTAGCTTAAGTGACTCCCGCTAGGCAGTGCTTCCGCCTCTGGTCTACCGTTTGCTTTTATATTCCATATGCGAAATCTTTCCTTTTCTGCAGTACCCGTCAGCTCCTCGACCTTTCGTCGAAAGCTGTTCCTGGATTTCAATCTTGTTTCAGCCAATCCTTTATATTCATATAGCAACAATGATGATGACGATGATAATAGTAATGAAATGATAATGATGTTATTATAATGATAGTTATTAACAATACCGGTAATAGTAGAAGTAGCAATAAAAATACCAGTTGTATAAGCACAGCTTTTAGAATAAAAATAAATTTGAAGCAAAAGGTTTTATTATAAAATGAAAATATTATGAAAATCATACTAGTTATAAAAACAAAAGTTTTAATGGTTATATTAATAAGATCTAAAAAATTAATAGCTGTATAATTATTATCGCGATGTCGAAACTCTTTAATTTATAATTAAAGTGGTACTATAATAATAATAATAATAATAAAAGTAAGCACAGACGACAGATAACAGAAGGAATAGAATGCTGCAAAGAACAGAACAGAACGTATATTTAGCTAAGTACAGTAATACAGTATTTATAAACAAAAATGCGTACTAGCTCGAAAGAGACTTAACTGCATTACATTAGTGCGATAAAAATAGAACATTTACGTATTGTTAACAAAAATATAAATACTATACAAAAAAAATGCAAAGGGCAAAAAAAAAAGTATAACAAAAAACCCAAAATAATCAATCATTACAACCAATTGTTACCATTGAAAACGTTACTTAACAGCCTAGAGATATCATTAACTAACTAAATTGTGTTTAATCCGACGATGTTTATTATTTAACGTACATCCGGGTTAGTTGCTTGGAATTATAATCGCCTACATTCCTGATAAGCATATTGCTATGGTAGGAACATCCATGAAAAAAAATTTTTGCTGTATTAATTATAAAATCTTTTACATAAGGCAATTGTAACCAGTCATGCATGTTATATATTTTAGTCCAGCGAGGAACATTTAAAATACACCGACAACATCTATTTTGTAGTAATTTAAATTAATTAAAATCAAAGTTTGAAATCGAGCACCAAACTGGAGCTGAATGTAAGCCAATATTGGTCTAATAATACTTTTATAGATAATAAGCTTGTTTGCGGCGTTTAAGTAAGATCTCCCCGGTTGATAATTGGGTACAGAGCTGCAATGGTTCTATTTGTTTTCGCTTCAACGTATTTTAAGTGTTCCTTAAAAGATGATAATCTTTTATATAGAATTTGCACCAAGATATCGAACATGATTAGCCCATTTAATCCTGGTGCCATTAATAATAAATTGCCTTGGAGGGATAGGATATCTATGAGTAAAAAGTATAGCTTCTGTTTTAGTTGGATTAATTTCAATTTTCCATTTTTCCAAAGCTGCAAAGAAGGAAAATTGAATAACCAAGGATAAGACGGTACTTTAGGGGTTGAATAGAAAGATAAAAGGAATCGAAATTTGAGAATGAAGAGGAACATAAGAGGTTAACTATAATTTAAAGTGGGCAACTGTGGAAGGAGAATAACATTATGAGAAGAAAAAGCACTGAGAAATCTATTGGTAGATGAAAAAGAACACCGACGAACGAAACACATTGGTAAGGAAGGAATAAAAATAGAAAATAATGATAAAAATAGGCAAAGATTTCCATAGTTCAAGACAATTATGACAGCTGAGTTCTCGCATGCCATCAACCAACCTAATTAAAGGAGGCAAGCAACACCGACGAAGTGCACAATAAAAAGAACAATGCAGAATAATGTGACCGAAGTGATATATAGACAAGTTGGAAATATAACAAAAGGCCTGAAAGTTGCATAACCTAAACATCCTGTTGGTAGAGGAAGGCAAATAGGGAAAATAGTGAACAACAAAAAAACTTAGAATAGGGAAAAATAACAGATAAGCTGTGTCTAAAATTGTAAGATCGACATAGTAGCTAGAGCGTTATCTTCCAAATCGGGTATATTAAATTAACCGAGAGTAGATGATAACGGCAGTAGTTAAGACATTAGGAGTATCGAAGGAAACGTTAATATTCAGAGGCGATTCGGTAATTAAAGGAAGATGGGGT
Organism: Icerya purchasi; assembly: GCA_039619475.1. NCBI lineage: Eukaryota > Metazoa > Arthropoda > Insecta > Hemiptera > Monophlebidae > Icerya > Icerya purchasi. The sequence continues at coordinate 475,567,871 of CM077116.1, read as the reverse complement.
TGTCGAAGGGGATGCGGTATGTTTAGGAGAATCGAGTTACTTTTAGCGCCAGCGTTCTTAAGATCGGAATGGTATTTATTAAGAGGATTTGGAGTTTTTCAGAGTTTTTGGAACGGAACCGTGATATACGTAGAGGAAGAACCGCTGAAGTAATTCTGTCGTTTCCTCTTTGTGGTAGCAGAAGAAGAATTCAAGAGGGAAGGGAAACGGATTGGGTTGGAAATGTCTGCAAAAATTAAATGCAGAAGAGATCAGAGTTTGCCTTGGCTAATGGTTTTTCGGAAAAAGGTAACATTTTACAAATTCATGATTTTGTGAATTTCTGCCTGATCATTAGGAACTTGGCAAATAGAGTAGAGAGCACAGTGATTTCCTCCACGAAGAACATAATGGAAGCGGGATAGACCGTTTTTCTGGTTGATAATGCTAAAGAGGAATGGCTCGCATAATAGGCAAACAGTAGCAAGAAGAGCTAAAGTGACCAAAACGGAGGCAGTTGCGGCATAATTTAGATTTGTAAATCATAGATTTGACTCTTATCATAAAAGCAAATGGAAAGAAGGAAGCACAGTGTCAAGAAATTTAATTTCACAAACGAGAATAGGAATAAAAGTATTATCTGAGGTACGCTTTTGCAGACTCCGAATGTTGGAGATCGGTACCTCGCATGCATATTTTCACAAGAGTTCGTCGATAGATAATTCGGAACGTATGTCCCGTACTGTACCGAAAAGAAATAACATTACAAATTAATATTATTTAGTCGATATTATTATACTAGCTGCAGGGCCGTATCTAGACCAAAATTTCGGACGGAGGTTACGAAAATACTTTTATAATTATATACATGTATATATATATACATGTATAATTAATACATGTATATATATATACATACATGTGTATGTGTGTTTCATGAAATATATTTTTATTTATATAAATGGTACACTAAAGAAGCCTTGTAGTCAAATATTGTATATGCAATATATGAACACTACAATAAAAACAAATAAAAAGTAGTCGTTTCCATAGAATTCAGAAAAATTTCAATTTTCTTTTTGTTTTGTCAAAAATTTAAGAAGAAATAAATTTATTCTGAATTTCGGTCCATTTAATTCAAGCAGTTCTTATTTTGCAGACATTTCGGGGGGGGGAGGCGGAAAACCCCCCTCAGATGCGGCTCTGACTAGCTGTATCTTTAAATACATAATTTTAATTAAATATGTATTAGCATAATAAAATGATTTAACAAATTAATCCGTAATTGAACGAAACGAATTTATTGGTGTATTCGGAAAGGTAGAATTCTAACTGTTTTTGTTTTTTTTATTTACTACTGTTTAGCTGTAAGTTTATTCATGTAAAGTTTAGCTATAGCTATGTTAAAATTAAAGCATGTTTGTTTTTTAAAAATAATAATGAGCGAAATATTGTGCTAAAAGTGCTAATGTGCGCCTATATTACTTTATTTTCTTAGTTGACATTAAATATTTTATGGTTTTTATACGTTTAATTTCAGTTTTTATACAATTAATTAAACGTTATTGACGTTTTAGCTGATTTTATGCCGTTAAAAACCATTGTAGTTATTTCAATTTAAGTTGAATAATGATTTGCTAATTCAATCGGTGAATGAAAAATTCGTTAAAAGTTTACGCATAATATACTTTTGTAATTTCTGTTTCGGTTTTCAGTAGCGAACTGAATTTTACTTGTAGTCTTACATGATATTAATTACATGGTGGTGCTGAGTAGGTTTTCTCTTTCACTGATGATCTTGTAATTCCGCGAGGAATTTAATAGTGCATTTCCTTCTATTCTTTAGAACTTACGTGTCAGTAATTGCACCTAATATGGGTTACTGAAATTTAATAACTCATTTGCATCACTACATTGCCAACGGTAATTCATTTTTTTGATTACGGACTTTTGTAAATATTTTACAGAAGCAATATTGTAAGGTGTAGCATTCCACACCAATGTGTTATCCCATACAAACCAATAGGCCGCTGGTATAAAACTAAATACAATTTCATAGTTGTCTAAGGTTAAAAACAGTATTTTCCGTGATAGGATAAGTATTTAATCTCCTTAGCTGATAGATGAGCGCTAGGTATTCCACAGTAGTAATTTTGCAATCTGGGTAAACTGCTAAATATTTCATTTTATACGCTCTGTCTGTTGACGCTGGTATTATTTTAGTACGCTGAATAGGCGATTCTTTTAATAAAAATAATTCGTTGATACGTCAACGTTTAAATCACTCATCTCATTCTTATAGATTATTAACAAGTATAATAAATACACATAAAACACGTTCCCGTAAAATATTCATCACATACTCCGACGCCTTTCGAAGGTAATGGTTTCATAACTAACATTAGTAAATATTAAATTCGAAACGCACGGCGCATGTTATATGAAATATTATTTTATGAAAAGTGTTTTTTTTTTAGGCGCATTTATTTGTTAATTCGTTCGTATTATTTACGATTTATTAGTTTTATAACAAAGTATGCCTTTCATAAAACGATATAGTTAATGCGGAGCAACAGGGGGGTATCCGAGGGGGGTTTTCTGGGTTCAACCCCCCCCCTCGAAATGTCTGCGAAATCATAACTGTTTGAGTTAAATGGACCGAAATTCAGAATAAATTTATTTGTTTTCAATTTTTCACAAAAGAAAAGAAAATTAAAATTTTTATGAATTCTATAGAAACGACTGTTTTTTTATTTGTTTCTATTGTAGTGTTCAAATATTGTATATATGTATATATATTTATAAAAATATTTTCTGAACCCCTCCCACCCACCGAAATTTTGTCCTAGATACAGCCCTGCGAAGCGATAATATTGATTAACAGTTTCGCTCATTGATTTAGCCAAGGTTATTCTGACATGATTTACTTTTCTAAATTCGACAAAATTAAGAAAATAATTCATAAAAAAAGGAAAACAAAAAAAATATAAAAAATTGTTATTATATAATTTTTATTACGAAGGTGCAAAACAAAATGTTTCCCCTGTATCATTGATTAGGTGTCGGAGTTTTGTGGCGTTTGAAGCTTTTAGACGGACGATGAAGTTTCAGAGTTCGTTAAAAGTTTCGAAGAAAATTTAACAAAAAGTTGTAAAACACGGTATAGCGCATAGAGCAGCGGAAAGAGTGTACAACATTTAAAAATTGAATATTACGCGACCGGTGACAGAGTGAAACAGATGGACGATTCGTAGTTTACGGCAACTGTTAAATTTCTTCACATTCTTGCAATATTGTAAAACGAAGAGGATGTGAAAAATGACATCGCTAAACGACAACCGAAAAGAAGACAAATAAAATAAAATTTATTCGCTTTCAAACTATCCTTTCCAGAACTACGACTTTTTCCGGGTCACAAAACAGAACCGGAACTGTTCCCGGTGAATATCGTTGAGAATTTTCAGCCCAGGTCGGTCCAGCAGCGCATTATTATCTCTTCGACGCGTGAACCGGAGAAAACTCCGAAAATCATAATTTACAACGCCTTTTAAACGTCAACTATTTATCACGGCGGGCCCCCGATAATAAGCGTAAATCAAACTGAGATAAGCTGGAAACCGTCATTTTTTTGTTGGATGTTTACTTTTAACGTTAATGAGAAAGCCGAAATCACTAGAAAATTTATTAAGACGAGCAAGATTCGAGACGGTTTTCAGATAAATTTTTTAACATAAATGCGCGAATCCGAGAAATAACAGTTAAAAGTTGTTTTTCTTTAAAAAAAAACAACAAAAAAGAAACGTTATAAGATTTACTATAGCCGGGTTTATATGGGAAATTTGCCCCCGCAAGTTTTTAAATTTACACCTGGGTAATCGTTTTGACATCAAATAAAAATAATTCAGCCAGCTATTTATCTCAAAAGGTTTTTTGGAGTATTTAAAAAAAAACACCTCGTTTTTCGATTTTATTTATTTTTTCTAATAGTAAAATTCAAAATAAATGAATAGTGATTTTTTTCCTAATTCTTAGCGGTAAAATACATAAAAAAAGTACTCTATTACTATGAATCTCAGGTGGAAAGCCGATTTTTAAGAACAGAAATAAATTTAAAATCAATTTTTTGACCGCGTTTTTGAAAAGTGTCCACCGCCAAATGTTGTCAGAAAATGTCTTTTTTACTTCTTTACACAATCGGGAATTTTTTCATTTTTTTTTTTTTCTGAAGTTGTTTGACATAGTGAAAAAACATAATAAGTAATTTTTTTTTCAAAATATCGTATTTAAACACACCAAAAAACTTTTTTGCTGGTAGAGAAATATTTAGAAAATAATTTTTTACCTGAAAATATATACATTTCACTCGTAAAAATATCAAGAAAATCAAGAAATTGATATCAAAAAGTTTCTTTTTTCATGCAAATATTCATTGGAATAAAAAAAAGTATAATTTTTCTGTGCTATTAGCCGTAATAATTTTACATTATTAATAAATAAAAATGAAAATTTTCATTTGATAAGTTATATTATATTATTTATATTTTCAAAAAACGGTATCATTAATAAATAATTCTGCTGATACTCGCAGACTGAAGAGGACAATAGTGATGGACCTAATATAAACTGTATCTGGTACATATGTTAAGTGAGGCCCTGCCGCTGGACAGGGCTCTTCAGCAAGCCATTTTACTAAAATATTAAATTTACTAAATAGCCCATAGTGCTAGTTGTAAATTAGCAAAAAAAAAAAAAAATTAATTATTTACAATAAATGAAATAATTTCGCATTAGATATATATGAAAAACTATTTTAAATAACATCGGTTAATCTTCGTCACTGTCTTCATTCGCTACAGCATTATCTTTTTCATTTATAAACTACAAATAACGGGATTCATGTCGAATATTTTCATAATATTTCTCTTTGCGTAATATAATTAATTTTATCTTCATAATAAAGAAATCATTAATTGCCGACTGATGGCGCTGTAATCGCTCAGTGAAAAATTTTCCGTTCGCGATTACCAATGCTGCAAACTTATACTCAAAATCGGGTTACATTCGTTTAAGCATCAACCCCACTACAGTTCTGAATGTTCCAGTAGACGGCGCTAGCGAGTTAATCTAGCAAATGGACTTTAATGAATTTCTCAAGACAACAGAAAACAAAATAAGAGATACCAAGATTTTATAAAAACTTTTAACGTCAATTCAACAATTGTTAATGTCTTTAATTATTTCAAGGGGAGATGATTTCTTAATTTTCCAAATATTTTTTCATGAGTAAAATGTATATTTTCAGTTGAAAAATTATTTTCTATATATTTCTCTAGCAGCAAAAAAGTTTTTTGGTGTGTTTAAATTTTGAGGGGGAAAAATAGTTTTTATCTTTTTTTCCATTATGTTCCACCACTTCAAAACAAAATGAAAAAATTCCCGAGTGAAAAAAGTAAAAACGACATTTTCTGACAAAATTTGGCGGTGGACACTTTTCCAAAACGCGGTCAAAAAATAGATTTTAATTCTATTCTTTCCAGCTGAGATTTATCAATAGTATTTTTTTATGTATTTTACTCCTAAGAATTAGGAAAAAAATCGCTATTCATTTATTTCGAATTATACTATTAAAAAAAAAATAAAATAAAATCGAAAAACGAGGTGTTTTTTTTGAAATACTCGAAACCGTTTGAGATAATAGCTGAAAATTTGGCTGAATTATTTTTATTTGATGTCAAAGCGATTCCCCAAGTGCAAATCGAAAAACTCGTGGGGGCAAATTTCCCATACAAACCCGGCTATACCCTTTAATCAAAATGCACTAAAATGTAAAAAGCAATTATTCGATAAGTAGATAATGTATTCTATACCCGAAGATGATAATATTACGATAACACTCTTATACAACATTAATACCTTAATTAGAGTCGACGCCAAATTATTACAATTTCAATATTTAGAAAAACAATCTAGTAGGTATAACACAATCGCTAGGTTTCTATTAATGAATATTTAATGCGGTTTTTAATTATTTTGGTGATTTCCAATTAATGTAAGAATTATAATAATATCACGTTAAGGCTATAATTTTCATTGTAAAAAATATTATTTTTTTACCGAATAATCATTTTTGACTTTTTAGTTCATTGTTATTAAATTTTTCGGTAGTAAATCTTCAAGTTGGCATATTTTTTGAAATAAAAACATTTTATTTCGCAATTTTTAGTATATTGCGAAGTAAAATGTTTTTATTTTATTTAAATTTTTTGTTCTTTTACTAAAAATCAACTTTCTTAAAATTGACAAGCTTGTAAACGGAGCTATGGCAATTTAAAAAAATTTGTTTTCTTTATTCGAAATTAACATTATATGGTAACTAACGATGATAATACTTTAATTTTTCAAATTACGTTTCTACAATAAACCGATATTATTTTAAGCGTTAATCGCGTCCGTTTTATTAATAAAAACGTTATCTAAAGGAAGCCCCTTTATCGTAACTTCTTGGGAAGTCAACGAAGATTGCTACAAACTTTTTTGTTTCGTCTGAACCAGCTCTTCCGCAATTGTTTGTAAACCAGTTGTCAAATTCACAGATTACAGTATCAGGGGCGGATCCAGAAGGACATTTGGGAGGGGAAATTATATAATTACGTAAAATAATATTCTACGGTAGGCAGTAGATTTGAGAAATACCTCTTGTTTCATAAAGAAAATCCGATAGCGCGACCTTTATAGAAATTCATAAAGATGTTTTAAAAATACATAATTATTACGATTTTTAATTTAACTTTTGTCCTATATTTAGGGGTGAAAAATAAAACGAAATTATGAAATTCTGGCTAAAATATGGTAGTTTAGAAATATAGTGAGAAAGATAGTATTGTTTAATATTAGACACTTTACTTCTTTTTTATTTTTGTTAGTAATCGGATCCGAATTCTCTTTGTTCCCGTGGGCAAGTTTAAATCATATTACATTTCTCATTGAACTATTTTTAATTAAAATTACAAAATAAAAATTAAAAATAAATAAAAATGGCAAAAGATCGACGATAGTATTGTGTTTAAAATAGAATAAAAAAGGAACATTAACAGTTTTACTAGAAAACTGTATTAAATATTAATTATTAAAATCCATAGGTGTAACATTCATACAAATCTTTTATAGCACAAATTAAGTTTCTCTGTTATAACTAATTTTTGTCATAGAAGCTTTGATTCTTTGGGGGCATGTCCCCCGTTTCCCCCTCTGTGAATCAGCCACTGGCAGTACAAGCTGCAACTTGTCAACGAATCTGGATTCAGTTTAAAGGCGGAAAACTTCAAGTTTAAAAATAGTCGTCGTCGACCGTCTTTGTTTACCAAAGATTTCATACGCCAACATTTAATCGATTGAATTCCAACGCCTATATTCCCCTTTCCCTTGAGCGTTTCTTGTTCAAATCCGGTTGTCGCCATCTCCAGTCTTCTTCTTGCTCCTGGTTATCCCTCGACCTCTCCTCGTATGGCGAGTGTGAGTAATCCTTCTTCTCTAATACTATGCGCCAGGTATTTTCTTTTCCTTCTCTGGATGTCATCTATTCTCCATTCCTTTTTTGGGGAGCACTTCTTTATTGGTTTTCGTTCCTTTTCACGAAATCCGCCACATTCAGCGTCCACATCTGAAATACATTTAGCCGCTTGATACCTATTTCTGAGGCATATTTTACTATCGACATTACGCAGCACTGGTGTTTATTCTCAGTTTCATTTGCATTTTTAGTTGGCTATCTTTCATTAAAAACTGCAGATTGAAAAATGAGATTGTTTAGTAATTTCAATGCGCAATCGAATTTTTGTAAATCGATATTTCGAAAATCGCTACACTGTATTACATATCGGTAATTATTCAAAAAAACAAGAAACCGTTATGGGAGTACCCCAAGGGTCTGTTTTAGGACCGTACTTGTGGAACACATAGTTTTCTCTCAAATGTATAACATTAGATTACCCACTAATGTAAACAGTTTCACTTGCGTAGATGACATTGCAATAGTACTAGCCCCGATAAGAATGAAAATGTATTGGAAAATAAAGTTTACCAGGTTTATACAGAAATCGCGAAATGGTTAGAACAATACAATTTAAATATTAACGAATCTAAGTCAACTTACATGTTGTTTAACAAAAACTTAAAGGATAAAAGATTAAATTTGCTCCAATACGGATTAAATATTAGCATGGTTAGTCAAACCAAATACTTAGATATAATAATAGACAATAACTTAAAATTTTATAATCATTTTCACTATATCACTAAAAAAATAAATACATTTTGTAATTATATTTAACAAATTATATAATAATAATAACCGATTAAATTACAAGAAGGGACTAACCTTATATAAAAGCGTAATATTGCCTAACATACTTTATGGTAGTGTAATATATATATAGACATTTTAAAAGTTAAACGATTTCAAAATATATTAAATAGTTTTCAGAGAACTATTGCAATAAAAATGATTAAAGCTTATAGAACTACCAGCTACATGGCAAACGCTGTCATTGCAGGTATTAAACCCCATTAAGTTCCGAAATACAGAAACATATTAACATATTTTTAATAAAAAAATAATATTAAAAATCATGAATTTCATAACGTACAGTATTGTCAACCTTACTTCATACACGAACAAACCTCGTTAACGCTTAAACAATTTAAATACTTATATATACGAGATAAGTATTATAATAATAAATTTCAGGCGCAGTGGGACGAATATAATAACGGTATAGGTAAAAAAATTTTCCAACCATAGATGATAGACTACATAATAAAGTTTTTACGCCAAATTTTTTTTTAATCTACAATTTCTTACTGGACACGGCCTATTTAAAGATTATTTACATAAACATAAAATTGCACACTCAAATAACTGTGTAACGTGTAACTTTCCCGATAATATTAAGCATATCTTTTCCGGCTGTTAGTAATACAGATTTTAGCAATATTATCAATCATCAGTTAGTAACTAAGCTATTTAAAATATGTTCAGTAGTTTTACGATAGCCGAAATAAATCACCGTAAAGTACATGTACACCTGTATTAATATTAATATTTCAGGAATACTAATTATTATTAACATTGTGAAACAGTCTGTCAGGGTTCCCCATAAACTTAAATGGACGGGCTCAGGACAGACCTGTTATTTATATAAATTTTCTAAATATATTTACCCCATCGTATTACGAATTGGGGACCAAAAAAAAAAAAAAAAAAAAAAAAAAATGCGCAATCGAATTTCTTTTAATAGCTCTGTGCCATCATTAGTGAACAAGGCTCTCAAGTATCGGAACTCGTTAACTGTCTGAACTGCTTCACCTTCCATTTTTACCTCAACTTGTGAATCGTCATTGAGAGCGGCTCGCATGAGCTTCATTACTTTAGTTTTCCCAACGTTTATTTTCATAACTAGTTTCTTTCTTTCTCAGTTTAATTTGTTCAATATAATTTGCAGTTAATCCGTTTGAGCGTGCGAATAAGACCTTATCGTCTGCGTAAGTTATAAATCCCCTATCGGGAATCCGTTGATCTTGACACCGGCATTTTCTATCATTCCGTTTTTCATGATTTCCTGTTAAACAGTCTCGATGAGAGCGGGAATCGCTGTCTCATTTCTCTTCTTACCGGCCTTCTTCAGGCCGAGGGTTCGTCTTTTACAGACTGTTCCCAGTATATTTTTTTAATTATTTTCAGGTCTTTGCTGTCGATATTGTACTTCCGTAGGATTCATGAATTCTCTGAATTCGTTTGAAAGACTCAGAAATGGAAAAAAAAAAAAGTATATATATACAGAAATTTGAACAATTTTTTACGCGTATTTTTAAAAATTTCGGAAATGAAAATGATCAATAAATAGGCGCTGAAACTTACGTGAATGATACGTTTGTCGTTTAGTAACGTGGAAAAGAAAACCGATGGATTCCGCCCGACTTAACAGTTTTCACCGAAATACAAAAATCGCCGTAAAAGATAAACTAAACGATACTTAACTCTTTTAGATGCTCCGAGGAGAGGAAAAAATTATTTTGAAGTTTACGTGAAATTTCGCTTACAAAAAAAAAACTAGTGACAATTTTGTTCAATTTCCATATTGCGAGCAATGAAAACGTGCAATTTTGCACAATTTCCCTTTCAGTTCTAGAAAGGTTGAATTTCTCTTCTATGTTGCCCTTTAATCGGATATTTGATATGAAGCCCCAAGGTAGTACCTATCTGTTTTTTAATATTTCGTTATTGCGAACACCGGTTTACATTTCCCGTAGATATACTGCCGGAAACCCAAATATTAATAAGAAAGAAAAAAGAAACGTTTTATTAATATTTTGTAACATGTACGTAATAGATATATTATGCACACGTGTATCGATTTCAAAATACTACCACTACTTTATGTAGGAGGAAAAAATCTAAAAATAAAGAAAACCACACAAACAGCACACTAACAAAAAATCCATGTCGTTCTCCCGGTCAATAAGAAGGACAGAGAAATTGTACGATAGATTAGATTTTAGGAAAGGTTGTACAGCAAAAAATATAGGCTATAATGGGGGAAAAAAAACGGTTAAAATAATTACAAAAATTTTCGGGAAATAAAAAAAAAACTAAGTGAAAACAATGAGAAGGGTCCATCACGCACGTTAAGCCTCTGTGTCGTAGGTGTGATAGGAAAAACCGGTCGAATTTGATTAAAAAATAAAACCCAGTCAATATTTGGATAAGAAATTGTTATTTTGTTTATTTCTTTACGTGCCGTAAACTGAAGCTAGAGACACGGCAAGAAATTATAAAATTACGGAAATTGAAAACAAAGAGAAATTAACAAAGATTAACAAAATGAAAACAGCTCTTTAGTCAATTAGAACATTTTAGAAATTGAAATAATCGGTTAAACATGGTTTCTTCATGGCACACAACAAATCCTTTAAATTGGATGGTATTCTGCATTTTTTCCGATAATGATCATCAATTAGACATTTAAAATCAGTAGATGTTTAGCGGTTAATTGGCAATCACATGTCGGGCACTGAGGTGCAGGTTCTTTATTTAATAAATATGAGTGTGTAAGACGAGTATACTCACGTCGCAGTCTACAAAACGTTACCCCCTGATTTCTGCTTTCTCTACTTGAGGAAAGTCACTGTTTCGTAGACGATTTTATGGAGCGTAATTTATTTTCTCTGTAGGTAAAGTTTGCCAGTCGCTGTTCCCGATGTTATTGAAATGACGTTTAAGCTGATGTTTAAAGTCCGGTTAATTTTTAAAAAGTAACAAAGTTAGAGCTTCCATACGGTTGGTGTATACCGAAAAGATCACGCTTTTAATATCGAGCGAACTGGCATAGTTCAAAGTAACGAATGCCAAATTAATTACCGACTTCAATGAGTAGAAAAATGTTCGGTAGCAGATAAAAAACTAAGTACATTTCAACAGCATTAAAATGTGCCGAAAGTGGGAGTCAATCTGTGCTATAAGAGAAACGAATGAAATCAAAAAAATGTTTAAATTTCGACAGAGAAATTCCGTCAAAATAGGAAGTTCCCATTAAACAACCAAAAGCTCTTGATTACGATGATTACTTATAGATTTTGTTATTTTTTCGGTGCACTTTTTCCTGTCTTTTTTTTTTTTTTTTTTTTTAGAGTCTGCCTTTGGCTTTGACTCAACCACTTGAATATGTATTATCAAGGGCGGATCCATAGACACATGGGGGGGGGAATTATATAATTACGTAATATGTTATACGGTAGGCAATAGATTTAATACCTTGTGTTTCATAAAGAAAATCAGTCAGAAATTTAAAAATGTTTTAAAAATACACAATTATTACAATTTTTAATTTAACTTTTATCTTATATTTAGGGGTGAAAAATAACAAAATTATAAAACTGTGTAACTAAAATGGTAGTATATAATTTGAATAGTAAATTACTAGAAAAAATAGAAAGATAGTATTTTTTATTAGACTTTACTTCTTTTTTATTTTCGTTAGTAATCCGATCCGAATTCTCTTTGTTCGTGAGCAAGTTTAAATATATATATATTTCTCATTGAACTCTATTTTTAATTAAAACATTGTAAAATAAAAATTAAAAGTAAATAAGACGACAATATTTAAAACAGAATAAAAACGTAACATTAATAATTTTACTATAAAACCGAATTAAATATTAGTCATAATTAAATCCATATGTTGCAACATTTATGCAAAACTTTTATAGCATAAATTAAGTTTCTCTGTTGTAACAAATTTTTTCATCAAAGTTTTGGTTCTTTGGAAGGCGGAATGTACCCTATATTTTCTTGCCGGTGGATCCGTCATTGGTATTATGCTAAGAAATTAGATTCCGAAACGATAGAAGATGAAAGGAATAAAGGAAAAAAGTAAAGGAATTATTGATGGAGATAGGAAGGAAAGAATAAGGGAAACACTGTAAGCAGCCGGAAGGCCAAGAGCTAAGATTTTCGAATACAAAAGAGAACGTTCGCTAATAAGAGCCGAACATTCAAAGAAAACATAATTTGCGTCGCATTCAAAAGGAGAATAAAAATATTACGGAGAAGAAGATAGAGAAAAACGAAAGCGAGAAGCGAGGAGAAAAAATGATTAATTCTTAACCTGATTAAGGAGACAACAGTAGAACGACGACCGAACGAAATGGAAAGAAACCAAATTTAAGAACTGGGTGTCGGCTGTATAAACAAATAGTGTGAGCAGGATATTAGAGAATAAGGAGGTATGTAAAAGCTGGAATGAATTAAGGAGAGGAGGATTAAGTCTGAAGCTGGAAAGCAGCTAGAAAAAGGACCATTGAGGGCGGCGGCCGGTCGGGCTAGAAAATCTACCGTGTCATTGCCATAATGTCAGAGTAACTAGGAACCCATAGAAAATCTATGAGAATAGAACGAAATGATAGTAAGTTGGAGATAAGAAAACGAACTAACAAAGTAATACTTTTAGAGAAATGAGCAGGAGGAGAAGAAATTTCTTGAAAGACGCTTTTCGAATCGGAAACAATGAGGAATTGAAAGATTCTGCTTGTTGTAAAAATGAAGGATATTGCACGAACAAACTGACTCGGCTGTGAAGATAGAGCAGAAGGAAGGGAGCCTGAAGATTCAGAATGATGAAGAGAGAAGGAAATACACCGCCTACACTCCTCTTCACTTTAGAACCATCAGTAAAAAATAATGCATGAGAAGGAAATGAAGATTCTAGTGTATGGAGCAATTCCGATTTAATTACCTCTCGGGAAGTGGAGTTGGCACGAAAAGAAAGCAGAGAGAAATGGATTGGCCGTCATATGCTGAAGAATTCGTGATTAAAGTAAGGAAGCTTGTTATGGGGGAAAAAAAAAGTAAACGGAAAAAACTCATGTGAGAGAGGATCGGAATTTTATCAGCTACAAAACATCAGTGGTTCTTAATGTGATGATAGAAGGGAATGAGGTTGGAAGCGGAAAAAGGTAGACGTTTAATTAGAAAACGATATCCGAGCAGTGATCGGCGGATATGTTTCATATTCGAAAGCTGCATAGCTTTTATTGAAAACTTCTTCGGTTGAGTTTTATATTATAAACACAAATGTACGCATAGAATAAAGTTATTGAGGAAAATCAAACTTTCGAAAATGTATTTCACCAGAACAAAAAATTAATTGTAATATTAAGGTAAGTGAAACGATTATACTGGTGTTGACTGAAAAGGCTGATGGGTGCTATGCAATTCTTCATATTCTTTGGTCACAAGTTCTTGAATTTTAGTTCTAACATATAATTTGCGGTCAGTAGGCAGTTGTTTGATGTACGGAAGCAAACTCATTAGAAAATAATAGTCATCATCCTGGACTTTCTCCGAACTTTGTTTGTAGTGGTTCAGTTTCTCTGCTTCCAGTTGTAGCAATTGTTGCAGCGTGCTTATTCTTTCATTTTTCTTTTTTTTCTTAGGCAGTGTACTCAAATGTTCTGAAATATTAATGTCCGACGAAATTTTTTTTCTACTGTGAGAAAGTGGTTCGGTGAATGTTGGTACCAGCTGCATTTCCTTATTCATTGTTATCGATAACTGAGACGATTCGTTATCATCATAAATTACTTCCGATGCACCAGATTCCATTGTATCACGTTCGCTGATTTCTATTAGCAGATTATCTGAAATATTTCCAGTTGTTGCGCGTGCTATAAATTGATCTTTAATAAATAACATATTTGAAAAGAATTGCCATTTGCTGGACGTATGTTCATCGGCATCTTCTCCAGATTTGTTTTTTTGGACTTTTTTGTAATTCTTTTCAGAATGTGTCTCTCAATCCTCTCCACTTTTGTCTAACAGCATCCTCTACAACAAGAATATCAAATATTTCAAATTGATATCTCTATAATATAATATTTTTTGCGTTTGAAATACAAAGAATGATACTTCTTCAAATTTGGATTACAAATGTTCATACCTATTTTCTATTTTAACATTTATTAAACACAGACAAAAAACACGTATGACAGAAAATTAATTATTTAAAAAATACAATAAACACCGACATCATAATCGTGGCATTAATAAAATTTAAAGTTAATGATATTTATTATAATTAGGACATATTTGTATTCGTTTATTTATCGTTAACTTTAAAATTGTATTATTGCCATGATTAAGTAACTCCGAAACATGTCGGTATTTATTGGATTTTTTTTAAATAACTAATTTTCTGTCATAAATATTTTTATTTGTGTTTAATAAAAGAATGATATTATTTTAATTATATTTACAGGTACTTAGCTACTGGAAATTCTTTTTGATCTATGATGGCTTTCTCATTCCGCATGCCACATACAACAATCAGAAGAGTGGTTTATCAAACATGTTTAGCTATATGGGACACATTAAATTAAAAGTATATGCCTTTTTCGACAGAAACATTAATCGCAGACGAATTTTTTAGCCAATGGGGATATATCCCAATTGTATAGGAGCTATCGATGTCAAACACATCAGAATTAAATATCCTGCTAAATCGAGATCAATGTTTTACAATTATAAGAATTATTTCTCTATTGTCTTACAATTACAAGTTCATAAGTATTGAAGTTGAAGTTACGGTAAACAAAGTGATGGTGGAATATTTTTGCAGTTTCATCGTTGTACCATAGTACTGAAAGCGGTATTGTGATAATTCCTCCCCCAAAGAAATTTCCAAATACAGACATTGTAGCGCCAAATGTTTTTGTCGCTGATGCAACATATCCTTTAAAAAATTATTTAATGCAACCCTTTTGAGGACAAAATTTGTCTACAGAACAGGAAATTTTTAATAAAAACCTTTCGCGAACAAAACGTCTCGTGGAATGTACATTCGGTATAATTACATCAAAATGGCGAATTTCAGAGACAAAAATTGAAATTCATCCGGACAAAGTGGATTTAATTGTGACATGTATTTGCGCCTCTTACGTAATATAACAATTAATTTTGAAGGTATTCCAGATAGCTTTGAGGGAACTCAAAATGAACAACAGTCACCTGATAACCAGCGAGCACGATGTTTTAATAAAAAGCCTTCAATCAAAGCAGCCTGTTAATAAATATTAAGTCAATATATATTAATTTTATTATTTTTTGCGTATTTTCGTTCGTTATTTTAAGTTATTTTATTCAGCTAGATGTGTTGTTTTGAAATTCTAAAATTCTAAGAAACGCCGGAAATCGGTTTGGCTACATAAACAAAATTACTCGCTCGCTCTCGTCAACGTGTTCTTCATCTTCGACATAGTCACCCCACTCGTCCGGTTGGTTATGTCGCGCTTTGATATACGCTATTTTGCATCTTTGTTATTCCGCTGTTATTATTTCGTTTTTACCCTCGTTTTAAATTGTTTTGAAAACAGTCTTTTTTAAGACTTCTAATTGATATCGGGTATTCGCTCGTATTTAGTTAATAAAAAATTTATTAATTGACCGGTAAAAAATCATTCGAAAACATATTTTGGTCCTCCGGAATATAAACAAAAATATCGCAACACAGCCTATGAAATTCGAAAAAAGTTTTTACTTTATTTTAACTGCATTAATTAATACAAACATAATAAAGAGTAACACCACGGTAGCAGCCTAAAAAAATCGTTTTTGAGCATTTTTTTTGTGATGGAAGAAAAGGAGATAGAAAATAAATATTCAAGGTAATGATTAAGCATATATGTATTTAAGTATTTAACAAAAAATATTACAAAATGTCGACTTCCGAGCCATTCTCGTAAGACATGTTGATTTTAAGGAGCTCTCGGCACGTACTGTAGCAAGCGCAAATTTTAAACTGGGAAAAATACAAAAATTCCACTTAATCTACATGCTAACAGCTAGAGAAATACATACATATACATAGGGGATTTGAAAAATATCGATGTTTCTATGATTGACGACGAGTATTTGTTTAAAAAGTTCAATTTTCGACCGGAAAAAAGGGGCAGTTATTTGTTAATCACTCGAATGTTCAAATTAACTTTTCATAAATTTCGAAATGTTATTGTAAAGGTGTAGTTAACATTTCAAACGAAAAGAATGAAAATTGTTCGAGTTATGCTGCGAGGTGCCGTTTTGGAAAATTCAGTTTTATTTAAAGTTTCAAAATGTTTTATAGACACGTCTTGTAAAAATGAAAAACGATCGCTACAGATCTTTCATTGGCGAGCAAAGCAGAGAATTCAAAGTGATTTGTTTTCGTCTCTACATCGCTTTTATTCCATTCCACTTTTTCTTCACATACCCAACTAGATTATCAGTTCTAGCATACGGCGACACTGACGCGTTTATCAAATGACAAAAATTCTCATACACCGGGGATAAATAATGGCGCATATTCTCTGGAAGAAAGAGCATGTTTATCTAATCATTTTTATTACATCTTTAATTTAGGTTCAAAGTATATTTTAAGCCAATAAAAAAAAAAAAAAAAAAAAAAAACGATTTTTCAAATAATTTATGTGTTCTTTAACTCGAGCAGAACTTTATAATTAGCATCTATGATCATAAATAATTATTCCGCATTTTTGAAATGTGGTTGAATAATAATAATAATAATATATACGTATCTATGTTACCTGTAGAATTTATTTCTTCCGCTACCTCTTTCCACAATTTTTTATTCAAATCGCGATTGTGATATTGTTTACTCCGTTGATCCCCCACAAGGATCGTCTTTCTTCGACTAAACTGATTATTTTTTTAGAGTTCATATTTCAGGATAAACAAAAATAACAACGCTAAAAATAGACACTGTAATATAAACTTCGTACACGAACTCTGATGAAAAAACAGAATATATTGGTCGTATGAAACTGGTCCTACGAACTTGTACAATTTCGTACGAAAAAAATGCAAGCAATGCAACCACGCGCTTAGCTCTGTTCGTTTCAGACCAAGTCGTAAGAATTCCTGCGATCTCGTACGACCACTTTTTCGTACGAATTCTGATCCAATGTAACCGTGGCCTTACCGTTTCCGTGACTCTTTATGTGTCACAATTATTACTCCTGTTTTGTTTTTTTTTATCCAGTTTTATATAGTTTGCAAAAAAAAAAAAAAAAAGGGATAATTAATAATTGCGATATGATTTTTTTTGAAAGAAGACAAATGAAAACCTAAACCAAATGTAATAATAAAAAATATATTCTTATGCGGTAGCCTAGTGATTAATTGGCTGTCAAATCAAGGGTCATGGGTTCGAGATTTGTCTCGTTCCGGATCCAAGTCGCCCCCAGATTTAACCAGCCTCAAATAATTGGGTGCCAGGGAAATATGGAAAAGTAAAGGCGGCCAAGAGAAAGGAACTGCCCCCCCCCAATTTCTCATCAGATCCATTAGGCTTAGTACATTGTGAAAAGCTTAATTACTCAATCCACGATACCTTATCAAGGGTATGGGACTTGCTGTACATTATATATGTATGTATATATGTATATATATATATATATATATATATAATAAAACCCAATCCTCTGCACCTCGCCATGGGGACTTTCCGGACCCTCGGGTAACAATTTTCTATAATCTTCTTAGAAGAGTAAGTTCAGTTGATTATGTCGTTATTTGGAAAATGAAATAAACATTTTATATAAGCGAGCTGCGAAAGCGTTGCAAAATTCGTTTTACAGTCTTCTTATTATTTGATGTGTGCATAAATTTGCTTAATGCGATCAAAAAGCCCCAGAACTGGAATTATAACTGTTTTTAGTTTTGAAGCAGTATCCCTCTTAATTAAAAATAATAAATTTAATTTTAAAAACGTTTCACTTTTCATACCTTCAGTGTGTGTACGTTATGTTAATAATACATTTTCCGTTATAAGTGTTGTTGCTTTGCATTAAGTATCAGTTTTGTCAAAAAAAATAGAGTGTGAACACTTCTTCATCCCTAAAATTTCGAGAATTTAAAAAATTATGGTACGCACTTTCCATAGACTATATAAGCAATCCTTTCGTAATTTAAAGGAACTATGTTTTCCAACGATATCGCACTTTACGTAACTTTAAGAAAACATTTTTTTACTTCTTTTCACCATTTAATGTTCGATCTTCTAAAAAAACTTCCTTACTTCATATTTCCAGTACGCAATTTTTACATAGAATTTTACATTATAAGCAGCGTTTGCTTTTCAATTTTGTTCAAATAGGCATAGAACTCCTTTTGCTCATAAAACTTAAAGGATTTCAAAAAAATTTCGCGTACTTTTGGTAAATCGTATAAGTAATTTTATGCAAAATTGTAATACAAAGAATTTAATTGTTTCGAAGATATCACATTCTTTATGTAATTTTTGAAAAAAAGGTTTTTTAACCCTTTTCACCCCTTATAGGTGTCGAAATTTCAAAAAAAATCAAAAAAAAACCCTACTTTTATGCATATTGGTTATCATATATATATATGTATATATGCAGTAGAACCCCGGTTATCCGAAATAAAGGGGGGACGGCCGTTTCGGATAATCGATTCTTTCGGTTAACCCATGTACATCAAAAAATAGCCTACTAAAATAAGTACATATGTAAGGGAAATGGATTACAAACTATTTCTGTAGGTTACAGTTATGCTTTTTTTATTTTAAAATGATATTTACAACATTGTTATACATGCATGTATAAAAATTTACGTAATTAACATTATTACACATGTATGTACTTACGCACAATGTACATAATGTACTGTATTTATGAAAAAAACTCTGTGATTTGTTTTTGCTTCTGCGTCCCTCACACCGTTTTCGAGCAGCGATATCCCTCCATCTTTTTATTAACAGGACGTCAGCAGGCGTTGGCTCGGTGCACTGCTCAACAAATCTGAGTGCAACCTAAAATACATAACAACAACTTACGTTCTGTACTGACTGACGACATACCGTATGTAGGCATGCAATGCTTAACTTGCGTGCCTCTAAGGCATTGAAACCATCGTCAGCTGTCACTTTTTCCGATCTGTCATTGTCGCCGTTATCTGCTTCCATATTTTCTATAGTGCTATTAGCTGGCTGCAAAACTTCCTCTACAATAGTATCTTGGTCCGTGAGTTCTTCGGAATCATCGGCGACGATCCATTCGTCTCCGTCACTTTCATTCGTATCTTCGCATCCAGAGATTATACAAACCATCTCTAACAAGTTTTCAAAACTTTTTGTTCCCTCTTTCCCTTCCTGCCCATCATAAAGTTTTCTCCAGCACCTTTGAACTGTTTCATTTTGAATCTTGCCCCATTTTTGCGCACACCAATAAATCACATGTTTCATATTCACTGATTTCAGAGCTTCATTCATTTCTTTATTCTTTGTTTCGCAATCTTGTAAGATAGTTCTCAGTAACATCCCTCGGTAGTGTCGTTTAAACGTTTCTATGACACCCTGATCCAGAGGCTGAGTCGGGCTAGTATCGTTTGGGGGAAGGAAGCGAACCACAATATCGCCACTTTTTAATTCACAAATGTGTGCAGGCGTATTGTCAATCAATAAAATCGCTCTTTTAGGCAGTCCTTTTTCAGCTAAAAACTTCTCAACTTTCGCCACAAAGCGATCAAAAAACCTTTCGAAAAATAGCCCAGAAGACGGTAAAGCATGTGGTGCAATATTTTTTAAAGCTCGGGTTTTTTTTGATTTGCTGATGCATATTGGTGGCAGTCTATGAGTCCCGGAGACATTTCAAGCTAAAAGAACTGTCATGCGTTCTTTATTTATTTTGTGACCTGGTGCAGAATACATAGCATGGCAGAGGGACACAGGAAGTCGCTCACCACCGTGATGAGTCACGTGCCCGTTTCTCGTCGTTTTAACTCTGAAAACACGGTACGCGTCATGGTCGGAAAAGTTTCGGTTAACTCGAGTAACCGGAGTTCTACTGCATTTGTGAATATATGAATACGAACATTAATAGTATCCGTGTATTATTCTCGAGTTAGTAGAAACCGTTGAAATATTTTACGAAATGACCTCCTTTACTTTTTATATAAAATTCGCTGAAGACCTAACCAATAATATAAATTATTAATATATAAATCAAAATGATGGGAATTATTAATATTACGAATATTAGTGAAAAATGTATAGTTATTTATAAAATAAATATGAGAAGAAAATTTCAAAACTCCCCCTTTTCATAATTCCGGGCACGGGCCTGATCCTATGCACATATTGTTCGCGGTACTTAATATCTGATCTTTTCGCAATGTAAACAAATAATTTTTCAACTCTGTTATCGAACCTAGATTAACAAAAGTATGCGTATGCTCCGTGTGATGTCCGATAACACTTGTAAAAATCCGTAGTCCATGCAAAATCACTGCTATCGAATTTCGCTGAATGCTACACGCGGTATATATTTCTTACATATTCAGTATGTCATTATATTGCTCTACGCATTAGCAAAATATCCAAAGGATTTCACAACAGAGACAACCTCAATAACCAAATACTTAAAATTATCGACAGATTATGTCACACTTCAGCGCACGTTGAAAGCACCCCGTTGTATAAAATAAAAAGAATTTTTATGATTTTTAATCTATTTATTATATTAAAATAACGTAGATCTTCTTATCGTTTCGGTCAGCGTCATAGTTCTCCTTCTTCGCCTAGTAGGCAGAAACCTGGATCGCATTGTCGGGTATAGCTTTTGACCTCGTATTCTTAAGTTTGCATTGGATTGACGGTAATAAGGGGCATGTAAATACAATCATCCGAGTTTTGTTCGATTCCGCAGTCACATTTATTGCTCTCTGATATACCTCATTTTGCCAAGTTGTTTTTCGTCCTTCCTGCTCTTGCCCGCGTTCTATTTAAGTTTTCCAGTAGAGTAATTCACTTCCCGCAGGCAAATTATCGACCGGTTCTTTCCATATTTCGAAACGCACTTTTTCTGTTTCTCTTTGCCACATCCTTATTCTTGTTGACGCAGGCGTTTAAAGTTTGATTATCATAATAATACGTTAAATTTATAGAAAATATACATTTACTCGTTTATTATTAGGGTGTGATTATTCGCTCCCACAAGATTTACCGATAATTTCGGTTAAACCGAATTTTTTTTTGCATATTTTTGCCGACAAAAATTTAACGTTTTTGATTTGTTGTCCCTACACATACCGGGGGAGGACAGTAACTCCGCGCTGTAAACCAATTTTATTGTATTGTATTGTGCAATTAAGTTCATTCTAATTTCTGCCTAACGAAGCTTCAATAGGGAAATACATTAATCCTTAATAAAACACGCGTGATTCATGTAGAAAATGCGAATCGAAAATTTTACATAACAGTTTTATTTTCTAGAATTATTTCTCGATTTTCTGATCAAAATGTCCTAATCATTCGGTTATATAGCGCGCGTGACGCTTTTCACCAATTATATTATCCCCCAAAAAAAAGGTTGGCAGCTTATTTTCACTTATCGAACAGATTATTACTCCTCCGTAATAACGTGGGAAAAGATTAATTTTATTATTTCGAAGTAATAATAATGAAATAGTATAGGCGGGATAAATTATTAATAAAAGCGACACCAATAAAAGCAATCAGGTATTCCCGCCAGCAAAAATCAAAACGATGCACCGCATCAGCGTTATTTTCCTTCAAACTATTTTCGATACCCGGGGGCATTCTAATTCAATTTTGCCGAAATTCCGCAAATGGGAAAGCCTGTTGTTCCTGTACACAAATTACATTATCATGTTTACCGAAAAAGTGTCAGCAGATTCGAAAAATATCGGAAAGTCCACCAGATCGTATTTTCAACTTTGCCAGAGTAAATAGCGCACCGTGAACGAAAAACACGAACACACTGTGCATTTTGTTTTAAAGCCGTTCGTTAAAGACGAGAAAAAGCTCTGCTCGAATTTCCGCCTTCTTCTCAACGCGCTCGCTTTACATATCCACGTTAGAGCTGCACGGCTTCTATTCGACCAGACGGCAGCTTTGAACTTTCGATTCTATTGTTCGCTTACATTATAAGATCACACTCCTAATGACCTTCAGAAATCGCGAATTATACGAATTCGATTAATGATACGGAAAATCATATAGTGCAAAATTTTAAAACCTTTCTCCTTGCAATTTTTTTTCATCGGTTCTCTAACGGTAGTATTAGATCCCATTTGTACTCTAAGAATTTCGAAAAGTTCTGAAAAATATTTCAACCGATAAAATCTTTCAAAGTTCGCATTATTGGTACTCAACGTTCGTCTCTATTGACAAAATTAATCCTGAAATGGGTTTTTTTAATAAACTGAACACAATGTACATACATTATATATATATATATATATATACATTATATATATATATATATATATATATATATATATATGTATAAAATTTAGAAGAAACATTCCTTTCTACGTCAAGAAAAACACTTATCAACACCTGAATTTGACTCTGTTCAACCACTTTTGCTAACTTCCCAAAATTTGCACTTTAGACCATTTCACTTGAACTGTAAACTAAAACTGACCATTCCTTCACATCGGAATACATTACCGTATACAGTCGTTGATAAATAAAGCACGCTATCATTTTTCGAAATACAATCTATATTTGTCTCATTTAAATTCTAGCACATCGCCGGTTTACCATCTTTCATTTCATTTCTAAGGTACCTGACTACAATTAGCAAAAATTTTTGTCACAATGATATAATTTAACTTTATTTTTTTTTTTTTTTGCTAAACTTATAAAACAAAAAACAAGTGCTAAATTTTAACATATACGCAATTCTAAAACATTTTACAAGAACCGTCAGTTGTCGTGAAGTAACCCAACGACCCGTTATCATTAATTTCGGTTTCCCGCCAAGAACGCTGAATGATCACATCGATTTGTTTTTACGTAAGTTATCAAGTTCTAGGTGCTGTCAAATAAATTAAATATCTTGGTTAGGTTTTTTTTTTTTTTTTTTTTGAAAATATATACATATATTTATTATTATTTACACATTTCCGCGTCAGGCTATACGCTTGTCGACGAGTTTTCTTACATCTAAATATGCCTACATTATACTACTTATATACTATACAATTTTATCGCCGTGTAAATATTTTATTACAAACTTATCCTATTTGTCCTTATTTCTAACTTAGCTATAACTAATCTATTCTTTATTTTATTTTTATTTTTATTTTTTATTATTTTATTTATTTATTTTGTTTCATCCCTTTCCCTTTTTTCACTTTTGTTTATCATTATTTCCGTACCCTCTTCTCTTATTTAATGCTTATTATTGTTCCTATATTTCCCTCTTTCTGTAACCATTCTTTTATTTTCTTTTTTTTCACCCCAATTTTTTCTTCCTCTATTATTTCTTTAGGCATTTTATTCAACAGCTGTGTTATAACGTATTTGTCTGTTTGCTCCCCCATCTTAGTTTTAGCCAACGGCAGTTTGTACAGAAATAGTTTTCCCTCAGCCCGTATTCTATTTTTATACTTTCTTCCAATTCGACTTCCTTCTCCGTCATTATGTATTCTCATATCTTTATGAATAAGTACATTCCTTTAAGCCTCAGTACGTCTTCTTTTTGTATTATTTCACTTTCGGCTATCGTGATTTGTGATCTGATATTAATTTAAAGCATTTTATTTGCAGTTTACTTATTTTTCCCACGTATGTTTTCCTAGCCATTCCCCATGCCTAAATTCCATATCTGATTCTCGATTCCACTAGCGCGTGATACACCATTTTTAACGTTTAAAATAGTTTTTCTTCCAACAATTGATCAAGAAGCATAAAATAGTCAGCCACACGATGAAATTCACCGTTTTAATTACTGTTGCTGCACGTGCAATGTCATTTTGCAGATAATGCATTTATACGGCTGAACCGAAAAAATTATTTTCAATTTCAGGAATTTCAGATTTAAAAATAATTCCAAATTAGCAGACGAAAGCTAATTTTACTCTATTGGAAATTTTTAATTGTGTCGATGATGATTAAGACTGTTTTATTTTTAAGTTGTTTCAAGAACGGTGTAAAATGTCTTTTTTTTTTTTTTTTTTGGTTTCCTCTTAACGAAACCGATAAAGGTTTCTCTGGGTCCAGGCGCATATTAGAATGTTCGGAAATGAGTGACTTCCAAGGCAGCATTATCTTCTTCATGCCTCGCTGCGAGAAATAGTCTCTTTTTTGTATAGGAGCGTGGAGAAATCGCAGATTTTTGCTTGGCTACAACCGGAAACTTCTCTAAGATTATTCATAAAATCAAAGTTGCGATAGTCTGTCTGAAACCGGGGAAATAGTCAGTAGCACACGGACCCTCAATAGCACACGTACCTTCAGTAGCACACGAGCTGGCGTTTGCGATAATATTGTCGAAAGCAATCCGCCTTGTTCTGTAATTCTAAAATCGATCATTCTCGAGTGCTCACCGTCTGTGCTTCATATTCGTAAAAAAAATTTTATCGTTAGAGGAGACCTATGTCATAAACATTTCATAACAACTACAAAAACAATTCAATAAATTTTGAAGAATTAAATAACTGTAACTTATCAGATCATACGCGTTAGCAAAACTGCGAAAGTATGCGAATTCCAGATACATTTTAGGATGTTTAGACATTTTATGTAATGTTCAACAAGATAATATACAAAAAAAATAAGATTATACATATTACTAGACTGTACAATGCATACACCCTGAGTAAAATAAATTTTAATTTCCATTATATTTTTTCATAATTTCATACAACATTAAAAGAGAGCAGTAAAACTCTAAGAAAGTATTATCGTCATCGAAGTTGATAACGATCAGTATCATTTTTTTCCCCAATTTTTTGAGCATGTCGGCTAAGGACGTTACCCAATCCAAAGGTATGACAGCATGAATGATTATATATATATACGAAAAATATTAGAAATAGAACATATGAATGAAGCTAACAAAGGAATAACCAAGAGAGAAGGAAAAGAAAGGATGCCGTGAGCGCTATAAAGCGTAGGGAGGCCAAGACGCAAAAGACCGGAATATAGTGAAGAAATGAAAGGACATTCAAGTAAAATGGTGATTCGCATCACAAATGAAGTTTGCTTCTGACGGATCAAAGGGGCAAGGAGGAGGTAATGGAGACACGGAAAAGCAAAGCAGGAAAGCTGTGATTTAACCGAAGTCTAATTATAGATAAGGTAGTTGACCGCCTCATGTCGGGAAAATTGAAAAACCACGGAAAAAGAGGAGGAATGGGTTGTATGGCTAAATAAAAGGAAGCAGGATTAGAAAATGCAGAAGGATAGAGATCAGATCAACAGTCGCGGTGGCAACGAAAGGAAAACTGGAAAATGACTGACAAAGCGACCGTCTGAAGCAGCCGAACGTGCCAACGAGTTAACTAACTCGTTTCCTAAAATTCCGCAATGACTGGGAATCCACAATAGATCAATACGGACAGAGCGGAAATGAAATATATGCAAAATCAAGGACCATATGCACGATAGGATCAGTGGATGGTTTAGGAAAGGGAAAATAGCTTAAGATAAAAGAACCTTGAATATATTGGTAGTGGAAGATATAAAAAGGATTGCTTGTAGGATTGCGATAGATTCGGCTAGGAATATGGAAGGGAAGGAGGGAAGTTTAAACGTTTCAGGATAGCCGAAATGCGGCAAAGTAAAAGACGCTCCAACCCCCAACACTGACTTTGAGCCATCTGTGAAAATTAAAGTATAAGAAGGAAAAGGCGAGAATAAAACATAATTAAATTCGTTACGAGCAGCGGGAGAGGGAAGAGACTTGACATGATCATTTCAATCGTGTTCGAATTGCTATTTGATAGAAACATTCCTGGACGAACTATAAATTGAACTAGTTATCTTCTCAATAATGTAATCGGAATAAACTCTCTGAAATGGTATATTTAATGTATTTTTTTTTACTACTTCATACCGAAACTTCGGTTAACGGAACCTCTCCCCTACTCGTTGAAAGTTGTTTTGCAGTTTAAAAATTGAAGCGTCGATAACTTCCAGATTCAATTTATATCTGGAACTAAGTAAAACTATAAAAATTTAACTATAAAAATGAACTAACTCAGATGATACTGAACTGAAATCGAATTAACAAATTGAACAGGGGCTAAAAATGAATTAGACTTGTTAAAATTTGTTATTTTAGATTCGTTTATAATATAAATTAATTTCAATGCAGCGTACAGGGCTAAGTGAACAATAGCGTGCTTGCTATTTTCCTTATCGCTGCTATCTATGCCGGCTTTTATTTAATGTCGCATTCCAATTAATTTTAATATATCGTTCTTCGGTTTTGTATCGGATTTTCGCTATAACTCGTCTTTTTCGTTGTCGACAATTCGCGCTATCGTCTTATTTCGCGCTGTTTTTCTCGTCTTTTCTCATTTCCTTTATTCTTATTCCTCTTTCTGCTACTTTCTTGTCCAGTTTCGCAAACCTTTCGCATAAACTCTTGAAATAGCCCGTTTTCCCGGGCTTTCGTTTTATTCGTATTATTTCGACTATACTACCCCGTTTATTTTGCTTCCGGCAACTTATTCACGTAACAAAGTTGAAATGAAATCAAAATTAAATGCATCAGAAGATATTTCTAAAATCACTTATTTATCGACTAACATTAAAAGGATGGAAATAAAAGTAACAGGTGTAAGCTTTACAGTCATAAAATCGAGGCTAAGAACTGAGAACTAGATTAAATATCCATCAATCGTAAAATGAAATGGTAAAATTGTTTTAGTTAATATCAACAAAGACGACTGTCAAGAAATTGATAATCCAACAGAAGCGGAGACAGAAGAAAGATTGGAAGAGTATAGTTAAAGCTAGAATGCAACTAAATAAATTAGATAATTAATCAGTTTTCGGCCTTTAAGCTCATCAGATTAAGAAAAATAAAGACCATCAGACACATTAGATGAGAAAAAAAACAGAAATCAAAAAGGGAAGATAAGATACTAAACGTGGTGCAAAGATTCGACCGTATTTAACGATGAATGTTCAACGCAATACACCGCTATATAAAGAATGCGCGTATTAATACAAACGTTTTCTTTCTGGTTGAACTAATTCGAGCTAATTTATTCGACCGAAAAAAGGTTTGAATATATATAAATATAAATATATACGCATTTAAATAATTTAATGTTATAACAAGGTAACTGATAAGAGGTAAAATAAATCTAATTACTCGAAAATTCGTATTTCAGGTGACAAACGGTAATTATAGAAACATAATTTTACAGATCGTAAAAGGAGATAAGCGTTAGAATATTTCCCCCTGTAAGTCTATGAAAATAACGAGATGAAATAACGATCGCATGGAAGAGATACAACCTCTGTTTAAACCGTAATTGTTTTACAGCTGGAATACAAATTACATACCGTTTGCGGCTTGGACGAGATATCTTTCAAGTATGAAGTAATTAATATTTCACATGCAGCAGATCACTCGTTGGAACCGAAATTCCGCCTTATTCCGTCACTCATTGTCAGTGCGCTGTATGTGCAATTATTGTATTACTCTTTTCCATGTAGTTTACTGTGTAACCAAACTGGACCGATGTAGAAGAAGCTGCACGAACACACTGCATCGTTTCGGCCAATTAAAGTACAACATTTTCTAGCCAACTTCAGTCTGAAAGAAAATGCCTCCGATGAATATTCGCTTTAGTTTTAAGAGGAAAAGTAGCTATTCTTCAGCGTTGGCAATAATACTCGTAGTATGGTTATCGTTAATTTTCATATGTTTCGCGCAAAACTTCTTCAACAGTAACAGTACCAAAAGACAGTCCGAGCCGCTTATCGGATGGAGTACAGGTAACCGAAATTTGGATGATGCCTATTCGACACTGAATTTTCATCGGTACGTTAATCTCCGCATTATTATTATCATGTGCGATGAATTTAAATTTCTCAAATATTTTATCGCATTTTTATTAGTAAAACAAAATAATGTCTTCTTAAGAGATCTAGGGATTAGTTTTTGAATTTTTATTCGATAAAATATTAAACTGATTTATTTTTAATCAAATAAATACGTTGTAAAATTTTCCCTTTGAAATCGATGTTTGCCTTGCTCGTTTGCGCGAAGCTTAAAGATGTAAAATTTTAGTTCAGACATGTTAACGAATGGTTCACTTTTAAATCGAAATTGCGCGCGTATTATAATATGGATCAAGCGTTAAGCAGGCGCTACGGTTTCATTATTCTACGACAAAAAAAAAGTAATAAACTGCTATTAGGTTATACACCTCTTCTTCCGCATCATAGACATCGATCAGTTTAACGTAGATTCCGTACAAGGCGCTGAAATGGTTCAAGTTCTCAGCGGTGATCTTAACTTGGATTTACGAGGCTCGCATGGTTCGCTCATTTATGGAATTTATGTGCGCAAAATTTAGAGACTCAAACTAAAGAATGAACTAACCATTTCCACATTACGCAATTCTACGTGCATTGACGCCGTCTTTTCACGACACATCGACGCATTTGAAACGCGCCGCTATATCTCGTACTTTAGTAGGTATCGTCCTTTCCTTTCGATAACAACGCATATCTCGCCAGTGTCAATGTTTTAAATGGTGTAAATAATTTAACCGCTGTCAGTGATACAAATAATGTAAACGATGTTAATAATGTTGTAAATACTGTCAATGATGTAAATGACAATACACCGTATCCGTCTCTAAAGAATCACTTTCTGTACAATAAAAATCATAAACAGGTCGGCTTTCACACTCGTTGTTACCCATAAGATATAAAAGTAGCCTAATGACGGTTCAACAAAACAACCTAGTCGTTGTTACCCATAAGATATAAAAGTAGCCTAATGACGGTTCAACAAAACAACCTAGTCGTTGTTACCCATAAGATATAAAAGTAGCCTAATGACGGTTCAACAAAACAACCTAGTCGTTGTTACCCATAAGATATAAAAGTAGCCTAATGACGGTTCAACAAAACAACCTAGTCGTTGTTACCCATAAGATATAAAAGTAGCCTAATGACGGTTCAACAAAACAACCTAGTCGTTGTTACCCATAAGATATAAAAGTAGCCTAATGACGGTTCAACAAAACAACCTAGTCGTTGTTACCCATAAGATATAAAAGTAGCCTAATGACGGTTCAACAAAACAACCTAGAGAATAAAGGAAAGACGGAGCTACCCATAAGATATATATTTATGTATTAATGTATCTGCGTGAAGAGTAGACATTCATTAAATTTTTTTTATACAAAAAATCGTGAAAGAAATAACAAAAAAAAAGAAGCCTAATGCACAGACAATTTGTCCTGTTTTAGGTCAACCAGAAAATCAGGGGCTCCTAATTTAGCGTGTCCCAGATTAGAGACTTAAAGCAGGGGGAACCGTCCGGATTGAGGTCTGAGAGATTATGGGAGTAAAGAAAAAGACAGACCTTCGTCTCCTTAGGGGGATGAATTTCTTTTCTTTTATAATACATTTCATTGAGCCGGTAGTCAGGGAAAATTACTAAATTTGTTACAATATATATATATATATATATATATATATATATATATATATATATATATATATATATATATATAATTTTGGATCATATTATAAAAAGTATATATTGATCTGGATTCAGGGTTTGTGGCGCCATCTTTTCGTCAATGCTCAAGGTATAATTTATTTATTCTGTTAATTTCATTTAATTGTTGATCTCTCGGACATCGTCTTTAATCTATCAGCTCGGGTGTGGTACGGAGAGGGTCCGTATTTTCCCGATACTTTCAATCGCATCAATGTTTGGTCATGTATTTGGCGGGGTAGGTATCTTGATAGTAGCCGGTTGTAGTAATGATATATATCTGCAAGACATAAGTCTCATGAAATTTTTATTTATTTCATATCCCATACATTCAAATAATAATCAACTCCTTTATGATGGTTCGCTGAAATGTGCGTACAGAAGTCTTCAGAATATTCTCCACTAAATTGGATCAAGCCGCCATCTACAAAATTGTATTAACAAAACTTGTCATCATTCGGCTCGGAATTTCTATCGGAATATTATAAAAGCTGAGATGTCTTCAGGGAAGGCGCACTAAGAGAACCTTTTACACTAGCCTTTTCGGTACATGATATGCATTTATGTTGTGGAAGAAGACTGCCCACGATCCACTGAATAACCATCGGCCGATGTTCGAGCTGGTTGGAAAAATAATACATCTGATTGAGGATAGTTCATCTTTGAATACATGAGAAAATTAGGTATAGACTTTCGGTAGGCGGTTTAAAACAAAGAAATTCTTAAGAATACTGCAGGTTGCCGGTAGACATAGTTTTAATGAGTAGCTTTTACTAAAATAATAACTTGGGTTTAAACTAGATTTAAAATTTTTTTCTAATTAATTCAACTGTAATTTGTTTCTGTAATGTATCAAAGAAACAATATTTTAACTTTAACTTTGGCATAAGCTTTTTTTTTTTTTTTCATTGCGCCGAGAGGTATCATAAGCAATGAGGATCTCTGGTGTACTTAAAGGTGGAAAAGAAGGGAGGAGGAAATAGGGAAGGGGGAGGAGTGAGGAAGGCGTGTGGATAAGGCAAGGTAGGACAGTGAATAATGTGGTGGCCTCAGTAGGACAACAGATTAGGATTGAGGAAAAGCGGACGCTTCGTCACAGAGAGGTTACATTAAACGACGAAATCTACATAAGAGCGATAGTCAATAGTTCGAGTTTACTAGGTGATCGGAAGCGCATCCCGACACCACTTTCTTCGTTTGAGCCGTCTGGGAGGATTTCCAGGAATATTTAACTGGTACATTCGGCTGATATACGGATTTGAGCTCCATTGCAGCTTCTCGAAGAATTTTTTGTACTGCTCATCATAGGTGTTCCTGACGAAGGATACCTGTAGATCCGTGTGCAGCGTTAAATTTGAGACATATCTAGGCGCGGAAGCAATGATCCGAAGTATCTTCGACTGCTCCCTTTGGATTTTGGCTAAGTTGGATTTTGCTGTTGTACCGTACAGTTCAAGTCCATACTTCCAAATGGGCGCTATCATCGTTAAATAAAGTTGTCGCTTGATATTTAATTTTAAAGTTGATTTATGACCTAATAGAGGATATAATAATCTACAACGACTGGAGACGGTCTTCTTCGTTTGAAGGACATGATGACGCCAAGTGAGTCGCCTATCCATATGTAATCCCAGGTAACGGACTGAGTCGACTTGAGGAATTTTTGTATTATAAATTTTTAAGGCAGGACAAGTGACGTGTCGGTTCGTATATGTGACATGTTGGCACTTTGCTGGGTTGAAGTGTATACCCCAAAGCTGTGCCCAGTCTGCTATTTGGTTTAAGTGGCTCTGTACTGCAGCATTAGCATATTCTGGATCTTCATTTGTTGCAAGTATGGCCATGTCGTCAGCAAATGTGGCGAGGATTGTTAGATTAGACTTAGGCACATCAGATGTATAAACGGAGTACAATAGTGGTCCAAGTAGGCTCCCTTGCGATACCGACGACTGAATGAGATGCTCTTCCGAAAGCGAATTGTTGACTCGGACAATAAAGGTTCTATCGTTTAGGTAAGATGATAATAGCCTATGTAGATCTGAAGGAACCAACGGTTTTAGCTTAAATAGTAGGCCTTCGCGCCTCTAATACATTTGAATTTATTTTGATTTTTTCAGAACAGCTTAAAACATATATGTAAATAAATAAGAATCAACATATATATATATATATATATATATATATATATATATATATATATATATATATATATATATATATATATATGTATATATATATATATATGTATATATATATAGTGCTCTTATCTATACGCCGAACTTTTGGCGTTGGATCCTTTCCTTCCCATCTTTAGCTATTATTCCCCTCCTTCTTTCCTTTATACTTTCTATCTCTGATCGCCTCAGAATCTGAGTAGGTGATCTAAGTCCATGTAGTTGGGTCAGTGTTAACACCGAGCCCAATAAAAAAAAAAAAAAAAAAAAAAAATATATATATATATATATATTAAGGTGGTCCTTATTTACATGATTTCGGAATATTTTTTGCTCGCCCCCTTAATATCTGCTAAATATATTTAAAAAAAAAAAATAACATCTCCCTTGTTCTAATATTTAATTCGTTTCTTTTTGTCACGATATGCTTGCACAATGTCAGCCTGCAATCAAGGTGCATGCCCAGATACTTTCCTATTTTTATTGTTTTATTGTTCATTTAGTAGGTTGATGATCTATATGTCTGTTAGTGAATATTATGTGGACCGACTTATCTTCGTTGATCTTAATTTTCCATCGCCTACACCACTCGGAGATTTTATCAACTGACGCTTGCAGTTCTTACCAGAGTTATAAGGAAAAAATTTGTATGTATTTTCCCGTTTAAAACTTCGGTGATTTTGGGAAGCGTGTTAATATTAAAATTAAGAGCTCAGATTTTACAGGAATTTTTTTTTTGTATATATTCAGAAGATATCTAGGGGACGGGGGAAAAAATTCCGAAATCATGTAAATAAATAAATATATATGTATGTATTATAAATATTTCTTTGAAAACCAAACTCGATCTAATATAAAATGACGTCGAAATAAATTTCCAGAACTCGTTCATTAAGAGTAAAAAAATGTTAAAATACAAGAAATGACAGGAAAGAAGAGCAGTGAGAAGTTTCAGAGTAAAACTGAAAACTGGAGATGAGCAGAAAAATTTTATTACGACTTCTGCTAACGCAGCATGGGCTTTGTTAATTTAATTACAGTCTTCTCTCTTTACTCTCTGATACTTTTCGGTTCTTCAGCTGCGCTGTAACGTTCGAGTTATCTCTACCATAATGGAAGCATCGCATTCGTATCAGTTTCTGAACGACTTGTGACAGTTAAACTTAATTCGATTATTTACAGCAGCTTCCATGTCGATTTCAGTTAATGCCGGATTAAAAACTAAAATTATATAGAACGCGAAACGCGAAACGCGAAACGCGAAAAGCCTTATTCATTAATGCCATTAAGTTTCATCAAGAAAAAAATTAAAACAAATATCGTTAAAATATTTTTAAGCTCAACTTAAAAATTCTTCTTTATTTTTTTTACAAAACTTTTAATTTTAAAAATGTGACGGAAAATACAAAAAACTTCAATGGTGCATTTATTTATTTCTGCCTTTTAATTGTAAATACTCGTCTCAAAAGTTATTTTCCTAAAATAAAGCCAAACAACTGTTGTACACGATGTAAGATAATGCTTCTCACTTGAAACAAAATCATTCGGAAATATTTTTACCAAAACATTCAAATTTTACACACAAAATGAGGTTTAAATATTCTCTTAAAATCAACACGTTGTACTTATAAAACATTACAAAATACGTAAATAGTCGTGCACTAAATAAATAAATTTTCTGAATCGATCGCGTCAAATCGCCTTCTTCAAGGTTGCTATCAAATGTTGCATTAAGCTTGGCTTTGCATTCTTTTTCTCTTAATTGTTGATGAACCATCTGAAAAATTGTTATACATCTGCTGTTACGCGTCTATTTCAACGTTTCTTTTTCATTAATTGGTATTATCCTGCGTATTTGTTTCTTCAATAATTTGTGAAATGCGTTCATAGTCTCGCTGTAGTCTTTTACCACGGATAAGCTGTTGGCAGTTAAAATGTAAATGGCGTTTTTAGTTTTGAGTTCTCTCCGTATTATTATTCGTTATGATGGGCTATGTCCAAAAACGATTCCTTAAATTGAGGTATTTATTTTATTATAATAAATTATTTTGTAATTATTTTCGTTAGTTTTCGAACTAATTATTTATTTTTTACATTTATAATTAGGATGAATTGTTTAGTTATTATTTGTATATTGATTTTGCTTTAAGCGTAAAGCAATAATGTAACAATATTCAACTTTAAGCATCTGTGGTAGCCGATATTTTTAAGTTTCCCTAACGTTAATAAGAAAAGTTATCCGAAAATTTATATGCAGTTGTTGTTCGAAATCGTTTTACGTCTATATATATATATATATATATATATATATGTATTACCATATCGGTTTTCATCGTTTTTATTTACTTATTTCGTCATCGCTTTT
This sequence comes from Icerya purchasi, assembly GCA_039619475.1. NCBI lineage: Eukaryota > Metazoa > Arthropoda > Insecta > Hemiptera > Monophlebidae > Icerya > Icerya purchasi. Next base: position 475,533,278 of record CM077116.1, on the reverse strand, counting down.
TATTCGCTTCTATTGTAAACGTCTCGTTCGTAGTACCATAGGCGTATCCAGGCAAGTTTTCCGTGGGGGGGTTGATCCATTAAAAAAAAAACACCTGACAGAAAAAAGGATTTTACTTAGTAATTATATTTTATTAATAATCTCTTGCATAATAGTCCTAAATGCGTAAGACTTCTGTTCGTTTTCATTTTGAGAATAATTTACACTAATACATAGTTAGTTGTACTGTCAGAATGCCTGGTACCAAGACATCTTACGACCACGTAAAAATCCATTCCGGAAGGGGTTTGAACCCCCCAAATCCCCCCCCCCTGGATACGTTGTTCTTTTGTAATGCCGGTTCGCTTTAACGGGGAGTGAGAGTGATAAAGAGAAAAAATCTGCGAGACTACTTTTCTTTTCTAATGCCCAGGAGTGAGAGTAACAAAAAAAAAAGAAAAGCCGGCGAAAATGTTTCTGTTTCTGTTTATGTTTTTTTTTCTTTTTTTTTTTTTTAAACAGACAATAAAATAATGTGCACAGTGATTAAACAAAATCTGTTAAACTAGTCGTGTCCTTTTCTAATGCCGGCTACTCGAACGTACAGCCATAGAGACAGACTAAGTATACGAAGATCGGCACAAAGAGAAGACGCCGAGAATAGTCGCCACACTAATGTTTCTGTTTCCGCTTTTTATTCGTTTAATTTAAATCAATAATGCTAATTCATTCGAGTTAATGTATTACACGTTACTTTTATAATTACTTCCAACATATCAATTCTTTGTTTTCAGTTATTATATGTATATAGTTAGTTATTATCATATTCACAGAGTTCTTGTATCATAATTTAGTGTCTCATTGGAGACACTAATTTAATATTAAATTTAAGTTAAGATCACTGTTGTTTATGGTAATATTACCGGTACAATAAAATCTAACATCAAAAAAAAAAATAATAATTACTCGATTGTTTCTTCATATTTATATTTCCTGCTAACTAATTGCGGTAACTCTGCGTGTCATAAATTTACGACAGTTCAGTAGAACAAGGCAAAAATGTTGTTATTTGCACTCAAATATTTTAAAAAAGCAATATTACTGTGAAAAGAAAAGTTAAATGCTCCTTTAGGCCGCAAGGCGGTTAGAAAAAAGGAAGGGTTTGATCAGGTACACGAGACGGACTCGCCCGGATAAACAGGTGTCATTATAAAACAGAGTGAACGACTTAAAAACTGTCAATAATAACCCGCCGACCCGCGAACATGACCCCATTGTGCGGTCTCGTAAAAGTAATTTACGAGAGAAATGAGACAGTAACAAAGATCTTCATAGAAACTTAGCTGAAAACCCCTCCACAGGAATCGCAGTAAAAAACGAAAAAAGTGCAATTATTAACGAGTGAAAATGAGAAAATGCTTTAAACTAGCTATTAGATAAATTGTATAGTTGATGAAAATAATAAATAAATAAAACCAACATGTAAAGAGACTTTCAGTCGAAAAAACTAACGGCGTTAGAGGTGAAACTTTTTATGGAATGTAATACATTTTAAACGAGGAAACAAAAAAGGAGTATACTTAAAACTAACAAAAATAATATTTGTAATATCAATAACGATCTGCAGATAATCATCTCGAATTAAACACTATACAGAAGTTTTACTTGCATGTACTAATTATATACGTACATGTAACAATAAATATGTACATGCAAGTGAAACTTCTGTATATAATTCGAGATGATTATCTGCAGATCGTTATTGATATTACAAATACTATTTTTGTTAGTTTTAAGTATACTTCTTTTTTTACTTCAATATGCTTTTTTTTTGATTTCTCCTTGAAAATTTATTTCATTCCATAAAAAGTTACATTTTTTCGACTGACGCACAGTTTTTCCTTTAATGATCTCTCCTAATTTTCCTTTAACTTCACTGATCTCTGGCATCATTCTAGGGTAATTATTCTTCCCTCATTTTCTAAAAACCTCCCCCAAGCCGTAATTAAACGGGTATCTTACAGCACTACGGATGGTTCGAGGGAGCCTCTGGTGGTGTTACAGCTTCCTTCATCCTTCCCGATTTTAACTTATCAGAATCTTTTCGTCTTCCTTATTTCTGTTCCATATTCATAAACGAATTATTGACTATCCTACATTCTATTATTTTCATTTCCCCGAATCACCTTTCTTCCAATTTTTTTAGTTATCACCGACTCCTTGAGTGCCCTTCAAGCCATACTCCCCTTCCTGTTACTTTGTTATCCTCCGTATTCACTCATTCATAATCTTTCTTCTCTCCATTCGATTAACATTGATTTGCGTTGGGTACCTGCATATTTCGAAATGAAGCGGCTGATTCCTTGGCTTGGGTTGCTTCTTCTTCCCGCATTTTTTTTTTTTCTTTTAATTTCATCCGCTAACCTCTCATCGATATGTAAAAATGCTTCCGTATCAGCTATTGGTCGAACACCCACGCTTCCTCCTTTTACTAATAATTATTCATTCCATCTGTCTGTTCAGCCTACTCTTCCTCCCTATATTCATGGCTTCTTTTGCATCCCTCTCGTAGACGTTCTAATGTTGTTTCCGTTGTTCGTATGCGTTTTGGTCATTCTCTGCTGCCTTTCTCCAGATTTCGTTTATCCCTGATTTCCTCCTCACACTCTTCTCTCCATCCTGATGATGCAGTTATTTGCGACGCCGGTCATGTGTTCTTCCAGTGTTCATCACTTTCTGTGGATCATTTTGTATTCCTATTTTTTGAGGCTTGGGAGTCATATTCCTTATTGTGCTGTCCTTTCCTTCCCAAACTAATTATTCCTGCTATATTTGTTCTCTTTTATCAAAGATTTCTGATCGGATTAAAATATAACCGACTTATTTCCTTTCTATCTGTTTCTGGGTGATGGGCCTTGGTTGCAAACCCAAGAGTTTTAAAAAAAAAAAAAAGGTTTCAAATTTTTCTTATTCATTGTTTAATTACTGCGACAAATAAATGGGTGATATTTTGCGTTCATTTTTTGCTTAAAAAGTAAACGTTAATTATTTGGCATTCGGCGAATAATAACGTAACATGAGTCCTTCCATTATTTGGGATAGAAATCCGTGTGATTACTTAATTTCTTAATATGTGCCCAATTCGGTTACATCGTCGTTCTCTTGTATCTTTCATTCGGGGCTTTTGGGCGCTTCTCCCAACGTAATTTTTCACAGTCTTCTCCAACGCTAAATTTCAAAGGCTTTCTCATTGTTTTTGTTTTGCTTTATTTCAGTGCAGCTTTCTGATTCGTCAAAAAGTACACTCGAAACGTACACTTTTATTAGTCTTTTCATACTTCTTTACGTTTCCAGACGTCGACATTGATTTCTTTTTACTGAACGTGACTTTTGCTTGCGCTATTCTAAATCTATTTCTCAATCACAACTGTGTTAACATTTGCACATTTTTCACGCGGTGTAATATATATTTCTTTTTTGTCTAAATTCATCTTTCTTGCCTTAGATTTCGTTACACATCTCGTTATTATAGTTCTTTTTTAATTATCATCATGTTATAGTGTTTGAGGGTTCAGCTTAACCGAGTCAACACGTTAATTAGGGTTTCTTCATTTTTTGCCAATTAAGCTATTCATCAGCAAATTTGATTTGCCCCCGCCTACAGTTATTCCGATTTTTCTTGTTTCATTTCACAGTTTGAAAGCTTGTTCTACATATATATGTATGTATTAAAGAACAGCGCTGATGAATTACAACCCTGTCTCATTCCCCCTTCAACTGTTACTTCTGCTTCGCTATTTCCACTTGACGTTATTAGTTTTTGGTCTTTACTTCTACCGTTCCTTTTTTCTTTGAAATTATTTATTTAATCCTTTCGCGCGCGCGCTCTATGTTCTCAAACTAAACTTGGAACATGAATACCTGTGAAAAAAGTAAAAATGCAATTTACTCCATTAGAAAATAATCGCTCTATCAAAAGTCTAGGGGTTGCTGCATGTAGTTGTGATAATTTTAACGGGATATTGTTAGAAATTAATTAATTAAGAGTAATGTATTTTTTGTGTTTAAAGACGACTGTTTCAAATATTTCATTTAAGATGTACTGTTTGAAGTAATTAACAGATGACGAAATTTCAGGTATTTCATTAAAATCAAAAGCACGAAAATAAATACGTGTCTGCAATTCAATTTTGTTTCGCCGTTTAATTTTTTCATTTGACTTGAACTTGTAAATTCCTTCTTCTAGTTCTATACCATACGGTTCATCGAATGTTTCACTGAAATCATCTACTGCAATAATAGATTTAAATTTAATATTTTCGTAAACTACACCTTCTTTTCTGAATATTTTTACGAAACATACATTCTTCAGTAAAAACTTGCGGACACAAGTGTAGCTACCAGCGGCGTTCAAATTCCTTAACTACATCCACCAAATAATGCCTTCCCCTCCTAAATTCACCATTGCAATATAGACTGGCCAATTTATTTCTAATTTCTTTCCGTAAAATGACTTCCCTACATCCCGTTTTTAAATCAAACTGTTCTTCGTCTAATTCAATAATATTTAAATAATATTTACCATTTTACTCCGTTAAGTATTCGCTAATACCTTTGATTAGTGTGATAACTTATCATGCAACGTTCTTGACGCTTAATATATATTGAATCATCTTCATTTTTCCTAAAGTCCTATTCCTCCTTCTTCATAGATTTCAGGAATACTGTTTTTTCGTACATTTCTGTTCGTGTATTTCTATCTAACTCAGTTTTAGTTCACAGCATATGTTGTTATATCATGTAGTGCCTCTTTACGATTTTTTATGACTTTATCAAATTCGGTTATACGCCTATTTCGTCCCATGTTATCTTGTAGTACCGTTTAATTTTGACCATTTTATCTTCGCTGTAATTGTTTATCGAAGTTACCCCCTTTTTTCATTAAACAAGATTTCTCCATATTTTTTTTCATCTTTTTGCGTTATTTCTTCTCTCTCTATTAACTTCCATTTGGATTTTCAATTGCAGTTGCTTTGTCCTTGAAGTCTCCTAGAGTATGTGTTTTTATTAATCTTCCTGCACTTTCGGCATTACCTTTTTTTAGAAAATTTTCCTCCGTTTCTACAAACTAATTTTCAAAATGATTTTTTTTTTCGTCAGTAGTGACTTCCGTGTTGGCATGTTTCCGCTAATTTTTTTTTTTTTTCAATGTATATTACGGTCTTTTTTTCTGTTTAAATTTTTACATTTCCTTCTTTCCCCAGTAAGTCCAGTACTCCATTTCCACAGTATTTTATAAGCTTTATTTATTTCTCTGATGCCTCGTAGCATCTATTATTATCGTTTTGATATTAGTTCACATTTCGATCATGTTGCTTCCTCGGCACACCGTTTCTTATTCTTAATATTCATTTTTTTGGTATTCATCTTATTATCTTCTAGCTTAACTATATTCAATTTTTCAGTGTTTTTCTTTTTATACAAGTTATTTATGATTTAATAACCATTAATTTTTCTATTTATATCTACTTCCCCGGTATTTTGCATTGCTTTATTTAATTGTATCTATTTCTAATTATAATTTCATCTTTTTAATATCTGCATATGTAAGAGGCATTCTGGATATTTTTATTTAAGCGTGTTTTATTCGCTATTATCATTTAGCTTTCAATACTAAAGCCTAGTATTTCTGCACGATTATTTCTCAGACCATCTTTTCCTATACAATCACTTTCCTTCTCTAACCAGCGTGTTCCCATAATATTTACCGTTGTCCTCTACGCAACGCGTAAATTATTCCTATTATTATTATTTTTGTGCACTTCTTCGACATCGCTGTAGCCGCTTGTAGGCTTAAAAAACTTACTTTACGGTTTTTATGGTAAGTTTTTCAGTTTTACCAAAATAATTCTGTCCTTGAATTGTAGAAGCGATTTTATTATATTAGTTGTCCATTTCTTGTTCATGATTAATCCGAATCCGTAACTTTTTTGCCGCTTTCGTTCCTCAATGTACCATAATTTTCACCGCAATTGATTATTCGACCGTCAGGTTTTGCCCCGATGCATCTACACCCTGTTTTTTTCCTTCTCAATTTTGATGTTTTCTAACTTTCCTGTTTGTTTTTTTTTTGTGATGATCATTCCATATTCCAATTTTTATTATTCCATTATTTTTATGTTTATTCGAACCGGTAACATATTTTTCGCATGAAGCCTGGTTATTGAACTTTTTGTTCTCCACTCTCAAACAGTACTGACGGCGCTGCTTCCACTACTAATACGAAGGGTGAAAGATTATAGCGGCTCTCGCTTTGACACGGTGTGCTTACATTACAATATAAAATTCTTTTTAATATTTAGGTTAAAATTATTTTCTTCCATTTCTGTATTAACACTTTATTGAACAATATAAAATCTTTATTAAACAGAAAATTATTTTTAAATTAAAAATAATTTTCTGTTTAATAAAGATTTTATATTGTTCAATAAAATATAAAATTCTTTTCGCTTCGATTGACCGAGAACGAAGATAAGCTCAAAACCTTTAGCGGTATTAAATTTAAAAAAAAAAAATTATTTAAAAACGCGCCCTCTTATATCGTTACAACTAGCTCTATATTATCTCGCAATGTTCCGGTCACTTCTTCAACTGGCTAGAAAATTTTTCGTCAAAAGTGGCGCCGTCAAATCGAACAGTACCTCTGAAATAACATCTCTCGAATGAAATTCCCGCATTACCATCTAATTTCACTGCAAAAATTCGAAATATGTCAATAATTTTCGAATATTTCGGAAACGAGCAAAAGCGGATTTGCTCCATTAACTCCGCTTTAATAATAATTTAGCGGTTTATTTAAAACATATCGAACCTGAAACGGAAAAAGGACGTCGTGCAACGTTCCATCTTCAAAGCACGTGAAATGTTCCCTTTTTTTTTTTTTTTTTTTTTACTACCCTCTTTTTATTGGAGACAATTATAACGCTTTTGTAATTTCGCGGCTTTCTTGACTTAATCCACTTTGTAAAGTCCCCTGAAACCCGATTTGTTATTACTCGTAGTTACTATTCATCAATAAATCCAGAATGTATCTGTATGAAAGCAAATATACATGCTCGACGAACAGCGAACTTATAATATTCGATGAAGAATATAAATCATAAAAGCGAACTTTTCGGCTAGATTAAATCATTAATTTCGAACGGCTCAAAACTACATGTAACCAGTACCTTCCGGAGGAACGATGATGATGGCGAGATACGAACATGTGTCTAACAATTATTATTAATCATTGAATACCTAAAAGGGTTCGTTTCCTCCATGCCGTTCTGTTTTCGGTCATCCTTTTTAGGTCCGAGTATGTTTGTGGTATCCCATATCGTTAATAATCTGTTTTATGTAATTATTCCTTGGTCTTCCTCTTCCATGTTTTTGTTTGTTCTTTTCCACCCGGGGATTCTTAGCACCCCTGTTCCATCTAAGGAACGCCGGGGACTCGGGGCCGTTGTTAGTTGTATGTTCATGGAAGGTGGTTTGGGATAAGTAATGCAGTGGCTTCCCCTTACTTTCTGCATCGCAGATACTCGACCATTTTGGAAAACTATTCCAATGCTCGAGTATTTTCCTTTACAGCCGCATCTGTAATATATACACCGCGCCTGTATTGGATGATGACCGTCCTGTTGCCGACGGACATGTGGTTTGATTTCAGAGTTTCTTCTCTTCGATAGAATGTCTTCGCTACGGCTTTGAGCTCTATCTGCCCTGGGACCCGCTTGGTCTGGTTCCTCCATTTCACCTGTCCAGCTTGGGTGGCCCTTCTGGTAGAATACACTACCGCCGGCATAGCTGATAGCTTCCTTGGAACTCGCAAGCCCCTGCAACACATCAAGGTTCCCCTGAAGGGGTGTCTACAATAAGAAGGCAAAAACAACGGCGGACTACGATGGTTAAGTGGCAGTCGCTAGTTTGCTTCGGAAATCTGAATTGATGTTAAAACACTATTTCGTTGAGAAATATTTTCAGTTAAATAATAAATTGCCGGTTTTATCTCGATGAGCGGTCTATTTCGAGTGAATACATTATTCCGGAATCGATGAAAGCTGTTTTCCACGCTTTTCTTTTCTTTTTTTTTTTTTTGTGCCATTTACTGCTGCCATATCCGGTGGAGACTGGAATTCAAAAAGTCGCAAATAGGGCTCTCGTTTGGATAATCCCAGGGGAAAAATTCTGGAAAAAGTAATTTCTATCCAAAATCTAGGTTACTTTTCGGGGGGTGAGCCTACCTACCGGCCTCAGGATCACAGAAAAAAACCTGATCTACTCGATTTTTTTGTAACAAAAGGAATCCCATCTTTATATATGAAAGCGGACTCCTGTTTCGATCTACAGTCAGACCACTCCTCGGTTATATTAACGGTAAGCATTTCGCCAATAACAAAAACACCTGAGCCATACCTTATCAATAAAAAAAAACAACTGGCCTTTATTTAAACAAGATCTAGAGACTAACGTTGGTTTAAATATGCCTCTGAAAACTAATTACGATATTGATAAAGCAGTTCAAAACTTAACAGAAACCATACAAAATGCTGTGTGGCTAGCTACTCCCATTGTAGAACCTTCCAAGGCGTCTAATAATATCCCAAAACATATACTAACACTAGTGCGTGAAAAGAGGAAATTACGAAAAACCTGGAATACGACGAGAAATCCGGCTATTAAAAGGCAACTAAATAAAAAAAACCAAGCAGCTGCGTAAAGTACTGCATGAAAATAAAAACGAAACGCTTGCAACATTTCTGTCGAGTTTGTCGCCGACCAAAAACGATGATTACTCACTGTGGAAAGTGACCAAAAGTTTTAAACGGCCAACTATGTGTATTCCGCCAATACAAAAACCCGACAGTAGCTGGGCTCGTACTAACTTCGATAAAGCGGCGCTTTTTGCCAATTATCTTTACGATGTATTTACACCAAATCCTCAAGCTGCTGACTCCACAGATATCCTCGAACACCTGAATAAACCGCTGCAAATGAGTTTACCTATAACACCGGTTGCTCCTAGTGAGATACAGCAACTCTTCAAAAATATGAAACGGAAAAAGTGCCCCGGATTTGACTTAATCACAACAGAGCTTTTAAATGAGTTACCACGCAAAAGTATTGTATTTATAACACAAATATATAACGCTGTTCTTCGCAATCAATATTTCCCACTAGCTTGGAAGTTCTCACAGATAATTGTTATACCGAAGCCTGGAAAACCGTCTGAGGTGGAATCATCATATAGACCCATCTCGTTTGTCCTCTCAAAGATACTGGAAAAATTAATTTTAAAACGGTTGTTTCCAATATTATCTAACAATACAATTATTCTCGATTTTCAATTTGGTTTTCGTAAGAACCATAACACTATAGAACAGGTTCACAGATTAACAAAGATTATTGAAAATAGCTTGGAAAACAAGAATATTTGTACGGCCGCGTTTCTGGATGTCCAGCAGGCTTTCGATAGGGTATGGCATCAAGGTTTAGTGTATAAAAGTAAACTTCTGCTTCCTCACTTCTTCTATCTACTATTTAAATCATATATACAAGAAAGATATTTTCGAGTGAAAATAACCGATGAATACTCAGATATTTTTCCGGTAAGGGCCGGGGTTCCACAGGGGAGCGTTCTGGGTCCAATATTGTACCTGATCTACACGACCGACTTCCCGATGCTAGATAATACAGAAGTAGCTTTGTACGCGGATGACGCAGCCATCCTGGCCGTTGATAAGTGTGAAAACACAGCCACAGAAAAACTGCAGGAGTCACTTCGGCATGTGGAAACTTGGCTAAAACGATGGCGCATAGTAATCAATGAAAGTAAATCGACGCATATTTCATTCACAAATCGAAAAATTGAACGCCTGCCAATCAAAATAAATAACGTCGTAATACAACATGCCAATAACGTAAAATATTTAGGCATGCACTTGGACGCTAGGCTGACCTGGGGTACTCACATTCAAAAAAAAAAAAAATGGAGCATTTGAGGTTTAAAACTAGAACCATGTCGTGGTTGTTAGCTAAGAGATCGGGCTTATCGTTAGACAATAAAACTCTATTATATAAAATAGTAGCTATAAAACCGATCTGGCTGTACGGTATATAGCTGTGGGGCTGCGCAAAAACATCGAATTTACAGAAAATACAACGATATCAAAATAGGGTACTGAGAACCATTACTGCAGCCCCCTAGTACGTCTCAAATTATACCCTCCATAATGACTTGAATGTCATGTCTGTGGAGGATGAAATCAAAAAACAAGCAAATTAACATGTTGGCCGACTTAGCCTCCATATGAACCCACTTGCTAACAATCTGCTGGATAACTCCGGTGAAATACGTAGACTGTGGCGAAATAAGCCTCTAGACCTTGCCATTATAAAGTTCAAAGAGAGTACTGCTGAATACTACCCCTCCACAAAACATTCTTTATCGCAATAAATTAATCGCTAAATGACCACTAAAACCGGTCAGTTGTGATGGGAAAAAAAAAAAAAAAAAAAAAATTTACTGCTGCATGGGCCAGAGGCACGGTGAGGATATACGCTTAAACTTTATTTATGAGGTTAATGATATGGAAAGGAAGTGAAGGAGTCGGTTTAGTGACATGGGATCATCTTGAAGAATGGTGAGCAGAGTTGTTGGTAAATTACGCATGATTCTATGGTGAGCGTACAAAGGACATTCGGTGATAAAATGATTATTATTTGAGTATGACAGGTGCTACATATTCGCGGAGGAAGATTTCGAAAGAGTCTGCCGTGTGTTAGGATAGTGTGGCCTATGCGCAGTTTACAAATAATGGTTTGATGTCTACGTTGGCGAAGTTGGACTGCCCGTCGGTTTGACTGCTCGTAGCTTCACCGTGGTCAAAGTGTGCCACCATTGTTGCTGCCACTGCTTGTCGAGGGTTGCCTTGACGACGTGTTTCGTAAAGTCCTTTTACGGAACTGGTATTGGTGGATATGGCATCATCTTCGCCGCCCCTTTCGCTGCCTGGTCTGCTAGTTGGTTTCCGATTATTCCAGAATGACTCGGTATCCATGTGAAATTGATTTGAGTGCTTGGTGTGTTCTGTAGGATTTTAACTATGCTCTTGGCTATTGGATGTTGCGTTCTTTTCCGAGTATTTTGAATGTTTGTGATGGCTGCCAAAGAATCCAAACAGATCAGTACTTCCAGAAGGTTTATCGAAATAGTTTCGTTTATTTGCAGGCTTGATCACGTAGCATGTTGCCAATAATTTCAACGTCTCTGGGATCCAGTAGAAATTTGTGACGCATCTGACCGTGATAAGTTTTTGGGAGTAATTAACAAACCAAGAATAATCCCGCGGTAACATAAAAGTCACTTAAGAAGTTGGACATAATAAATCTGCTATCATTTTGTAACAGAATGAAGAATCGTAAAACTCTTAAATCATTGTAAAAGTCTCGGCTGTACGGCGGTAATCTGAATGTTTTGAGGGGATATTCTAGCTAGAAGTTGCTCAAACATGCCGTTCTTCGAATCGTTCGTTATGAATTTAACATTAAACTATCAAACTTTGCGAACAATAACATTGAAACCAGACGCGATTATCAGAAGTAGCGCCTTATTTCGGATAACGTGTTTAGCAGATCTCGGAACGAGTGAGCGCTGTGTTTTTTCTAAACACATGCTGCAGATTGGAAAGTTCAATTTTTCATTATCGATTTCACCTCGATTCTCCCTTCAAAAAAAAAAACGCTAAAATTACATCAAAACCAAAACTGCACATCCGGAATTTCTAAATCTGTATTTTCACAAGCACCGGCGGTGCGTCTTAGACCAAAGCACATTTGACACTAGTAGGGCGAAAGAATCGTTTTAAAATCAACGATCATGACAAATACGAAATTCTGAAACACGGCAGTTAGGAAAAAAATAATTAAAAAGCAAATACGGCTACGATTTTTCTTAAATTCGAATTTTTCCATACAAAAACGATAAAAATAACATCGAGTTACCTTTTGCGCTATAAAACGTTGAAGTATTTACGGGGATTAAGTGCGATTGGAATCATAAATTTTGTTTAAAATATCGTGACTTTTTGGTTGATGAACTTTTTAACATGTTATGTGACGAAATAGAAAAACGGGACACGTTGATTTTCGCGTGGAAAATCATTTACTCTCTCACTCTTTGAGACGAAATAATTTTTTATTTTTCTCTTTCGAGAAGACTATAAAAATAAACCGTCATTTCCTCCAATTTTCGACTGTCGCGTATTGGCCCAGATACATTTAGTATTTCATAAATGGGCTAAATTCAGAAAATAGCCAATATATTTAACGTTCGAGAATAACTGGGCGTTACGTTTAAAACCAGAAGACTTCACAGCAGCAGCGTCCCAACAGAAAGGAATTTTTAAACGAGTTTACCGTAACTACTCGTAAAGAAATTACAGAAAGCCGGAAAACTTCAAAGAACACCAAATTGAAAACTTTGCAATCGTTTTAATGTTCCGAAAGTTGAAATGAAATTCGAATGAATTAGGAATCTTTTTTTGAAAATGAAAATCGGTCGAAAAAAATTATTAAAAGTGTTTTCTTTCCAAAATGGCTATTTCCGCGCTTAAAAATACTTTTTGCCACTTTTTTTTTTTTTTTTTTGGCCTGGCGAAAAGCCATTTTTGGCTATTAACGAAATTTTATGAATAAGTAGAAGCTGGATAATATATATATATATATGTATAAAGGAAAATCGGATCCATCAAGCAATTTTATGTATTTACAATCTAGTTCTATCAAACATGGCCGCAATGCTTTAATATAGCCCACGAATGCCGAAAGTGAATGAGTAAAAAATTAAAAATTGTCCATATCCCGAGTGCAGCAGACACTAGAGTGCGACTGAACATCAAAAGTTAAGAAAATGACTAAAACCGAGAAAAGAAAAAGCAAAAAAAACTTATAGGAAACAATTCGAATGTTTCAACCCAGTCGGAGGAACAAATCTATTTACGGGAAGTTATATATGTATGTATCAACTAAGTATAATTATATGGTTCGCATTTATAAATTTGAACAAAATTACTGAGGTACGGTCATTAGTACGGCGACACTCGAATTGCACACCGTTGTTTGTTTACCTGGCCAACGATTAAAAAAGGTCTAGTAATCCTAAACACTCGAATTGCGCACCGTAAGTTTGCCGGTATGAAATATAAAAAAAACGATCGAAAACGGTACCGAGACCATGATATATGTTGGACTCGGTGATTCCAAAACTGATGGCGCTTTATAACATTTGACTGTTCGATGGCTTTCAACATTTTTGCGCATCATCGTATACTTAAAATAAATTTAAAATCCGCCAACGAAAAACAATAACACCGATTTATATATTAAAAATATTTCCTCCATAAAGACGACGGTTTATTAAAAAATATTTCACAATATACGCCAGGTTAATTTTTGAAATACATATACTAATCGTTTAAACTTGCAATTTCATTTTTCGTTTACGAAACAAATATTATAATATACTACTTTTGATAAATAACTGTGGTGATATATTTATGTTCTCATTTATAATCAATAAAAATTCATTCTGGCTTTTGCAATTTGCTAGTTAGCTCAACCTTCAGTAATTTAACATACACCTAACGGTCTATTTACATTTATGATCTTTTATCTTTAAGTTATTGTAATAATAGATGCCTCTAATTTGTCGAACTCGAAAATTTCATACGGTCGTCACATTTGTATTTTATGTAAATTAATCAGCTGATATTAATCGTTTTTTGTATTAATACACAAGCTTTATGAAATATAATATGCCGTGCACTGAAAATTCTACATATTCGATTAGAAATTATTGTAATTTACACATTATTTTATATAATATTCGCGCAAAAAATTATTCCATTTTATTCAAAACATTTCTTTAAGTATGAGTACGTTTTTAGATTGTTAAAAATATTTAGAATAAGAACCGTATTGCTAACGGGATGATGATAGCCTATTTTTCGCAAACCTTTAAGGAGGTTTTTTCTAAGTAACTGAAATGTGTTATTCCAAATAGCAAACGTCCCCCCCCCCCCCTCGAGATATGATAAGACATTTTGGAAGTCACCGAAAGAACGACACTTTTACTGATTTTATTCCTTCGTCGATTTTATAAAATCTGGAGTATTTTTTTTTTTTTTTAAACGGTGCGCAATTCGAGTTCTCAGCGGACGGGCTATTTCGGGTCGGTGCGTAATTCGATTCCGACTTGTCGCTGTGTGAAGTGTTGGTGCGCAATTCGGGTGTCTCCATTAGTACATATGCATAGCAATGAATGTATGGCGGATATATTCCAATAGCCCTTAATTCATTACAATTAGGGTGATTTTACTATGTACCAACCACGACTAAAAAAACAACTGATTAATGTCCTCTCTGGTATAATTATCACAATTTCCGTATGGAAGACCTACTATAGAAAAAGAGTTTCGCGACACTCTAGAATGACCCGAGCGCAGCCCGCAAATAACCGTAACAAACCTATGAATTGTACCAGGCGGAACTAAAGACAAGATGCGGACAAACTAGGGCAAAGAGGGCAAAGATGATTGGATAACTGGGAGGACAAGAATCTATAAAAACTCGCCAGTCCGCTCTTTATTATCCCTTTTAATTTTCTCCATTAAGTCAGTTGATGGGATATTATTATATGGGAACCTATCTCCAGATATACTAAAAATGTGGAACGCTTCACGATTTTACGTATGCGCAGGGGCCATGTTAATTTTCTCTGTATCCTTCCGATTTTAGTATATGTACCGCCGAAGCGAACACTTTCAACAACATATAATCGCGAGACTGGTTTTTCTAAACAGCTGTTAACATATAGAAATCGGCTTAAATACCGAGATAATAAAAATCGTGACCGGACAAAAGTGTACACGAACAAAACCGCACGTCAATTTTTAGGACCAACCCATTAATTTTTTCGTTCTCGACAATTGCGTCATTTGTGAAAATACGTAATAAGACGGTTATCCCTTAAGATTTTCAAAATTTTCTACAACAAAGTAAAAATAATACAATTTTTTGTTTTGCCAAGATCATCTTTCTGTTTAATGTTTATCTTTTTTTGTTTTTAATCATAATGTCTGTTGACTAACTAGAAAGCTACTCCGCATATATACAAAATAAATTTTATATCAATAATGTATTCAAGCGTGTTTGGAACATTCCAAATTGCGAAGGGCGAGGGTGTGAAATATATAATGATAAGGGAAGTATTTCCGTTCGCGGTAGTAGTTGAAATTTTTAGTGTCATACCCATATTGCACAAGTAGATGGCCAGTCTACAAGCCAACCTTCTACCTTATCGGTTAAATAAATGATGATTAACGATCAGATTGTATTTTGTAATAATACAACGGGGTAAGGACAGATTTACAACAGTCATTATCAAGGTTTATCGTAGAAGCAATAAGACATAAACTGTGTAATTTAACACGATGAAACAGCTTCTTACCTCAGACTCCTAGGTTACTACTTGATAATATACATAACTCGGGTGAGACGGGACTGAATAAGTTTGAGAAACATTATTCCGCAAGCATGGCGTGATACTAAAAAGTAAAGCGATGACCGGGATCATGAAGTTAACCTTTTCATACATCAGCTTGATAGTGGTCAGCGTTGCGATATTTCGAGATGAGTGAAATTCAGGGACATCCAAACAGTTTGTTGATTTTATAGAAGATTCCATACATGCGCTTTAACATATTATTATAGTGGAATTGTTTAAGTTTTTTTTCCCCCGGTTTTAAAAAAAGCAATTACATTGCGAATTGTGGCTGTGTGCTATTAGTAAAGCTCAACCGTGAGTTGATTTTGCATTATTTTTTATAATCGAAGCTCGTTTCTGGAATTATATTCGTTCGATTTTTCAGAAAACGTTTTCTCTTGTTCTTTTCTGAAAACGGTGAAAGCAAACAAATACGGGCTAAATAAAAAAGTAAATTATGAAATCAGCTCAAGTGTCGAAGCCTTCAATTTAATTTCAATTGCCAAGATTAAATAAGCTACCTAACGTTCAAATCTGCCGTTAAATAGCAAATTGTGCAGATGTACAAATTAGAAACAAGACTAAAGAACGATGGAAAATTTTCCCCATGCAAAAAAAGAAGGAGAAAGAGGAAAATAATTCAAAGAGACGAAGAAAACGAATGGAAACTGTATTGGAAACAGCCTTCCTCAAATGCGACACTGATGAAAAACTGGAGCGGTCGAAAGACATGTACAGCGACTTACGAAAGTGGCTTTGCCGAAGAAAAATGTATAACCCCATTTATAAACAGAGTAACACGACAATTTTAATCAGAACTTTTACTGTCGTTCGTTTCATGAAGAGGAAAGCAACCCCACTTCTGGAGATTAATGGCTGTCAGTAAAAATAAGATTTACGTGTTGTAATATTATTCCTACTATAACTGAAGTGGTTTTGCAGCAACCTGTCGCACGCATCAGTGAAGAAACAGAAGGTTTTTACGGATGACTTACTACCGATTTTAATAGCATCATACCTATTGATTAGTAATTAACAGAATGCATGCACGCGTGTTAAAAAAAATAAACATATTAGAAAAAAAAAAATTAACCGCACACACCAAGTTTAAAAATTTAATCTTAAAACTTAACGTTTCCGAAAGACTTACTATCATTAGATTTTCCTAATTATGTCCACCATGGAAGTTTTAAATCTTTAAAATATATATACATATGTTTAGATGTCAGCTATACTCTTCAGCGTATAGAGTAAACGGAAAAACAAAAAGCTCTATTCATAAGATTGAAATGATGTTCAAGATTAAAGAAAACTCGCCCCCTTGTACATTTTATGGGGTAGAATCATGGATATGTTTTTTTTTGAGTGCGAAAGATGATGAGACAGCGAACATCCATAATTCTATTAATAAACTTTGTAGATTATGAAAGATTAATTATCGGCATAGTAATTAGCAATCGCTAAAGACGTAAAGAAGCGTCAAGCAAAATTGTTCACGCAAAATTTAAAAATAATCTCCAGCCTAAAAACATAGATTCATGTTAATGCGCAAACCGACTTCCAGCTTTTAGATTTTCAAAGCAGATCTCGTTCAGAGTTTCGTCAAACCATTTTTACATATTTAAAAAAGGAAATCTAGTTCTTTTTCTTCACGATTAGAGCACGATAAGCGGGGCCTCGAGATACAAAATCAAATTGTGAAAATGTCAATAAAAAGATATTGTGAGAAAAGATGGTCTTGAAGTTTTTGAATAATTTAAGAAAAAGTAAAAGAATAACTTCTCAGTTGTTTCTCTTAAAACACGGTGAGACACGTTTTGGTGCACTATACTTGTCCAGCCGTGAAAATTAACAATAAAAAAGCAACAATAAACACTTTTTAAAAAAAGTAATAATCGTTTACACCATCGAGGCAAGTATTTATCCGGTCAGAATTTTACTGGTGACTAAAAACTGGTTAAATGGCAAAAGCTAAACCGAAAAAAAAAAAAGAAAAATCGTCGCGGTCCATCCATGTCTTACAGTCTGATCGCTCTGAATCACCAATGTTCCTAGAAATTCTATTTACTTTATACCAGTTGAACCAAAAACGGTGCCGCTGAATAGTGTTTTATAGGTCTGCAACCATGTCGGGGTCCCAGGAGGAATTAACAGGTAGACCTGGCCGCTCAGTCGTCCGTAATATGCCGAATGCCACTGTTTTTACTTACAATCCGTCGTCTGTAATCAATTTCTTGTTGGTTTTCGCCTAGTGAAATAGTAACCGATTTCTCCGGGAAGTAAAGCCTACAACGGAACCATGATGGTTCCCAGATGGAACGAAACGCAGTCTCGGCAGCAACCGCCTGAGAACGAGACATACGTCTCTTTTCCACCACTTCCTCCTCGGAAAAGCCCCAAAGTACTTGCCCACTTTGTTCTGCCGATAAATACCCATCAGCCTCGCACATCTTGCTTAAATCTTGATGGGCTGCGGCGCGGCCAGATTACATACAGTCATCCTCTCAAATATTTCTGCCGCTGTAATCGAACTCATAACTTTCGTTCAGTCTACCGGGGACTGAGGCGTCTCTGATTTAAAACTTGTGGTCCATGTACTGCGATAGTCTAAGTACTTTAGCAGGTAGTGCGCAGAATAACCCCTTCCTCCCCAAAAAAAAGTATGGGTTTATAATTTTAACACTGTCGACCTGCTTCGTATACGTAGATATAAACTCAAATTTATCATTTGCCTCCTTTAAAAATATAATTCAAATGAAAACTTTAAAAATTCTCTCGGAGTTCTATTTACGAAGTTTGACCACGTTTTTTCTAATACCGTGGCGTAACTGGTTATGCAATGGTGTTCCGTTCAGGTACCACCTAGTTCGCGCTGCCGCGCATTGAAACTTCCAAAACTTGCCATACCATAAAAAAAAAAAAACAAAAAAAAAACAACAAACAAACAAAAAATCTCCTTCTATTTTATGTCCAATGTTTCCGCGAATAAAACTTTTTGTTGATAACAGTTGACTACGGTGAAAAACGTTTGATAACGGCGAAAGCAGGCCGAAAATTGAAAAAAAACTACTTCGAGCCTAATGTATACCAACAGCAAAGAGAGCTTGAAGAGAACTAAAAGGAAATAACTCTGTAATTGTTTTTTTAGCCGCCTCCCCTAATGGGTTCATCAACATGGACATTGGCCCAAGAACTTGGAAAAAGAAAATAAAAGAGTATATAATAACTCTGTAATTTAATATTGAGCGGTTTCAACAAGAAACCCCCCGATCATAACAATGCCAGAATAGAATAAATGAAAACGGTAATCTAATCAGTTCACCAATTATTGGAGAAGATACCGATCAAAATGAAAATATGGGGAAAGCGCTTTTGCGATTAAAAATTTACCAGCTTATAATTTTAGGAAGCATACAACATCCATTTTAAGTAATCATTTTTATATTTCAGTTATAAATGTTTATGTCCATTTTCTGTATTATCATTTTATTAAAAATTTATCAAAACATCTATTGCACAGAAAATTATACTTTAAAAATATTAAAATAAAGCCCCGACATGTTTCGGAGTTACGTACATAATCATGGCATTAATAAATAAAGTTAAAAGTTAAAAAACGATATATCGTATGTGTCAATCCTATTAACTAATACCATATAATATCGCGATATGTTATGATTGTTAATTTTGAATAGTGGGTTGTTATTAATAATAATCTTATAATTAATAACAACCCACTATTCAAAATTAACAATCATAACATATCGATATATTGTATTAGTTAATAAGATTGACAAATATAATAATGTCGTTTTTTTTAATTTTTAACTTTATTTATTAATGCCATGGTTATGTACGTAACTCCGAAACATGTCGGGGCTTTATTTTAATATTTTTAAAGTATAATTTTCTGTAATACATGTTTTGATAAATTTTTAATAAAGTATTTATTTTTAGTTCCGAACGACTTTCCAAAACTTACCGAAAGCCAAAACTACTGCAGTCCAGTAGGTGGGGTGATCAGCACACGGGAATTGGTGGATTCGGAACTGGCTGCATACGTTGAAAGTATCACAACCAGGTTCTGGGCTGATGTCCAAAGCGGACGAACATAGAAAGAAGTAAATAAATAAAATCTATGAAAAGAAGAAAGGACAATTAAAAATGTCGAATATAAATCTTCCGCGTTTAATCTATGACTGTTCTTTTAATACTATATTTCACTCTTTAAAAAACCATCCGCACACACCGCTCGGCAGAGCTCATGATGAAAACTGGAATTCTAAATTTCTTGGGCCAATATCCATGTTGGCGAACTCGTAAGAAAAAAAAGTAAATAAATAAAATAAAATAAATTACTATTCAGCATTCCTATTCAATTTTTACAGGAGAATAAATCGTTGTTTCCAGCAAATGCTCAAAAAATCCTACAAAAAACTATTTCAAAACTACAATCCTGGTGTAACAATAATGGTCTTGTGTTTTCTCCATCTAAGTCTACCTGTGTTGATTTCTATAGGGGACGTCAAAACTCTTCCAGCATCCGCCTCAATCTAGAAAATTCCTCACTTCATTTCCACCCTACTGCTACTTTCCTTGGACTACTGTTCGATCAAAAGCTAACTTGGCGATCCCACATATCCAATCTTAAAGTTAAATGTCATAAATTCCTATCTATTCTTAAATATGTATCAAACACAAAGTATAATGTACCTCCGAAAACTCCCCTCTCCATATACAAATCCTTAGTCATTTCCAGAATAAACTACGGGTCCCAGGCGTATGCGTCAGCCAGTCCCTCTTTACTTAAATCCCTTGATTCAATACACCACACGGCGCTCCGCATGATACTTGGCGCACATAGAACTTCCCCGTCCGTAAGTTTGTGTGCCTTGTTAGGCACTCCCCCACTAAAGTATTTCCGAACCTATTATTACCACCGTGAGACCCTCGCTCTTTTCTCTAGTAAACGCGCCTGTCCTATTGACACAAATGACCTCCCCAACACCGCAGAGTTCGCTAATGACCCTCTCCCAGAAATCCTGGCTCTCCTATCGCAGCCCAACGTGAGCGTAATCCCTTTCCCTAACCTAGCTCCTAACATCATGATTCCGCCGTGGGCCCCTTTAAACATTGATGTTAACTTTTCCCTGACGAAGTATAATAAACCCCTGCACCCGAATATCGTTCAGTTGACAACAGTAACAATGCAAAAATACCCCGACCACCTCTTTTTCTACACGGATGCTGCCAAGGCTACTCCAGAGGCTACTTCTTCCCCAACCGCCTGTTACTTTGAAGTCTGCGACGTGATTCAAAGCATTCGACTGAATGACAATTGCTCGGTACTGGATGCTGAAATATACGCAGTATTTTTCTGTTTGGAATATTTTCTTTCTACAGAGCCTGCATCACAGAAAGCCCTGCTGGTATCTGATTCATCCGCGGCCTTATTGACAATTTCTAGTCCCCTCACCAAACATCCGGTAGCAATTCGAACCCAGCAGGTATTATACGAACTTATTAAGAGACAGTGCTCCGTATCCTTTCTGTGGGCGCCCAGCCATGCAGGGATTCCTGGAAATGAACGCGTCGATACATCCGCCCGAGCAGAAATATATTGCCCCTCGCCTCAGCCCACCTCCACCTTATCTCTCGAACATAATCTTGAATAATCTCACGTCCTTATGGAAAACCCATTGGTCCTCGTGTCAGACTTTCTCGAGGTTAATTAAACCCTCAACGGAACCATGGTGGCCAGAAAAAAGCATTTCCCGCAGAGATTTCTGTGCACTTAGCCGCTTGCGCATAGGCCATACGGCCATGTCGCATAATTTTATTTTGCAAAGAACCCCCTCTCCTACGAATTATCCTTTCTGTGGCCAAGATGCTGCTCCCTCAACTCCCTGTCCAGCATTATCACCTCACCGGCACCCTTCAATTAATAACAAAACAGTCACCAACATTCTTGAGAATTCCCCCGATGCAATTTTATCTATAACACAATTTATCAGATCTAGCGGAGTAAGCAGATATCTATAAAAATAAACTGCGCATCTTCGTACTGTAATAGCCACAGCAGTTAAACACGGCACAGGATGTTGCTTTCACAAGAAAAAAAAAAAAAATCGTTGTTTACGTTTATTACTCTAGTTCGTAATAAATCAAATGCTTTTTAAAAGTGCGTGTTTCTTTTTTCCCCGGTGATAAGGCGTTTGATGTTTGTTACATATTTTAAATTTCAATACAATAAGTTGTTCGATGGCAAGTCTTTAAATTCATGAGTGACTTTTTAAACCGTTTCAAAACTTATTCTGTATACTAATAAACGTTTTATTTTTCGGAGGGGGGGATTTTTGAGACCCAGAATAATCAGTTATCCGAAAGTTAGAAACATTTCGTGAAAAAAAAAAAAAAACTGTGGTATATGCGCACAATTTGAAGTTTGTGTTTTTAACTGTTTTAGATTTCTTGAATTTTACTCAATATTTTTATGCAGCTAAACCATTCTATTGAAGGAATCTGCACGCGTAATTAGTGAAAAAAAAATAAACAAAAAAATAATGATTTCTTAGTTTTTTTTTTGTACAAAAATATGAAACGATGTATGTAGATTATAGACGATGAAGTAAACTATTAAGATGGCTTTGAAATAAGATAATACACGGTACATAAAATAATAAAATAGATTTGTAAATTACCTAGAAAATACGATGCAAACAAATACCGCTTTTTCAACAATAACATTATTCGTCACGCGTTGGGAATTCACGTACAAGGAATAATATATTTCATATACCATAAACCCGCCTACCGATTATTACCGATAATGTAACTCTTTATTGACAAATGTTCTATCGATAATGTATATAGTTTTTATTATAGATTTAAAAGTACGAATAGAGAGTATTATTGATTATATTTTAACAGTTAACAGTGGTCTCGTATTAAATGAAACCGTTTGCTTACATCGAATATTCCATTATTAATTGAAACGATCAAATTAAACCCCACATTTTGTTACATCGAGCATATTTAAATACAAAAATGTTTAGTATAAACCAAGTTCAGTTTCCGCTAAAAGCAAAAAAGCGTCAGATGTCCAATAAATTGTTCAAATTATTCGAAAGAGAAAGAGATTCGGTACATAAATCCGCGTGATCTGATTTTTTCCCTATCTAACCATTTTTATCAATTTCAATAAAAAGTTCGCTAAATACTTCTACGTTTATTCACGTTTAACCAATGTGTGGACCGATTTCAATGACTCTTTGTCGGTGGTACTATGAAAGCCAAGTGAATAATACTCTCATTAGTACCGTTCAGCCTAGTGTACTGTGAACCTTATCTTCACAATCCCCGACGCCTTGGCAACGGTATCGGACTTACTATACTTTTCTAGTCATTAAATAAAGTGATAGAGAAATTTTTATTCACGTAATAAACGCAATTTATTCAAAATAGTATCGATGTTATTTACCGTAGAAACATGTTTTCCTCTGTTTTTTTTTTTTTGTTTTTATAGTTAGGGAACACCGGCATAATATAATTTAAATAATAATCTGCATTTTTAAGAATGTTAGTAAAGCTACCAGCACAGCATAAAACGGATCTGTCATAAATTGAAAATATATATATGCACCTGCGGAAATAACCCCAAAAATTTTTTAATTAAAGAGGCGCTAAACGAGCGCGATTTAAAATGTTATAAACGTAAATTGCCATGAAAATGTAGATTCTAATAAAGATAATCAATTAGAAAGCTCCATACACCGTCATTTACAAAATTGCACCCTAACATTCTATAGCTTTTAACTCGTATGCAGAGCTTTATAACAGAAGGTAGCATAATTTTCCAGTCGGACAATTCACAAACATCTGAATATTCCATTTGCTAATCGTGTTCGCATACAGTAATACCGTAAATGTTCCAACTTAACCGAAGAATCTCAATATTTAAGATACCTGAAGATAGGGATCCGTGACGCTCTCTTTCAGAATAACTACAATTTAAAAAATTAATAAAAACTATTTTTAGTTTTAAATTTCGTCTAAATGCATTTTCATCTTAGTCATTGTAAATTCTGTTCACATCACAACGTTAGGTTTCGTAATTCCTTAATACAGATCTATAATTTACAATGTTCTCGTGTTGGTGTATGACGTAAACGAATACACACACAACTATACGAAATTGAAGTATTTTGATTAATATCTGAAGAAACTCTACTTAAAAAAAAAAAAATATCGCCACGCGTACGGAATTTTTCTAAATTAAATTAAAACAAACCGGAGAGAAATTGCTGCAAAAATATCAAAGCTTGCCTTTGTGTTTTACGGCAAAAATCAGGTTGCGCTGCATGTACATACGATGTGAAATTTAAAAGTCGATTATACGACTGTGTACCCTGCAAAAAAAGTGCTACCTTCGTTGCCTTTCAATTTCATCTATACGACTATTGTACGAAGAAAAGAGAACGTTTATTTATTCGTTTGGAAACCATCGAATGAGTTTAAAACTTTTTTCGCTATTACTTTTAACTAGGTGTTCGAACGTGAGCTACACTTTTATTCGTTTTATGAAAGCGACAATAGTAGCAGGGTGCCGAAATGAAGAAAAAAAGAACTGATACAATAATTCGAAAAAAGCTTAAAATTCTGAAAATCCTTTCGTAAGTTCCATGAACATAAATGCCCACGCTCAATTTTCTGCCTATATATTACTCAGATAAATGAGAGCAGCTTTGGTGACTGAAGGCAGACTTCCATATCCCTACTGAACGTGCGCTTCCATCCGTAACTATGCGCACCTTTTATTTACAATATAATTTATCCGAAGTCAGCGATATAACAACGGCCAAGCATTAATGTTACCGTCTTATGTGACCCTGTTGAACAGCATTGCTGTCCATTGACCCTGTCCGACTCGGCGAATACACTTAAATTCGTTGAAACAAACTAAGCATGTGAGCCATAATAGCCTTACAGTTATAGAGGGCAAAATTTTAATGAAAAAAAAAAAACAGTCTATACCGTGTTAATGAAACTGATTTACCTAGCGCGTGTTGAAGTTCAATCCGTTGGTGTTCTATCATATAGTTCGTCCAGAAGTGTACATTTTGGTACCTTACTCCGCGTTTTACTATCGATAGTCAGTTAACTTCTATCCTTTGATTTGTTTGAGATATTTTTAATTTTCTTCTACACACCAAGATTCTGAAAACGTCAATCCTATTCAAACCGCTATCGCGTCTATGACCTTTCAAAAAACTTAGGAACAATTCACTAATTTCAGTTATAATAGTTTGTGACACGACCGCGTGCTACAGTTTGAACCGTATCGTTATAGCAGTTACTACCGATAGACGACCGTGTTGTTATCTTCGGTACAATTCTCGTTGTTACATAGAAACACACATATGAACATATAAAACTGTCTACAACAACTTGAACGCTTTTATTCTTTCTAGTCGATTTAAATGATGGACAAAATACGAATGATGAAATAAACATAAATAATTCTTCGACAATGAGCTGTAATCTGTTTAGTACCGCTCTTTGTTGGAGAATTGTTTGTCCTCATCATCAGCACTTTCCCTTCATTAACTGACTACGTCACCTCCAAGAAAGATTTTTTAAGATAAACTTTAACGAATCATATTCGAGCATTCGATCCATCAATTCAGGAGTCCCACAGGGCAGTGTGCTTGGACCCACACTGTATCGAATATACACCGACGATTTCCCGCTAATGCGAACACGACTACAGCTATGTTCGCAGATGATACCGCGATATTATCCTCTCACTACGATGCGGCATCGGCATCAAAGCGGCTACAGAAGCACTTAGACGTTCTAGAAAAATGGTACAAATCTTGGAAAATTAAAATTAATAAACAAAAAAGTATACATATTATATTTACGCTGAAGAGAGGGGACAGGTATCCTCTAATAAAATTAAACGAAAAAACGATCCCTACATCGAGTAGCGTAAAATATCTCGGCTTACACCTCGACGAAAGATTAACATGGAGAAAGCACATAGATGCTAAACGGAAGCAGATAAATGTTAAGTTTTGAAAAATGTATTGGATAATCGGAAAGAATTCAGTACTATCCATAGAAAATGAAGTGCTGCTTTATAACATAATGCTGAAGCCTATATGGTCGTATGGAATCCCGCTGTGGGGAACCGCGAGCAAGTCTAATACAGCGATCATCCAAAGAACGCAATCCAAAATTAACCGGTGCGCCATGGTATGTGCGCAATGATGAGATACATAAAGATCTGCGAATGCCTACGGTTAAAGAAGAGATCGAGGCAGCCAGCACACGATATATAGAACGGCTACAAAATCATTGCAATCAGTTGGCACACAGTCTCATCGAAGACGGTACCCGATTCAAACGGCTGAATCGGTCGAATATAATTGTGTAAATTGTATAATACCTCATCAGCAACAAGGAATCGCGACCGCTGGGAAGCATTCCATACTTACTAACTAATTCCCCCTTAACACTGCCGCTTATTGTTTATTACACAGATTGCGTGCAATAATAAATGAAAAAAAAAAAAAAAAATATTGTTTTCACGAGAAAACATGTAATCGTCAACGACTAATATAAAAAAGGTTACCCAAAAAAAAGTTACACGATTTTTTTCATATTAGTATGCATCCGAAATAGTATTCAATAATCGAGACTGATAGAAAAGTATAATCAAATATTAGTAAAAATAATAATAATAAAACGGAAATAAATAACATTAACGGAATAAATTAATATTTTGAACTGCGTATCGATTAATTTTTTTTTGTTACGTTTAATTACATCTTTAACGTATACCTATTATTATTATTATTATTATTATTATTTTAGTTGTAGACTAAACGGAGATAGATCGGGGACATTAATTATAAGATTACATTCGAAAAGCTCATTATTTACAACGTGCTTCGATTTCTCCCATATTTAATTTAAATCCGAACTATGCCACCCCATAACGGAATTTTTTGCACTTTATAAAATCGCACGATTACGCTGAAGAATCCAATAACATCTGTTATTTCCAATATTAGAGCAGCATTCTAGCAACTCTAAGCGAGTCGTATTGAATATTTCATGTCGATTCTACGCCGCCTCTAGAATCGAGTCATTGTTTAATTTTCTAGTAGCTGTTATCAACTCCCTTTTAAAGTTCTAATACAAAAAAAAAAAAATGACGACTTTAGTAAATCCTGTAAACTACTCTGGTCACTAACCCAATAAAATAGAAGCATTCTACGCAACACGCGAAAAAATGCGCTACGAAACAACTATGACCTAAAGTACAATTTTGACGAGTAGTATGAGGAAATTAAAAATAACTGCTGAACGACATCAGTAGATAAATCCACAGAAAGAGGAGACATGTGAGCTAAAAAGAGTTATGTTGACCGCTTTGATTTACATTGCAATAAAATATCTCTCTTGACGATATAGACGATTTATTTTCAGCTGAGCCATCACTACCATTTTTCAGGACCCTTTTTATAAAACATCGAATTTTATTCTATCGGCATATGTTCTTTACCGAAACTTCGAGAATAAGTCCTAGTTGGAGTCGACTACTTTAAAAATGGAATCGTCACAAAATTTGCTTTTAGACAAATCAGTGAGACTTGTGACGAGACGGAACCAGTGATGAAAGCTATTAAATAAGAAAGCTATTAAATGAGAGCTAGAACGGTATTAAAGACGAAGACGGAAAGAACGAAACAGGACCAAACTCTATCAGCGAATTGAGAAAAAGAAGAGAATGATCAAAAAAAAAAAAATAACTGTGTTCTACAAAGCAAAAAGGTGGGGTTTTTTTTTGACTCATATGTGAGAGATCAAATGGAGACGGAAAAAGGACCCTGCCAATTCCATTTATAAATAAAAAGCATTTCAAACTAATTTTATAATAAGAAGATAATCTCTCGAGAGCAAACTGCCGATATACATAATTAAGATATACTTTGGATTAAAAAATCGATATTAATGTTGGCACGGTTTTTTCCCCATTTCGTAGTTAAGCGATGTATGTGTGTGTGATATAATATCACTCAAAAAATAATTAATATAAAAAGAAAAAAAAACTGAATAAGTTGCGCACAATTTTCTGAGCGATTTTTGCTCGCTGACTTAATTAATTTTCTCACGCCTGGTTGACAGATCAAAAATGAACGAATATTTATGCAATAATTACGCAGTGTCACAACCGGACGTGTTGGATTCAAAGTTGAGACGTAATACAAATGAAACAGCAAAGACTCCGTTCGGTCAATACCAGTCGTGGATGAATAAAAATGGCGACAAACGTCTTATGGAAGATCAAGGATCGAGAAAATACAGAGAATGGTTAATTTCAAAGTAAATATATTTAAACTCATTATGCCACTGCATGACTACAAATATATTTAAAGAAATAATACGCTAGATAAAAAAAAAGCTAAAAGAAATGAAAGAAAGAAAGAATCTTTGCATAAATATAATTATTACCCCCTCCCACATAAAAAAAAAAAAAAAAATTTACATACTTCACATTTAAAACCCAAGCAAGCAAGTGGGAAAGAAAAGGGACAATTTAAGGAGTATGCGAGAAATGGCGGTGATGACAGCAATGCGATTTTCAGAAATAAAGCTCAATTTCATCTATAAGTATTTCAATAAAAAGTCCGTAGTTACGGCAAGCAGCTTTATAACTGAATCACCACATATATTCGAAAGTATTACTTACGCGAAAACCCCATAACATCGTACACTTTATAATAATAATTTTGTTTTGAAATTTTTTTCGAATACTTAAATACACAATTTAGTAACTATATGCAGTGCAGTTAAAATACCGTTATGACAAAAAGTATATATGTACCCGTTAAAGAGAAATTAATAAAAAATCCTACAACAGGAATTTTAATAGTTGCTGCCAGAAATATTATTTAAATTCAAATCCCCCTTACGATTTACCGTCGTGGAATGTATTACTCAGTATTTGTTTTAATTATTAGTAAGCGGTCGACAGAAGGCTGGAAACAGTGCAGAGCGCTCGCAGGTCATAACAGTCAGAACTAACCGGAACCGAATGATGAATGTTCCCGAAAGAAGTGAAAATTGTGAAGAAAAGAAATAAATCTTTAGCAGACATATAGAGTTTACCTTATATGAAAAAGAAAAAAAATTAAAAAATGCACGGATGAAGTTGCGAACAGCGGCGCTATCGGGTAAATAAATGGGCCGTTTATATTTCAAGTGAATGATATAATGAAAATGAGAGAGAATACAATGATGAAAAGCTCTATAGAGGACCTCCATCAGATGAATATTTTGACAAAAAACGTATAAATCTAAAGAAGCGGGGTAAAATAAAATAAAAGTTTAAAGAAATGTTTACCATGTAATATTTATAAATTCTGGATGAGACAAAAAAAAGAAATTTTCATTCTTTTCTAAATTTTTTGTTATAATTAGTAAATTTCCCAGGTAAAATATCAATTAGTTCGCTGTTCGATCTAGGGCAACAAATGCTAACAGCAGAGCTGGGGTCGCTACTTATAATAGGAAGCGACACAAATTCCGGAAAGAACCTAATTCATTGTCGAAAATTGATGATATTAATGAGCATTACGAAAACTTCCCGCCACCCAACTCTTACCTGCAACCGCCCCATGAGGATTCGCACTATCCTCTGGAACATTATCCGAAGTACCATTATCACGAAACTTACATCGACTCGCCATCGAATGAATACTGGGAACCGTATTACCATGAACATCATCCGCACTATTACGGTTTGTATATACCGACCGCACTCATTAAACTTTAACGATTACACAGTACTTTATAGTTATCAGGATGATGGTGTTTGGAACAAAAAAAATTCGAATAAAAATGTGTCAAAATTACCGGATCACATTATCACGTCCGATTTTTTTCATAATATCGCTATCGTGGAGCACAGACGTGTATTCGTCGTTTACTAAAATGCATAAAAATCGCAAAATACGGCTCGTGAAAAGCTGTATATTCATTCGAAAAAACTCACACGCTGAAGCTAAAAGTAGAGATTAGTATTTACGATATCAAAAACACATATAAAGAGTTTATAAGAAACCGCTTCGCGAGCATAAAATTATTGAAAAGTACAAAAAAATCAACAAAAAAAAAAAACACTTTATCCTCGTGTTGTCCATAGAATTTTTCAGATTATTAAATTATAGAAATGAGCATCATCGAAATAATTCAGTGTCGGAAAATTTCTCTATAAAATTTTAAATAAATCCGCTTATAAACACACCCGATCGTATGTATTCTTAAAAAAAAGAAAAATTAAAATGATTTAGTTAAATAAGAATAACCAAATAGATGAGAAAGCGTGTAACAGAAAAAAAAAAACAAAGAAAAAAAAAAACAAAGAAAAAAGAAATACATACAAATAGAACAATAACAAAACGGTCTTTGATAAAACTCTCAAAAGCTAGATTCTACCAAAACTAACGATAATTTTTTTCCCAGTACCGGTTTAAAACCCGTTAGCTTTAAAGAACAAAGGAAATGAATAATTAGGTTTGAAAAAATCGAAAAGGTGCTTATTTTTAGAAATTGTTCTAAACGATATTACAATATCGATAAAGGAAATTGAAAAAAATAGAAACCGGTAAACAATTCTGAAGGAATAAATCATTTGTTAGACTCGCTCTATTTCCTGTTAAAAATTATCGTATAACGAAGATAAAAAAATTTTCCGGGTAAAACAAAAAAGAACGATTCATCTACCTTTTTTTTTTTTTACCCCCCTTTGGGCATGCCAATAAAGGATTTCCGCCCAGAAACGACACGAGAGAAAAGGATCAGTTAGATGTAGAGTCGATGTCAAATATTGATAGAATAAAGGAACTGAAGATCGATAGAAACGATAATATATACGAAGCGCAATAAGGATCAGGAAGTTTAATAACAGATCGGAGTACAAAGAAGTGCGTTCGTTCACGAGGGCTGGACATTCAATGAATATATGGTCGGGATCACAGAATGAAGAGGATAATTAGAGAACAGTGCGAGAGGAAAACAGAAACGTGAGGAATGAAGAAGAGTATGATTCAGACGTAAACGGATAATAGGGACAATAACGGAGCGGCGAAGCGAAGGAAAATTCCACCTAAATGAGCTATAGATAAAGAATTGATTACATTAATGCTAACATAAAATAATCTTCATTTAGGCTGTTTTACTTCAAGTATGGTTGTAATTTATTTAATATAGTTTTAAATACATTTTAACATGTACATTTTTTATAACTCGCTACCATATTATTACCTATAACAAATTGGGAATAAAAAAAAACTTTTTTACGATGAAAAAAAAAGAGAAAAAACGTTTCTCTAATTACAAAATTTAAGTTTTTAATAACACGACTAAATTACAAAATTTCCATAAAATTTCTTTTCGCATATATACTTTTAATGAATTCTACTCATTTCTTCTTAACAGCATGCGCTGTTTTCGCAATCGTCGCCATAATTATTATTCATAATTAAGAATTATAAACTTTTCTTTATAGTGGTGAAGAAAGTTGTTGAATTTTCAGATCCATCTTTGCAGCACGCTATGTGTTCTACATATATAGCTTTGGTACTTGATGGCTCTAACTGCTTTTCAAACAGCCCGTGTTTCTTCTTCTTACTTAATTGTAGGCTGGTTCCTTTGTCCGTCGGTACTGCGGGCTCTGTAATTGCCGATATGGCCATGGTATAGGACAGCTAACTCATTTTGCTCTTACTTTCGTTAATGCCATTCCTTCTCTTTTTAGGATGCATTTGCATTTATCGACACGTTGATTATAATTGTTTCTCCATCCTTGGTATAGAGGGTTCTTAGCCAGATTCCATTCCTTGTGACTCCTAATTGCTACTATTTATTAATGGGTAATCGTCTATTATTGGCAAGCCCAGGAAAAAAACCCAAACAAGAAAAAAAAAAATGACATTTCATTTTTTAGGAATACTCACTGGTGATCAATATTTACTCGTTTTCTAAAGTAACGACATATAATGGTTAGTAAATGTATTTATTTCAGAAAGGTCAAATAGTTGTTTAAAAGTCAGAAAATTTTTATAAATTTAATTTTGTTACTTTTATTAAATTTTATTACTAAACGAGCTGCTTTATGGATATATTCGAATGGTTTAACCTTTATGTGCACACTCGGATTTGCCTACACTATCACACACCCTGGGTGGACCTATGGATTTTATTGGGTTTTTTTAAATTTTTAAACAGCAATATGAAGTTTTATTCACATCTTTATTTTATATGTGAGATATTTATAAACGTAATTAGCACGTTATCAGGTATAAAAATGAGTACAGGTAAAAAATTAGGTCGGGTATACGAGGATTAGCGGAAAAATCTCTCGTCAATGTACAAACCCACCGAAAATCTGACGATCGACAAGCAGCTTTTTCCTTTTTGTGATAGGACTAAATTCACGCAGTATATTCCATCGCAGCCGGCGAAATATGGGATAAAAGTATGGTGGATGTGTAACGCGGAAAACGCCTACCCTTTACAAGGAATTTTGTACAAACGGGGAAGCAGGGAATGTTCGGGTAATAAATCAGGGTGATAGAGTCGTGAAGGATCTTGCGATAATTTAGAAGGGCTTTGGGAGAAATATCTCGATGGATAGCCTTTTTTACTTTGCTACCACTTGCTAAATATCTAGTCTCGTGGAATTTGACCATACGGTCGGTACATTGAAAAACAATAAATCGTACATTTCACAAGCTTTCGCGCCTTCAAAATTAAAAGAGAAATTTTCGTCGTTGTTGATACGATGGACCAGATAGTTGACACGTGTCACCGACGCACTAAACGCTGGCCATTGGCTTTTTTATTCAATATTGCTGATATAGTTTAGCTCCGTACCGAATTTATTACGAGAATGATAAAATTATACAAAAAAAACAAAAAACTCATGAAAGAAAGCTGTTTATAAGACAGCCGAGTGAAGAGGACTTTAGTTAAAGATAGATCTCAAAATAGACAAGTATTCGTCGAAGTTGGGTATAGAGAGGATCTTAGGTAAGTTTTACCTGCGACTGAATTTCCGGCTGGATCTCAACCTGCGCAAGACCCAACAGGCCGGACAAAAGTGGCACTGGATCATGTGTCATCTGTGTTATAAACAAGCAGAAAAAAAGACGCAGAAAAACTAGAAAAAATTTATGCTAATTTCGGAAAGGCAGTATGCGATGAACATGCAATAAACAAATTGTAAAAAGAGTGTGTGGAATAAGTAATAATCTATTTTTTTCAATATGTATACCTATAAATAAATAAATAAATTTTTTAGAGCATAATAATTTTCAGCGATTTTGGCCGTCTTTGGATCCTTACAGTACATCTTATTTATATTTATCATTTGTACAATGAATAATTTAATAGCATGTGATATCCTATGTAATAACAATGAAATTCCACTAAATTAATGTGTTTTCTTCTATACCTGGTGAGTGCGGAGTGTTACTTTTTTCAAAATTAAAATTTCCATTGTTAAAAATTGAAGTAAAATTTTTTGACACCACCATTTGATAGAAAAAAGATCAAATCACGAAGATTCGGGATGATTTGGAAAAATATTGGAGGGGTTATAAAAAATTTTCACAAAATGTCCGCCGGTGGGTACTCGGGTGTACACATAAGGGTTAAAAGTGATTCTGGTTTATGTGTCATATTTCACACTAATAAGAATAACATTTTGCAAGTGATCGAATTGTGTATCGTGCAGGATTAGAAAGCCGCAGCTCTTAAATATTTATTTTTCAGGTAAAAATGTATTCTGGAAAAAAATTTAAAAAATAAAAAATAATAAAAGATAATTGTTATCACGTATACAACAAACTAGTCATGACGTATCAAGTGCGCCAAGGTATGAAATACTGAATTAAAAACCAATATTTCCTGTAAAGTTTTTTAAAATAATTTTCTCTACGGCTAGTCGACCGAGGCCAGTCAATTACTTCCAAACGAACGGTTCCCGTTAAAAATAAACACGAAAATCAGAGAATAACTTCTTAAGATTAACGAACAAATTTTTCAGTAGAATTCAGAATCTAAATCGATTTTGCTCGTTCCAAATTAGTAATTGTTCGCAATCGTTAAAGTTAATTGATTTTTCATTTTTTGAGGCACACGGTGTTTTTAAAAGCAAAAAATCGATAACAGTGGTAAATTATTACCTAAATCGACTAATATTTTTTCCGAAAATTTTTATTGAAATAGCCCGAGCATTTCAAGTTTTTATAAGAGGAAGTCATTTTTGTAAGCGACATAAAAACTAAAAAAAAAAAACCAAAAAAAACATTGAAAACAGTTACATTTTAAGCAAATTAATTACTAATTTCCCGGATTGTGTTTTTTCTTAATTCAATGATTTTTTTACACATCCTAAGGTGTGATGTTATTTAAAGCAAAAAATATATATTAAAAACTCACTGGCACCAAACTAGTTCTACTTGGAAAAGGGACAAGACCGAAATGTTGAGGCCGAAACGATACAGCTCCTCCCAAAAGTAGCAGCACGCTATCCTTCGAGTTTAGAAACAGCTCTGGCTTTAATTAGATTGAGAAGCTTAAACCAAACGGATAATCTTAAACGAAATTCTAGACCAAGAGAGAAAACGTATTATTTTCAAAGCAGCTCGAGAAATCCGATCAAATTCGGACTATCGCGCCAAAACTCGAGTTATCCCAAAGCATTTATCACACTGCGAGGAATCTTCTGCGTTAGACACTGAAAACCGCGATTTATAACAAGACGATGGATCGCTTCATTAGAGCCACCGGTGTAGACACGCGCAGAAAAATGCATTATTTACCTCTAATCGTTAATAGGTAAATTTAACGATAATTAAAATCGACAACAAACTATCGAAGGTTTCTAAGCAAACTCGAATTTAAAAAACATTGCTGGAAAAAGCGTGTAATTATTAACGCGGTATTTTATATTCGCCGAACGGGAAATTAATTAACTAACAATTTTTGAATTTCGAAATTTTCCAACTAACGCTATGCGTATTCGGGTATTTTTGATGGCATCGGTTAATTTTAACTTCAAATTACGTTTATAACGCGACGACGGATAAAAAATCGCGGGCAATTTTTCTAGAAGTTAATTTTAATAAAATTTACGAAATTTTATTTTTATAGAGGAAGCTTCCTAAGAAAGTTTAATAAAGAAAAGAGAAATTGTTTTCGAAAAAAAAAAAAAAAACCAGAAACGACGACGGTGTTTTATTGTCGAAGGTAGTTTACTACAAATTCACCCGATAAACCGGCCAAACTCCATAATCCGCACACTACGTTGTTTTCTCCTAATCTTATTTTGCCTATGTTTTCCTACCAACTGCACTTCCTAAACCGCTATAATTCTTTATCGACTGTCCTCGGTAGTATCCTAATTTATTATACCGGAACTGTCTGTACTCCAACGATAGTTTCTGCTTAATCCCTTCTCGCATAATACAGTTAAATACCGTCGTATCCGGTTCAAGTTATCTGTCCATAGCGATATATGCTAACTAATAACTCTATAAACGAATTGGTCAAAGCACACCGGGTTTCGATGTACCCTGAAAGAAAAAAAAAAAAAAACTCACTTTTAATACATCCAAAAAATAATAAATTCTCGTTCGTTTCTTATTTTTTTTATCCACTGCTTCACGGTTGGCCAATTTTGAATTTTCCTGTTTTTCCGTTCCATTTTCATCGTCTGTTCGCTACGCTTTTCACGAAATGCAAACAATTTTATAACCAATTTTTAACAGTGAAAGTTAGAAAATTCTTCCCGAAATTTTCAGAAGAAATCATTTTACTCACGTGAAATTCTATTTTTATCGTTCACAATAAGTACGCTTTTTCTTTTTTTTTTTTTTTTTTTTTTTATTATTATTATTATTATTATTATATAATGTATTTTTATCGATGGTACGTACGATTTAAATTATACTAAAGACGATGGAATATCAGAAAAGAACGCATGAGAAAAAGAAAAGAGAAAGAGAGGTGACGGGTGGTGCTATATGTTTTTCCAGTAGCTATGGGTTAAAAAGAACAAGAAAATGATTTGAATATCTCTGTGATTTATAGAAATTCTCTGTCATTCTGAAAAAAAATTCAACAAGATTGATACATCGAAAATAATTGAGCGTAAGTATAGATAATGTTTCCAACATCAGAAAATGATAACTAGCGTACAAGCAACACATTGCATCTTGAAGATATGTAATAGATAAAATGGTTAACAGTTATGTTGATCGTTATGTTAACCATTTGGCATGTATACATCTAAGTTGTACTAGTGATTTTGCTGTGTGCGCGTGTATGAAATTGTATGTGGTGTAATAAATAATATACATCTGCTAAAGTATAGCATCCACATGTGCACGAACGATTTGTTCCTCTGGATCTTTTTTCGTCAGTGTACTCGATCGCAGGCAGTGTAAAATTTCTCTCGTTAGCATTGTTAGAGTCGGATGATACTTAATATGGTAGATAGAGGTGATCACTATGCTACATTATTGCACACTTACACGTGTGTGTGATACATGCATGAGAAAGAGAAAGAAAAACAAAAACAATAGAATTTTGAGTTGCTTAGTGGCTAAAAATTATTTCATTACACATTTGTAAAGATTATTATCAATATATGAAGGGACGGATATTGTCATGTGTTGAAACGGATCTTTTGTAGAATCCTAAAGAGTAGGGTTACTTTAGGGGCACACAAATTTTATGCTGTGACGTCAGAATCACCAGCTCCGCTATTAATTAACTACTTGTGGGTAATTAGATCAGCTCAATCTTTTTATATGCGTTAGTCTTAAAATTTGCTAGAATTTATGGTTATCTTGGGGTCCTTCTAACAGTAAACTATGCGCGATTTATATATATATATATATATATATATATATATATTAGAATGTGAGTGTTCACATGTGTAAATGAAGATTTGATATAGCGTAAAAGTTGACTTTTATTATGGCGAGAGGAGCAAGAGGTAACAAAGGTACAGTGGGTGTCTGATCTCGCAACAAGAAATTTTATACTAAACTAATAAAAAAAAAAAAAAAAAAAAGAAAAAAAACAGAACAAAAAAAAATTTAAGTTAAAATAATGAACAGTAATGCAAATAGTAGGAGGAGAAGAATATTAACTGCTATCGCTACTAACCTAGAATAAAATAAATACAATTTTTCTTTTTAAAAAAAAGCATTTATTTAAAATTCGCAATATTCCGTTACTTGCAATTTATCTTACACATTAGTAAACTTATTTAAACTGTCATTCAAGAAAATTATGTTTTTTTGTGTTTTTAAAGAACGCGTTTGTTTTCGAATATTTGTTTAGTTTAATTATCGTTTATTATTACGAATTACGAACGTTTTTTTTCACAAATAATCGATCGTTGTGAATTTTTGTAATTGAAACGTTTTAAAAAAAAAAAAAAAAAAAAACGGAAAATTCTCTTTAAAAAGAAATATGTAAATCAAAAGGGCGGGGCTTTGTCTTTTAATTTAAAAATACCCCGTGCATCATTAGCGAATGAACATTGAACAAAGGATAGACACACGTCACTTAGTAATTGTATGAGAAGATCAATTTTATTCCCCAAGTGAAATTTTATTTTTCGAATAAGTGAAACATAAAACTGAAATGAAGTCCAGCAGTTCTTATTAGAAAACTAAAAAATTATTCATACAGAAAAACAGATGTGGGTTGTATAATAGCCGACAAAAGTTTAAATTACGAAATTTAAGTTTGTGTTGTTTTAAAATGTTTAATATAATGGCTGTAAACACGACGCCTACACAGCTGGTAGGAATGAAAGTTTTACTATTCTAAATTGAACATTTCGCAAATAAGTTCGATAAAGTGCAAAACGCGAAATGTTTTCAGTTCGACATTTAAATCACCGCCGGGAATGACAGGAATCAAATTGCGTCTGTTTCCGCAAAAGATTCTACTAATTAGAAAAATCACCTGGAAATCTGTTCATTCCTGTTTCAATTAAAGTTTTTGTTTCCCGTATTCTTCTGAGCCGATATTATTCGAACATTTCAATATGCTGCTAGTTTAATTATAGCTTCCGATTTCAACATGCTTTTCCGCTTTTCCGTTTATTCAGATAATGCATTTTATTCGTTTTCACCTTATAGGCTTTCTTTTCATCTTCTTTAATCGTTTTCTTCCAATGCAAAAAAAAAAAAATTGTTCATGTTTTTGATCGTCAGAGATGGCCAACAAAAAACGGAGGAGCGTTAATCAGGAAGACCTCGAAATCTCGTCTCTGTTCAAAACGTTCACATTCTCTGCTATCTTGTTATTTTTTAAGCAATAGATTTAATATTCGAGTACATTATTTTATTGCAGTAATATGGCTGGAGCGAAATAAATGGAAATTTTCGAATTGAAGTCCGTGGGACGATTTGTAATAAAATCAATTGACATTAATAATGGAAAAGATTACTACGAAAATTTCAAATTGAAATTTGTGAAGTAATTTACAACAAGGTAACGTACTGTTTGAAAAAAAAATATTTAAAAAAGGATCAACCGAGTTAGAGAAGGCATAAAAGTACCTCTTCATAATTACTGAATTTTTTTTATTTGGAGACACCTTTTGTATCGAAAAATTTGTAATAAACTCTAGCCATAAAACATGTTTACGTTTAAAAAAATGTATGTATATTCGCCTTATTTCCTACTTTTTAACATTAACATTTAACATTAAGGCGATTAATCTTTCTTCCGTTTTTATTTCTTCTTTTAAAAGTAGAGCACTACCTACAATGAACGAATGACATGCAGAAAATCGCTATTTATCAATGTAAACTGCCATCACGGTGGTAAACAGAACTAACATCAGAAGAAGCGATAACAACTAAAAAATGTAAAAGATTATTGGCGTTTTCCATTACCGTCACGGTAAACGAACCGATTTTTATGAAACAGAAGCTTACTTTCTCACCGTAAAGTCTTTTTTTTTTTTCTTTTTTTCAGGCAGGCACGTCATTACCCAACGCAGAGAATTGTACATTGTATAAGGAAAAGATTAGAAATTGAGGAGATAAAGAAGGCTAACAAAGGAACTAGATTGAGAGAGGGGAATGCAAGAATGGCGTGAACACTATATAAGGAGTAGAAAGGCCAAGACGCAGAAGATTAGAATGCAGAGTAGCACGTGCGGAGGAAATGAAGGGGCACACCGTAAAGTCCATTTAATTTAAATTTGACTTTGAACAAACATACACAACGGGAGCTTGAAAAGAAGTGTTTCAAAAAACGAAGCAATGACACATACGGAAAAAACGATTCCATTTTGTTTTTGTTTTTTTTTTTTTATTTTTATGGCTTTGTTGACGAGCGCATTAGTCCAAGAAATGGGAAGAAGAAAAAAATAAGGTTGCATTCTTAAACGTTAAGAATAGAGGATAAGTTTGAGGAGAGAAATAACAGAAGTAGAAGGAAATGAGAGAATATAATAAGCATCGATAAGGGAAGTAAAGATACCGAATTTTAGTAGGAAAAAAGTCGAAGGACAATTGCTGATTTCAGATTAGGCGATGTGTTTCGTCTAAAGTCACATCTATTAAAAAGAATGATTTTTAACTGGAATACAGTGTTAAATGACAAAACTAAATATAAGCAAAGTTAATATAAAACTGTAGTTTAGTAATCCTTTCGGATTAAGCAGGAAAAGTCGAACATTCAAAAAAAACACGATATAACAAAGTCATAAAGAAAATACGTGAAAGGGGAATGAAAAGAACACAGTGGAGTAGAAGCAGATGAAAACCGAGGAAAAATGATGCAGGAAGTATGATTAAAACGAAAGCGGCAAGTAGCCGAGATTGTGAACTATTTAAGAAAAGGCAAGTATCTAGTAAAAACCGTTGAGGGCTGAATAGAGAGAGAGGTAAAAGAAGTCAGAATTCGAAAATGAAGGAGTTGAGCTATAGTCTAAAAAAAACAACAATATTATGACCGAAAATGTGATCAAATATCCGTCACTGGAAATGAAAGAACAGGTTAAAGAATCCACCATGTCATCGCCCTCAATGCCCAATTTCCATAAAAAACCGTGAAACCGGAATTTCATGAAAAACAATATTTCAGACAATAAAAATAACGTTTAGGTTTAGTAGAGAAACGTGAACACATTTAGGACAACACCATCTTCAGCTCTGCATATGCACACAAAACTTTACGAATTAAGCGAATCAGGGCTGTATCTGGACCAAAATTGCAGGGGGCATGAAAATATTTTTATAATTATACATGTATATATTATATAAAACTCACCCCTTCGGGCCTCAGAATGGGGCAAGTCCTCTTCGCCCACAGGTCTAGTTCTTCTATAATTCTTACAGAAGAGTAAACTTTTTCATTGGCTATGCCATTCGACAGAAAAAAATCTTTCAGTTCCAATTTTCACCACCGGGGGATGTAGGAGCCCTAATATCGCATTAACACCATTTTATCAGTTTGCACGGCGGTTTCCTGATGAGTTACACACCACCAGGGAATATAGGAGCGCTAATATCGCACAAAAGTCATATGTATGGAACAAATTGCGTGACAGGACACTTTTCCTAATGACCCCTGGCGTAAAAATAGCATAGCTATTAATATATGCGTATGTGTGTGTGTTATCATAAAATATATTTATTTATAAATAATACACTAAAGCAACCATAATGTGACCCAATGCCCTATACTGGCGATCGCAAAAAAAAAAAAAATATTTGAACACTACAATAAAAAAGCCAATAAAAAAAATAATCGTTTCCATAGAATTCATAAAAATTTTAATTTTCTTTTCTTTCGTTAAAAACTGAAAAGAAATAAATTTATTTTGAATTTCGATCCATTTAATTCAAGCAGTTTTGATTTCGCAGACATTTCAGGGAATTGGATTTGAACTCGGACAACCACCTTCAGATATGGCCCTGAAGCGAAAAATTAATAATTACACAGAGCATTATTTATTCCCCCTGGCAAAGACGACGGAAATAATAGGCTGAAAAAGATCAAATATTTCAAACGAGTACCCGAAAATCGATATAGAAAAACGTGTATTTCTAGTTTAGAAAATCTAAACGAAAAAAAAAAAAACAAAAAAACAAATGGAGAACAGCATTTAAGTAATTTCAAGAACTTTAGATATTCAACAATTTCAAACAAGAATAACGTAATAGTTCGATGGGAGAGCCAGGTAATGTTTATAACTACAAACAGTTAGAGAATATGTATTAGAAATAACTGTTTTAGTAAACGGAAAACAAATTTGGGTCAAGTACAATACTTAATGAGCAAAATTTATATAATAGAAACTTACATGCAACAAATGCGGAAGAGATAATTGCCCATCTTTACCAACTCGCAAAAAAGAATCGGGTAGTTATTTTAAAAGAAGTATCCGTTGGTGAAGGAGGCATCGTTCTGTACCAATTCTTTTCACGAAGAAATTCAAAAATACGTGTCAATTCACTTTTAAACTACTGCTGTTACTCCATCATCGAATCCATGTTTACCAACAACAGCACCGGTAAATGGCTAAGCGGACAGCAGGTACTACGAAAATTAGCTTTAAAAAGCGGGGTGTCGTTCAACCACAATTTTGAACATCAACTCATTATTATGTAAATCATAAATTTTGAAAAAAACAAAATGGACCAAATAGTTCGGTTTGTAGGCTATGCCGCCTTAAAAAACATAAAGAATTTTATAATTACATATTTCTCATAATAATTAATTAATAAAAAAAAAAAAAAAAAAAAAAGTGATTAACAGAATTACTACTATGTTTTATTTTTTTTTTTTTTCAAAAACTAAATTGATAAAAATTCGTGGGAAAAAATAAAATTTTATTAAACGGGATAAAAACAATAAATGTTGTAAATTATTTTAATACGGATATAACGAGATAGCACGGCACCTCTAGAAAAACCCGCATACAAATCGACGATAAAATAATAAATAAAAATATTTAATACACGGACGAAAACGCCACATCGTCTGCGATTTGTATATCGCATAAGGTGTTTATCGTATATATTCAGATTCATTTTCTTCAATGTTTATCGGAAGGCTTGTGGTACCGTGATTGGTTTATCTGCATCAGTTTTATTTTTTTCAAAGATGACACCTGTAATATATACATATTTCTTGTAAATGTTTTCTTTTAGAATTTTTTCCTTTTTCTTTTTTAGAACTTGTAATTATCGAAAACTTGATAACGTTAAATGTTTTATAAACATTTTGGACTGATATAAAAGTTGCCTACATTGATTATTAAAAAGGATTAAACATGATTAAGCACCTTTTTCAAATGAACTTTTGAAATTTAATACGCAATACTATTATTATTTATTTAATTAATAAAATAAATAATAATAGTATTACGTATTGAAGTGTGTTATATTAATTTCAAAAGTTCATAAAATATCACAAAAGTATGGAAGAAAATCACATTAATAACGTCACCTTTTTCAAAAGTTATTGAATTTTTCTTATTTTTAATTGTTATATTTAAAAATTAAAAAATTATGTATTTTGTTATTTTTAAATGTTATATTTAAAAGTTAAAAAATTACGTATTTTGTTATTTTTAATTGTTATTTTTAATTGTTATATTTAAAAGTTAAAAAATCATGTCTTTTGTTATATTATTGTGAAGTTCGAAGACGCTAAAGGCCCAAGATGCCGAGCGTCTTTAAATAAAAACTTTTGAATTGAATTGAATTCAAATATTTCGTGTCGTACGTTTTAAATTATATCCATTACAATAAAACTCTTCATGATGATGCAATGTAAATTATAATAAATCAGACTAGAATTCACGAGCTTTGTCAAAAATTCTGATAGATACAATTAGCGACATACTTACTCCGCCGAAAAAAGTCACTTTTCACCTGTAACCGTCGATAAACATGTTGCGCGATATGTAAGCGCCAAATAATGTAAAATATCTGTATATGAAATGTTTTTGTTTATCATTTCATCGATTCGTAGAATGCACAAAGTTTTCGTAGAATTATGTTTATATTTAAAAAAAAAAACAACAAACTTTTAGTAACATTTTATAAATTTACCGTTTCTCGTCGATTTGGTAAAATTCTACTTTTTTTTTCCCGTGAATTTTTATCGATTTAGTTTTAAAAAACTGAAACATAGTGTGATTCTGTATATGTTTTTTTTTGTTTTTTTTAACGGTGCGTAATTAAATATTATGAGAAATAGAAAATTAAAAAGAATTCTTCGTATTTTTAATAGTACGGCCCATGAGACGAGCTAGTATTTAGTTTTCGTTATCTTTTTCTGTATTTAAAATTTGCATAATTGTGACTAAAGTTTCATAAAACAAGTCGATGTTAAAAGTTACGGTTGACAAACGCCAAATGAGGCGCAATCAAAGGTTAAACTCAACTATTAAAAGTAAAAATGAATTTACACTTTAAAGAATCCACGAAAAAAAAAATAAAATAAAATCACAAAGCAAAGGAAAAAAGATTATTGCGAAAAGTTTTTAAGAATGAAGTCGGTTACAAAATAGCACACGGTTTCATAGCAAAGACGGAATCAGTGAGTAAACAGTTAAAATGTTGTCAGCGAAATAATAATTTGTAATTTTTTTAAATTCGAGTTTTCTTATTTCAATATTTCTTTCGCTAATTCTCTATTATTGTATTATACAATAAATCCGAACTAGCTTTTTTTGAATTTTGATATTTTTTTCGGATGCATGTTTTTTTGAATGATTCTAATTGCTATCTTTCTCTCATATACTACCGGCAGCTGAAATTCTTTCTCACAATAACTAACTCGGCGAATGCATACTAAATGTAAGGAATACTTCAGTGTTTTCCATCATTCCTCTAAACGCTGACTCTCCCACTCAGTTGATGCCGACTTTCCTCTCTCGGTGAAAGAAGAACATTTTATTAAACGTTCGAAACAATCTACTTTTAGAAATGAAATTTGTCGAACAATTCGTTAAAAAAACAATGACACGATGGTACAGCGTCGTACTAGCAAATCACGGCACAAAGAAACAGCGATCGCAACTGAAACAGGAAGAATGGTTTTCACATTCCTCGAGCATAAACTGAAAAAGAAAAATATACGATACAAAGGAATCGGGTGGAATAAAATTGGACAGTCGCAGCGACAGCAATAGAGAGTGTGACCACTGTGTGACGAGTATACGAGCGCAAACAACCGCATTTTGTTCGTCATTTTCAGCATCCAGCAAGTTGTTGTTCGTGAAAAATGAGCAAGGTATGAACTCCATACAAAACCGTCGTCGAGAGACTAAAGAAGAGGGAATAAACAAAAACCCGTTAGTTACCTTCTACCGGCTGTCAAGTTTAAAATAACTTTTCCAGCTTGAAACCGTCCGATGAATCGAGAAATAAAACCGTATCGCGTTCCTATATAGTTCATAATGAATTATTCTATGTGTAAGTTTTCAAAAATTGAACTGTTCTTCAATTTTCGTATCGAAATGAACTTATTTTCTACGAGTACTGAAGGTTTTTTGGTAATTTAGCAGCGCGGATGACAACAAAAATCGATTTTACGCTTCGTTAAACTAACGTTCGTGTTTTTAAGGTGAAATAATGAAAAATGTTAGAGACCACCGTGAACAACTTTAGCTAGATTACGGATTATATAAGTCTAAATTAAATTTCGCCGTATTGAAATAATCACATATTTGAATTCCCGAAATGAAGTTGTAACTTTATTTCCTCGAATCAAAAACAAAAAAAAAAACAAAAAAAAAAAAAACGGACAGCCTGCGAGGCATTTTTTCAATTTTTCCGTCCTTTTGAATACGAATTGGCTAAAGGAACCGCACTACGTTTATTCTGCCGACTACTGGGTTTCGGCCGATTTCTCGTAAAAACAATTCTGCCGAACGCTTATCATTTCGCTTGTTATGTTCGCAATTTCCAATCGTCCCAATTTCACCCTTATTTGCCTCACCACCTGTTCGTTCCTTATTGCTATGCTCTTTGTTCCATTTACATTTCGTTAATGCATAATAGCTCGCAAGTTATCGTATCTGTCGTATTATTATTTCAAATGGCGCGTTCAAAAACTTCATTTCTAAAATCAAAAACCAAATACAGCGCCAAAAATGACTGCCTAAGAATGTGCTTCTTCGTTACTCTTTTTTCTTCAGATGAATTAAATATCGCGCCTAGAAGTCTTAACATACTGCATGCAATCGTAAGTTCTTTTTTACCTGGGAAATTTTATATTAAAATCAGTCGGCGCCTATGCATAAAATCGATCGAATGGGAATTGCTCAGATTTTTAAGATCAGTGTTTGAAATAG
Organism: Icerya purchasi; assembly: GCA_039619475.1. Lineage (NCBI taxonomy): Eukaryota > Metazoa > Arthropoda > Insecta > Hemiptera > Monophlebidae > Icerya > Icerya purchasi. The sequence continues at coordinate 475,488,288 of CM077116.1, read as the reverse complement.
GTGAGGCACTACTGCGGAACTGCAGCAAACCAGAAGCTAGATAGATTAAACTGGAGTAAAAATTTCGACTTTTAACACAACCAGAGTTCTGAAACGGTTGTGTACCCACGTTTATAAGTTCGATAACGATATACAGATTTGATGTGTTAATTCAACCTTCACGATGGCGGATAATCTTTTCAAAAAGTATTCGGAACTTTAAAATCCGCGTGGGGACATTTTTTTATGCATTTTTTTAATCATATACACCGAAGGAATTCTGATGTTAGTAAAAACACCGAGAAAAACGGAAATCCCAACACTGGGGGGAAAAATAGAACAGAAGAAAGTATCTATGATTAATTTGGTGTTCCATAATGAACTAATACATACTTTTATTCAGTAAAAACGCACAAACATATAACATTTATTAAAACTAAATTGCGGACTAGTTTCAGACAGCTCGGTGGTCCATAATTATGGCGATTTGAGTAATTGAAACTAAATTTAAATTTAATATAAATTAAATAGAATAAAATTAGTTATAATAAATGTAAATTTAACGATGGTACATTAAGCTCATTTTTCTTGTTATATAAGTACTTGATTTCTTCCTTGATCTATATATTCTTTCTGCTTTTTTCTTCATTTAAAATGGTTGTTGTGTTCCCCATACTTTTATGTTGATTGTAGCATACTTTGATGTTGATAGTAGCATACTTTGATGTTGATAGTAGCATACTTTGATGTTGATAGTAGCATACTTTGATGTTGATAGTAGCATACTTTGATGTTGATAGTAGCATACTTTGATGTTGATAGTAGCATACTTTGATGTTGATAGTAGCATACTTTGATGTTGATAGTAGCATACTTTGATGTTATAGTAGCATACTTCGATGTTGATAGTAGCATACTTTGATGTTATACCGTTTTCTACACATTTCATAATAAATGTTTGGCTAAAGAAATGTCTAGAAAATAACTCCGAGAATCTTGTTATACCCTGCATCTTTTTTCACCTCCTTACATCTCTTCTTTTACCTATAGTGAACATTCTTCTAATTGCTCTCTCAGTGCAGATGGAAATTTTCTTCACCATTCTAAGAAGCCTCTCCGACTCTACTCTTCGGTTTCTCGTAAATACGTTCAATTCCTTCCTCCTACTCGGTTCTAATCCTTCCGTGCTTGGAACACCGTCATCGTCTAGACTTCTATTTCTCCTTTTTAACAAACAATATTCCCAATCTTTACAATGCTTCGTTTATTCTTTCCCTTTTCTCTCCTTTTGTTCTTCATTTGTGTCGTCATGTCTGATCGTATAAAAATCTGACTCTTCTTTTCTTATTTTACACAGTCCTTCGGCCAATGTTAGTGTTGACAAACCCGCAATAAAAAAAAAAAAAAAAAAAAAACACAAAAAAAGAGACACGACAGGAACGATAAAAATGTAAGAAGTATTATAATCAAGTTGCAGAGTCAGGCATTACAGAAGACACGTTCGAAAGTAAGAGAAAAATGGCCAAACATAAACGGCGCAACGTAGAAAACTGTACGATCATTGGAGTATAAAGAGGACATCGAAATGATCGGATGAGAATAGAGAAAAGTGGCAATGAAATCGAATGAAGAATACCAGAGGGGAACGAAACAAAACAAACGGATGAAAATGTTGGTTGAATAGAAGGTATGCAACGGGGAGTTGAGAGAGGAAAAATTATTTCTTAATGATTTACGAAACGTTATAATAAATACAACCGGTTAAAAACGCGTCTTTTATGCTTGACGAACCGGTTATCGGCTGAGAAAAAGTTTTTAAAGATGGTTTTGCGAAGAGCGAGATTTAAATCTGCACCGGCAACATTAGGAACTCTACCTTTTCATTGCGACAAATTACAGCTTTCCGAGGAATATTGCTAAGAGAAAGAGTGCGATTAGTTTTACCGAATTTTTCTCCTTTTTCGAAACTGCTCCACTCAACCATCTTTCGCTCGAATTTAAAACCCTCTTTTCGCACCATTCACGTATGTACTGATATTGACATTTGCGTCTGCCATCTTATTTCTAATATGTATTTTAAGGCTGCGGGTAATTTTATTTTTCCTATCTTCAGTTTTGAGTGGACAAAAAGGCGTTACCGCATCATCAGTCTCACTGACGTGATTTGTAACTTTAAATGATCCTCAGTTAATTTTGCTTTTTTCACTGTATCGCATCTCGTAACAAGGGCGTTTGTTCGATTTAAAATTTTTCTCCGTCGATAGAAATGTTATTAAAATTTGCCAAGCAAATTATAATAAATAAGCGCCAGTTACTGAAATTCCAAATAAAAAACGAAAAAAAAAAGAAAAAAATCATTATCGAAACTCGAACTGATATGATAAACAAGCTTTATTAATCGTTTCGACTGTTAATAAAAATGAATATACTGGATGTGCGAAATTTCTTCGAATTTGACGATGTTTTTCGTTAGTATTAAATCGCTATAATCATATCGACTTGAAAGGTGCTCAAATTTCTAAATTTTCTATTTTCAATTAAATAAAAACCACAACCCTGACAACGTTTCGGCTAAGACATTTCAACTAATATAGCCCGATCATTGACGGTGTTATCGACCATTTGTTTATGATAGAGTGCCTAGTGATCTACTTTTTTCGAGTCCCTTACCTACCTTATTTTCACACTCGTAAATTAACGTACCCGTTGTTACCAGATCGCAATATTCTACCATTACTCTTTACTTTGTATCTACTATTACGAGTTAAGCACTTCGTACTGTGTCATATCTTCCCTCCACTCCCGGGGAAAACATTGAATTGGAGATATAATAAACTCGACAAAAGCACACATCCATGATTCAATAGTTTTCCGTGTGGCGAAGAAAACACGACATCGGTAAGACTACCCCTGGTCAGATAACGTCTGTGGCACATTTTTTACACTAAATCTGTTACAGAAAATTAACCAGATGATGAAAATTGATGAACTGGAAAAGAATGAAAAAGAAATTAACTATCGCTTTAAAGGAAAACCATTTAAAAAAAAAGAAAAACTGACTGGTGTGATATTCGATAACTCCTGATCTAGAATATACGGCTATAGAACGAACGAACGAACGACGGTAAACCTGCACAACAATAGGGAAAACACGCTAGAAGATTGCTTAAAAAAGGGGTGTGGGTATGCGAGCGAACAAAAAGCAACGTTTAAACCAGGGACATTCATCATCATTAAAACTGGCCTTATGTAGATGAGACTTTATCATACGACACAATAATAACACAATTTTTTTCCCCCTTTTTTTGGGTGCATCAACTATGAACATTAACTTGGCGAAAGTGAAATTTTTGCAAGTTCCAATGGCAGCGGGATATTCTACCTAAACGAAACGCAATTAACTAAACGCCACGATAGTTTATTAACGGGAGTTAAATTTTATCGTTGACGACGGCAAATTGTGGCAAACGACTGATGTTAAAAAGACAAATGAAAGACCGTTCGTTATTATTCGTCTTAGTCGCTGGCTACCTGGTCTTCCTGTGGTCGTCGCAGCTATCACACCTCATTCTAGACTTCTTGCTATTACTGTCGTTTTGTTTTATGGAGGAAAAGAAAGTTAAACCTACTTTATGTATCGAATTATTGTGCAATGTGTTCCATCATTTAGGAATTACTAAAATTAAAAAAAACTAATAATAATAACGCTTGCGAAAAATTTTTTTCCATTTTATTTTAATTTCTTTGCTTCGGAAAAAATAGTAAAATTTCCATCGACGAATCGTAGCAACCTTCGGACGAAATTTTGCTCACAGGTTTTTGCACCAGGGAGGAGCATCATTTATAAATGGGATAAGCGCTGTCATGGTATTTTCAGCGACTCCCATTCTGCGTGTTGCCCGCTCAACTTTTTGCACTCGTTCCACTTCTCTTCAATTTCCCCTGCTCTATTCTGCCACAACCAAGAAGTTGCAGCACCTCCGAAAACAGCAGCATATCCGCCCTAAAATGTCTGCCCACGGTATTCTATACGTTTCAAAGCAGAGTTAAATTCAACACATTTCTCACCTTAACCGGTCGCCGTTTTATAAATTCATTGAAAGAAAAAAAGAAAACAATTTCATTAATAAATTCTGGCACATCAATAACAAAAACTAAGCAGAGCCGGTAACGAGTCGGCGTGATTTGCAATACGAATGATTACTCTTTGTGATTACTCTGTTAGAGTCAATTTCCTATTCTGTCCTTTCAGCCAGCTCATTAGTTGAACTCATTTCCATCAGTACTATTCATCTGTTGTCTCTATTCATTATTCCAACCAATAATCCTCTCCCTCTTGCTGTTCGGTTCATGTATGCTTCGCAAATTGACACGTGCACCTCACGAATTCTGTAATATTATAAAAAAAAAAAAAAAAAATCCATCACTAGGAAAAAATTACCTTTTTAAGTAAGCAAAGAGGACTCTATATTATATTTTATTATATAAATTTAAATAATTCGTTCGATAGAGTTTTTATTAAAACTCCGACCAAGTACGGATATTACTATTTATTATCAAATTTTCTGAAGAAAAAATAATCATCGAAATCATCGTAAAGCAATTTTCAACAGTGAAATAATTTTTATTTTTGAGTGAAATTACATTTTTGACGGGGTGGAATGGGGAGTTATTAACGCTTACCGTTAAATATCAAAGGATTTCACAAACATTTTTGTTTGGTTTTCCAACATCGATAAAGATAAATTTTCACCATTAGCTCACCGGGATAGTGCAACATACAGCTGTCCATACAAAAACCGTGTCTTTTTGTAGATCAACATCGAGACGAAATTAGGCCTTGGGATTTTCTACAGAAAAAAATATTTTTACAAAAAAAAAAAAAAAAAAAACTGTAAACGTTTAAATACGAAAAATAAATCTTTGCGAATCATTCAAAGAATTTTGAAGCACGAAATATATTTAATTTGCTTCTATTATATAGGCATTCGTTTAACTAATTATATACAATAATTTAGTAATTTTAATATTTTGTGTTTTTATAAATCATGTATAATTCGGTTGAAATATAAAACAAGGGAGCAATATTACTCAAAAAGGGGCTCGCATAATGTAAGGCTGATTCCATGTGAACAACTCGTTTAATATGGATCCTTCGATTTATCATTGAATTTTAAAAAAATGTATAATTTTAATTCTTTTTTTTTTTTTTTTTTTATATAAAGAAACTGTCCCTTCAAAAAATAATGCTTAAAATAGGAATAAAAAGTGTCCAAAAATATACCCTAAAAAAAAATACCCGGCAGATGTGTAGTAAAGTACATTTTGTTTCTTACATTAAAATCCGAAGTTTCATCGAAATCGACCCAGCCGTTTTCTCGTAATAATTTTGGCCAACTAGATTAGCGAAATGCTGCTCCATAGTGCGATGAAGTGATACTAGCATAGTGTCATCATTGCTTCCTACCATATACAGAACCATAAATTTTAACTACGCCGAGAGCTTCTGTTAAAATGCTGTCTCGTCTAGCTGAAATTATTACTCTGTCACATGTGCATTGTTTTTAAGTTTTCGGCGTCTGAGTAAAGATAGACGTGGCTAATAATCCCCCCCTCCTTCTCTAGAAATGAATACTGTGCAAGTTCGAGGATCCATATTAATCACGGAATTGTTGTGCGAGAGTTTGCAAACTGTTCGGGAAAGTGGAAATCTTCCCCTATTACAATCTTTACATATCGATTCTTGAATTTAAAGTTCTGATGTTACTCAGCAACCGACTACTGGATTTTAAGCACGATATCTCGCCGTGTTCATCTATCAGCAAAGTTTGCCTGAAATTTTGTTGCAAGGTAAATGTCACTCTACCCGCTATTTCATTGCACGATTTCACATCGCATAAGTACATTCACCCTCCAAACAATAAGGGCTATTTCTTGAATTACTTTTTCCGTTCTATTTTCGAACTGAACATGCTGAAAATCATGATGTAAAGAAACATTCGGAAATAACTGTGAACTAGAACGTGCAACTATACTTCCATTGAGAAGCGTGGTTGCGACTCCTGGCCAGTCTACTAATTAATAATGCATGCTTCCCTTGATTCAAGGAAAGTAGCACAAATTATTTTAAAAAGTTTTACCCAGTACAAGGTCCCATTCCAGTTGCAACATCTAGTGCATAGCAAATTTCAAAAAACAAATTAATTACTGCAGTCGATCTGACATCAACGGACGTGCGTTTTTTAGAGAGCTGATGTTGGTTAGATGGTTAGTATCCCCAACTGTATTTAATGTGTTCTTTCCCTAACCATTCAGGGTCAATATTCTATTAATATGAGAAGTTAATTATTCACTTAGTTCATTTTATGTTTTCTATTTTTGTTCTTTCTGTGATTCCCAAATTTATTGTAGGTTACTAATAGAAGTAGTATCAATTTGGTCTGGGGCAAAAAAAAAAATATAATAAAAAAATTAAATTAAATAGCTTAGATAAAAGTATTGCATTTAGTGATTTGTAGGAAAATTATATTAAATTAGTTTCATATGAATTTTAATTTATTTTAGGATTAGTTCTATATATATATATATATATGGATTTTATAAGAGTTTTGTTTCTTTTTTAATCGAATCTATGGATTTTAAAAAATTAGTTTCAATCAAAAGAACAAAATTCTTACGAAAAAAATCAATACAAAACTAATTTAAAAAAAAACAAAAAACGAATAAGACATTACGAAATTCGTGTGACAATAAATGAAAGTTTAATCTGAATAGTTTTTTTATAACCAAAGCACGTAAAAAATTAAATGTAGGTAAATCCATAATCTGCTTGTTAGTATTTATAAATATACAATAAATAAATTCCCCTTATTAATAGACAAAAAAAAGTGTAAAATAATTTAAAATAAATCTATACATAAATAGGCAAAGACAAAACAGTTCGGTATCTTTTTCTCCTCTGTTTATTAACCGATTTTTTTAAATTTTTTTTTGTTTAGTAGCTATTTATACGATCTTTAGTTTTGTTGTTCTTATTTAAATAAAAAATTAATTCAAAAAATGAAAAAAGAAATCGCTATAGCCAGAAATGTTTTAATTTTTCTTAATCATCATCATTATTGGCTTTTTTACAGTGCAAAGTCTTAAAGTGTCATTTAATATCAATAAATGAGGGTTTGTTATGATTTACTGTTATTTTATTGAATTTATTTTTTATTCAATTATAATGATGGCGAACTGTTTTGATTGTAAGTACATATAAAAATGTATGTTTTCAGATATATAGTGAACGAATATATGAGTAGAAAAAAAAAGCTGGAAATATACAAATTCGTATACGTTTTCCTCAAATTTTTAATAATAATTATGGTCGAATTTCGACCAATAGGTGAACACTAGTTAAAATAAATACAGTGAGTTCCAAAAATATTAAAATAATTTGTTTTTTACAAATGAACAAGCAATGATTTATTATTAAAAAAAAATGTTATATACTCGTCTAGTGTATTTAACGTAACGTATAAATAATAATAAAATTAAAAAATTAAATAAATTAATACAGCCCTTGTTAAAAATAAAATGTCAATTCAAAAAACCGGGCAACAAAAATATTTGGAAATATAAAATTCGCGCAAATTTACATCAACAGAATAAAATTAAAGTTAAACCGAAACACGTTAATACTTTGTGTGTTTACCCATTTAGAGCTCTGATAACGGCTTCCAAACGACCAGGCATCGACTAAACTAACTTATTCAGGTAATCTGACGGAATTTGTTCCTATGCTTCCCTAAGACGTTCTTTTAATTGATTTTCATTCGAAATAGGGGCTTCGTTCACTTGTCTATCTAAGTAATACCACAAATTCTCAATCGGGTTGCAATCAGGCGATTGCTTGTGGAGGTATTTCCAACACTTTCGAACAGTTATAGAATAACCATGCTCATGCCTTTCGAGCTTTGAGTTTCGGATTATTATCTTGGTAAAATTTAAACAACTTCGATATACCTAATTTAGTCGCGCTTTGAGGAAGATTGTTCTTTAAAATATCAATATACATATCGGCATTTAACTACCTTCAATAAAAACCAACGCGCTTACTCCATTTGCCTCATAGAAAACGAAATTAGAGGATTAAATCTCATTTCAGATCAACCTATACAGCTGGTAGACAAAATGAAATATCTTGAAATTTTAATCGATCACAAGCTTAGTTTCTCTCACCACCTAAAGGCAATAAACTTAAAATGTAACAATTTATATCATCAATTACGTAAAATCTTACCTAACACTAACGGACTCGCCCACAAACAGAGAATCATCCTATATAAAGGACTAATACAACCCATCTATGCCTACGGTTCAAGTGTATACACCAATAAGAAAATACTAAAAACAGTCAAAGCACAACAAAGAAAATTTATCTTAAACATATCTTCCCTATATAAAACTTCCCTCTCATCAGCGGCCTGTGTCATAGCAAACATTATTCCTTTAGACCTATTCATTACTGGACAGGCAATAATTACTGAGTACAGAATCACCCGAAACTTAAATTTAGTCAGTAATCTAAAACTCCTAAACAACGACAGTATTTTAAATGCTCTGGGACCTTCACCGAGCATTAAAATACTAAAAAAACAAATATCAATCGAAATAATAAATACATGGCAAACCCAGTGGAACCAAGATCATACTGGCCGCAAAACATACACATTTTTCCCAAATATTCAAGATAAGATTCGTCTCAAAAACTTAAATATAACTTTCTTTAACTCCCAGGTAATCACAGGACATGGCAACTTTGGGGAATACCTTCATCGCTTTAAGCTAATAGAGTCGCCAATCTGTCAGTACTGTGACACGAATACAATAGACAATACTCTTCACCTGATTCATTCATGCAAAGCTTTCCAGAACATAAGGGAATCTTACCAAATCAATAAAAGTACAACACTAAGAATAAACAAAAAAAACGCTCATTCTCTTCTTGCCTACTTCCATGACGTCATGAAAAAAAAACTTACCCTAAAACCTCTGATCAACCATACTAACTAAAATAATATCTTTATTCCTAATACTTCTTTGTAATATCAATACTAAAATATTTAAGTAAGCTCTGCATTGGTGACTAAGCTTTGGCATCATCATTGCAATTGTAAAAATACATTTAATGTAGTAATTACTCGTGTACTTTATATATTTGTGCATGCATATAATTAGTTTTAAAACATATTACTCCATTTGCCGCAGAACACTCCCAAACCATGAGACTACCGCTGTCATGTTGTACAGTTGGATTTAAATGTTTTTCCAAAAATTTTGTATTAACTCTTCGCTTACCATTGCTTCCGTCAATGTTGAACTTAAACTCGTCCACAAATAATATTGTTCCAAAACGATTTATTAACAGAAGCAGTATTTTTTTACAAATTCCAATCGTCTCTTTTTATCTACTTCAGAAATATAAGATTTTTTTCTTATAGTCCTTGAATTATACCTATTCTTTTTTATTATTCTACGAACGGTTTGTAGTGAAACTTTTTTCTCGGTCCTTATATTTATCTCAATAGCTATTTTTGGCAACCTTACTTTCGGAGATTTTGCTATTGTTCGTGCGATGAACTACTGATCTTCAATAGAAAGTTTCGATGGTCTTCTTGTCTGCGGAATAGATATAATTCTTTCTCGTTTTTTGAACCGGTAAATAATATTGTATACGGTCGTACTTTTTGATGTTTTCAATAATTTAGAAATTTCATGTCCGTTCAGACCTTTTGAATGATTAAAAATAACTAACTGACGCATTTCAACCGAAGTATTACACGATTTTCTACCCATTTTTAAAACCAGTCATCACTCTTCGATATTATTCACACCGTTAGTCAAACAGCTGACGTGTTCAAAACTGTCACGTTGTCTAATTTCTCCGATGAATTCGCAGCGCTCTCCGTAATTAACAATATTGTGTTGACTTCCTAGGTTTGTCGATGTACAGATATTAACCCGGTACAACGGTCAATTCTTATATTTCTAATGTACGATAGCGGCGGAGGATTCGAATCCAATTTCTCTCGAGCAGAACATCGTTAACAAATAATGGTAGCCGACTCTATACCGCGGGGGTGATTAATGTTTGAGAGGTTGAAAATTTTTCTAAAATACTTCGAAATTCTTGGATAAAGCTTCGTTACTAGAAAAGTGACGTGTGAAATATAATAATTAACGTTAAAAAATTTCAGAAATTTGTAAAATCGCTTAAATATACATAATTCAGTAAAGGAATTTATCGAATTTCGTTACTTTGAAAAAAGTTAGATTGCTGGCGGATACGACAGACGACAAAGATATGAAAAACCACGTGAACTTCGGCGAAAACAACGAAATGGAGTAACAGAGACTTGAAACAATTAGGCTAACGGTAATGGATAAAATACTTTCATATAACATGCACATTGAAATCACAAGGTATAGAGTATTTTTAATTTACATTTTCAGGGAGCAATATCCAATTCTGACAACTGCACTAAAAAATGTAAATGGCGGTGCGCGGGTGTTTCACCTCCAAAACGATATTTTCAGTCGGAACTTTTAATCGAATTTCTGTTTCGATCAAAAGATTTCCTAGATGATACCATCTAACTCCGACTTTGCGGATGGTTTTGACTTTTAATTTTGTCTCTTTAATGAATTATTCGATAAATACTTTTCTTTTTACCGACTTCAAAGTTATACTATGTGCGTTGCGTATGGTTTTTTTTAATTTTTTCTTATATACATACATATGTTGGTTGTTTATTACTCGCATGTACGGTCATAATTAGCATATACAAATATTGTTTGGGGAATCCTTCTAATAAGAATCACATACTTTTACTTGAAAGGGTTCAAAAGCATTTTTTAAGGTGGCTGCACTTCCATTATAGTATGATATGTTTTCATTCAATTATAAACAATAGTTGAAGGAGTTCAGAATGTCCACGTTAGAAAATAGAAGGAAAATATCTGCTGCTGTTCTATTTATACGTAATTTATTGACTGGTACTATAAATGATTTTAATTTACTTTCGCAAGTTGGTTTCCGAGTTCCCAGAGGATCTTTTATTTTAATGGTATCAACCTACTTTACTCGTATATCCGTTATTTTTTATAGGCTTTTATTTAACTCGCTTTGTCATTCTGCCTGTCTGGGGGGGAATCTTGCGAACGATTTTTCACCTACCTCCCGATGAATTAAAAAAGTGTCCTTTTGTGCAGAAATGCTTGTTATAGATGACAATGCAATATTATGCAAATATATGGCATAATATAACTAGCTGAGCCGCGAAAAACACTATTTTCTGGTTTGCCTATATTATTTTGACCGGATCTTAACTTGCTCTTAACCTTTTTGTTACATTACATTTCACATAAATATACGAATATAAATTTTTAATATAAACATTTGATAATTGATCTCATAGAACAATGCGAAATGTTTATATTAATAATAATAATAAACAAACAACAGAAACAAAAGTGTGTGTGTGTGTGTGTGTGTGTGCGCGCCGTTAGTGCAAAGTGCAGAAAGCCGCATTTTGTCACGGCTGGCTTGCGCTTGTGTTTGCGCTCGCTCGCATGTATGCTTGTGTGCTTGCTGGGCCGTTCGTTTGGCCAAATATCACTGACCATTTTTTTTTATTTCTTTTATGTTTTTCTTTTTTAATCAATTTTTTTTTTTTTTTACTGATAATTGATCTCATAGTGTTACGAGATATTTCGGAAAGAAACTACAACGGAGCGAAAGAGACGATTAGAAAAGAATAAGTTTAAGAAAAATGAAAAAATCAATATAATGAAGGCTTTGAGGAAAAACAATTAAGGTATTCAACCTTAGAATTAAAAGAATAAAACTAAACTCCGAAACTGAAAAAGATTCGCAAAAAATTAATCGTAGCCATTCAAATTTACGATCAAATGAAACGCTACAGTCCCGTGAAGTTAGATTAATGGAAGATCGCTTGCGACATTCAAACACAAGATCTGTTGAAACGCAAGAGCAGCATGAAACCAAATTAAAAAAAGATTATTTAATAACGAAATGTTGAACAAAAATTTCTGTAAATGCCCTATAATCAAGATATTGAATAAAATAAAGCAAAATACAATTCTAAATTTATTATTTATTATTGAAATTCCTATAGTAAAAAGTCTAGACTAAAAAATAAAAACAATTAAATTCTTTTTTTTTTTTAAAAAATAGCCTTTTATATAAATGCACACTAAAAAGTACAAATTTATTAGTGTGCGACTACCAGATAGGCATCTTAACATTAAAATCTGAAACTAGAAAATACTATTCTGAAAAATAAAAACGGGGGGGCCGCAGTTATAAAAACTTTTTCGGCGTGTGTGTGTGGTATTGTACAACAGCGGAACAACATTAAATAGTGATTGTAGTTTTGACTTAAGATGTATTATAATATTAATATTTAATTATTAATCTGCGCCCCCCCCCCTTTTTATTTTTCAGAATAGTATTTTGTAGTTTCAGATTTTAATTTTAAGATGCGTATCTGGTAGTCGCACACTAATAAAGTTCTTCTTCTTCATCCGCCGTCTCAATTTTGAAGGTTGGCGATCCACAGTTGGAATTTCTTTCTATCAACGGCTGATCGGAAAAGTTCGGTTGAGGAACAGTTGAACCAACTGCTAAGATTGTCCATCTGTGGAATTTGGCGTCTTCCTCTAAGCAACGGGGATATTCCTGCACCCTCGCCTCACTCAAGGGGTGCCCGGACTACGGGCCGTTGATCTATTCTTGCTTTCCATTGTAGGTATTTGAGAAGAATACAACGGTGGTTTCTCCTTAACTTCCGCCGACCAAGCCCAGTTTTGAGACGCTGGATACTCGCCTATCCACTCCAAGTGATGAAACTTTCCTGAGGCCCAGGATTGTGAGTGGATGGCTAGTGGTCTTACGCGGTCTGGATACGAGAAGTGGTATTTAATGAGAGTTGTATTTGGCAGATACAGTCCACCTAAACCACTAGCTGGAGAGTTATGCTTTAACTGCTTTGATCAGCGCCAAGCTTGCCGAACAAGAAATTAACACCCCGCACGACATGGACGCGCAGGACTCCGCTGGTTGTCCAATTCGTGTTCTACCAGCATAGGTGAGACCGGCATTGATGGTAGAAGTGACTACTTACTAGAGAATTTACTCTAACCAGACAGCCATTTACCCCGGTGGGGCTTATAAAAGTTATTTTGTGTTTTTTAGTGCATAAATAAAAGCGTATTTTAAAAAAAAAAAAATCATCTTTTATTTTTTTATTTGCTTACCACCAAGTTGCAGGTATATCATATTTCAGGCTGTCTTAATATTACTACGTCGAATATGTTTTATAGCGAAACTATTATGTTTTTCCTGAATTCGTTGTTTTTTGTTAATATAATTGCATAAGCGTTATCTGTCAATCACTGAAAGAAAAACAAAGCTGACATACTAGGTAAAATGTCCTCGTTATCAGTGGGCAAACGGTGCATATACGATTTCCGACTCTCTACGCTAGGATTGCTAATTGTTTACATTGCGACACAAAAAATAAATTTGTAGCGGTAACACGAAATTATCTACACTCGGATCCAGAGGTTGGACTCGATTCTAAGCAAATCGGTTTTTACCTGTTGACCCCCTCCTCTAATTAAAATGTGAGACAAAATTAAAAATGGTTCTGAGCCAACATACAAATCATTTTTTGTTTTTTTTTTTTTTTCTTTAGGCACGTCAACAGTGGAACTTACGCAACACAAAGAATTGTACATTATATAAGGAAAAGATTAGAAATTGAGGAGATAACCAACAAAGGAACTATATTGAGAGAGGAGAATGCAAGAATGGAGTGGACACTATAAGGAGTAGGAAGGCCAAGGCGCAGAAGACTAGAATACTAGAATGTTCAGAGGAAATAAAGGGGCATTCGAACAAAATGTGATTCACATCACAGGTATAATTGAGCTCTGGAGGTTCATAAGGACATAAAGGAGATTGAACAATAGAAAACCGAAAAAGAGAAGCCGGAAGCAAACTATGATTGAACCGCAGGCGAACTATAGAGGAAATAATCGAACGGCTAAGGTAGGGGAAAAGATTAAACCAAGGAAGAGAGGAAGAAAAGGGCTAGACAGAAAGGTTCAAAAGATAGAGGATTGGTAAAAAATGAAGGATAGAATCCGGTCCAGAAATCGTGATGGGAGCGATAAGCAAGACAGTAGAGAGTTTGAGCAGGAAATCTACTAATGAATAGACCATTGGTCGCCACCGAACGTGCCAACGAGTCAATCAACTCGTTGTATGCTGCAATGACCGGGAATCCGTAGTAGATAGATTACAACAGAGGAGCGGGATGGGAATAAATTCGAAATTAAGAAACGAATTTGGAGAATAATGGGATCAGTGACATGAGTAGGAAAAGGAGAGGAGATAGCCAATAAAACACTTTTCGAGTAGTCCGAGGATAGGAGGAATCTCGCGAGATGTTATTTGTCGAGGATACGAAAAGGACTGCCTGCAGGATAGCCATGGATTGGGCAAGAAAAATAGAGGAAAAGGAGGGCAATCGATAGGAATAGGTAAACGCGGGGATAATGAACGCAGCCTCAACGCCAACATCAGACTTCTAACCATCCGTGTAGATAATTGTATGGGAAGAAAAGTATAAGGATAACACGTGAGTGAATTCGTTTTGAACGGCAGGATGAGGAAGAGATGTAATGTCCGAGGGGAGAAGAAATAACTTCGGAGAATGCTTGAATTCAAAGAAATTATGAGTGAAGTAAGGTGGTTTGGTGAAAGGGAGGACAAATGGCAAGAAGAGCATAAGCCGAAAAGAGATCGAGGATAATATATTGCAAGGAGAGAAGCGCCAGTTATCGGAAATAAATTGATACAAATCTGACTGTAATAACAAAACACGCTAAACCTATAATGGCCAGACGTGCACAAGTTGTTTTTTTAGCCGCGGCGGCTATTTAACCGCATTTTGTAAAATGATGCGCGCGCACGGACGGCTAAATAACCGCTTTCTTGCAGAGCATGTCTTCAGTTTAGTTTCAAGCTGTGATCCGTGAAGTTTGAAAGGAAAGTAACGGCGCTGGCACTACTAATCCGTCTCTTCGGGGAAATAAAAGAAAGAATAAAAAGAAGTTCATTAACTATTTTAGAATGAAGAAGGAAACATTTGAGGGATGTTAAGCCTGATTAGATCTCATATTATGTACTAAAATGCACACCAGAAGAAAGATTACCTATAATTCTTAGGTAAGAAAAATAATCGTATTTTATAACTCAATTATATTTTAATTAGATTACGTTAAACGTATTAAAAGGAAGAAAGTAAACACAATTTTAAAAAATTGACTTTTTCGTGGCCAGATAAAGTAGATAAAAAAGAAAAAAAACTAATTCAACTCTAATATATCGTTATCAGAAGTGTCCTTAGGGGTAATAGCTGCAGTAGGGTAGTATAATGCTTAAAAGTTTCCTGAAGCATGTGCTTAATGGCAAATGACTGTTTGGATTGGTTGGAAAATTTTGGTTGGTTGCATTGACGTTGGCACTTGCTATGCGAAAAATAAGGAAAAATATTTCAGTACCAGGGACTGACTGAAAACTAGTAGGATAAACTGGTTGAGGACTGATTTTGCTGCTGTAAAATATGCAATAAAACCAAATTGAAAATTTCTGTTTTAAAGTAATTTTGTTTTAAATATTAGCCGAAATGATAGTAAGAAAGACTTATCTTCATCAATTTCTTCTGTTTTGTCACTTCTCTCGATGTATATGTTACCTTTTTTTAGTTGCTGATCTTTAAATCTTTTTCAATGGGCAACAACAGATTCGCATACTTCAGTCCACAACTTTTGCATTTTTATCGCTGTATTTTGTTATAGATTTATTACGAAGTGTGTCGGCCTTTTCTCAAAACTTGGACAATTAACTCTCTTCAGTGACAAAATACTCATCCAAGTTTAAAAAAAACATATTTAGAAATTGTTTCGAAATTTTATGTAAAACATTTTGTTATAACGGTGTAAATTTAACAGAAATGGAAGCAAAAAAATTTTCGAACGAAACCGAATATCAACACGCGTAAAAATGGCCACAAAATAGCACACCGTAACTGGCAGAAAGAACCGATTGCACTGGGAAGGAACAAAAGCATCAGAAACGCTTGTTTAACCGCTCGTGTCTTCGCTAAGAACACAAGTGTTTCATTCCGAATCAGCGTCAATGGCGCCGCCTAAAAACAGAGAACGTGTTGCGGTTTTACACCCACGCCGCGGTTAAAAAACAGCATGTGCGCTCACATTCATTCGGAGCAATGTGTTTTATAAAAACGGCTGAAAAACCGCGCATGCGCGCCTGCCCTATCAGAAACCAAACTTTTGTTTTTACCAAAAACATTTAGTACCGTATTGCAGTATTAAGATTTAAAAAAAAAAAAAAAAAACTACAATTTGCAACTGCTTTTGAAATTTATTTGGGGGCTTGCCAACACCCCGCCGCAATGATAACTTTAGGATCTTCTGGGCGCAGCGCAGCGGAATTCAAACGCTACTCGACTAAAGATCGCTGCCCAGTCTCAGTTGCACTATCGTAATGGTAAAAAACAAGGTTTCCAGTTTTTGGGTGTAAAAATCAGCTAAATCCATATATACGTATCCCGAAATTGGAGGGAGCGGCAAAGGAAAAAATGAAACGAAATTTTAATTTCAAGATGGGAAAAAAGCACAACACAAATTTTCAACATTTAAAACCATAGTCCCAGATTTAATCGGGACGATATTTGCAGTTGAGTTTTATCTTTTTGAATCTGTAGTAACACAAATATCTATCAAAAAAAGTTACAACACCGAAAGAAAAAAAAAAGTAGCTTTTTTGGGGGTGAGGGGGTATTTTTAATAAAATATTTAATTAAACCAAAGTTTCATAATAGTTACGTTGGAATGGTTTTTTTTTTTTTTATTATTACTATTATTTTATCTTAACTGACCAACTTTAATGGTCATTTAGCGATTAATTTATTGTGATAAAAAATATTTTACGGAGGGCTAGTACTCAGCAGTACTCTCTTTGAACTTTATAATGGCTGGCCAAGGTTTAAAGGCTTATTTCGCCACAGTCTGCGTATTTCACCAGAATTTTCCAGCAAATTGGTAGCAAGTGGATTCATATGAATGCTAAGTCGGACGACATGTTTATTTGCTTGTTTTTTTGATTTCATACTCCACAAATATGACACGTTTAAGTCATTATGGAGAGCATAATTTGAGAGGTATCAGGGGGCTTTCTCAGTACCACCCTATTTTGATATCGCTGTATTTTCTGTAAGTTGGATGTTTTTGCGCATGTATACTGTACAGCCAGATCGGTTTTAGAGCTACTACTATTTTATGTAACAGAGTTTTATTTTCTAACGACAAGCCTGATCTCTTAGCTAACAGCGAACTCATGGTTCTCATTTTGAACGTCAAATGCTCGATCAAATGTTCGATTTTTTCCGAATGTAAAAGTACTCCAGGTCAGCCTAGCGTCCAAGTGCATACCTAAATATTTTACGTTATTTGCATTTGGTATTAAGACGTTATTCATTTCGATTGGCAGGCGTTCAATTTTTCGATTTACGAATGAAATATGCGTCGACTTACTTTCATTAACCACTACGCGCCGTCGTTTTAGCCAAGTCTCCACATGCCTAAGTGACTTCTGCAGTTTTTCTGTGTGGCTGTGTTTTCACACTTATCTACGGCGAAGATGACTGCGTCATCCGCGTACAAAGCTACTTATGTATTATTCAGCATCGGGAAGTCGGACGTATAGATTAAGTATATAATATATTGGACCTAGAACGCTCCCCTGCGGGACCCCGGCTCTTACCGGAAAAATATCTGAGTATTCGTCGGCTATTTTCATTCGAAAATATCTTTCTTGTATATACGATTTAAATATTAGATAGATATAGAAGGAGTGAAGAAGCAGAAGTTGGAGTGTGGTCATTAACAATTTTCTTTATTCGATTATTCATATTTTTTAAGAAAAACCGCGATTAATTTTGCACAGAG
Organism: Icerya purchasi; assembly: GCA_039619475.1. Lineage (NCBI taxonomy): Eukaryota > Metazoa > Arthropoda > Insecta > Hemiptera > Monophlebidae > Icerya > Icerya purchasi. Next base: position 475,470,204 of record CM077116.1, on the reverse strand, counting down.
CTACATATTTTGCACGGAAATAAAAAACGAATTTTAAAAAGATCCTAGTAAAACGAAAAAAGCTTTACTTTATCAAACAATAATAAGTTGAGTATGTTTATCTTTTTTACTATTTTTAGTTACGAATGATTTCATACGGGGCCGTATCTAGACCAAAATTTTGGGGAGGATTACGAAAATATTTTAATAATTATATATATATATATGTGTGTGTATGTGCGTGTGTGTTATCATGAAATATATAATCTTTATAAATGGTACACTAAAGCCTTATGGTCAATTATTGTACATGCAATATTTGAATACTACAATAAAAACAAGTAAAACATAGTCGTTTCCATAGAATTCATAAAAATTGTAGTTTTCTTCTTTTTTGTCAATAATTGAAAAGAAATATATTCTGAATTTTGGTCCCTTTAATACAAGCAGTTATGATTTCGTAGAGATTCCCCCGGGGGGGGAGCGGAAAATCCCTCTTAGATACGGCCCCGATCTCATATCTTATAAAATTAAACATCAAAATTGGATTTTTTTTTTCTGGTCCGACATCTAAACCATGTGGCCACTTTTAAACTAATTGTTGCATTAATTTCGTAAAGTAAAATAGTAGACATTTATGAGTTTAATTTTCAGTTTTTTCTATGATAATATACGCATATATATTGTTATTATTATTATTATTATTATTATTATTATTATTATTTTTATTATTATTATTATTCTCAAATTTTCGGGCCATGAACCTATCAGCACGGATGAATATACCGAGATGTGTTATATTAAATAAGAGATGCGCGGTATTTATATTTGAGTAGTATAGGTCTTGCACGGTGCAGGAAACTGATTAAGTTGGAAGAGATAGTATTAAGATAGAGAATATTAAGCAAGGAAGAGGAAGAAAAGATTATGCATTGATCTAAGGGGGAATTAAACTGAGGACATTAGAACGGAATAATCAAAGTTACTATTAAAAATTCTTTTTCAGGACCATATACCTATTTACGTTATATAAGAAACTTCAACGTGGCACACGTAATATTTGAAAAAATAAAGAATACTCAACACCATCGATGAAATCTGAAATTACCGTATTTCTTTGCGACTTAGAAAATAATTCGGCAGACTAAATTACAAACTATACAATAATAGCGAATAGGCGCGGGCGGGTTGTTTTCACCTGCGTGTAATTCTCGAACAAAGCTACACAGGTATTTTCGCTTCGTAATGCCCGAAACTCTGCGTCCTTCTGCGAGTCCTTCCCTATACGTTTTCTGATTATATTCTACTTTCTTTCGATAAAAAAACTTGTTATTTCGTCTTATTTCTTTCTTATTTCATGGACGGTCGTCTCATTTAAGCAAAGATGGTTTTCTCCGGCTGAATTGACATTTTTTCCTTTCGAATTTTTAGCTGCCGGTCCAAGTCAACTTCGCAATGTTTCCGTTAAAAGTACGATTCTCCCGGTACATACGTTTTCCAACTAGTAATTTCAGTAATAGCGAATAGTTAAAAGTACACGTTTCGCTGCCAGGAATCGTCCTACCTTTTTGCCCCTTCTTACTTCGTTTCCAGATCATCTAGAAGCATACGATTTAATCATTTACGCAAAAGTACTCGTACACTCCGAAGTATTACCCTTTTTTTTTCCTTTTTTTTTTTTTTCGTTTTCCTTCGAGTTCAGTTCGTACAAAAACAAAATTCCACGGAGGACTCGTCGACGACAAATGCCAATATTACGAAGCACAAAAGGAAAATTTAAGGTAAAAAAGAAACAACAAAAAGTTGTTCTTTTGAATAGCGATGGAATCATTTCAGGGATTTCCGAAGAAAGAGCCTGCCCCCGTTCATAATGAAATGCTCATTCCGAGAATTAGGAATAGAAACGTACGGTAAATAAAGTACGCGCAAAGAAGTAAAAATCCCCGAGGTGCCTTACAGAGTTGGTTCTTGAAATTAAACCGCTCCTCCGCTGGGAACGTAGCACAAATTGCAAACGATAAAGCGCCCTGACAAAATGAAGAAACAATGCTCGCCCGGGTTTCATTACGAATACTCAACAATTTAACCATGCCATTCGTCATCAGTCGGAAACTAACGAAAGCGCACGTAAATCGCATTTCAACAAATGAAACCATGTCGCATCAGCGGCTAATTAATACGCAGCTCAAAAAGCTGAATTAGCCCGCCGCATCATCTACTGCAACAACCTCTCCGCCCTCTCCCATGCCAAAGGTCGATGATAAAATAGGTTCTTTTAAAGAGAGGGAAGAGGAATCAATTTATTCGGCGACGCCGAAAATTAATTCTGAAAATAATTCTTAATTAAACTATCTTAAATATCGAAAACAATCCTGGCCTAGTTTCGACGAGAAACAGAATATAATTTCGAAGCGCAAGATACACCTCCGTCTTTTGTAGACAAACATTTCTCAGCAAACGGCATAGATTTATATACAAGGAGGCTGTGAAATTTTCCCTTTCTTTTTTTTTTTTTGGTTTTCATTATAAAATTTATTTTACAGTACGAGTTAATCTATACTAATTAAAATAAACCTCGTGGTGTACGTATGCCGGCAGGTCAGCGAATTACTCTCTGTCACACAAAAATTACGCGGCCGATGATTGAACTCAAATTTCTCAACTCTACACCTATTCGAGGTGTTTATCGAGAGAAACGTTAAGAACCAGACACACTGTAATTTTAATGGGTCTATAGGGACGATAGGATGTCGCGGCCAAGTTGCTCGAACAATAAGACGACCAAGCGACACCGAATAAAAACTATTAAACACGAAATAATCGTTTAATATTCACGCGTGGAAGGTAAAATGGCAGTACCATCATATGCGCACGAGTCGCCGAAGTACAGGTATACTTCGAATCGCGCTTGGATAGCAATTATCTAACATTTACAGTCTTGCAAATGTAGACAATAAAAATCTGCAAAGAACACTACCTCTCCATATGAAAAAAAGATCTGCAGACTGCAGAATTCCACATTCAAGCAAACTACGTTAAAATAAAAAGTTAAATAAATAGTGCTTAGTAACCGAGCTTTACTCAGATCTATTCTGAATTTACAAAAATCCATCAGTATAATTAGTTTCTCACGAATATTACCTGTTTTTATTTTCAATTTGCCATTCGCCATGGTAAATAAGTGTATTAAATAACGTATTACTTTCTTTTTAATAAACCCTAAAAATACAATGATCACCAAAACGAACACTGGCCACCTCTATTATTTTAGAACTGCTCATTTAATAAAATTTTTGCAAAGATAAGTGTAACTAATCAATTTTCTACACCGTACGAAACGTTGAATTTCATCAAAATTATTCAAACCGTTTCTAAGAGACTAGTTATATGCACATATAAGGATTGATCAAATTTCTTCTTCTTCTTCTTCAACTATTGTCAATCTACTGCTGGATGCAGCTCTCTCAAAGTTCACTCCACTTTTTCTTGTCTGCCGCTTTGCTCGTCCGGGCCTTTTGAAACTTATTTATACCAAATTATTATTATTACTATTATTAATGTTGTTATTATTATTATTATTATTATTATTATTATTATTATTATTATTATTATTATCGATGTTACTGTTTTTATAGAACCGAAATTTGAAATCACACCACCGTGTAAAAATAAACATCGCCGCAACAAGTGGAACTGCTCGCATTTAAATCGAAACGACAATACCGACATCGATAATGAAATAAGTGGGTTGGGTGATTTTTTGAACAAGTATAAAAGCCAAATAGTATTCGCAGTTATGACAATTTTCTCATCCATCATGTTCGCGATTAACATGATGATCAGCATGAACGTTAGTAATGAAACTGGGTGACTTCTTGTACATATCGTAATTTAAATATTTTGCATTAACGGATTTTTAAAACAATTGTAAATATAAACGTACTGCAAATAACCTAAGAAAAGATCGAGAAAATTATTTTTAAAATTTTAATTACTTTTTTGTTATTTTTAATTTATTTATTATTTTGTGATAGTTGGCGTCGAAACCTGTACCAGGGATGGCCATTTCGTTGAATACTACAAACATCGCTATGAACAGTGGATTAAATATTTCCAATAATGACAATAAACCCGCCGGTAATTACAGGAAAAGGAAAAGTGTCTTTTCAACCAGGTTCTTCCCGCATTTGCCGCTGTCGGAACATGAAACTCAGAATTTTAATCATATCATTTCATCAGCAATAAACAGCTCTCCTTCTTATTTATCCGTTTTCATTCCAAACCCAAACTTAACCTTATTCGACCAACTGTAAATTTTATACTCCGTTACAGAACTTACGCATAATTATCAAAATCTACAATTTTGCAATTTGAAAAAATCAACAGTTAGTAAAACTAATAGTTAATTAGCATTAGTCCAAAGTAAAACGTCACGTAAATCTCTCAGTTAGCGTCCATTATGCTTGGCGTGAAAACTGACTTATTAGTCCGGCCTAATGTTACATACTCACTTGGGAAACATTACTTTGCCAGTTGTTTACTTAATCAGTAGATCTGGCGCAAGTAAGAAATACTTTACAATGTTTTACACTGAAGCTAGCGTTATTTTGTTGTTATTAAACCGACATCAAAAAAAAAAAAAAAAAACGAAAAAAAATTGAAAATGGCGTTATATTACAAAATACACTTCTATTAACAAAGAATATTTCGGAGATTTCTTATTATCTCACTGACCTGATCGTTTATTGTATTTTTATTCCGAACTCATTTATTTCGTTGCGAAGTACAGGTAATGAAAGGTTTACATTTATATCAATATATTGCATAATTTAATTTTTTATTATATTCTTATATACTTTAAAATTATGTATTATCGTATATATTTCGTAAAAATATTTAATAAAAAAAGTTATTTAATTTATAAAAACATTCATTGGAAAGTAGTTGATAACAGAAAAATAGCTGTAACTGATACAAGAAAAATTCAATACAAAATATAATTATAAATCATAAAAATATGTAAACGAAAATAAAAATGATCAAATGTAATCACTGTAGTGGCGAATTTATTGGAAGGGGCAATTATTCAATTAATATGTGCAATTTAAAAAATTACCCTAATTATGAAATGTTTAAAACGTTCACAGTGATTATTCATCATTATAAATAATTTGCGAGCAAATTGTGTTAAAAAATTAAATATATTTGTTACCGAAAATAAAACAAATCAGCTTAATGTTTCGGTTGGATTATACCATCCATTATCAGAAACAATTGCGAATGTTAAACACGATCTTATATATGAAATCGAAACGTAATAAAAATAGTATATAAAAAATATAACAAAAAAACAAAAATCTTTTATTTTTTCAAAAAAAAAATAATACGAGTATAAATTTTAAAAAATATTCTTTGTGTTTAAAAAAAAAAAACGTTAAATAAATATTTTAAGGTTACCCTAAACTTTTAATTTTTAGAATTATTTATAAACCAATGTTTAATAAAAACTGGAAGTGAGGAACAAACCAATAGTTAAATGAGCATTTAATAACCTAAATAATTTTAAAAATTCCAAGTATTCATTAACATAATTACAATTGCACTTTTTACTAATTAGAAATTTATCTTCTTAAAATGTAAACGAAACGAGTAGAAATTTTTAGTAATGGCTGGGGATTAATAAAATTATTAATAAGAACTTTTGGTTCAGTTGGAACTTCAATAACAAGAAGACATCTGTTGACTTTGAAAAAAAGGTCATAAATCGTAAGCCGTAGAGAGATATTTTAAAAAATAAATTATTCTTTTTTCTTGAGATTTTCACGGTTAGTTAAACAATTCGACTACAATTTTATTCATTAGGGGACTAAACAAGAATAATAAAACTTTTCTTAAATTCTCTTAGAAATATCGGGGTAATGTAGATAACGCAAATTTATTCCGTTTCTTAGAAACTGATAAAAAATCAAGTGTAAAAAGTAAAATAAAAATAATAAAACAAATTAAACGAATAAATAAAAACTTTACTGCAAGAAAAAATACGTATGAAACAAATATATATATATATATAAATTACAACGTAATTCTTAGGCTACCCCCCATTAGAAAATATGTCCCAATTTTATGTAACGCAAAATGTCCTAATTTTATGTAACCCAAAATGTTCCAATTTTATGTAACGTTTGTTATATTTTATAGGATTTTTGTGATTATGTTATTATATTCATATGGACCGATTTAGAATTACACTGTAAATTTTGATCATTTTATACAAAGTACAGAAGAGAAAGACATAGAAATGTAAGCAAGAGGGGTCAAGGGGTACAGCCCCTTGCGAGGCCAAAATAGCCGAGTTTATATATATATATATATATATATATATATATGTGTGTGTGTTTATATTAATACCGTATGTCCTTTGTGTCATTTAATATACTCAAATAACATGAACAACACCAGTAATAACACAAATATATTAAATAATATTAAAAAATCACCGACATGTTTCGAAGCAAAAACTCCACATTCATGGTTTTTTAATATTTATTATTTAATATATTTATGTTATTACTGGTACTGTTCATGTTATTTGAGTATAAATGTAATTTCATATTGAATGACCACTCTCTCAATAACTTAAGTTTTATGCGACTCAATCCAATTGATTTTGCAGTTTATTAGCTTTTCATCTACATTATTATGATTGACAAATTCTTCACTACTTTCGAAAAAGATTAGAACATTTACCTCTTTCATTCATTGTAATAATGCGCCAATATGGCACATTGTTACTACTAACAACCGCTTACAGCTGCAATTGTTTAAAATGAAACCATCTACTGCACCATTATCTTCCTCTTCGGTTGCTGCTACAGTTCAAATTCCTATCTAGCCATGCTGAAAAATGCAGTGCCAATCTGAAACCGATCAATTCCTCCTTTTTCCTGTCAAACTCGCAACGTAATACTATTTTCCATCACGTTGACTGTCCCAAAAAAAAATATTCTATTTTTAAGTTTTAAAAAATCTCTTTAATGACCCTTAAAATATAATCACTGCCTCTAGCCTATGCAAAAAATTGGCGATTATATTTTTATCTTTTTCTAAAGTTTTTGACAAATTACTCAGTGTGCACAACAAGTTTACAGATCGCTTGACTTTTCCCGTATTCTAAGGGCTAAAACCAGCTTCAGTGAAATTAATTTTCTTTATAGAATCCCTAACTATCCCAAATAAAGTTCTGAAAACGTATATTAAAGTAGAATTTAAAATTCAGTTGTGATCTTCTGTTTGAACATTAAAAATAAATTTAGTCAACAATTTATTCGAACGTATGATTCCCTAGAGAAGACAGATTTCATTCAAACAAATTTTAAAAAACAGTTTCCAATACTCTTTTTTTTTTTAATATTGCAATGGTTTCTCCCAGTGCATCTTTTCAAACCTTGACAACGTTTTGTACTTTTTAAATGCGATAGAAAAGGACACAAGGTTGAAGACAGACCTCTCAACAGAAGTTGACAGCAACGTCTTCCTATATTTTCTCGCATCAACGGATATAAATGTTATTCAATAAAACCCGACATTCACTAAACAGTTCTCTACATTTGAATACTTCAGAATCGTGCATTTCACTTACTTATGATTAAGATATTTATCTAAAATCACGATCTATTTTGAAGTCTTTCCTTCTTGCTCACTGCTTTTTGCAATACAACAAACAAACAAGCTTCAGGCGAGTTGTTTATCATAATCAAATTATCATTAAACTTTACCCACTTTATAAACTAATATACAGTCGTTAGTAACAAATATCATACAATCCTACACGTGTGTCTGTTAGAAGTTCTTGAACTTCGCCTTCAATTAGCATCTTGTGCAATGCAACAAAAATTCCATTTCAGCTCCTTAAATCCTTTTGTTCATACATAATTTGTACATTTTCACCATCCCTCGTTTTATTTAAACAACTTGTGCTGGCCGAACAGTTCAGTACTTTTGCACCTAAACTCCAAATATCCCATGAAATCTAAAAATAGATTTTACTCCTTACATTTTTATACCTATAGATTTCCTTAATTTCTTCAATTGATCTCTCTCTCTCTCTTACTCAACTTCAAATGACATGTTCCTATCAACGACTCTCGTTGTTCAAATTAAAAGACAATTCATTATGGAATGAGATTGCACCATTAAAAGAAATAATTCTTTTTTTTTTTCGAACGGTTTACAATCAAATTAGCTATCGACGTGAACAATTCGGTGTACCTTCTTCGCATCAACTAGCTGTACGCACTTTTGTTTCTGAACAGAATCCACAATATACACCAATTTCTTGTAGCAAAGAACACATGCCGAACCACTGACCTGTCTCTAGTTTCGTTAATAATTGCATTAATTTCTTCTCATGTTAGTATTCACAGCTGCACTCTACCACAGTTAAAGAATGTTCTATACATTATCAACATCAACATTCATAAAAATAATTTCAAGCTTCATATGTTAGCAATTATATGAAAATCTTAAAAGCAATTAAAAACCATTCCGTTTTCTAACCAGTGCATTCGAACACTGTACAACGAAAATCACAGAGAAGAACCCATAATTTCCCTGCTGCGCCGAGGCCATTCCCATATTACCTATAGCCACTGTTACATTATATCCTATTTTTCTGTAAACGTTACCAAAATCATTTATCTTTCTTGATTTACCATCTAATCCACCCCCAACCCCCTCAAACATCCTCAATCAATCCCAGCAATAATTCCTCCCTTAAATAAACTAGCCTATTACCTTCGATTTGAACCCTTTGCAAGTTGTGTCTCTGCCCTAAGTAGTATATCAAAATAAAGTAAAAGTATCATGTTCGCGTTTTTTAAACATATGCTAGCTTATAACTCTTATAATACGAAATACTAGTAATGTTGCACTAATCCATACTCAATGAATTCCAGAAATGAATAGAATTAAAAAAACAAATAAAAATCACTTTATTTTACTTTACAAAAATTAATAATATTTTCGTGAAGTATAAAAAAAAATAAATAAAAATTATTTGCATATCATAATTTAAATGTGATGTAGCGCGTAAAAATAATTTCAATACTTGAAAGCATCATGATGAGATAATTTTATTATAAATGATTTCAAAGTTTCTCCATCCAATTCTGTAAATGATTGTGATGAAACTACAGCAGTCGCATTATGTAATGCAAAATTAAAACAAAACTCTTCCAATTCCTAATAAAAGTTTTATAAAAAGAAAACGCTGTATTCAATCAAATATTAAGTAATAACACATATAACATTACAAAAATATATTATAAACTTAATAACAAATAATAAACGGTAAATGGAACAATAATAAATTAAATATTGAATTGTAAAAAAACGAAATATACAATGAAAAATAAACATACGAATACTAGTAGCAAAAAAATAAAACTACAGTTAGCCACACAAAAAAATATATGAAACTGTGGGTCTGTCTCTAATTTGCGAATATTTACAATTTTCATTGTACTTCAGCAGAAAATCTATTCTTTTTAAAACAATTTTTAACACAAAAACCATTAGAGCAGTAACAATGAATATATCAACTGGGCCGCTCTAAGCTTTACTTCACTTTGATATCACACATAGTACAGAAATTGCAACAGTTTAAAGTTTAAATAGCAAATTGCTAGCGAAAGAGAGAAACAACGATATTTCTGTCAAACCGCTGATATAATCGCATCTTGAAAAAATAAGAAAACTTTATGCAGTTATTTATGTATGTTAACTCGAGAAACAGCGCTATCTTCGTTTGTTTGTTGCTTTTTTTTGTTTCTTCGGTGATTTATCAGTGTTCTCTAAAACGGCACCCAACACCATCGAACCCAGTGATGTTCGGATTTCGAAATGGTTGGAAATTGTGGACACGACCTTACATACCAGCAGTGGACCATTTTCAACAAACTCCGGACTGTATGCGCTCGACCTGCTGCAAATCTGAAAAAATAGGGTCTACCGGAGAACGACACTTTTGCAAAATTTCGGCTAAATACAGACCCGTGGACTGTGGTGATGACACTAGCTACGAAAAAGAGGACTACGAAAGATATTAGACAATGGTATCACAGGGATGGTGCTGAAACGGAAAGAACAGATATAGATTTCGGAGTCAAGCAAAGAAGTCCATGAACATGAAGAAAGAAAAGGAAAAAAATACGTGTTCTCTTTTCCAATCGGTTTCTAACATTTTGGTCTGTTCCGTGTTTATCCGCACGAGATAAAGCAACGTGTACTTTAAACAGAAACAAAAATATTACCACCAGCCACCAGAAAACATTCTTATCTCTCTGCCTGGCAATTAAAAACTCCGAAAGTGCTTTTTGTGACCCATTTTACACAAATAAATTTAAGACTTAATACAGATAAAACATGCTTTAGCCGTGACCTAACCGCCCGAAAACGTTACGCGGGAAGGTCGATGAAAGTAGCGCGCTTTTAAGAATAAGAATACCACTGTAGTAGGACAAACGGGTTTATAGTGAGTCAGCACATTATCATTTTCATAGACAAGGTTAGCATAATTGAAGTCGAGCTGTTAAAAATTCCCAATTCGCGGCTCCAACAAATTACCATGGAATTCGATAAACCGTTCGGCGGACCACTATAGTAAGACAGACGGGTTTGTAGTGAGTCAGCGCATTTGAGTGCACGTATTACGTAATTATTTGACTTAGTCGATCCTGTACCGCGCCTCGATAATGTTCGTCTGCCCCGGTCCTGACTTCCCTCCTTCAACGTCTTCACTGTATTGTTCATTGTAATGCTGCATCTATTTCTGTTGAAAGTAATCAATGGAAGATATATCGCAAAAGGGAGCAGAGATTTTCAAAGTTATTGAAAAAAGACAATACCATACTATATCCATCATTTTGTCTAGCGATATAAACCAGGATCTGAAGAAACCTGAAAATCGCCGATTGGTTCAATTTATGGAAGAAACGTTCGGACTACAGCTCAAAATACATCTCGCTCTATTGACTACTCGTGGTGGATCGTGCATTAATACAGTCTCATCGTTCGCCACATTGAAAGGATCGATTCGAAAAATTATATCAGTTATTTCAGTTATCATAAACCGGTACTGTCCATTACTTCTAACGACCATGTAGAACAAACAGAAAAATAAAACGATTATCCGTACTTTTTGTATTTCTTCATTCATAATTTCCCAACAGAACTACAGCTGTTACAGAGTTGGCATTCAGCAAATCAGGCTAAAGCATGTTTCATAATTTTAGCCGTAGACTCCAAGTAGAGTCAAGAAACGCCGATTTTTTTTTTTTTTTAAGGCTAACCGCTCTGCTATTTGAAACGATCAGTACTTCAATTTCTTCTCCATTCCTTTTCAGTATTTGTTACTTTCGTGTTCCGAGTTATTTACTTCAATATATTCGTATTTTCTTTTCGACAAGTTCCATTTATTACATTCGTAGTTTCCAATGGTTTAAAACTATGTCAATCATACAACCGTTGTATATTATTTAGCCACACAATAATTGAGCTTCAATTTTTACCTTTAATGATTGTTTTTTTTGTTAATTTCTTCATTTTTTTCATTCACTATTTGTATTACTCGATTCTGACACCGTGACTGTTCGTTTATTTGTATATGTAAGTGATAACTTGTGTTTGCACTTACCGCTCATTCATTACTTTTTTCGTGCATTATCAGTTCATGTAAATCCATGTCTATACATCGCACTGTATAGATCATTTTTTAAAGTAATCGATATTTTCGATACTTTCGGTGTTATGTTTTCATGAAACATTCACACTCAACGGAATAATCAAGATTTAATACTGCATAATGGAATAGCGAATAAAAAAATTTAAAAATAAAGCGTTAAATTTTTATAGTAAAAATTTTTTTCTAATAGATATTTTTACTTTATTATAAATAAGAATAGTAAAATTTGTTTATTTTTTTCCGGTAAGCCTTGCCAACAATCTCCTAATGTGAGTTTTTCGAATTCATTACGAACGTATTTTATAAACAAAATTAACTTTCAAAAATTAAATAAGCAAACTAAATGCGGATGAAATTCAACACTCAAAACTAAATTAACAATTACACTGAGGTGAATCAAAATAGTATCGGTCACGCCGATTAAATAGATCGTGTGTAAACTAATACTCTCTTCGCGTTGAGCGGAATGCCTAAACTAGTTAAAACTGATTAGACATCATAGTTATCTATTATTTTGGAATAGTTGATTGTTATTTTCGCTGTGATAGCAACATAGTTAAAATTACAAAATTATAAAATCAAAAAAAAAAAAAAAAAAAAAACTGATGTCTTAGACCGGGCGCAATCTCTTGCGGGTTAAATGACGGTTAACTTTCTTTAAAAACGATTCTACATATCCGGACGAAGCGACAGATGAAAACCTAGTGTGTAACGTAAATGTTTGCTTTTTTATGATTCAGTTTTATGCAATTTTTAAAATATAATTGAAATATATTTGCATATGTATAATTTAAGTGAGTAAACATCGTACCGTATCAATTCACTAAAAATAATAGAAACACAACTCAGTATTATATCAACTGGTAAAATGAATAGAAAATGTTCCGATTTCTCTAAATATCGCAACAATATCTATACCTATTTAATAAAGATATATAAACATACATATTTCCTGTTCGAAATATCGACTAACCTAAAATAAATGTAATTGAAAATTTCAGAAGAATTATCGACTGAACAAAAAAAAAAACAAAAAAATACAATTTAAAAAGAACAAAACAAAAAAAAACAATTTAAAAAGAACAAAACAAAAAAAAAACAATTTAAAAAGAACAAAACAAAAAAAATTTGAATTCTTAATATTTCGTAAAATAATTAAATGATGGATTTTAACATACGCACATTTTTACAAATTTAACAACAACCAATTCAACTATTTACTCGAAGTGATACGTAAATATAAAATAAATAACATCTTACATCTGAAACCATTTCATTTGGTGTAATATTTAATTTTCTAGCCCTTAGTATTTAGATATAAACGATTATTAAATAAATCATGCCAAATAAATACAACTTGATTCTAGTTCTCTCTCGCTTTTTATTAGTTTATGCAATTCTATAAAGAACGGTGATAAAGAAAGATTAATATCAAATGCATAAAAATATCTAAATGGGCAAAATAATAGTTTCTAAAGTTGCAGTTAGTCCAAACGTATCGCAGCGAACATAAAACTACTAGTATAAATATCTGTATTCCATCACGACATTTTAATTTTTATTAGTATTTTTTTCCTTTTTTTTTTTTAAAGTGAGTAAACTAAATACTATAGGGAAAAAAACAATAAAAATTACCGTCATATGAAAAGCAACAGCTGTACTGTAAAAAACAATTACATTATCAACATTAATTCCACTTCTTATAATCTTTCCACACATTTGTTTTAAACTTTCTTCACAATAGGCATTAGCTAATTCCAGTAAACCTAAAATTTTATTAACAAAATTTCTAAACGGTAAAATAATGTCATCAAGTATAAAAACGAAACAAGAAACGGTAGGACTTTAAACGCCGCCTGCTCATTCTTTCAGTTCTAGTTTAATCAAAATATTAAAACAATTTAATTTTAAATTATAAATTAAAATTATTAGCAAGCACATACAAGCCGTCCAGAACAATTTAAAATTACTAATAAGTACGTTTAAGTTAAAATTTCAAAGCAAGAGGGTTTTGGTTACGCCCTTTTTTTTTTTAGTGAATTTTTTGCCGTAAAGTAATCTTAAATTGTTTTACATAACATTCCTTAAAAAGAGACCAAACCGAAAACCTCTGGCTTCAAAATTTTAACTTCCCCATATTTACAAGAAACTTTAAATTGCCTTATATTACAAAGGTTGTCGCATAAAGAGAGAAACCAACGCTGGCGTCGCGCACTATATCGACTTGACGAATATATTGACATCTAGATCAATCGTTTGGCTACAAAATGAGGCCAATTTGAAATCTGTAACTTAAAAACTGTCCAAGTTATGGGCATTTTACGCGACCTACTTTGCTCTGAGCCTACAAGTTTTTTAAATGCACACGCGCGATTATTTCACACGTGTGAATTTTTTCGACGTTTTAAATGTATATAGAGAATTTAATTGGCTACAAAATGGGCACTTGGTGAAGTCTGTAGGTCGAAAATTGAATGAGTTATGACGATTTTACTGAAGTGAAATGAAGATGAAAACTCGATTTTTTTACACCTTTTATTTCAAGAAGTGTACAAAATCACACAAAATCGGAAAAAAAACAATCGCTATCGCTATTACCATCGCGTAAACCTAAACCACGTTCGAAATAACGAACTTCGTTCTTGATACATTGGCGCATTCAATCCTACCACTTCACAGCTATCGTTTCCCTGAATTCTTCTTCAGGCGATTCGCGGCCCTCGAGGAAGTGCTTATGCCACCTCAAAATTGTACTCCGGCCTAAAACATCATCTTTAAACACTTCCGTAAGTTCTTGGAGAGTTTCCACGCCGAACACAATACTTGATCGCGTAACGCTGCTCCGTTTCAACACCCGCGTTACTCATATTCACATACGTAAAAAACCTGTAGGGTTAGCGCGTACACGTTTCCTTTAAACTCGCACTGCGCGATGACTACTGAACGGATTCCGTTACTTCTTGTTGCTATAGTGAGAGAAACGAATGCTGTACACGATGGCATAGGTGGCAAGTCGATTCGATGTGTGACGTCAGCGTTGGTCTCTGTCTTCATGAGACAACCTTTGTAATTAGCACATTGATACTAGAAACAAAATGTTATGAACTGGCGGCGTTTAATCATAGTCCATCCAAAAAACTATTCGAAAAAAAAAGGAAAATTAAAATAGCTGTCTGCAACGTTATACTAACCAAGAGCATCATCAATATTTGAATCAATTTCATTGGTGTACAAATATCTTATGAATGCTTTATAAATCGGATATGAGAACGTATCTATCTCAATTTTGCTGAAATTTAAAAATAAATAATCCGTATAACTAGAACTAACGTTAAAAGTTCAGTGAATAACCACAACAAAATTTACTCCTACTATATAATAAATGTTATGCCCGGTATATTATTTACTTGTTTAAATTCAGTATTCGTAATAAGGAAAGCTAATCACAACGAACACCGACCTGTAGAAAAACAAAAAATTACAAATAAAAATACTATTGTTTCGAATTCTCGTTTTTCAAGAATCTTCTCAATGAATCACGTATCCGGTTTTACAGACTCCAATGTTACGAACTGTGATTACTCCGGTCCCGGGAATTCAATGTAACGATTCGCGATATTTTTTACCCATCGATAGCGATACGAGTGTTCTTTTGCTGTTTGATAAGAAAAAAAAACCTTAAAGAAGATATCACACACTGGTTTTGTACATTCACCACATGTCGAAGCAGTGCCAAAATGTAAAAAAAAAGTATAACTCGATCTATTCACACCTATTTATTATACAAGTCCTCGGAAAATGACGAATGATTGACGATAAACAAAAAAAGATAATATAAAAAATGATTATAGTTGGTTAAAATATTAGACAACTTTTCTTTTTTTTTTTTTTCATATGTAGACGGCAACTTAACGTATTCACGGTCGGTTGAAAATAAAGAAGTAAAAAAACTACCATTAGACCCTGTACAAGGCGAAAATAAAATCATATATTTACTAATTAGCGATTACCGAAAGCGAGATTTTTCAACATTCCCGTTCGCCCCTCAATACTACCCGATATAAGTAATGGTAAAGTTGGTACGATCCCGCTGCGGATATAAGATCGTTACTAATACAAAAACATTTACACAACCTCCAACCCCATCGTCGAATCGATCCATGGAAATTTTGGTTTCAGCCGCATTAGCGTCCCTGATACGCTTCAACCGGCAGCAGCTGTAACAAAAGATACCTGAGAAAACGAAATTAAATAGAATATTTCCGAATATTTAAATTTAAGTTGGATATCGTAAATAGATGGCAATCGAAAATAGACAAAATATATTTGAAAAATTACAAAATATAACAACAATAAACGACAGAAATTCCATAAGTTATACCCAAATCGGTATACTAACATACCGATATATAAGACATTAGAGATAATCAACAAAGCGATTAAATTTTCAAATAATAATGTTTACAATAACCAGTTACTTTATATAATAAAAACAGTCGTCGAGCGAAATTATTTCACATTTAACAAAGTTTAAATATACTTAAAGTAAAGCACTAGATATGGGGGAGGGGGATTCCCCTTTCATTCTGAACGAAATATTTTTACAAAATTTAGAAGAAACATATATGGAAAATTTCACTGAAAAATAAAACATAAAATTACATATTAGATAGGCAGATGATACATGTTAATGATTTTCGATGAAAACAATATTAATACCGAAACCAATATTTTAAATGATTTCAATAAAATACATAAAAACATGCAATACAATACGGGGAAAAAGCAGAAAACAATAAAATAAACTTTTTAGATATTATGACAACCGAAACAAAAGATAAATTAATATATAATATATACATATACGAAGCAAACAACCATTGATACTATAATAAACAAAACATCAAAAAACCACCCTAATCAATGTAAACATTCATATAGTCTGTCAAGCGAAAGAAGTCCGTTTGTAAAACAACCGAAACGCGTTGACGTCACAAAACCAGAGGACCTCAGATTAACCTTCAGCCCATCGCGTATCAGATATAACAGTCATTCTGGTGGTCTGCTTGGATCAGAACAGGTCAGAAAAAAAGAACGGTTAAACGTACGAGATGAAATAAAAACGAGGTTACTGCTTCCGAGAAGAGAAGGAACAACCGAGAAGAGGGTGGCAATATGATTTTTTCGGTAATATTGAAGTACGCGTTAAGTATCAATACACGCCCTACTGCTAATGCATTACTTTGAGCAACATTCACGCTCGGTAACGAAACTCGAACAGACTTCTTTCGCTTGACAGACTAACACTTCATACACGCTATAAATAAACACTCTAATGAATTTAAATAAAAAACAAAAAGAAAACAAAAGAACGAAAACCGATTGCAAAAACAGTGGTGGTTACAATGAACAAATAATAGAAAAACCAATGCATAAATAAAATTTAAATTAAAATATTAACAGAAAACTAATACTAAAAACAACAAAGGCTAGGTATAACTTTTATAAACAACAATAAATAAAATGTATTTAAAAAAGCAAAGATTAAAAATAGTATTTAAAACCAATAATAATCTAAAAAATAAAATAAATTCCATAAACGACGAAAATAATAATATGTACGAAAATAGTAGTATATACAAAATGCACTGATTGTGGAGAATCATACATTAGTCAAACAGGCAGAAAAATCAAATGTAGATACCATGAACATATTAAATCATTTAATAACAACTAAATAGAAAAATTAACTTGAACATTTAATAAAAGATAAACATAAACCAAATTCACTAGAAAAAAACTATAATAGTCTCAGCTACACATAATTACGGAAATGCCATGAACATAGCCGAGAATTATTATATAAATAACTATAAATCTAAAATATCAAATGACCAAATTCCAAAAGATTATAAACCTCTTTTTAACATAAAAACTTAATAGTCCCTTTAAAAATTTTTAAATTGTTTCATATTTATTCGTCTAACGTTTTCCGCTTATATCGTTCGAATTACCTAACGCGTTCGTTAAAATTCGTTATTTATATTGTAAACAATTTACCGCCTTTAATATTATAAACATCTCCCCGCCGTTAATACGTATATGTAAATAACTTCCTGCCTATGTATATTGAAAATTTTTTTATACAGTCTTCAGACTAGTAATTTTAACTATATCGATATTCCATATTGACTTTAGCGTGTTTTTAGAGTTCGTTCTAATCACGCACTTTGAATTGGTTTTATCTGTATTATTAATTTTCAGCTGATCATCGAGAACGTTTCTAATTAGTATATAATATCGTTTGTACATTTTAAATTAGTTATATTTGTATTTTATTCCAAATTACAATATAAATAATATTTCCGCCAGCAATTATTGAGACTGCTGTTGAAAGATTCTTTAATAATTTTTCTGTAATTTGAGTTTCTAACATATTCTAATAAAATCTACGTTCTTATGAAATATTACTGACATACGGTGTAGTTATTGAATTGTTTAAAAAAAATTATAATTATTATAAAGAACTATTAATGACGTAATGTTCTCATATAATTAATATTTACGATTATGTCGTAATTCAATACTATGCCTAAGTTATAAAGCTGTTTTGCGTTGCTTTGACAGCTTCTCTGCTGAAATACTTATAGTGTCAACTGAGCCTTATTTCTGGAAGCCCAATTGCTTTCATCGATACAATCATCTGTTCTTTATTCCTTCTTCACCATTCCATTATTCTATAAATTGTCCATCTACTTACCCTCCGCAAATAGTTTTTATTTCTTTTTGTTTTTTAATTAACAATTTTGTTTCTTGAGATCACGTTTCACGCTTAAGATAATGATTTTTTAGATAGTGATGAAACACGGGTTCATTACACCACTCCACTCGACGAATCAGAAAATTTAAACAAACCTTGTACGCGAATAAAATGAAGGCACGTATGTTCTGCTGAAAAGAATACAAAAACGAATTAAAGACCGTAGACCCGGATTAATATCTCTTGTTATTCTCTTCCTGCATAGCAATACGCGACCCCACACATCACGCGTCACCTCAGGCCCGTTGAAGTCTTTCAAACGGAATGCTTTGCCGCATCTACTTTACTTTCCGGATTTGGCACCATCAAATTTTCTTTATTCCTTCACTTAAAGCGACATCTTGATGAAATTCATTTCATAAACGACGAAAAGCTCAAAGAAGACGTTCAAAGCTGGTTCGATTCGTTGACCGAAGATTTTTTTTAAGAAAGGTACACAGAAGTTAATCACGGTGACCACTCAAATGTAATTTTTAAATTGCCGGCTTTCCTGGTCCAAATCCTCCCAATTGGTAATATTTGACCGCCGCAGCTAAAAAAATGCATTCATTTTTCGTTTTAAATGATTTTTTTTGTTAAAAATATCGTTTTTGGCTATTTTTACTTTTTCCTCGGTTTTACGACAAAATTCTCGGCTTATTCCCGATTTTCCCGGTTGAGTGGTCACCCTATTAATCTACAGATGGGATAAATGTTTAAATCACGGTAGTGTATTTATCCAGATTATGCGTCAAATTTTTGCGACTTTTAGTTTTTTATAATCGCCTTTGTTACCTTATTTTATGAACGCCCCTCATATTATGTCGATGATGTTTCGTGTCTACTTTACACCTGTCTATTAATATTTTTCTAGTAACTTTTCGTTTTTAAAATTAGCATTATTAAAATTATTCACACAAACATATTACGTTCGCAAAAATAATTTTAATCAATAATGCGGCATATTTTCATTACTCTCAGCGGGGTAAATAACCTGTACGAAATAAACGAAAATCATTATCCGTGGTGCAAATGTGCGAGTATCAAATTTAAAATTATAAAAACTGATCATCAAAATACAAAATAGATAACATTTAATCAGACTACACTCAAGTTTTACAATTAAATTAATTACATACACTATTAAACAAAAATCTACCTAATATGCATGAGTAGTACAAACATCTATTCAATGTAATGTCAATGTCAGACAGAATTCCGAAATGGATTGGCTTTCTTTAAATTAAAATTTTTTTTTAATTAAACGAAAACAAAGATTTTTTAAAAATATTCTACATTAATTTTTATTTTTTATGTTAACGATGTAACTTGATTTTTAAAAATATAAAGAACCGATAAAACTTAAAACGCAACATAAAATAAACGCATGATGAACGAAACACATGATAAATTGCTCTACTAAAAAAAAAAAGGGGGGGGGGGGGCAAAATAAACATAACTAAATAAACGAACATATAAGATGTTAGTAAGTTAAACTGAGAATAAAAATTATGAAAAAAACAACAAAAACTATCATGATAAAATGCACAATTTTTAATTTTAAAAATTATATTATTACAGATTGTTAATAATTTCGACGATTGTAGAAAAATTTCTACGCAATACTAATATATGAATATTAGAAAAACCAAAGCTAAATAACTTTTACAATCAAATTGGAGCGGGTGTATTTTTTAAAGTTTACTACATTTATTCATTTCCGTTGGCTAACTACTTGTTTATTAATTTTTATTAGGGTTAATTTTTACATGTTATATCGAATTTTAACATTTCTTTATGGAAACTGTTTAATATAGCGTTACAAAATTTTCATTTTATTACATGCAACTAAACTTACTCTTGGTTATTTTCAGACCACGGATCCTGAAACATAGATCGAAAATGCGAACAGCGTATTTTCAAAATTGATTTATGAGCCTTAATCGGCTGTCCTCTCACAATAATCGTAATGTCGCAGCAAACCTAATTGTACACAATTACACGACTGTCAAATATTTCAACATAAATAATCAGAAAGTGTAGAAGTCTAAAAAATCAGATTAGTACATAAAATTACCTCATTATCAAAAGCATCCCTCAGGGTAGAAACTATCGGCTCGCAGACATTAGTACACGGAATGATCGGCTTGTATGACACTGGTGGAAATGATGAGAATGCGAAAGCTTCATGAAGAGACGAATAATTAACCAAAAGCGGATCGCAAATATTTGAACCTAAAACAACACCGGCATCTTGAAAAAAAACCTCCAACAATATTTAGTTCTCCTCAAGACTCAATTTGTACAATTTTAAAAACAAATACGATAACCTTTTTTTCTTTTTTAGTAATAACACCTGAAAGCGAATTATTTAATTCGATAAAATGAATTTAAGGGAGAATAAAAAATACAAAGAAGAATTTCAAAAAAGTTTCGAAATAAAAAAGAACAAAAACGTACGTGGTATACGAATGTCTATTCAACACAAATATCTAGCATTATACTTGGATAAGATCGTTGAAAATATTTATCGATACAAACTGTAAATTGTAGAAACATATACTTAAATTATATCAAAATTGAAGATTAATGCACATAAAAATTCAATAATGTACCGCTTAATATTTTACGATTAGAAAGGTTTGTTTGTAGCGCAACATACTATTCAAGATCATATTAAAAGTGCCGTATAAACAAGTGTTGAATGTTTTTGCAACGTAAGTTACTCTTTTATCATCGATAAAAAAACAAAAAAAATGTTTATAAACATAAATTTTTCTAGCCAAAATTAACATCTGTCAGTGTTATAACAGTAAAAAAAAAACAAAAAAAAAACAATATTAATATGGAATAATATTTACGAATATTACCTAAACCGAAAAAAAAATCTCAATAAACTTTAGTCAAATCAACCAAAACTTTCAAGAAATCTCCAAATTCACATCAAATTCGACAACTTAAATTACTTCGAATGAATTCGTTCTAATTATTATCAATAATTTAATACAGAAAAGTTGTTTTAAGTATCGATGCAACTATGTTGTTTTATTTACTATCTTAGTTTTAATTGTACTCCGAAAATCATTACTGTTTACACTTTTCAGCGAGGCTGGTGCTTATGTTATAAACAACAGCTAAATATCAATATTGCAGTACCTGGATTACAATTGAAAATTTGACTACGTTATGATGGAAAACCTTGAGAATAATTTTAACGGCCCAGGCTATCGCGTTAGTAGTACTTTTCAATTTACGTAAGATGAAAGTAAATGTAAGCAATAAATTTCTCCGAATAATAAATGTCTCGTTAAAGCAACTATTGGGAAAATCACATAAATCACTAGCTTAAAAGAAAGAGAAAATGTAAAAAAAACCTCATTATTCGGAAATAAAAGGTTAGATTTCTTTATCATGTAATCAATATATATTTACTTTGTCGGACTATTTCGACTTATGTGCTAAACTGACGCTGCATACTGTGCTATAAACTACTTAAAACTGTAATTTTACAATTAGTAAAAAAATATTCATTCTCTGTTCACGTAACGCAGTATGAATGCTATGTAGCCTGATTTTCTGAACCGGTTACATGCAAAAAACAGGCAAAAAACACTTAATTTTAGTACATTTAACTATAATTCGATGTCTTAGGTTGAATTAATCTATAAATTGTCACAAAACATCCGAAAATTCGTAATTTTCATTATTTTACCATGCCCATTGTGATAGTTCATTTTTTAATTTCAATATTAGATTCTATATGTATTTTATTATTCGAAAAATTTTCTTTATATACTCTTCTTTTATATTATTCAGATCGTACGAAAAAAAAAAAATCGGCAAAACGAATATATATTCAAAAAAAATTCTGATGAAAATATAAAGAATAAAAATGAAATCGCTAAAGTAAAAATACTAAACAAAATCATAACGGGAATCATCCAAAATTATAGAAATGAAATGAACAGAAGTAAATAAAAAGCATTGGAAAAAATTAATGGAAAAGTCTGGAGCCTCTGGGAAACTTTATAAAATCATTATGAACAAACGCAAAAAATTTAATGTTTCATTATTAAACAATGAAAATAACGAAATCGTTACGAGAGAAAAAAAATTGTACATAAAGTAACTTCATTCTTAATCATATATAAAATGTACTACCAAGCTTTACGATCAAAATAACACAAGACTTTACTGATTTTCAAATATACTTACCGTTACATTCGCCCCAAATATAAATTTGATTTTGGATATTAATTGCCGCTGACATATGATGATAATGATTAGCAGCAACGTCCATCACCCTGCAAGAATATTTATTATTATTATTACAATAAAATCAGGAATATCACTTAAATTAACAATACTAATGATAACTTAATAACGGATAAATCATAAAATACAATCACATACATAAAGTAAAAATAAAGTGAATCCCATACCATTCAGATCGCGTCGGGGATTGTGAAGTTAAGGTTCACAATGTACTAAGCCTAATGGATCTAAAGATAATACTGGGGCCAGCTATTTTCTCTCGGCCGCTTTTACTTTCCCAAATTTCTCCGGCACCCAATTATTATAAAAAATTCATATACATTTATACTTAAAAACTGCCAACTAGTTTCAGATGATTATCATAATCACCCATTTTCCATATACATAATTGTGTTTTGTGATTTATTCGTTTTTAAGTTGTAATACACACATGTTAGTTCATTGTGGAACATCAGATAAATACTAATGATACATTTAAATGTTTTTTATTACCTTCCGATACGTTTTAGGATTTTTACTGGAACGGCGCAAGAATTTTTATTACCGATACCAAGTTGTCCGTGACTGTTTGAACCCCAAACGTATACTTCAGCGCAATTACTCAGTACTATTACGTGTGAATAACCGGACGCTATTTGTATTATTTTAACGCCATCCAAACCTTTTACCTTAGCCGGAGCGAACAAATTAGAGCTATTTCCGGTACCTAATTGTCCGCACGTATTAATACCCCACGAATACACCTTTACATAAAATATATATATATATATATATATATATATATATATATATATATATACACACATTATAAATGAACTACCTACTCGGGATAAATTAAGCACCGAAAATAATGAAATAACAAAGAAAAATATAAAATAATTCTTATTTAAAATAAACATCGTAAAAAACGGCACTTTCGGAAAAATTAAAATTCTAAAAACACAAAATTAAACTTAATAATTAACTAAACAATAAGATTAACTTCGAAATGATAAAATTTTTCAGAATTTATTAGTACATTAAATATATAATTAATCCGATCATCTTTATTCACATATAATATCATTTGCAAAGTTTATTATCAACACTTTTCCACAAAAAGACTTGTAAATATATTTAAATAAGTATTTGAAATGCAATTAAATGTAACCATTAAAAAAATTTACGTTAAAAAATAGAGGAAAATTTTAAGCACAACGATTATCGTAAATGGAATTATTAAGAAATTATCATGTTTTATTACATCAGTATATTATGCAAAGTTCCTCATAAATTTAACTATTATGTTGTGAAAATCTTACACTACGCCATCTTTAAATTGTATAAAATTTTTTACTCCACAGCATATCTTGGAAGTTTCAATTTAGAATTTTTTAATTAAGCATTCTTATCCTTAATTATATACAAATAATTAAAATTTCAACGGAACATATTAAAAATATTACTAGCCGAACCTGTTCTGTAGTAGTTTTAAAAATTAAATTATAGAAAAAAATTTTTTTTGTAATACACGGAATTTTTCATTTATCAGCGTGCGATAATTTGTTCGTTTTTTTTTTTTTTATACTCCACGTCCTGACGGATGTAGTCTTTTTGGAAGAAATAAGCCGAATGCTCTCGAGAATATTTCTGTAATTTTAACTTTAGGTCATACAAAAATCCAAAGACTAAAAGTTCCTAAAGTTTCACAGAAGTCTATTTATTTTAATTTAATTTAATTTTTTTTTTTTTTTTGTTTTTCTGCACACCGTAAAAATACATTAACAAATTCGTCCAGTACAGTAACCAAATATCGAAATTAATAAGTTCGTATTTAATGACCCGTAAATCAAGGACGACCAAAATTAACTGAATCCATACTGATGGCTCCCAGTCCGGAAGAAAAGTGAATTGATATTAGTGACCCGAAAACACATGGTGCCCACTCAAATATAATTTTTAAATTCCCGGTTTATTCCCGGTCCAAATCCTACCGACTTCCTGATTATTAGAATTGTAAAAGGAGAAGAGTGAATGTTTTTGTTACTATTGGTAATATTTGACCGCCGCAACATATTTTATATAAATAAAACAGAACACTTCGTAATTTATTATCAAGTAAAGAAAACTAAAAAAATGCATTAATTTTTTGTTTCGGATGATTTTTTCTCATTAAAAATAAAGTTTTTAACTTTTTTTACCTTTTTTCCCGGTTTTACAACAAAATTCCCGGTTTATACCTGGTTGGGTGGCACCCTGAAAGGAGCCTCAATTTCAAATGAATATTCCTATTAATATATATGCATATATGTACTAAATGTTTAACCTGCACAATGACCATTGTTCATATTAAATAATTTTCGGAATCAACTGTGTTACAATTTATATATATACATATATATATTTTTAACGTTTCGGAAGAATTACACTGACCATCATCAGAAAAAATCATCGTAATATCATCGCTAATAATGAAATAGGAATAGCGACTGAATTATTTTCTAGCTCCATTCACAACTTTGTAAATTCGTGTTATTATTATTACTATCAAACTCGTTCGATAATATGGAACATTGTCCGAAAGACAGTGAATTGTGCAAGTGATAACATAGGAGCCAACACAGCTCTCCGTGCTGTCCGTTTAAACTACCATATATAGTCTAATAACGAAAATGATACCTAGACATTGAAACGTAATAAAAAATGGCCTAACTTCTTTGTATATTAACATATTTCTAATTTTTAATAATTCGCAAGGACCATCGTGAGTCGAGTGCTATTTTAGCTGCAAAGCTACTACGACGGTATACTTACTCTAACGTATTAATGTAAGTTATTAAAAACATTTATGTACTATGGCAATGCCCATTTAAATATAATTATACATAAATAATATATTAATATAATTATGTATGCATCATACCTCTCCTGTATCCAATAACGCATATGATGACGCGTAACCGCAAGCTATGGAAGAAACGAATTTTCCATGAAGGGCATTATTGTTTATTTTCTTAGGATGGCACTGATTAGTGTTTATATTAGTACCGGTTTGTCCAAATTTGTTTTGTCCCCAGCCAAATACCTGCAACATTTGCAGCATAATATGACGTTCACATTTACACACGGTGTTATGTGAAGAATGTTAAATAGAACACACGTAAAAAAAAAAAAAAAGGAAAAAACGGAAGTTATTTCAAATAAATAAGACATCATTACCGAAAGCCAAACACGCAGTTTCTTACAAAAGATAACAAATTTTCAATATTTTCTCCATCTGTTGACAGTAAATAACAGCTTACTTATTCATTTTTATTTCTTAAAATCAGGTCAAATATGTTTCCATAAAAAAATTAATGAAATACATATAATGATATTTCACAAAAAGAACCGGGGAAACCGAAGTTAAAACAAGTATTGTAAAAGTATATGTCACGGGAAAATTAAAAATATTCGTACAAATGTAAAACCGTATAAAATAATAATCAAATGTTCGCTCTATAACCGATTGTATTTAACGAAATTATGTTAATAAATCAAAAATAAATGGATAGTTATGAAAAACGTCACTTTTTACGAATAAAATGTAAATACTACTTAAAATGAATAAATCAAACTACATCTGCTTACTTCGCCAGTTTCACTTAGTGCTAAGCTGTGATAACCGCCACAAGCCACTTGTATGATTTTTTCGGTCGATAATAAAGCAATAATTGTCGGCTGCAGCAGAGGATTTCCCGTACCATTTCCTAATTCACAAGATAAATTGTGACCCCAACTGTACACATCACCTTCCGTTGTGCAAATAAGAACGTGAGGACCATTTCCACACGATATTCCTTTAAATTACAAAATCCGTTAGTATTTAAATCCAAATATGTACAAACAAAGCGCGCGGTCGGTTACTTAAATGAAATAAACTTTAATTACCGGTAACTTTTTTTTTACTTAAAGACGTAATTTCCTTAGGAAAGAAATGATTTTCTAGATCACCGGTACCTAAACAGCCGAAACTATTTGGACCCATACCAAACATATTGTTTTCATTAGTTACAAATATTACCTCTTGACCAGTAAGTCCTATGGGCAAATTTTTCAATCAACAAAACGACGTAATCACAACAAGTAAATGAAATACTTTACAAAACGTAACATATAACACAAAATTAAATTTTTTTATACAAGAAAATAATTTTACCTTCCAATAGAACAATCTGTAAAGTATGTTTAAAAACTGAACGAATTATCAGATTAACATGCGATATAAATCGTTATGTTTAAAATAACTTTTAAAAAATGTCAAATTAAAGATGTGTATAATCTTAATCGGTCCCAGAAGTACCATACAGAGAAAATTGCTGTTTAATTGCTGCTTTGCCTACTGGTGGTACCGATCACGATACATGTATATCGTATTTGGGTGAATTCATAAATCCGTATTTTTATAGTAATTCACAACTACTTCATCAAAATGCGTCATTTGAGAACTGCACAACAAATAGAAATTTTAGAACATTACGTTATCGAAAAATTTGTTCGCTAACGAAAGATGAAAAAAATAAACTACGACGGAAACAGACCAAATTTTTTTTTAAAAATGACTCATCCTAAATATTCTAAAAAAATCCACTACTAATTGTAGTGCTAATTTGGGAAGAAGTGGAAAAAGACAGATAATAAAAATAGCATCGATGAAAATGAGAAATCCAAAAAATGAAAGAAAAAAAAGACCGAAATCATTCCTAGTGAAAAAATATTTGTGCGTTATTTTAACCTGTTGTATAAGATAAAATAAACGAATTAAAAATTAGCAACTTTACTCGTGTAATGTCAACGTGAGTTTACATGTTAGAGTGTTCAATTGTTTGTGCTGTTATCAGTGATAGATATAGGTATCGTAGTCGAACGGAAAATGCGAGTAAGAAACATATTTGATTAACTAATAATTCGTTTTTAGCCGTAGTAAGGAATATAAAAATTAGCGAACGAAATGCCGAAAACGAAAAAAACGGTAGCGTCGCTGAAATTAAAATTAAACGAATTCAAGAGACAGTACATTGAGAGCAGTGGTAGTGGCGTAAATATACCCTACAAGGTAAAAAATTAAAAAGATACATGAGGTAGAAACGGACAGCGAAATGAAATAGACATAGTCGAGAATCTAGTAGAAATAAAAAGAGGCCCGACGGAAATTAAAAAGTTTATCGAATTTCTGTCAGCAAAATATGACGAAATGTACAAAATGCATGAAATGTTGATAGAGGAGGTAAAGGGGCTCAAAGAGCACATAGTCCTGTTGACGGTGAAAACAAGGAAAAAAGACGAAAAGATCAAAGAACTAACACGTACAGTTGACCAGCTGGAGCAGTTCGGACGAAGGGAAAATGTAGAAATACACGGAGTAACGGAAAAACCGGGCAAAATCTCAGCTTAAAAATAAGAAAATATTCGAAAAGAATGTTAAAGCTTAAATTGTAGAAATTATCTTAAATTTTAGAAATAAGCTTAGAATTAATAAGATGGGACTATGAGTGAACATATGAATATGAGTGTAGACAAGGGTAGCGTAACATGGCGCTTGGTACGCGTATGTCATTCGGATACTAGGAAAACGCTTAGTAGATTTGCATATGAGTGCGCGAGGAAAAGTGCGTGCAGAGGCGTAGTTGTTGGAGTGGTTACGGGTGATGTATGTGTGTTCCGATTTGGCGGTGTGTGTTAGTTTCGACTTTGATATAATGGGCGAAGTTGACGGTTGTTTTAGATACCGTATATGGAGCAATATGTTGATATATCATTCCCTTACAGTCGAAGAACGCGATTAACATCACTTTGTGTACCGATCTGGACTGTCGAACTTTTTTCTGTGGAGGTGATGTGGAGTGACGATATCCGGCCGACTTTTGCTTCGCACACGGGCCATAATGGTAGACTCAACTTTCAGCGCAAGTTATTACACGGTCTTCGAAGTCCGGATCACCTACCAAACGCTGTTTCATTTTTTCACAATTCGCAACACGCGCTGCCATCTTGCTTGTGAGAAAATGTGGCATCCAGCCAGAGCACAAGCGCGCTAATTTCAAATCATCTCACAATATGCCCTGGATAGCCGACTTCAACACGTCGACTAATGCTGTTTTCTTTCATTACGATAAGATAATACGCTCAGCTAACATTGCCGTTATAGTGTTGTGCACTACCTCGATAGATACCGTCAGTGGTCGATCGGTTTGCGGAATACCGGTTCGACGTTCAGATACAAATAAGGACGCCAGACTTTTAAAATTATAATAACAATCTATTCATCCTTTTAAGATAACAATTTGGGTAAAAAAAGTTGGAATTTTAATGCCATCTTATACATTAATTAAATATTTATTACATTCTAATTCTATTTTAATTTTTAGTCAATGAAATAACAGCAGCAATTAGCTGACAATCCGCATCAACCTGAAACGAATAAAGAATTTCGTTGTATTAGTAGCTGCGTAGCGTAGCTATCAAAGTATTTTCTTTTGATGCACTGCGATGTAAGCTGTAATTATTTATTTTTTCTTTTTGAAATGAACCTATCTTTTGGCTGGGAGCAAGTTAAAAATTTATGACACATTTTCTTGTCGTGTATTGCGTAACGCTTTGTTTTCGAATTATTTTTTTCATCAAAAATTCAAAATTGTTTGTCAAGACTGGGTTGTGCGAAAATTACATAGAACTAGTTCATTTTACCTTCATTACGCGTAATTATATGTCACCCCCCCCCCATTTTTTTCTTTTTTTTTTGGTAGTCCACACGCACACATACTCCTGCGGGTAGATAACAATCCTAAAGAAGTTGTAAGCGAGAACAACACATACTCCTTTGGAAATGTTACATTGTATCAATCTCCGTCGAATAGGACATGGAATCAAACGTATAAGCATACGTTTACGTGCTATAAGTATGCAAAGGATGAAAAAAGTAATAAACGTCGTTTTAATGTCCTGTTTTAGCCGATGAAAGAAAATGGTACTCATTCTCATGCTTAAAGAAAACGGTCTTCGCAAAGTGTTAAAAGTAAAATGCTCTAATTGGAGTTGAAAGTTTCATGAATTTACATTCGTTTCTAAAAATATTCAATAGAATTGTAAAACTAGAAATTCACGTGGTAACATATTAATACAATAAATAATCGTTATATGAAGTAGTAATTTCACCCTTAAAACCAGTGTATTGGCCATTGTCTGATATATCGGATATTTTTTCTGTACGTAATAACTTAAACTTATACTGTGTGATAAACAAATTTTAGAACGCTTATCATTTGGTCACAGTCCAGTCCTAGTCGCATTAAATTCGAAACCTCAACTGAAAACACAATCTGACAGATGATAAACATCATATATCGATCAAAACAAATTTCAAAATTTTTCCAAGCAAAAAATTGGTCTAAAAATTTCTTTAAAACCACGAGACAAATTAATACAGCCGTCAATGCATTTATTGTAATATTCAGAATGCGGTGTGCAGTGTATTCACAAAAGCAAAAATTTATACCAATATATATCATAAATTTAATAACTAAAAAAAAATAGGAAGGGCAAGAGCTAGCTGGAAAAAGGCTAAATACCTATCGAAAAAGCACACTTGAAGTTTAATAGGACATTAAATAATGCCGTAAGAAAACTACGAGTCAGCACATTTTATACATATTGGATTAACAACCACTGATAGTTCTCTCTGGCAAGCAACTAGGAAAGTGATGTCGCATGTGAATTTTAGCCTATCTCTGCTCACTGACAATGACAACTGAATTAAATCGAAGTCTGAAAAAGTTGAGCTGCTTGTATATTATCCGTATAAAGCCTTCCCAGCCTCATCCAGATATTATAAATCAAGATCATGTAGTCAAGATACTTCATAAGTTGGATGGTCCCGCCACTGGCCTCACATTCATAAATCTATATCTTCATCTAAGGTTAAAAACACGATTACAAAGCTACCAACCAAGAAGCCTCCAAGCCACGACCACATTACAGCCTTAGTTCTCCGACTTCTACCCAAAAATGAAGTTCTGTTACTAATGTATATATCTTTTTAATTCTGTGCTCCGTTTAAACTACTTCCCGATCCAGTAAAAGTATTCTATATTAAAAATAGTCCTTAAACCTCTTAACCAGCTCACCTGTACTCTTCTATTAGGCCTATCAGTATCTTTTTTCCGTAATGGATAAAGTTTTGGAAAAAATATTATTCAAATAATCTTAGGAAGAAGCGAGAAGATTCTACCTCACCAGTTTGGGTTTCGGAGATGGCATTCCATTACTCAACAATACCATAGGATTATTGACAAAGTAACCACTGCTTTTGAGAATAAAATGTATTGTTCTGCAGTGCTTTTGGATGTATCTGAGGCATTTTACATAAGTTAATAAATATATCTTACTGTTACAATATTTCTTACGAAGGGAAAAACAGTCACATCGCCTTTACATTACGAAGATCTAGTTTATTTAAATGGAAATATTATCCCTCAGGTAAGTAACGTAAAGTATTTAGAAATGTACTTAAATAAACGACTTACGCGTGAACGTCATATTACCATCAAATTGGCGAAATAAGAAATCTACGCAGACTACTCTCGAAGTTGTTGGATACTCGACCCTATTAAAGTATTAATATACAATCATAATTAAACCGATCTGGACATATGGTGTCGAACTTTGGAAAACAGCTACACAACATTGAATGTATATCTTCAATGAGCCGAATCTATGAGTGAAATAGTCGGTGCACAATGGTTTGTATCGAATACATCAGTAAACAGAGATCTTCGGATCCCTTCTGTTACTGAAGTGGTAAAATCGTGATAGAAGACATTCTTTGACAAGCTGGATGTGCTGATTACTGATTTTGACAATCGAAATATACATGATTAACTTGTCGTTTAAAAAGATTATGGATACGTGATAGTTTGAATAATCTGTAAACTTATTCAGATGTAATACAGCAAAGAAACTTTAGGTCAATCAGTTTATTTCAATTCTTTTTTATTTGTTTCGTGATATTTTGTCTGCATCAGTTCCATTGATTGCAGTATACGCAAATTATAAACACAAAAAATCACCGTATAAATTTTGCTTTATGAAATTAAATGAAAAACAAAGACAAAGAAATATTTACTTTATGAACCGTTATAATTTTTCCTCTCTTAACTATTTAAAGAGAGGCGGTTAATTTATTAACCAACCCATTTGAAAGTAATATTCCCGGTGGTTAGCTGCATTGACTACTTATACTTTTCTTTTCTTCTTACTACTGTATAGCAGATAATAAGCAACGTGGTTTCTATACGATATATCCTGTAGATGGCAAAACATGTGAAAAAAGTTTAGTTTTTGTTTATATGGCATATCAAAAGTATGAAAACACATGCCCCTCAAAAAGTTAATAATTTTTGCTTATAATGTAAAAAATGAAAACACACAAATTAAGAACTTGTACTTAATGATAAAACCTTTACTAATTTTTTTGTTAAATGTAAACCTTCACTTGTATGTTATTTTAATTTTTAAAACGCTTAAACATTAAAAATATTTTAAAATTTTCAGTACGAATGTAAGGAAAATAAATACTAGACGAAAATAGGCAATATAATGAATATATTTCATTTAAAATTAATATGCTGAACTTGTTCAAAGATCGCTACCGTATTTAAAGGGTGCGTTGTTAAGGGATATCATGAAGTAAAACATAAAGAATAACTAAATTTTAATAAAAAAAAAGAAGTGAAATTAATTACTAATTAAAGGCTGAACAAACGCAATTCAGGCCATCCAATACACCATCATTTATTATCAAAGCAGGTTATTCTATTGTTTTTTTAATTGTAAAGAAACTGAAGCCATTTTTAAAAAAACGAATTTGTAAAGAAATATTTGAAAGTAGTTGTAAAAGATATTCTATATAGTAATTTATTACAAATACAATTATAACAAACAAATTTAAGAATAAAATGAAGGCTTACTTAGAAATGTTTTCGGATATAACCCATCATGAGTTAAGAACAACTCACTACGTGTGATTTAGAATTTGTTTCTGATCACACATAGTAAGTTGTTCTTAGCTGATGATGGATTATATCCGAAAACGTTTCTAAGCTTTCATTTTATTTTTAAATTTGTTTGTTATAATTGTATTTGTAATAAATTACTATATTTTATAATTAACAAACAGGATGTTGAAAGATTCTTTATTAAAAGATATTTTGCCTAATAGATTGTTTTCGAACACAAACTTATCTTGACGACTTATAAATCATTGAATTAATCATATTTCAGATGAAATAATGTAAATTTATGTGAACAAATTCAAGATTTTAAATATTTTTCTTTGCTGTTCGGTGAAAATAAAGGTATTTGAGATGCTAAATTTGAAGTATTTATTCCAGTATAAATGAATCATTTGAAGTAACCAAAGAAATATTACACCTCTTTCTCTTAAAAGACGCCACGAAAGGGGATGTCCTTAATTAGATTATTTATAAATGTTTAAGCAAAAATGATTCGACTATAGAAATAATTTCTGAATTTACAACAAACAAAGCTGCGGTTATGGTAAGTAAAAAATTACAGCGCAGTCACGAATTTAAACATGTTTTTGAAATTATGTTAAAAATTGATTTTTATAATACTTTTATTATCAAAACTTAGTACAAAATTGTTTTTGAATCTACATGTTCGCAAACAGTTTTTCTCAAAAATGAAGTTGACTATAAATATATCATTCTCTGATTGAGGAACATATGGAAATTCAAATTCAATGTGCAAATAAACTCACTTCACCGATCATCAATTCAAAGTCGGAGATATAAATCAAAAATTCATGACACCGATAACATTATATAAACTACCACTTTGACTTCTCGAAACCAGAGATCATTCGGAAAAAATTCAAAAAAATATTAATACGATTAAACCCGATAAAAATCTTTTAAAAAATTCAACCTATCTGATGTACTGCCTACCATCCGAATAATTATATAAATCAAATAAAAAAGAAAAATGATTCATAAAACACCGGAGTTGTGCTCAGGGCCGGTCTTAACCATCTAGGCGCCTCGGGCCAGACATTCATTTGGCGTCCTTTATTATTTTATATTATAATTTAAAAAAGCTTATTTTGAATTCGGTACCATATTTTTTATTGAATTTAATATAATACAAAACAACAAAAATTTATTTATTATTATTATTATTATTATTTACCGATTCATTCTCTATGCAATATATCTATATTGTCTGTTATTTAGTCACTAAACATTTAATGAAAATCGACAATTAAACAAACTAAAACATAATTTTTCTAGCTTTTTTGTTAGCAAACTCTCCGACAAAACTGGCAAAATCTAGGTTTTTTGAAACTTGATTTTCAATGGACAGCAAGGCCAAACTGGTTAATCTCGTTTGAGACATTGTAGACTGCAAGTACGTTTTTATCAATTTTAGTTTGGAAAAACTGCTGCAACAGTCACTGGTATTGTTAACAAAATACGCAACGTTATCCAGGTGTTGGAATATAACATTTGATGGTTGTGCTTTTTGAATTTAAACGAGCGGATGATGATAGTGAGAAGAAAAAAAACAAAAAGAATATTGCTTACCAAAAACTGATTCAATAACGCAACGCGAAATAACCAGCGAAGCACTACACTCAGCAGACACCAATTTTCGAAAAAAAGAAAAAGTAATTTTCCAGTTTATGAATTTTCTTTGCTGGTTGAAAAATACCTTACGTAAATAAGATTTAATAATCGGGTTTTAACGCGAAAACACGATAGCACATTTAACAATTGATTACATTCGTCTAATTTCCTACACTAGTCAATGAGGTACGTAACAAACGACAAAATGACAGGTCGTGCTAGATGCGCTGAATATTCGAACTCATTCCCAGAAGATAAGTTCATTAATGCACTAAATTTAGGTGTTCAAATTAAGTAGTTCAGCAAGTACCACGCGCGCGGCGCTCCCTAAACACTGGCGCCTCGGGCGACCGCTCGAGTCGCTCTACCCTAAAGCCGGCCCTGGTTGTGCTAGCATTCGCAACTCAGTAATATTACACAAAATTGAATAAACCGGATGCATACACTTAAAATAAGATACATGTACGTACAATATCGAGAGATTATGGCACATGCTATCGGCACATTTAAATCGTGTAGGAATAGAATTATATATTCGTTTATTAGTTTAAATGTGCATTATACTATTGTATATTTAGACACTAATACAATCATTGCTAATAATAATCTTTTACTACAAAATTTTCTAGCAAACTGTTTTCTAATGTTTATTAAAATTAAAATTTTAAATCAGAAAACAGGCAAAGCAACAAAATTTAATGTTTATTTTATAAATTCAATTTTTTTATTAAAATTCTAACGAACTAGTACTTATTTTATTGTGCTGTAAAAAGTAATTAATGTACGATAACCTCTATAATTCTAACATACACTGAAACTATACACTTCTGTTCTAATGAAATATTTTACGACATAAAAAACACTAACGATGTACTACTTATTAATTGAAGTGAAAGTAGTTTTCATAAACAACCTCGACCACCGACCATAATGCAGGTTTTTACTTTTCTTAAAAAAAAAAAAAAATTGATCGAAAAATGCAAGAGAAAATAATAATTCTTAACTTACCAAATACAAACGCTAACCTAATTTTTGATAATACTTCATCTCCCAATTTAGCAAAAACTGGCCATTTTCTTAAGTCCATCTTTTAAAAACACGTTAAAACTTTAAACCCGTTTTATCCATTCAGCACTAGTAACGTTTCTGTCTAATAAAGTAAACAAAATTTAATAAATTTAAAAATAGGAGCAATTTATAAAACAAGTGTAATATGAACATTTCCCCAAACTGCTAATTAGATCAAAAGCGCACTGCCACAGGAAAATTAAAAAAAAAAAACCTAGCATCGTTAAATTCTAATAGATATCCTAATTAACAAATTTGCAATGGAACACAATCGTTCCGATTTTTTATAAAATATTATAAAATATAAACAAATAGGTTAATCTGCAGTTTGTATGGGTTCAGTATGTTTAATTAGTTGACTTGAATTTCATTGTAAATAAAATTTTAATTGAATACGTTATATATATATAGTTTACATATTACAAAAATTAAAAAAAAAAAACAACGTATTTCTTAACATTATACAAAAAATTTACATCAATAAATGGAACTATTGTTTTTCATCAGTCTTTAGGATTAATATAACTGCTGAAAATTAACTAAATTTTAACTTTGATGTTATTCAAAATTATGGTATGTATAACAAATGATAACGTAATCGATAAAACACCTAATTACAGATATCACACAACGGAAGAAAAACAAAATAGGTGATAAGATTAAGTACAGTGATGGTTTAACTGAATGTAGCCCGATTCTGAGTATAAGTTTACAGCGTTGGTAATTGAACGGAAAAATTTCAATTGTGCAATTACGGCGCCATCAGTTGGCAATTTAATGATTTCTTTATTATGGCAATAAAAAATTGTATTATGAAAAGAAATATTCTGAAAATATTACACATGAATCGTATGTTTATAATACAGCTTAAAATAAAAATATTTACACATTATTGAAAATATATAAAGTAATTTACAACTGAAAACTTTCTGTTAAAACTATATTTGGCAGAGATATAATCTTTGATTTTTTTTATATATTTATTACATTATATTCAAAAATAACTTCTTTTTCGATTTAATTTCTCAAAGTATTTTGAGCCCAAAAATACAATTTATCGCACATAAAAATGATAAAAAAATAGAATGTAATTTGATATGCCAACAATGGCTTAAATAAAAGTTTTGAAAAATGGAAAATTTCTTTACATATGCGGTAGTCAAATTTCGTTCAATTACTAACCCTGTAAACTCATACTCAAAATTGGGGTACATTCTCGGTTAAGCGTCAATAATCCGCATTCATGAGATGCTCTCGATTTTTGTAATCGAATTATTTTACATAACTGTATCATATAATTTTCAATAAAAATTGTAGTTACTATTAATTTCGCCAATAAAGACATTACCGTTAAATTTAAAATCAGTAATAATTTAGAATTAATTTAACTTTATCAATAAAATTAAAAAAAAAAAACAAATCATATGGTTAAAGTTGACTTTTCATTTAATATTTTCTCATATGTATACACTGAATGATAATTCAAATGATTAGTAGTTAATAACAATAGTAATCGAGATATCTTGGGAATATTCATAATCGAGTGATTTTGTTGTTAAGTCTGATAATTGCACAGCACAAAGACAACTATTCTATCTTTTACACAGCTTCTCAGGTAATATATATTGAATACATTTATTTACTAATACAAACAAAATATAAATAAAATAAATAGATTTTTAAACCTCACATCCAAAAAAATATAATGAAAATTCAGGTAAAATATTTAATACAATAATATATCATCGTATTAAAAATCGATGTTTATTTAAAGCAATAGTAAGCCGGTGGGTTATATTGTCGGAGCCGCAAGAAAACAAAAAAAAAGGTAAATAAATCTAAAAATATCGACAGAATCAAAAATATCGGAGCCTTAATAACAGATAAGATAAATCTTTAAACGAACACTGATTTTTTTCTAAAATAAACTGCTTTTAATGCCTGTTATCTTTTTTGATTTTAAACAGACTAATTCATTTACATAGTAAAGTGTATATTTATGGTTTGGAAATGAAATATATTATTTATTTTTTTCAAAAATAAAGAAATTTTTAATTTTAAAATTGAAATATTCGTCATTTCTGTCGTGTGCGCAACGCAAGTTGTCAAGTAGAAATAAACAAACATTTTGAGTATGTAATAATTTATCTTATTGTTTAAAAAGTTAAAAACCACTTAAAAATATTTCTTGTATTATTAAATATTTCATATGTAAAAATTATGCTCTTGTTTTTAAAAATTTGATTCGTGTATGTTGTGGAATTTAACAAAAATGTAACTGATTAAACCTTAATTTAATTTTAGAAAAAGATGTCTGATAATACACCATTAGATTCTTGCTATGTTGAAAACGCATTCGCCGATTCAGATTATGAATTAAAATTGCTGGAAATGAAAGATTATTTTCAGAAAATATTCCAAACAGTGCCAGATTTTTGTATGCGAATTCCAGGTCGAGTAAATTTAATTGGAGAACATATAGATTACTGCGGTTATTCAGTGTGTCCTATGGCGATAAAACCGGCTATTATTGCCACCGTTAAAATTAATGCTGACATGAATATTCGTATTGTAAACACTGATAAACAGTATGAACCTGCAGAAAACAGTATGAACAATATAAGGTATATATATTTTTAAAAAGATTTAAATTATTACAAATCGATAAAAATTAATTTTGCAAATATTTTTATCGTTAGTTTATCGAAATGAAAATGCTGTAATGATAATAGAAGTTTATTGAAATGAACTACTTACTTTACAGATTTCTCTCTTATTATGAACTTGAATAGTACAACAATTTGAATATATAGTTTCGGTAAAGAAATGAACGTGAAAAAATGTTACTTTCGGTGTTGTGATGGGAGTTTTCTCTTCTATTTTGTTTTTTAGTCTCTTAGGGGTGAAATAAAAAAATTAACATTACATCGAAAAATTTAGAGAGATTTGATTTACTTTTAGACCAATTCGGTTTTATTTTCATAATTGGTATTTCATGTTTTCTTTTAAACAGTTATATTTTTAAAAGAAAAAGTTTAACGAGTTTTTCTTACTGGCACTCCCCGGTTTTTCCGAAATTCGATATATTTTGTAATTAAATCGACTTTGTCCTGTTTTACTTGCATCCGTTTATTTCATTAACAAAAATATTTTTCAAGGAAGCTGATATTTTTACAGGTTTCTTCTTCACGTTTTTTTTTTTTTTTTTGTTTTCGTATTTAGTTGTGTCCTTGTGATCATACTTTTCCTTTGAATTATGTTTTTCAATTTTGTGTATAATTGCATTTTTAATGTTTTTATTTCCTAGTTGTAATCGTTTACTTTAAACATGGCTACTTCCAGATATTTATAATAGTGAAATTTTTCCAACTGTATATGCTTTACGGTTAAGATAGATTACACAAAAGAGAAGGAGGTGTACTTATTGCACTTAAAAGTAATTTAATATCTAAAGAAATACAATTTCAGTTAAGCAGTGTTGAAACAATTGCTGCGAGAATGAATATAGGTAATTATAAGTCTGAATATCATTAATGTGTATTTTCCTCCTTGTACTCACATCGGGGTTTATAATGAATTTTATGAGGAGGTGACTGATTGTCTTTCGCAACTAAATGTCAATAAAGTGTTAGTACGTGGTGATTTTAAACTACCAATCACTACTGCAACTATTTCAAATAATTCAAATCAGATTGGTATTTCTTTACTAAATGCCTTTTTATCTTTAAATAATTTATCATTGAACAATGAAGTGCAGAATCTTTAAGGTAAAATGTTAAACTTATCTCTTAGCAGTGATATTGAATGTATTGTCTCCAGATCACCTTGCCCTATAGTTCATGAAGATCTGTATCACCCATCGTTATATATATTTATCAAATCTATTGCGATAATACGTAATGAATGTTACTTTATAATAATAAATATCATTTCAGGAAAATTCCATTAGCAATTATTAAAATAGCAATTAATAATTTAAATTAGAATGATTATTATAATTGTCACTCATCAGATGATTGCTCAATTTTTTATAGCCGAATATATAAAGCGTTAGATGACAGTGTTCCTAAATCCAAAAGTTTTAAATTTAAATTTCCACCATGGTGCACGAAAGGAAAAAAGTATCGTAGAAAATTCATGAGAAGTAATTTTCCTAGTGACCACAATAAATTTAAACAATTAAGAAAAGAAATAAAATCCTAAAAGAAAATATGCCATAGATAATTGGACATGAAGGTTCAAGATAATTCGATAAAATTTTGGTCTTATATCAGTCATCTTAAAGATAATGCTACGAGTAATTGTTTTACCAATTTAGATAGAACTATAATTAAATCTGGAAAAGAAATAGCGAACAACTTCGCGGAACATTTTAAATCATTATATAGCAAACAATATTAATCAACAATTATCTTTTGACGTATTCTTAAAATTTAACGATAGTAACAATCCGTTAAAATTAGAACCAATTAGGTGTAATGAAATGCAGCAAGCATTTATTAATCTTAAACCTAAGTGGGCTACTGGACCTGATGGTATTCCAGCTATAATTTTTAAATACTGCTCTGATGATTTATTACATTGGTTTAATATCATACGAACTTTAGACTGGTCTGATAATTTAAAATTAGTGAAACTAATGCCAGTATTTAAGTTCGGATGCAGAAGCTTACTAGCTAATTACAAACCTATTTGCTTCGTTAAATGTTCCGGCTAAATTGCTAGAATCAGTTTGTACAAAAGGATAAACTTATATGTTGAGAACAAATTAATTAACTCTCAACATAGGTTTAGAAGATTACGGTCTGCTTATTTGGAATTTTTAATTTCTAAAATCAATAATAGAGGGCAGGTTGATTCTGTCTGTCTGTCTCTCTCTCTCTTTCTCTCTCTCTCTCTCTCTCTCTCTCTCTCTCTCTCTATATATATATATATATATATATATATATATATATATATATATATATATATATATATATATATACTAATATTATAAAGAGGAAAGATTTGATTGTTTGTTTGTTTGTTTACATTGAATAGGCTCCGAAACTACTGGACCGATTTGAAAAATTCTTTCACCGTTGGGAAGCTACACTATCTCCGGGTGACATAGGCTATATTATATTTTCAAAAAAATTAAAGGTGTAAAAAAATGACCTAAACAATTCCTTATATCGCGTGCGCTGTAAAAACTTTTTTTATAAAACATTAAAATATCAATGTTAATTACCATGGAAATGTAAATTCGGATAAAGATCGCCTTAGCATCGTTTACAAGCTCATCACTAATGGAAATAGTGTGTTAACGTAAGGAATGAAAATTTTCACGCGTTACCGTTATCTTTTGTAAAACGTACAAAATGCCCAAAAGATTAAGATCTCAACTTTCTAGAAATAGTTCCCAGGCGAGGGCATCAAAAATAAGTCGTAATGGAGAATCTTCATCAGAAACTGAAAATAGTCTTGCAAGTCAAAGAGAATACGGGTCACAATCGCGTGCCAGAGAGT
The DNA here is from genome assembly GCA_039619475.1 of Icerya purchasi. Lineage (NCBI taxonomy): Eukaryota > Metazoa > Arthropoda > Insecta > Hemiptera > Monophlebidae > Icerya > Icerya purchasi. The sequence goes on along the minus strand of CM077116.1, from coordinate 475,429,175 downwards.
CGAGTATTGAGCGTTCGCAGCGACTTGCTGAACAAAATTTGAGAACCTCTCAAGTACGCGCACGAGAGTCGAGTATCGAGCGTTCGCAGCGGCTTGATGAACAAAATTTGAGAACTAATATTATAAAGAGGAACGATTTGATTGTTTGTTTGTTTGCATTGAATAGGCTCCGAAACTACCGGACCGGTCTGAAAAATTCTTTCACCGTTGGGAAGCTACATTATCTCCGGGTGACATAGGCTATATTATATTTTCAAAAAAATTACGGATCCTTACTAAAACTCCAATAATGTAACCCAAGGTGTAAAAAAATTACCTAAACAATTCCTTACATCGCGTGCGCTGCAAAAACTATTGATGATAGAACAAAATAATGTACTACGACTTTGCAGAACACATCATTATCTACAAAAAGTGTCGCGTCAGCATATGTCTAACTATTATAGTTATATCACAATAAGTGTTCTTTTATTTTAAAAATTTAATTGAAATGCTGCCGCTAGAAAAGGCTCTTTATTTGTACCTGGGTATTAATCCTTATCAAAATAAATTACTTCATATTCAAGACTGCTTCAATACCTTTATATAACTTTTTGAATTATTCAATTCGGACATTTCCTTTGAAAGATATCACGAGTTTAAAAATGTAAGTATTAGAAAGAAGTCGTGTGGTCGCCGCTCATCCCGCTCGGCTACCTAGGCAGCACCATAATATGCAATGTAGACGTCACTGGGGTATAGAAGGGGAGTCAATGTTGATAAATAAAGTGCCGCGTGGCTCATTTGCGCGGTCAGCTCCCTACGCAGCGACTTGAAAATATTTTAAATTCGCTTTAAATTCGTTTAGTAGGTAATTAAAAATGGTGCATGGGCGCCACCAGGAAAAAAAAAACCCCAACAAAAAAGTTATTTTTAAAACTAAACAAAAGTTCATTTCATAACTAAACCCATTTTTTTAAAGTGTTCTGCCAAAAAATGGGCCAATGAACCTAATGGTATGTGCTGTGCTTCTGGAAAAGTTAGTCTCCCCAATATTCAGGAGCCGCCACAGCCAATAAAAAATCTTTTGACATATAATCATTCACTGATACTCTTACACAATCATGAACTGAATTCCGCATGGGTGTAATTTAACAAAAAAGTAATTTTTTAGAATCATAATTCACGCGAGCAACGCCGCGGGCACAGCTAGTGTGTATATATATATATATATATATGTATGTATATATATACATTTTACTAAGGCAATTGATAAAGTTGATCATTATATATTATTAAGAAAATTAAAATTCTATGGCTTTGACAATAGATATATCAGATTATTTCGGTCTTATTTAACTCAGCGTAAGCTCTATGTGTCTTGCAATGGTTATAATTCGTATCAATTTGTAGCTCATTCTGGTGTTACATAAGGTTCTAACTTAGGCCCCCAGTGCATCCCCACATGAAATATGCTTCAATTGTTTGGAATCCGTATACGCGGCACGATTGACAAATTTACTTGAGAAAGTGCAATCTAGGTTTCTAAGATATTTATCATACAGGATACTCGGAGTATATTCTAAGTTTATTGCTATGAGGTCTTATTAATTGCATGGAATTTCAATCTATTATTTACAAGAAGAAAAGTTGCTAAGTTATTATTTTTCTATGACTTATGTAATCACTTAATAGCAGAACCTGATTTAGTGGCTAAAATTACTTTCTTTGTGTTATCTAACATGTTTAGGAATAAAAGATTGTTTTATTTATATCGTGGAAGAATTAATGTTAGTAAATTCTCGGTTTTGGGATCAGCTATGAAATACATATATATCCAATTTTGCAGTCAAATTTCTCGTTAATATTTTCGTAACCAATTTGAACAGTGTTGGTATTAAGCTAATTGAGCGATAATTCTCGAGTTTTCCGATGTTATCTTTCTCATACAGCAATATAACATGCGAGCCACTGTGTTGCGACTTAGCCTGTCCCAATGTATTCAGTGAATAATTTTACCAACTTACGTAAAACAATTCGTTGCTACTATATTTTATTTTATCATTTCAATAATAATTTCATCATTTCCTGCAGCTTTATTATTTTTTATTTTTTTCAATATTTTCCTTATTTCTTGTACTGTTAATTCGTCAATTTCTCCTGATCCCAAATTTTGTATTTTTCTTTTTTCCTGTTCCTAATTATTAAATACTACTTTCAACTCATATAGATTTGTATAGAATTTTTCGACGACCTTCAGCAACTCCTGTCTTTTGTAAATCTCTTCGCTCCTATCATTTTCAAGATTTTGGATTTCATTCTGTCTTTTAAGGACTTTCATATTTTTATTTTCTTCTAAGACTTCTTCAATTAATTCATCATATTTATTCATTCTTTGATTTATTCTTTCGAATGGTTTTATTTATTTCTGTATATTCAAGAGCACCTTTCTTCATTCTCTGTGTTAGATTTTTTTTTTTTTGCGAGTTCTCTAGTCTATGCATGGTGTTTTATTTTGCACCTTTCAGCGTTTTCTTATTGATAGGTAATTTGACGATTTAAATCGCAATTTTCTAATTCTTTAACGTCGATATTTTCATATAAATTTAGATTTTTATTTATAATTTTTATAATAACTGATATATTTATCAGTAGACATCGGATTATATGCACTATCAAAATGTCAAAATATGCATGCAAATATGCACTAAAAAAAAGCGAAATATGCACAAAATATGCACAATCGAAATACCATTTATTATTAGAATTTACGTTTATTTTCACAATATATTTATATACATATATTAATATCAATTGTAATTCTTGTGACAATAAACAATAACATACTTTTCAAGGTTTTCTGCAGCAAACTTGTGACGTTTGTCACTTAATATTAATTTGTAGGCTGAAAATGACCTTTCAACGTCAGCTGACGTTACCGGATAGAACTTGAAATTCGGCGCCATTTCTACAGAAACCTCTTCAGGTAGAGTTTGCCCGGTGCCGTTAATAAATGCGTCAACTTTCTTTATTCCTTCAAGACCCGGGTTTTTATATAGAACAGCATTTAATTTGCCACGGACCTTTTCCGATAGTGAACTCGGAAGTGCGTTACTCTGTTCAATCATTTTTTTCAATATTTCCAAGGAATTGCACAGAGGAAGGTTTTTAGTTTCTAGTCTCTCAATGGCATCGGGTATATTGCTGAAATGTGTTGCAATAAGAGCAATATTTTGTTTGATTGAAGGATCCTCAAATGCCAGCTGGCTTGAATTAATTGCAATGGCTTCTGAACTGTCAAATTGACCAACTACTTGTTTTATAGCCTCTAAATTCTCAGCATAAAACAATACAGCTTTCAACCAAGTTCCCCACCGCGTTAATATTGGTTCTGGGGGTAGCGCTAGGTTTGGCAGTCGCTCCTTATATGCTTGTACTCGCGATGGTGCTTTTAAAAACACTTTTTTTGTAGAAGAAATCAATTTATTGACAATCTCGAACTCTTTTCTGATCTCTTCTGCAACTCGATGTAATCCGTGGGCTAGACAGGTGATGTGAAGCAATTTTGGGTAGAATACTTTCAGAGCTTGACCAGCTTTCACCATATAAGGCGCACCGTCAGAAACAAAAACGCATATTTTCTCGTCCATAGAAGAATCAGGAAATAGTAATTTGATAGAATCGTTTATGAACCGGGCGATAGTTGAATGGTTTGTTTTTTCTAGGATCTTGCAGGCAACCAAATGGGGAGTAGAGGGCTCTTTGGATAACTTTCCAACAATCAGATTCGCTATATATCGTCCACATGGATCTGTCGTTTCATCAGCTGATATCCATATTAGATTGTTCGAAAGATCGGCGCGTATTTCACTTAGTACTTCATCGTAAATATGTGACAGGTAGTTTTTTCGAATTGTGGATTCTTCAGGAATTATCTGATTAGTACAATACTTCTTAAGGAATTTTTGACATATTTCGTTATTTAATTGATGAAAAGGAATATTACAAGCAACAAATAACTCACATAAATCTTTGTTGAATTCTATTTTCTTTATAGTATCCGAATTAGAAGGCGAACTATGAGTCAGCAGTTGTTGTCGACTTCTTGTACATTTATGTCTTGCATCACTCACATGTTGATCGATCTGGTATTTTTTTGATGAAGGTATTCGCTTGTCACAAACCTTGCAGAAAATCACAAGGCCTGGGTAATTTTTTATCCAAGATTCCATTAGAGTCTGGGTATTTTTTTTCACTGGCGGCATTATTTCAACAAAAATACGATTTTCGCAGGAAGGTAAACAAACACAGCGAGCAATTGAATGACAAAAACAAGTGAATTGCGCGAGTGAAGCAACGAGTGCGGTATGCCTCCCACCGCATCACGCCAACGCTTTGAGTGAGGAACACATTAGTAGATTCAGTGTGCTTGCTGAGTGCGTGCGTGCGTGCGAGGCGGATGCATTGGCTGCGTAATACAACACGCCTAACACGTTTAAATACTGAAATAAGCACTGTCAGTGAAAAAGTACTAAAATATGCAATAACGCTATAAAAATAGCGTTATAAGCAATTTGCATATGCAAACATGCAAATGCATATAATCCGATGTCTATTTATCAGCAATACTGTACATTACTATGATGATTTAATGATAAAACGATTTTAACTTTAAATGTAGGTGAATACATCCTGTTTGTTAAAACGGTATAATAAAACAAACTTTAATAACAAACAGTATTTCCTTTAAGTTAGTGTTAGCTGATGATGGGTTATGCCCGAAAACGTTTCTAAATAGGTATTTATCTAATTTATTGTTCTATATTGTTTATTATTAAAGTTTGTTTTATTATAGATTTTAACTTTCTTCCCACTTGAAGTAATACCGTGTTTGCGCGTTTAATTTTATTTCTAATCGCGTTCAACAACTGATAAGGATTTATTCGGTGAGTTCGTTCCTTTTATTTACCTCTCGTTTGATTTCCGTTACTTATATAAAGTTTATTATTTCGGTTGACTTCAAAAGATATTTTATTTAATTTTGATTTAGTTTTATAGTCGTTTTATAGGTTTATTTATTTTGTTTGGTCCTATTTTACTCATTTTATCTTTAATTTCATTTATTTATTTATTTTCCTTCCTTGCGCTTCATTTATTGGAACTTTAGATAAGCGACAAGCTCGTCTAGTGGGCGTCACCCAGCAACCTCCTCCAAGGATAGTAAATCACCAAAATTGAGTTTAACTCTTCCTCTGATGGAGATTACAGCTTCTGCTAGGTGTAAACCGTCCTATCTTCTATCGCCATTCGCCTCAATCCCTAGCAAAGATTTACGGTTATCGCATTCTGATTTATCCAAATCCACAACAAATCTAATCTTAATAATAGTAGCTGTAATGACGACAGTAGCAGTAATAGTAATAATAATAATACGATTGAAGCCATCAAAAACCTTCAACATCAGTAATTCACACGATAATATCAATAACAACGGGAATATTGAAAATAGAAATAATAATAATAATGAGAATCAAATCAAATCAAATTTATTACTATTATTATTATTATTACAGTACATCCATCTATGCGCAGACTTGCGCGAGTGATGGCGTATCTGAAAACATTAAAGTAGCAAGCAACCTCATACTCATTATTATCTATGACTAGTTCATGTGTTTTATGAATTTTGCTTCCCAATAATTTTTTAACCTCATGCCAATATTTCTTCTGATTCTGTTTACAATTTTTTAATAACTCACTATAATACTCTTTTTTCGCTACTCTTGATAACTTTTGAACTCGTCTGGATATTTGTTTATAATCTGAGAGTAACTTTTCACAGTAATTATGCGATTTCAGTCATTTATACAGATTATTTTGTTTATTAGATAAATCGATAATATCACGAGTCATGGTGTCCTTTTTTTAGTACATGCATTTAACTTTCTAGTACGCCTACTTAGTAAAGTAGTTAATGTAATCGTACAACCAATTGCAACCCGAAAACTGCACCCTTGTTAAAGTAAATGAAATATATTAGTGAATTCACCAGAATAATGGTGATAATAATAATATTATATAACAATAAAATAACCAACTTCAATAACAAACAAAATATAAGGGTAAAAATAATTTATAACAATAAATTAAATAAATACCTTATTTAAGAACGTTTTCGGGTATAACCCATCATCAGCTAAAACTAACTTAATCAAAACTCAAAACCATTAGTTTAACTTTATCCCTCAACCATTCATCATTGATAGGGACTGGAATGCGCGTTTTCCATTATGGGGGTGTTCTAATTTCAACAGTAGCGGCCCTACTTTCAAAAACCTCATTCTTTCAAGCAATGTTTCCCTCCACAATGATTCCTCTTTTACTTACCTCAAGAACCCATCTATCTCTGGTTCCTTAGATCTTACATTTTTGTCTCCTAATATCAGTTTTAATTGGAATTGGTCAATCCTTGGGTACTTACGGTAGTGATCACATTCCTATCCTAATTACTTCATATAATTTTCCTCCTACTTACCTCAGATCTAATTTTTCTCGGTGGATTCTTTCTGGGACCAGTTGGTCGACATTCCGTTTTATAATAGACTCTACTTAACCTAGTTCTACACCCGAGTCCGATCCTATGCTTCAGTAAATCTGTTCCTAAGCTCAATCACTAATGCTCTTACTCTGTCTTCTCCTCCTTACAACTCTAGGAGTTCTAAACGTGTTCAAGGGGCGGTATCCCTTTGGTGGAATAATGAATGCGAGACACCATTTAGGCACAGTCACACCACCTTCAGATCCTGTCGTGCTAATTCGACTCTGGATAATTTTGGTTGCCCATAAGGGGACGAATGCTTCTGCTCCTGCTTCTCTAGAACAACGTCGCTTAATCATATTTAGAAAATGGCCAGGCCTTTCAAGTTTCCTTGCTCTGAACGTCCTTTTTCATTTAACAGTATTCTACCGATTATCGATTCTGCTGCGCCCCTATATGTCCCTAACACCAATGAATTATGCTCCCGTCCTCTTCCTGATGATCTTCCTCCATATGTCCTAACTTCCCGTTTCAATATAAATAAATTCAAACATATCCTACAGTATAAATCCTCGAGCCCCTCTTCGGGTCTTAATGGCATACCCTATCTGGTCCTTAGAAATTTATCTGATCGTGCTTTTACAAACCTACTTGCTATTTTCAATTCCTTTCTCCGTGAAGATGCTACTCCTTTCTCTTGAAATTCTTTTATGATTGCGCCCACTCCTAAAATAAACTCTTCTTTATATCCTATTTCCCTAGCATCTTGTCTCAGGAAACTGTTTGAAGGTGTGCTAAACAAGCGCCTGGTTTGGTGGCTTGAACATAATAAGTTGCTTCCTTCGAATATATTTGGCTTTCGTCCAGGTTTAGGTCCGATAGACTGTGCCAGTTGTTTTGTCTCCAGTATATACCATTCCTTCATTAACAAGTAGTTTACCTTGGCTGCTTTCATTGATATTTCTGGTGCTTTTAACAACATCCATCTTTCTACTCTGAGAGATAGTATGTTAGTAACCAGCATTCCTTTACATTCACTACCCTTATTGTTAATCTTATGTCGTGGCGTACAATCCATTTCTTTTTTCCTTGTTTCAAACTTCGCGGAGGGCATTTCGTTGCCTCCCACAAGGCTTCTGTCGTGTCCCTTGCTATCGACTGCTCTTCCCTATATTTTGTTGATGGCATCCTACTATCCATTTCCTTCCATAATATTGAAGCCGCAACTGGTCTCTTGCTATGCTGGAGGATGTCCTTTCCTTTTTACACTTTTTCATGTCCCGGTTAAAGTCCTGTATCGTGTTCTCTCTTCGTCTTTATAACCCAGCATCAATTAGGGTAGATTTAAACGGTTTCTTTATTCCTCGTATAGATTGCTTCTGCTATCTCGGTGTATTCCTTAACAGCAGACTTTCCTTCTTTGAACATGTCTGTTTCGCTTATTCCTCTGTTCTTAAAAGACTAAACTTGTTGAAAGCCTTATCCCCTACAAAATGCGGAGGCGGTTCCTATTTATTCATCTTTTTGTACAAATCTATCATTCAATCCAAGTTTGACTTCTGCTCCTTTATTCATGGTAATGACTCTAAGTCACTTCTTCTCAAATTAGATACTGTTCAAAATTCTTGTCTCCGTCTTTGTCTTGGTGCTTTGAAATCTACCCCGATTACGGCATTACCAGCTGAATCCTATACTCCTCTCCTGTTTATCCGTAGATCCTATCTGGGTTATCGCTTTCTTTCAAAGCGCTTATCATTGACATCGTTGAAACTTCTTTCTGCCTATTTGTCTATTAAGAGGAATTTGCGTTTTACGCCAAACAAAATTCCTGTCCTCGCACATACCTTTTTGCATCTCAGCTCCTACCTTCCTTCTGTGATTACTTCCTTTAACTTGCCCTATTTATTTTTAACTTTGCTAGCTTTCCACATCTACCCAAGTTGTTTTTCTGCCTTTACCTCAAAATTTCCTTCCGAGAGTACTCGATTAATATTGTTTTGTTATGGGTTTCTAGTGGACATTGAAATGGCCGATTCTCTGGCCCAAGTTGCTGCTTTCTCGCTCAATTACTTTTCTAAAATTCCGGGGTTTAATATCCTTTCTCTTTGCAGAGAATACCATTTTAGAGTCCAGTCTGACTTTATGTTCCATCTTTCCAATACACGATCCTTCTACCTCTCTGTACAACCCAGTGTTCCTTCTCACCCGTGGTTTCGTGATTTTCCTTTGATTCGTCGGTCTCTTTTCGTTTTGATTGTTCGTTAGCGTTTAATTCTCTACTGTTTTCGTCTCGCTTTCACTTCGCCCTTTCATCTTCTTTATGTTGTCCTCTTCATCCGAACGATGAAACCCTTTGTGATTTTAATCACGCCCTTTTTGAATGTCCTTCGCTTGCAATGGAACAGTCTGTTTTTTATGCTCAAATTTTAACTCTTAGTCCTTCTGTCCCTTATTGTGCTTCTTATATCCTGTCGTTTCCTTCTTTGTCTATTATCCCCTCCATTAGTTGTTTCATTTCCGCAATATTTGCTCGTATTGCTATTTGATTGAGGCTCGTCCCTCTGTAGTTCTTTTTGGTGAAGGTTCCTCGTTAATGTACCAAAAAAAATAAATAAACAAAATAAAACTGAGTACGAACTAGAACCGGGTGAACTATGCATTATATACATTTTAAGTAAATGATATTCCCATTATAATTTCCAAAGATTAATATTACCAAAAGAGTCCATTTTTTCCATGTTCTCGTATATAAACAACTATAAATTATAATTTATTTTCGATAACAATTCTTATAAAGTAGATATTACATAGTCTCTAGTAAATATGTAATTTCCTCTATTGCAATTAACTTTGAAGTTTACTTTCGTAACTACATTAGCACTATTTATTTAATATATTGGTGATTTTCAATTATCTTCAGATTTCGTAACAGATAAATGTTTTATTTGAATTGGAAATTTTCGTGTAAAAATAAAATATTGTAGATTTCTCAGCATTTCACTGTTGGAATATATGTTATAGAATTTTAGCGAACGGATGTTCTGCACCGCTTTGGAGTGATTATTTAATTTGCGGAATTAAAGGTATTTTGGATTTGGAATTAGTTGATTATTCTACACTTCGTGGTTTGAACATATTGATATCGGGCAATATTCCGCCTTGTGCGGGTTTGTCCAGTTCCAGTGCCTTAGTTTGCGCCGGTGCCCTAGCAGTAGTATTTGCATTTAAGGTAAATATTACATAAAAAAAATTTCTTGCATTTAGTTTAACTTTTCACCAGTGTTCCTGATAGTGTTTGAATTTAAATTTAGTTGAATGTGTCAAAAACCGAACTTGCTGAAATATGCGCCAAATCAGAAAGATATATCGGGACTGCAGGAGGAGGAATGGATCAAGCAATAATCTTTTGCGCGCGTAAAGGTATTCTCAGTTTTTGAATATCCATCTGTTAATGTTATTATATTCACTAAAAATTTTATATTATTATTTTTTCGTTTTTGTTTTTTTTTTGGTTAAATGCAACAATTCTTTAGTAATATTAGAAGGAATTTTATGCCATGTATGGCTTCTAATCTAGTATACAATCAAATGACGTATTGATTGTATATCTTTGGATCCATCATCGATTTAATCAGTATTCTAAGTTTAAAATAAACGTAATTTTACATTCAATTTATAAACGAAATTTTAGGTTACGCCAGCCGCATATTTTTCAATCCAATTAAAATAGATAATATTCATTTACCAAGCAGAGGGACATTTGTAATTGCTCAAAGTTTGGTTACGAAAAATAAAGCCGCCTCATCCGATTTTAATAATCGCGTTGTTGAATGTCGATTAGCTAGTTTGGTAAGTTAAGATTTTGCAATTTTTTATCTGCGATAATCAAAAAAAAATATATATATATATATATATATATATCTGTGATGAGTGCTGAGAAAGGGAACTTTAAGGTGAAAATTTTCAAAATTGACTTTTGTCACCCATTTTTATGGTACCAATCCCGGCCTTCTAATTTCAGGATTCATGAAGTTATGGTAATTGGAAGATTATTATTGTAAAAAAGTTAGTTTTGAGAAAAACCACTTTAATTTTTTATGAAAAAAACCTACGATTTTTCATTCATTCTTCTCACTTTTAGACAAAGTTATTGATTATTTTATATGCTTTTTCACAGATGTTGGGTAAAAAATGTATGGTCCAATGGAAACCAATTACAGTACTTTGTGCACTTCAAAAAGAATTAAATAAGAATTATGAAATGATGATAAAACTCGTCGAAGAAATATTGAATAAACCATCTTACTCGAAACAAGAGGTAATTTTTAATTTTCTTCAAAGTTACCTGATTATAAAAAAATAATTTTTTTAAGAACAAAAAAACCTTCCCGAACTCGATACTTTTCCGTTTTATTTTTGTCTGTATATTTTTCATTTTTATCGCTAGTTTTTCATTTAATGTTATATTAACCTGCTAAATATAAGTGTTAATGTGTACATTACATCTATCTTATAAAACTGCAAGACCAAAGATCGTACATCACGTTCTATAATAGCTAAAAAGTTTTTTTATGTTTTTACATTGACGTATTTTCTGCGTCAGGTTATGGGAAAACTACGAGACCCCGAAAATTATTAAGAGACTCAAATTTTTAAAAAACTAAAAATCAAGTGTTAAAAAAACATTTTTTTAAAAATTTTACAGACCATTCTGTAATAGCTAACTGATTTTTTTTAATCGGCGTATTTTTCTATAGAATGTCGCAAAAAAAAAAACCGTCCAAGAATTTTGAAATTCGGAGGTCCAAATTTGAGAAAATATACATTTAAAGCGATAAGACCAAAAACTAAAAAGTTTATGACCCTTTCCATGGGAGCTAGGGAATCTTATTTTTTTTTTAATGACGTATTTTCATCGTTAAAATATAGGAAAAATATCCTTTGAACTTGTAATGTTAGAGAGTCCAAATTTCAAAAAATGAAAATCAAGTTGCAAAAAAAAAATTTCAAAAATTCTACATCCACAGGATTGTTTTTTTTTTTAAATCGGCGTAATTTTGTTCGTAGAATACCCCAAAAATTTTGAAATATAAGGGCCTAAATTTGAGAAACTAGACAACTAAAGTGATAAGATCGGAAACTAAAAAAAAATTCAGAGCCCCTTCCCGATCATCAACAGTTATGCACCGCTCACAAATTCAAACCTGATATATGAAATAAAATAAAAATAAAAACATGGTAATGTTGAAAAAAATCATGACTTCTATATCTACAAGTATATTATTAGAAAAAAGTCCAAAGCCCATTTTATTGTAGAAACTGAGAGGTTGATTTTTTTTTTTTCAGGTGACATATTTTTGTTAGTAGAATATAGAAAAATACAAAACCCCCAAATTTAAAAATTTTTGGGAATAAATTTCGATATCATTGAAGCAAATGCTCATCGGTGACTTAAAGTATTAATGCTTAGATATTAAAAAAGAAAATGATTTTAACAAGTGTAACGTAAATTTAATGAAATAAATATTGTTCATAACTCATTTTAAAAAGGACCATAACATACTGCTCTCGGATGTATTACCGTGCTACCGATTTTAGGTTTTGTGATATTTTAATCCAAATTTCACTTTTTCAATTGACGTATTCATATCTTTTTATTTATTTTTTTTTTTTTTTGTTTTAATAAACGTTGTATGACTGCTACAGTTCTTTTTAAAAATTCACAAAGTAAAACAATTACGAATCTGAAGATTTATGTCGTAAAGCGACCAGCGAACCCAATCCTTTGGTGTGCATATATATATATACATATTAATTACAAAGTAATTCTTAGGCTACCCCCCATTAGAAAAAATGTCACAATTTTATGTAACGAAAGAATGTCTTAATTTTATACAGTGAAAGTTAAATGTTAAGATAGGATTTTCGTAATTATGTTATTTTTTTGTGTTGATGCCAGTAAGAATTACGTTGTAAATTTTGATCATTTCATACAAAGTATAGAAGAGAAAGAGACCGCAATGAAAGCAAGAGGGAACAAGGGATACAGCCCCTTGCGAGGCCAAAATGGCCGAGTTATGTATATATGTATATATATATATATAAGTGTTTAGTAAAATTAGAGCTGTTGGGAGTATGTTTGTATATGAGAAGCAGTTGTTGGCTAGAGGCTGACGAATCGAGTTCTATCATCGTCGTCTAGCGATACATTCAGTGATCGGCGAATAAACCGATTTGTACACCGATAGTAAAAAAGGAGGTATAAGACAGGAAAACCAAATTGAAAGATTTGAAAGATAAGCCGAAATGGTATTTGTCAAATTACCGAGGAATATTCACCCAATTTTAGTAGTAGTACTTATTGTTAGTGTGAGGATATCCGAAATGGTTCACGATGATCCAGTAGCGTCAAAGTGAGGAGATGGTCCAATTCGCTATTTGTAAGTTCCGCGTGAATTAAAATAAATGAATACCGCGTCTTCTCGCGGTTTTCATCAGGAACCCAATCTGGAATATCAACGTACACCTGCCTACTTACTCGAAATTCCGATCAACCCAGCCGTAGTAAAGTGATACGTATTAACTACATTTATGTAAATTTTACATTTGTTTTTATTTAGCGTGTGTGTGTATGTATGGAAGGAGCATATATATATTTACACAAATTATCATTTTGAAATCGACCTATTATTTTCTGTTAAATTATAAAAAAAATTTAACATCCTCATTGAATTAACAGAATAATTTTTTTTTGTAAAAATTGGTTACATAAAGGTCTGTGAGATTTTAAATATAACTGAAGATGAACTAGATGAAAAATTTCTAACGGCGAATACAAGACACATTACAGAATTTAAAATTCGTCAGCGAGCACTGCACGTTTTCGAAGGTGATTGTTTTTTTTCTTTTTTGTTTTTTTACAAATTACAAATAACGTAAAATGTATTAACACAGATGATAACAGAATTTTGTATATTCGAATAAATTGCTATAACAAATATTCGTATGCTGTATATTAAAATTTACCGCGACAAAAATGATTCCACTAACATAATTAGTTTTGGATTTTTATATACATTCTTACGGTATCGATGTGCAGTTAAGTTTCTTAAATTCACTATTAATTTTACCATATTCAATATAATAATTTTATTAAATTTCATCTGTAAGAAACACTTCTGATTTCCAACTAAAATTGTCAAATAGATTTGCTCGAGTTCAGTGGGATTTAAATTTCTTAAAAAATGTTACGCTTTTCATTTATCATTATTTTTTTTTTTTATCTTACTTTTTTCTCTACCTTTTTTGTACATTGTGCAATAATATTTCTTCTCAATATGGTTCTCTTGGTCCAATTTTTTCCAAATAGCAGTACTCGTATTCGGTAAAAAACGAAAACGAATTTTGCATTTGTCCGTAAAGTTATCGAACTAGCGCATATGAGTGTGATCAAAAAGTAATGAGAATTTTTGATTTTTTCAAAAAGTATTTACCTAATCTTTAATGTTTATTCCATGATCCCTTCATAGTAGTCCCTCTTTGATATTATGCACTTATACCCCTGTAATTTCCAGTTTGAGAAATGCTGTTGAAATGCCTTTTTTGGTATGGTCTTGAGCTGGTTCTACGATTTCGCCTTTATCTTGCCTGTTGTTGAAAAACGTTGTCTTTTGAGTGAAACTACGGGGGCGTAAGTGCATAATGTAAAAGGGCCACTATTACAAAGGATCATGGAATAAATATTAAAGATTGGTTAAATGCTTTTTGAAAAAATTAAAAATTCTCGTTGCTTTTTGATCGCATCTGGTATACGCTAGCTCACTAACTTTAGCCGCGCTTTTCCCGAGTTTCATGGACTAATGCAAAAATTTGTTTTCGTTTTTTATCAAATACTGCCATCTAGAAAAAATTAGACTAAATCGGTGACCCACACTTCTGACGTTTCCCTTGTAGGTACATATATTTTCAGTTCATAGCTCCCGTTTATTGGTTATAATGTTCACTTTTTCTTTTACATCATCATTTATGTTAACACATTGGAAAATAATAATAATAAGAAAGAAAAAAAAAAAACATGAACAATTGTGAATGGGTGACCCCTATGACCGCAATTGTTCTTTTTATCTGTCGGTCCAATCTGGTCTACCTGCTAATCTTTGGGTTTTTTTTATTTTCTTCGCTTCATCGTTTTATTTTTATTTCCATTATTCGTCTACGTTTTAACCATTTTCTACTAACTTTGTCCTGTTTTCATTCTTCATTGATTTTCTCTCTGTATTATCTTTTCCACTCAAGCGAAGCGCAAGTTTGCGATACTGATCATGTGTCTATTAAGTGTTCATATTTTTTTGTTGAACGTTCTACTTTGTATACGAATTTGCTAATACATGATCTTTCTTATATCCTATTGCCTCCTTTCCCATACATTATTTCCACTATTTGTTCCTTCCTACCAACAATATCTGATCGTGTCAAGATATGATTGATTCCTTTTTTTTTTTTTTTTTGGAATTGTTTCTGGGTAAAAATGCCTAGTTGCCGAACCCCTCTCTCTTCCCATAAGAAAGGCTGACTTTTTTTATACAGCCCTATACTGAATTTTTTTATATAGAAATAACATGTTTAGTAATTTTTTTATCTAAATTGATCAATATCATGTTTTCTTTAAATTTATTAATTTTTAATTTTACAAATAAAATAGTATATATAAACATTTGGCGATAGTACATAAATTCATTTCGGTTTGTTTATTGAAATTTTTTATTTTCCTAATTCTGGTCGATAAATAAGAGGCAAAGTCTTTGTAAACATTATTGCTATGTGTTTTAAACTGGAAAGTGCAAAATCTTAAAAAAAGGCATATTTAATTATGAACTATATTCGCGGTCTCAAATTACTAACGCTTGACTAACTTTCGGTTGAGCGCATATATATTGAACATTTAAAAACAGCCTTTAACTGCTCCACGAACGAAGCTATTATATACTTTTGTAAAACAGAATTTATGTCGCATGTGCAACAGTCAAAATTTAAAATACAATGATAAAAATTCTAGACGAGAAACGTTGCTTATTCGTCTTGTACTATCTAAATCGTTATCTGCTGAACAAAAAATTAAACATTGAAAAGAAAATCAGTTACTGCAGAAGGTGAATTTCGAACAACCATTACTTAAAAAATTTGTTATTTTACAGTAACCGCATTTATTTTTCACTTGTAGAAAATTATTATATTTCGTACTTGTAAGGATTTAAAAATTTGAGTTCAATCAAATTTTGTTCTTTAATAAAGAAATTTTAGTTTTCAGTAAATTATCTCCATTTTCGTAACACGTTTGACGCAATTTTTCATACTTCGGGCTAATCTAAAATTATTATAATTTTCTATTAATTCCCATTAATTTAAACTAAACATTTAATAGTGTTTATTGTTACGGTTTCACCCTCTTCAATTACTTCAAAATTAAAAAAACACGATAAACAAAAAGGAGGAAAGGGAAGCCTTTCCTACTCACCGCAGAGCGGTGCACAATGTCCCTTGCTCAATATGCCGTCCACGCGAACGCCGATCACAAGGATCGGACTACAAAAAAAACCGAAAGAACAAAAACGAAATTAAATAAAATAAAAAAAAAAAATGTCATATTTCCTGTATTGCGGTTATTCTACTTGATTAGTTAATGATATTCTTCCAAATACAACTTGCGACAAAACGATTACCGATCGATCGCGATGCTAATCGCATGGAGAGGAAAAAAGAAGAAGCCCGCGGCTTCGAAAGACGCGTGTATTTATATGCAATAATTTGCGCAGCTGAGCAATTGTCTAGGCATCGCTTCTAATGCGAAATTTCCCATCAATCGGAAATCACCGCGATGTTCGATACCTTTTTACCATTACTAATACTTAATCGCAAACCTTGACACACACCGTGACGTCATTCACACTCGCTTTTATTACTAACACGAGCACACACACACACCGGCTTACGTCTTAGCGAGTTCGCTAGATTGCTCGGAATTTCTCTAATGCAACCCGCGATTACATTGTAACAAAAATTCCACATTTCCGAACTCGGTACATATTTGTATATATATATATATATATATATATATCACTAACCTAACTTAAAATACACATGCAAAACTATTCACAGTTTTTTATTTTCCCTCTTGGAATTAATTCGTTAATTATTATTATTTTTATACCCTTTTCTATATATAATATTTAAATTAAAAGACCAACCCATTTGGTTCGTTACATTTATTTGCTTAAATAACGATGTCATAAAATTGAGATGTCGACAAAAATGAGATAAAATATGAGTTTTTATAACCATGTTCAAATGTTTACAACGTCATTTGTTTATCATTAGAACATACACTTAACTATTTGCTAGACATATCTAACTATGATCATCTCAAATTGGGCACATTTTTTTAATGAAAAAATTTTCTGATTTTATGAATAACAAGGAATTTTTACGAGTAATATATTAAGATATGACGTCCGCTCGCCGATTACTTCTTATCATGACCACGATACGAATTTTTGTATTGAAAATAGACTAAAATCTTTACTCAAATTATAAGACAGAATAGTTTAGTATTAGGGAGGTGTACAATAGTAAAACAATGAAATTACGCGAAACTCCGATTTAAAAAATAAAAAGAACATTTATTATGTCGCATAGCTTGATTGAAAGACGTAGGAAGTCATTAATATTTATTATTCAATACTAAAATATACAACCAATAAAAATGAGTAAAATAAGATTTTTAATAAGACCTATTGTTTTACTTTTTTTATGAGCTTACATTGCTACGTATTTTAAATTCTTCCATTATGTTAGGATATTTCTACTATCACTTTTAATAAATAATACAAAAAAAAAAAAGCAAAAAAAACCGTGAACATTCATTTTATTTGTACAAAAATGGAACGTGGAGTTAGGGAGTTCAGAAATTAGTCAAATTGCCTTGCGTGATCCTGCTGAGTCTACTGCCACTTATTGATTAATTATCTGCATATATTGTAATCGATAAAACTGATACGGACAAAATAATATGAAATAAATAAAAAATAATTAAAGTAGATTGGTTAGCCCAATGATCCAAATCTCTTTCCTGTATTAGATCTAAAAAAATCTACAAATTATTCAAGCTATCATACGATTATAGTCTTTGAAAAGGTTTTTGAGGTTTGGGGACAAATTTTATAGTAGAATACTTCCACTGGATTGGAAAGTAATTTAATCAAAGCATTGGGTTAAAGGTATACATTAGTAAGAGAATTCCATTTTTGGGGAGGGAAGTCGGAGAACTAAGGTTGTAATGAAGTTGTGCTTTCTGAAGGATTCTATAGATTTATGAATATGAAGCAATGGCGGGACCATTCAATTCATGAAGTATCTTGCCTACAAGATCTTGATTTCTAATATGTAGATGAAGCTGGGAAAGCTTTATACGGATAAGATACAAACAGTTCAACTTTTTCAGACTTAGATTTAGCCCAATTGCCATTGTCAGTGAGCAGAGGTAAGCTAAAATTCCAATGCAAAGCACTTTTCTAGTTGCTTGGCAGAGAGTGGTTGTTAATATTTTTATATGTGTACAGAATATACTAACCTGTAGATTTCTTATGTTATCATTTAATTAATACACTATTAAACTGATTCTAAGTGTGCTTGTCCAATATTTGGTCCTTTTCCAGCCCCTTGCCATTTTTTTTTTTTTTTTTTTTAGCTATTAGGTTTCTGATATACATATATATTGGTATAAATTTTTGATTTTGTGAATAAGGGTGACCTAACACTAAAGCATTGCACTGATACGTTAAGATTATAAACTACTAAGAAACACAGTACTTAGGGAAGTTGATAACAAGAATAGTCTATAAGAAAATGAATAAAGTAAAATTAATCGACTCTAATAAACTAGTAAAAAACAGAAATAGATATAAAGAAGAGCTAAAAAAACACAAATGATAGTCATTAATACACTCGCGCACACACACGCGCATATATATATATATATATATATATATATATATATATATATATATATAAACTCAGCCTTTCGGGCCCCACTAGGAAGCGAACCCCCTGACTACCAATCTTTTTTCTTCGAAAATTCTTTTAGAAAAATCGTTTTCATTCTTCTCATTTTTTTATTATAAAAATCTTTATTTTTCAATTTCAATACACACAGTTATATTATAAGTACTGTACATATGAAGTAACGGAACCTAATAATGGAACAAAAAATATATTACATCCCGGATTAAAAGTGACATAATCATTAATATATATAAATATATATCATTATCATCTTCTTAACTGGAAAATATGTCTTCAAGATATTCGCGCGCTTCGGCTAATATTTTTATTCCCGCGTACAATTTCCTTCCTCTGATGTCATCCATGAACAGAATTCGAAGTCTTCCTTTTTGTAATTTTGCTCCTGCTTTGCCTTCGATTAGACTTGTAATCCATGTTGAGTGCCGTATAATGTGTCTTATTGCAGTGTTTCTTCTTTTTACTGTACTTAATATTTCACATTTTTTTTTTTTTTTTTGATTCTGGTTAATATGTTATTGTTTGATATCTTATCGGTCCCTCTTATCCTTAGCATTCGTCACCAATACCGCAGACGACTCCAGTTTACATTTGTCCTTTTTCAACAGCGTCCGAGTTTCACATCTGTACAGGGTAACGCTCCAAACGAAACTTCATAAATTATTTTCTAATGTCTATTAATATGTCGAAAGGAAGGTTCTTTTTTTGTTGAAGACATTCTCAGCTTGGATTTATTTTTTTTTCTTGTTTCTCGTTCGATTCTACCACCGTTTGTTATTAAGCTGTTTAGATACATGAATTCGTTTATTCGTTTTAGCATTTGTCAATTCTCAGCTATCTTCAACTATTCGTCTTCTTTTTTACTACTATTACTTTGGTTTTGTTTATATTAATTTTCATTTTACATTCGGTACTTAACAGCCTGTTTAAATCTACTGTTTCGATTCGTTTTCCACTATCAGTGCTATGCCATCTGCGTATCTAATTGTTTTATATCTCACACCATTTATTTTTATTCCGCCATCATCGATGTTTGAGAAACATTTTAATGCCTTTTCAACCTAAAAGTTAAATAGTAATGGCGATAAGCAACATCCTTGCCGTATCCTTAATCTCGCGCTGATTGTTCCGTTTATGATAATGTTTTGATTTTTATATAATTCGAATAATATTCTTCGATCTCTGAGGTCGATATTTACTTCTTTTAAATATCTAAACACAATTTCCTAGTTAACATTATCGAAAGCTTTTTCTATGCTCATAAACGCTATATATACGTTGTTTTATTCAATTCTGGCGATTTTTTTCATCGGTAATCTTGAAGAAAAGATGGCTTCTCTTATTCTTTTTTTCCTTCTAAAACCAAATTGATCTTCTGGTAGGTTTTTTTTTTTTCTATTTTTATCACTTTAGTTAGAATTTTTTGAGTGCGAGATAATAAGCTGCGAGTGCGATATTGCTCACCAAATGAGGGTTGTTATTTTTTGGCATAGCAATCAATAGGTTTTTCTCAAAATTCTTCGGAATTTTTCTAGATTTGTAAATATTATAACCTGATATTATGCATTTTTTGCTTTATCTCCTAGTATTTTAATGAATTAACTGAACACCCAATGTATTCCTGGGTTTTTTCGAAATTTAAGGTTGTCTATCGCAAATTCGAATTTATGTTTCAGGATGCTTGGCTTTTTCTTATCTTCCTCTATAACTGCCTTATCTGCTACTACTCATGCACGGTTTATTAGTTTTTCATCATAGAATTGTTCAATGTACTCTTTTCATCGGTTTTACATTTCATGTTTTTCTATAATGATGTTTTCATTACTATTTTTGATATTACATAATTTCTTGTTGAATTTGGTTCATTATTTCCATGTATGTTTTTTCCGCGTTTCCATTTTTTATGTTTTTGTCAATATCTTTACATTTATTCAATCTTTAACTTCAATTGCTTTTTTATTTATTATATTTCTATACTTTCTATATTCATTTAATTTTCCTTCTAGTTTGGCTTTCTTTCTCTGATCCATTAGTCGTATTACTTCTTCCGTTATCCAGGGTTTGTAAATTGGCTTTTCTTCTTTTTCAAAATGTTTTAATGCTACTTCATTTATTTCTTTTTTAAAGTACTCCCATTTATCATTATTATCTATTCCTTTCACACTACTTATATTTTCTTTCCCCAGTTACTTTTTCAAAAGTCGCCTTATGTTTTTTTGATCTTAGATAGATTCCATTTTTTGTTTTTGTTATTAATCTTTATATGTTTTAATTTTAGTCTGCTGATCATTATGACTGAAATATGATCAGAATCATTATCTGCTTCCTAGTAGCTTTTGTAACGCACCTTCTCGCTTTAAATTGATATTTATCAATCCGACGGCCAAATTTTCACGAGGGAATTGTTGACAGTCTGCTTATTAGCGATGCAGTTACAACTTAACGGTATTTATGGTAAGAAAATTACCACCCCGCACGACGTGGACGCGTAGAGCTCACTGATTATTGTTTCGTTTCTCTGTCACGGTGGGACTAGCACCATGTTGACAGTTGAATGATTACTTACTGTAGAATTTAGCTCTAGTTACAACAACCCGTGCCCCGCAAGGCATATATATATATATATATAAAATTTTTGACTATTTGCCTTATGAATAAAAATAGTATATTATTTGTTTTGCTGATAATTGTTTTATAATTACGAAGTATTTATACAAACATTTAACAGATCTGCCAAAAAGTAGTAATGTACACGATAGGTCGCCGAATGCATACTTTAGTGAATACTTTAGTCGTCTAATATTTTTGTGACATTATTTTTTTAGAAGCCTATCGAGTTGATAAATTTTGTTCCGCATGCAACAAACAAGATACGCGTTTAGAAGAACTTGGAAAACTTATGACAGAAAGTCATCAAAGTTTAAAAGAATTATACGAATGTAGTCATCCACAACTGGACCAATTAGTATCTTGCTGTTTAGAAGCAGGAGCTTATGGAGCACGTTTAACAGGAGCGGGGTAAGTCTAGCATATATTAAAAATAAATGTCAAATCTGAAAGTAACTTATAAGAAGTCAGGTTTTATCATTTAAGATTCATATCTAATGAGGACGGTTTTTTGATAAAAAAATGGATTTTAGTGTACTTTTTTTAAGTTGAAAAAATTATGAAAATTATTTTGAAGAACTGGATAAATATAAGTGCATAGTCTGTTATTGGTAGTTAATTAGCTGATAAATTATAAGAAAAAGTGTAAATTTGTGTGATATTCTCTTTAGATGGTTATATTTTTGATTATATTTTTGATTATATTTATTTTCTTTTTATAGATGGGGTGGATGTGTCGTTGCTTTAATTGATTCAGAAAAATGCCATGAATTCGAGTCAGCCATTAAAATTAAATACTATCAAACCTTAACTTTAAAAAATGTTGATATTGATGATCTGATATTTTCATCAAAGCCGTTTTCTGGCGCTAGCGTGCATTTACTGTAATTTTGATATATAATCCTTTCATACCTATATCAAAGGCATAATCAGAACATTATTCATTTGTTACATTTGCATTCCGAATTTATTTATGTTACTTTTCTTTTATTAATAAAAAATTGTTACTAAATTAAACACATATATTCTTATTCATCGGATAACTTTCTTGCTTCTATACAAACACGTGTTTGTGATATAATTAATTATTAATTATTTATTTCATTGTGATTTTGTTGTTTAATTCTCTCAAACAAACATAAATGCCACAGAAATCCTTGGCCAGACAGATACTTGTCTAAAAGTCATCTTGGCCAATAGAAAAACAAAGAAAAACGAAAGGTTAAGTGAGAGAGTTGACAAAAAGGAAATGGAGTCGGTAGAGAAGAAAAAAATAGTATTACCAGTACACCAGACTCTAACTATACGAAATTGGGTAGTCAATTTTTTGCCTTTTATAGTTATAAATTATATCGATTTCATGAAGAATCGCATCTTATAAATTGACGATCCACTACTACGCAGTGAAATAAGAATATTTGTAAGAGTGAAAGTGTACAATGAATTAATCATTGACCGGATAAAGGCTGAATGTGTCTGCTCGTTAGACTAATGGTTTATAAAAAAAGTTAGAATCAGTTATAACAGCAGTCACCACACCTCATAACCGGACAATTTAGAGAACGCTCGCAGATCGTAACGGTCAGAACTGATTAGAACTAAATGATAATGATGATGATTTGCGAAAGCTGAATTTCTAGAATGATCGGACTCGACTAATAAGAGAAAAGGAGTTTCAAAATTCGAAGTAATAAAAAATTTTCTGGAGAAGTGTAAGTTCGCATTAGTAGTGAAAAAAATATCGCAAAAAAAATTATAAACTTACAAAATATTAAAATATAAAATAAAAGAAAAAAAAAACATGATTTTAGTCTTTTAGAAAATTTTTCTGCAAACATCTAACTCTATATTTTTCTTTTTTTAAACAAATGTTTAAAAACACTCATTAGGCGCAATCTATTTAAACAGTTTTCTTTTGTTGGAGATCTTAGACATATTTTAAAATTTCTTTTAAGGTGTTACGTACTTTCCTTGAGAATATAGTACCTGTAAAATAAGACTTTATTATAAAATCATTTAATATCTTCCCCTTAACATTATATTATAACAAATGATTCTTTTATAAATAATCTTATAATAACTTAAATAAAAAATGAATAAATAAATAAAATATATTTACTTGGGTATTGCGGTTAATTGTGATCTTTGCAAGATAAAAAATTGATAATTTTTATTAGTATCACTTCAACAATTTAAAGGTAAGAACGTACATAGTCATATTTTTAAAACAAATATCACATTCAATGACTATAGGTTACAATCAGTTGATAAATTGAATGTCATTTTAACAATATCGGCGCTGTGTGTGTGTGTGTGTGTGTGTGACATGTTTTGCGTGTTTTTTTACATATATATAAACATATTTTTAAAGAATAAGGAAATCTTCGTATGAAACATTTTCAATAAACTGTGTAACACACGAAATACCTTCTCTTGTAGAATAGAAACACGTAAGTTTTACTACGACAAGAATAAATGCTTCAGTTATTAAATATTTTTGATAAGGCGTTTTTCAAAGTAATTTGGTTTAAACATTTATGTTTCAAAGAATTATGTCCGTAAAATTGATAACGCGTTTTCAACTGACAATAAAAGATAGATAGTATCAACCTTGTAAAGGTCATTTATAGTAAATCATATTTTCATATTTTTGGACAGATATGCAGTAGTGAAAATAGAAGTGTGAACATTAAATTAGTTTAACATTTCCAAATACGGCACAGATTTTATATTCTGAAAAATCTTTTAACGTACCCGTTAATATAATATAAAAGCATAAGTTTAAATGGATCGGTGGAATAGTAGGATCGCTGTAGTTACTGGCGCTAGTGGCGGTATTGGATCAGCTATTGTTAAAGAACTGATGAAACATAATGTAATAGTTGTCGGATTAGATGTTAAAGAAGATTCACTAAGAGTACGTTTATTTATCAATATAATTAGAATAATTATTTATGTTAAAATTAAGGCAAGAAGGGATATATATGTTACATTTATATCTATGAACTTTTAGTATAATATTCAAAACTTACCTGTTTTTGTGCTTTGGTAAAATTAATTTAAAAGGAAAGAAATTAAAATCAAGGGCGCCAGAAATACACACTAACAACTCCAACAAATTATAATGCTGAAATCATTGTATTATGGAATTCTAAAGTTTTATTTTACAGAGAAGAAGCTTCCGAGATAGTACCTCGATAAAAATAAGTCTAAATAATAATCGAAATAAAACGATTACTGAGCAAAAGATTTGGAGATTTTTTAAAAGATATCCATGATTTATTAAACAGTGTAGGTCGCAAAATATTGAATATATAATATATGTCGATTTTAATATTAACAGTGATTTTATAAACGCCTTAACGGTGAATTTTTTAAATATAGCAAGGTAGATGTGATTAATAAAAAAAACAATAAGGGAAGAAATAAAAACTAGCACAATCACGACTCTTTCAATGATAATATCTTTATGAGATGTTTAGTGGAAGTGGCAACGGTCAAAAACAAAAACCTGATTATTATTCAATTAGTTTCGCTTTTCATATTAGTAGTAATATATATATATATATATATATACATATATATATATATATATATATATACATATATATATATATATATATATATATATTAACTGAACCGTTGCATTCAAAAGTTATTGAAATGAAAATTTTTTAATACCTTGATAGTAAGAAACGTAAAAAAAGTATTAACGAAAGTGAAAACAGTTTTTAATAAATTGTATGACGACTGAAGAATTTTTAAACAAAAAGCAACGAAAAGAAGAAATTATCTAACAAATAAATGGCTAAATAGAAAATACTGATATGTATATTAAAGGTTTGTGCTATAAATATTATGAAAGAAACAATTCAAACTGAAGATATAAAGCATTGCATAAAAAATATAAAAACTTATTCAAATATAAGATAAGAGAAACTAAAGAAAAATTTTATGCACAAAAATTATGAAAAGGAATAATGATATTTGAAAAAATAAAAAAAAAATAAAACAATATGTAAAAAGAAAATTGTAATTTTAAATCAAGATTTCGCTAGCTACAACGAACCAACTTGAAAATTTTTGAATTATTACCAATAAAATAAAATATTATTGTGGTTTTAATTTTTTAAATGGCAGTACGGATAATTTAATTTGTATATCATTTTGTATAAAAAACAAAAAATACTAAGAAGTAATCAACACCATAATTAGAATGCTTAAGTCAAATAAAACCCAAGGATATGATGATATATGACAGATTTAAAAGCACATTTAAAAATAGTGACCATAGTATTAATGAAAGTAATTAATTATTCTTTAAAGGAAAAATTATTTTTAACAGAGCTAAAAACTGGTATATTGAAACTGATTTTGAATAATGCAGACGAAAAATAGCGTGAAAATTATAGACTAGTTACTTAGCTATATCAAAAATTATTGCGTATTATATAGATACGCATTTTAAAAATTATACAGAAGTAAATTTAAATACTCAATAATCAATTGAGATTCAAAGAGGGAAAATCAACTATAATATATCTTAGAACATTTGCACATTAAATATTATTAAAGGGTCAACATCTGGTAAACACTTAATATTAATTGAGGACGTGAAAAAAGTAGGAATAAAAGGAACTGATTTAAAATGGATTATAAGTTAAGAAAAAAAAAAGTAAATATCGAAAATGGATGATATGGTGGTGAGAATATGATAAATCATGGAGTCAGACAAGGATTTTTTTTTGGGGCACGTCAGCCAAGGACCTACTCCCGGAAACAAAAAGAAAAGAAAAAGCTATCAGTTAAATTTCGATTCGGTTAAATATTAACAACATAAAAGAACCAGTAGCTAAAATGACGGATGGAGAGGAGAAAGCCAGAATGTACGATGCGCAGTAAGGAGTAGGAAGCCTGAGTTTCGACAGATGAGAATGCAGAGTACGACGCTGAACAGAAAGCAATGAACATTTCAAAAAAAATGTGATCAGCGCCGCAGACCATTGCTTCATTCAAATGAAGAAGGCAATTTTAAGAGGAAACAAAGGAAAAGACAGAAGAGAATGATTAAAACGCGCACGACTAATAGAAATAACAATATAACGGGAAAGCGAAGGAAACTCGAGGAATCAGAAGGAGAAGCTAGATTAGGTTGAACAGATACGTAAAGGAAAAACGTTCACTGCAAAAGCAGGAAGAGGAAATATTTGGCCAAAATTTAAATGGAATTTTTTACACAGAGACACAAGATTAGAGAATAGATTTTTTTTTTTTAAATGAGCGAGAGGAAGCAACAACCCGAGGCAACGAATCCGTTATCTCATTACTATCAATGCTCTTGTGATTGGAAACCCACAGCAAATCAACACAAATAGAGTAACGAGAAGAAAAATAATAGATAAGCCAGGGAGTGTGCGAAAAATAATAAAACACTAATTTTTTATATAAATAGGAACATTGAGTATGCATATAATGTTGCACTAGTTACTGAATGCTGAAATATAAAAAATGCAGAAAATTTCTTACAAGAAGACCCGAATTTTACATAATACGCCATGTCTGCGTGGAACGATTAATGAATTTAAATATCTCAAATTAATAATTAATAAGTCGTTAACACGAAAATGTTAATAATATTGTAGTAAAAATCAAGTGAACTATTAAAACAGGTTATGATGTATAAAATTCTAAAACTATACTTTGGTTCATTGAAAATGTCTAAAATCAGGTATGCAACTGTAATTTGAAAACAGGTGAAAATAATTCGGATGAGAAAAATTAACCGAGCCTAGAGATAATATTGTAGCAAAATGGATGATATATCGTTTGGTAAAATAAGAATAGCGATATGTTATCAAAAATATATTATTTATGCAATATACAGATAAGATATAAAACAGAATACGTAAGTTTATATTAACAAGGAAAAACGATTTATAAGACTAGAAATTGTGATAAAATTACGATCTAAAGGTGTTTATAATAAAATAGGCCTATGGAGGAAGTGATGATGATAAAATTAATGGAAGGTGTAACGAACTAAAATTCAAAACGAAGAAAATTTGAACATATCGAAGAACGAAATAAAAATATCGCTAATAATATGGTATAATAAAAAATAATGATAAAAATTTAAAAAAGCACATTTTTTATTGATTAAAAATTTTATTTTTATTTTTTCTACTTTTCTTAATCTTTCGTAATCTCTATTATTAAGTTACCATTTAGCGAGTTAATGAAAAAGTTAACTGACTATTTAATTTTAAAGATATAAGCTTCAGTTTAGAGAATATTGTGACAATTTCGGAAGAAAAAAAAATCCTGAAAAAGAATAAACAGAGTCGTAAATAAAATCTAAATACTTGAAATTAAAAGTTTGTGTTTATCATATTTATTGAAATTAATTGTTTATTAATAATTAATTTTTTTTTTTTTTTCTTAAATTTTTTATTGTGACGACAATTTAGTCTTTAACAATAACGGTGACAAAGTTGAGACTACACGTGGAAAGAGTTACACTTCCAATGAAGTGACTCCGACTTTATACATCATTTCACTAAATCATATGGTTTTCGGCGTTTAAGTCGCCTCATATCCTCAGAGTTGTCGAGGAGTTGTATGACTTCGACATTAGTATGCTTCTTCAGCCGTTTTTCGTGTTTACAGGCGAACCTGGGGTAATTTCATCAACGACCATTGGAATTTCCATATCTCGATGTATGTCGTCGTTGCGTTCGAATCTGTATGCAGCAGTGATCGTGCGAAGTGCAATGTTCTGACGTCTTTGTATACAATTTATGTTGGAACTTCTAGCGCAGCCCCACAACTGTATTCCATAAATCCATATAGGTTTAACAATGGCTGTATACAAAAGTCGTTTGTTTTCAATAGATAACGGCGAGTTTCTTCCTAGCAGCCAATAAAGACTTCTTATCTTTGCCTTCATTTCCAAACATTTTTGTCGGACGTGGTGCTCCCAATTTAAACGCGAATCAAGGTACATCCCTAGGTACTTGGCTGAATCTTTTTGTGGGATTATCTGCTGATTCAGCGTCATTGGGATGTTCTCAGTTTTCCGTAAAGTGAAGTTTACGTGCACCGATTTTTCGCCATTAACTTTTATTTTCCAGCGTTTCATCCATGCACTTAATTCGTTTATTGTTGACTGTAAGCGATTAGTTACATTCTGCTGGATTTTACTTGTGGTCAGAATTGCTGTGTCATCAGCAAACATAGCTATAACTGTATGCTTGTTCGTTGGAATATCGGCTGTGTAAAGGAGATAAAGGATAGGTCCTAAAACACTGCCTTGTAATATTTTAAATAAATAATATAATTTTATTGGAACATCATAGATAAACTCTTGTCTTATGTGACTCATAAATTATTTAAAATTTAAAAAAAAAAAAAAAAAAAAAAAGGAAAAGAATCTATCTCAGATGTTTATTAATGGGTAATAAGTGGTCGCGTACGTATGTTAGAACCAATTTTTTTGTGCATTTTTTTATGTTTTCAAAATATTTTAATAAAGTCAAGTTACAACTGTAAAAATAAATTTTGTACATTAAAATAGTATGGACGCATTTGCCGGTTAACAAACTGATCAAAAACTGCACACTTCAATGATAAACAAGTAGCTCTGAAGTTTTATTTTTATTTAATTCAGTCCTTGTATTTTCAACAAAGTAAAAACATATTTTGAACAGTCGATCTTTGCTGCTAGCTCGCACATTTAACTCTATAATTATAAGCCCATTATTTTCTTACATATTAATTATATTTGGCGTCATTTAGTTTATATTTTTAATATGTTCACTTTTAGACATTATCGAACGACGTAGAACAGTCCATTAAAACTGGAAAATTTCACGGTTATACGTGTAACTTAAGTAAAGAAGAAAGTATTGTAACCGCATTTAACTGGATTGAAGAAAATGTCGGCTACATTTCGATTTTAATTAATTGCGCCGGCATTGGTACTAGACTTCCAATTTTAGGTAATGCAAATTGTTGATGGTAAATATTTTGCGTTGATTATGTAATTTATACTGCTTGCTAGTGACATTTTCTTTTTATCTATTCATTACATGTACACTGCGATTAAATTAATTAATATTTATTCGATGCACATTAAGTCACACCGATAATTAGAACTGTATCACTGTAGATTCTGTTTAAACCAGACGTGCCCAATGTAGCTGTATGACAACGGGCCATAATTTAATCGACCTATATTGCGGCGATAGCATCGCGTTTTTAAATATTCAAGAATAATTCTACTTTTATAGTCCTATTAAGAAATGCTCTATTACAAATTAAAGAAATGTAAGCAAGCCGTGTCGAGAAACCTAGTCTTGAAGGAAACGCTAACAAACAAAATGATACACCCTGCGGGACTATGGTTAAGTCATCCATTCTTTTGCAAAGGAAGGAAGTTTGTTGCGTGCCAATGTAATCACGTAATTTCACATATAAAATTCATTACGTATAAAAATATGGTCGGCACTAGTCTACGTCATATCTGCTTATTTATTTTTAATGCTAAAATACGCTTTGAATAGAAAAAAAAAAAAGAGAAATTTTATTCTTTGTTGGACCCCGGTCCGATAAACTGCCTAGGGACTTTTTAACATCAGATGCTCATTTGAATAAAAAATGTGAAATATCGATTTCCGTACATTTAAATGCAACGCTGCATATTCGAACGAGCGCTAACCAGCTTGGGGAAAAAAGTGTTTTTTTTTTTATTTTAATTTATATAATTATTTAACCTTCGTTTGAAATGAAGTTCTCAGAAATTATGAATTTTTATGCAGCACGGAATACAAAGAATACGAAAATATAAGTAGAAAAAATGATATTGGGACTGTAATTGCGAAGGGAACTTTGGATAAAATACGATTGTAAAGCGAATAGAGTATATGGCGTTGCAAGTCGCGTTGCTGATAACAATTATCTCTACGCTATGATATTATTATTACTCTTGCCGCTTTGAAATAACCTTTTGTTTTATAGAAACTATATAAAAGTCGTTTGGTTTTCGTTAAAATAAAAATGTTTGCTAATTCATTGCGTTTATTTCATTCAACAACGATAAAATAAATTTTCCAATTTTTCCTCCGACTTTAAGGAAAAGTTCAGTTCTAATAATAGACGAAAAAAGTTAACATCAGCACTTAACTATACGAAATGAAACTTTACTGTATAAAAAAAAAACTTAATTAAACATGCAATACAAGTAATTACACATAAACTTTGTTATCGTATTTATATTTAAATAAAAACAAACGATTGTACACGGAAAGAAGTAAATAATGATCGAATAGAAATTCGGTAATTTAATGACATGTTACGATTTCTTTGCTCAGCAAATAAAACGGGCAGTCCGAAAAAACACATTTCACATTTAATATTTTTCTGCTCAAAGAGCAATATGCCGAAGTCTCTTAGTGTCCGGCCTTTTGTATGGTGTACTAATTTTATTAGAATTTTTTAAATTTAAATATTTTTTAGAATTTTGGGTTCCGGATTTCTATAGCAAATATATATTTCATTTTAACTGCCAGTGGTGGGAAATCTATGAAAATACGCTGCACCGGCGATCAACATTGGCGACACGCGGAAAATACCTGACCGGAATATTTTATATTTCTATCCGGTTTTTGAGAAATATTTTGATTACCGATCAACTAACAAAGCAATTTGTGTTCATCGTATTTCACATCCTTACGTTACAACATTATTCATTTTGTGCCAGATACTTTATTACAGATATTACAAAATCCGGGGGAATCTAACGCTTCAAGACAAATCAAGTTCTTCGCCTAGAACAGTTTAACGAGAATACGCTCAATCAGAGTGTTTAAATTATTACAAACGTAGCAGCGTTTGAGTTTGGCAAAAAAAGTTATACACTTGACCTTGTGCTTTATCTAAATAATTTTTTCCAGTTTAATGTTTAATATTATAATACGAACATCATCTATTTGAGATGGTCTGAATTTCCATCGTAATATGCAGTAATGATGATAAGTGCGACAATTATTAAAAGTTGAAAAGCAGTTTTAGCATAAATTAAAGATAATTTTGTGCGTCAGGCTTATCACGTGCTAAAAACCTACGGTTGCTGAGGTTCAGTCCCCCGCTATGATTTAAAATTACGCCCGTGATATCGTTTAAATTTAAGGAAAATTTTTCGATTACAAATATTGTTTAAACTTCATTAACAAATAAAATTTTAAAAAAACGAATTATTTAATCGAAATTTCGTTTATTTATTAACTCTTACTTTAATGAAGTAATTGAACGAGGCGTAGATGCTGAACGTCAGTTGTTAAATACGACATTTTTTGGCAAGCGCTCGTGTCGGATATTGGTAAAGCTCCCAAATACCGAAATGCCCAAATTCGACGAAAAAGTTAGAAATTTTAATAGAATGGCACGCACACTATTTGAAACAATGATTGATGGTAACGATAGTCTGTTTTCGATACAGAAGTTATACTGTTTTACGCAGACGATGGTTGAGGATGCTCGGAATTTATTAAAGGATTATCAGCTGCAGGAGGAATCACCTATCGACTCGACTGGAAATTCGTAAAAAAACGCTATTGTAATAAAATTATAGCCTCTCATTTTGCGGATCTCTCGGTTTTCAAAGTATTTCGTCTAACACACTTCGGTAATCACTCCGTAAATCGAATGTAATCATTAAGGGTTTAAACATATGCGCGGACTGGAAGTTGAGAAATAATTTCTGCCGATTGGGTATATCGTTAGACGTTCAAGCCGGTTGAGAACAGACTGGGAATAATAATTATTCCGCATACTTCTTGTTTGACCAACTTCGCAATTCCTGAGAATCGTTATTATTATTTTATTTTTTATTTTTTTCGGTTGTTCGTTTTAAAGATTATGTGTAAATCAGTTTTTTGTATTTTCTCACGTTTACTCGTTTATGGTTTGTTCTGCTTATAAATAAATACGTTAGTTGAGTGGTGGGTTATTACGGGGAATGTGTCGGCGGCGAATAATTTCGGAAAAATATCTACTGTCATCATGCAGCATTTATTATTGCTTTCATACCATTATCCAAAACAAGGCCATCGACTCGAAATAGACTATTGCATGCGAGAAGCGTTGTGCGTAAGGTAACTAAAATGCGAATAAATACATTTTATTCGAGTCTGTTTAACAACGGAAGTCTCACATTCGTTAAGCGCATTCTCTCGTGTGTTCATTTTTGTTATTAAAAATATTTTATATTAAGGGGGGGGGTAAAGTTTTTAAACTTTTTTTTTGCATTTTTTTTTTTTTATTTGCTTATATGAATGTACAACATTTCAAGATTATTGTGTCAAAATTTGAAATCGATCGCAACAAAATTAACGGACCTATAGAGTTTTGAGTGAGCGGTGCTCCGCTCCGGTTTTGAACACCTACTCTGGGCAGCTACGTAGCGCGGCTACCTGGAAGCTGTTTCGTGCTCTTTTGAACTTCGTATTTTCTAGTATCGCTGTGATTGTGTATTTATTATTAGTAAAATGCCGAAGAAAATTAGCAGAGAAGATCGCAAGAGTACCAGTTCCAGATTAGATCAATCAAAAAAAGTAATACCTCCACAGAAACGCAAGACAGACGATGTCGAAGCAAAAGATGCATCGTCCAAAAAAAAAAAAAAACTGAATACTTTTGTGCCATTCGGACTACTTACTACCATTACTGTTCGATGGACGAGAAACCGCAGCACGACAAATGCCTGAGAGGCCAAGACTCGTGGTATGAATGGCAGAAAGCTGCAGCTGCAAATGCCCTGAAGTAATTCAAACACAGTTACACTGCACTTGCAAGTGACGTTTCTGAAGGAATTAAACCGATATATGAAGACTTGAGTAAGGGAGCACTTCTGCAGCGTTTGCTTGGAGGATTCGCTCAAAACAACAGTGAAAGTTTGAATCAACTTACTTGGAAAATTACCCCAAAATCACTGAGCGGTACCTCAACTGTGGTTGAAATCACAGCTCATGTGGCTTCATGTATGTTCAATGAGGGCTGTTTTGCTTTGCTCTCATTTATGCAAGAGATAGGCATCAGTACAGGGGGTCAAGTTCTCATGAATGGACAGGCATGGTAGATTGAACGAGCATAAACAGAATGGAGCAACAAGCTGCACTTGAAAGTAAAGAAGGCAGAACTCTACGTCGACAGAGCAAAAAGCTGCCTTAGATTTTACAGCTGAAAGTTGTGAGCTTTATGAGCTTTATGGGTGACTCTGAATAAGTATATTAGAAGAAACACTCGCGTACTGATGTTTAAGTCAAATATCTTTTTGTACACAAAACTTTAAAGCCTTTTTCTCACACTTGACATTTTTAAAGTCCGTGGACACTGTAACTCGAAAACTAATGCACCGATTCTTTTGAAATTTTGTACAGTGTTTCTGCACATCAATTACGAGGTAACGCTGGGAGGGTTTTTTTTTTTTAATTATTACTTATTTTACAATAAAAAATTTGTCGATTTTGATGGCGAAAACCGCGTTTTTGACTTCCAAATGTTAACAAAAATTAAAAAATCAAAAAAAAAAAAATCCTCCCAGCGTTACCTCAAGAAAATGATTAACTATCAGTAGCATTTGGATTTTTTTGATTTCAGATAACCAGTGGTGAGATATAGTGTCCACCGCAAAACAACTTTTTTTTGAGGCTTCTTCGAAGATTTGCTGCTAACGGCTTATTTTTTAATATTTCTTATTTAAAATTTCTGAAAATATTGTTCAAATGTTACTTTATTGTATTACACTTAATAAAATATATTTGCATTTACTGGAGCATAAAGAAAAATTATTGAAAATAAGCCTTTTTTTACCGAAATTAACTTCCCC
Organism: Icerya purchasi; assembly: GCA_039619475.1. Classification (NCBI taxonomy): domain Eukaryota; kingdom Metazoa; phylum Arthropoda; class Insecta; order Hemiptera; family Monophlebidae; genus Icerya; species Icerya purchasi. The sequence goes on along the minus strand of CM077116.1, from coordinate 475,395,093 downwards.
CCCCCCCCTTAAAGAAGTTATTTTGCTTAAAATATGATCGTATTAAAAATGTCAAATTTAATTTATTTATAAATAGTCAGCGCATATTTAAAGAAAAAACTAACCGAGTTTAAATTTTATTTTTCGATTGTCCTCTTATTAGTTCTACTCGTTATATACTAGAAATCGTTATTTTAATGCTGTACTAAAATATTCCGAGAATTTTTCCGTCACTAAAATATGCACGAAAAGTTGAGCTCTCTTATTTATTTATGAGTAACCACCTTGAAAGCTTTTCGTCATTATAGTAAGTAAACTTGCTAATTTAGAATAAATAATGATCGTTTACGGGGAAAATTGTAACGGTTACGTAAATAGTTCAAGATTTTAAGGGAAATTACACCGAATGGTGCAGAGTGATCTTAATATTCGTATACGCGTTTTATAATAATTGGCCGAAGTGATAAAAGTATATTAGTGATAATTTTAATGTTTTGTTTCTAAATAAAAAAACAATAAAAAAACAATAAAAAAACAAAAAAGATTCGCTTGAAACGTGAACTGTAATTATTATTTAAAATCGAAAATATCCCTCATAAAATCTTTACTTCCTCCGTATAAATGATATATGTATATTGTTGTGTACGTCCTTTGAAAATTTAAAATAATGAACATTAACTTTTTCTTTGTACGTTGAAATGCGACCGGATTATTTAAAAAATATTCTTTCATCTATTCCAAAAAGCTTCTATAAAAAATTAATAAAAATTATGACTTAATCTAGCTAAATGAGAGGAAGTCCTGTGAATTAGATAATACAATAAAAGCAACCAGTTTTTGAATACATCAGCTCTCTCACTCTACGACTGTTATAAGTTTGGAGGAAAATTCACTACTAAATACTGTAATTTTTACAAAATGGCTATTGATTGTCACTATATGAAAAATATCCCAGCCGCATGATGAATATATACCTTTAAACAAACATATTTACATGATTACAGATATTACTTCAAAATTAATAAATATCGTTCGTTGGTGCATTTCTATAGAAATTTTCTCGTTAACTGTGAAAAATTTATTATTTTCATGTTTATCTGTTTAGAACTGAATGCAGAAATAATAAATCGAATTTTCAAAATTAACGTCAGCGCAGCTATATTGTGTTCGAGAGAAACGGTGAAATCTATGCTAAAAAATAATATCAATGGTCATATAATTAATATGAACAGGTAATTGAGGAGAACATTTTTTCTTATCGGTATTCGCGTTTCGCATTCTAAGTAAGCAAGTAAAGTAGGTTCCATAGCCTTGACAGGGCGTCGGGGATTGTGAAGTTAAGGTTCACAATGTACTGAGCAATGACGCTAAGGAGAATACACTAGGGCCAGTTCCTTTCTACTTGGGATCCGCCTTTACTTTCCCAGATTTCTCTGGTACCCAATTATTTCAGGCTGGGTAAACTTGGGAGCGACTTGGATCCGGGACGAGACAACTTTCGAACCAGTGACCTCCGACTCTAAAAAAAAAAAAAAAAAAAGCAATCAAACACGAATATTACGTCCGACATTCACTTCTTCTGAATTTCGCTAACCTTTTTAATCTTAGCAGCTTTCGAGCACCAGCCGGCACGAAACCGGTAGATTCAGTTCTTTCCTTTTTAATTTAGACTACATTCGATTTCTTTACACCGTCTAATCGTTTACATTTTATCGGGTTTACGTTTTAAGTTGGAGATTTTTGACGCACTTACCCCTAATTTATTTAAAGGATACCTCAAGACTCCTATATAGTTGTCTTCTTCATTACGGAAAATTTTTCAGAGAAACGCGGTTTGATATCTCTCCGTTGCGCTGCAGTGTTTTTCTTTCTGATTTAAGTCGCTAGAAAATCTCACTGGGTAGCGAATGTGTGATGAAATCGCAGTTAAGTTTTGAAATTATACTTCCAGAAAACAACTAAAGAAAGGAATAAAGGTTTTTTTTGTTGAATTTTCGCCATCAGTACCAAAATCAAGTATGTCGAAAGAAAAGAAAAAAAAATTCTCACGATTTTTGTTTTGTTTCGTAGATGCTACTTAATCAAGTGGCATTCGTTTATTTATTTGAAACTAGAGTTCCCAAATGTGAGTCTTTTTCCTAAACGATTAAAAAAATCATGGAGTGCTTAGTAAATATATTCTGTAACTAAAAATAGTTTCAGGTAAACAGTAAAAGGTACTAGCGTTTAGAAAGGTCGACACTTAAAATTTGTTTTCAGTTCAGTTTCTTTTACTTTCAACTTCTAATGTAAGCCAGCATTCTACATTTGATATTAATTGATGAACGACCCTAATAATAGGCTACGTGGCGGACCGCGAAATTTTAAAAACTCACAAGTATTAAGCGCAACACGCTATCAAGAGCCTGAGGACAGGTTCACTTATTTCGCAGCAACTTACAGTTCTACACCTATTTCCATCCGAGAATCCTGTGTTTCGAAGGTGTTTAAAAGTGTATGTGCAGCCGAGCCTAGTAGCTCTTAGGCGGTATGTATCACTTTAAAAAGTTGGAAAATGTGAAATCGGATGAAATTTTCGATGGGTTTTTTTGGCTAGCACTTAATTAATAATTACGCTCGTCGCAGATTAACTTTCTCGGACGGAAATAGGTGTAGAACTGTAAGTTGGCGCGAAATAAGTGAACCTGTCCTGAGGTTCTTGATAACGTGAAGCGCTTAATAGTTGTAAGTTTTTAAAATTTCGCAGTCCGCCACGAAGCCTATTACTAGGATAGTTCATCGATTAATGTGAAATGTAGAATGTTGGCTTACATTAGAAGCTGAAAATAAAAGAAACTGAACTGAAAACAAATTTTAAGTGTCGACCTTCCTAAACGCTGGTACCTTTTACTATTTACCAGAAACTATTTTTAGAGAATACTTCGCACAGTGATACAATCAGGAAATACTACATTCATGGAATCAGTGGTTCGAGGCTCGGCCAAGTATACTTGGAAATACAAAGAAACCCGTTGATGGTTGGCCGTTAATCATTGGTAATGTCTGCTCACCGAAGCTGGAAACAGCTGTTAACGGATTATACCTTGGGCATACACGAATTACACATTCATATCTGCTGAATGCCCAGCCACCGCTCATATGTGACATTTGCCACGCATCGCTAACGGTCCATCACATTATTTTAGACCTGCCGGAAGTATGACCATCATCGCTACAATCAACTGAGCACAGATATTCTCGAAGCGAACAACCTTCAAGCTCTTACACATTTTATAATTAAAACAAAAATTATTAATAATATCTAAGTGATTTTTAAATCGAGTAATAGCCATATAGGCATTAACTACTCGTAAATATATATATATATATATATATATATATACAAAAAAAAAAAAAAAACTTTAGAATACATGTACTCAAATGTTACAGCATAGCGGGACAGTTGGTACCTATCGTGACGAATCCAACGATGATATACAGCGCATCAAAATTTGCACTACGTATTTTCTCAGATGGTCTTCGAAATGAATTGCGTAAAACTGGCTCCAAAATAAGAGTAACGGTAAATTTCGTCTATACGTATAGAGTACATGTTCGGATCTGTTTCTTGTCTAATAAAATATTTAGCTAAATTTAATCGAATTCTTTTTAATGATCAACAGTATCGTTACATAATTCCCTCTTTTATGCGCGCCATATCGCGTTAATGACTAACTGTACATTTCATACTTTAGTGATGGCTACATTTTATTCGAGGAAATGTGTTAAATATGCGGGCGCTTGATATGAGGTATTCTTACAGATTACACTCGTAAACACGCCTAATAATAATAAAATGACCTAAGTGCAGTCTACTAGTTTAAACTGGCATAAACCTACTGATACATAAATGACAGCGTATGCAGTGATTTTTCACTGCTTCAGCGTAGCATCCGGCTGATAACGAATTTACTTTGATGTCACCGAGAATTATGCTACATTCACCCGAGGAAGTTTCTCTTTTATTACAACCTGCGTTGCGAAAGCATACAGAATTTAACAGATTAATCCACGTTTAAACAAAAATAGGCACAGCTTTAAAAATACTTTAAAAGTATATTTAATCAATAAATGAAAAAGAAGAAGAGAAAAAAACTAGTTAAAAAATACAGAAGTAAGAGATTAATAACGATATATAATGTGATCTGTAAAATGAATGTGAAATAAAATTCAAATTATTATCTAGTACAGAAATTTCAAAAATTGTTTATCCGAAGTAGCATATGCTTGGTCCGCCAATATTTGTACTTTTTATATTTATATCGAAGGAAAATCTATATGTAATTTGTAATGTTTTTGGCAAAAACTGCGAATGTAGCTTTTGAATTTTTTAGCATGAGCATAGGTCAGTCTTCGATATATGCGTATACATATTTATGTATACGCATATTATGCGGTAATTTTAAAGTACCTTGCACTTTATGTATTTATATTAGTGTATATACAGAGATACTCGGTAAGATTGTGCAACACATTTATCCTAGAACTTACTGGATTTTGGGATGGTAGATAGATTTTAAGCCAGATTAATGGCGCATTTAGTAAAATCAGTGTAACACCTGCTTATAAAGAATTAACTTATTTTCTATTGCAATTCATGTTTTTTTTCTCGCAAAAACACAATAAAAAGGTGTTGGGGAGCGAACTCGTTAATCGTAAAGTCAGCGTGTTTATTAAAAACTAAGTTACGATACCCAGTAAGACTAGAGATACTTTTATGAAGGAGATAACTTTATTTTCCAGTGTTAAGTTAAAACAGTGGAAATTTAAAGTATTTTTCTTATTAAAATAAAATACAATACCCATGATATCTTTGTATGGCAGCGACCGAATGTAAAACTGTAAATCTAAATAACTAGAACGCACTTTACCTAAGAGTAGTCAGCTGTCGCCTTTGTGCGAAACTGAGACTGATTTACACTTACAACCAGTGGCGTATTTACAATTTTGCCCTGAAGCGTGTTCAATATTCTGTACATAAAGAATCACTAAAGTTTAAATATAATAAAAATTATATTTAAAAAGTTAATAATACATAAAGCTTAATAACTCTATTGATATATAAAAATAAAAAAGAAGAAGAAAAAAAGATAAAAGAAAGTAATTAAAATGAAATTAAATATTATCCGAAAAAGAAATGTTCACATTTCCCAATAAGCTACGCTTGCAACCAACCCTTTTGTTAAAATTACTTTTAATATTTGCGAGTTATTATTTAACTTGCTTGCCGTAATATGCTTCAATGTGACTTTTTTATTCCATTTTTTCGTCTATTTAAATATGCCACATGTATCACATTTAAGAGAAATCCAGTCAAATGGCAAATCTTCAAGTGAATTTAATAATAAAACTCGCCTAAAAATTTATAGTACACCTTAAAATAGTAATTCTAAAATCACCTTCGCATTAATTAAAGCAAACAGTTTTTATTTACTACATAAAATAATTGCATCAATAATAGACTTGACATTTTTTATATTTTTAATATTTTTTTAATGAAATTAATCTAATACAGTATTTAAAGAACATGAAATTTTTCGAAAGAATTTATTTTCGAACAATAACGGTAAACAATTTTACATGTTTAGAATATAAGTCCGGGCTGGGTGGAAACATCGCTGGTTAAAGATGTATCGGTTGATTGCAGTAAGCTAGTACCATCTGACATCGCATATTCTTGTATCGAAGCTTTAAAAACTGAACCTAATGTGACGGTAACTTTTTTATTTATAATTTTTAATTTTCTTATTTTTTAAAGTATTATATAAATGAGTTTTATCCGTATAAAATGCAAAACATAAGCGCATACTATGAGTGTACAGCTTACTTCTTTAAAATTCAAATTGTATTTAAATTATATACTAAAGAACTTTTTTTTTCCTAGTCTATTAAATTATGAAATGTAATTAACAAAATGTTTTTACGTAAATCGGGAAAAAATTGTGACTTTTACTTCGATGAAGTAAAATACTGAATATAATAAATGTTTTCTTTAAACACATATATGCATGTGAAACCTTCATTCATCTCATTTTTCTTCTATAACTATAAGCGGGGTCTGATTTTATGTTTCCGTTCGGAGCCGGTATTTTATTTATGTAGGTAGCGCTAGAACATCCTACATAATTCAGAAAATTATTATTGTATCAGTATTCCGAACGAGAGATCAACAACACTTCAGCAAAGCATCATTTTGTATCATGGTGCAACCATATAGAAGGGACGATTCTGTAACACTGGCATCAGCGACGGGAAATTATTTTAATATAATCTCTTTTCTTTAGCTCAAATTGTAGGTTGATGGCAATCGTAGCACAACGTATGAAGCTCTCGAAATGTAGTTATGCTTTTATTTCCACGCACGACCTTCCGTTTTTCATGGTATCCACGAACCTGGTGCGGGATCTTCCCTTTAATACTTTTCATATTATTTTTCCCCCGATCACGTTTGTAATCTATACCCTTAGAATTTGGCGTTTTTCGTTGTTTGATTATTTCATATGCCTGACGGAGGAGGCGTGATGAACGTATGTTCACTACACAAGCCGTGCTCATGGTTAATCTCAATTCGCACCTGTTTTCACCTGCGTGCAAACACCGCATTAATCTCTCGTTCACAGCTACGCTACATAGGTTTAAACGAGTATTTTTGCGTTCGATCAGTTTCGAGCAAATGTGTGTTTAATTTTGAGCTTTATCGTATTTTCTATTATATCTGTTGGTACGATATTGAAGATATTATAAATACAAAATCAATTTTTTCCGCCCACCATTTGGATTACGCGCTGTGACTTTGATTTAGTAAAACTTTTACTCAATTTGTTTCAAAACCAAATTTATACTAATAATTAACATATTTACTATCATTATCGATACAGCTACCCCACTGTTCTCACAAGTGTTTAAAACTTTTACGAAAGAATTTTGTGTCCAAGGATATGAAGTACTTAAGAACAGCATCTTGAACTTCACTTCCGTTATTAAAGCGCGGTCCTGCAAGATTCTTTTTGAGACCAACCGAATGGGTGGAAATCGGTAGCAGCCAAGTCCAGACTCTTGTTCAATATTTTCCATCTGTATTCGTTGACATTCTACACTGTTTTGCTCTAGCCAAATGCGGACGAACGTTGACACGTTGAATAATACTTTCTTTGTAAGAACTTTCACGTTTTATAGCAGTTTTGAGTTTGGTTAAAATTTCAGTACACCGTTCTGCGTTGATAGTTGTTCTACTTTCCAAGTATTCAGCCAACTTTATGATCCCAAAATACTATTACCCCATAATCCTTCTTTTAACGCTATCTGCTTTTGGCTTCTTTCCGTAAAGCGAGATGTTTCCGTTTAATGGATTGTTGTTTGCTTTCCGGCACGAACCAATGCTTTCGTCTTCGGTCACTATTCTGCTAAGGAATTCTCATTTTTCAACGCGATAACGCTTAAGAAACTCGCAAGAAATGTTGACACGAGCGAGTTTTCGTTCTGCGTTCTGATCTGGACAATTTGATAAGCACTTCCTTCTGAAAATATTTGCTGTGCAATATCCGAAATTCGTCTGCGGCGATCTTCCAAAATCAAATCGTTAACGCGTTGAATGTTATGCGAAGTAACCTAAAGTCACAGACGCTCGTTGCACTCATCGTCGAAAATGAGCGTTCAGCCATTCTGGAACATGGCGCGACTCAACGACGCACATTTCTTTCGTTCATCGTGTTCGTACCATATGTAAAAACAATTTCGCAATGAATTTCAGCCGCTGTTTTATGTTTTATGTGACAAAATCGAATCATTACTCGAATTTTTTTACGGACACAAATTAACGGGACACTCGTCGCGAATTAATAATACGATCCAACTGCTGAAGCAGGAGAGTAATAAACGACCCCCCGGCAGATGTTAGAGAAATGTTTACTCCACGCGCTAGAAGAAGTGTTAGTTAATCCGACCGGTAGTTCTTCCTTTAATGTCAAAACGGACGTTACTTGTTGAAGCACTTAATATAAAAAAGCCTAATGCGATGCCGTAAAGGCAGTATTCCTGTATTAAAATGATTTTTTTGGTGTGCTTTCAAGGGTTTCTTTCTCCTTTAATCAATCATCTCCCTAAATCCCTCGATCTTGGAGGCCTTCGTACCATTTTGTCATCTTAGGTTGCCACGGAAGGAGTCGAAAACTCACTTTTCATAACACTCGTGCCGCGAGCGGTGAGATCCGATAAAGAAACCTGGGTGTCGTTGAAGAATTTTTATCGTTTATTACAGGTTTCGATGTAAACCCAGAGAGATAATTCTAACAGATTTTATGCTTTCTTCTTGTTTCTTTAACAACAAATATATAGTAATACGGAGGAAATATTTGGTAATTTGAGCGAATCATTTTACGATGAAGGTAGAACAGAATAGGTAAATATGAAAGGTATTGCGAGATAATGAATGTCTGATGAGGGATGTGAGAATGAGGAAGAAAAATCAAACCATAATGCGAACCAAAAAAACAATGATAATAACAATGAGAAGGATAATTATTTAACTTATAGTAACGAGCATGATGAAAGTGACTTTAGGGGTAGTATCAATAATATAGAAGAAGCAATGGAAAATAATTTACACACGGATAATGAAATAAAAATGTGACACAAAAAGTGAACGAGAATTTGCAGTCAGAATTAAACGGTGGTGTGCGGTAAAGATTAGTGCAGTAGTCTAGGTAGTTGTGTTAATTTTACTATACATGTAGAGATAACAATAAGAAGAAGAAGAAGAAAAAGAAGAATAGTAATGAGAATGGTATTAATAAACATAGACAGGAAAATAAGAATGTTAAAAGGAATAATGAAAAGAAGAATAGGAAGAAGTGAGTCTTCAGAGAAATGGACTGCTCTGACGGGGACACGTACGATTCGGTGGGGCATTGTACCGACAATGATTATCGGTATTAGAAATACCGACAGAAATTCGATAAGATCCGTTGGATAGTCGTAAATTACTATATAACACGCCTGGAGCAAAATATTTTTTTTCAAAAAATTTCGAGCTTACAAAGTTGGGAACCGGAATGCTTCAAACTAAAGCAATATGTACGGGACAATGTGCGCATATTTTTAACTTTGTTCGAAAAGTTTAACTATAATACTCGTTTTATTTTTTCGCACTTTTTTGAACTTTTCGCCAACTTCGAAAGTTTTATTGAGGAAATGAAATATGGTTTAGTTCCCGTTAAATAACGATCCTACCATCAATAAAATATATATCATAGGCGCGGCAAAAAAAAAGAAATATTTTAAAAAAATACTTAAACCTCCTTTTTGTGCAAAAAACAGCAAGAAAAATTGTATGTTCATGAAAGTAATAGCTGGAGTGAAAAACTGGGAAAAACTAAAATGTATCTCAATAAAGTGCTTAAACAGCGCTTTGTAGGGGAAATATAGCGAAGCTTACACAGCTTTATATTGGGACTTTCAGTGCGTCGAAAGCTCAAAATTTTTGGAAAAAATTTTTCTTTTTTTTTTTTGCTGCGCGTATGATATATATTTTGTCGGTAATAGGATCGTTATTTGACGGGAACTAAACCATATTTCATTTTCTTAACGAAACTTAGGAGTTGGCGAAAAGTTCAAAAAAGTGCGAAAAAATAAAACGAGTATTATAGTTAAAATTTTCGAACAAAGTTAAAAATATGAGCATTGTCCCGTGCATATTTCTCTAGTTTGAAACATTCGCGTTCCCAACTTTGTAAGCTCAAAATTTTGAAAAAAAATATTTTGTTCCAGGCGTGTTATATAGCGACGGAACGATCGCTGTTTGATAGAAACTAAACTATTACTAATATCGATACATAAGTTTAAGGTACTAGTTAATGAAAATATAGTTTGTCAATCGTTAAAAACCAAGATATACCGAAATCTGGCAAACAAGGTGGGAAATAAATGAACGCGGGAAGGCATATCAATTAATACGCAATGTAATCGAGCGGCAGAAGGAAAAAAATCACTTCAGATTTTTCCTCCTGTCAGCTGCTAAAGGGACACGGCAAAATAGTTGAATGTTCACGTAGGTTTCGGAACGATTCCTGCCATTATAGGAAAGCAGAAACACTTAATCACAGTATTTCCGACTGTTACATTTTAGAAATTTCAACAGAAAAGCTATCACATTGTAATGATCCCAACGCAATAATCAAATTCAACAGTTTTGCCTTTAAACTCTCCATAAATTTCTCCGGTCTACCCACAGCGGCATTTAAATGTACACATATATTTAATTGTGCGTGTGTGGTGTGAAAAAATTTCCAAAGAGAAAGAACGTGATTGTGTAGTGATACAATTCAATTAGTATGATTTATTAGCGATACTAATTTATTAAATATTATTATTTATTATTATTATCATTATCATTATAATTATCATTGTTAATATGTTTATTCTACTCTTATTATTATTTCTAATGACAAAGATTTTTTAAATAATACATAAACTAATTAAGCATTGTTACATAACGTAAGAGGATTTGTGGTTCAGATTACTCCTAACGGAAATTTTGAGCCATTTACCTTCCTATAAATTAATCTATACTGGTTACATATCGAATTTAAGCCAGTAAACGTTTTAATCGAAAAATTCGATATCGTTCTATACCCCCTAGAGAAATTCATATGTATTTCCTCTTTTTAGATTTTTCAAATAGTGTTCGTGATAACGTGGTCATAGCTGTTAAAAAATTTTACAAAGCATTCTCCTCCTTTATTTACTCAACTCGAATCCTCTGTGTTCCCTAATAATAACTAATATTTTTAAGATGTTGCTTTATAAGTTTCATTTCAAATAACGTTGTTGACTCCTTTTTGTTTTAGATATCAGAAATAACTATATTACCGATAGATGAATACTGATCAGGCGGAAAGAAAAATTTATTATTCAATTTAAATTGGTACAACTATTATTAATAAGAAATAGTTAAATTAAGGGGAAAAGGCGCATAAATCGTTTTATTTTACGCGCACATATGTTCATTACAATATATATATATATAAGAAGTTCAGAGTACATCCAAAACTTATAGAGGAAAGATATAATTGTGAAAAATAAATGGTTAAATTCAAAACAGTGCCAAAAAATGTTTAAATTCTTCGAAAAAAATAAATTATACGCGTATAAATAAAAAATTAAACCTAATATCTTAAGACCGAAATGATCTATTGAAATTTTGTCTTTACAAATTTTTGAGAAAAATGGTAGGTTTATTCATTTTTGATAGATGATTTGTACAAAAAACAATGTACTACCATGAAACAAAAAAATGTATATAACTTTTTTCAATAATATGCCGTGTAAACAAGTGAGATTATAGAATTTATCATACAACGTTGGTATTTCTTTATTTTTGTTTTCGTTTTTTTTTTTTTTATTATTCAGCGACTGTTTTTCTATAACGTATTACCAAATCTGGTTCCAAAATTTAGTTTAATAACATAATATTTTTTCTAAATAGAATTATCAAAATCGCTTTGAGCGAAAGGAATACAAAATCAAAAAATACAATTTATATGAATTTTAGAATAAATTACGTTCAAATTCAGACGTGTTCATATTTCATTGATACGTGTGCGATGTTAACTGCAAAAAATAACGTTGTATCTGCCGGACTAAATTTGATTATACCTGATTTCGTATTTTATCTATGCAATAATAAAAATGAATGTAGTAAGTAAAATAACCATTTTTTTATTTTTATTTTTCTGGCTGATTTTTGATTATTTCTGCCATTTTTCTTTTATTAAAGCTAGTTGTCATCATCTCCAGTCTTCTTCTTCCTCGTATCTTTTTCGCCTGTATTTTCCCTTTTTTTTGTTTTTTTTTCCCCCTTTCCCGAAACTTCGGTTAGGGTACATTTATTTACTAAAAAATATTAATTTATTATAATAACAGCATTAATATAACCCATCCAATTAAGTATTTGGTATTATATTAAATACCATTTTACAGTTTTTTTACAATATCTACTATATTTCTACTATTTACATTAAATATAAATGTACATTATTTTTCCGGAATTTTATTTCTTCAGTTGCAAATTTGTTAAATTCATTAAAATAATTTTGTACAAGTTGTTTTATATCATAATTACAGAGTGTCTATTATTATTATTATTATTATTATTATTATTATTATTATTATTGCAACCTTGCAGTAGGGGAGAGTCCGGCAGTACCGACACCTTAAGGTTTGATTAGAATAAAATTAAAGTTTATCGTGTTACATGTTTACTTGCTGCTGACATATTTAGGGACACCCATTAGCTATAAATAGAAGACAATAGAATGCCAATAAATTTAGAACGAATCAACTTTATTCGTAAAATTCTAAACAATGAAAAATTAAATTTAAAAAAATTGTCCTCCAGTACTGGCCAGCTGAAACTAGAACTGTTATATTATACAATAATCACAAACATACTGATTTGATAATTCCGAAATGTTCGCACAAGCTTCATGGACCACCGACTTACAGTTTCCACATTGAATCTAGTCCTCATCGTGGGATTTGAAACATAAAGGACAAATCGTCTCCTCCTGAATCGGCGTCTGGGTGGGAATCTGGTTTTCTTTTTTGTTTTTGCTGAGATCCTTGTCCAAAATTAAACTTTTACCTTTCCTGCCGATATTTTTTTTTGGAAAAATATGTTGCTTAGTTGATTCCACATTTTTTTTATCTACTCGCTTCTCTTCCTACATCTTTTTATGTGGAGAACATGTGAATATTCCACTTCTTTCAGCTTTACGTCGTCGTGCAGTAGCTCTTCTTTTTGAGGCATCAGGAACTGGTGATAATTCTAAAACAATTTCTTTTAAATTTTCAACCGATTGGTCAATGATAGCTGATGTTTGAGGCTCGGATTTTTCATAAGCAGTTTGAGATTCAGTGTTAGAACTAGCAGTTTGTGTCTCAGATTGTCAAGAAGAGTTAACATGAGGTTCAAAGTTAGAAGCAGTAGGTTAAGGTACATATGCAGAAGTTGAAGGTGTCGGTTCTGTTAGTTGGGAAAAATAATGGTGAATTGTCTGCAATATTTGTCATATTTGAAGCAATGAAATTTAAGTCACTGAAGACATTCTTGTTAAAGGGATGAATTCCTGTACAGCGAAAGCCATTAACTCCAATGTCCATTCGAGAAACACGATTAAATGCAGAAGCAACAAACCCAGCGATCTCATATTCACTAACCCTTATGCCAGTATTTGACCTCATCCATAAATCACATGCATCACTGTAAGCAGACCTAAATGGTTTCATAAAGGTGCGATCAAGTGGCTTCAGCTTATGAGTCGTGTTTGGCGGGGTGCTCAACATATGGATATGATTTTCTCTAGCAAATAGGATGACATCCAAGTCTTTGTGACTGGCATGCCCATCAATAGCTAACAGAACTGGGTTTTGTTCTATAGGATTGGAATACTTTTTAAAGTGGTGCATCCATTTCAAAAATAATTGAGCATTCGCCCAGCCATTTGGCTGAACTTCGCCTACGCTCTCATGTGGAGCATTTATCATGAGTCTCTCATTCATTCTAGATCTTGGTAACATGAAGAATGGTAGTACAAATTAACCTCCGGTACTCATTACAAAAAGCACTGTCACATTTTTTCCACGCTCTGCAGAAGTAAGCTTTCCAACTTGTCTTTGGTTTTTAGTAGCTATAACTTTAGAATGTTTCAGAACAATACTAACACCAGTCTCATCGCAATTCCGTATTTTATAGTGAGTAAAATCATATTTTTCCATCAAACTCTCAAGACTATTAAAAAAAGCGCTCTACTTGAGGTCTATTAAACGCTACAGCTCTCATTAAACTAGTTGATTCTGCGGTTCGCAGTGATAAGTCGCCATGTCTTTTCATAAAGGCATAACAATCGTTTTTGCCAGCTGACATCTCCTCTTTATTGAATTGATGTAGTATTTTTAACTTTTCAGCTAGTTGAAAAGCAAGTTTAGGAAATTCTTGTTTACTTAATGGCATTAACATATTTGCCAAGGTTTAACCAAAACTTCCTCGTGTTCAGGTAAGAATGTTGCTAGCTTGCTTAATTGACACCTCTTTATTATTTTTAATAGCACTGATTCTGTAATTTAATGTCGTTCTAGGTACCTTAAAACGATCTGCAGCCTGACGCGCACTCATTTCTTTATTTAAAACCTTCTCTACGGCCTTGTGCATGTCGGCGGGATCCCAACTGCCCTTCTTTTTCTTCGTCTCAACATCACTTTCATCACGTGGTATTTTTATGAACCTAAAAGAAAAATAAACTGCTTTAAAAATAAAATAAATAGTGACCGGGGGAAATTTTTTGTGGCCAGTACTGAAGGAAACAGAAAAAAATATAAATCTAATCGCTGACAAAACGTAACGTCATCATCATTTGTTATCAATTCGAGGATTGTTTTGTAGCATCACGCCATTCTTTTCTTCGTTCTACCAGTCTCTTTAGTTCTGCATTGCTACTACATCCCAGCTCCTCCACAATCTGTGTCATATATCTATAACGAGGTCTTCCTATGGGTTGTTTTTCGTATATTTCTCCTTCTATTATTGTTTTCGTCAGGGAATCGTGCCTCAATATATGACCAACCAATTGGTCCCGCCTCGTTATAATTGTGTTTAAAAGTCGTTTCTTTGTTTCGGCTCTTTGTAGTACTTCTTCATTGGAAATTTTATCTGTCCACTTGATTTTCATCATTCTTCTCAGGCGCCACATTTCAAAGGCATTCAGATTTTGTTTATTAATAGCTGATAATGTATAAAATTAAAATTTAAAAATATTTGACAACCACCGGTATAAATGATCAATGCACAGTTGGTTTGACTTTTTTCTAAATCGCTGAGTAAACTCCTGTTATCATGCACAGAACTTTCATTGTGCATGAGACGTTAACCACGCGTAACAACAATTTTTGCACTGCGGGTGAACGTGTCGCGTCAAGTAAACGCCGCGCGAGTTCTAAACTGTGAGTGACGAATTGCACAAATGTCGCTAGTCGTTACACCGCCATTTGTTACAGAATTTCAGAAATTGTTACTGAGTACTGGATGCCGGCCGGTACTGTAGAACTCTCCCCTATATGAAAAACATCATCTCTAAAATTACATATTACACAGTTGTCAGAATCAGAATTTTAAATTTATATAAATCTACCTTTAAGATAAACCGTGCCTTGTTATAAATTGGACATTAAAAAATTTGCCGTGTATTGATTATTTTTAAATCTATCTATTATACTTGGGAAAAATTGATACGCTATTTCATTATAATTATTCCATATTTCTTGAAATTTATTTATATAAAATTTATCCATAAGTTTTTTCATTTGTTTTACTTTAAGTAGTTTATCCTCATATTTAAAAAATGGTGTCTTATATATTACGTTATTGAACGGGGATGATCTATATTAATATTGTTTTTAATTGCGAACAAGCTTATATGCTTTTGCAGTTTGTCTGCGATAACTATTGCAGCCATATAGCTGGTAGTTCTGTACACTTTAATCAGTTTAATGGCAATCTCTCCTTGAAAACCCCTTAATTATTACTTAGAAATCTGTTAGTCCCTAGCATAGTTAAATAAATAATACTGCCGTAAATAACATTTGGTACTATTATACATTTATACACCATTCCCTTTTTATAATTTATTCGATTACTATTGTTGAAAAGTTTGTTGAAAATCGGCATGAATTTGTTAATTTTATTTCTTACATAATTAAAATGACTATAAAATTTTAAATTATTGTCTACAATGACAACTAAGTATTTAATTTGCGTTGTATTTTCCCTTGAACAGCAAACAAGAACAGAATCCTTCTCTTATTTTATGCGCTACGTATTTCTTTTTCCTTCTTTCTATATCTTCAACAACGTTTATCTTTCCCATTACACTCCTTTGTAAATACTTATTTTTATTCGTTATCTTAACCGTCCACGGTATCCGCCACATTCTTCTTAGCGTTCACATTTCGAAAGTGTGTAGCAATTTTTGTATTTATAAAACTAAACCAGTGCTACGTCATGTCCTTTCTGAAATATACAGCAGAAACGTGGGGACGTTAAATTCAGAAAGCATTAAAGTTACATGCTTCTGAAATGTGGACGCTAAGAAGAATGTGGCGAATGCAGTAGATGGTAAAGATGACGAATAAAAAGAAGTATTTACAAAGGAGCGTAATGGGAAAGATGAACGTCGTTAGAAAGAAGGAAAACGAAATACGTAGCGCATAAAATAAGAGAAGGACTCTGTTCTTGCTTGCTGTTCAAGAGAAAATACGGGGGAAAAATATATAAAGAAGAAAAAGACTGGAGATGATGAAAACCAGCGTTAACAAAAAAAAATGACAGAAATAATCGAATCAGCCAGAAAAAAAAAAAATCTAAGCTTCGATAATGATGATTATTTTTTAAAAAACCAACAATTTAAAAATGTTCAGTTTACAGAAAACTAATATTTGCATCTTCATAAAAAAATATCTTGAGTCGAGGAAAAGTGAAAAGGGCCGGTAATTGCTGCAGAAATGCAATTTAATCATTGTTACCAAGAAAATAATCTTATTTTCCTTACATTTAGAATGTTTATTTATTTTAAAACGTGGAAATTAGGAAAACCAGAAATTCTAAATTTAGCATGCGTCGTAATCATTACATCTCATGTTTATATTACACTTGAACTAAAGTTATAATTATTTGAACTGTTATTTTATTTGTATTTTTTTTCCAAATTTCAAAATGTTTCTATACTCGTTTAAAGTTACGAAATATGCTTTAAAATAATAATAGCAATAAGTGGAAACGAGAAGAAAATCAAATCGATAATTAATTCGACACGCTTAATTGTAAATTGCGCGTGTTAATTTTACGTTCATTATATGACGATATCCTATTATTATAATATACCTCTGTATATACGAGGATGGTTCAAATATAAACCGGAATTTCGTCATAAAAATTTTTATTTTATACTTAGAGTGCTCATATTTTTTACAATTTTTCGAGATAACCCCGCTCGCACGCTACGCACTTTTTCCACCTCTCCGGCAATTTTTTTATTCCTTTTTCGTAAAAATCTCGCGGCTTGTCACATAGCCATTTGCGCACGAACGATTCCACCTCATCGTTGCTGTCGAAACGTTGTCCACCAAGTGCTTCTTTCAACGGGCCAAACAAATAATAATCACAAGGCGACAAATCTGGACTGTAAGGAGGATGTTCAAGTGTTTCCCAGCCCAATTCGGCCAATGTCTCCATCGTGAGCCGAGCGGTATGTGGCCTGGCGTTGTCTTGAAGCAGTATCGCACTGCGGATCGGAATTTCGCGCCTTTTTGTTCGATAGGCCGGTTTGACTGTGTTTTTTAGGAGGTTACTGTAATACTGCGCCGTCACAGTACGTTGTTCAGTTAGGAAATCGACTGCGATCACTCCCTTCATGTCCCAAAACATGGTACACAACACCTTCCCAGCTGACTGTGTAACTTTCGCTTTGACTGGCGCTCCCTCTTTTTTCTTCCGCCACTCCATAGACGAGCGTTTACTCTCTGGCGTATAGTAGTGTACCCAAGTTTCGTCCGTGGTGAATATTCGCCGCAATAAATTCTCTCCTTCCTCTTCATATCGCTGCAGGAGACGCGTACAAACTTCCCAACGAGTGAATTTCTGTTCAAAATTCAGAAGTCTTGGCACCCATCTGGCTGCAATTTTGCGATAACCTAGCCGATCATGAATTATTGTCTCAATACTACCTATGCTGATGCCCAATTCGTCGGTCATATCGCGTACACGGACGCGTCGGTCAGCCAAAATGAGTTGTTCGATGGCTTTGACGTGTTCATCTGTAATGCTGGTTTTTGGGCGCCGCACATGTGGTATGTTTGACACCACTTCACGTCCTTTTCGAAATGCGGAACACCACTCGTACACTTGAGTTTTGAAGAGACACTCATCCCCGAACTGTTCGCGTAATTTTCGGTAAATTTCCACGGATTTTACGTCGTCTTTGACTAAAAAACGAATAATGATGCGTTGCGCAACAGACACTGGTACTTCTTTTTCACTCATGGCTCTAACTACACTAAAAAGTGAGGTTACGCGGTTCTAATTGCTCTACACGATTCGTAACAAACCGGTCTAACTGCCAGTGCAACCACTTTTTCCACAATAAATTTTTCGCGCGTTTATTTAAAAATTCCAGTTTATATTTGAACCGCCCTCGTACGTTATGGATTAAAAAGAAAATGGTATTCAATTTGAAGTCCCGGATCCGGAAAGCCAATGGAATGAATATGAAAAAAATTTTGTTACCTATTTTCCCGAATGCCAATATTAAAGATTGTTGTAAATTGTTTGGGCTCTGTATTAGTGAAAACAAATTATAGATTTCGCGTTGTTTTCGGAAACAAAAGAAATATTTTCTCCCTCGCTTTTTCCCCTTTTTTTTGGGGGGTTGCTAGTCGAGGGCATTACCCAACATTATTCTCTCTCTCTCTTGAGCCTTAGACTCTTTGAATTTAAACGTGATGACGAAATTTTAAAGCACCGCGAAGCGGTTGCAGTTAGTTTTACACGAGAAATTTCACCGCATTGCACATGAACGCCGCCATTATCGTGTCGAATATGAAACCGAAAACGATAAAAATAAATTTTTACTCTAAAACTAGATTATAAAATCGAACTAGAATTTCTTAAAAGGTAGGAGCGACTGGAATAAATCCCCGGGCGTATAATAACAACGAAAAGACGGTGTTTCGAAAAATACTGCAAAGTTAACGGCTGACGGTTAATCGCACCGATATTGGGCCGCATTACAACGGCAAGAACGAATATTAATTTTTTAGAATTACTAGAAATTAAAAAGAATCGCCAATTTCACGGAAAATAGTAAAATATTTCCTCGCTAATCGGCCAGCTCGGTATTCGCAATAACAATATCAGGAAACGGAATATTTTTCCCCCAAGCATGTGCCTTCATTAATAGCTCGCTATTTGGAATTACCAAAACCGTATTTCGCTTACTTAATGAAACTTTTTTTTTTTTTTGCCAATACTTCAAGAAAATAATATATTTTTTTCCTTCGGGCGCAATTATTATAATGAAATATCTCAAACCAGCTTGAAACGTTTACATTGTTACGGTTTCGCTCTCTCCAATTTCTTCAAAAGTAACAAAGAAGGAAGGAACAAAAAACACGAGAAAACAAAAGTTACGGCTAAGGCCAGATTTATTCTCAAAAAGAGCAAAAAAAACGCGTGGAAGAAATTCTGTTCATCATTCTCTAGATCCACCTCCCTCTCTCATCTTTGGAAAATGGCAAAAGCCTTTCAGTCCCCACGGTCCGAACGTCCCTCCTATTACAACCTTCCTTCGGAGAAGCTCATCTCTTTTCTGGACTCAATTGCTCCCTTATATGTTCCATCCTTGGAGGAAATATGCCCTCCGGCGTTCCCACCTACATCCTCTATGCACGTTCTGTCTTCCGATTTTAACATCAATGAACTCCATTCTTCCTTAAAGAATTCCTCCTCCTCCTCTAGTCCGGGAGTGGACGGCATTCCTTTCCTGGTTATTAAGAGCTTATCAATCTCCGCACTGAATACCTTGCTTTCTATCTACAACTCCTTCTTGCATATCTGTACCACGCCACCAATTTGGAACTCCTTTATTGTTATTCCTATTCCAAAAAAGAATCCTAATTCTTTCCGTCCTATTTCCTTGGCTTCGTGTTTTAGAAAATTGTTTGAACAAATGATTAATAAACGCCTAGTCTGGTGGCTGGAATTCAACAATATTCTTCCTAGTAACATGTTCGGTTTCCGTACGGAACTGGGAACGGCGGACTGTTTATCGTTGTTTATATCTGACGTGTACAAATCTCTTATTCGCAAAGAATACACTGTTTCTGCTTTCCTTGATGTTACCTCCGCATTCGATCATGTTCACTTACCTTCTCTTCTACATAAAATGTGTTCCATTAATGTTCCTTTACAGGTCGCTTCCTTAATTCTCAAGCTTTTCTACAATAGATCAATTCAGCTCTCCACTCCCTTCTTCTCAGAGTCTAGAGTGGTCTTTCGGGGTCTTCCGCAAGGCTCATGTCTTAACCCTACTCTCTTTAACATCTATTTCCATAGCCTAGCTACTCTTCACATATCATCTACTTCCTTATTCTTTGCCGATGATATACTCATCTACTCTTCCTCAGTTAATCTTTCTTCCGCCGTCGTGGAGCTTAACAACTCTCTTTTCTCTCTGGATAATGCGTTATCCGATCTTCACCTTTTTACTTCTCCTGAGAAATCAGCAGCTATGGTTTTCACTTATCGTCCTTATAGTCGTTCCTCAGTCAATCTATCCGTGTGCCATCTTCCTATTCCTTTAGTTAGTTCTGTCTCCTACCTTGGCATTGTTCTTAGCAGTAACTTGTCCTTTCACCATCACATAAATTATCTCTATACGTCGGCTCTCAAGAGGATTAATTGGTTGAAGGCTCTCTCCTCCCGTAATTGGGGTGGGGATCCTTATATCCTTCTGATGCTATACAGGACCACTATCCTTTCTAAATTCGATTATTGCTCGTTCCTTTACGCCAGTGCTCCTAATTATCTTCTCCTTAAACTTGATAAAATCCATAATATGTGTCTCCGTCTTTGTATCGGTGCCTTGAACTCCTCTCCTATTGCAGCCATTTTGGCAGAAACTGGTTCCTGTCCTTTATTCATCCGAAGACTTTATCTAGGTGAACGATTTCTGATTAAACGTCTTCATATTTCCAATTCCTACTTGCTTAATTCCTACTGGTTTATATTCAACAACTGGCGTTTCTCTCCTCGTAAAACCCCAATCCTTTCCTTGATTTCTTCACGACTCAGGGCCTTCTCTCCTTTTGTTCTATCCTACAACAAATGCCCTTATTTTACCTATAATTTCCTAGATTTTATTTACTCACCCAGTTTACTTTTTTTTCCTTCGTATGTCAAGTCTCTTCCCTCTCCCGCTGCTCATAGCGAATTTAACTATGTTTTATCCTTGCTCTTTCCTTCTTATACCTTAATTTTTACAGATGGCTCAAAGTCAGCTTTGTGGGTTGGAGCGGCTTTTACTTTGCCGGATTTTGGCTATTCTGAGTCGTTCAAACTCCCCTCGTTCTCCTCCATATTCCTAGCCGAATCTATTGCGATCTTACAGGCAATCCTTTTTATATCCTCCTCTAACAACATATCCAAGGTTCTCTTATCTTCTGATTCAAAAGGCGTTTTACAAGCCATTGCTACTCCCTTTCCTAAACCATCCGCTGATCCTATCGTGCTTCACATACGTTCCTTAATTTCACATCTATTTCATTCCCGTTCTGTCCGTATTGATCTATTTTGGATTCCTAGTCATTGTGGAATTTCGGGCAACGAGTTAGTCGACTCGTTGGCACGTTCGGCTGCTTTAAACGGTCGCTTTATTAGGCATTTCCCAGCTCAAAGTCTTCTTACTCTTTCCTCGCGTTGCCATCGTGACTGTTGGTCTGATCTCTATCCTTCTTCTTTTTCCAATCCTGCTTCCTTTTACTTATCCATACAACCCACTCCTCCTCTTTTTCCGTGGTTTCTTGATTTCCCCAACATGAGGCGGTCAACTATTTCATCCATAATTAGACTTCGGTTAAACCACAGCTTGCTTCCTGCTTCGCTCTTTCGTTTCTCCATTACTCAGTCTCCTCTTTGTCCATTTGATCCGTCAGAAGCAAACTTCGTTTGTGATGCGAACCACATTTTCCTTGAATGTCCTTCCATTTCTTCAGAACGCGCGATACTGTATTCCGGTCTTTTGCGTCTTGGCCTCCCTACGCCCTACAGCGCTCACAGCATCCTTTCTTTTCCGTCTCCTTTGGTTATTCCTTTGTTAGCTTTTTTCGTATGTTCCATTTGTAATATTTTTCCTTTATAATTATTAATACTATCATACCGTTGAAGTGAGTAACGTCCTTAGTTGACATGCTCAAAAAAAGAAAAGAAAAAAAAAGAAGAAAAAAAAACGGTTTTTGCCTTCTTCGATTAAAGTTTAAACTAGTTCGGGCACCATTGAAGAAAAATTCTTCAAAATTAAAAAAACACGATAAACAAAAAGGAGGAAAGGGAAGCCTTTCCTACTCACCGCAGAGCGGTGCACAATGTCCCTTGCTCAATATGCCGTCCACGCGAACGCCGATCACAAGGATCGGACTACAAAAAAAACCGAAAAAACAAAAACGAAATTAAATAAAATAAAAAAAAAAATGGCATATTTCCTGTATTGCGGTTATTCTACTTGATTAGTTAATGATATTCTTCCAAATACAACTTGCGACAAAACGATTACCGATCGATCGCGATGCTGATCGCATGGAGAGGAAAAAAGAAGAAGCCCGCGGCTTCGAAAGACGCGTGTATTTATATGCAATAATTTGCGCAGCTGAGCAATTGTCTAGGCATCGCTTCTAATGCGAAATTTCCCATCAATCGGAAATCACCGCGATGTTCGATACCTTTTTACCATTACTAATACTTAATCGCAAACCTTGACACACACCGTGACGTCATTCACACTCGCTTTTATTACTAACACGAGCACACACACACACCGGCTTACGTCTTAGCGAGTTCGCTAGATTGCTCGGAATTTCTCTAATACAACCCGCGATTACATTGTAACAAAAATTCCACATTTCCGAACTCGGTACATATGTGCATCGCTAACGTAACTTAAAATATACACATGCAAACTATTCACGACTCTTTATTTTTCTATTATTATTATTTTTACACCTTTTCTGTATACGTATATTTAAATTAGAAGAACTAGTCTATTTGGTTCATTACAACTACCTCCCGCCGAGTTCGAAGTTACCACGCCGATAAAAGGCTGACAACCTAAATCACAAAGTTATGGAATATTTCTCAATTGAATTTCGACGATAGATAACAAAAGTATTTTTTTGTTTTTTTTTTTTTCTTATTTATGGGTACGCCAACGAAGAGCAACAGTCCAATCAGCCAAGGAATCTAAGTAATTGTTCAAAAGGAGAATAACATATTAGATTTCAATCTGGTGCGAGATTAAATGAATGAAAGAAGCTAGAATAGGAAAAACTGACAAGGAAGGAAATGAAAGAACATAAGAATCATTGTATGGAGTAGGAAGACGAAGATCCAAAAGCCGAGAATAAAAGAGAGAACGTTCTGAAGAGAGTGAGGAACATTCGAAGAAGACGTGATTGATATCACACAGAAAAAAGGAGTCCTCTGGGTGAAGAGGGCACCGCGGAGAAGAGACGAAGGAAAAACGATAAAGTGACGAAGGGAGAAAGGTATGCCCGGAACGAAGACGACATATAGCAGTGATCAGGGGACGACAAAGGGAAGGAAACATGTCGAACCATCTGGTCAAAGAAGGTAAGGGCTGAACGGGAAGATAAAAGGAATTCGGATTTGAGAAAAGAGAAAAATAAATATCCTTCCATAATCTAAGGTGAAACTGTTTGGAAATGTGATTAATATTGTGAGTGGAAAATTTATGAAGAGGATGTCCATTGGATGCTCCTGAGCGAGCCAAGGAATCAGCCACCTCATTACCCTCAATTCCAGCATGGCTAGGAATCAACAATAAATCAATTTGGATCGAACGGAACAGGAATAATTCGTGAATTAGATTGCGAATAAGGAGAATGAAAGGATCAAAAGAGAGCAACGGTAAGGGAGAAGAGACCGTCTGCAAGACACTTTCAGAGTCAACTATTAAAAGAAATTTATCCGATAGGATAGAAGAGGAAGAGATAAAAAGAATTGCATGACGTATGGCAGCAGATTCAGCAGTAAATATAGAGCAGCAGGAAGGAAGTTTAAAGGATTCGGAGTAGTTGTGAGAAGGAAAAACAAAGGCGGCACCAACCCCATCAGCCCTCTTAGAACCATCAGTAAAAATAACGGAATGATTGGGAAATAAAGAGCTTAAAACCATGTGAAATTCAGATCTAACTATAGAGTGAGGAAGGAATTTGGCGGAACTTGACAAATAAAATACGTGAGAAGTATGTAAGAGACTGAAATAATTAAGAGAAAAGTACAGAGATTTATCATAGGAGAAAATATAGGGAGAAAAATTGGCAAGACGAACAGAAATGAAAGATAAAATTGGAATTCTGTTGGGAGTAAAACGCCAGTTGTGAAAAATAGAGCAATAGGCAGCTATAATTCTAGAGGAAAAGGAGGGAAGGCGTTTGATTAGGAAACGATAGTCTAGATAGGATCTGCGGATGAACAAAGGGAGTAATTTGGATTCAGAGAGAATGGCAGGAATTGGAGTAGATTTACGTGCACCCAGACAAAGACGAAGACAGGAATTTAGAATGCGATCAAGCCTAAAAGTAAACAAATAATAATCATCGGATCGTCTCGCAGCTGTTAGAAGGAAATGAGTCAGTTGACTTATTAGCTCGGCGAGCTTCTTCTTCCGGCAGGTTCCTTACTACTTTTCCATCCGTCAATATTAATCTTCTGTCCTCTGCAGCGCACAACCAATTATGGTTTAATTCCTACTACTCCTCATTCTCAAACCCGGATTCCTTTTACTTGTCCATCCAGCCTTCTCTTCCTTTCTGTTCCTGGTTTCTTGACTTCCCTTTTATGCGTCGCTCCAGCATCTCGGCAATATGTCGCCTCCGCTTTGGGCACAGCTGGCTTCCCTCGTCACTTTTCCGATTCTCTCTCGCGGCATCTCCGTATTGTCCTTTACATCCTCCTAACAGTCAACATGTATGTGATCCTGATCACATAATGTTCGAATGTTCATCACTTTCATCTGAACAATCTTCCTTTTACTCCTCTCTCTTATCAAACAATGTTCCTACTCCCTATTGTGCTGCATTTATTCTTTCCCTTCCTTCTCCTTCTGTCATCCAGGCGCTTGATACATTCTTGTTGAATGTTTCACGCCGCATAAAAATCTGATTTTTTCTCTATTCCCATTTCTTGGGCTAATGTCCTCGCTGACGAACCCATAGTAAATATTAAAAAAAAAAAAAAAAAAAAAAAAAAAGAATTCCTTTTTATTCACACACCGCAATAAGAACGAGACGATATTAATATATCATCATTCACACACTCACAGCCATTCACACTACACACTTTAATAGATCGCATTAACAGATAATTCTTTTGTTACATTTTCGCTTTCAGACCAGTGATACCGATTTGTATATTTCTCTTATATTTTTTTACAATAACACTGTTCATTTATTTATTATTATTATTTATCTTCTTCTTTTCATTATCCCCCCCACCCCCTTATATATGTATATTAGATACGTAAAAATAAAATATACAACAAACTAATGTTATTAAATTACAGAATTATACAAATGAACAAATAAAACATATAATAATATGAATTGTCATACTTCATTTAATCAGGCCTTCATCATCATCATTATATCCCCAACCATTCGGTTGGTGGACAACCTATTCTCACATTTTTTTTTTAGATGTACAGATATAGGTTCTAAGCAATTATTATAATATGCAACGCAGGATCTTATCTCGCACGTCTTTTATTATCCTCCATACATCGTCACCCCTTCTTGTGGCAATGTACAATCTCCTTCCAATCTCCAATTTCTCTTGTCGTTTCCAATCATTTTGTATCAATTTCTCTTTTTCGTCTTCCCATTTACTACAATCTTTCAAAAATACCTCTTCTTAATTCCGTGGACCTCCATCTAAGTGTCTCGATACAATACCAATTTCTTTCTTCTCATCCGTTACATCCTTACATTTTACACACTTTCCTACATTATTGATAACTTTGACGATATGGAGGCTTGAACGCTTACCTCCAAACCCTCGAATGTCTACTGGTAAATTGCTCTCAATCCTCACTTGAGAGTGACTGCTTACCTTTTCTATTTTATCCATCAGATATCCTAATTCTATAACCTTCTGATTTGTCTCACCTAGGTCCTTTTCCTTTTCCTTTTCTAACAATTCATCTGTTTGTTCGATGTCTACATGTACCTCTTTCAAACACTTTTCATTATGGCCATTCATTTCACCCGTGACATTATTTTTATCGCTTTCTTTTCCTACATGTTTTTTCAATTCAACCTTCGAATCTCTTACTTGCGAGAGGGTATCCTTTCTTAATCTGTCTCCTATTCCTCGCATCTTCTCTTTTATACCCAGAAGTAAGCCTTCTTGCATTTCTTTAATTTCTCTCCCTCGCTTTTTGTCTATTTCTCCGATTACTTGGAGTATGAAGCGCAGCATATTCTGCATTTAGTCTTCCATACTACTTTTTCCTTCAAATATGTTTATTTCTCTGGAAGATGTTTCCTCTACTGGTGGAACCAAATCCTCGCCTACAGAAATATCTAACAAGTTCTCAATGGACACATATTGTCCCCTACGAAAAATAATTTTCATAGTATCTTCTCGCTCCATCTCGCTTTCTCAGACTACTCAAATTAACTACTAAATTACAGAAATACTAATATCTCCTGATACACGCTAATTAGTTTTTTATACAGCTATAATACAAAATACAACATACGAAACACAAAACATGAAATATGAAATACGAAATTCAATAGGGATAAAATTAAAAAGTAAAACACAGCAATAACAATAACAATAATACAAACAATACAAAAAATATCGAATAAGACAATGAATTTCACTTATCGTACTGTTGTTAAAAATTTCATATTAGCTTATAAATGTGCACATTCAAGGAATTTTGTCTAGTTAAACATAGCCAAATTATTAACTTCGAAAATGGACGATCGAGATGCTGCAATTTCCAAAAGTCAGAGAATAAAATTGTTCTCAAACGTGTTTTATGTATAGGTGGAAAGCTCGCTGTATGGAGCGTGAAATAATTTATGTTTCTTTAACAGGTCTGCCGGTGATATGTTGGTATAATTGTCGCGGCTTTAATTGTTGAATTTTTAGCTAAAAACATTTTTAAATGTAATCAAGAGGAAATTACGTTTAAACACGCTTAAAAATATTTTGTTTAATTTTTTAGTAATCGCGGCTTTTCAGTCAGAATTTCTTTTAATACAAAATTTTCTATTAATAGGAAATATATTTTTGTTTCTGTGGTTTTATCTTAACTATTCGTTAAATACACAACGCCGATGAGTATTTGTTTTATCCATCCTGCTCTTTTTTGGCGCGGACCGTCATTATCCAGCTAGGCATTTTGTCGATTAGATGGTATTATTATCGACTGAGTAAAATGAACCATGTGTCGAAAAAATGAATTCCATCCGGAGCAGCTTTCTTAGAAGTTGAACAAACGGTCTAATTCCGCAATAATTGAGCGGATACAACAGAAGTTTTACCTTGATTTTTAATAATTTGAAGAAATTTAGATTTAATTTCATAATACCTTAGGACTAGCAGACCTTGAATCTCTATCCTCCAGCCGTTTCAAATTGCGCGGTCTGATACTTCCCTTTCCATAATTTTTAATTCTTCCCCTCACTACCTGCTAATCCAACCTTTTCCTCGTCTGTATAGAGCTGGATTCAATTAGTTCCTTCGCTTCGACGTTTCTCTAGTTGCGATTTATATTGCTTAACTCTATCTTTCTATTATTATGTTTTCGCCTTTCTTTGTCCTCATCTTCTCAATTGCCCGTTGCATAACGCTGATTCCTTTATCCGATGATGTCTATTAAAATTCTTAATAGATCTTTCAACCGAACGTTCTCTCCTCTGCATCGATTTCAAGCTTCAGATCTTCTCAACAACAACACTTTGTGTATTCTTTCTGTTCGGTTGTGCACGAATGCAGAGTTGCTTATTTCCGAAACTTATCGGGGAATTTTATATAATAACTAAACTTTTTCCACGCATCGTGAATTTTTACCCCCCCCCTCCCTCCGACAAATGTAATTTCGGAAAAATGTCTCTTATCGTAATTACTTAACAGTAAATAAAAAGACAATATAACTTTATGGGGTAGATAAATTGCTTTAACATTAATCTCTGCCATTACATTAATATTATCTTGTTGGAATTGTTCTTTTGCTCGTAAACATTGTTATTATTACTATTATTTTTTTTATTACTGCGAACGTCATTGTAATTACTACATTATTATTATTATTGGTATTTCAATTATTGCTGTCGATGACTCAATCTCAGCTTTTAAACGTTAATTAACACGCAAAAAATACATTCAATTGCCAACGAAGTAATCTGGTTCGTGCAAGCAACGCATGAGAGTGTATTATTCTAATGGACAACAGTGTATCTGACATAGGCGTTGCCAGCGGTGGGCAGGGGGCAGCTGCCCCCCTGGAGACTTGAAACTTTTTAATCAACTGGCCATGATGATTATTTATAGGCGGGTAATCATGGGCAGTTTGGACGACTTTTATAATAAAGTAGTAGAATAATTTGCCAGAAACCCACGAAAATTATGTTTTAATTAAGATTTTATTCTTGTTTAATAAAATATTAAGCCTTTACAACTTATAAATTTTATTTTTCCTATAACTCATATCCACTTTTTATCATCTCACCCCCCCCCCCCCCGACTCATCGGCTGGCGACGCCCTTGGTACCTAATGATAATAGAGCAGTTGAATTAGCCAAAACAACCATCGTTCGTTTTAAATTAAATTTCAAACGGTATCCTTAACACTATTTCGGGAGGGAGGGACAACGGCAGTTGACTAAGATCACTTAATGAAAACAATCTTTTCGCACCAAAACATCAGAGCTGAAGAAGTAGTTCTGTGTCAACTACGGGGATGAGGTACACCAAATTAATTTTTTTTTTTTTTTTTTTTTTTGGGCGTCGAAAATTCAACCCATTGACAATGTAATATAATTAATTAACTAATTAACGCTATACATTAATATTACATTGTACTATATAATTATATAATAACTTGTATACTGCAGCACTCCCGGTGGCCAGGAGAGAATTGACACTACATGGCAGAGGGATCTGGAAATTTATTATAGAGTTATACAAAATAATTCTTTGCGCCGTGTGAAAATTGCATCCGAAGATGAGGTGGTCAGCATCCGCCACTTTGTCCGAGTCTAGTGAATGTTGGCAATAGGGAGAAGAGATTAAACCCATGTTGTACAAAGAAGCGGGGAGGCAGTTCATATCCAGCCGGAGACAACATAAAGTAACAATGTACAATCTGGTACTCATAGAAACAGTCGTAATGTGGTTGAACCAAGGAACGTTAGGAATATTAGGTTGAATTCTTTTGTACTGTTGCGCGCAAAATGGATTTGCCCATGTAGCCTCCCAATATTCTTTATGAGCATATCTAATGAGCTCGAATAGGTCTCTGTTTGGAAAATATGGAACTAAACAACTATTCATCCATGTGTCTCTGGCAGCCATGTCTGCCACTTCGTTACCGTAGATATCCGCATATCCTGGTATCCAAACAAAGTTAACTACTACGTCAGATTCAGAAAGGGAAACTACTGGGCTTCTGATTTTATAGAGGTATGGATGGGATTTTGTGTTGAACGATAAGAGTTTCAAAGCTGATAAACACGACTCATGGAATCAGACATGATAATGATATTTTCAGAGAAGATATATGAATTTAAAAAGGACAAAGCCTCGAAAATCGCAACACATTCGGCACTAAACACAGCGGTAAAACAAGGAAGAGAGAATTTTTTAGTTAAGTTAAGACATGGCATAAAAAAAAGCAGCACCCGCAGAATTCGAAGATTTAGAACCTTCAGTAAAAACCGGTTGGAAATTCGGCCAATGGTCTGAAATTATTGCATTGAATACTCTGCTAGCGTTGTGCCTATTAACGAACTGAAAAGAATCCAAATCTACCTGTAACTTAAAGCAGTTATGTGAGTATGGGTATTTAAAGATCAATGAAAGATACGACGGTATGGTAATAAAAGAATATCTCTGAAGCCTAACCGCACTTAAAGATAATAGAGGCATTTTGGAGGTTTTAAATCTCCAATTGTTTTTAACATCCAAATAGGATTTAAGTAAATTGAAGCTGGCTGGAGGACAGTATTTCATGAGAAACCTGTCTACTAGGTACGATGATCTAACAGAGAGAGGAGGGATCTTGGTTTCAGCTTCCAAAGCAGCAATAAAAATAGGTAAGCAAGCACCAATTATAAGTCGTAAACATGTGTTCTGTATCCTCCCTAATTTGTTACGATTGGTTGCTGAGGAATTATGAAAGAAGTAACAACCATAGTCTAAAATACTGCGATAGTATGCTTTGTATAACTTACTCATTGTGCATGGATCGCTACCCCAACTGACATTACAGAGGGCCTTGAGTAGGGGTAACCGTTTTAGAAGTTTGTTATACATGTAATCTACATGATGGTTCCAGTTTAATTTAGAATCGAGAATAAAACCTAAGTACTTATGTGCCGACAAAATGGGGACAGTAGAACCGGCAATATAAACAACACCGTGAATTGGGTATAGAAAACCATCGCCCAAACGTTCGTTGGTAATTATCCAGTTTACAACCACTTTCCAGCGCATTGCAACTTAAAGGATT
Organism: Icerya purchasi; assembly: GCA_039619475.1. Taxonomy (NCBI): domain Eukaryota; kingdom Metazoa; phylum Arthropoda; class Insecta; order Hemiptera; family Monophlebidae; genus Icerya; species Icerya purchasi. The sequence goes on along the minus strand of CM077116.1, from coordinate 475,364,494 downwards.
TGTTACCGGATAGCATATTAACCGACTTTTTAAATTTTTAAAATGCACGAAATAATTTTCCGTATTTTACCGACTACTTGAATGATAAATTTATAATCATCGCTAAAAAACTCTGTCGGCACGTAATCAGCAAGCGTAAAATTTGCAAATTATTATTTTTTCCCTTTTTCGTAGTAACTAGAAGTAAAATAAGGCAGCTGGCCTAAAGTAAAACTCGAAATCGGTTCGTTGTAAATACGAATAAACTATTTACATCGTCTGGGACGTTTTTTCTTTTTCTAATTGGATTTAACTAAGCGCGTTTATGGAAAGCGACGACCTAAAGTTAAAATAGTCTGAGAACAATTAAGTTCGTAAACAACATAAGACGAGCACGAATGCAAAGTAGATGCAACCAAGCAGAAAGGAAAAAAGGTTTTTGCTTTACTGATAAGAAAAATATTTTTGCAATATTGTAAATAAAAGAGAAACCTTATTTTACAACAGGCCCGTGCCCAGAATTTTGGAAAGGGGGGGGGGGGGTGAAAATTTTCTTTGCATATTTAGTTTATAATACATTTTTCACTAATATTTGTACTATTAATAATTTCCATCATTTTGATTTATATATTAATAATTTACATAAATGAATTACCCCGTATATGAACACATTAATAAAAATTACATATGTTATTAATTATACTCGTAATAAAATTTTTTTTGCATAAAATATTAATGAAGTACCTAAAAATATGCAGTATATTTTTTCTTTTTTCTTTTAAAAGTAGGTAAAAAAACCCTAAAAAATCATCAATATTTATTTTAAATTTGTGATTTTTTTCAGATTTTTTTGTATTTATAATAACTATTTCAGTTCTCATGGGGGGAGGGTTAACCCCCAAAAACCCCCCCGTGGACACGGCCTTGTTTTACAATATTCCACGATAGTCCTCTGAAATAATGGTTTCGATGTGGAAGATAATTAACAGAATGTAGGTGAATACATCCTGTTTGTTTTATTATATATTATATATAATTAACAGACTTTTGCGACGACGTGTATATAGAAATTCTGTTAACAGTGAGGAGCATACGAAGATATAGTTGATGTTAATAGTAAACCAAAATATACTAATTTCACTTCATTTTTTTTCTTACTTATTGTGCAGTCGAACGGATTTAACAAGTTAGAGGCTGACAACTAATCGTTATTTAAAGTGTAGCATAGATTGTGAACTTAATTAGTTCTTAACGTTCTTTTCATTCGTATTTAGCGTGTTTATTTGGGGATATATGTTGTGTGATATTTTATTGTCTACGGTTTTGATTACATATTGTATACTTTGATTAAAATTTAATCTTTATACTTGTTCTTAAATTCTTAGATTCCCCGGATCATGCCCCTAGATGAAATTCCCTAAAAAAAAAAAAAAAAAAAAAAGAGTTGAAATCCTAGATTATTATGGACACTTTTGAACTTTTAGACTGTAATGGCTAAAGTATAGATTTTTTTAGAATTTCATACTGTTTTTTTTTTTTTCAAATGTAATAAAATTTACATATAACATTTATAAATTTTTGTTTTCATTAATTAATTGATATCAGTATTAAATTACGTTAAATTAAATGATTAACATATCAGTATCTTTTTCAATTTCATTTAGATCTATTTATTAATCTGTTTATCAAATCTTTCAACGATTAAACGAGAGATTAGGTGCCACCGTTGTTCACCGGAGTCGACCAGCTTTTTTTAGATATTCATCAGTTGCTCCTACCAGTCGTACTAGACTAAGAGAGTATGTGCTTTCGTTTTTTTTTTGAACCTCTCGAAAAGTAGAAGAAAAAAAACAAAGTACGGTTTTCTTATTATTAATCAAAAAGCTTTCCGTCGGCATAAAACACGCCTAGAAAATAAATTATTCTTCTTTTCAATCTCCAGAACTTTAATTTTCAGCTTAGAAATTTAGTAATTTTTGTTTACCGTGCAAGTTAATTTTTGACGATTTTTTTACGATTTTTAGCGAGCATGGTGGTAATCAGTAGTGCGAATGGAAAAGAGTTTATCCATAATTTATGCCCGCAAAACTTTTATTTATGAATTTTTTGCGTTTCTAAATCATCGGGTATTCCATTCATAATACGCGCATGAAATTTTTTAACAGCATGCGAATTGTCAGTTTATCTTCGCTCGAAGCGTAAACTATTAAATTGACCATATCCTTTTTTAAGGTTTTTTTTTTTTTATTATTTTATTACTACGAAGTTACTCGAGAAGCAATGGATTTAAACTGATGCAGAAGAAAGTTTGAGTATTCTTCATTAATGCAAGAAGCAAGAATTAGTCCAATGCCCGAAGGTGCCCCCCTGCCTCAGCTGGGGCCACCCTTTTTTCAGCAACATAAGGCAGAGACATGGGAAATTATGTGGTCGGCTCACACATCATGGCTGCGATCCATTAAGGTGAGCACTGAGCCTTGGTGGCCACCGATATCCATGTCCCGCAGAGAGTTTGCAGCATTAACTAGACTCCACATAGGGCACACAGCAATATCCCACAACTATTTGCTGGAAAGAACATCTCCTCACTCTGCCTGTTCCATGTGCAATTCCCCAATTTCACCAACCGCTGAACACGTTCTAGAACATTGCCTGCCTGCAGGCACCTCCAACTTACCGACGGTTACGTTGTCAAACGAACCAAAACAGGTCCAGGATATACTAAACCATATTAGAGCGGCTAACATATTAAAACACTTCTGATCCTGCACTGATCCATGTGCTGTAATAATCCCGGCAATTACACACAGCACATGGACCATATAAATTTAAAGAAAAAAAAAAAAAAAAGAATTACGTCTGGCGGAGAGAGAATGAAAATACGGTTTTCGGTATATTGATCTTCTACGGACGGCCGTTCGTGAAATTTACGAGTTGTTTACACGACGATTTTTTTTACTGCGACCTGATGATCTACCATTAGCCGTACTGGCGTGTATATTTGATAACGCGATGCGGTTGTGATAACGGAAATATAAATGTTATCAGTATTATTCTTTATTTTTATCACATTTTAAAAATGATATAAACGGAGCTAATTTCTAAGCTATATAGATATGTAGCGCAACATAATTTATTGTTGGGTACATTGTATTACAAGAAAACGGTGAATAATCTTAGTGTTTATTATTCGACGATCAAACCTCCTTTTATTTTTTAGCCATATTGCATTCGTTTTAATCTAGTAAAATTCATCAATATGAATCGTTGGTTAGGACGAGTTGCTGTAGTTACAGGAGCGAGTTCTGGGATCGGGCGCGAAGCGGCAATAAAATTAGCAACGAACGGAATTAAGGTTGCAGGTTTGGCTCGTCGAACTGATCGATTAGAGGTAATATAATTCTTTTCAGCTATTTTATTCTTTTTATTAGATTACAGATAAATAGAACGATCCACGGAGGGAAGGGGGTTTTAGCCCCATCCCATTAGAACTGAAATAATTATTATAAATACACAAAAATCTGAAGAAAAGCAAAAATTTAAAATAAATATTAATGATTTTTTAGGGTGTTTTTACATTTAAAAAAAAAAGAAAAAAGAAAAAATATAAGCTCTATATTTTTAGGTACTCCATTAATATTCTATGCGGAATTTTTTATTACGAGTATAATCAATAATGTAATTTTTATTAATGTTCGTATACGGGGTAATTCATTTATGTAAATTATTAATACATTAATTAAAATGATGGAAATTATTAACAGTATGAATATTAGTGAAAAATGTATATTTATAAAATAAATATGCGAAAAAATTTTCAACCCTCCCCCCTTCAAAATTCTGAGCACGACCCTGGAGCGCGTGCTAGTGCACAATGTTAGTTGTCGATGTGGCTTTGAAATATTAAATACCTCTTGATAATTACGGATCTCTGCGCATTTGGGTAGACGTTGTAAGCACATCAACAGTAATGTAAAAGTGTCCTTAAAGCAAATAACGTTTCTCCTCAAATCTTTTAGGACTTACAATTCTTTCCGATGATTTCGGAGTATACACTTTTTTTAACTAAGCGAATAAAGTTGTTTTTTATTTAAAAAGAAATGTGTACCGATTTCGGGACTCATACCGTTTTAAAAATTCAATGAAAATGCGCTAAAAATTAAAAAATAATTACATTCTTAGAGAAGATAATATATATCTTACACAGTGAAAAGCACTGTTAAAAGGAGATTTTATGATCATTCTTGTACAACATTCATACGTTAATTATAAAGTCTCAGTACACCAAAATTCCTAAATTGTAATTAAAAACCGCATTAAATATTCCTGACGTTTTCGAAATTTGACTCATAAATAAAACGAGCAATTATGATGCTACACTGATTAAATTGTTTCTAATTATTGTTGTGATCTAGTTGCGAACTCTGATTAAGGTATTAATGTTGTTCAAGAATTATCGTAATGTCACTTTTTAAAGTATATATTATTCTGAAATATATTTTGTTAAATAATTAGTTTTTTTTATTTTTTTGGGGGCACTTTTATTAAATGTTTAGAGTAAGTCTTAAAGTAGAGGTATATGTACATTTTTTTCTTCAATTTAAAAAAACTACATTTCACTTCACAATTTTTAGTGTAAATATTTTGATCGATAATACGAGCAAATCAACATCAAATGTGTTGCTCTGTTTTCCGTACCCGATATAAAAAGAGTTAGATATTCATTCTAGAATATAATGTTCAAATTACGTCAGTGATGAACTCATAAATCGCGCTTTGAGCATTTCAAATACATTGCCCTTTTTCGAATCTCTACATGACGGTCAATAACGACAAGAATAACATTTTAAGTCACTTTCACTCATCGTTAATTTAATTTAAAAGTTTTAGCTTTCAATTATAAAACTTTCGGGGTACACCGCGATGGAGTACCCACCGATGCTCATCGGTATTCGTATGGACGTGGTAATGTAAAACGTAATAGTTTCGTCGTCAGCGACGAGCTTGAACATGGCGCTATGACAGTTTCAAATTCGTTTTCTTTATTCGAACCTACTATTTCATCCGCGGTAATTAACGTTGATAATATTTTAATTTTTTGACATTTTAAGTCCGACCGTACTTTTCAGGTTAATAAAAATTTCTCCAAAGAGGCCCGCCTTTTTTCACGTTATTTTACGACTTATTTTTGTTCAGCGAGATATTCATCGGCACTCATGCGACACTCTAGCACTGGCCGGGGTACACTTTCGAAATAACAAAAAGAATCATTAAAATCAGTCCACACGGACAGAAGTTATTAACAAACACGAAAAAAACAGAAAAACATCAGCGACAAATGTATGTCACTGCCTTTTTTTTTCGAAATCAGTAAAAAATAAAATGAATCTAATTTAAGCTTTTATTTTATAAATTTGCCAATGAAATAATCCTTTGCATTTATACATACTCGTACATATATTCTTTCCGTCGTTTCTGCGTTTACCGCTTAAAGGTAGTATTATAATAGGAAAACGCCAAAGACGAACTTCCGCCTAGACATACTAAACAACTGCTTAGGGATCCAGCCCTAAAGGGTACCCCCCCCCCGTACATTGAAGAAACAGCAGGTTGAACTGAAATATAGAGAAGAAAAATCATCGCGTGCCGGATCTTTTTATTAAAAATATAAAAATAATAATATGAAAAATATTTATGTGTAACCGGTACTTATCTATTTTATTACCGATTTTAGAAAAAACAAAAAAACGAGTTTATACGTTCGTCGTGTTTTTTTTTTAAGTTTGTTCACGTATATACTCATATGGGCCAATTTTAATGATTCTTTGTTGATTCGAAAGTTTACCATTCATCGGTGGCAGGGATGAATCCAGTAGGAGTTTTCTTTTGTGGGTGGAACAGTGCTCCCCAGAGCTCTAAAATCCCCCCCCCCCCCCGAACTTAATACAAGCTTCTTAAGAATGCAGAAATTTAATAGGAAATAAAATTATTATCATTTGCTTTGTTTACAGTTATGTCAAAAGTTGCTGCCAAAACATTTTGAAATAGTTCAATTAGTGTCGTATATTTTTAAATTTCAAAATTACGAGATTTATTTTTGACGAAAAAATGAAACTTTATAAAATAACAATAAAAAAAAAGTGACCTTTTAAAATTTGACTTTGACGTTTGCTTGTTCTTCTATGGAAAAACTGATATGATTTCATTGCAAATGTGCGAAAGATGTAAAATATCGACGAGCTGAAAAAAAGTATTAGCTGCAGTTCGTATTTTTTGTCAGCCTTAAAAGGGGAAATATCAATTGTGATAATCACGGTGTCAATTTCGAAGTACACTGAATTTTTACACTTTTCAAATTTTTCTCCATGTGACATTTACACGATTCTTCTAGAGGGGCCAACGACTTGCCCCCTTCTAGCTACGCCTATAACCACGGCGTATTCGTTTATTATAAAAAGATAATGAATCCGTTAGAACGTTTTTGCAATATGTTCGATAACGCTACAATTAGAATTAATAATTTTAAAACCAACTGAGGAAACATTGTTGTTTATAATCGGTTATTTTACATGAAATTTATTGTTTACACTTGCTTTTTCATTATTTTAAGTTACATGATAACTCATTTTTTACATATTTGGTTTTATTCAGGAACATTAAAAAAAAAATTTTCAGTAATAATATAAAAAAAATCTCTGCCCCCTAAGAACATATTTTGCCCCCCCCCCACCACCGGAAACAGATTCATGAATTCATCTCTGCAGGGGTGGTACCATGTAAGTTAGGAGTATGTGAGAACCCAAAATTTTAAGACGAGACGGAAAAGATTAAATCGGGACGGGATGATCGAGATTTTCCGCGTTTTACGAGAATTCAGTGTTTTATTCAGGGTTTCTAGAGATTTTTTCTAGATTTTTTGAAACTAAATTAAATGTATAGAAAAACCGACGCTAAGTAACTGTACGATTTGTTGTTGTTGTGTATTATTTGTGTAAACAATTTTATATGAATAAAAATCAAATATGTAATTTTGTAAATCAAAGCAATACGATTATATTTAGTTTTAACAATTTTACAACAATAATGTAACAATTTTACGTAAGTGATATATGTATATAACAAACCTTTGAGTAAACAAAAATAATGCTATAACAGCAATAGAAATAATTTACTTTAAATAGTAAGTACTCAAGAGAAAAAATATGCATTGCAATCTAAAATAAACATACAACTTTCTGTACAAAACTGCACACACCCAAAAAACATAATACCAATATTTTATACATTTCATACATTGTTTTACAAATAAATGAATTTTTCTTGGCCATATAGAAGAAAAAAAAGATAACCTAATCTTGTCATTCTTAGCCGCAAAGCAAAAAAAATACTTAGCTTCATTTTGGGAAAATTAACGTGTAAAAATGAGAAAATTATAACGATGATTCGATCAAGTAGTATTATATTACTTTCGAGTAGTTTTAAGTTCCAATCATAGATTTCTTTCAAAAATAGTGTATTGATTTAATAATTTTTAGTAAAAATTATGGGACACAAGTTGAAAGAATCGAGAAAGCTCAAATATAAAAAATCGGGAAATATCATAAAATACGGGAAATCTCGAAAACAGAAATCCCGAAAATCGGGAGTCCTGTGACTCGTCCCGCCTCGGCATTAGTTTTCTCGACTCGAAAATCGGTAGCCGGGGATCTCGCACATCCCTAATGTAAAAGTATATACTATTGAGTCTCGGTAAACTCAAATAATCAATGGTCATTGAAATAAACGTTAAAAAAACGCAATCCTCTTAGATAATTCTTTTTATTAATATAAACGACGCAATTTACTTAAAATATTATTAATTTATTACAGAAACGAAATTAAAAAAAAATTAAATATTATCAATAATAATTACCGTGGAAATGTAGTTATGAAAAAAAAAAAACAATTTTAAACCGTCGTATGGACGTGTCACTTGCAAAAGTGTTGAGATTTTTAGCAAGACAAAGAGTTTAAACATCATACAAAAAATTATGATATAAAATATCAAAAAAAAAAAATACCGACTTCAAAATTCATTATAAAAATTTAATAAAAATACGCTAAAAAGTAAAAATAATATTGCATATGGCCCAATGAGTAGCCGAAAATGTCGTTTTTTTTGTTGTTTTTTTTTTAATAATGAATAAATAAATAAATAAATAAAAATAATAATTCAATAAGAAGAAGTTTTACAGTGAAATGTACTCTTAAATGGGAGATATCGTGATAATTCTTATAGAACATTAAATTTTTGGATTCGGCATAATATTAAAATTACAATAAATAGAAACAGTTTAATGAGTATAATAGCACAGTCGCTCGATCGCTATAATGCCCTAGTATTGGAAACGTAATATTTGACGCGTTTTTAAATATTGTTGTAATTTTAATTTCGTGACGACTCCAGTAGGTTAATATATAAGAATCATCATGATGTCTCCCCTTTTAAGGGTATACACGGTATGTCGGAAAAGTTCCCGAACTTTTGAAATAAATGAAGTACAATTGGAAGGAAAGTAATTTATTTGAATTAACGTTCAACATACTTCCCGAAGTATACACGTATTTGAGTGCTTGTACGGCGATTCGAAGCTTCTCCGGTACCATCCTCTGAAATAATGGCTCTGAGGCGCTCGGTGCAAGAAGTTTCAATAACGACTACGTACTCAAAACATCCTCCTTTCAGGTGCATTTTAAGCTTCAGGAACAGGAAAAAGTCGGCAGGTGCCAAATCAGGCGAATAAGGTGATCCGTGGGATTTGATTTTTAGCAAGATAACGCTTGACAATGTTCACCGAATGCGCGGGGGTATTGTAATCCAACAGACTCCACGATCTGGGCTTGTAGAACACACCTTCCTGCGGTGCATTTTTTCTTTCAAAATCGGTTCTACGCTATCCTTACTCGTATTCAGTTCGTTAGCTAACATTCGGAGAGACATGTGACGATCTTTCAGCGGCAGGGCGCGCACTCGAGCCTCGTTATCATCGGTAACAGCTATCGACGGCCGGCCCGTTCTGTCATCGTCTTCTAACGACTACCCACCGTCCTTAAACCGCTTATACCACGTGTAAACAGTGGTACGTGATACTACACCTTCAGCGAAACCATCGTCGATCAATTTTTGCGTTTCCCAAAAAGGTTTTTTTAAATCGCGGATCGAATTTCCCACTTTTCAACCATTTTCAGATTTACACGTGCGACCCAAACACACCTTCACTGAAATACATCTAACTGGCAATCCAATCAACGGAAACTACTGAAATTTTGTACACACACTCTAGAAGGATGTAGCAATTCCGTATGGGTGTTGTTTAATAAATCACACCACTTGCATGCGTGCTAGAAAAGAAGTTCGGGAACTTTTCCGATACACTGTGTATTTCACTATAGAATAAGTTATCTTCTTGTCAAATAATTATTTTTACTTTTTATCGTATTTTTGTTAAATAGTTCGCCGCGGTTTCGTTAAGTGGCAGAAACGTTGGAAGAAATGTATCGCTGAGGAGGGGGAATATTTCGAAGAGGATAACAATGTACATTCAAATGTGTCCAGATCGATTGAATGATTTTTTGGCCGTTCTCTCGCCTTTTTATTTCATAACTCTTCACGTCGCGGAGTGCATTTAAGGTACCTTTGCTTTCAGCACCCTAATTTGAGAACCGATTGACTTGAACTATTCGTAATGGTCTCATTCAAAAAAGAAAAGTTCACGCTTTCAGTGGAAAAAAAATGTCTGGTGTAATAGGGCGCTCACAATAACGTTTGTCCAGCTACTTTTTGATCACCCCTCGTACATGTATACCTGTTTATTTCATCATTTGAACTTAATATTTGTGATAAACTTTTAAGCTTCTTTTTACACTCTTAGATTAAATTAATTTTTATAATATATATATATATATATATATATATATATATATATATATATATATATTTAGGAACTTTCGGCTAGTTTAAACGCAGAAAGAAAAGAAAAGGTATTCCACACTGTTAAATGTGACGTAAGCAAAGAAGAGGACATACTAAAATCTTTCGATTGGATCGGAAAAACCTTGGGTCCACCTTCAGTCCTGATAAATAATGCTGGCTACGGCGGATCATTGAGTCCGTTATTAGGTAAAACGTTTGCATAATCCGATATGTTGTATATTTTCCTTTTAGCATGCCATCAAATTTATTTCGATTTTTGAAAGATTTTTAGTTAAAAAATTAAAAATAAAAATACACTGCATTTTAACGACTACTAATTTTCAAAATATCAGTTTGCACTAAAAAACTTTTCGCTTTACTTTTCTATGAATTCGAGTATCAAAAACTAATCGCCTCCTTGAAAATACCGGCTTGTGGATATCAGGCGCGCGATCTACAATAGAATAAGTTGTGATGGGCCAACTTCTTATTGACCACACCTTGCAAAAGTAAGATTCACCTTTCTGCCCTCATTGTAGCATGACCGCACTCACAGTTCACCATATACTGTCTTTCTGCCCACAATACGAAAAATTTCATCCGGGCAGCCCCGAGTAAAAACCATTACAAGAAATTTTAGCAAATGATGTTTTCATGCTGGAAATCTTTGATAGCGTTTACGACACACAAGAATACACGCGAATGTTTTGGCCATTGTAGCAATATACTATAACACCCGATAAAAAATAAAAAAAAGTAGAAAATTAAATGAATTCTAGATCGAAATGGTCGAGATAGGAAGAAATGAAAAATATTGTTACAAAAACTACCACGTGTTTCCAAAAGAGAACAATAAGAAAAACGATCTCTCAATGGAAAGGATGAGTATTGAAATATACGATGTAGTTGTCGGCATTCGAAGAAAGAGAAAGACCATAATATGGAAGACAACAGAAAAGGGATCTGGAAGAATTAAAGAGAAGTATGAAAGAACGAATAAATGGGGAAGTAAACGGAGTGTCGGAATAGCTAAGGAGGAATAAGGATTGTATTAAGTCTGGTACATGCTCCTAGCAGGACCCGCCTATTTAGCGTAAAAGACGTGAGTGCGTGTCCTGCCGCTTGGTTTCAGGTCTCGAACGCAACTAATGCTTGCCAGTAATATTTATAACGGTTTTCCATATTGTATTTACACAATTATAGACACTGACGCTGAAAATATAAATAGAATTTTTCAAACAAATGTTACCGGTTTAACTCTGTGCGGCAAAGCAGCTATTCGGTCGATGTTATCTAATGGCATTGATGATGGATACATTGTAAATATTAACAGGTAAGCTGTCAAATTTTCAATATAATCAGTTTATTCGAAGTACTATTTACAACTGCTTCTAAGAACTAAAAAGCTACATAATACAATATTCTCCAAATCTATCTACTGGTAAAACTCGACAAAATAGATCGGTTTTCTGAATTCCATTTATTTATGCATAGATATATATATATATATCATCATCATTATCTCCTCAACCATTCGGTTGGTGGGCAACCTATTCGTACATATTTAGCTGTACAGATGTAGGTTGTGTACCAGGCAATTATTATATGCAGTACGAATGTGTACACACGCAAAACTGCATTCAGAACTGATAGTAATCGTTTGATTTATATCGACATATACAAGTGCAGGCCCATGTGTGTCTGCTGTGTACTGACCAAGCACGCATATGTTGTTTTACGTGGTGGTTTGCCATTACCTTTCACGTGATTATTAGCGAATTAATTCTTTGTAATAAGTTCTGTCGTCGCCCGGGATCGAACCCGTGACCTCCGTAACGGAAGCCAAGCGCTCTAGCAGCTAGGCTATCGCGACGAAATATATATATATACATATATATATATATATATATATATATATATATATAAAAATTCGGTGCACATTGTTCCTTTCAATGCGTGTATAAAATACCTGTTGCTTTTTCAAATGATTTTTTCTATGAATATGGATAAACTTGTATTAAACTTGTGTATTTAATTGCTAATGAAAAGGAATAATTCTTCATCACGAATCGCTGCTTCTCCCCGTTTCCTTTTTTCAAAAAATCACATCCGCTAATCTCATCTTTCCATGCAGAAAAAAAAACTCGATCTTACGCATTCTGCAATCAGGTGCTTACATTTATTGCTCTTGTAGCGATTGTTTGTTTCGTTTATTTCCTTCGATTCCGCATTCCATTGGCCTTTCGAATTTTTTTCTCTGAGTTTCCTCTCCATCCAAATCTTCCGCGTATATCTTTTTTCTGAATATTCATCCAAATTTGCCGAACGCCGCGCTCCATATTCTCATCTACTAAAATTCAAACTACTTGGGGTGTCCCGAAAGTTTTGCGCAGCGCGCTCTGGCGGCCGCGATAATACAACTAGCACCGGCTAGTTGTATACTCAGTTTGTGGCCTGTACTTTAAGGAAGACTTGCGTATATTTGTTTTTTTGGTCATAGGATAAAAATAAAAAAATGTTAGAGGAGTTCAAGCATTGGAGCAACGTGCGTACATTAAAATAATCGAAGCTCTTCGTGTGAAAAATCTATGAAATTAATTATGCTTAAACTGAAGTTTACGATCGCGAATCCATGTTTCACCGATGGCTGTGGATTTGATTTAGAAAGGATGCACCTTTATTTGTGGAGCGAGCGAGCAGCTGTTACGAACTTTGTAACCGCTTTTTTTCTTTTTTTATTCTTTCGATATGAAATGCGGTACATAGCGCGCAGAAAAAACCCTGCTTCTTTTGAAGAACATTCGTCAGAATGCGCTGTGCATTACTAGCTTCTGCTTCTGTTTCTCTTGCCGTTATATCTTCGTCCAACAACGTGGCGATGACTCTCGCATTCGTGTTGCGCCAGTATTGTCGCCTGTGAACCGATTCTCAGGTTGCCTTCGATGCTTGTACGACCCTGTCGAAAACGCTTAGACCAACGTTGAATCGAAGAACGGTTCAACACATTATCACCGCAAACTTCAATTAAAGCATGATTAATTTCTGGCACAGATTTGCCACGAAGAGTTTCGATTATTTTAATGTATGCACGTTGCTCCAAAGCAGTAACGAGAGCCGAACAATCGTCGGGATGTTGCGCAAACTTGTCTAACATTTTTTCCGTTTTTCCTACGACAAAAACAAACACATCCACGTCTTCCTTATAGTACACACAACAAACTTAATATATAACTAGCCGGTGCTAGTTGTATTACCGCCGGCAGAGTGCGCTGTGCAAAACTTTTGGGACAACCCACGTATATTACATTTTACCTTTCCCTTTGCTACCTATTATTCTTGCGAATGGTTCCTTTACATTGCCAATGTCTGACCGTATCAGAATTTTAGCTGGCCGCTCTTTCCCTTCTTTTTGTTTCTAAGTGGAGATCCCTAGCTGAATTTCCCTTAAAAAAATTAGAATTATACCTAATTTTCTGCCAATCCCATAACCATTTTTACTGTATTACAAACAAAACTTTTCTCTAATAGTAGTAGAGATAAAGAATACACCTTCGAAGGAAAATCAGTTTTTTACAGACACCACTTCCATTATAAAAGTAACAAATATATGTATCATGAACTTTAGATTCAATTTTTTTTTTTTTTTTTTTGAGAATCTTTTGTTTACTTATGTATATACTAGTAGATGGAAAATTCAAAATTATCATCATTAGCAATAGTGTACTGTTATAAACTCATATTGAAACAACGTTTTATTCATTATTAGATGGGCGCATAATGAATATAAGAGTTACACTTCCACTTAGCTTGTGTTTAAACTATCTTGAATTATACCTGGAACGAAAAAGATAATAAAATATAAATATTAGCGTTATCACAGGTGGATGCATTATTATAAAGTTTATTTAATAATTCTTGTTCTTACGTCGCTGAATTGAACTTGAGACGACCACGTCAAATGTTTTATCTACTTGGCCATTACACTAGGGGGAGTATCCCATTCACACTTGAGGCTGGGCGCTGCCCGTATCACGTCCACGTCGTGCGCCTGGAAACGCTATTAGCGGCCAAGAATACGGGAACCCGTCAGCGAACTTGTTAAACTTATAACCTCTCGCTACACTGGGTATCAAAGAAAGAAGAAAGAAAGAAACAGCAACCTAGAATGAAACAACACCCCAAACCTACAAACCAAAACAGCCCTTTTCAGGGCTACTCGACGAAGAATAACAACATTCGAATGATTCAACTAAACATAGAAGGTATAACCCGAGCAAAATGCGAAATACTAGAGAAAATAACTCGAGAGGAAAAAGTAAATGTGCTCGTACTACAAGAAACACACATAGCTGACAGGAGGCTGCTCCCCAAAATACACGGTTTCGAACTGGCAGCTGCAGTCTGTAACAAAAAGTACGGAATTGCCACATACATCAAAAATGACCTACCATGGAGTATCATCAGCGCAGACGAAGACTCCAGAGGGACAGCTACTGCAGAAATAAAAATCGCAGGTATCTCGATAATAAACGTCTATAAACCTCCAAGCACAAACTGGGAACGACCGATGATTAGAATAAGCAACAAAATAACTATCATAGCTGGCGATTTCAACAGTCAACACATTATGTGGGGCTACACAACAACTAATCAAGACGGAGACATGCTGGCAGAATGGATGGAGACGGAAAACCTGTACTTAATACACGACTCCAAGCAACGCGGATCATTTCATTCCGCACGCTGGAAAAGAGATACAAACCCTGACCTCTGTTTCTCCACCACCGATGGAGAAGGTAGACCAGCACTTCCAGTACAACGTAAGATCCTGGCTAACTTCCCAAAAAGCCAACACAGACCAGCCTTAATAGATACTGGGTTCAGGCTGCCGGAAGTGAAATCAATACCGAAACCACGCTGGAACTTCAAAAAAGCGAGATGGGAAAATTTCACCAAAACCCTAGAGGACAGTGTAAGATGGATCCAACCCGCAATAGAAAATTACGACCGTTTTAGAAAACTGGTAATAAACACAGCAAAGAAGAACATCCCAAGAGGCTACCGTAAACTGTATGTACCAGGCTGGAACAAGACCTGCGAAGATCTTTACCTAGAGTACAAAAACACAGAAGACAATGAAGTAGCAAACAAACTTGTAAAAAGCTTGAACGACAGTAGGCAGGAAAGGTGGATAAAACTAATGGAAGAATTGGATTTCCGGAAAACAAGCCGGAAAGCATGGAACCTTCTCCGAAAACTAAACGGTGAGAACAACACAGTCAAAGAAGAAAAGGGCGTAAATCCAAACAAGATAGCGAGCCAAATCATAAAGACATCGACTGCCCCAAATAAAAATAAAAACAACGACAAAGAAGTAATAGCCAGAAGAAACACACTCTGAAAGGAAAAGCTAAGGAAAGATCAGAATATGCCATCCCTTTTGAAGAGGAAGAAATCACTGCAGCTATTAGAAGCCTAAAAACGGGGAAAGCGGCCGGAGAAGATAAAATATACCCTGAGTTTGTAAAACATTTCGGAAAAAACACCAAAAAATGGATGCTTAAACTATTCAACAACATTTTAGAAACAGGAAAACTACCTATCCTGTTCAAGACATCTAAGATCGTTGCCATACCCAAACCGGGAAAGGACCACTCTAAACCAGAGAACTTTCGCCCAATAGCACTATTAAGCGTCATCTACAAAACACTGGAGAAAATGATGTACAACCGGATAAAATTCATCATTGACGATAAGATCCCAATGGAACAAGCAGGCTTTCGGAAGTCAAGAAGCTGCGTGGATCAAATAACCGCTCTAACCACACATATTGAACGTGGCTTCCAGGAAAATAAGAAGACAAGTGTCGCATTCATAGACCTCTCCTCCGCATACGATACAGTATGGCGCACAGGACTCCTCACCAAATTCTTGGAGGTAATACCTTGCAGGACCCTCTACAGGCTTCTGAACGAAATGATCAGTAACAGGAAATTTACAGTCCGCCTGGCAGGAAAGGAGAGTCGACAAAGAACCTTAAATAACGGTCTCCCACAGGGATCGGTACTCTCTCCGGTGTTATTCAACTTGTATACATCGGACCTACCACCGACATCATCACGAAAATTTATGTACGCGGACGACTTGGCTCTAGCAACGCAGGATAACAAGATGCAGGCCACAGAAAAAACACTTGAGGAAGACCTGAACAAATTGAAGAGGTACTTCGAGAAATGGCGCTTGCTGTTAAATGAAAGCAAGACAGTTGTATCATCTTTCCACCTGTCAACACAACTAGCAAAAAGCAAGCTACACGTAAAGATCGGTGATCGAAAACTACAACACGAACATACCCCTAAATACCTGGGAGTCACACTCGACCGACAACTGACGTACCGAAAACACCTGGAGAATACAGCCGCAAAAGTCCGAGCAAGAACGAACATCATACACAAACTAGCAGGAACAACGTGGGGAGCACCTACTACCACCCTACGGACATCGGCCCTCGCTCTCGTATACTCAGTGGCCGAATATGCAGCCCCAGTGTGGCTAAACAGCGCGCACACAAAGAAAATTGACACTGAACTCAACGCAGTATGAGAATAATAACGGGAACCGTGAAATCCACACCAACAGACTGGCTACCCGTACTAAGCAATATCATGCCCCCGAACTTACGAAGGAAAGAAGCTGCCGCCAAGGAATGGGCAAAATATGACAAAAACACTGCCCTACCAATACATAAAGACACGGCAGTTACAGAAAGGCTAAAATCGAGGAAACCGGCCTACCGGACCGCAGCAGAGTTAATCACTGGAAAGTTTGACGGGAATCAGGAATGGAGACGGGAATGTGCGGAAAATAACCCGGATAAAATAGAAATCATCCAGGATCCGGACATCAAACCGAAGGGTTTCGATCTCCCCAGGAAAACCTGGACTAGATTGAACAGATTCCGCACGGAACAAGGACGTTGCGGAAAAACGATGAAAAGGTGGGGACTCGCGAATGAGACAGTGTGTGACTGCGGCAAAGACGAACAGTCGATGGACCACATCTTGGACAAATGCCAAATGCGGGCCCTGGAGGGCGGTTGGAACGAAATTAAAGAGCTATCAAGCCGCGCAAAGGAATGGCTAGAGAAACTGGATGTCGATGTATAGACAGACACAGCGGATGTAACATACCCTACCTTAATTTTAACTTAATTTTGATTTGAATTTTAATGTAATAATTAACCTAAGTGCTGTTAAAGATACCCGAAGACATACGAATAATAATAATAATAATAATAATAACTTGAGGCTGCATTTGTGTATCGATAAATCAACCATTTGAAATCAGTTTCAAGTCGAGTCTTGCGCAGTACACTAGCGCTGCAGAGAGAATTCTCATGAATGCTACCTATATCAGTACAACTAAAATATACAAGTAGGCAGTGTCAGATTTAGGCTTAGGACCACGAAGCCCAGACCTAGGGCGGCAAAATTTGAAGGGCACCAAAAGTTAAAAGATGACTAAAATTAAAAAGGCGCCTGAACCTTAAAACATTTTTTCGCGAGCGTCTAAAAGCAAAAATTGTTGAAGTTTTCCATCAATTGTGAAATTGAATATTAAACTTGAAGACAAATGACCTTTTAATTTTTTTGGAAATTTATCTGAGATTGACACGTTAAGATTGGGAAAACAAACGGCTGAAATAGTCGAAAAGTATTCAGACGATTTAGAAGAACAATTAAATTCTGAATGCATTCATTTACAAGGTTATTTGAAGTAATTATTAGATGAGAATGAAGATGTATGTTCTGCGTTAAATATAAGTGCAATTTTAAATTCACGTAATCTCTGTGATATCTATCCAAATGTAGATGTTGCTCTACGAATGTACCTCAGTATTCCTGCAACAAATTGTTCTGGGGAAAAATCATTCTTCACTTTAAAAAGAGTGAAAAATTATTTGCGTGCAAGCATGAACCAAGATAGACTCAATGCGCCGGCATTATTACATATTGAAGCATAAATTAGTACAGGAAATTGAGTATGATGATATCATTGATGTTTTAGCACAAGCCAAAGCAGGAAAAAAAATTATTTCGTGATTGATTATATTAGTAATTTATTCCTTAATTATGCTTTATTTTCTAATTATAAGTTATTGATAACTAATGTTTATGATATATTGTGATCGTATCTATCAAAGAATAATAATATATTTTTTACGATAACTGAAGTAAGTTCGTTATTAATATCTACAAATTTTTGATATATATACATATACCTTAACTTTATGAGAAGGGCGGCATTTCAGCATACGCCTAGGGCGCCATCATGGTCAAATCCGCCACTGCAAGTAGGTATCACGAAGCTCCGAGTTGAACAGTACGACTTAGGATTAGGTAACAGTTTGTAGTTGCACGATGTTTTATGCTACAAATCGTGCATTTCATGAATCACCAACTATCATCAAAAACTCAATAGAATTTCAAAGTAACGTAAAAACGTTAAGAGATTTCCTTATTACCCCTAGCATAAAAATGGTATACGGTTATTACTAAATGCGCAGATAAAGGTGCTCGGTTAGAAGGGAAATCGGACCAGCAGCGGAAAAAAAGTTTTTAATATAATAAACTCTCAAGATCAAACGTGTGTGAGATGATAAAAATTTGAACAGCCGATATTCTTATTGTTCCGTTTGATAGTTCTATTTCGTTCTTTTTGTTCTTTATGCGCGCAAATGGAGCGACCCTGAGAGGTATTTTTTACTGAAACGTAATCCCCCTTTAAAACCAAGTTCATTTCTGCATTCAAGCCATCAAAACTGCATAGCTTTTTTATGTCGCAGGCTTATGAGTTCATGAAAAACACCGACTGCTATCGATGTTTTACTATTTTTTCATAATTTAAGTAAATTCTTGTGAGTTAACGCGTTATATTTTGTTTTGTATTGATATTCAATTTCATTTAAAGCATCGTAGGACATATAATATTGCAGACTGATTTAGCAACAGGACTTACGATATATACGGCTTCTAAGCATGCTGTAACCGTATTGACCGATGGCTTCAGAAAGGAATTACACAAAAAAGGTTCAAATATTAAAGTCACGGTAAGTAAAATTTGCTCAAGTGTCGAAAAAATGACGAATTATAAAGCTTTTCGAATTCCATATTTCCGTTATTTAGACGAATGGTACAATGTTTTTCAGAGTTTAAGTCCAGGTTTCGTAAAAACCGACTTGGCTGATTCACTGGAAGTTCCATCATTCTTGCCCGATGTAGTACCGTTAGAAGCATCAGATATCGCCGACACTATTATTACCTTGTTGCAAACACCACCGAATGTCTTGGTAAGTGAAAAAATTAATTTTTACTCAAAAATTGCACACAAATATAATGAGAAAAGTCAAAGAATACCGAATGAGAGCAGTACAAGCACTGCTAGAGCATCGTTTAGCTTCTCCGTGTCGACGTCTACCTCACTTGCTTACAATGACCGTTTCAATTGTTAGCTTCAATCAACAGTTAGGTAAACAGTCTCGGTGTATTAACTACTCGGAGGTTGCGACTAAATAAGATACAGACGGAAACGGGATAAAACTTCGTTCTTCCATAACTCTAATTAAGCAACAATAAAATATGCAAAGTACGCGCAGGAAAGACAGATTAAGGTAATGGTGCGAGGGATGAAAATAAAACTTCAAACGCTTTGTGGCTAACAAACTCACATGTTGCTTGGTAAAAAGTTTCGTACGACTATGCTCTTTTAGACCTTTCCGATAATTTCATTATCTGTTTGCAGCCATTTCAACATTTATACAGTGTCCATTATAAACTTAACTCGGAGAACGCCATCTCTAAAGCACCACTTTTTCTAGTTAGCATTACTAAAGGAAAAAACTCAGTAAAACGTATGTATGTCGGATGTAAAACATATTTTTTTCACACTCAGGAAATGTTGATAGTTTAATCTAATTCCCGCTATCGAACAGCTGTCTTAATTTGTTTTGATTATTTCCCAAAATCTCGATCGAACTCCCATAATTTCTTTGATTTTCTTAAAGTTTTAATTTAGACGACATAATTCTAAAAATTTTCTTACGTTTTACGTAGTAGGAATGGTACAGAGTAATAAAAACCGTTCACTTTTCACATCAAAAAATGTCTGTTCATAGCGAAACGCATTTTTATACACTTTTTTTTAAATTCACTTTCATGTCTATTTGTCTGGAATTAAATCTGAGAAGTTTTATTTAAGACATTTTCCGTCAATGAAAAATTCTAAAATTTTGCATAGACCTTTATTTTAGATGACAATAATCCATGGTTATTTTCGACCTATACGCATTACAGGATGTGTAGGGTATGTAAGATCTTCCCCAAGGAATCAAGCCAAATATATTCGTATATTAATTACAACGTAATTCTTAGGCTACCCCCCCTTCGAAAAAATGTCCCAATTTTATGTAACGTTTGTTATATTTTGTAGGATTTTTGTTATTGTTATTTAAAAAATGTCACAATTTTATGTAACGAAATATGTAACGATAAATGTAACGAAAAAATGTCTTAATTTTATATAACGGAAGTTAAATGTTAGAATAGTATTTTTGTGGTTATGTTATTTTTTGTGTGTGTTGATGCCAGTAAGAATTACGTTGTAAATTTTGATCATTTTATACAAAGTATAGAAGAGAAAGAAACAGAAATGTAAGCAAGAGGGGTCAAGGGGCACAGCCCCTTGCGAGGCCAAAATGGCCGAGTTTATATATATATACATATATATATATATATATATATATATATGACTCTGTTACTGGATAATAATAAAAAAGAACCACGAGAGTAGGAAACGAGAAAGAACACGTTTTTAATCTTGCTTGCTTAGCATTAACATTTTTACATTTACAGTCACATTAGCCGCAATATGATTATCCACAATAATGAGAGAAACAACCACTCAAAGTAAACGACGTTTGTAAAAAGCTCATAAAAAGTACTATGATAGAAGATGGGTGCAGAAAATGATAATGCTAAGCGAGCAAGATTAGCATAATCAATATAGATCGAAATGGAAAAGTGCTGAAACGAAAGATCATCATGAAATCCGATTAGAACTTGATCGTCAAAAACATTCACAGCTATGTGCAAATGAAAATTACGAAAAACGTGAGGCTCGTTTGGAGGCTGTTCGTAAACCTGTCACACAACACGGTGCAACTGAGAGCCAGGCAAAACGAGAGGCTCGAATGCGGATTAATAGACAATACAAATTTAAGCGCCGTGCTGTGAATGTTTCTGACGATCAAGTTCTAATCGGATTTCACGCTGATCTTTCGTTTCAGCACTTCTCCATTTTGATCTATATTAATTATGCTAATCTTGCTCGCTTAGCATTATCATTTTCTCTATCCATCTTCTCTCATGGTAATTTTTATGAGCTTTTTACAAACGTCGTTTACGTTGAGTGGTTGTTTCTCTCATTATTGTGGATAATTTTTCATATTGTAGCTAACGTGACTATAAATGTAAAAATGATGATGCTAAGCAAGCAAGATTAAAAACTTCTTTCTCATTTCCTAATGTCGTGTTTTTTTTTTATTATTATTCAGTAACAGAGTCATATGTGTGTATATATATATATTTTTTTTTATATATATATATAATTCTTCTGTGCGGGTGTATGCGACTGAACTCCTCCTAAGCGGCTGAGCCGATTTTGATGAAATTTTTTGTGTGTATTCAAGTGGATTCGAGAATGGTTTAGATTCACAATTCGGTCCACTACAAAACGTTTTTACGAATTTATGTAGAAAATTAATTTTTTTTTTTGCCATTTTTGGTCCAAAAGGAGGGTTTAAATAATTTTTATCTGTAATTTTTGAATTTCATGAAAGGACTCCTGTGTTTTGTTTTATATTTTGAATTTCGCTTTTAAAGGGTTGTCGGATGTTGAGTTATGAATTTTTAAGGGTGATTTTTGAGCTCGTTCTGAATTCCATATCTATATATATATATATAAAAAACAAAGTCGGATTAGTTACACTACTTATAACTCAAGGATGGCTGGACTGATTTTTATGATCTTTGATTTGTTGAATTTTTCTCCGCTTTGAATAACAGAGTACGAAGTAAAAAAAATATTTATGAAGAAAATTCATTTTTTTTTTTGCTGTTTTTGGTCCAAAAGGGGAGTTTAAATAATTTTTTAACCGTAATTTTTGAATTTTCATAAAGGGCGCCTGTGTTTTGTTTTATATTTTGAATTTCGCTTTTAAAGAGTTATCTGTTTTTTTTTAAGGGTATTTTTGAGGTCGTTCTAAATTCCATATTATATATTCTGGACGGTTTTTTGCCGCCCAAGGTAATCGTTCAGTTTAAAGTTGTAAATTGTCACAGATAGAAGTTTAATTGTAATTTATGATCCAATTGCGATAAGTCAAACCATTTCCGAACTATTGTAGAAATAAATATTTTTGTCGTTTCTGAACTATCTTATTAGGATTCCGTATTTTATAGTGTGTACGGAATCTTAAAAATCGGTATAAATTTACTTTAAAAAATTAGAGATCATTAGAAACACGTTTTTTCGTATATAGCCCATCATCAGCTAACTGCATGAAGTACACACTTTATTAAAAAGTATATAAATTGAGTGTGTGCTCTGTGTTGTTAGCTGATGATATAGCCCGAAAAAACATATTTCAAAAGTAATTTACTTTAAATTTTTAATATAAATTTATACTGATTTTTGTTATTAAAGTGAATAATGTCTTGCTGCCACGTGAATTAAATTCATTTCAATGTAATTAAAATATTTGTCTTTTTGGTTTTTGTACATTTATTGAACTTAATTCATTTTGAGTATTAATTTTTTCTTAATAAAAAACTAAATTTAATTCAGCTAATAAGTTAAAACAAAATTTATTGTTTCTGTGGCGGTACGAAGTTCGCCGGGTCAGCTAGTATATATATATATATATATATATATATATATATATATATATATACGAAGATATTTGGCTTGATTCCTTGGAGATTTTACATACCCTACCACATCTTGTAACGCATATAGGTCGAAAATAACCATGGATTATTGTCATCTAAAACAAAGGTCTATGCAAAATTTTAGAATTTTTCATTGATGGAAAATGTCTTTATATAGAGCTTCGCACATTTGATTCCAAACAAATAGATATGAAAGTGAATTAAAGAAAAGTGTATAAAAAAGGAAGGTAATTTTTTGACAGATCCATCAAATTGCGACATTTTAGAAAAATGGAATAACAGTATTGGTTGAGGAAAGAAGCTTGTTTAGCTTCTGGACGTTTGATATTTGTAAAAGAATACTTACTGTAGTAAATTTAAGTAATTTAAGATTATATCCATGATACGTTATTTAAAAATATTTGGTTTTTTTCAGATCACCGAATGCACCATTTTACCCGTGAGCCAAGCCTAGAATTTCAAACAATAAGATTTTAATTAAAATATGTTGTTGCAGATGATGCCAATTATAAATCTTTTAAATCAATTTATTACACGCTTGCTATTTATTAATATAATTAAATTATACAAATTGCATTATAACAATATTTTGATTGACTTTAATCTATTTAAAACCGGAACTGTATTTTTAATGTAAAACCAAATTAATATTAACCCTATGCGTACTTACTTTTTTCGAACGTTAAATACACACAATGGATAGTTAGAGTGAACGCTTTTAAATAACTATATTCTTGAAATTATCAGTTATAAAATGACCAAAAAAAAATTTGCATGTGCCAAGAATGCGTTTACATGATTTTTAAGTATAAATTTTGATTCGGTACCTAAAAGAATTCTTAAGCTTGGCGAATTTATAAACACGGGTTTCATTTAAAAAATCGAAACTAAGTATTTTTAACCGATAATTTATACTTCTTTTTCATTTAAATATTATATTTAAACGGGAAAAAATAGGCAAATTTTCCTTCTTCCAAAAAAAAAAAAGAGAGGGTAGTACATGAATTTTAGTATGCAAAAAAAGTCATATTCCTAAAAAAATAAATGTATTAACCAAAAAGTGTAACGAATATACAAAATTACAATATTTTTTTAAAAATTAACTAAGGATACAACATAATCTTGTCAGTGATTAATTAATCGATTCTGTCGCAGTCAGTCATACACATTCTGTGATCATTACATACTGGCCTTGAGCATGAAGGGCATTGCGCATTTCTGTTTTGCAGTTTATGTTGCTGCTCCAAAATGCACTTTGTGATTGCCAAATTATAAAATTCCCCATTCTCATTCTGCAGACGATTTCTCTTATTCAAAATATTTGCAATAATCAATTTTATGTCACTTTGAAGCGTCTGCATTTTGTAACGTTTTTGCACCTACGGAGACGTTTTATTAAAATCTTCAAAAAGTGTTAACAGGAAAATTCTTCACACGTTTTTGCATCTATTTGCTGTTGCGGTTCATTTGACCACTTGCACAGAGAAAATACTACAGTGGAGCTTGATCGGCCATGCTGTAAACCGATTTCACCGATCACTTTTACGTTGCTCCGCTTATTGTGTACACGTTGCGAAATGTAGCAGAGGGTCCGCCTTAGTTTTGCCGTAATGTAAAATAACCTTTCGACTTATCTTCTTCTACGGAAGTTTCTTACTGGAAACATGATGTTGTTTATTTATTTTTTAAAGTACACTACACTATTGTCGTTTCATCATGAAAACAGAATTTCGATCTTCCAAGAATTTTATTGTTTCTGCAGGCCCTTTTATCTTTTCTTGTTGTACTAGTGCTGCACATTTGGCAAGCTTCTTTATACATTTTTCAGCATAATGAAATCGAAGCGAACCAATTATCTATAGTTAAGCTTCGTAACTATTTTTCTCGTACGAAATATTTTTTGACCTACCCTAAATCCAACGTCATATTTTCAAATCCCAACTCATCGGTTTTTTTCAGATTCCCTTCAATCCGTAGCTTACGATTCTTCGGAGACATGGTCTTATTCACTATCTGAAATTTGACCTTCTTAACTTCTTCTAATCTTTTCATTTTCTAATAACCAATAAAGTCACAAAATTTAACAAAATCTCTATCAGATTGTGTCTGCTCTTTTAAAATTGCTCGTTTCATAGAATTTTCTCGACAAGATTTCGCGACCAATCGATTTCTAGACCATTAAAAATCCTAATTCGTGAATTTCATCAAAATCGTTATTTTCTCAGAACCCAATTACATGTATATAGTGAGTCCCATATCCTTGACAGAGTAACGGTGGTCATGAAATTACGATCCACAATGGACTAAGCCCAACTGCACTGGAGACATATACACATGTACAGTTTTTGCTTATACTATTGGATAAAATTTATAATAAAAAAAATCTGGGCCACCGAAATCCGAAATTTATATTTTATCACATACCTACACTTTTGGTTGCCGCTAATAGTTTTACAGCGACCATATTTCGTGCTTTTATCGCATCAAGTTTCAATATTATTTTATCTTTTCGATTGGTTAATTCATCCGTTGAATTTTTGCTTATAAATAATTCTTTCTCGTTTAGCAAGGATGAATCCAATGGAGGTTTTGGGGGGCAATGCCCCCCCAGAACTCTAAAATTGCCCTCCATAACTTAATACAAGCTGTTTAAAAATGCGGCAATTTCATAGGAAATAAAATTCTTTTTATTGGCTTTGTTAACAGTTATGTCAAAAGTTGCTGCCAAAACATTTTGAAATGGTTCAATTAGTCGTATATTTTTAAATTTCGAAATTACGAGATTTATTATTGACACGAAAAAATGTAACTTCATAAAATAACAATAAAATAAAATGATCTTTTAAAATTTGACTTTAACATTTGCTTGTTATTCTATGAAAAAACTCATATGTTCTTCATTGGAAATGTCCGAAAGATGTAAAATACTCGCGAGCTGAAAAAATTATTCGCTGCAGTTGGTATTTTTTTTTTTTTAACGTAAACGGGAACTCTCGCATTTCACGTCGGTCTATTTATCATTAATATCAATATAAATTGTTTTTAAGGGTTTCTTTTCGGTTTTCATTTATTCCGTTTTTTTTAAAACGACATGTGATCTATACAGACAACTTTATTTCTGTTTCTGTTGCTTTTTTCTTGTTTTTTATTTCCAAGAAGAGTCCATTTAAAACAGCTGAAACACTACGGCGTATTCGATTATTATAAAAAGATAATGAACCCCCATTAGAATATGTTTTTCCAATATGATGTTCTTTAATGCTACAATTAGAATTAATCATTTTAAAACCAATTGAGAAAACATTGTTGTTTGTAATCGGTTATTTTACTTGAAATTTATCGTTTTCACTTGCTTTTTCATTATTTTAAATTACGTAATAAATCATGTTTTACATATTTGGTTTTGTTCAGGAATATCTCAAAAAAACATTTTCTCAGTAAAAATATAACAAAAATCTCTGCCCTCCCAAGAACATAACCCCTCCCCAGAAACAGATTCCTGAAATATATATATATATATATATATATATATATATATATTATACACGCAAATCTAACCTATACAGGAAGACACACCTTGTTTTGTTCGGTAGCACAAACTGAGCTGACGATAGTATTTTTAATATCATTCCAAATAAATATAAGTATTGAGGTAAGTAGATAGACAATGATATCTCCAGTTCCTTTAATTATGTATGTTGATGTTTAGATGTTATAAATTCTTTATTTCATAGTTCCAACATAAATAATTGACCTGCTAACAATGCAATCTCGCATAATATCATTAACAACGATAAAGAAAATAAATATAATAATGGTAACAATAATAATAACAATTTATCCTCTTATTCTAATCCTTGCACTTCTTACGGTCTAGTTCTGTCTCTACCCTCATCTTGGTTTCAGTTTAACGTTTATCCTTTATATCATCATATTACACAAACACGACACAACAAATTAAACACTATACAACAAATTAAACACTATACAACAAATTAAACACTATACAACAAATTAAACACTATACAACAAATTAAACACTATAAGTAATAACATAACATGAATACGAAAAATCTGGAATTTATAAAATAACCTAAAATTCACTCGGAATTTTTAGAATACGCTTTTATGGATACACCATTAACAACAAGTCACAATTACATTATCCTATTTTCAATCTTGAAAGTGCATTTTACCGTGTGTAATAATTAAAAGCGCGTCATATAAAAATCGTAAATAAATTGATTTCATCGTGAAATTTCAATTCTTTAACCTTAATTATCTATTCTACTGAGAAATTGGAGGTTTATTGCCTTTGTACAAGAACGCTTTAGTAACAATGAAAGAAGTCAATTATAAAATACATAATACTTGTCCAAAACGTTGTTTAAAAAATGTATTATTATAAGTTTAATCGACTAAATCACGAAATTTATTCCAATCACTTTCTGTAAATTTCCAACGCAGTATTATTGTTTTCAGCGATTGACCTTATTGCATTCTAGATAACATTGAGTGGCTTATATTTATGGTGACGACCATGGTGGAGAAGTGATCACTATCTAATGAGGTGGAACTCCCATGAACAGCCGGATAACATCGAGCAAGATACTAAGGTTTAATCAATGGGGTTGTTAACATGAAAAGCATTTCTATGTTTAGTTTTAAAAACATCGTCCAATAAACATAAGTCTGAGTTAATGATGGCGTCAAGTATGGCTGCACCCTTCGCAATAGTCACACCCCTAAATTCACTCTTTCTTTATAGTGCCATACTCAGCTTCTGAGCGTCGGCAACTACCTATTTGTACATCTCAGCAGTACAGACATAGGTAGTGTACTAGGCAATTGTTATATGCAACGCAGGTATACACACGCAAGACTACATTCGGAACTGATAGTAGCCGCTTGTTATCGCGCTACCAGTGCAGTCCCGTGTGGGTCTGCTGTGTACTGACCTAGCGCGCATATGATGTTGAACGTGGTGGTTTGCCATTGCCTTCCATGTGACTATTAGCGATTATTTATTTATTTAATTTTTGTAATAAGTTCGTCGTCGCTCGGGATCGAACCCGTAATCTCCATAACGGAAGTCAAGCGCTCTAGCAACTAGGCTATCGCGACGACTCAAATTCACTCAGAGAGGTATATTACTATATTTCTTTAACGCACTAAAAAAAAAAACAAAAAAAAAACAACTAAGGAATCATTGAAATACGATTATTAGGGGAGTAATACGAAATAAATATTCTTGAAAATTGGCCGATAGTAACACAACAACGCTGACCGCATTGGATTTAGTACCATTATTACAATAGTTGTTGAACGTCTCTCCGCCTAAATTATTTGAGATACGACCCGGAACTGATGAATTGCTACAACGGCAATCCCAGGTTCGGGTGACCAACTTGATGAGTATACTAATTTCGGAGAACCACGTGTCAAATAACTGACGAATTAAATTTGCAAAGAAATATATCTCGTAATTCATATGCAGAAATATCTTCGTATGGTAAAAACAGAAATGAAGTACTGTTACTATTAATGCTATATATGCACAGAGCCTAACAAAATAAATCTGCAACAATAAAGTTGATGTCCAATAAGAAATGGTAACTAAATTGTTCAGTCACGTCTTTCGCGACATTCATATGGTAAGTCCGTTTGTCAGCTTCAATTTTTCCTTTATTCTCTCCATTGGTAATGGTTTATTCCTGTGTAACCCCTAATTTTATGCATGCAGATAACCAAGACCAATGTAACTAGAAAGTATAAATCGTTTATTTTTTAATTTCGATAAATTTGAAAATAACAGAAATTTTTAGTTAATTGATGTACCTCTTAAATGCTTTTCAGTTTCCTTTATCTTTAGAAATTCCATGTAATTTCTTTTTCTGTTTCTTTTTAATCTGGTCCTCTTTCAACTCGCATCAATTACAGCACTCTGGTTCCAAGGAGACCGACATACTTTCGACAAAGGTCAGCTGTGTTACTTGAAAAGTTCCAGCCACGAACACCGGAATATTATGCAAATGTTATGCTTTAATGTTTTAAACGCTCTTAGCTATAAAAATTCTTTAGTATTTCGAACTTTTACACGAAAAAAATAATATTAACTGCGTTAAAAATATTAATCGAAAGCTAAAAATTAATATTGAAAAAAAACCAGGTAACAATATTTTATTTAATCGATTCAACAGAAAGCATAAAGAAGGAGCTTTCCCCACTTATAATCAAGTGTATTAAAAGTCAGACTAATAGTAAAACAAATTTTTTATCTAAAAAGAAAAATACATAAGTAGATGTAAAAAGAAATATTTATTACGATTTGAATTAAGATTGAACTGAAGTTACACTACGTAATATTTAAAATCGGATTACATGCGGTATCCCTTAAAATATTTTAAAACAATAATAGAAAGATTGGTGGAACAGATATCAGACTGATCGCCTGAAGATAGGATTGTTTATATTGACAACAAATTTTTGATTAACAGTTTGATTAAGGCCCGAAAAGTGAAATACTGAATCCGCAAGCCCCTAAAAATGCTTTGATGGAGGGTCTCAAGAAATATTGGAAAGATGTTAACTAAGGAAGGATAAAGGACAAGACATAAAATGAAGACGTAGTTGTTTAGCGTAGTCCATAGAGGCTGAAGTCAAAAAAAAAAAAGAAAAATTTAATCTCCGTTATTCAGATTTCTTTGTTTACTATAACGAACATTATTATTTATTCTTTATTTGCATTAATTTATATCATTGTTAGTTGCCTATTAATGTTTAACTTATTGTCAGTCCAAAATAAACGAATACACTGTAATCATGAAGCTACCAGCTTCGAAACGTGTTAATGTTTAAAATTAAATATATTATTATTATTTCGTAAAAAAGTGAGTATTTTCCATTCGGTTTATTTGATAAGTAACAGAAATAACGCGTTCAACAAATTTCAGCATTAATTTAAATTGTTAGAGATTACGAATTTTTACGTAAAATGAAACATAATAGTTATTAAAGATTTTATTTAAATCGAAAGGTTGACGGCGACAGTTTTTTACAATTTAATACTTTATTAGTTTATGTAGACGTTCTTACGTTGCATCATGGACTTAATGATGATGGTAATGGGAGGAAAGTTTAACCGCGTAGCTAATGTTTAATTGCTTACTGAAATCTAGAAGCCCCAGATATATTGGTGACGTAATGCATAATAATTAGTATAGGGAAATTACAAAATGGAAATGAAATATCACAGTGTTTTATCTTATGAATAATAATCGTTATAAAACATAGAAATATTTTATAACGATTTATTATACATAAGATAAAACATAGTCGCACGTTTCTTTCAGTTCGTAATTACCTTATGTTACTCGTACACGTCATTTTCATTCTGTGATTACCTTAAACTAATTATAAATTTTGGATCATGTTTTACTGATATCATCAGTATATCTGAGAGTTCCAGATCATCATCAGCACATCTAGCTAAACTTTATTTTATTTCGTTCTGTAGGTTTCGATTTTATTATTATTATTTTTTTTACATGATACAGCAAACTTTAACCATAACATTAACTATCTCGTCACGAGACACTTTGTAAATCGTTTTTCACTAATTTTCAATGTGTTTTTTTTTTTTTTTCATTCATCATTCTCCATCACAGAAAATAGTTATGAGTATGTAACTGATAATTTGTTAATTTTTGATTTATTTTGATCAAGTTTTTCTTTTCTTTTTCTTAATTGTATTTTGTTCTTAACTAAGTTCAGTAAATAAAGGTAAATACAAATGAAGAGCTGTACTATCGCATTTTTAAGTAAGTGATGTAGAATATTACCAATTATCCTGTCTTGTTCGGGAGCTTCGTTATCAGGAATTTTTTCTATTTTGTATTTTACTTCACAAAGAAATTCTTGATTGGCGGTGATAAGTTTAAGCAGAGGTTTACCCGCTGACCTAAATTTACGTTCACAGCATCATCATACAGTCTGTAGATTGTACTTAGATGTTTAGCAAAATATTTTTTATTTGTGGCTTCTACCCACCCGTGTCCTTTGCAGAAGAAAAGCTGTGGCTTGCTCTTTCAACGGGTACTTATTGTTAGTGATTTCCCGTAACCAATTATCTTTTGTATTAAGATATGCATTTATCGCACCCTTACTTTGTTTCTTAAAATGCTGTATTCTTTCCAATATTCTGAATATCCATGGCGCAACGCCACTGAGATCTTGCTTTTCGCGTTGCTGCTATTATCTCAATTAGAAAATATTTTTTGTTTCTTCTACTATTTTAGTAAGATAATCTGATTGAGTACCTTGCATATTTTTGCATAATCTGTGTCACAGAATTTACACGAGTATCAATATCGTTGCGTATTTTCAGAGAAACATTATCATTAAACTCTGCATTTAATAGCTATCCAAATAATTCACAGTTTGTGACATTATTAGTTAATTGTTAATTTTTTCAAAGTTCCATTGGGATCATGATGTTAAATATCAAGATGGCCCCCCCGGTGAATAATTAGAAGTTAAATGAGACGAGGTTGCGTAACTTTTGCATAATTTGTTTATCCCTTTTGTGATAAAAAAGTTGAGAATATCAGGTAGCCTGTTGCAGTGAGAAGGCTAGCACGTCAACTCCTTAGGCGTTATGAATTACCAGTTTTGATTATGTAACACTTTTCCAAGGCAGGTGCCTTTCTAATTTGTTAAAACGTATGTTTTACTTTGAAATCACTGTCACATACGAACTTATCACCAATGTTTACGAGCTACGATCTAAATTCGTTATCCTGTATTTTACAGCCCGGTGGCAGAAGTACATAACAGCGATTGTCAAATTGTGCGGTGAACTGTTTAGTGCAATGGCAATTATTTGTATTTTTGGTGTAGCATTGCGGTACGATAAAAAATGTTTTATTTCTTTACTGACCGGTACACAGCTGTTCCACTGTGAGCAGTTCCATCGCGATAAATACGGGTGTATGTGAAATAATCGGAGACCTTGAGATGACTGTTTATTGTCAGATACGTTTTAGCTATGTGAGCCATATCTATACAGAAAGAACTCAAGCTCTGTTTTCTTGTTTTAGCATTATTGTTAGCGGTCCTTGAGTGACCTTGGTAAAGGAAGCTATTTTGGATTTTTTCAATACCGGACGTCAATTATTCTAGTGAGACGACCTATCAGTGGAGCGATGATCGATTTGAATTCTGTAAGAAAGGAGTTTAAACCCATTCAGTTATTTGTCCCTCTATGAAGGTGTTTGGAGTTTTGCTTTGTTTAATACGTTCGGTCCTTGTATAATACTTGTATATGGGAGTGGTGGTAGCTCGGTGTATGGTTTGATAATTACTTTTTGTGGGCAACGATGGGAAATTACAGTTTTCCGCCTGCATCAAATATTGTCGTCTATGTTTCTTAATTGAGTTTGGTATTAAATGTTTTTGTTCTTCTTTATAAGGTGGAGGACAGCCGCGATAGTTGGACATGTGCGGTCCACTGCATAATACACATTTGGCCGGTAAGTTCACTGATCTACAGCATTTTGCTGTTTCATAATTTTGCCCGCATTTGACGCACTCGTAGGGAAGACTGCAACAATGACTTGCGTAACCGTAGTATTGTCATCTTAAGCACTGCAACATTTGTCGATTTTTGAACAAAGTTTTGAGTTTGAATATTTCTTTATTGAATGGGGAGACTGGTATGTCAATATAATAAAGAGAGCAGACATCTTGTTTTTTGGGATTTATTATATACTTCGACCGATTTCACCTGGTGGTAGCCTAATTTTCCTAATTCTGAGTTCACATTTCGTTAGTCGTAGTAAAGTAATATAGATGTCCCGGACTATGCGAAAAATTTTATCTTATGGCAGTTGATACGTAAAAAAAAATAAAATATTTTAATTTTTTAATGCACGAACTATATTTCTGCAGTATTCTAGATCTTTAGGTTTGACGGTTACGCCGCCTTTATTGACTTTGCATTCCGAAATTTTAGCCGCGTATTTCGGTTTTTAATGCAATGACAAAGTTTCGATAATTCGCTATGTTTTCCATTTGGATGGAATGGGATTTATACGTGATATGTCTTACATCCAAGCCCGGATTAAATGTATGATGAGCCCGGGGCTATGGAAATATTAGGGGCCCTTTTCGGAAGTGACATAATTATCAGTTTTATAGAATAACTAAATTTTCTTTAATTTAATTAATTATATTATTTTGAATTCACGAATTAACATACAATTAGTAATGTAAACAAAACTAAATATCGTATAGACAATGGGTAGAATTCGATGCCAATATATATATATACATATATATATATATATATTATTTTAAGCAGTAAATTTTTCAACAAATTTTAACCAAAGATTTGCATAAAAGGATAGTGTGTGTACGTGTGTTGCGCGTGTACACACGCACACACATTCATACAGACATTTTCTAAAAACGTATATTCCGACTCGTTATACCTTAAAACAAATTTCTGGTACGTTTTTACGAAACTCAAAATTTTACTATTACGAAGCTTCCTCCTCTAGGAGGAAATAAAGATGGATACAAAATTATTAACAAATAAATGTATTAAAAAATGCACTTGCTTCTGTAAAATTAATTTTATTTATTTAAAAAAAAAGTTGATTTATACGACAAATGATAGATTAATTTTTTATTACATGTCGGAAGTGAGTGTCTCTTAGAGGCCCCTTTATAAGGCGGGGCCCGGGGCTGCAGCCCCCCTAGACCCCCCTAAATCCAAGCCTGCTTATACCGTATGTAGTGTGGTTTTGTTTTGAACAGTTGCAGAGTTTTGTTCGAATTTTTTGTTTTCGTAAGTCTAAAAATTAGCCGCTACAATTTTATTTTATAATTTGAGGATGTTTACACGCAACTTTCTTACCATTGGTATCTCATATCCGAATAAAATTCAGTGAGCAATTTAAAACTTTTAATAATACCAAAATTATATTTATAAATGCGCGAACTTTAAATTTAAAATAAAAGTATAACGTAACAATTTAACATTTATATACTAAATATTTGTAAAATAATATTTACACACCTCGTTTCAGTAAATTATTATTACAATCACTGTAAACAAGATTAAAAAAATGAATTATCACAGAAACATACGAATAATAATGTTGTTTTCGATTTTTCGGATGAATTAATATTTTCTATTCACTTAATGAGAGGCATTATAAAAAAAAAAAAGTTGTAAAAAAAAACTTAAATAACAATGGGTTAGGTTAAATTAATGTCTTTTATTTTTTGTTGTTCTTCGCGAGTAAACATTTTTTATGTACTGGACGAAGGTCGTAATAAAAACAATTTATCGCGCCAAAATCATATTTCCCCCATTATATCAAAGTTAGCCAGCTACTGTAGCGTAGTTGGTTAGGCAGTGCTGTTTCATTTAAGTAGGATGGTTTAAATCGCGCTGTTGCACATTGAGAATATCGATAAATCCCTTTTGCGCTAAATTAATGTCCATGGTTATCGATCCCCTTACTATCAGTAAAAAAAAAAAAAAAAAAAAAGATCAAAGGTAACCATTGTAAACTTTAAGTTAAATTTTACTGTATAAACCCTACAGTAAAGCTTTTACCAACCAACATTGATGTACGGAAAAATTTGCCCCCATTAAAATATTTGTCTAACATCTTATTTCTTGTATTAGCAACATTTCCGGCAATAAAGAGAAAAAAATGTAACCTAGTTGTTACAGCAGTGTTATTTACAATTCAAAAACTATGAAAAGAAAAACTTTGAAAAAGTTATTATTGTTTTCGAAAATAGCTGACACACTTTTATTACTACGTTCAGTAAGACGTATATACCCTTTTTTTTTTGCTTCTGAAATTAGGATTCGAACTGAAAACAAATTAACGGAAAATATTTTATGAAAGTACTGAAGAGTATACAATACTAACAAAACGCCGAATAAAATTGATTAGGAAGGTGAACAACGGACAACACAAAAACAGATTAAATTTCAAAAGCGGTGAATTGTTCAGCAAATAAACACATATTTAAAAACTGTTTAATTCATGTATCCCAAAAAACCTTCATCAAAATATGATGATTAATCAGTTCACAACAATCCGGAAGTCGATAAGAAATGTACGCATTAACGTGGCTTAAAATGCACATAATTTTACTGATTTACCACAAATGTCAGTATACTATTCGAAACGGTAGTGTGCATTTCATTGTATATCTATAAAAAAATAGTCATGAGAAACTCGGTCATATGATACATTAAGAACATCATTACTCCAATTGTAATTTTTGGAACGTTTTAAAAATTGACTTTGCAACGGTAAAAAACAGAACCCGGACATAGGCCACATTACGGTTCCCGATTACTTCAGTTTTAATTATTATAACGATTTGAAATTCAATTCCAGCACATCCCTTTACATGTTTTCTTCGTAACTATATACCTAAATGTAAAGAGATGATTATCACAGCAAAGGAATGTGAAATCGTAGCGTTTACTATCGTGCCTTAAATATAGGTTGATTTCTGTGCAACCACTGAAATATTACTTCTTCATTTTGCTTCACCCAGTGTACGTTTAACTGTATCATTTCTAAACTCTGTTGCAGTGCTCTTGTTCCAGATCCCACATCAATATGACGGAAGAATTCCGACACCTTTATTTAAACAAGAAACGTAAAATACATAAATATAATTTTACGAAATATAAAAACTTATGCACTTCTCAGTCGAAATTCACTCTGTAACGTTATAAAGATTTAAAGCAGAGATGAAATTCTTTTTATCTTAGTAGCAAAATAACCGCATTATAATAGACTGCTTTTCAAAGAAATAGTAATGAAAAAAAATATGTTAAAGCATTATAAAGATACGCTTTTTCAATTTAAAAAAATAACATTTTCTCCAGTATGTCTTTGTATAAATTCTCGATACCTAATTCACATAAAAAACATTTTCCAATTTCGACCTAATTTCATAGGAATTCACACAACATTTATCTTCGAATCAAGATCGGTAAGATATATATGCTGAGGTTTTAACCGCAATGAATAAGTTTTTTATGTAGCATTTATAAGAATGCTGATGTGCTAAGTTGTATTTATACTGAAAATATGATTACAAAAAACAAAAACTTAGCGAAAATTACCAATTCTAACTTATTAAATGCTTTTGAATGTAACTTTTATTATATTTCTAAAATATAGAACAAAATCTGATTATTTCTTACAAACATATAAATCCCCCTATTAATCAAAAACAAGTATGGTCAACTATTCAATGTTTCGATTTTTTTCGTTTTTTGTTTTATTTAAAAATTTGAAAACTATCTTAATATTAATCAGACAGAGCCAGAAATAATTACAAAATTTCCTCCCAACTGTATATTTGAAAATCCTTTTTTTCTATTAGCTCGAAATTGAACATCGGAAAGGATTTCGTTCATAGAAAAAGTAATTGTACAAAGATATCTCTGTATATTTTTATCATAAATTCGCGAAACAACATGCTTACAAAGAGCATTTTTCAAATTTTGAGTTAAAATAGAAATAAGTTACACCGAGCAAAACAATTGTTTCCTACAAAGTGACCCGTACGTACAACGGATGACTTCTTCAGTTCGAAGATATTTCTTCAGTAAAAGGCGTATGAAAATTTGTTAAATTCATTTCACTATATACTACGAAGGATTGTTTTAATTTTATTATGAACTACTCGCACAAATGCAGACTAGACTGAAAGTTTTCAGACAGTAGTTTTATCTTTATCAATCCGTCAAACGAGCGACGGTAATTTTGGAATCCAGTTGAGAATACGTTATAATTCGTCACCTTACACACGGCAGGTAGCGTAATTTCATCATGACTATCTATTACTCGTAAGCAGCGCATAAAAATTGAATAAATATTAGATATTATTATTTAAAAATTTAATGAAATTTGTATTTCATATACAATAATAAGATTCCGAATATGCTTAACGTATCATTAACATCATTTCTCTAATTCTTTACGTAATGCTACAAAATGTAGAAGAAGGAACATTTAAC
Source organism: Icerya purchasi (assembly GCA_039619475.1). Classification (NCBI taxonomy): domain Eukaryota; kingdom Metazoa; phylum Arthropoda; class Insecta; order Hemiptera; family Monophlebidae; genus Icerya; species Icerya purchasi. The sequence goes on along the minus strand of CM077116.1, from coordinate 475,327,488 downwards.
CTTCAGTAATTATCCCGATAATGCTGCAAATTAAGCGTCTCTACCTTATTATCTGTTCACTTGATTGTCTTCTTATTCATTTTTAAAAATAATTTCAGTTTTTTCTCATCTTCCATGTTCTGTGCAGAATTTTCTCTTTTCTATATATTTTCTTTTTCATATTAAAGACTACTTTAGACATCAAAATTCACACTTTACTCGATAATATTTCACTTAAATAGTTCAATTTTTCAACTTCCTTATTCTCGATTTAATTTCACGTTAACGCTCTTCTAATCTTCTTAACTTTCGCTGTATTTTCTGCATCTTTTATAAACAGATAATTATTTACATTCTTATCTGTCTTCGCAAAATAGATTAACCGCGACATTTGCAATTTCAATACGACTTAAAAGGAAAAAGTATCGATTTTGCTGTCTTTTTAAGATATGCATCAACCGATTTTTCATATGCAAGAATAAAAAAAAAAAAAAGGAACAATAAAAAAACACAGTAATATGACCAGATTTTAAGATCGCTACTTGATCCAAAATATAAAAGTACCTCTTTATAATCGTATTCAGTAGCAAAATGCGATGTCACTGCTGTAATAAGACCGCCCATCGTAAACGTTCCATTGCCGAATAAAGTCTGTAATGAATACCAGTGTGCTTTCAAGTGTCTCCAAGCTTGTAACTGTCCGTCGGGATTCGACGCCACAATACCTAATACGGTTTTCACATCTTGCGGTTTAATCATGTTACGATCTAGCGTCGATAGTAGATACCTGTTTATACAAACATTATAGTAATTATAATTTTAATGACATTGTTGCAACCATCTTTAAAAAAACACCTTACGTATTAGTTTACCTTTGTAAAATCCACGGATCTGATGCAGCACCAAGAACTTTTAGCAGTAATTTTCTTTCACTGGCTACTCGAGTAGTATTGTATCGTGCCCAACAATATTGCCATTCATCAACACCGCCATATTTTATACCTAAAATGAAATGTAAGTACTACGGAACAATATTTTAAACATTTATAAATACCAATATAAATTTGGCGGTCAACTATTTACATCAAGTTGTACAGAAAGTCGCAATAATGTATTAAATCATGTTTGTGTCCAATATCGAAATGGTCTGTGTGAACGTTTATACTCTAATAATTATAACGTTTTAAGTAGGAGCAAAGGACCACGTTAAAATTACAGTCAAAAAATGTTTAGCAAAGTAACAAATGAAAGTAATTAGTTAAAATTCAGTCACAGATTAAATTAGACCTAATTAGAAATTTCCTGATTAACTGGATTTCAACTGAAGCTCTTATTTTATAACTTAAATCCTCGCTGTTGTATGAACTGCACAATTTCCGTTCGATACATCAAGTCGTATCATAGCTATTTTTACAAACACAATTCATAAATTACTAATAAAATAAAAATCGCACACGTATTAATCTACTATTGATGCTAAATATTTCTTAGTTCACTGATTACTAGACTTTTATAAATATTTATTTTATATGTATGTGTGCACATATATATATATATATATATATATATATATATATATATATATATGTATGGAAGAGGGGGCGCGTTTAACCTACTACGTTTGAATAACAATATATAAATATTACACACAAAAATGTATCCAAATAAAATAAAACGAAATGTACCAGCCGTGTAAACTATTTCTCGCAAATTTGGAGGAATTTTGGTGCCATTCGTCATCCATTTTTTAAATCTGGCTTTCGCCTCCTTTACCACTGCTTCAACTTCGCATAAAACTGCACTTGTTAAAATATCTATCCGCATCAGTCTGTTAAATAAATTGTATGCATCGTGTTAGTGGTATAAATCGTATTTTTACTTTTAACTATTAACTTTAATCTAATACATTTTCAATTTGAAACTTCAATAATTCCATTTACGTTGAATAAAAGCAAGGAATATCTCATTAATTTAAAAATAAAATAAATAGGGTAAAAAATAAACAAGATAAAAATAATAAAAAGGCGTATTTTCATTTAATTACTTCGCGAAAATTAAATTTAACAACAAAATTGTAAAATTAACTTTTTGAATTATAAAGTAGAAAATTAAATAATTAAAATCTGTTTAATTATATATTATATAAATAAAATTAGTCTTATTGATGGTTTTCCATTATACTAAAACTTAAATGATGTTGAATATAACTATTCAAAATCCATCATCATTAACTTAGAAAATATATTACTATTCAAAATAAATAATTTTAAAATAATAAAAACTTAGAGATAAAGTGATAAACGTATAAGTTGAAAATTGTTATTTTTTTCATTTATAATCACCTTTCTAAATGAGATCCTGCATCCTCCCAACCGATTTCAGAAGAAATTGGACCCAATAAATACTTTATGTATTGTTGAAACATTCTGTAAGGTGCTGCTTCTGACAAATATTTACTCCAGTTCTGTAAATGTTCAAGCGCTGTTGCCCAAGGTACATAATCCCGTTCTTTTCGCAAATAAAGGCACATTTCCAAAGCCAAAGTAACATTTAATATACCGGCTCTAAATTATTAACATAAAAAAAAATTATTTCTGCGTGTGTGTTCGCAATTTAGTTTACGATTAAGCATACCGTTCATTGTTGGATTGCTTATAGAACGTAAATTTAAATAGTTCAAATAAATAATTTATTTTTTTAATAAAATGGGTGCATTTACATTATACATAGTAAATCCCAACAGAAAATCCAGCGGAAGGCAACGGGAAACCACCGCTGTAAAAAAGTTCTTAGTAATCCATGCGTGAACTGTCGGAAAAGAATATTTTGTCGCGGAGTCGTTCTTAATAAAAGAAAAAATAACAGGGAAAAGGACGCAGGAGCGATCTCGAATAATCTTCACTGAGAGAGGCTGGAATGTCGTCATATTCCGAGATAAAGAAGAGCATGATGGACAGGCTGGCCTGGAAATGATTGGTGCATGGTGTGAACCGACCGCAAGGCTGATACACTGATGATGATGATGATAGTAGTCGGTAATTTTTATCCGATGACCGTATTCCATTCTATTTAACAACTGATATATACGTTATAATCATGATGTTGATGACTTTAGATTTATATCTAGATTGGAGTGTTGCTCATACCGCCCATAGTGCCATTTACAAGATCATCACTGACGAAAATATTACGTCTTCATATTACTACCTGTAACTTTTGACCACGTGGACTGACTCAAATGATGTTCTCCGTTTATTAGCAATTTCACTGATCAGTGTTAGTCCCATATGCGTATATCTCGGTGAGTACTAACTGAGTAGTCACCATTAAAAAATTGGTTTCCTTGAAGAAATACTTTCTTTACTTAATATAGCCAGATAAAAATTAACCAAAAAGGCTTCATTTGAATACAAGAAAAATAAAAACACCTAAAATTTTAAAATCAAAGAAACGATAAACGAAATCGGCATCAGTTTCCTGTAGAAATGTGCATTTGAATAAAGATAATGAATTATGGACTCCCATAGCGCGACTCACAAGTTCATCATTTACGGAAATATTACCTTTTAACCTTTATAGCCTTCAGTACGCCAATTTATAGGATATGGAAGGCAGCATTCACAATAATAATTATGAAATAAAATTGTTTAAAAAAAATGAAAAAAAAAGAAATGGTGACTTCAAAATGTACTCGAAAAATTTAATAAAAATGCACTGAAATGGAAAAATTAATTGATATATTTCGGAGTAATGTGCTTAAGAACTTTATGATTATTCTTAAACAACATTAATACATATCAGGGTCATCATAAAATTCAACTGTAACAATGACTGAAAACATCATTAAATATTTCTATTGTTTTCAATATCTGCCTTATAAAAAACGAGTGCTCATATAACCAGTTAAGAATTCGCTGGTAATTGTACCTAAAGTTATACATTTCTGATTCTAAAACAAAACTATCGTGGTGGCCATCTATAAAATGCATTATCGATTATGGACAAAGTAAGCTAGCCTATTTAATAATTTGTAATAATTTATCTTTCTACAAATTTTCTTCCTAAATAGAAAAAAATCTTCCGATCTATTAACGGTTTGTAAACTTCAACATGTAGTTAATCTCGTTTCAGCCGCAACAAAGTAAAATCCCAAACGAAGATCTTTCTTTTCCATTACAAGCGTCATCAGCTAAATTATTTTCAAAAATGTAATAAAAACATTTTCATAAATTACCAACTCTTTCTCCAAAACAGTTTACCTCTTTTTTTTTTAATAGCTAAAAAATGTTAATCTCTAGGGCAGATCGTACTTTTATAAAATAATTATATTAAATAAACATTAATAAACCGATATTTACTTTTTTAAAGAATAACATTCGCTAATATTTTTTTAACACCGCGAAATTTTGCATTCTATTTAAATTAAGTCAACCGTAATTCCTCTTAACCCGTCGTTAAATTTCGAAGGACATTATTTTATTTCACGATTTTTCTTCAATTAACAGCTATAATCTTCAAAACTAATTTTTATGCCGATCGATTTTAACTGTTTTCTTCTTAAAAACTACATTTGTCGGTCTACACGTATTGTTTACTGAACAGACGAAGTAATGTATCATATTCGAGGTTCTAAAAAGACCCATACGTCCTTATTCACAAACGTCAACTGTTATACATTTTCGGTCATCCCTGTTTGTTTCTTCCAGATATTCGGCTGATAAGATAAAGAAAGAAAATCGGTTATACATAGGAGCAGTATTTTTCAGCGCTCTCTTCTTGAGATATATAAATATATAAGGGAAAAATTCAAAAAAAAAGAAAAGAAGAGAAATAAAGTTTCAATTTATACCTGCTCAGGGTAAATACATCATCCAGTAATCCTGCACGGTCAGCCGGACTGAAAACAGTATGATTCGATTTCAGCTGAACTAGAATCGCATTCCAAATATCTTTTCCATAGTTAACGCGATAGTAACCAGACTGGTTAACATTCGCTTTTATCCAGTTTACCTTTGCAAATACGTCCACTCTAACTATTGGAAATAAGTATTCCGAGAATTGATAAAATGTAATCAATTAATCGATTTTTAGTATTGATAATATTAACATTAAGATATCGACCGCTGTGTAAATTACATGCTAAACAATATAAGCCATTGTTGTTCAATCGGCTTTAATATATGTGTAGTAAACGATTATAAATAGTACTATAAAAATGTTTATAACATATTATTTTCGTTTAATAGTAGAATCTGCAACAATATTAAACAAGTATATACCTTCGCTCATATTCATCCACATAATTTGCGCATTTTTATAATTCATCAAGTCTGTATAAAAACTAAGTGGGATATACCATTTATATTTAAACGGCGATGGTTGCGGCTTCATATGGGTTACATTTACTATACCAGCGGTCAAAAGAAAACGTGACTGAGTCGCTATGAAGGTAGTAATTTGTTGCTCAGGACTTTCTTCTTTAGTTATGGTAACTAACGGAAATCCCATCTGACGGGTCCACGTATCCATGACGGCCTATAAATAAGTCATAATTTCATATTGAATAATTTCTGGCTGATTATTAAATATAATTTTGCGCCAATGTCCGATCAAAAAATATCATATAATAATATTTTAGTAAATACAAGATATATCGACTTCGAAACGGAGAATTAGATCTATCAAAAAAAAAAAAAAAAATACACATCGTAAATAAAATATTCTGAATAAAAACAAAACTAGAAGCAAAGACGAATAAAAATTTAATTTCACACACGCAAAAAGGGAATCGCAAATTATTCGGCAGTATAATCAATTGGTTTTTTTTTTTTTTTCATACCATCGCCTACACAATGATATTATTCTAATATGTAATTAACTATTTTTTCAAGAAATTTTATTTTCACTTTGCCATAACATCGAGATTTACTGTTGGAAATTTTATTTATAAATTTAATAAATAAATTTCCTATTTCTTTAAGGAGAATATCTTTAAATTCATCAGTTCAGTTAAAAATATTTTCATTGAGACGATAGGAAATAAAAACTACTTTCATTGTAACACACAAGAAGGTTCACCATCTCACTTATCTCCTAAAAAGAGAATACAATTCTAATTTTAGATTATATTAATTGTACATCTTAAGTGAAAATTGGCCATGAAAATTTTCAAAATAATGAACGGCAGCACATGCGATATCATTTTCATTTCTTTATTCTGCGGCAACAAGGAATCTCTGAAGTATTTTCTAAAATTACTGCATGACCAAACAAATCCTACTTTTGATATCCTTAAATAAAAAAGCGGGGGAACTCTAGTTTATCGAATTTATCAATAAAGTTTTTAATGTAGAAAGTTGCTTTCACGATGCTAAACAACTGGGAAAAAAGTTAAAATTTCGTTAAAACCGCTGTTTTACCTAATTTACGCAAGTTGAATAAAAATACGACGCGGATCGATGTAGATTTACGGTATTATTTGAACGAGTGTGTAGCTCTAAAAAGGGCTATTTCAAGTTAATCGCTTTCAGCGAACGAGAAAAAGGAAACAGACGAGCGAACAACCGTTATACACGAGCAAAAGCCAAACTTAAACTTAACGACTTTAACGGACAATAATAAACAAAAGCGAGAAAACGCATGAAGGAAAGAAATGCCAACGATCAGTTACAACTTCTCGAAAGCACTTACATACGAAATGTGTAAATGATCGTCCAACAACCCCTAATCCAGGACCTGCAAACTTGGAGTTTTATTTTCTAGATGGCCTAAAATTTAGACCCCAATGAAATTTTCTCGGGTATTAGACTTCTTTTTTTTTCCATTATTTATTGTTATTCACCCAAGAAAGACGAAGCACAAACAATAAAGAAAAAACCAAATAAATTTCCATACGTGGGCGGAGGCGTGATTCCCGTTGGAAGACAATCACTGCGAACCTGTATTCGAGTTGTTTTTCTGATAACTTCCCGGCAAAATAATTAAACTAACTGAAAAATTTCGGCAACAACAAAAACCCTGTAAGAAAAACACGTTTACAATTCGATGATTTTCGTTTGCATTATCAGTGTCTTAAATACGTAATTTTCGATCCATCATAAATTCCTGTTTCAGGTACTACGTATTGCAATATTTTAATTTTTAATTTTTAACTTTACTTCTTTCTTAAAAATATAGTAAAGCAAGTCTCATACCCTTGACGAGACGTTGGGGATTGTGAAGTGCTAAGCGTAGTGAGTCTGAGGAGAATATTGGGACTGAAGTTAGTTTCTCTCGGTCGCCTTTACATTCCTAGATTTCTCTGGCACACAATTATTTCAGGCTGGGTAAACCCAAGAGCGAATTGAATCTAGAACGAGGCAACTCCCGAAATCGCATGATACCTCTAATTTGGTAGCCAAGCAGCTTAACTACTAGACTACTGCGTTACCTTCTTCTTCCCTAATCAGCAGTATTAACTTCGCCTGTTATCAACTAAACCCCTGCTAGGAGTTGCGTAAACTTAAAACAACTTTGTTTCTTTTTTTTTCCTTGTTTTTTCCTTGGGCTTGCCAACAACGGGCGATTACCCATCAACACGTATAACCAGTAGCAATTAGGAGTCACAATTTCTTAATATTTAACTGCTATAAATGTTTATTTTTTTTTTGCTATAAATTCTTATGTATAGAATTCCGTTTGAATGTTTCACGTGATTTCTGTCCATTGCGTATATTAATAATTAGAAATTTTATTACCTTAACGTCTAACGTTTGATTGGTGTGCTTGCTTAGAACGGTCCACAGGTCTTTTGTATCTGCATTGCCGTACTTATGTTTATTTAAGTAGTCGTTAAGGCCGCTTCTCAATGTTTCTTGGGACAGGAATTTTTCTAACATATACAAGATCGCTGCTCCCTGGAACAACAATAATTTTATTAATCTCGAAGAAGCGACGTTGACGCCTTTCAATCTATTAAGGAACATTTCGATATACCTTACTATAAGAAATGGAATCGAAAATAGCTTCTATTTCGACCGGATCGTAAACCGTAACAGATATCGGATGACTGGTAGACAAAGCGTCCAAATGTAAACCTTGTTGTGTTTTGTCCAAGATAAACTGGTCCATCATACTCCATCCGGGCATTACGTGATCTACTCCTAAATATTCCAAAAAACTGGCGAAGCCTTCATTTAACCATAAATCATTCCACCATCGCATGGTTACGAGATTTCCGAACCACTGTTGAATCATAACGAGCATTATTACACAGTAATATAAATCAAAATTAATTACGCATTGCAGTTAGGGTAAAAATAATGTAAAAAAAAAAACAACAAAATATGAGTTTTTGATTTTTTTTCGATATTCAAATGTATACATTTTCCAAACTGTTCCGTATAAAATTACCTGTGAAAGCAAAAATGAAATGCCAATAATAAAACAGCAAGAGTTTATTTTTTAACGGAAATTTTAAAAAGCGATATATACACTTACGTACTCGTAGAATGCATTTTAGTTAAATCTGAATTCTCGACCACTATTACCGTTAAATGTTGTTTCGAGCAATATGCATCGTTACGGGGTAAATATTTTAGAAATAACATGTTATGTATTGCAATGTTGGCCTTGTTATATTACGCCCTCGGGGATGCCAACCGCAATATCTGCTGATACTGTGGATTTAATTTATCGAATTATTTATTTTTTATTTATTTATTTATTATTATTATTATTATGAATAAAAAAATTCAACTTTCTACGGCTACCCGTTTTTGAGCTATAAGAAAATTTCTAAAAAACCCTCTAAGAGAAGTACCCTTTTAGCACAACCGATTGTAACCAAAATTAATCATCATCACAATGCCATACTCAGCTTCTATATGCAACGCGAGTGTATACACGGAAGACTAAATTTGGAACTGATTGTGAATGTTTTTGATTTATATCGGCATATACAAATGCAGTCCCGTGTGTGTCTGCTGTGTACTAACTAACGTGCATACGTTGGTATGCATGTTTGCCATTGCCTTCCGCGTGAAATAGCGAGTGTTTAATTTATTTTTTCATAAATTTCTGTTGTCGCCCGGGATCGAATCCGAGACTCCCGTAACAGAAGCTAAGCGCTCTAGCAATTAAGCTATCACAACGATCGCTATAACAGTACCGAATACAAAATTTCGACTTTCTGCAACTAGCCGCTTTTGAATTATGCGTGATACATACACACGACACGAAAAACGACACTTAAAAATGAATCCAGGGGTGGTCAAAATGGATATATCCAGTTAAATATGGCATTAAATATTTTTCATGATTTCAATACTTCCTTTACTACGTACAAGGAAGTAAAAAAGAACAAAAACTACTAATTGTAATATATTTCAATTATATTATTTCTGCGGCGAATGCTGAAAATTCATTTAATATTGCAGTTTAAATAAAATTAACGAATAATCAAGAATTAAAATCAAAAAAAGTTTGATAAAGAAAGAAAAAGAACTTGTATACATCAGCAGCAGATCTGCGTGCATCAAGTAAAAGAAGCATTACAAACAATGCTACAATATATATTTCAATATGTAGAAAATGAAAAAATGCGGTTTGCCTTTCAATGATGCAGTATGTACAGTACAAATAAAAAGTTGAAGCAAACAAAATTTAAAAAAAAAAATGTATATTTATAAAATATAAATTTAAGAATATAATTTTTTAAATTAGGGAAAAATGGGAAGGTGACTGAAAAGCTATCGCTGAATGTAAGAATGGTAGCGATCAAACATCGTGAAACAGCGAAGGGTTTCGTAATTAGTGAAGAAAGATGCAAAAAAACTTTTAATAAAATCGATCAGTAGGTTTTAGAAAAAAAAGTCTACCGATCATTTCATACGCTGGATTTTTGAAATACAGACTTACATTGAAGTCCTATGTAAAATGGTTAATATTAAATCGATATTAATATTGTACGTAGATTTTGCGTCCTATCCAAAATTGAAAAACATACTAGACTAGATAAAATACAAATTACAAGTAACGAATCGGAGAACAAAATAGCCGAAATGGGATTATCTTTTTCAAATGAAAAAAAAAAAACAATGTGTCTCCCCTTAAATTTATCTTGTTTAGTTTGATGTAATATGGAAAATGACAATTTCAGTAATCGATAGGACGATGAAAATTTCAAATAAATGTTAGATATTACATATTTTGCGTTATTAAAATACCATTGAACAATATGACTGCGACAACTAAAATTATTCAACAACTGTTTAAATTTTATGCAAATTCAGCTATGGCTAATAATTATTAATATTTCAAAATTATTAAGACATTTTTTTTACAATTTATCTATTTTTTATCATTACAGAAATTTCTTTTCATAATTCGTTGAAAAGAACTGTTATATTTCTGTACGAAAAACGTATTCGATGTAAAAATATTTCAATAAAAAAATTACAAAAAAAACAAAAAGCACGCTGTGCTTCTTCTTAACAACTGAAAATAAATTTAAAAAATATAATAATAATATAATCTTCTGTAATCTTTGGGTACGGAAATCTTGGGTAATATTTCCACAGACCTAAGTTAGTTGGCAATGCAAACTGCAAGCGTTGTGCAACGAACAATGTAGATGATATCTGTTACATAATTTGTAGCTAATCTCCTATCACTATATTAAAAGAGTAACGCAATATCAAACCAAAAGTACGCCTTTGGTTATCAATAAAAATAATATCAAAAGTCTACTTCCAGTCTTCCATAAACAAATCAAAAAAAGATTCTTTTTCCAGTCTCGGGATCAGCCCCAATGAGTAGTTTTCAAAATAAGTACGTACGAACTAACTGCTAAGGAATAACTTCGTTAGAAATACTTCCAATAATTTATAAAAGTAAAATTACTACAATACGCATCTATTATAAAGAAAATATAATCTTATATACGGCGACGAAGCACAAGCGTCACCAATCGTTTCGAAAATGATTTTTTACTTATTTCTTTCCTTTGATAACGATGTATGTACATGACACATATTTTTATATGCGTAATTATTTTATGTACATGGCTTTTTTCACCATACGTATCATACTCGTAAATTCATGCAGAACTATTAAATAGATTTGTCCGATGGAGAAAGCAAAAAAAAATTCGAATTTAAAAAAGGGAAAAACAACAGCCCTCAATAGCCAACAACCTTGGCGTAATTGATTAGGCAGTGGTGATCCATATTCCGCTGCTGCACATTGAAACTTCCGATAATTTCACTTGCAGAAAGTTAATGTCCATAGTTGACGTGTCGTCCACAAAAAAAAAAAAAAATAAATAAATAAACAGCCTTCAATGAATTCTAAACTTTAACGGCGTATTATATTCCGTATTGTTGAATATATGAATACCTGATGAGCTAGTTCGTGGGCAACTACAACTGCTACCCACTGATGGGCAGCGACTGACGTTTCTTCTTCGTCATATAAAATTGATGTTTCTCGATACGTAATCAAACCCCAATTTTCCATTGCTCCAGCACCGAAATCCGGAATTGCTATTAAATCTGCAATTTACAAAAGATAGCTTAGTTTATCTTATTTTTAACATAGCGCGTAAAAAAATCTAGAAACACACAATTACCATGACATGTGGTGGCTTACTTTTAGATTTTAAATGTTTTTTAGGAAACCGCACTTTATAGCATATAACATTGAAACAGGTTTTTCGAATGAAATGAAATCAGATAATTCTTAAATTTTTGTCAATCAAGTCAGCTTACACGTAAATACACTCAACAGGTTGATAAATAAAAACACCATAACAATGGGCAATATGCAAACGGAAATACAAATGATTAAACGAGCATTTTTTTACGATTTATTAACATTTTTTATGCTGCTCAGTAATACTTTAAAATTTGATAAGGGTACTAAATAGAAGATAAATTAAATTTCAATTTTATTTTTCGATTATGTGTTAAGCTACTGTAAAATAGTCTATACAAAACTTGCTCGCTTACATGAATGGCAACAACGACATCAAACGCAACAAACAAACGCGAGACGACTGAAAAATAGACTGCCGAATCAAAATATAAACCTTAATCCATTAATAGCCTGATCTAAAGTTCATTCGTATTAAAGGCTTACATTTAACTTGACCTTCTTCTTTGTATTTTTATATTCTTGAAAATCTTGGAAAGTAGGATCATGAAAATTGGCACCTGCCCCCCTAGAAATTTTTTACTACCTCATTTGAACGCAATAATGTTGAGACGCTAAATACCCCAAAAATAAGAAGACGAATAAAAGAAAAGTTTCATCAGAAGTTGCTTCTGATCATGTTTTTATGGATATATAGGGTTTTATAAAAAGTTCAAATAAAAATAGAAATCCAACTAATTACGTTATTTCTGACCATTAAGCAAATCATCTTATTTAAAACTGAAAACGTCAAAAAAATTACATTTTTAAATTTCTAATTCATATAACGTCCGTCCATTCAGATAAGTTTATTTCGTTTCTCTTTGACACTCTCATTCGTTCACAAATGTAAACAACAATTGTGCTTTTACGAGGGCCGTTCCAAAATTCATTGCACACAGCCATTAGAGACTAAACAAAAACGACTCTAGTGATGTGGAAAAAAACGTATAACATTCTCAAAGGTGTAAATTAATTTTTGTCTAATTGCCTAACCTATCGAAGTATTTATTGTACTGGTAGACAAGTTTTTCGATGTCGACGACATACCATGCGCCGTCCTGATTTGCGAAGAACGTACTGACGGCTGTTTGCAACTCATCGGCTAGTACATAATGTCTACCGCCCAGCGTGATTTTTTCATTCTGGGAAACCGGTGAAAGTCTGAAAAGGCGGGAGAGTATAGACGGTGACCGAACACTTCCCACTTGAAATCGGGCAATAAAGTGCGAATGATAGCAGCTGCATGTGGACGAGAGTTGCCGTGCAAGAAAATGACGTTTACTCAATTTTCCTGGCCGTTCCGATTTAATTGCAATACGCAGGCGCATAAGAGTATCGAAATATCGTTCTAACGTGGTAGTCGAGCATTGCGGTGGGTATTCAATCAACAAAATGGGGCCCTAAAAAACAGTAGCTTTAATTTTGCCTGCCCTGCCGACGGCATTTCTCGACATTTTTCGCGACACTTTCTCGTTTTTCCGCTTCCAACTCATTAAAGCTTGTTTGGCTTAAGAAGTCCAACAGTGTATCCACGTTTAATTTTCCGTTATAATATAGTCTGAAAATGCGCAGGTTAAGAGGTTCAACGCAACGTTGGTCAAGGTGTGCTTCTGTCAACTGTCGCGCGGTACCCATCGCACACCCACTTTGCACATATCTAACGCCTCGGTAAGAATCCGATACACTGAAATGCGACTACACAACGCGTAGTCATATGATGGTATAGATCGTCGATCGTGGAACGTCGGTCCCGGTCAAACAGTGGCCACCGCGTTTCGATCAAATGTACGACCTTTTCGTTCTACCGTTTTCAAATGGGCTAATCTAGTGATATGCTGTAAATACTTTCTCCGTACAGAGCAACAATCGACGGTAAATTTCGGCACCGCTCGCTTTTTCTGCGATCAAGAATCGAACAACTGCACGCACTGCACAATCGGACACGGTCGTGCAGTAGTTACCGACATGGTAAAACGTGTCTAACGTGCGAAATATCGAACGTGGCACTTTGAAATTTTGATCGCAGACTGATCGGATTTTCGTCAATAAGCTGCCACTGCGTTCACGGATTGATGTTACCCGGGGCCAAAAAGAAAAAATATGTGCAATGACCTTTGGAACGACCCTCGTATTTATTAATGCAATAAAAATAAGGAAAACAATTTTTACCGTTCCATCAAATTTAGATGTTTTCTAAAGGAACAAAGGAAAAGCAGTGGTCTGAAAATAACATTCTATATCTGTGCCGAGGAACGATTTTATTTTACTCTTTTACAATATCACCACAATTTGATAATGGACCACTGCAAAATATATTTTTCTGATTTTTATCGCATTAATAAATAAAAGTTTTTCTTTAAATATTTTCTATATTATTTTATTTTCAATATCGCAGGAGACGTGTTAATATTGCAGCAATACTTATTTTTTGTAGCTTCTCTTAAATTGTACTAGTCGGTAAAAAATTATTTCGTATGTTAAAAGGTATGCTAGTGAATACCTCTTGAAAGAAATTATAAAGTATATTCGACTATAATTTATTTTAGTATTACTTTTTCGATGAAAACCACGTCAGAATTACAACGTCCCGTTAACATTTCGAAAATATAGTAGTCCCCATCTTTAGAATAAAAGTAAACGAAAAAAGAAAAAGCTATATACATAGGTTGGCCCATAAATTTTGGCCATACCGCTCGCATTACGCAGAAAAATAAGTCAGCGAAAACTAAATTACATACGTTTATAGGGTGGAATGTTTTACATTAATTCTGAAAATTTTAGCCTGATAGCTTCAAATAGACACCTGTACGAAGTCGTAATGAAATCCGCCTACGATTTCATAATCGGGTAGCAAATTTGCGGCGACCCGCGCGGTAACACTGTTACGAATAAAAGAACAACAAGGTTAGAAAGTAGACCCACTGAGCCTGCCGGAGGAAAAAAGTAGTGCCGTTTAAACATTTTCTGCGTGTGCATAGTGTTAAGAATTAACTCTCTTCACCGGTCCCTGTTCTTAGGTGACATTTGTGACTAATTCGTTATTTCCCTGTTCTTGGGCGACATTTGTAACTGACCACTTTCTTCGATGATATTAAAAGAATATGTAAAAAAAGATAAACGAAAATAAAAGTTCCGGGCGCCAACGTTACTTCAGGTGTAACTTAACCGTTAGCTCGTTCGGGAAGAGCTTTAGGCCTTCCTAAGGTTTTAACGAAAAAAGAAAGGTCTCCGCGGCGGAGATGTCACGAAAACGTGTCCTTGCAACGAAAAGAAAAAAATAACAAATTTTTTTGGTAAGACGAGTAAATCGAATTATATTTGATTCAAAAAGAACATATATAAACTGATCACCAAAGAAAAACGCCAACGAATATTCGAATCGGTACTATTTGCCTTAAGCGGCCAAAGCAGTGGGAAAAAAAATAAATAAATTTTGCCTCGAAGGGCGCGTAGCTGTGAAAAATACAAAAACGAACGTGCCCACGGGCCAGAGCAGTTGAGATCTGATCGCGACCACGAGGAAGCGAAGACTCAAGTTATAGTAAAAAAATTGCCTTAACGGCGCGTAGCAATGAAAAGAAAAACGAAAGTGCCCACGGGCCAAAGCAGTCGAGATCTGCCTGCGACGAGCAGCAAGCGAGAACTGATCGGCCCGAATTCACAGAGAATTCGACCACGATCTTTTTTGCACGGCCATTTTGCCTAATAATAAAAATATATATATATAAAAATGAATACGCCACCGATTTTTCTAGAACATTCTCAAAATCGGTGGAACGGCGGGTACCCTGCGTCGGTTTTTTCGGGTTCTAAGAAAAAAACTTCTCACGCCTCGACGTAGCTCGAATCGCATCTCCGACGCACACAACGCCAGATCGGACAAACATCGGACGAACCACCCTCATATAATAAACACACACATATGCACGGATCGCCAAATTGGCGCCGTGCACATTGGCAATTCCCACGAAATTTGTCGATCTAGCATTACGGTCGGAGAATGCTCAGTTTGCACGCTGCCCGAAGAAACCGGAGAAATAGAAATCGGAAGCCTGAGAAACTGTCAAAATGCGGAGAGATGAGGAATTTAGAATTTGGAAAAGAGTAATCATTATCATTTTTTAATTCGGTACAGCGTGAAAAAATATCGAAAGTCATGGCGGCCGAATCCGTCACAATAGTGATTTTGCGTGAGATTTTTGATCCCGGTGTATTTTCATGAGAACGAGCACTATGAAAATGTCAAGCCGCATACGTGGAAACCTTCGACTGAATTATTACGAAAACGTAATATTAAAGTGTTAACAAATCCTCCATATAGTCCTGGCGTCGCGCCTTGTGATTTTTGGCACGTTCCAATACTCAAAAAACCTTACGCTTGTGAAGACTTCCTTAAACGCGCTCCTCAGACTGTTTGAGAAAACTTTAAAGGTGAAATGAGCAGAAAACAAATGTATAAAACATAGGCGACGGGATATTTCGGGAAAGATAAAAATGTAAACGACGACTAAAATGTATATTAATAAAATTGCGTTTTTTTTTTAACACGAAATCCCGTAGCCGTAATGCAATATGACTTTTCGCGAATGCATGAAACTACTGAGCTGAGACTTTCAGAGTTAATGTAAAACATTCCACGCTACAAGCGCATGTCATTTAGTTTTTGCTGGCTTATTTTTCGGCGCAATGCAAGGATTGTGGTCAAAATTTACCTATGCATAACAAGAACATATGAAGAAAATATTAGGTAACTACGTGCTACGTAACAGTGATTTAATGTTTCGTCTAAAATTTAAAATCATTAATTTAATAATACGATTATTGTATTGAATTATGAAAGGCTTTCATAAATATTGGCTTCGTTTAACTTTAAATCTTTTATCTTTTTTATTTGGACTTAACCCATCGAACATGCTGTGAATTAGTTGCTAAATATATGAAAGGAGGAAAATAGTAAAATGGGGAGGAAAGTTTCAAAATGAGAAAGGAATTGAATAAAGTCAAACGGACGTAATATTTAAGAAGATGATGGTGGGAGAATAATCAAGCGGAAAAAAGGAAAAGAACAGTTGCTTACTATAGGATGATAAGTATAAAGTATTAAAGGCGATCTCAAAAGGAAAAAAAACAGTGAAGTCGTTAAAATTAGACTAATTTGATACTACTTCGGAAGAAAAGAATAAAGAAACGACAAGAAATTTTAAAAGACTAAATCCGAAATCATATATAAGAAATTTTGACTATTTTATTAATCGTTCTATGATGCAAATGTTGATAACTTGAAATACAAAAACTAACGATAGAGTACGGAGGCAAATTTCAACTTAGTTAACTTTATAAAAAATTTAATCATGCTACACAATAATAATAGAATAAATTTTTAACCTTCTTCTTTTTTTTGGTTTTTAAATTTTATATTTTTCTGTAACAACATACAGCCGCAGTAATAAATGAATAACTGACAATGATATGCATTAAGATGTTGACGTCGTTTTATAATAAATTAAATTTACACATTTTGAGGGTGTCGCGATTGCTCCGTAAATGACACAGTCCTAAATTTATGTTAAGACACAACAAGGATTTTCTCGCTCAAATTTTTTACCGTGCATTCTTTATTAATTATATAAATTCCCCCTAAGGCACTAGATATTTATGAACTAATCTGATAAGAGTTATATGAACTCTTTACAGTTTTTATCTTTTAGACAGTTTTATTCTCGATTTCATAATAAAATCTCCAGTCTACTTCAGGTTATTTCTTAAAAACAAAAATTTGAGATTTATTGTTTAATAACGAACAAACAAGATTAAGTAAAATAAAAAGGAAAAAACCATAATTTACACCTTGTTTCGGTAGCGGATATGGAACTCCAAAAAATTCTTCGTAATGTTCCATCATTTTTGTAGCAGTATTCAAAGCAAATACAGCCTGAGGCAACAAATCAGTAGGAGCATATACACTGACTGAAATTTTCTTCGACGTTAAAGCGCTACTGTGATTATAATCACAAATTACGAAAGCGACTAAATACGTACTCATCTCAACAGATTCATGAAAATCATCTTGAACCTATATTTCAACAACGGTTTAAGGTTTAAATATATTTTCAAAAAATAATAAACAATATATATAATAATAATAATAATAATAATAATAATAACAATAGTAATAATAATAATAATAGTAATAAACTGATAATAATAAAATCATGTTTTCAGAGACGTTCTAAGAGGTTTATGTTTGGGAAGGAGAGTGTAAAATTTATGAATGCTAATTACAAATATTGACTTTTTTTTAATTTACCGACTCAGTATTATAACTTGTTTATTTAAATTCTTGAAAGTACAACTAAAAATTTATTTTTGTTTAATCTTGAACTGAAATCAAAATTTCGTTCAAAGTATAAATGAACTAATATACTCGAAGAACTGGTCCAAAACTTTGATCAAAAACTAAATCTACATTCCAAAATTTTCTAAAAATACCGATTAAAAAAATCATTGGGAGTAAGTCACCTTCCATGACTGCTAACAGCGGGCTCCTACATATTTCGTTATTAATATTGTACAGTTGATGGTTATCAAAACATAATATTACGCAAGCAGCTAGCGCTAATAGGTTAAAAAAATAAATAAATAATAAAAACCTTTTTACACTAAATTTTAAGCTAAATTATCATTTATTTGTGGCTACGCTACTATCCTCATTACGCGTTGTACATGTTCGTTATTGGAATTTTAAATGCACCGGTCAGAGAAGACGCGTGTGTATCTGTGATGACACCAACGTAAAAGGCATTTGTACAAAATGAACGTGATATGTTGGCAAGTCATAATCATTGTTGTCAAATTGTCTTTGTTACACGTCTTCGCTCAACCGTCATTTTTCTAACTATCAGTGTTAAAATGGGAAATAATCGATTAGCACATTTTTAAATTCTTTTCGTAGGTTTTTGAAAATTGGTGGTTTCTAATAGCCAGAACGGAAATAAAATGTAACGTAATTGTTCTTTTGTAATGCGTTCTATTCTACAAACTTCGGACAGAAAATTTCGATTTCACATTGTTTCATCTTGTATAAAATTTATAAATTTTTACGTTTTCATATTTAAGAAAATTTTTAGAATTAGAACAAAATGAATGTTTGAAAATTTAATGCTTATCTCCTTTTAATATTACTTTCAATTTCTACCTATTTTTAAAAAACAAAATTAAGTAAATTGACTTTACAGAAATTTTTAAAATTTATGTAAAATATCAAATATTATACAGGTGCCGGCTGCTCAAACGGGCCATGCGCACTAATTAAAATAAAATACTCTTAAAAACGATAGCTAACACCAAGAAAAAGGAACAATCAGATATTCAAAGCAACTTTACCAAGAAGAATTCTTAATCGAGATAATAATTGAAACAGTTATGATCACATATATATTATACTGTGAATTTTTTGCATAGTAAAATAATATCAAAAACTATAATTGACAATATGTATATATTTACAAGTCCGGTTCCCATATAGAATCCGATATCCTCGGTACTTTTGATCGGCATATTAAAAAGCGATATATGAAATCGATCTCTTAAAATAGACATTTTAAAACGAGCTTTAAACTGCGGTTCGTCAAAACATGGAAAAGCTGATCTTGCATAAGTAGGTTCAAAATGCGTAGTTGCTAAATACCTGTTCAGAATATAACGTTAAATTATTAATCGCACTGTTTTTACATAATTAATTTTTATATGAATTTTTGTACTTCTTATAAGTTGATAATGTAATTTGAGATAAAAATTTTATACGAAGCCCCTTATTAATTCACTTAAACGTTTCTCTGTTGTGGTAAATGTTAATCGCATTTTAAAACTTCTAAAAGCGCTGAATAACTTTTTAATGGTAGCTGCAGAACAAAACTTTGCTTTTGCGATCTTCGGAAAATTTTTATAGTGAAAAAGAAGAAAATTTTGACCTCTTCGATCAATAGTTACATCAGTAAACAATACCGATAAGAAAAGCATCTGTAGCGCGCGATCTATCGAAATTCTAGATTATATTTTCGTTTGTATTTCGTGAACGAGTTCAGCGCCATCTTTGGCTGATCTAGAGTAGAACTATTAAATATGTATATTTTGTTTGTATATTAACGTCGATCTATCTGTACATTTCACTTGTGACTTTACCTTCGTCATAGTAGCCACTTGCTATTTCGTATATCGGGGAAACTATAATCCGAGAACAAAATTCATACATCACTAAGAGTAGCGCTCTTTCTTCCGTTGCTGTAGCATGCGTACGATTAAACCGAAATACTGGAGTCTGAATTGCATGTGTGAAATAGCAGTTCCCAGTATTTTGCGAGAACCGCAACTAATAAGTGAGTAATTTTGTAATTTCCCACAAAACTGGCTATCTTTTTAATTTCGAATAATTTTTTGTACAATTACTTTTCATTCTAGCTACTGGCGATATAGTCGTCTTTGAACCGATATCAAGTTCAAATATTCATCAATCGAGATTCATCAATAAAATGTTAATCGAGATTCATCAATAAAATGTTAATCGAGATTCATCAATAAAATGTTAATCGAGATTCATCAATAATCGTCGCGGTTATGTACCCTGTTTTTAGCATTGCATAGTATCTATACCAAATTTTTCATTATTTTTTTCTTGTAAAAATATTATAAAAAACCTTTTTTTTTATTTTTATTCGCGTATAAGTTTGAATTTTTCTCGGAGCACCCGCCACGTTATATACGTCAAATTCGCGGCATGGGACGATTATTGTTTCCGTGGTGATGAATGAAAAACAATTTATATTTTTTTTATTCATAAAATCGAAAATTTTCGAAAAGAAGTCTTCAAAAAATAATATTTGCGTCATGTATCCGATAAGAAAAATAAAAGAAAAGAAATCTTGAGTTCTGAAGTTTGGAAGCCGAATACATTATTTCTCTTTAAAATCACAAAATTCTGGCGGATAGTGAAACGGTGTGTAAGAACATCTTTAAATATTTGAAGCTCACCGCAGACACTTATATAGTAGTATTGCATATCAGTTATTATTTTTTTATTTTTTCTTTCTATTTTATAATCTGCTACTTATAAGATATAAAATTCTTAGCGTCGCAAATGGCCCTGGCTGCCGAGCGACTTTAAATAAGTGTATTTCAAAAAAATAAAAAACATATCGTTTGTGGTTCTCACATGATAGAATATGGTGGAAACGAAATATTTTCGGCATTCATCGAATGAAATAATTGTTCAAAAATACTACCGAAACCAAATCGGCAAGTGAATCTAGTTATTTCTCTTAACAAAACAGAAAATCTGCTTATAATACTGAAAATGAATTTAATTAATTGTTTTCAATGAAATATATTTTCAAAAATTTTGTCTTCGTTTGGTGTTTATACCGGCTACGCGGTAATTTTAGAATAAATCATAACTTTTACATTATAGCAATTGTAAGCTAGAAATAAAATTTGTCTAATAAATATTAAGCGACAAAGATCGAAACTGGAAATTAATAAATGAATAAATACTCAATAACGGAAATATTTCGGCGATAAAATGTATAATAAATAATTTTAAATAAAAATATTTATTACTTTTTTTCTCCAGTTCTAGTCACGTAACTGCTGAGATAGAAACCTTCTAATTCTCTGCCCAATCTAGTAGTATATTTTACCACTAATGTGTAGTTGACGTCGGGCACTAAATCCTCGTCTAGTTCGATAAATATCTGTTGACCAGCTAAATATTCTAACATACGAACTATCTTTATTTTCTCCTCAGAATTATTTCTTATAATAGCCTAAAAATATATATGTAAAAATTTGTTTAAAAATTACAGTATTAATTCTAAATAGAAAAATACGGCGATTAAAGTACTATAAAACAATAATGTCCTTAACGATACAACACTAAAAAGAGAATATAAAAATAAAAACATACAGGTTCATTGCTGGAAAGGGAAAAAAATTATTTTAGAAATAAATTATTAACGTAAACAATTTATTTAATTACAGAAAATATAACTGTGGTCGCAATAAGTAATCATTTCTAGTGTACAGTCAATATAAATATAACATTGACTAGAGAATATATATGGCCCTTTTGAGATATAGCCAGAAGTGCTCGACTTAGATAAATGAAAGGGACGTAAAAAAAAAAATAAATTTCGATAAAAGGGAAGATTTACGGGCATTTTTATCGAAACGATCCGAGAATAAGACAAATGGGCAAGGCAATAAAGTGAATAATCAATATGAATTTAAATTTAAAAAAAAAAAACAGCGATAAACCGGCCGCCTCTCATCCAATTTTCATTAAATTCTTCTTTTTCATTTAGTAAAGTTACCCTATTTTTAGTATATCCGTAGCAGAATACGTCAATATTTTTTTTTTTTTTGTTTAATAACGTATAATTTTATCCGAAGCTAATAACGCGGAAATATTTGGTTTAATTATTTTTTCTTTAAAATAAAATTCGACAATGTAAATATTTCTTAGTAGTGGAAAAAATTAAAATTTATAGTAAACTATAACAATCGAATTAAACTAAATGGTTTAGCAACACGTGGAAACCTCAGATTGTAAACAGTCTATTTATAAATTAAAATCGATGACTATTTAATAAAAACCTCATCTAAAAATACTACATGATTTCACTATATGGACAGATTAAACGACATCAAAACAGTATTAATTCAGGGGCAATATTCAAAGTTTAGTATCTTTGTTTATTAAAAACATTTTTGCAATGACGTTCTTGAACGGCTCTACTGTACATCCTTTATACTTTATAACTATTTTAATACCTTCGGGCGAAGCTTATTACGCTAAGCCCAGCAATAACACTTGTTTATGTTTTAGACGTACATGACGTAAAAAGGTGAACTACAATTACAAAAATTTTGGTCTAAAGCTGTTCTTCAATAGCATATCGATTTTGGCAAATATTATTTTAATTGTAGTTGTTCATAACGGCAAAAAGTAAAAGTAAAAGAATAAATAATAAAATTATTAAACAAACTAAATTTTATTTTCTAAAATTTATTTATGATTTCATTGAAATTTAACGTTTTTGTTATTTTCCTTTCCGCTTATAAAGTAAAATGTATTCACTTGCCTTCTCGGCTGTACTTAATTTTAAATAGATTTTAGTAATTTTAAATTACTAAAAGTTTCTTTAGCATGACGCTATATATAGTCACACAAAGTTTCGAATGTAATGAAACGAAAATTCATTAGTATTACTCAAACTCGTGCGTGCTGGGACCAAAAGTGGAACACTTGACCATCTTCATTACAATTCCCACTAAACAGTCACCGTACATGACTGCAGACAAGAAAAATAATTGTTTTTTACTTTACGGTGTACTAAAGATTTTATTTAATATATGAATTTAAAATTTTATACTACTTTGTAACAATTAACTTAAACTTTTTCTTTATTAATATGGGTTAATAAATGTTAACAGATCACAATAAAAATAGCACTTCGATATTACACACTACTTATTTCACTTCAGCTATCGCACTAAAACCCAACTAAAAACTACAATCAATCCTACATTACACTTAATTAGTGAATTATATTAATTTTAACAATTTCTCGCTATTGTTTAAAAAAAAAACTAAACGGCTGCATAACAAAATACACGTATTCGCTTATTTTTAATGTGCTTTAAACTGCAGACAATAAGAAACCACTAATTTTATTTTCATTTGTGAAATTACAAATAATTTCAAATTTTAATCAGCAGGTTTCAAGTTAATAATTGTGCGGTATTTTCAAATACATCGAAATTTCAAAATCAGTGTTTATTATTAGAAAAATATTTTATATACTAAATCGTCATTTCAAATTATTACCGAATAAAAATAAAAACTTGACCACCCGACCACAATAAAATTTTGATTTTAAAAAACAATTATTTGAAGAGAAGTTTTCTTTCTCTTTTTAATGCGACAGGTTAATTCATTTAAAATTAAAATTTTTCAAAATATAATATAGAAATTTAATGATCCTAAAATAAAATAATTAAGTATATGTATCTAAGTATATAAATATATATATATATATATATGTATGTATATACAATCGTATATTTTTATCTTGTCATTTTCTTCTTTGTCCGTCATTCTTCCTCTTATTATTAGTTCTTTGATTTTATTAATCTCTAACCAAATTGTTATCTGATCAATTCTCTCCTTCACATATTGTTTCTGAGAAAACGGTTCAGGGTTAACGTATAAAAAAAAATAAATATATATATTTATATACAGGGTGGGGCAAAATAACCTGACACATTTCAAATCGTCACTGTTTGAAAAAAAACCGCGTAGAGAGATGACGAGACCACCTTCGTGCAGTCCAAACCTCCACATTTCGTTTCAGTATTTGTTTTTCACCATGCCTAGCTAGTTGACCGAGCAATGCGCATTCTCCGTCGAGATGTATTTTCGTAGTGGTGATTCGTATGTGAAAACTGTATGCGCATTTCGTAAACGTTTTAACATTCCACTGAGAAAACTGGTACCATCCGGCAATAGTTTGAGCTTATGGATTAAAAATTTTTAGGAGACATCGTCCACCAATAAAAGAAAGCCCGCAAGTCAAAAAAGATCTGTTCGTACGAATGTAAAACAGTTCGCGTCGCGATGGCAAGGAGTCCTAGACGGTTTACACACGCCAGCAACTTAAAAATAACACCGCAATCTTTAAAAAGAATTCTTCACCAGGATTTAAATCATCACCCTTACAAGATTTTAATGGTCCAAGATTTGAAACCCACCGATCATATCGAAAGAAGGAATTTTTTCCAAGCAATGTCGGATATAATCAAAAAGGCAGCCACACTATTGGAATTTTTTTTTTTTTGACTACGAACAAAGCTACTTTTGTATCTGAATGGTACGGTAAATCGTGAAAACTGTCGATATTGCAATGATACTAATGCGCAAGAAGTGTGGGAAAAACTGTTACACGCGCCAAAGGTTAGAAAGAGTACGAGTTTTAAAAAACGTTTAGAGAATTGTGTGAAAAACAAGGGTGGCCATTTTCGTGAGGTAATTTTTAAGAAATAAGTGGCTGTATTGCAACTTCTTACGATGTTAAGATGTGATAGAATATACTTTTTTTTTCGTGCAAAAATGTTGTAATTTATCTTTATTTGAACTCCTGTTATTACGATTTGAAATGTGTCAGGTTATTTTGCCCCACGCTATGCACTATTCGCAAGATTCAAAAACTGATCAAGTGTGAATTTCAAAACAATTTTAATACATGTTTCGATTTATAACACATAATTATTACTATAACTGCTCAAAACCTATAAATATCACATTTCTTTCTATAATTTTTACTAAGCCCGTCTCGTGAATTAGAAAACTTTTTGAATAATCAAAAATCTCAAAGTTAAGAAAAACGGATTAGTTTTACAAGCCATATTTCTAAAATTATTTAAAAAACGAACAAACCTTTTCAAGCATGTTTATAGCAAACATTTCCAGACAATATGAAACATGTTTTAACGCATTTTAGTCTTTTAAATTATTTTTAAAAATGATTATGAGATTTCGGTATTCTTCTTTTAATCTCCTTATTAAAAATAGGAGAAATTAAAAATGTTTTGCATCAAAAACTTTCGATATGAAGAATGTACTTTTTTATGCATTATTTTGCTAACGTCTTTAAAATGACATGACACGACGAAAGATATCTTTTACGCATGCACGAAGTATGTGAAAATAAGTTTTATATCAGTGCCAAATGTCATTCCGCTAGCTCTGGTGGTCACTTTTATGACAATCACACCTTAATGGCAAACACACAAAAAAAAAGAACGGAAACTTAAAATAAAATAAGAACTGTAATTTAATTATACGTACTTTTTCAATAATTGTCAAATTTTTGCTATGGAACACTATAAAATCGGTTGATTTATCAACTTGAAAATGAATTGAGGTTAACCCTAAAACATAATAGCAACCGTTGATCAGACAAAAAATATTTTTTATTTTTAATACTTTAATAAAAACTTAAAACACTAACTTACAATTACCAGAACATTTGACTTAAGCTAGTGAAAAATGTTTAATTAAAATTAAATCCGAAAATGAATTCTCACCGAAAATAGAAATTTTTTATAATTGATTATATTTTAATTCTTTATACTTCCTTATATTGCTAGGCACAGGCTTCTTAATAAAATCGATCTGGACATATGGTATCGAACTTTGGCGAACTGCTAAAAAATCACATATACGTCGTCTTCAATCAGTTGGGTCTAAGATCAGTAAGACAGTCGGTGCACTGTGGTTTGTATCGAGTACATCGATAAGAAGAGATCTCAGCATATTCCTTCTGTTGCTGAAGTAGTAATAGTGAGATACAAGGCCTTCTTTGACTGGCTGGTGGCTAATACGAACGTGCTGGTTACCGACCTCGCAGATCAAAATATACCTGATCCTTCAACTCGTCGATTAAAAAGGCTGTGGTAGCGTGATATTTTGAATATCTAATGCAGCAAACAGACTGGAATCATTGAATTGACCAGTTGTATTATTTGCTTCATGCTATTCTGTCTAGATCACTTCTACCGATTGCAATATTTGCAGATTGTAGAGAAAAGGAAAAATAAAGTCTTCGTCATTATCCTCATTAATTACAACACAGTTTCCGGCATTGTTAAAAATACGACTCAAAATTTCTATCGACTTTAAATAATAACATCTAGCACTGTGCCTATTTATAAAGAATAATCACAAAATTTGAACTAAAGAAATTACTAATTAATAATAAAAACAATTCTGTATCAGTCAAGAATTAATCGATTATGGTAGTTTGAGAGAAAGCAATAATACAAATAAAAAATATATATATTACAAAAAAAAGAGAGATAGGATTTAGTAAAATAAAAAATGTCAGAATCAAAAAAAAAAAAAAAAAAAAAACAAACAACCAAAAAAAAACATATTTATATTATTCGTTTAAGTATTTGCGCAGTATTCATGAATACTTTGCTAGAATATAGCATTTGTATTCGCCGTGGCGGAAATATTGGCCAACTATGCTAATAGACGGCATTTATTGTCAAAATTGCCATGAAATGTTATTACCGATCTTAACACCGAATAATTTAAAATTTATATCAAAAATCACTTATCAGTTCATATTATCAATTGATTAGAATATTATCTTATGAAAAACTAACAATTAAACCTGCAAAAAGGCTTCCGAAAAAAATAATTTTCAAATTTTTTTCACAATGTTGCACCAAATCGAAAAATTTCGCCTCTATACTCTTTACTTTACGTCGTTAACATTTAATTTAGATTATATAATGCAGTTTTAATTATTTTAATAGTATACTAATATTCATTTCCTATACTGTGCGTCATAAATGAAAATAGAATTTAAAAAGGTGTCCTATATAATATTAAGGTTTTCGTTATGAATATTAAGAAAAGATTAAAATTTTAAAACTTAAAAAATTTTCATTATTAAAAGAACGTGTAATGATGCTTTTGAATTCTTTACGCGCTATTTATTTATTAAAAACGACGACGACGACGAAAAAAGAAAAGAATATTGTAAATATTTAAAAATAAAATTGATTCAACTCTCGGAACTTTACGGCAGCAGATAGAAAATATTTTTTCCTATCCGTATTAGTCGAATTTAAATTACTTCTATGATTTCCTTCTTTTTTTTTTTTCCACACTTTCGATAGCATTAAAATTCATTTAATAATACCTTCGATTATGGTAATTATAGCCACGAAAGATTATTTTCAAAGTTGAAAATGATAAAAAATCATTTTCCCCTAAAAACAATGACGCAATACGGAAATGAAGAATATAATAAGTGACTCCACTATTAAAAGAGTTATTTTAAGTAAAATTTACATAGCAGAATATGCAGGGTTAATCTTCATTTTTAATTAAGTAAAATTAATTAAAAATACTTGAAACTACAACAATCGTAATGTGATTCTAAAAAAAAAAAAAGAGATCATGTAATTTGTAATTTTTACATGCCGTATGCAATAATTTTCGTTTTTTTTTTTAACGATAAAAAGTACTATACTTATTAATTTCGACCTTAAAAAAATTATCGTTTATTCCACCTGCAACATCCTGAAAAGATAAAACATCATAGGGGAAACAGTTTATCCGAGAATTGTTAACTCACCTGAAATTTTGAGTTCCAGACCAACACAGCCCTTAAGATTCGATACACATTTAAACACAAAAATAATAACCACACAAGAATACCAGTGTTACTTTTTTTGGGTTTTTTAGAATTTCAAATTTTACGATAAACATCAATGAAACATTAATGACCGTAGCTGAAAAATCATCTCTACCTGCTTCTAATATAAATATCTCGCTGGAGATCTTAGCCCCGACACAAATATGAGAAAAAAAAACAACTCTTTACGAATAAAATGCCTCATGTTCGGTAACGAAGAAATCTCCGGTGGTCACGTTTAATTAAACTCGGATGTCCTGACAAGAATGTCGAATAAAAGCTGACAAAACAGGCAGCTAAGTGCTAAAAACGACCACGTATAATAATTGAAAGACCGGATAGGCTTTACAAATCCCTAACGCTACTAAAAGTCGATTATCGGCATATATTACATAGCGAAGTTTTTCTCGGTTCAATTCTAACACGGAACTCTTCAAGTTATAACACTATAAACGAATTCGAAAAATGGCATTCGTATGAGAACATTTTACCACTATCCAAATATATAAAATCGCAAAGTTTTTAAACAGAATGATACGTAATATAAGCGCAAGCTATCAACAGTCACATTATTACTGTGACGCAATATTCTAAAATTCAATTATGAAAAAAATTAACGTTTACCTTTAACCTCCAAAGTGGTTAAATTCGGATGTATGTTTATATGATAGCGCTGAGGCCTGGCAAATGTAGGTAATCTGAGATTATTCCAGGGAAATATTTCACCATTCGTAGCAATTGGTATAACTGTTCTGGAAGCGTTTACTCCATTTTCTTCAGTTAGGAAAAGTGGTTTTTGCCCAATACACGGACAATCTGCAACATGACAGTATTAACTTCATATGTATAATCGTCATTTGAAAAATCACTGTTTCGGGGTAAGTACATTGAAAAAAAAAAGAAGAAAAACCAAAAAGTAACCGCCGTTTTATATAATTATTTCTGTTTTATTAAAAATCTGCTGGTAAAATTAATGAAAATAAATTAAAACAGTTATCAATTCAAGAACGGGGCTATTTAAACTATAGTATATAGTATACACAACATATTTCACATTCAGTATACGGAAAACACAATTATGATCAGACACTAAATGAATTAATATCAATTTATTTACTAAATATTTCTACAAACCCCCTCCGCAATAACAAACGGAAATACTAAATGCAAAGTTTTTCTATGCTGGTGAATTTTGAATGATGGTCCTTAAGTTTAAAAAAAAAAAAGAAACTTGAAGAGTCAAGGGACAAATTAAGTACATCTAGTGTCATACAAATTGCGCTATATAAATATAAAAATATACGCGTGTGCTAAAATATTAATGGGGCATTATATAGTTTCGCTTATTAATATTTCAAAAAAAAATCAACTTCACGATCATTAATTATTGTTTTTCAACAGATACGTCAGACTTTAAGGGCCGAGAAATCACGCGAGACGTGACTACTGAAAACGACGCCAGGAAAAAACCAGTCAAGTTCAAATTTTGCCGTTTAACGTAAAGAGTTTGATGCGAAAAAAATAAAACGAAACAGGGGCCGTTAATAGGCAAAAAAAAGTTACATTTTAGCTATATCATCGAAGAAAAGAAATATGGGATAGATGCGAAATGAAAAAACATTCACTAGAGAAAGAACATCTGCTGATAGTAACAGTGGACGTAAATATTTTACTCGATCGTTGAATATTTCGAATACTGGCACTTATAATCGAGATAAATCACTACATTCGTATACGATTAATTTTAAGAAAGAGCATGTAAAGACCATTTTCCTACTCCCGGTCGCAGAACATCCAGAGAAATACAGTAACGATTACAAAAAATAATAATATTTAAAAATATAAAAACATTATAGTGTACAAAATGGTTCAGTATTGTAATAAAATTATTTAAATTAAAAAATTAGTAATATTAAGATGTTGCACATAAACAACTGCTGAATTAATCGACTTTTATATTGCAGAATGTTTGTGTTGAAAATGCAAATAGAGAAGATAATACGAAACAATCAATAAGACTATAGGAATTTACAAGAAGAATTTAAAATCGAGTACTACAGTGACCTTGCAAAAATAAGGAAATAATGAACCATATACATATATACATCTAACCTTATCCGTAATAAATATTAAAATAATGATCCCTATAAATAAGATAACATTCAAATTAAGTAGGGAATATATGTGCAAGAAATGTTTATGTTGTGCAATGAATTTATTAAATAGTGAAATTTTTCTTCTTCGTAAAGGAGTTTTCGAGAAAACGATTACTCTCAAAATACGAGTTGTGAGGTTCATCTTAACGCCAAAGAAATTGTAGAGTTGAAAAGTAACAAAACAGTGCACGTTCAAATCGATCTAAATCAGATTGATGAAATAAAAAAGTTACATTATATTTCTACTAGAGTACTCCGGTCAAGAAGTTCGCAGAACCCAGACAAATCTGATATCGACTAATGCTTTCAAAGCCTACTTGTTTAAAAGTGCATTTGACCATTTTGCGGTTATTTCGTTGTAATCGAAGAAATAACAATTTCTCGCTAAAAACTCGGTAAGAGGAACGCCATTGAAATTACCGAAACACGGCAACAGGGTACTTAACGGTCAGAAAAGTGTACAAGACCATGCAGATCAAAATGTTGCGCATGCGCGTACGCGATGCCGTACTTAAAGGCCATCGGATGCAACGATAGCGGATGAACCAGTCATCAACAAAGGCATGGATCGAACGACGTTACAGAACAATTTGAAAATTCAATGACGCCATGATTATGGACCAAAAGCCGACCGAAACTAGTCGGAAATTTTAATAATAAATAGTTTTTATATTACGATTTATATTTAATATGAAAAAGTTCTGTTCGTTCCATGATTTCCGCTCAAATTCCAACATCGGCACGATTTCAATTCCGTGAATCTACCGATCCAAACCGTTATGTGGACCAGATGAAGAAATGGACGGGCTTATCGAATCGAGGATTTCATGCGGGCGACGGAAAATCGAGAAGCCTGGATATGCATAACATTAGATGATAGACCTCGTCGATCAGCACGGAGCAACGACGACGAAGAAGAAGACTGATCAAGTTGCTAAAAACATTGAGTTATAGGTACGACCGTGAGAATAAAAATGAAGGCCCTAAACGCGGTCTAGGGAGTAACTGCGTTCCGGGAAAAGTCAACGTCACTTATTATTTTTGTAATAATTTGACCACAGGGCCTTCGTGACGAAAGTTAAGTGCTCTAATAACTAGGCTTCGCGACGACAAATCCAGAAAAAAGAAACCGATTTGAGGTTTGTTAATAGATCAAAACAATTTTAACGATTAGACAATTGATTATTCATGCCCTATTCTGATGATTGTTCACAATTATTTGAAATAGTTTTTATTAAACTTTATCGGAAAATTATCTAAAATCATTTATATAAACACCGACATGTTCCAGGAACACAGTCTTCCCAAAATCATGGTATATTACAAATTAAAAAACTGCAAATGAGGGTCTCATCTCACTTGCAGTTTTTTAATTTGTAATATACCATGATGATTTTGGGAGGACTGTGTGTTCCTGGAACATGTCCGTGTTTATATAAATATTTCTGATATATCTATTTTCTGATAAAGTTCAATTAAAATTTTTTACAATTGTGAACAATCATCAGACGATAATGTATAATTTTTAAATAATCGTTATTCAATTTTACCGATAATACATACTATTCGTAAATGTTTTATAAAAATCCTTCTCTTCTACCGTATCTGCAGTTTATTTGTTTATTTATTTATGTTTTGTTTATTTTATTTATTCACAAATTAAATTAAACAACTGACTAAGAAAATAATTTCATAATGAACGGTTGATTTTTGACAGCTCCGTCGGAGTTTAGTTTACGATTTATCTAACTTTAGACATCGAAAAAATAAATAAATAAAAATAACACATAAATTATTTTATTTCTTTTTCAAAAGCACAAGCTTAACTAGTAAGTTAAATAATTGCTAATTATAATAATCTAAAGTAAAATAACATGTGCGAAGTTTTGGTCCGTTGACCAAAGCCTCTAAAATAAATAACCGATTAGTACTACAGGAGGTCCTGTGGTTTGAGCCTCTTATAAATAAATAAATAAATAAACGTCAAATATGCTGGAAGAGAATATGAATTTTTTGTAAAACTTTATAAATTGCATAAAATATAAGACAGAAATCAGGAAAATGAAAAAGTTTAGAAATACGGCATCAGATATACACCATTAAGATTGCCGCATATGTACCAAATTCGTAGGAAACGGAATAAATTTTGTTCAGTCTCGAATTTCAGAAAATTTTGTTTATAACCAAATATAATTTAAAACGTATCGTCGCAATTCCGTATTTTTACGATATATTCGAAGTATCGAAGAATATGTAATTAAATCAGATAAAACTTTTTACGCCGATCAAACCGAATACAAAGTAGAAGATAGTTAAAAATGTCATAAGCGTGAAACTGAACGAAAGTATGCGCGCGTGTAATTTAC
Source organism: Icerya purchasi (assembly GCA_039619475.1). NCBI lineage: Eukaryota > Metazoa > Arthropoda > Insecta > Hemiptera > Monophlebidae > Icerya > Icerya purchasi. Next base: position 475,295,049 of record CM077116.1, on the reverse strand, counting down.
ATTTAGAGAGATGACAGCACCAAAACGAAATTAGCTAAAGTTATAAATGCACGCGACTCCGACGAGATCAAAAGTAACTATCATCATTTTCAAGTTCATTTTAACACATTCCGAGATAAACGCTAATTAAAAAGGGATAATAATTACCATTTTGTGGCCCAAAATAAGCGATTATGACGGAAACCAGGAATAAAATTGTTACAAATCCGGACGTAATGACCAGCGCTTTCCTCTGCGAACAAACAGCCACTCCGCCATGTTCGTACAGACTTCTTTTATGAATTCCACTTTGACTACCGCTAGTTCCTTTGGGAAAAAAAATGAAAACAGTTTTCTATAACTGATTAGCACGAAATCAATGCAACCGTTTGTAACCACGCGATATATACAACATTCAATTTAAAGCTGTAAGGTTAATTTTTTGTCAAAATTACTACTCCAAATAAATATATTTACTCGTTCGTCCCCTACGAGCTTGTAAATTTATTCGTGTGTATACGTATGCACCATACATACATACATACATACATACGCGCAAAAAAGGCAACAAAATGCCACGGAAAATACTTCAAAACGTTCTTTAAATATTACAAATGTAAACAATTTTAAAATGGCCTTTAACATTCGGTTACAGATGTTATATTTTTTATTACACGAACGACATGAGCCATTCAATAATTCACAAAAATATATAACATTATCCAAATTGTAAAAAACACATTAAAAAATGAACCACCGATACTTATAAAAACGATAAATATAATAAAATTAGTCCGACCGGTTTTTCTCAATTGTTCGACATGTGTGTATGTGCATCTAACTAGGTCCCACTTTGTCGAAATTATTTACGGAGCAACAGGGATTTTTCAGATGTTGGGTCAAAAATGTTGATTTTGGGATTTTTAGCGTTTCTGATAGAGTGAATTCCAATGCAGCAAACCGCAATGTGATCCGACTTCGCGTTCGTGTTCTACGACCAAAAACCTGAATACGCCTCGCCTGTCGCCTAGTTGTTTTGCTCAAAAGTATGCTTTTTTTCAAATTTCAAACGCAAATATCTCGGCGGGTTTTGTACTTAGAAGGGGCTTCGTGAGGTCTCAATCGATCAGAAATTTTGCCTAGTATATCGTACTGGGCTTAACTCCATACCGACGAAGTGGGACCTAGTTAGATGTACGTACACACATATATTCATTAAATAAATAAAGTCGGCTTCTTTTTCGGAACGGATCTTTATTTATATAAGGAATCTTAATATGGTGATCCCAACTCTCCCGAAAAGCCTTCTACGATAAAAAAGTTTAATAAAACGATTCACTTTTTATTATTCGGTAATTCGATAATTTTTTGTTAGGATTTTAAGATACTCATATTCCTTTCTGCATTAACGCCCTTTTTATTTTTCTACTATTAATGACGCTCTTCAAAATCTGAAGACTAAGACCAGCGTCCATATCAGGCGTATTTATCATGGAAATATCTAAGAATGATTGAAGCACTTATATAATCTGATATGGGGAATTTTAGATAAATTGTAGTTCCGCGCTCTTTTTTTGTATTACACGCAGTGTAAGAGTTACTTTTTTTTTATATCTACCTCCCCGTTTGGAAATATTCTTCGCTAAAAAATTTAACTTATAACGTTATACAACACCCTTAAGGGTCCTATAATTTTGATTTTTTCTAATATTATAAAATTAAGTTAATCATTTTTTTTTCTTCCCTCGCTATTATTTCCTTAGATATATTAATTAGACAACTGAATTATATAATATATTCGTCTGTTTGCTGCCTCATCTTTGTTCTCGTTAACGGCAGATTGCAAGTTTTTCATTTTCTTTCGTAATGTAGATAAAAATATTTAATGTTTATAATTTCGCAGTTAATTTGACGTGAAATAATTTAAAACAGAAATTCTTCATTGCACAGAAGAATCGGATACGAACTACAAAAAACAGGTTAAATACTTAATACGAGCAAGAAGGAGGATGCTAAAAATATCAAGCTGACATTATCAAAAAAGTTGAAAAAATACATAAACAACTTCCGAAAATAATTTTTTTCTTCTTCATTCTAAAGGCTTAGCCTTGTCGGTGCGAATTTTAATTTCCATTCCTCTCTTTCCATTTCCATCCTCTTCATATCTGAATATTTGTTGCAACCAGCCATTTCGATCATTTGTCCCATAAACGTCTTCCTCGGTCGACCTTTTTCCTACCATTAATTCTTCCTTCAATTACGTTCGCATTAGAAATGAATTGTTTCTTATTAGATGACCCAACATTTTCCCACTTTTTTTATTTTAATTGTACTCAGAAGTGTTTTCTTCATTCCTATCTGTTCAAGCACTTCCGAATTTCTGCTTTTTTTTTCGTCCAGCTAATGCGTAATATTCTTCTCCAAATCCACATTTCCATTGCTTCCAGTTTCCTTTTATAATAATACACTCTATACATAGGTGTGGGAAAATTTTGCCTTATGTTTAATTTAAGATTTCTGTTCGTAAGCAAGTTTCTCTTTTTTGGGCAAATGCCACTTTCGCCATATTTATTCTGTGTCTGATTTCTATTGAACATCTGCTGTCACTGGTTAGTATGCAACCAAAAGATATTTGTATTGTTGTACTTGTTCGATTACTCGATCGTCTAGTTTAATATTTACAGGCGGCACTATTTTTTCCTCGGTTACTGCCATAATTTTTTGTTTATTTTTTAATGTTTATATTCATACGCTGTTGTTCAAGAATTTTATTAAAATTCAATAAACATTTTTACATATCCTTTTCAGACTCAGTTATTAGGGCGATATCAATTTGGGGGAAAAATATTCATAAGATACGTAAAGAAAATAATTCCGGTTAAGACTAAAAAGGAAACAAATTTGAAAAATGGATATACATATGTGTGAACTGTACGGGAGTCACAGGGTCACCTCTCCAATAAGAGTAATCGTTCAACTGGCAATAGTGCTAGCAGAAATAAAACACTACGTAGGTTCCATATGACTACGTCGTTTAAGTGGTAATTTCCTGTTCAGCGAGCTTTATGCTGATCAGGAAAACTAAATCGGAACTCACACAAAAGAAAATGGAGGGAAGTTCATTTATCGAAGGTGTGTTCCTACGAATAAATACCACCAAGTATTTCACCGCATTCATAACACTAGACTAACAACAATTTGCTCGCGATAATGAACCGCAGTCGCGTTCTTAATCGAATTATCAGTTGGTAGGGTGTCGATAATTATGAAATTAACTTTTTCACAATGCACTAACCCTAACGGCATTGGTTACAGAGAGGTCAGTTCTTTTTTTTTTTTTTACTTTCCCAGATTTCTACGGTATCCAACTCAATTTCAGATTAAGTATATACCCGGGAGAAATTTAAGTCTGATATAGAACAAGTCTCGTACACGTGTCTCCAGGTTGGTAGCCAAGCAGTTTGACTATTATGCTACCGCGTTCCCTACATATATATATATATATATACACATTGAAAAAGTATGTTGAAAAAAATCTCAAAATCACATTCCTTTTAACGAATTTCGTGCAACCCCATACAAGTTACTAGATACTGCAAGCACACAATCGCAACACAGCCCATCGCTTTTATTACTTGCATTGCTAAAGAAGGCTGCGTGATGAGTCAAACGCGCATCGTTCTCATCTTTAGCGGTGGAAAAGTTAAAAATGACAGACACTATAAAAATTCAATTATATTGTAAAGAAAGAGGAAAAACTTGCCAGATGGAAAAAATTAAAACGTACAACAGCCATTAAAAAACTATTAGTTTTTATTGCAGATTAACTGTAACATCAGAAATAGTAATAATAATATTAAGAACACGAGAAACGAATGTAGTTTAGAAATAATCAGAAAGAGAATGTTCGCAAGCTCGAGTTTATCATTTAAAAAACGAGAATTATGGAGCTTATTGTATAAACCTTTTTCCCCCATATATATATATATATATGTATATATATATATATATATGTGTGTGTAAAATTGAGTTATTCGAAATGACGACGCGACATAAATCAAACTAAGATCGAAAAATGAACAAGAAAAAGCGGTAAAACGAAAAATTTGTAAACGGCTTGCTTAGCCCAGTTGTTTAATAAATCTCGAAATGCGCTTAAACCTCTATGTTTAAAAAAAAATTAGGAAGAGTTGAAAGAGTAAAAAATCGCCAAAGTAACGAAGAAATAAAACCGCATTAATAAACGAGCAAATGAAAAAGAAAAAAAGAAAAAGTTGACACCGAAATAAGCTCGATAAACGTAAAATACTATTTGTAATTTATATTTATATAATCGGTGTGTGAATATCACGTAACAAACTCACGGAGGAAATTATTTAAGCATCAATAAAATTAAAAAGAAAATGTACCCGTTTATACAGGTATATTGAATAGTGTACTGAAATGGTGTACTGAAATAGTGCTAAGCACTAAATCTGAAATGATACGAAAAAAAAACAAAAACATTGTCCAACATGGCCATCTGCCCAAACTCGATGTGAAAGATCAATTGATACGTGAAAACTGGAACAATATATGTGGCCACGCAACAGTTACAAAATATGGGAAGAAATCGTTTCTAGTAATTGGTTTCGTATATAAATTATAAACGTTTCCTCTGTTGTAATAGGTGGCTTTAAAAAAAAAAAAAAAAAAAAAAAAAATGATAAAAAATGTACACGCAATTATGGGACGCTGAATAGAGGTTGTCAAGCGAAAAATAATAAAAATAAAAATAAAAAGGTAAGTAAAAAATCCAGAATTGCAGCTACATATATTGGACGTACTGCGTACACACAAAATCAAAACCCCTCTTCGCTAATAATGTCATAGTGAAAAATTTTAAAAGCTGATTCATTTTTTTCCTTTTTCTACTTTTTGTACTGCAACCCCGTAGGGTAATTATAACGAAATTACTAATGTACCAGATTGAAGAACTAACGAAAAAACCTTTTAGAGCGATCAGACGAGAGGTTTATTAAAAAGACAACTAAACGCAGGTGACATTACAAAAAGAAGTGATATTTTTAACCTGTCATATAAATTAAAAAGTATCGACGTATAAAAAAAGCTATAGCTTACTTTTTGCACTTTTAGGTCGGACCTAAGGAACTGATTTTACATTACTACGCGCAATTTTTAAATTATTAAATAACGTTTCTTTTTTGAATTTTTTTTCAGGAAGAAAAACATTTAAAAAATTGCACGTCTCAGTAATTTTATACATATACACTTAAATTTTCAGCGTGCATCCGAAGATGGAGGTGAAATTTACTCGATCCTACAATATCTAATGCAAACGTTAGTATTTATTTTTTAAAAAAAGCCAAAAGTAAACGTAAGAAGAAAAATTACAAAACCATTGCGGATGGATGATGTTTTGATGTGGCAGATTTTCGATAATAAACATCCAGTTTATAGTACAAGTTCTGCTGCAATCGAATAAATTGTCTATTTCGGGGCGATAATATAACAATCCGATAAATAATATCAAACTTTTTACAATATACTTTCAACGTTATTTTAAAAATCCGATCTGATTAATAACCCCATTCGGAATTAATTAATTTAAAAGAGTAAATAAAATTATTTTAATTCGAAATTTATTTTTTATTTCCTTTAAATAAACACCGAAAAAAAGAAAGAAAAAAAAAACAACAAAAAATTCCGCAAAATATAAAATTTAAATAATAAAAATGGCCATCTTCGCGATCTATCTTTGTGCACTATTTAGAAATTTAATAGACAGACGCAGATATTAGATAGGCATAGGCAGGAAGAGAGCGGATGGTGTAAATTTTAGATTATACTCACTGTAATGATTACTAGCCGTCAGAAAAGCCACATCGTCCACTTCGTGATCGTTCATTTGAAGATGGCGTCTCCAGACCGCCCTCTCAGCAGTATCAAAGTGCCACACTGAAGACACTTTGGCGAAATTTCGATCAACAAGCGTAATAATTAATTTTTCGAAACAAGAAAGGGACTGGTATTTTGCAATTTTCGTCGGAATCGGCGCAAAAGAAGTGATTTAAAGCGAAAAACTGAGATGAAGGCCAGAGCATGAACGACGTGACCGTAGACAAGCCGATACGGTCAGGAAATGTACTGGAGAAAAGCTAGAAAATTTATCGTCGCGCAGAGGTAACAGCAGCCGGTTCTTTGAAGGATAAAAGGAGGCCGCCAATTGCAACAGTGGTCGATACTAGTGCTAGAACCCCACCACGTCGAAGGGATGAAAACGAAGCGTAAGTCATCATCATCCCTTATTTTGAGAATTACGTCAAGCTAGGCCCTAAATGAATTACTACAATTTACGTAAATACCTCTGTGTGCGTACGCGCAATGATTCAGCAACATGTATACACGTTCGCACAATCCGTACTGCCAGATAAAACGGACTGACAGCGATGCTAAACGCGTACCTATACCCCTCTAGTATCCCTTCGAACTGTAGCCCTAGAACCGGAGGGTAGTTTATTCACCCCTTTTCGAAGTGTACGCACACGCGTGCGCCCAACCGTATAGATTTATACATTATTTACTTTTTTTTTTAACACCGATAACGGTGGAAATTCAAGCTATCGATTGGAAAATGTTTGATGTTAAACATTTTCAAAATAATGAGACCAATAATAATAATAATAATAGTAATAATAGTATTGATAATAATAATAATAATAGTAATACATCAAACGAGATAAAAGAAGAAAAGAAAGTAATCGTAATAATAATAATGCCTGACAAGTTGAAAAATGAATGAATAAAAATTTACATAAAAAAGTGAGAAAAAGTGATAGAAGATAGTGATAAAAGAGGCCTTTGCGAAAAGAAAAAATAAACAAAAGACGAAAAACGAATAGATACCATAACCTTTTGATTACCCTGTTCAGAATTATTTTCAAAAGGTCCACTCAACAAGGAACCAAGTTACTGACAACGTCAAGTACACACTACTCTGATCGTTGAAAAGGAGAGTAAGGGACGAAAAGTCTTACAAATAATACTGCACAGTAGGCTAACAAAGGAATAAATTACTGCAGTATAATGTGAAATAAACAGAAGGAAAAAGAAACACAGTTTCTCACTAAAACAATATTGTCTCGCACTGTGCCGGCTGCAATAGTAAGCAATCATTATTGAAAAGCTTCCTCATTTTACTTAAGCTATCGAATAATGTACACTTCTTCGAATTGATAATGATTTTCTAATGCATTGCAAGGAGAAAGAAATTTTAAAGTATTTCATAACTTGAACATTAAAATCGCAAACGGCTAGAGAATAAAACGATATCGCGTGTCGTCATCACACTTGCTAATAATAAAAATAAAATCTTACTTAAACTAGATAAAGTTTTTAAGAATAATCGTATAAATTAAAAAATGCGGTAAAGTTACTTCTGCGTTATCAATTACACCGTTCAAATCGAATATTGCACTATTATCTGTTTCATCATTTAAATGTGTGTACTCTAGCGCTGCTATCACTCTTACCTTTTTAATCGATGTTACCATCGAAATCCATCCATCAACTCCTTGAAAGTTCACCCCTTTCCTGTATCCGTTTTTTTAACAAATATCACCATACTTTTTCCGCCATCACCGCTAAACAAAATTAATTATCAAACGAAATCCTCTTTTAATCCTAACGATTAACGGTTAATTCTCACTTATATTTACTAATTTCATTAATAATAATATGAACCTATGCGAAATTTCTCTCAGTCTCCCTGTCAGGTTAAAAGAACAAGAGCTATGTGTCGATACCGGTAAGAATGACGTTGTAAATTCTGATCATTTTATACAAAGTATAGAATAGAAAGGAACAGAAATGTAAGCAAGAGGGATCAAAGGGCAGAGTCTCTTGCGAGGTCAAAGCAGCTGAGTTTATATATGTATATATATATATATATATATATATATATATATATGTGTGTGTGTGTATATATGAGTCCAGCGATATTGGAGTGGAGCGCATGGCTGGTACGCAACATACATAATTATAATTCTGCATCTTTTTTTTTTTTCGTATAATCATAGGTGAAGGAAAATAAAATTAATCAGCATTTCGATAGCCGACCGGCGGAAACTGTTAGAAATTGATAAAATGTCGTACAAACTAAATTTTATATCGCGCATGTCTCGCGATAAATTTTCCTTTCAGACAAAACTCATTATAATGCTAATAAAAATAAATAATAGTGCGACACGTATAAAACGCACAAGACGAACAATATCATATCTAATACGTGGCTTGCTACTTACATTTCTGGCTTAATAATGAAAAAATCAAATAATGATGATCGAAATCGTTTTATTGTTTTTCAAAATATTCTCTATGAAGTCATGCGTTTGAACCAATTTTCGAAACACTTTCCCAATTCCGACTGAGGTAGCTTCAAAACATGCGTTTTGGATGCATCAACCGCTTCTTCGGGTGTCGGAAATCGTTGACCACGTAATTTGTTTTTGATGTACGGGAATAAAATAAAGTCATCGGAGGTTAAATCTCAGGACTGTACGGCGGGAGGCCCATCAATTCGACGTTTTGGCCGGTCAAATATTATTTTGTTTGAGCCGATGTATGAGAGTTCGCATTGTCATGATGAAGAATGACCCGACAGCGCTTGCTCCTTTTCTTTATTTCACCGAAGACTTCTGGTAAACAAATGGTTGTATACCAATCAGAATTGACCGTCCTACGCTGCTCTAACAGCACTGTCGCTACGTGACACCAATAATGCCGAAGAAGCAAGCAACCATTTGCTTCGATTTGCTTTTTCCGCGAACAACTTTTATTGGATTAGGCTCATCTTGGAAAACCCATACAGTCAATTGCTGTTATGTTTCAGGCTCATATGCATATAGATCCATGATTTGTCGCCTGTGCAGATGTTGTAAACAGCACTCAATGCACTTTGAACGTTTGTTTTCAACATTTCCTTGCACAAATCGACTCGATCCTTCTTTTGAGCGTTTATCAGATTATGCGGGATCTAACGTGAACGAATCTTTTTTACAGCCAAATGATCATGCAATATCTTATTGATTCTAGTCGTACTAATTCCTAAAGATGCCTCAATCTCATAGTATGTAACATGACGATCTTGCCTAATTAGTTCACAAACAGCATCGATGTTTTTTGGCACAACAACCGATTTTGGACGACCTTCACGGAAATCGTACTGTAGCGAACGTCGGTAAATTCGACAGTGCTGTAGGATGGTGCTATTTCGACATATAAAAAATTAAGTTCATCGATACACTCTTGTCGCGGTAATCCGCGTCGAAGGATTTCGGCATATAAAAAATTAAGTTCATCGATACACTCTTGTCGTGGTAATCCGCGACGAAAATTATGAAAAATAATCGCACGAAAATGTTCAAGAGTTAATTCCATTTTTTGCTGAGATTTTTTTTTTTTTAGTTTTCGGTAATCAACCCAAATCGCGTTCAAATAAAAAAATGTTATTATGAAAGTTGTGTTAAAAAAAGTTTCTAATGGAAACGTCAGATGGCGCCGAAATCATTCAGTGTTGCTAAGGCCAGAAATATAAGTAGCAACCTACGTATATGTTCGTCCGTCCCCCGTATTCTGAAGTGTTTGAAAACACAACTTCGCTATTGGCTCGAGAATCCTTTTTTATACGATGTGAGAAATTTACGATTATTTACTAAAATCGTCAGTTCTTTGTTAAACAAAACTACCGGTTTTATAAAGGATACTCGCATGCGATACCGTAACTTGCGTGTAATGAAAGCGGGCATGATATGGCTGTCTAAATATTACCGAAGAAAGCGAGACAAATACTGAGACTGCAAGTATAACAGAAACTATCTCAATCATTAACACTAATCGAATAAATCAAACTCAGTGCACCGATACCGCAGACTAAATAAAAAAAAAAAAAAACAGACGATTTTTCAGATTGTTACGAATTGACCATTCGCAGCAAAAAAAAAAACATCTTCTTCTAGAACCAACCATACGAATGACCATCTAATCAAAATGGTAAATTCTAATTTAAACATCAGGCACATCTGAGAATTTTCATTAGTTTTTAAATCCGCAACCGTGATATAAATATCAGTCGAATATAGAACTCAAATGCGAGAAACCGATAAAACCAACATCGCGAAAATCGCGAACTCCCAATTCAAAGTTTAATAATTAATCGGAAAGTTTTCTCTTGATAGTGGCAGATGCACGCGAAATATTACCGGACCGATAAATTTTTGTCGATCACAATAACCTCCACTTAATCAACTTTCGGCTCAGTCTAAGAAAAAAATTCGGTCAAAGTTTAAAACAGTAATACTGCATCTGATTTAAACTCACAAGGAGAATAACGGAAGTGTGAGTCACCGATTTGATCTGACTCCAGATGGGGGCTGCTATTCAATAAAAAACGAAAACGAATTTCATCACCGTTTTTTTTTCTTTTTTCATTAGTCCGTGAAACTCGAGAGAAGCCAGTCCGAAGTTAGCGAGCTAGTGTATACGAGTTTTGATTAAAAAAATAACAAAAACCTTTTAATTTTTTCAAAAAGTATTTACCTAATTTTTAATGTTTATTATTATTTCATGGTCTCTTCAAAGTAGTGTCCCTTTGATATTATGCACTTATGTCACACACCAGCGTAGTTTCAAGATACACCGTTAGAGTGCCTATTTAGGCATAATATCTGCTCTGCGATTTCGTCTCTATCTCGTCTATTATTGGAAAAAACGTCTTCCGTTTTAAGCGGGTCTTCTTGACTTTCGAAAATGAGAAAAAAAATCTACCATATGCGGAGAATAGGGTGGTTGCGGCATTACAGCAATGTTAGGCTATCACGAACACTGTTGAATAAGCGGTATACGCGCCGGTTCGCTGCCGTGATGAAAAATCCACGAGTTGTTTCTCGAAAGTTCAAGTAGTTCTTTCCGCATTTTATTAAACACGTTTAAATAAAAACAAAAAAAAAAAAAAAAAAGGCGGGAATAAATAAATTCAAATTTTTTTTCTTTATAAGTTTTTCGAATTTTTCAATATTATCAAATTTTATATCATTTTTATAATAATAAAAGTGAATATTTAAAATAATATCAAAAATGATATAATAAATAAGAATAAATTATTGTAGGGATAAAAAAAAAAAGTGAAAAGAGCCAAAAAAAAAAAAAAAAAAAACTGGCGAAGCGACAATTCGAACGCCTAAACTCAAGATTTATAGGGTGTGACCAAAAAATAACGAGAAAATTTGTAATTGCGCGCGCTTCGACTAGAACAGAAAGTTCTTATTACGGATTTTTACCGACTGGTCGTGTACAGTCAATAACGAGTACAACTTACAAGTTTTACGCAATTTGCGTGACGAGCAGTCAACGAGCCGAACTTTCGAAAAACAATAATAATACGTGGATTTTGCACCAAGCCAACGCACCGGCGCATCTTCGCTTATCTAACAGTTTGTGGCGAAACTTAACATCGCTGCACATTGCCGCAACCGCCCTACTGTCCAGACATGGTATCCTGCTTTTTTTTCCTATTTTCCAAACTCACAAACGACACAAGATACCTAAAAAGGTGTTCGAATAGTGTTTCTCGAAACTACGGTAGCATAAGGCTACTACTTTAAATAAACCATGGAATAAACATTGAAGATTAGGTTAAAATTTTTGAAAAAAATTAAAAATTTTCTCGTTGCTTTCTGATTACATCTCGTATCAACTTTAGACTCTCCCTCATTCATGATCTGTGAGATCGATTTTTTGCACATTCCTGGTCATTTGGGCATTCAGGGTAATAAATTAGTGGATATAGCCCGTTCTTCCATTTCCAGCGGCAGATTTTTAGCCACCTTTCCTGCTCGTAAATTGTTTTCTTTCCTTAATTGACTCATTCTAGACTACGGCTTAACTCTTATTCTTCTTCTAATCCTGTCTTTTTTTATCTCTCTATTCAACCATCTCTTCAACTTCATCCGTGGTTTTCTTGATACTCCCTCTCTCTTAAACGCTCTACAATCTGTGCAATTCGTCGCCTTCGCTCCTTAACCACAGGCTTCTTCCCGCATCATTTTCACGGTTTTCTTCTACTTCTACTCCATTTTGTCCTTTTCATCCTCCTTCTAATTACTTTCTTTGTGACTCCGACATCGTGTTTTATTTAAATATTCGGCTTTTCCAAATGGACAATCGTCTTTCTACCCTTTTCTACTAAAAAAACTAGGTCTTCCGGTTTCCCTTATTGATGCTTCTTACATTCTCTCATTTCCTTTTGCTTCTATTGTTATTCCTGCCCTTGAATTATTTCTATCCTCTATCCTCTTAAACGTTTAACAATACAACGTTATTTTCTCTTTCTTCTCATTTCTTGGGTTAATGTCCTCATTGACAAAATCATTAGTAAAAAAAAAGGAAAACTTTAGACGCGCTTTCCTCGAGTTTCAAATGCAAAAAAAAAAAAAACGGTGAAATTCGTTTTTATTTTTTATCGAATTTTAGTGTTCTCACCATGATAGTGTCGTAATAGCCCCGGCAGCTGGCATTTAAAAAAAAAAAAAAAAAAAGAAGAAAAAGAATATTACCATCTGGAAAAGTTGGACCAAATCGGTGACCTACACTTCTGATTTTCCTCGTGTCAAATTGATTTTTGCCCGTATTACGGAATATTTATCGCACATACCGCAGTCGCTAATTAGGGGTTTTAAATTATGCAGTCTTAAATCATATAGTGTGCCATACTTAATTCTCCAGCGTCGGCGACTACCTATTCGTACATTTCAGCTATGCAGACATAGGCATAATAGTGTTTGTAGCAATTATTATATGCAATATTAGTATACACGCAAAAGATTTGCAACTGATATTGTGATTGTCTAACTTTTATACCGATATACAAATGCAATCCTATTTGTGTGTCTGCTGGGTACTAACTGGTGCGCATGTTATGCTATGCATGTTTTCCACTGCTTTCGATATGATTCTATTAGCGAGTATTTAATTTAATTTTTCGTAATAGTTTCTGTCGTTGCCCGAGATCGAAAGAATTCTGTAACGGAAGCTAAAAATTTTAGCAACTAAGCTTTTGCGACGACTCAGGAATATTCAATTGCCATCTAAGAATGAAAGGAAATCCCTAAAGCATCTCAAAAAAACAAACGCATTAACAAACCGAATAAGCAAGCAAACAGCCCGTAATTGATAGGATATTTCCCACTGAATACTTTATTATTAAGCGAACAACTATTTGTTTAAATTAAAAGATGTAGAAATATTAATTTCAAAGTAACCATGAACGAACTTGTACGTTTATGTAATAAACGAATTATGGAATAATTCAATAACTAGCGAATTTTTCATCTCGAAATATTGAAGACAAAATTGAAAATAGAAGAGTCGAGATAAAATCGTTTTCACCACATAAATGTTGAACGGACAATTAGTTCGAGAACTTTAAAATAACGGAAACCAATTGTCTTCCGCTCTACACAGATTCTGCTCAGCTATATCTCTTTATTGTCCATTACATTCTCATAACTGACATTTCGTATATGACTTCAATCATATCCTATTTGAATGTTCTTCCGTTTTACCTGAGCGTTCATATTTTTACTGCAAACTGCCGAAACTAAGAATCCCCACTCCGTATAATGTTTCTTTCATACTCTCACTTTCTCCTCGTTTCCTGTTCTCCTTGCTCTTGCTATCTTCATATTTCCTTAGTATCCAACCGAATTAGGTTCTGATACTTTTCCACTTCCTTCTATAATCTTCTAAGTATGCTGGACTAGTGCCATTTTTCGGCAAATTCAAATAAACAAAAAACAAAAAAAAAAAGAAATATCATTTAACCGGACATCTATCGAACTTCACGCACACTGCTCCGAATAACTCACCGCGATAAACATGCGACTAATTTAGTTACGCTATAAATTATTTTCGTAGCCACTTAAGGTTTCGGTAAAAATATGTTAACATATCTATTGAATGCCGATCTCGAAGATAAGGAAGAGAAGGAAAAGTAATAAGATGAAAGGAGAAAGGAAAATATAGTGCAATCGGATAGAATTCAATTTACTTTGCAAAAAAGATCAATCATCAGTAAAAATAAGAGCGAACGAGTGGATTTTCTCCACGGACCGTTATAATAAATTGCGATGCGTGCGCGCCTAACTCAGAGATGCTAATTAATATAGACTGAAAAAGAGTCGTGGTTCCATGCGCTTCTAGAGTAGTATGAAAAGTGGAATAATAGATCGGATCTAGTATTTTTGATACGAAATTACTGCTGAAGAGGCCAGCCATGGTTTTTGAGGAATGTCGAATTTAGAACTACTGTTTAGCGACATCTTAATACTCATAGCATTTAGTTTTTAGCTATATAAGCTCCCTCGTGTTAGTCTCAAATTGAAAGATATAGCCGGGAAAGCCGTTGGTGAATTAGGCCGAAGAAGTGAATTCTTCCAGTTTAATCTGGTATTAAAGTTAACAACTTTAGCAAAAATTAACGTATAAAGAAGGGAAAAAAAGAGTTCAGCCTCCGAACTGTTTATTTAGATTATTCATTTTTTGCTTTTTGTAATCGGATTAAAGAAAGATCACTCAAAAAAACAAAGATACATTTAGGTCGATACACAACAAATAAACTCCCCTTGTTAACAAACAAAAAGAAATATAAATTTATATTTAAATAAATTAAAATAAATACCTCAATTTAAGGTTTTCCGGCATAGCCCATCATCAGCTAACCCCAACACAAAGTACACTCAAGTAAAATTAAAAACAATCTACATATATTTAGGTCGATTACGATAATATAAAGTTGCACTGAGTAGACGCCCAACACACAGAGACGAGTTCTGAAATTGACGAATCGACTCTTATTTATGCTAACCCGTCAATTAAATAACTTTGAATGTACCTCCGCGGGCTGCCGTCTACTTCAAATATCACAGAATTGTGGGGCAATGCTTCCTTTAAATCGGAAAACATTGCGTAAAGAGACAGGTTCGGCCCGTAAACTCTGAAAACGGCCAATTGTTGATTACAACTCGCATTCTCCGCCTTGTGTCGGTGACAGAATGGATCTGAATTCCACATGATAAAAGGAGAGTGGGGTGTCGATTGCTTTTTTCTTTCATTTCTCAGGTAACAGAATCCCTACAGAAAGGCGTGACCATTTTTTTTTTATATTTTGTTAATGTTTTTTTTACGTACCTCAACGCGGACATTAGCCCAAGAAACAGGAAAGCGAGAGAAAGTTCAAATCTTTATACGATGTGACCGACCGGGTTTTAAAATTTTAATATAACAACTTTTCAATTTTCCAACACATCACCAAATACCCGATAACGTTTAGACGGAATTCTTTCGCAGACTGGCATAAATGCAATCAATCAATCCATATATACCGACAAACTTATACTATATCGCTTTTGTATTAATGTAAATAGAAAGAAATTTCGAAAAAAAGTAAATTATATTGGCGATTTTTAAATACAAATTTACACTGCAGAAGTTTTAAGCAATCGATTAGAATACAAAAAAAAAGATTAATATATTAGAGAACAATATAAGGCAGGCATGAGAGAATAAATAAAAGTGCACGATATTTAAAAAAACGGTTGTACTTTGAATTTAGGATTCCCAATAGTTATTTCAGTACCGGAAACATCAGAGAAAGATATTCGAAAGAATGGAATTCGCCCTTCTACACTCAAAGTACCATTGAGCCTTAGCACATTATGAAAAGCTTAATTCGACAATACCCAATACCCTATCATCCCACTTCATATTATTTCTATTTTTATATTTTTTGCGTAATTAAAAGGTATTTTTATTTGCGAAATTTCGACATTTTTATTCAATTCCGTTTTGATATCAGTACTACATTGCTGTGAATAAATAGTCTCGTTTAAAATGTTTCTTTCGACACGCACTTAAATAGACACTAGTTAAAGAATGAAAAACAAAATAAATTTTTCGCGCGTGCACGACAAATACTCAAGACCCATACGACACAAGTGAACTTGTAGAGATTTCATTTAGGATTTACCTCTGACCAAATAATCGATTTTTACATTGACCGTGCCGTTATTCGACGTTGCATGATAGTTATGCGCTAGAAAAAAAAAACAAACTATTACATTCTTCGGTTACAGCGAATTTTAAATATGCTCCGAACACGCAAAGCCGCTGTACATAGAAAAAGTTAAATCCTTAAAATATCACAGAACCAAATGAAAATAATGAACACAAAGGCAGCTTTCTTTTGTCAAAGTCTAAGAGGACATTTTAGTAAATATATTTATATATTCACATTCGGATCCATTCTCTTCCAGTGGGTTTGATGATTCAATAATGAAAAATTCACTCGCGGCTTTTTGGTTTTCTCGACTCGGACAAAATTAGCCATTTAACAAACTTTAAAATCAAAGCACTAACGAAAGAAATAAAATAAAAGAGCCTGAAAAATAACAATAGCAATCGAGGAAAAAGAGAAGAATTGTGTTTTAAAATAAAAGAGCCTGAAAAATAATGAAAGCAAAAATCAAGATAAATTACGACGAGTATGTTTTGTTATTTTTTATGATTAATTTAAATAGATTAATTAAAATCCTGATTATTTATCTGAACAGTGATGTAAATAATATGGAGGGCAATTAAAATCAATTTCAAGTACATACTTTCATAATTAGCTTACATTCAAAAATGTACATTTACAGCTTTAAAAAAGGTTACCCATTAATGTGAATTATGCTATATTTACTCTAAGGGTAATAAGAAAATTCGGTTACGTTTTCACGTTATTTCGAAATCCTCTGTTACGACGTTTGCTACGTTTTTGTATTTCGTTTAACCACATTTTTGTGCTATATTTATGTGACATTTGATTTTTTCTTCCGTTTTTTATCTTTTTATTTATTTATTTTTTTTTTTTTTGAAAAAGTGACATGATTAATTGAAATCGATATTTGTATAGGTATTATAAAATAACTAGCATCTAAGGGCCGAACACCTTGACAAAATTCAAAAGGCTAAATTCATATTAATAATTAAGTGGTTTTTAAGCCGAAGGTAATATAAAAATCCTGTTACGTTATTGCGTTATTTAGAAATACTGTTATACATTTTTCATTTTGGTGTTAAGAAAGTAGTATTGGAAATTAGTACGTAAACCAAAAATTATTATTTTTTTTTTTTTTTGAAGAATAACGTAGGCAATTGAAATTTTCACTAATATAAGTAACAATTAAAAAAGCTGTCATTCGGGATCCGGTGGATTTCCCCATAGCCAGGTCCAAAACATCGAGTTATACATATATGTATTTTAAAAAAACTTTTTTTGGAAGTGATATTTTATTAAATGTTATTAACCGTAGAATCTATAATTAATAACGTACAACTTTGGAGTTTAAAACTGGCGGTAGAGACAGGATTGTTAAATAGGTAAATTGAAAATTAATATTTCTTCAAATAGCAAAAGCCGATTAAAACAAGTATAAGTTTTTTTCATTAAGATTCATTAACGTTTCAGTCGCTTAAGAAGTTTTCCAAAAAATCCTCAGACAGATTAGTTTCGTGTAAATTCAAATAGTTTAGAATAAACCAAGTCAAAAATATACGGTTGAATTTTAATCGTAAGCAGAAAATTATTTAGAAACGGTTTCCAAACTAAAAAAAAAAGAGCTTTTCTCATTTAAAAACTGCGGATAACGCCTTTGAATCTTACATTTTATCTTTAATATTTTTGAAAAAAAGAAACCTTGAGAAATTGTTCATAATATCTTCTCTAACTGAAATATTTAAATTTGAGCATCTGAGAAAGATTCATCCCCTTTCCCTATACATAAATATAAATATATATATATATATTAATAGCAACGTCATTCTTAACCTGACCACCATCAGTTTTTCTATCAGAAAGATTAGTCCCAAAATGTGACCTTAAATGAAGATTTATTTATTTTTTGTTGCGCATTCGGAAAGAACAACATTGTCAATTTCCCTCTTTCTATACAAAGTACAAAAGTGACAGAGTTTCGGGTCCAAGGATACCCCTAAGTGGGGTCAAGGGGCCGAGCCCCTTGCGAGGCACGAAGGACCAAGTTTTATATATATACATATATATACGTGTCAACGTCAATAAAATCATTTTTTTGACCGAGAATAATTAGTTTTCTCAGTATACAATAATTTCTACCCCCCCCCATATATATATATATATATATATATATATATATGTCTGTGTCAGGGAATATTATTGTTTACTTAACCGATGAAAATAAAAGATTCACTACAAAACTTTGATTTGACCACGCCAATGTTACCCACAGAAATCTCACCCAAAATACTAATAACATTTATAATGAAATAGAAAACTAAAAAAACATCTCGATACATTAATTTTTGATTTGATTTAACAGTCCGTTTAAAATTTTACAATATGGCAATAATCAATGAGCACTAAGGAAAGAACTGAATAACATGTGTGTGCCCATCAATGGTCTCTCTCTCATACCTTCTCACTTTACTTTTAAAATCGATTAAAAAAATTATAATAAACACTAGACATTTGAAAGGTTTAATAAGCTAGATGAGCTACGTTAAAAATGATATATTACACAACATGTCATGTTTTCAGGTCATCTATCAATGTTAACCTGAAAAATGAGACGAGCGTGTACTACTGGTGAAGAAGAAAGAGCTTACTGCTTTTTGAACTATCGATCGAACTGTGCTAGAAGACCTGTGAGCCGATGGCAAAGCATAAAGCGAGCTATTGTTAACGGAGATCGGCTTTGTAACTAGAAGTGCATCTCAAGAAGTATAGAGTTCAATGAAAAAAAACCGAGAATTTATACAATTCTTTTTCGAGGAAAGAATTTTTCCATCGGCAGCTACAACACTTAACATCGTTTCTGCACGGTATCTGTGTCGATTTGGAAAATTTGGTCGAACAAAGGAAAACCTTTTGACGGTGTTTCGAGATACAAAAGTATCTCTATTAAATTTGGCGACATTTTAATATCGTTTGGTCAGGAAATAACACGTTTGTAGGTCAACAATAAAAGCACAAAAATCGTGACAACGACAAGTATAAAAGCCGATGTAATTAAATAAAGTTGAAAGTTTAAAACAAAAACAAAAAAACTAAATAAAACTGTGTATTCTTTATTTTTTATATTTTCAACTTTGTTTAATTACATCAACTTCGATATTTTTGTTGTTTTCGTTATCATAATTTTACGCTTTTATTATTGTCCTACAAGTGTTATTTCCTGACCAAACAATATTAAGATGTCGCCAAACTTAATAGAGATACTTTTGTATCTCGAAACACCGTCAAAAGGTTTTCCTTTGTTCGACCGAATTTTCCAAATCGACACAGATATCGCACAGAAACCATGTTAAGTATTGGAGCTGCCGATGGAATATACATCAAGAATATATATTATTTAATCCAAATCGAGTGCTCTATAAATTTATTTATTTCTGTTAAACGATTCCCATGATTAGTTTACATTTGTTAATTAATATTGCAAGGCATGTTTATAAAATGCTATAATATTAAAATTTTCATTTTCCATATTATTGTTTGCTTTAATTAAGATATAAAAAAAAAATAGTCTCTCCGTCTGCGAATGTATTCAAAAGCTTACATATCCCCCGAAATGAGACACCTGTATTTACAGTTTGCAAAATAGCATATAACTATTATATCAATGATCACATATTCCGTTCGTTAATATATATATATATATTGTTATGGGTTTTATTATATTTACGAAGTTCCAGAAAAATTTTCGCGTCCAAATTATTTAAAATTATTACATATGTGTACATTCGAGTACTTTTATTAAGAAAAAAAAGAAAAAAGGAGACGTGGATAAATTTCAGCCTGTTAGAAATTTATGCGATAAAAAATATTTTGAAATCGTTGATTTTTTCTTTTTTTTTATTGGGCCAGCGAAATCGCAGCCAATATACTGTTCAAACCTTAAGGATTATTTTTTTTTTTTATACCAATTGATTATTTCTCTTTTCAAAAATTATATTAATTTTTCGTCATCGATTTAATATTTTAAAAGAAAAAAAAAACGGCTAATTTCTTAAATAAAACAATAAAAACGTATAATTTGAACTACGTATTAAAATTATTTTATTGCATATTTTTTCTTGAATTCTAATCCGATTTCATAATAATCCATGCACTTTCAATTCTTGAAGATATCTTGCTTCATTTACTTTCGAACGTTTCTACTCTTTATCAACTTTTTTTCGACATTATAGATTTAATTCAACTTCACCGAATGCTTCAATATAATTCCTATTTTTCTTTCATTAAATTGCACACTAATATTCCGGTTTTTATTATTTTTTTTTTTTTCGTTTCTGCGATACCGACACCAAATACAGAAAAAACTAACTCCTCTTAAAACTGCAACTTAACGATGAATTTTTTAGTCCAAACCTATTAGTCATAATAATACATATTTATTTATTTCAGTACATAAATATATAATAAACACGGTAAAATTTTCGTAGTTTTGTGCGTTATCGAACAGGTAGTGCGTTATCGCGTTTATCGTCGGCAGATCGACAGCGGTGAGATTGTTCAATTATTACTTCCTTTTGTCTTTCTTATCACTCGTTCATCGGTTGCATTTCAATTGTAATACGATAAATCACGTTTTCGTTATCCGCCGTGTGTTTGAATTTCAGATTTTTCTCGCATAGATTTAATTTCACTTTTAATTAATCTGTTTACTTATTTATTCGCTTACATTTATTTATTTACTCTTTCTCGTTTCGTTTTTTTTCCTCCTCTTCTTCTGCTTGTTAAATGAGCGTAGCTAAGGGAGGCCGCTCAGCGGCCTCCTCCCAAAATTCAACCAAATCGGTTAAACCCCCGTCCAACTTGTCGATAAGCGTGGACTTAGATCTCAACCCGAAACGTAAATCGGCTGATCCTCTCTCACCGATTTCCGCTACTCTGCCAAAAGAAATCAGACTTTCTCAAGCCAATCTCACCATACCGCCTCCGTCTTAACTTAATCTTCCTTCTGTTTCCTCTAGTTCTTGAATTTCCTTCGTTTTTCCGTTCTGTCGTCATTGCAATTATTCGTCAATATTTTAACCATTCTCTTATGCCTTCTTCTCGTTTCCACTTTTTCCTTGTTTCCTTTCCAAATTTCTCTCTTCACCTGAATGAAGCAATGGTATCTATGTTTGATTGCATTCTCCTGAAATGTTCATCCTTTTCTGTCGAACGTTGTGTTCTATATTCCCATTTATTTAAATCCAAGCTTCCTACTTCTTATTGCACATCCTATATTCCATCTTTCTCCCTTTCATCATTCCGGTTATTGGTTCCTTTATACTGTTAATATCTAACCGAATAGAAATGTAGCTGTCCGTTCTTTCTCGTCTCTTTGTTTCCTGAGTATAGGTCTCAGACTGACGCACCCGAAAAAAAGGAGAAAAAAAAGAATATTCAAACACCCCATGCATTTATAGTTTAATATGTCCTTTTTAAATTATAATTGCAGAAACTTTTTTTTTCCTAGTAATTGTTTAGTTTTGTTATCAGTTTATTATTGAAAATTACGATTTGTTTTTCCACAAGTAAATGAATATTGTTAGTAAAAGCGTTGTTTAAAAAAAAATAAAATTATCGATTTTGTTATAAATGAGAAACAAGATAATAAGATTTAGCGACACGTTCTGAAAAATAAACATCTGTTCAACAAAACCTAATTGACAGCCGATACATCATAAGTTTCATTACATTATATTATACTACACGAGAAACGGTTCTTCCCTATTGCTTTTTATTCGTAATATTATTCACGCCATGTAAGCCCCCCACGTTCACCTTTTCGCTCTCACTCTTCTCATCTCGAGAATATGGATATTCAACCAATTATATAGTTCATTAAATATACCGAACTGATTCATGTATTGCACTTGTAAATCGATATAGTGAATGCTATTATATATTGTCATTCTTCATTTGCAAATATTCAATTTAATCTATACAGAAAAATTACCTAACAAAATGAATTAT
This sequence comes from Icerya purchasi, assembly GCA_039619475.1. Taxonomy (NCBI): domain Eukaryota; kingdom Metazoa; phylum Arthropoda; class Insecta; order Hemiptera; family Monophlebidae; genus Icerya; species Icerya purchasi. Next base: position 475,272,974 of record CM077116.1, on the reverse strand, counting down.
ATAAAACGGTTAATAAGTATTCCATCCGCTAATTTCTTTTTATTATTTTTTTTAATAGTCATCCATACCGGTCTGTTAAAAATTCATCACATAATACCTATTTTATTTGCTAACTTTGATAAGGAAAGAATGATGTATTTTTTTTATAAAAATACTTACGTTTTTTCTTTTTTCATTATTACTAATTACTAATCGTTTGCCCGCATATATAATAAACAGTTATAACTATACAGATAATTTCTACATTTAAAAGATTTCATTAATAACTAATTTTTGGCAATATATACACACTATTTTCATTCGGCATGACTAATGGTATTTAAGCATATAATCTGTCGATGCTGCAGCGAAGGTTGCTGCATTGGAGGGTGAATTGTCACCGTTTATTCCTTCGTCAGACCTTTGTTCTAAGGTTAAAGTTGATAGTAGGGCGCATCAAATTTTTTGGAGGGCATTAATCACTTGCTATTTAATTGTAATAAATTTGAATATTACCGAAGATCTTTTTATGAACAATTAATGTCTCTTGGCTTCTTTCCTCCGTATACTATTTATAATCTTCTGCGCCAGAACAACCAGGTGGTCCTGTATATTTTGTTTAAATTTATTATATTAAACAACATCCAAATTTAATAGCATACACTTAATTATTTTATTAATTAATTATTCTATGCAACTCTTGATGATACGTGATCCATTAACCTAATTCTTGATGCCCTGTCACGTTGGAGAACCCAACGCATCTCGAACTCGACTTCGCCAGTTTCTCCTTCGCTATGAATTTGTGCAGACATTCGTGGACTACGCTGAAGCATGTAAGGCCATGATTGTTTGTTGTAATTATTGTATATGATGATTGCGGTGATTCCTGTCCCATTAATTTTCTGGTCAGTCAAGTCTTGGGTTCAATCTGGCCAATTTCTCTTTCCTAAAGATTTCATTCAACCATTCGTGGGTAATGTTAAACATTTACGGCCACGGTTGTCTGTAACCTTTTTCCTAATTAAATATTATGCATTTTTCATTAATCGACATTATTCCTATATCAACTGGTTGGTGGCCAAATGGCAAAAAGCATATAATCTATTAAATTAATAGCCATTATAAAACTTAACTATGAGATACACACAATAAATATTAACTTTAGGGAACATTTTCGGTAATATTCCGCCATCAACAGGGAATATGTAAATTTTTATATAAGTTTTTGTCATATATTGTTTAGTTTAATTTAACAGGTAATAAGAAGTAACACACCAATATAAACAGTTAATTGATATTTATTAACCCAACGCATTTCGAAGACAAAGCTTCATGATCACGGATCTTATTTGAATATGTAAATGTCCAACGGCAGTCTTCTCTTTTTTCAAACAATCTCTAAATTATGTTTGGCTGATGATGACATCACTCCTAAACACGTTTTTACATTACGTTTCTTTTTTTTTTTTTATTATTAAGCTCTTTATAATATTTATTTATTCTAATTTAATATAAAATGTATTAAAATTTACATCTAAGCATCTCCGATAATTTTCTTACTTTTTTTGTAAGTTTACGTTTACAAAGGAAAAAGAACAAAACAATCTTCTTTCCTCAATAGAAGATGAAGGGTGCAAAACAAGATCTGCTATCGACCACCTGCTTATTATTTTTACAGAGACAAATCCCATCATCATGGCACAATAGATAGCATCTTTGCACTATCATGTACAACCTAGAAAAAGTCCATGATCGCTTACGGCATTATAGATGTTGAATTTATTCAACAGCTAGTAAATTCGTATTAAAATTCTTAGATACGATCCATTATTCCGCTCTATGATCTATCCTCGCAGTGCACCCCTCATCACGATACGTTACTTTATAATAGTACGCTCAAAGCAATCTACTAAATTATATCGAATCTTTCTCATGCAAAAACAAAAAAATGTATTCACAATATAATTCTATTTTTTCAAATAACCTCATGCCAAGGAGTTCTGAAAATATGATTAAACTATAACATAAGCTCCATTCTGAAATCTACTCTAAGTTAGGCTACGCTGACGTCGCATGAAACCACTTTGATACATACGAGGTGTGACAATTGCGTTTTCGTAGAATTTTGCCCTGGAGGGCGTAAAAATAGGAGGAGGGGGAAACTTACTCAAAACATCTTCACGGCAGTCTCCTCCAAGGTCAGCGTATCGCCGCCAATGTACGACCCATTTTTGGAAGCACCATGCAAAACCCCCCCCGAAGATAGATCCATCAGGACATTCGTCGTGACACTTTAGACTTCGGTAATGCCGTCGTATCGGTTTCCTTTCAAGTAACTTTTGAGTTGAGGGAACAAATGAAAGTCGCACGGAGCCAGGTCCGGGCTACAGGGGGTGCGGGAGCGTTAGGATGCTGTGGAGCGTCAAAAACTGGCGTACTGCGAAGGACGAGTGTGCTGGAGCGTTGTCGTGATGCAGCAGCCAACCCTTCTCGGCCAATTCGAGTTGTGCATGGTACACGCGGGCTCATAACCGTTTCAAAACTTCGATGTAGAATGCTACATTGACTGTCTCAGTAGAGACTTGAATCTTGATTTGGACATGCAAGCTTTTTTCGGACGCTCCCCGCTCTTCCACATCCACTACATGCTCTGTCTCTTGGTCTCAGGGTCCGCCGTTTTTGCGGTAAAAGGACCGCCGCCACGCAGATCGTCCTCGACTGATTCACGGCCGTCTTTAAACTGCTTAGCCCACTTGAAAACAGTCGGTTGTATCATATAGCGTCTTCCTTAAACACGTGTCTTGTAACTGTACGAGGATTTCCGACGGTGGTTTTATTCCGCGTTTGACTACAAATTTGATCACAGGATACGTTGCTTAGTATTTACATCGCACATTTTCACGACACGTGTAAAAATCTTACTTCGTTTAAACGGCCACAGAACGCGAGATATACATGCTGCCGTTATGAAAACACTGACTCAGAAATGCCCCCTCTTTCCAACGAGATCGCGAACACCGTCGCAGTGTTGCCACAAGTCGCGCTATGAAACAATTCTACGACTACAATTGTCACACCACGTATATTGATTTATCTCTACTAGAACATATTAGGCACCCGCGATACGATAATATACAACAAAATATACTAGGAGGTACCATCGAAAAATACAATGATCATTAAATACGTATGATATCGAGCGGAGCAAAATCCATTGCAATTAGCAACAAAATACCGGCAGCTTGTTCTAACGTAGTGCAGGCGATTCGAGTAAATGATGGTTGTACATCTGTCTAGAAGCGGAATGATTCAAAATCATACACTGTATCTAATAGATCGAATCATCTAGACATCTTTACCAATGAACGTTGTTTATAGCAGATTCCCATTAACTTTCTTAGATGCAGTAAAAACCCGATAATAGCAGAAATTCAAAAAAATTTCATAAATTGCGCATGGAGGGATGCGAAATGTCCTTCCCAGTCAAGTTGGCGTGCATGGAAGCGGCAGAGTTAATCCCGCAGCAGCACGCTTAACGATAAGTAGCTCTGAGTGGATAAGGCTAATATTTCGTTTATTTCATCAGCCTAGTTAAAGCTGTTAGGTTTTCCATGAGAAATTTCAATCGAAGCTCTTATAAATTTTTTTAATTTTGTAGATTTTCGAACCGAAAGCATGTCGCTTATAATCGCGTAAAATAAAAAAGTAGCGACATAATTTGGAACCGATGGTAACTTGTCCTACAATTAATTTACATTGCGATATCATGTAATCGAATTTCTTTTATTGCAAATTAAAACATCTTTTGTTGTATGAAGTTAATTTTTTTACGTCCAGATTTATTAGATCGATCCGCGCTTTTGTACGGAAATCTGAGAATGCGAGAAGATAAATAATAGAATATTTTTAAAGTCAGAAGCTAACGAGAACTTATAGAGTGATAGCATGGCAGAAAAAACGATGAGAGGTATACGAAAAATAGCTACGAATTCTGTATTAAAAATAGAATAGAAAAAAAACTAGTTGAAAGGGTAAATATAAAATATTAATAAAGTTCCCTTCTGAACAAACAAAAATAAGTATAATATTTATTTTTGTTTATTCAAAAGGGAACTTTATTTATTTTATATTTACCCTTTCAACTAGGTTTTTTTTTTTATATTTAAATAAATTAAAATACCTCAATTTTAAGAAACGTTTTCGGTTTATATCATCAGCTAACAATACAGAGCACTTCTTTATATTTGAGTTGTAAATAGTAAAGTCCATTTTCTGTTATTACTTTATTGAAAATATTATAAAAACATGTACCACAGAAAATTATATTATAAAAAATATTAAAAATAGCCGACATGTTTCGGAATTACATACTTCATAATCATGGCATTAATAAATAAAGTTAAAAGTTAAAACGATCGATTCTTAATGAAATATGATGACGTTTGACCTTTTTCGCATCGTTTAATTTTAAAATTTCGGTATACGGCCAGGTTTCGGTAATAAACGGTTTACATAAACCTCTTCAAACTCTCCTTTATTACAGCTTTATATTTTGACAGCTCGAATTACTTAACGAGTCCACTACAATTGAAGGCGATCGTGAATCTTAACAGGGAAAACAGAAGAAAGGATAATTTCCAAAATTTCTAACCGTACTTTCCAACTAGCTAACCTCTTTGAGAACGATAGGACCAAATCAAGGTACTTCGCCAAAACACCTTCACGTTAATCAGTAATCAGCGTGCATATCACCATTTGAAAAAAGTAAATAAAACTAGAGAAAAAGTTAGCCAATATCGCAAATCTCTGCTGAAAAATAAGTTTTTCGAAAACTGATCAAATGTTAATTTTAAAAAATTATTATCCGCAAACACGACAGACGATAAATCTCCATAAACACGGGAAAAAATAATGCACGACGAGAAATCATCACGCGGAAAAAAATCTGAACACCTTTTTGGAACAAAAGTTTCTGTTTACTTTTTTATTATTATTATAATTATTTGTTTTCGAAAGTAATATGTGTACCTATATTAAAGGAGGAGGTACCTTGCCAATTTTGTACGTTTTGTTTGCACTTTAATTAACTGGTCGCAGCCGAAGAAAACAAAATAATAGAAAAATACAGAATTAACACATTCATAGACCATGGCCGACTGCCAATTTTTTCACCTTTTGCTACGTAACCACGACTATCGTTAAAGTTATTAAAGTTATACGCACGAGATAAGCGCGCGGGGGGGGGGGGAATAAATACTCTTAATAATATAGAGCGTGAATTATTAAGTTCAATTTTGCATATTCTTCGACTTCTAAGTTTCAAGTTTTATTTACAGTACTAAAACCTCTTAAGACGTTGAAATTCCGCATTTTCGTAATAATTAAAATGACGCTACAAGAGAATCATTTACGAGTCACGTTTGGTGGCTACAGGCCAACACTCAAAGACGGCAGTTATTTACGCAAAAATCCAGGGTCCGTAATACGCACGATGCAGGACAATGATCAAAAATTAAACGAACTACTCCGAGACAAAGATGACGAATCATGCTTTTTCCGTCAAGACCCATATTCCGCTAATAATGAAATCCCCGTCTTGCATATTTTCAACGACTTCACCGATTCCCCTTCAAGCATACACTTTACTAAAGACCTTTTTTCATCTACGTTATAAATTATTCGCTATTTCAACAAACACAAATACACACGCACATGTACCATTTGTGTAGCTCTATAAATAATTCATAGGAAGACGCGCGCACCCGTTTAAAATAATATTTATGCTTCCAAAGTACAGTTTCACTTCTGATCAAATAATCGTGCACTCGCCGGTTTATTAAACTCTGTAAAGTTATCAAGTTTTTTCGAACCCCCTATCTACCCGTTTGCGGATGATAGCGACTTTCAGGCTGTACCGAAATATCGTAAATGTGCCCTTTTTATTATTCGGACAGAGTTTTCATAGCCAGCTAAAACTTCCACACTTGCTAAGGAACTTCCCCGATCGCTCATCAGAGAGAACTTGTTTTATGATTGCGTCCCCGTCAAATGCCGCAAAATAACGGGAAGCATCAAGCTCAGCCAGGTTCCTAGAGTTATTGTATACAATTCTATTAAAAATTCCGCAACTAACGAGACTAACATTATTCCATCATCCGACACCTTTTTAACAAAATAAAAATAGACTCGCTAGATTCTACTGTAAAAAGACTCATCGAAAATACCTGCTTTAATTACTTCCTTACGCGCGATGAGCTTCGAAAATAATTTTTTTTCTGCTTTTGTTAAAAAAAATTAACCGTATTTTTATTCATCATTACCAATTAGCTTAAAATCCTGTAGAAAAAATTAGCTGCAAGCGTGTTTGAGCTTAGCTTTTGCATTAATACGGCTCCTACGATTCGCGTTAAACCGTTTATAATTTGATGCATAAAACTTGTTAACTCACTCTATCGTTTTTAATTTGTCCTTTGTAACCGTGCGAACATTTTATCGATAACTATGAGTCCCTTTTTTCTTCTTCTTCTTTCTTTTTATATACCATGAGAACTTCCTCTCTTTTGTTCCATCACGTTCCATAACTTTTTTTTTTTTATTTTTTTGAGCTTGGCCAATTAAGGGTAGCTATTTAATAGTTATAATCAATAGTTGGAGTCTCGATAGCTCCTTCTTATTGAAGATAAAACTTTTGATTTTTTTTTTTTGTTTTGGTCGGTTGTTGACCCCTACTGTCGTCATAATCTTTTTTCGTTTTGAAAATTCAGACCGTTATCACTTTAAATTTATACAAATTAAGGAAATAACCCGTGTATTTTTCATTTTTCATTATAAACAACCAAAATGGAATAGTTTTTTTCCCTTTTCATTCAACTAATTCAGAGTAACTCCAGAAATGGAATCAACGAGCGCGGCAACTACGAAAATTCAATGGAACACGCAACCGCTTTCATTAGACGCAATTATTTTCGAAGATTCCACACAACGTTTCTACAATCTACATGGCAAACGTGTTTATTGTTCATTTTCCTGGTAAATAATAAATAAAGGAAGTCCCATACCCTTCACAGGGCGTCGGGGGTTGTGAAATTAAGGTTCACAATGTACTAAACCTAATAGATCTAAAGAGAATACACTACGGCCAGTTCTTTTCTCTCGGCCGCCCTTACTTTCCAAGATTTCTCTGGTACCCAATTATTTCAGGCTGGGTTGAGCGATTCGAATACGCTAAACAAATTCAGTCGCTAGAAAAAAAAAAAAAAAATACACAATATTCTTCCATCCTTTTCTCGATCTACTTGTTTTCCTGACATTTTTCCTCTCGTCCTACAATCGCACCTTGTGCATTTTGGCCACCAAATTCTCCCTTATCTAGATTTTTCTAGAAATGGTTTCTTTTCGATAACCAGTTTTATTCTTTCTACCTTAAAAATTTTAATCTAAACCGTGTCCCTAGCTCTTTTGGTCGAATGAAATTCCCTATCTCTCCAGCTCTTGTCATTAGGTCTCCCTACTCTCCATAACGCTTCCTTTATCCTCTTCTTTCCTTCATCTTCTGTGGTGCCTGCATTGCTGCCCTTTGTTGCGTCCATTTCGGATCGCCTAGCTATTTAGTTTTTTAGCTTAGCTATTCCTGTTGTTGGGTCAATGCCGCTGTCGCGCCCGTACAATAAAAAAAAAAAAAAATCCTTAGCCCCAGGCTCGGGATCCTCCCTTCTTCATTCTTTCCCTCGGTCCAGCACTAGGTTATCTTTTGAAATTTAGACGCATTATGAAGATCTAAATTACTTGCATCGGATGAAAACTTCCATAAAAAAAAATCATGGTCAATAACAAATTTTACTTTACATTATTTTCCTCTGACTTCATAAAACTTAAAATCCGATTTAAAAGGTGCCGCAGACATCTTCCAAACAATAATGTGCTTCGAATAATATACCTTCTAGTTTTCGGCATCTGTAAATATGTTTTTTTTATATAACATAGATGTGTCTTATGGCTGGGGGCCATTCCACCGAAACATAAGATTGTGCGCCACGTTTTAACCGACATATAAAAGATGTCACAATTTATGTATCACTTTTTACTTCACCACGGCAATTGTTGTAAACGATATTGCGAATTGAAGAAACGTTCAAATAGTTAGTTTACCATCGAACCGATTCCATCATTAGCGCCTGTTTGAAAATTAAAAATTTAAAGATCGCGCGGCAATTTCTATTTGAAAAAGTTTTGATATGAATATGTTTTATGGCTGGGAGTCGTTCAGAAAATTTGTGAATGTCACATTTTTGACCGACATTCTAACTTTCTCCTAATTATAACTCTGAAATCTGCGACAAAAAGTAAGAGCGAATCTCGTAAAAAAAAATTCAGATGAAGGGGGCGGAAACATAAAGCAGATGTTAATGAAATTTATATTCGACCCGATTTCTGAGCCGCAGGGAAAAGTATTCATCGACGAAAGGGTAAAACGCAAAAAATAAAGTAAGTCCAATACCCTTGACAGGACGTCGGGGATTGTGAAGTTAAGGTTCATAGTGTTCTAGGCCCAACGACACTAACAATAGCTGAAAACGAATTCGATCGTTGGTTCAAGCAGAACCGAATCGGCGTTTCGCGCGCCGTTAGGCGATCGTTTGTGGTTCGCGCGTGACATGAAACACGTACCGTCAAAAGCTGCGAATTTCGTGCGCGAAAAATACCCGAACACCAATCCGTAAATGTTGAACGCCGAAGAAATTTTTGGTAAAAGAGTCTGAGGGGTACATCGTTCGAAAGAATTCAAGAATTTCTTGTCTTAAATTTAATGGCATACAGTGCCCTAAATTAAAGGAATTGTTCAAGATATTTGAAAAATGTAATCATCATCGTGTACGCTCGTTGGCGTAGACTTGAATTTGAATTTATGAGGAATTTCCACCTCGCGTAATTCGACTTGCATCAATATTGTCTCTTCTTGGCACATTTATCGGCTTGAAACGCGCGAATGCATTCCCTATTTTAGCACCGATCGTGTTCCTTTAACTTTTTACTGCTCACGACAATCGATTGATCGTAGCTATCGGTCGGCGTGCTAGATTCGATTGACGTCGATATTCCTATATCGAATGCGTGGAACGTGTTTTCGGTAACCATAAGACATAATATAAAGGATCTTTGTTTATCGTCGATTAACGTTTTTAATTCAATTATACCAAACGATGAATGAGTAAATTTTTAAATTTTAAAAGCTAATGGAAATAAACGTGTATAATCTAAACAAGAAACTTAGCGATCCAAATAACTAATTACAATCTTTCGTTTTTTCCTTATTTATTGAACATTCTGCGGCTGACGTAATCAAAAATACTTTCGGGCACCGGCATATTCATTTTATTCCTCTTGCTTTTTTCTTTTTTTGTTTTTTTTTCCCCGTGATAGATTAGTTGCATATTAACAGATCTCTAATTCATAGGTTTCCGATATAATTGTCATCTTTTGATATTGCCTTTAAAAAAAAAAAAAACAAATCACCTGAAATGAAATAGTCGAGTTTCCCCTAGCTGTGATCTTCGTCTCTTCCCCTTCACTACGTTTCTCAATTCCATTCGTCAACCTTTTATCGTTGGTGAGGGCTGGAATGCCCGCCCCTTCTTGGGTTGTTCAAACTACAACTCTAATGGCACTGCTCTTGAGAATCTTATCCTTTCTGAAAATTTAGTCCTTCTCAACGATCTCTTACTTATTATAAGAGTCCATTCAGCTACAGTTCCCTCGATCTAACATATTTACGTCTCCGACTATTGGTTTTAACTACAAATGGTCAACCCTCATGGGCTCCTATGGCAGTGACCATATTCCTATTCTAATAACTCCTCTAAATCCTCCTGCTTCTACTCATTCCTATTTCAAACCTCCCCATCGTACTCAATGGAATTTATCCGAAACGGACTAGATTCTCTTTTGTTTCTTAGTTGATTCTTCGCTCCCCTCCACAAGGCCCAATTCTGATCCAATATCCCAGTACAACCTATTCCGAAAATTCTATTACGAATGCTCTGTCGCTCTTCTCTCCTCCCCATCATCTACTGTCGTCCAATCGCCGTAGAACAGCCTCATCCCTCCGGTGGAATGAGGAGACTTAGGTCAGTCTATTTTCGGAAGGTATCGGTAACGAAAAATCATGTTGCAGATATCGGAAAGATTGTTTAAGTACAGAATAATGGAAACGCGCGGTCAGGGAAAAGACAGGATATAGGAGGCACAATATGGAGTAGGAAGACCAATTCGCAGCAAATTGGAATGGAAAACAGAACGCTCGATTGAAAGAAATGAACACTCGAAGAACACATGATTAGCATCGCAAACATGCTCTTCGTTTGGACAGAGAGGACAATATGAAAAAGAAACCAACGAAAAACGAAAACGAGAGGAAGGCAACGGAGAATGGCCAAAGCGCAGGCGAATGATACAATAGAACGACGGAGTAAAAGAAACAAAACCACGGATTGTTAGGAAGACTAGATTGAACAGACAGATAGAAAGAACAATTGTTAGTTTTTTAAAAAAGAGACAAGAAGAAGCAGCAACCCGAGCCAAGGAGTCTGCCGCTCGATTACCAAGAATGCTCGAATAGCTGGGAACCCACAGCAAATCAATTTGAATGAAGCAGAAGGAAGAAAAAACGTGAATAAGTGGACGTATACGTAATAAAATCACAGGAATGATCAGGAAGGGGAGAACAGATGGCCTGAAGGGCAGGATATAATTAAGAATTTAGAAGAAATGTGATTTGAGGAAATGAAAATAATGGAACGATAATCATTAATTCGTTTACGGATATGGAACAAAAAGGAGGCAGACGAAAAGATTCTGAAAAATCAGAATCTGGGAGAATAAAAGAGGCACCGACGCCACTCGACCTCTTCGAACCATCTGTAAATACGGTTACATGAAATGGAAACTGAGAATTGACAGCATTGTGGAATTCCTGTCTAATAATTAAGGCGGTAGAAGAAATTTGGAGAGCGTAGGTATAGTAAACATTTTAGGAGAATGGCAGAGTTCCGTGAAATTAAAAGAGAAATGGGGGAGATTGTCAAAGGAAATTTTGTAAGAGAAAAATGAACTAGGGCGAAGAGAGATGAGGAATAAAATAGAGGCTTTTCTAGGTGTGAAACGCCAGTTCCTTAATAGTAGAGGACGTAGGTGGAAGACGCTTAGCAAAGAAAACGATAACCCGAATAGGATCTGCGAATAGGAAGAGGTGGTATATCAGATTCAGCAAGAACTGCTGGAACAGGAGAGAATTTAAAAGCACCAAGGCGCATAAACGAAGGCATGAATTTTGGATTATATCTAATTTAGAGAATTGGGACTTGGAAGAACAATTATAAATAAATGAACAGTAATCGAATTTGGAATGAATGATGGATTTATAAAGAGAAATAAGGATGACCATCCCGTTTGGTTGAAGACAGGGCCTTCAGCAGGTTTAGCCTTTTGGTTGCTTAAGAGGAAAGATACTTGATGTATTCGGAGAAGGATAACCGACCGTCAAGGAAGATACCAAGATAACAAAAACAATTAACACGAGAGAGGAGTATATTTACTAGCGATAGATAGACACAAGCAGGATTATAAGGTCGCAGAGTAAATACGACTTAACAAGATTTAGTAGGAGAAATAGAAAGGTTAATTGAGAAATTGGAATGACCCAGTACAAAAAGAGACGAATTAAGTGTTTCACCGGCTGATATAATATCATGAGATGAGTCATAAAGTAGGATTTCACCAGCAAAGAATAGAGAAGAAGAATTTAGAGGAAGAGAAGTCTCACTGATAGTGTATATGTTGAAAAAAGTAGGACTGAGGGCGGAACCTTGGGAAAGACTTCGAAAAACCGTTCTTGAAGATTCAAAAAATGGAGCAGAGAGGTGAATAGAACGATTCAGCATAAGACTGATAATAAGAGAAGTAAACTGCGTTGGAAGGTTAATTGCTGTCATCTTATTATTTCAGAGTGGGTAAAAGTCACACATTCCTTCCAATATGTTTGAATTCTTGGTTAGGACCCGCTGATTGTATCAGTCTTTTTGTTTCCCATTGATATATAGTCCATTTACCAACAAAAAATACACGCCAGCTACTTTTGTCGATGTTACTGCCGCTTTTGATAATGTTCACTTTCCCACTCTTCGAGATAAAATGATAGCAATCAACATTCCATTGCAATTCTGCTCTCTTATTTGCAATCTCGTGTCAAATCGCTACATTCATTTCTCCTCTCCACTTTTCGAGACTAAGAGAACCGTTTTTCGTGGCCTTCCTGAAGGGTTTTGTTTAAGTTCTACTCTTTTCAATTGCTTCCTCCTCCATGAACTCCCATTCTTTGTTCTTTGTAGACGATATATCGCTCTTCTCCTCATCCAATGATATTGCAGACGCGAATGATAATGTCAATCGTCTTTGATTATCTTAGAACGATCTCTTTCCTCATTTATCTATCTCGCCTATAAAATCTTCTTGTATTTCGTTTTCCTTTGAACCATATAATCCCGCATTAGTCTACGTGTCTTTAAACTCCGTACTTATCCCTCGGAAAGATTGCTTCTGCTATCTCGTTGTCTTCCTTAACAGTCGTTTATCTATGAACATATTAATTTTCTCCACGTCGGCTCTTAAAAGACGGAATCTGCTGCAAGCCCTTTCTTCCACAAAATTGGAAGGTGACCCATTCTTCCTTATTTTCCTTTACAGATTCATTATCCGTTCCAAATTTGATTACTGCTCCTTCGTCTATGGTTCTGCCTTCAAATCCCTTCTTTCTAAATTGGATATAATTCAGAATTCTATCGTTCTTGCCTTCGTCTCTGCCTCGGTGCTCTAAAATTTTCTTCGACACCAGAAATTCTTGCTGAATCGAATAACCCTTTCATCGTTTTCTTTCCAAGCGTCTACAGGTGACTTCTAATCTTATCATTTCCTACCTCACTATTTCGCAAAATTGGCGTTTTATGCCTAAGAAAATCCCTATCCTAGCTCATGTCTCGTCACTTTTAAGCTCTTCCATACCTTACGTAACTTCTTCTAACAACCTTCCTTACACTTCTTTTTCAGTTTTGCAGAGCTTAAAGGAGTCCAGAATTCGCTTAAATTTCTCGATTGAAAGCCCGCACAAAGCGGTTATACATGTGTTTCTGTAGAGTTTGAAAAATACATCAATCACTTATTACTCTCCCGTAAGAAATTAACGATTCAGAGAGAGAGAGTAACAGCTGATAATCCATTTGTTCCAAGTTGACCACAATATCACCTCCGCAATTCTATTTCCGTAATACAACCGTACTAACATTCTAGTTCAGTTCTAATATAAACATGCTTTACAGCTGGAATTGTATCAAATTTTTTAACATTAAAGAAGCTTTACAGATACTGAGAAAATTATTATTCGATAACTAAGAAATTCTCCTATTCTCCTGATGCTTTTTCGAGAAGGTTTTTTTGCAAACAGTACACATTCTCTTGCTATACGGTTAATTCAAAACTTTAAACTTTTAAAAATTGTATAGTGTAATTTTTTTCAAACATTAACTTCAATATTTTCTCTGTTACAAATTGCATTTCAGGGACCTCAATTTGAAAATTATTCATTTATCTCGCTCGAACCGTATTAAATATGATAAAGATGGAGCACTGGAAAAATCTCTACTCAAAAACATCAAAAATACAGAGAATGTGAACATTTTGAACAGGGATTGGGAAATTTTTCTGATCAACAGTTCGTCTTCGTCGATCACTACCGACCGTTCAAAGCTCTATACACTCTTACATTAGAAGTCAAAAAAGTTTATAAAGCCAAAAAATGGAAACAAACATAAAGCATTATCCGAAAGAATGAAACAGTGCACCGAAATAGAAGCGTCACCATTCTGTCACTAAATGACCCGTACTAGAGTGTTCGAGGGCATTAAAACCGCTGCTCAAGAAAAAAAGAAAATGTAAACGTTTTGAGCGAAAATAAATCGTCTTCCACACAGTTTACCCCAAAATTTCTCATCTATAAAATTTAAAGTGAAAAATTCTCCCCTATAATTTTAAGTATCATTAACAGTGAAGAGTTCAACAAACTTAAATGTTGCCTTAAACGAACTTGCTTATTACATAAAATCATATAAAAAAAATTCAGCTCCTGGTTCATATAGAATCCATTTTACCGATGCTAATCGTCACGGGCCACTACTTTTCTACTAGCAGCTTACAATCAAATATGATCATAAAGAGGAAGCTACTGCAATCCTCATTCTAAAACTTAATAAGCCAGCCTATTCCCCAACATCACCACTTGCCATAATTTCCTTAATGCTACCGAATTATCCAAATTATCATCAGGGGCCTACTACACTCACGGTGCGAAACCATTCTCTCTAATTTCGAATCCCCTACCAACTGTTTTTTTTTTTTTATTCTAACCTTATTTCATCATCTTTCCGCTTATATAATCATCGCTTCATCCTTTATGCCAAACTCGACAGAAGCCTCCCCCTTTTTATTTTTGAATAGTTTCAATTTTTAGATCCCTCCGTATTCTCTAGCGGTTACAGCACGTTCAGTATTTCCGCTCCTACTATACATTTTCCAAACCGATATAGATCCGCGACAGCGACCGAATTAGCTATGTAATGGAGTCCGACTACTCAGGATAAACAGTATGACAGTATCTACTTTTTACGACTTCCGCATTTAATTTCTCTGGAGTCTATTGCACTTTGGTTGACCATCAGTTTTTTCCTACTATTCAGGCTATGCGGGTTTCATAATTTATCTAAGAGAAAAGGTGATTGCTTTTGTAACCTTCAGCCAACGATTTAGATGAGGTTTCTTCGTTTTTAGCTTAACCGCTATTTTACATGGAATGCGTTCCATTTTGCTGCTATCATTTCTATTACAATATTTTAATGTAGCCAGCTAGGTTAGCGTAGTTGTTTAGACAAGGTGTTTCGTTCGGGGTAGGACCTGGCTCGAATCCACATAGCCGACACTGAAACTTACAACAATTTCACTCGCTCTAGGTCAATGTCCATAGTTGACGCGCTCAAAAAATAAATAAATAAATAAATAATCAATTTGTTTATTTTTTTCAGTTCTTTCGACTTTGCTATGTATCAAATCCATACAATATTCGAAGTAACCGTAAAAAATGTTCACTGTATCGGTAGAAAGTCGACGCAATTATTTAAGTATTCCGCAATGCAGTGTAAAAGCGAATAAACTGGTTCAGGATGTTGGGATATCGCGGAAAGATAATAAACGATGTTTCGATACCTGACAGCGAGAAAAATTAACTTTAAATGTCACAGTATCGGCGTATATCTCGACTGATCACATAAGGTACTTCCCACGTTTGCGGTGAATTTACAAATCAAATTTTCGCTCTTCTTGTGCAGCGCGGTAGTTTTTTTTTGTTGTTTTTTTTTGTTTTTTTTTCTTTTCTTATTTGGGTTTTTCCCTGGGCTTGCCGATAATAGACGAATACAACGCGTGTGTAAATAGCAGCAATTAAGAGTCCACAAGGAATGGAATCTGACAAAGAACGCTATACACCGAGGATGGAGAAACAATGACAATGAACGTCGAAAAGCACAATCATTCCATCCTAATTACAATTTCTACTCGTTACGTCTGTTATTATTCTTTTCAAAGTAATTTTTGATTATAATATTAGCAAAAAATTTTTAAAAAACCTTCACATTACCCGGCAATACATGTTTTCTATTTGTTTGCTGGTTTCTATGTTAAATACAGCAGAGTCAGCGATTTAAAAGAAAAAAAATAAAAAACTCTACACATTTCTTTATCATAGTTTAGCGCAATTGTAGAAGGAATCGAAACCCTGCGATTTTTGCAAAACAAATCGGAACCCGATCAGAACTAGATTCAATACTATTTTTTATCCATTCGGTGACGCCACTTTAACGAGGACCGCAGTCAAGTATCTTACACCGTTTGTAATCCTCTCCTCGCTTTTGCACTCAAGTATCAAAGACAAAGAGATTAGTGGGAAACAAAAAATTTGTCAATAATCTATTTAGTAGTATACAAGAAAAAGCGCGATTTTTTTTTTCTTTTTTTACAAATGTAATTAAATTATATTTTTACTACGACCTCTCAAGAAACGGTAACGCGCTGACCGATTAATTTCTTCCCATCGCGTGACCGACTCTATTGCAGAAGTGATAACGACGCAAACATCCATAAAATCGATGGCAGGTAAGTAAATTACAAATAGTAATGAAAATAATTTAAATAATTATAAACCGATAGCGTTAAAGCGTAAGTTTAAAAAAAAAAAAAAAACCGAGTTTTGTTAAAGTTTATAATTATTTAAGGGTACGCAAACAAAAACTTACAGGCCGCTTAAAATTTCTTAAAAAGTCACTAGATCTAAACTACACTTGGAAAAATAATTTACAATAGACATACAAAAATTGTAAGCTGTTCGAAACGTTAAGAATCAGAAATATAAAATTACTTTTTTTTTAACACGGTGTCTACCGTAAATTATTTTTCTAATCATATCCACCGTGGAAGTCTCTGATGTTTAATTCGACGCTATACTTTTAGCTCTGCAACTGATGCTATATACTCGGAGAATTAAAAAAAAAAAAAAAAGACAGCAAAACAATGCAAATCATACGATAAAAGTAAAATTTCTTATTTCGCGAAAAAAACCACAAAAGAGCCCCCCCCCCCCCCCCAAAAAAAATACCGATATATCGAAACAGATAGAATTGACGTTTACACTTCGCCGCGCCCTCATATCGGAAACTTTACCAAGGATTCAGTTCAAAGACGAAAATAATTGAAAAATAGATTAATATTTTATCGGAAATTTTTGAGTCGACGAACAAATCCAAGATATAGCACATTTTAAAATAAATCGACATTTTCCTCAACTTTATCTACCAACTTCATTTTGATTCTAGTCTGCTTCCAGTGCCTCTTGTTCTGTCTCATTTTAAGCTTCTTCACCGTTTTGTCTTTTTTTGAATGCAGCAGATCTGACTTGTGATGCCGACCAAATTTTCTTCAAATATTACGGTCAGCGACATTTCCCCTTTCAGAGATACCTGTATCTTTTATTATCTAACTTTCAGGAAACCCGAAAGCAACATTTATTATTATTATTATTATTATTATTATTATTATTATTATTAAGAAAAAAAATAAAGCAAAAAAGAGATTCGCTACGAGATCATTAACTTGAAATACTTCTCGCCTAATGAAATTAACTTTTCCCGATAAATATTACAAGGAAGCACTGAACCGCAAGTTCTCACCGTGTGTAAATAACGTATACCTACACATCCACTCGAAATCCATATTCACACAGAGAAATAATTTTTAATAATGGACCGAAGAAATGTTACTTAAGTACATTCATCGATTTATTACAATATCGCTTCGTCGTTTTACGTATCGCTTGTTTCGTTTAAACAAATCGTAATTTAAGTTGATTTTGAGTTTGATTTTGGCAGTATAATTCTGCATATCCAAAAAGTAATCAGCATCGTTGTATTACCGTGAAATACCGTGAAAGGTGTGCTAATCCCCGCCCTACCATTTAGATTCTCCAAAAATATTTGCAACGTTATTTAAAATTTAAACCCGAAATTTAAAACATTAAATATAATCACGATCATTGATATACCCTACTATTACCGGTGTGTTTTTCTAATTCCCTACGTGCACATTATATAAATACTACATAAGAAAAGCATGTTGTTCACATATTCTAAACCTACTAAAACTGATCGATCCTGGGTACGCTCCTGATGACTAGTCTATATTTTCACATTACTGAATTTCGCAATACGTTAACAACTAAACAAATTTTATCGTGGGGGGGGAAAAAAAAAAGAATAAACTGTGAATAATTTTATTTTGTTCGATTTAAATAAATTTCCGATTACGCATACCTTGGTTAATATTGATCGGATTATTATTACACCTTTTTCCTCTCCCGTTTAGTAATTCCAATTCCATTTTCCCGTTATTTCCCGTCAACGTTGGAAAGGCGAATTATTACAACGTAGTAATCATCACGTCCGGAATATCACCTTTTTGTTCTTTCTTTCTTTTTTTGCTCGTTAAAAATAATTACTGGTCAAAGACACGATCATCATCACTCGCTAAAAAATTGCGTGTCAAAAGTTACCAGACTACATTTTACCGCTAGGTTGTATTATGTCGCAAAGAATTAAGCGAATTACGCGGATTTTACAAAATTTACCGATTTTTTCATGCGAATTTTTTTTACGAATTGCACGGAAATCTTACGGGACTCTATACTAATTGTACGAATTTTACGAAGTCGCGAAGGAGTTTTATCGAGGAACCAAAATAAACACTGTGCAACGACGCTGTAACGGGTTGTTGTAGAACTGTTGAATAAAGAGGCGAACAGAAAATTTTCGAACCAAAATTAACGAACGGGGAACGGTAGCACGCATGTGCGAGAACCCGATTAGGTAAACCGTCGGAAGTTGGCGTATCAGGGAGAGTCGGTCGACGATGAAAAATTTGAATTGTAAAATTTCATTTACCTCACAGCACAAGCGTCAAGGAGCACACACAAATATGAAATCGAATTAAAAACTGAGACGTTTCGACACGACCGCTGTGAATTTATACTTTTCGAATTTATTCATTTAAATCGCCCCTATTATAAATGCCATTATAGCGAAAATATCAAACGCCGCTATCCGAAATGCGAGCGACCGGACACGGATCAGAGAATATCCCCCCGTTTCTCTATTTTGTAAAAAAATTTGCGTAATAAAAACGGCGATATTATTTTTAATATTTTCTTCTTGTTAGGTGTCCGCGGTGTAAAATATAATTTATTTCATATAATTCCGTAGCAGATTGCTCACATAATCCCACATAGCGCACCTATCTGAACCCCGAGTGATCTCAACCTCGGATATACAATTTTTCAGCATTTCTTGGCTTTTTCCGAATTAACAGAAGACAAAAAAAAAAAAAAAAACGAAAACGTACATTTATATCCACGCGTGCGGGAATACACGGGCCTTCTTTTTTTCGTTAAAATGGGCAAGCTGAATAGTTTCATTGTACTTTACTTTTTTTCAATCGCCTCTAATTATTCGGTGTAACCATTGAAGTTGTTGTTTTTGTTGTTTTTTTTATTATATTATATTATTACGCCATGTACAGCCTTGTGGCTAGAGGCGTGAGTACTGTTAGGATTTAGATTAGGGAGTAGAGATTGGTAGCTTTCGGGAAGGAGAAAAGTTTGAGAGTTTTGATATCATTGTCTGAAAGTAGGGATTCAAGAGATTCATTTGGTATATATGTATAGGTTTCTCCGGGTTTGAAATTTTGGATAATCGATTGGTATATGTTCGATGGAGATGGGAACTGTGCAGGATTCACATATAGGACGGGGCTGTTTGTTTAGTACTATATAACCGTGAGTGAGAGCTGAGTGACCTGTTCTTAGTCTGAATAGTACGACTTCGTTTTTTCTAGAATTTCGATAAGAGGTTCGCCAAATATCTACGGATTTCTTCTTTATGGTTTTTAGTTTATTTATGTCTGCGATCTGGTTCCAGTATTGTTGGAAGGATTTATGTGCGAAGGATTTACTGGAGGTTTTCAGGTCTGAAAGTGGAATATCTTACGTTTGGAATTGGAGAAATGGTTGAGGATAGTTTTGCTATTTTATCTGCTTTCTCATTTTGACCGATGTTGCAAGGGGATGGTATCGAACAAAAAATGATTTCTTTGTGAGAAAATAAGAGAGTATTTGCTATTTCTTGGGAAATGTTTCTTTTTATGATAGTTGTTGGATTGTGGACATAATGAGTCTGTCAGAATTAGAATATTGTTTGATGAGAGATTCATAGAGTAGTTTGTGGCTAATTTGAGAGCATAAAGTTCAGTTGAGAGCATTGCAATATGTGGAGGTAGTGGAAATGGTATTTCGTTGTGATCGTATTGAAGCTGTTGCAATCCGAGGAGATCGGATGAAAACTCAAGCGAACTGAATTAGATTACCGCATTTTACGACGAATAAAAACTGAATCCACGCGGCCGGGTGAAACGTGCACAATTCCACAATTGCGCTATGCTCCACGTAACCGCCGATAGAACAAGCAAAAACGAACGCAGTCGAATAAACAATTACCAGAAGTAAAGACGATAATAAATATCCGATAGCGTTACAGTCTAGTGCAGCTGGAAAATTCTGTGTATGCGTGGAAGGAAGCGACCATCATTACAGCGTTCATAACCTGACTTGATGGTCCTTCCATCAGCCGCAGGCACATCCAATTTTTCGATTTTACGTACACGAACAAAAAAAGTGAACAGAAAAATTATGAATTGTGTTATAATAATAGCCAAATCACAGGTATAGCCGGCCATGTCTGCAGATACGGAAAATGTCGGACGAGTTACAAACCTATTCTTTAAACTGAAAAATTTATTGAAAAAGCAGCCTTCTGTTCTCTCCTAAATTATCTTGAAATTTTCAAACTTCTCCCTTTTTGTTCAATTTTCTATGCCGAGTCTACTGCTAACCTGCGTGCCGTCCCCTTTATTACTTGCTCTATGGTTTCTCCTAAGATCCTGATGTATCATCCTACAGGTCATCTCATCTATTCCTCCTCTCTCTACTGATGCTTCCTGTATCTCTTTTTCTCTCGTCCCCCCTTGTTTCCCGCTCTCAATTTTATAGGATTTGAGTGCTTCTGCATCGTTTCCGAACGTTCGTTTTTTCTACTCTTCGCTCTTATTAATTGGTCTTCCAACCTCATATTGTGCGCCGTTTATTCTCTCTTTACATTCTTATTCCAACTCTCCAGTCCTTTCTATCCTTCACATCTGTTCGTATAAGCATCTGATACCATCCGTTCTCCTTTTTTCTGATTCTTGGGCTATTTCCATTTAGACGACCAAAAAAAAAAAAAAAAAAAAAAAAAAAGAGGGAAAAAATAACGAGATAAAAAGTGGTGCAAACCTCGCTATCACGTAAGTACAGTTTACTACTGAGGTAGTGTATAATGACAGTTGAGATTACATGAACGCATATTGTTGTTGAAGCTTTATACGAAAGCTAACTGATTTTTTCATTTTTCCTTTTCTCTCTCTTCTTTACAATATATTTTCCTATTTTCCGGTTGGCAACGATCAACATTGGAGCAAAACACGTGACATTATGTATAAGATAACATGCGTAAAGCGCAGTTAACCAGGAAAATTCTCTTTAATTCCAAATAAATTCTTCTTTAAATTATAAGAAAATTATTATAAACATTTTGCGAAAACTATAAAATAAGAGAAGATATCAGGGACCAAAACGCAGTTAATAGTACTATTCGAATAAACATTTAAAACAATATACTACATTTTTGTAAAGTGAATTATCAATTTAAATGTTTATGTTTTCGTTCAGCACACATTATTGCTAGGTTTAAAAAAAAAAAACAAAGCAATTAAACTCGCCAAATATTAAAAAATTACCAGATTTTTCGCAAGCGATTTTTTTTTATGTTTCCATTTAAGATACACTACGTCATTATAAACTTTCATCTTTAATTTAACCTTAGAATTATTAAAAAAAAAATTATAAAAATCCTAACACTACCTTTCGAAGGGTAAAAAATCATAAACATGTTTTTTACACATAGTTTTCCACCTATCGATTATTGGCGAAAAAGGGATTCGCGATTTGATGGCAGAATGATTCAATAACGCTTCTGTACAGGCACGCGATTCGTTTCCACCTTCTTTGCTTTTTTTTCATATTCTTTGATCATCTTCTGCCAATGTAAAAAATACTTTAAGCCTTTGGTTGGTCAACGGAAATGTCGATCGGGGTTCGCTCATGTTCAAAACATTTACATTCTCTGTATTCCGGGTCTTTTTGAATAACGGATTTAATGTTCCGTCGTATTTTAATATGGTTGGAGCGAGATAAATGGCGAATTTTCAAATTGAAGTCTGTGAAATAATTTTAATGCTTGCCATCGAAATGGAAACGACATGGAAAGTCCAAAAGGTGTACACACGTCCGATCGTCATATCGACCACAGGAATAGTTCCACGATCACTGATTACACAATTGAAGAGTTTGGATATCCTGGAAATGCTGCCACAAATACAAAAATCCGTTATCCTACACACCTGTCATATTGTTAGAAAATTGTTACATCAATTACAATAGAAAATGTTGTTGCTTGTTTATTAACAACGTTAAGCACCTCCAAATAGGAAGAGACCTGAACACCATAACAATAATAATAACAGTATACTATCAGTAACAATAACAGTGTTGGCAATAATAATAATAATAATTTAATTTAATTTAATTAATTAATTAAATAGCATATTATTATCATTATTATACACAAACTCCACAAATACGCAAACTTGCGCGAGTAGTGGAACTATGCAAACTACAATTACGATATTTTAAACAGAATAAAACTTCTATAAATTTGTTGAATGCCTAATAATACAAGATACAATAAATAAGAGAAACATATCTACAGGCTGTTCTGAAACTAATTCAGGAAATTTGTTTTGCGCTATACGGCTCGACAAAATAAACAAAAAAGTCCTGAAGGAAAAATCATTTAGGCGAACAATTAATTAGTTATAATTAATTTAATTATTTAATATAAATGAAGAAATATTTTCTTTTATAAATCAATATTTTGTAAAATAAAAAGAAAATAAATATCGAAAAGAAGTAAAATACGTATTAAATATATAGTGAAAAATGATTTGTCAGCGGCCTAGATGCTCAATATGTTGACCATTTTGCTGTACCACCAATCAGCCCTTCGCGTAACGTTGTTTACGGCCCCCCGTTGCAGAAGTTCTAATATTCGTCGGATGTCGATGTTTTCCTTAATACAACTCGACAAAAAATTATATCGGGAGACCTTGCTGGCCATTCAATCAGTCCGAGGCGCCCTATGCACCTGTCCGGGAAGACTTCTTCCAAATGACTTCTTACAACCCTTTTTGTGCCGATCCTCCATCGTGTTGAAACAGCAAATCTAGTCTGGTTTGCAGCGGAATATCTTCTTAACAAACCAGGTAAATCGTTTTGAAGAAACTTGAGATATGCTGCATCGGTCAGTCTCGGTGGCAAAGAAAATTATGACTACATTTAATACACATTTTATTTCTTTTCAATACTTCATTTTTATTTCAAAACATACTGAATCATAATAAAAAAAAACATTTATTTTTTTATTGCAACGAATTATTTTCTGTTCATTTTGACGAACTTTATAGCGTAAAACAAATTTCCTGAATTCGTTTCAAAACACCCTATATATATATATATATATATATATATATGCATATATATGTATATATGCATATATATGTGTGTATATGTACATCCATACCACTATAGGATGTTTATCTTATACATACATATAATTAAAATTAATATAATATAAATAAAACGCACGAATGTTGAAATTTTAACCTTAGCATTGGTAGTAACAGTTCTTTGTAGGTTATAATTTAATTATCTGAAATGTTCATTAAAAATTGTAAATTTAATTTAACGGATAAAACTATATTAAGATGTTTATACAAAACAATATGTTAGGTTTCCAGAATAGCGGCACTGCAGTCAATTAATTGATATGTTTTGGATTTTCATAATAGTCAAATAAATGTTTCCGTCCTTTTTTAAGTCAAATTTTAATAACTCTAGTAACTGATTATAAAAATTCAGGAATCGAGCCATAAACGAAGCCTGTATTCTTCAATGATATTTTATGTATTTCGATACGACTACTAACTTTACCTACTACAACTCCCAGTCACGACTTCCTTCGGTAACACCTTAAATTCATCTCTGATTTGTGCAAGGAAAAGTATCGTTTAAACCGTATACAGTGTATCGATATCGAGAAAATTATACTCGTGCCTGTGGTCTATTTCAAAACAGTCAGCTTAAACACACTCTTTTTTGTAAATACTGCAGTTGTTTTAGATTGCATTACTCCATTGTATGATATAACGATAAATACAAATGATGTAGATGGTGTTTTGCTAAAAAATACTTTCTAGTAAAAGAAAATGTAATTTAATTTTCTTAATTTTGTTTCAATTGGTATGCTTCCAGATTAGTTTATAATCTAGATTCAAGCCTAAGTATTTGATGCTATATACTCTGTCTACACATATGCTGTTGTTTAACTACACTTTAAAATTATCCTATTTCTATCGAGGTACAAGGCTATAAATCATAAATTTTGTCTTCTTCAAATTAATTACTGGTCTATTATTGTTGAACCAGTTTTTTATGGTATTAACATCGTCTTGAGGTTAATTGTTGCAAAGTCTGAGTATAACGTGAACTATTAACGAGTACAGTATCGTCTGCGTACATAAAAATTTGTTCTGATAATTTATCATCACATAAATAGTTATGTATAAAAGGAATAATATCGGTCCTAATATACTCCCTTAAGGAAATAACTTGTTCACTATAAACTTCATTTATTTCAGACACATATTTCCCGTTAACGAGATAGGGGACCCAAAACAATTTTGAATAACCTCTCTCGGAAGTCTGCAGAATACAATTTAGACAATAATATTTTATGATCTATAACATCGAAAGTTTTCTGTAAATCAAAATAAGTAGCAACACAAGATTCACCACATTCGAGATTCTAAGTTATGTAGGAAATATGTCTAAACAGTGCAAGGGGTCTGTTCCTCTTCCTTCTAAAAATCCGTACTGATTGTTACTGAAAAAATTTGTACGATTTAAAAAATTTATCATTCTGCTTTTAATACATTTTTCCTCTTGCTGATAATATAACTAAGGAAGGTGCTCGTATTCAACCCTATCCGGGAGGGACCTTCCAACGCCAATAGACAATTTGAAGAAATTCATAAAATTATCAGTGATCAAATCATGGGATAGCCAATAGTCGGCAGTGTCAGATTCCAATAAATTACGGTTAATGCGAAGTTCAACACGTACCTGGAGAACCTCTACAACTGAATGCCGGCGAGAGGAGGCCGTAGTTGCCCATCTGCGCCTAGGGCTTAAATTACTCACAGTCATCTGCCCAATCACCAATCCATCCCGAAACGTTCAACTTGTAACACATCCGTCTCTGTCCGACACATTCTTACAATCTGCGCATGTTTCGAGTCCCATAAAAATATCCTCCGTCTTTCTCACACCTTCCATAATATCCTTTCTGATTCACAAAGTAACGTTCAAAAACGTTTAACATTCCTCAAAACAATTAACTTATTTTCACAAATATAAACCCTTTCCCGAAAACACGTGCCTCTGGCCTAGGACATAGTATATAGCGAGTAAAACGACAGGTAAAATTTCTTGAAATTATAGGAAGTATAAAAATCGGTCCGTAGTTTGTTGTATTTGTTTTTTCTCCTTCTTCATACACTGATTTTATTACACCCAACTTTAGAATATCAGGACATTTTCTGATTTTTAAAGATTCCATATATAGATACGTTAGTGGCTTAATGAAAAAAATTAGATTCTCTTCTATTAATACCATAGACAATCAGTCAGAGCCAAAAGACGATTTATTGGGAAGTGACAATATAGCATTTTGTATTTCGACCTGTGTTAAATCCAACAGCGTATCCTGCTATTTTGATTAGGGGTACCTCAGACGAATCCCCCTCCTCTCTCCGTCTAGCGCCAAAAAATTTATTTAATTTACTGATTACATAAAAAAGCTCTAAAGTCAAAAATTATGATAAAAGTTTATAGAATTGTCTGTTTTATATGAGGATGATAAATTTAAATTGTGATTTACCTTCCCGACACATAACGAAAAGATTAACTCTAACGGTATACAAATTGTAGTTTTCTTTCAGTGTAGCTTATGAATTCATTTATTATTATAGGACGGTAAAATTCATCCGAATCACCTCTGAATTTTTGCAGTAGTCCTTTTTCAATTGAAATCATCGCCAGACCATTTAAACGTTCTTCTGTTGTGGTTGCTCTGTTAAACATCTTTATTCTTTTCAGTGCAGAAAATGATCGCTCAACAGAAGCGGATAGAATCATTAATATGGCTAATTTGTGAATTTCCGGAAATATATGCTGAACTTCATCCAAAATAAAGTTTTTCACTGATTCATACATTGACATGTTGAATTTTTCATGCGCTTCAGTTCCAGTTTGTGCAGCATCACAACGCTGCAGATCAACAGCTCTTCGCAGAACTACACGTCACCAGCGTCCACAGCTATTAGCGCTGTTGTCAGTAGCCTAGTCACTGCTTCAACATTACAAATTGATAATTCTAGTCAGTCATTCGGTTTCAGGCTCCTGTTGGACAGCATCGTCGTTGCTGCAGATTCATCGTTCGTGTTGGCATTTTCAGTGGTTTTCGCTGCAACACCAGCGTAATTTTGGTCTCTGGTTCTTGTTAGGCAGCACCACCACTGCTGCAGATTCATCGTTCTTCTTGGCATTTAATTTCCAATCGTCTTCAACATCAGCACCAGTTTGGTAACCAGTTCCTGTTGGCTTCTCGACTTTTCACACGCATCGTGACAGAACAGTTGCAAATTGATAATTCTTTGATTGTACATCTTTACAAAATATATTCTTTTCATTTTTAGTTCAACTATTTGACGTCAGCTTGGTCATCCAGACCGGACTGCCAATGCAGCAATCCACCAGTTCCGGATCGAGTCTCAAATAATTTAAGCGTAAAAACGCTTAATATCTTTCTTACCAGGCTTGATCGCATACAAAACTCTCGTCTTCTCCTCGTTGTCGGTGCTCTGAATTACTCTCCAACTCCTGTCCTTCTGGCCGAAACTGGCTTCCTTCCTTTATTTATTCGAAGACTTCATCTTGGTGAAAGATCTATGATTAAACGTCTTCATATCTCTCATTCTAAATTCATGAATTTTTATCAATACATAACCTGAATAATTTATCAATACATAATCTGGACAATTAGCGTTTCGCTTCTCGAAAAATTCCAATTCTTTTTCTCATCTTTTCTCTGCTCGTCCCATTTTGTCACTTCGTTCTCCCCTATAACAAATCTCCATACTTTACCTATAACTGCTCAGAACTGTTGCATAATTAGCGTTTCGCTTCTCGAAAAATTCCAATTCTTTTTCTCATCTTTTCTCTGCTCGTCCCATTTTGTCACTTCGTTCTCCCCTATAACAAATCTCCATACTTTACCTATAACTGCTCAGAACTGTTGCATTCTCTTAAACTATTCTCTCCCCCTTCTAACATTAAATCTCTTCCACGTCCTACAATACATAACGAATTTAGCCAAACTTTATCATCTCGTAGCACAATTTTTACAGCCGGCTCAAAATCAGCTTCAGATGTCGTAGCCGCTTTTATTCTTCCTGATATCAACTATTCTGAGTCCTTTCAACTCCTTTCTTTTTCTTCTATCTTCTGAGCCGAATCCATAGCTATTTTTCGCACGATTCCTTTTATATCCTCAAAATAAAATTTATCAAAAATCCTTCTATGTCTCGACTCGAAAAGCGTTCTATTAGCTATCTCGTTGCCCTTTCCTAAACCCTCGTCGAATCCTATTATTCTTTATATTCGTTCCTTAATTTACAATTTATTAGCATTCTATTCTACCCTAATTGACCTACTTCGAATTCCTGGCCACTTCGTCATCGCCAGTAACGATCTTGTCGACTCTTTCGCATGTTCAGCTGCAGTAAATGGTCGTTTCATAGACAGATTCCCCTCCCTAAATCTTGACTCTCTCTCTCTCTTATCGTTCTCACTGTTACTTTTGGACTAATCTCTATCCGTCTCTTTTCTCCAACGCTGACTCCTTTTACCTTGCCATACACAACCTTCTCCACCCTCTTCTCCCTGGTTTAATAATTTTCCCTGTATCAGCCGTTCTGTTACTTCTTCCATAGTGTTCGCCTTCGTTTTAATCCCGCTTCCCGCTTCTCTCTTTCATTTTACTATTGCTCAGTCTCCTATTTGCTCCTTTCATTCTCCTATTTTAAATTTTGACTGTGACGCAAATCACATTTTATTTGTATGTTCTTGTATTTCCTCAGAACGCGCGATCTTTTATTCCAATCTGCTTGGCCGTACAACTCGTTACAGTGTACATTACATTTTTACTCTTCCAACCTTCTGCTGTTCCTTTGTTATCTGCCTTCATTTCTTCTATCTCTAATCACTTCCTGATATAACCTATCACTTCTCATGTCTCATGATTCTTCTAATCCATTGTGTTGGGTAATATCCTATGCCGGCACGCCCAAAAAAAAAAAGGATTAAATACAAATAGATTATTACCTATTAGTGAAATTTCTATAATGAAAATTAATGTATTCAATACAATTTATTTACTTTTTTCCACTTTTCATAACTAACTTTATTTACGCTAATGTTAAACTGTTCCTTTTAAAGTTGTAATAATTTACGTGAATAGCGGCGCTTGCAGAAAATTTTTCAAGAAGAGGATGACAAATTATCTGAGACATTACATGATAAGGCTAAACATTTAAACATTAATAGTACCGTAATATAAACATTACAATTGTAATATAAGTGAAATCAAATAAATTGAAATTAAAAAAAAAAAAAAATGCGTGTTTCTGGAATCCTGCTGTAGGTTAGGAGTGAGTGGTCCGTCATGCATCGACGCTAAATGGAATGCACATCGTCATTAAAAAATGTCGATCTCGGTGGTGGTAGGGAAAAAAAAAAAAAAAAAGAAGAAACGCTACGGCCAGAAATTCGAGAACGAATCGAACAGTAATCCTGCCGCCATTATGAAACGTACAATTTGCTTATTTATAATTTATACTAATTTTATTTATTTGTTCTTTTCTTATTTAATATTGTTTTTCAGCGGTCGACCGATACAAAAAGATTGGTGTAGGTAAATTTTATTAATACACGATATGAAAAACTCAAATAAGAATTTTTTATAATAATAAAAATAATTCAATTTTTTATCCACGGTAATTAAGAGGCCGTGGTGGCACCCCTGAAGGTCTAAACGAAAAGTAAATATATCGTTACATTTGGCATAAAAATATTGTTACAAAAGTATAAAATTGTGCTCTATGCAAATTTATGTACTTCATACCGCGGGCCGGAAGTTGCACAGGCCTGATTTAGAGCGTGTATTTTTGTAAACATAATTGATTTTATATAAATAGCCAAGCATCTCCCTTTTTTTTTTTACTCATTATGAAAATTACGATAGATTATATTCTTGTACGGACAATGAAACAAAAAGCTAAAATAATTTTTAAATGTAGAAAATGCATTTAAGTAAACTATTGCAAATAACGAAATAAAAAATTGTTTTTGCAAGTTTAAGTAAGTCTGGAATCTTATCACACACACCATCCCACAACATATACTATATTATTATCAAATACGAATGTGTTCCAGCTGTTTCATTATTTCATAAATTTTTCAGTATAAAATTGTTCCAAATAAATCCTGTCCAGCGGATTTATTTCCCAACAGTAAGTCCATGTATTGTGGTAAGTTGTGTAAATCCTCTACACAGCATTTTAAAATCGAAGATAATGAGAAATTCCTCATATAAATTAAAGCACCAAAAAAAAAACAACAACAACAGTATCGTATCTTAAAAGCCACTTCATGGCGGAAAAAGATCAGCTTCTTCGAAATATTTCACATGTATTAACAATCCCGTACAACCTTACAAATGCGCGTCATGAAAGTTCGCAAGAATTAGATGTAACCGACCGAGTTCAGAGCACGGAAACATTACTAACAAAGTAAGTAAAGTAAAGTAAGTCCCATATACCCTTGTTAAGGTATCATAGATTGTGAAGTTAAGCTTTTCATAATTGTACTAAGCCCAACGACATTAATGAGAGTAGGGGGGCACCGAATATTAAACCGCGTATTTTCAAATTTCAATTTTTTTTTATCCATTACAACTGCTCGCTGTGTTTAACGCAACTTGTTCAACTTCGAATATTACATTTATTAATAAAGGCTAATTACAGTCTCCTTACCAGTACCATATTATCTGCAAAAACTATAAATACAGTTCTTCTACATTCAACTTTACTGAATTATGCAATTAAGAATTGCAATACCGCAATTCACTAAGATTTGCGGTATACAGTGAACTCATGCTGCATATTCGATTGCGGCATCTTCCATAATACACAAAATAAGTTTATAAATTATATACATTAAAATAAACTCACACTCACGTACATACATACATACATACATATATACATATATACATATATACATATATACATATATACATATATATTGTTATAAATTCTGCCTTTCGCCCTTTCTTTACGAGAAGGTGGAATTCTCAACAGTGTAGTGAGCTGCAACTGTTTTTTCGGGCACCAGTCAGGATATGCCCCACAACTTTCGAAATACTTAGCCGAGCTTGCATGTAAGTCGAAAGCAAAATAAAATAAATAAATCTATATATATATCTCGCGGATACCTTTACTTTTGAACAGCTGATATAGTTGTAAATAGATATATATCTATATAGTGCACGACGTATATTGTTGACATCAGCGGAACATAACGAAAAAACAACTGAAACCGCTAATCTCTAAACGAAGATGGTTATCATCTACGGCGGCAGCACATATCGCCGGAAATTAACAAACGCACCCACTCACTCTTCATACAACAACTAGCAGACCATTAATACTAAACATAAAAAACCCAATTCACACCCACACGAGATGGCGCCACGTTGCCGACTCTTCACAATATAAACCATTGCCCGACGAAATAAATTGAAAAACATGAATTAGCTCAGGAAATGTTAATTTTTAAATTTTAAATAGAATCATACGAAAAGTCCGTAAAAATAATAACAGAATATTAAAAACTGACAAGTGCCAAAACGTTCTTTACTGCTATTTATTTCGAACTGTCTTTGCTTCCCGGTGTTTCCAGCTAAACAAGTAAAACATTATTAATCTGTAATATTACCTCCATTTAATTGAAATTAAAACTTTCTGATTAAAAATTTTTAAATAATATAAAGAGTATAAAACAATGAAAGTAATGTTGTTTTTCACTTTTTTCTTAAAGTTTTTAAAATTACACATACCTTTTAATGATCAGTTGTTCTGCTGTTAAACAACTTCGTTATATTATGTTCAATATAAACGAAAACAAAATTATTATACGTACCGAATGGTTTTAGAATATTTCAAAGCATTACAAAATATCACTTGATTATGCAATACTCTACAATACTTCGCCAGACTGAAAAACGACCGCAGCAGCTAAATGGAATTCAAAAAGACATTCGTCTATCTCTCAACAACACCTTTCATGAAGCAGTTTATCATGAAAATAAACGAGCCAAAACAAAAACAACTGTCCATATTTCATCGTGCCTTCCGTGAGTAATTGTACTCATATATTTCCACATTTTTCTAAATGTAGTGTCCGAAGAAGATTCAATTAGCCACAGTCTTGTCACCAGCCCAATGCTATCGATAAGATGAAATTCAACGGATTAATAGTTTCCTCAACATCTACCGAGGCCTATCTTTATAATAACCTTTAATGCAGTTAATTTAGAATAAGACTTTTAGTTATTGCAACAACTTCATTTAAAAATTTACGTAAACCGTTATCGTCATCATATAACAAATTTCGATAGTTATGGAACCTTATTTCTTTTCCGTAAAATTTCTATACTTTCTGCGGCATCTCAACGTATTCTCTTTAATTTAAACTAATGCTTCCTAATCTCTCTAATTAGTATTGTTCCGGTTCGCATTACAATGTGTGCCTTTTCTCTTTTCAGCTTAGCTGAAAATTGATCGGATTTTGCTTTTTTTTGCAATTTTTTTATACTGTTTTGCCTAGTTTAATATTTTTCGCGAAAATAATATTTACCGACATTTTTTAAGTTACTAAATTTTCCAGGAGAAATTCGCTCTATTTTTAAAGGTTTCCTTAGCTAATAGAATGTTTAATAAACAAAACGCTAAAAATATAAAATTTTTCAGCTTCTTTAGAGTAACCACTTTCATTCACTGATGACTGAACCATTTTCTTTATAACTTAAACCAATTAACTGATGGCAAGTTAATAAAAGTTTCCGAGGTGACCGTATCAAAAACTGTTTCTTATCGTTTAATTTTAATTTATTAACAAGGCGGTGGTAAGCATTTCATTTAATCCTATTACTGCTTATTAATTTTGATTTTTCTTTCGTATATTTCATTTTAATTTATTATTATTTGTTTAGTAACATTTCTTTTCTTCTAAACAGTAATCTGAAATAAATAAAATTACTTCCACGCTCAATTATTATCCTACTCGTATTGTGCGCATAAAAAAATCTAAAAAAATTCTTACAACCTGTTACGACGAAATTTCAGTTTTTAAAATCTTTACATAGAATATAGTTTTAATAGATATTTTCTAGTAACAAATAGTTATTCTTCTATTTTTCACTTCAATACACTTCGGCCACGTCAACGTTTAACATATTAATAATTCTAGATTCGTCTCAAAATAAAACTATTATCTATTAAAATATACTACACAGAGTTATGGTTCTGTTAGCAAAAACGATTCAATATTCGTTTTTTTATTAATTTTAATTTTTCGTAATTTAAATTACATCGAAACTCTATCAGCATTCACTTGTAAATCTGAGGTTTACTTAAACAAACATAGACGTATCATTTGCATTTTTAACATCTATTGCCACGTACAGTAGTAGTTGATGCACACTGTTCCTCTGAAGAACGCTAGCATTTATGAAATATATTGAAGGTATTAATCGCCTTATTTAGAAAATACCTTTTGTTCAGCATGAAGAAATCAGTTGAAAGTAACTGTACGAAAATTTATTCATAATTTCATGTAATAGAATTTATAAAAATGTAAATAAGTTAAATATATCTAATCGTTTGCAAAAGAATGATTCATTTTGTTTTTGAAACAAACATAAAATAACATTAAGTTTTCATCGAAAAAAGAAAAAAGAGCGATAGTTAGTATTCATTTTTTCTATAAAAAAAAAAAAAAAAAAAAAACATTTTAACCATTACTTTTCACTAAAAATATTATACCGAAAATTAAAAGTACCGATTAAACTATTTCGTTAAGTTTTACTTGAAAATCGGAAACCTACGCTTCCGTACAATTAGTAAGCAATTGCCCATACCACTACTGAATTATAACCATTGTGAATTTACACAATTCTTCGACAAATTTGAAAACTTTACTAATTACTCATTATTAATTATATGGAAACACTGAACCTACACTAAATGGATTTTCAGGAATCACGAAATTCTCTACAAATTTAGGTTCGGAAGAATTTCTGAAAACAAACTTTAATCGTGCTTAATGTACAATTTTCTTTATAAAAAAATCGTGAATTCGAATACTATCGACGAGTTTATCGCAGAATAGATTTACAACTTTTGGTCATTTTGAATCTGTCCAATTTTATTTTTTTCACCTTGCATCATTCAAAAATTTCAATATATTAGAAGAAACAGAATACATCATATAAAATTCTTTCCGGGGGAAAAAGTATACTACTATCTAAAAGCACTTCTGCTTTATTATCGAAACTGCCAATTTACATAAATAACACAAAATGTATTATAAGACAAACAACGCACACTTCAATATTGAGCCGTGAGGATAGCTAAAGCGGATCCAACGCGATACAATATCGCACAAAATCGACCAATATTGCACGATCTGAGACAAAGAAAGCAATCAATATGAAGGAGAATTCTAAAGGCTCTAAGTCCGTTGTTAGAAATCAGATTTTCGCAAAGCAGAACAAGAAATTTTAACAATTTAACTGAGAAAAAAGCCATGGATAAGATTCTACTATTTATTTATTCCAAGGACCGCGTCATTTAAGAAATGTTATAATCTCAAAAGAGCGAGAAATTATTCACTAAAAATGGAGCATAAAATTTTCGACACAATTAGCAACGATTAATGCCATAAGGAAAATTCTGATAATGATTATCATTCGGAAGGCAGCTTGAATTACATGGACTACCAGTATAGATAATTTTAAAAAAATTCTGGGAATCTTAAAAAGGAAGAAATACGTTGAGGGCAGCATACAACATCTATGTTTGCAGCTTAAACAATTAAAATATTTATATTCAAACTTGCAATAAAAGCTATGTCAATATTGACTACATTATTTTTTACGTCGGAAGTAATATAAAAAGTCATGTAACGTTTTTGTATAACTTACATGTAATGTTTAAAAAGTACACATGGTTAATTAGAACCGACTCTTCTATAAGAATTATAAAGACTATCATCTAAGGTTCTAAGGGATATGCGCCTATGTCCGAAAAATCAAGTTTATATATATATATACATAGTACGGCCAGAAGTTCTGTCAGTACTTTAAATGCGAATTACGACATAACAGAGCAACGGAGACCCAATAAAAATTATATTTTCGAAAAGTAGATGAAAAAAGCTACAAAACTACATACAAATTATTTGAAATGTCCTCCGCCTTCAGCAGCGACAAATTTACGAAGGCGTCGTGGCCATTCGTCTATTGAATTACGAATCGTGTCTAATGGAAAATTCTTTACAGTTTTCCTGATAGATTTCTCGAGTACGTTGACATTTTGATGACTTTTCGCGCATGCTACCGCTTCTATCTTTTGCCAGAGAGAGTAATCTAACGGATTTAAGTCGGGACTACCGCTTGGCCAGTCTTCCGCTCTGATAAAATCGGGAAGATTGAGCTGAAGCCCGGTTTGGATCGTCTTCGCTTTGCATCTTGCTGAAAAATCCAGCGGCATGCCTCAAAACATCTTCCTGTGTAAAGGTTTAACCACCGCGTTCAACATTTTTTGGTACACAAGCGCGGAGATGTTTACGCCAGCCTCGCAAAAATAAACGTCTGTGAAACCTTTCTTCCAATTGACACCCAACCATACTATGACTTGAGCCGGATGATGCCCGCGTTGAACGTAAGGTACTTTATCCAGTACTTCGATAGAAGACTTAGCATATATACGGTCATTTTGTTTATTAAACGATTCTTCTACAGTAAATAGTTTTTCATCTGTGAACAGGATATCGCTATAAGTATTGCTACCGTACAAGCGCAACAAATTCCGAGTTCGAACGCGCCTAATTTCTTTTAATTTTTCCCCGTCAACAGGTGCCGAGCGTATCGTTTATATGCGCAAAGGCCTCTAAATCTTCGTTCAGAATGCACGATATAGTGTGAGGAGCGAGATTCATCTCTCGAGATAGGATTGTTTGCTTCCGCACAGGATTGCGCATTATCCTTGTACTAACAGCGTTCATCGCTTGTTTCGTTCGTACAAGACGCAGACAGCCTGATCTGACCCGATCATCGAGTGTGTTAGTTTCTTTCCATCTTGCAATTGTACGAAACACAAACCTTTCATTGATACCAAGCGATTTCAAGGTTGTATGAATCTTCGTTGGCTGCACACCACATTAAAATAGTGCGATTACTGCAACACTTTTTTCATAAATGCCCCACTGTGACGTACTCACTCGCTTCATACAAGCAGACTGCCAACCCTTTGCTATAGTTACTGAATACTAATCGTATACACTACACTTAGGCAGTGTTACCATTTCTCTACACTCAAAACTTTTTTTTTTCACGCGTTCGAAGTTTACTGACAGAACTTATAGTCGTACTGTGTACATATTGTTGTGAACCTCGAATGCTAGTGTGATTATTTATAGGGTATTTAGTTGTAATAAGAAGAAATCTATTCTCAAATTTAAAAAAAAGCTAATGTAAAATCTGAATTTTCTTGGTGAACTATCTCCTAATTTTAGGTTTTATTTAAAGTAAAGTAATTACCAGTGCAAATTTAATAGAAATATAGTAACGATATATCTGGTTAAGCTGTTCTTCGTATTATCTTCTCGGTTATAGTCTTAATTTCTGATAGTATATTTACACCGGAATATTAACGTAACGTAACGTAACCTAGTGGTTAAGGTGCTTGGCTACTAAATCAGAGGGCAAGGATTCGAGACTTGTCTCGTTCTAAAATAATTGGGTACTAGAGAAATCTAGGAAGGTAGCCGAGAGAAAGGAACTGGCCCCCTTACTCTCATTAGTGCCGTTGGGCTTAGTACACTGTGAACCTTAACTTCACAATCGCCGACGCCCTGCTAAAAGGGTATGGGACTTACTTTACTTTTTATTTTAATTTTATACAGAAGATCGCTGACACAGAGAGTGGGATTTAGTGTAAAGTAAATCATTAAGAATTTCTGCACTATTTGCTGCAGACTTGATGGAAATTTCATATTATTACACCGTATCATAGCGGTAAGCTTAAAGTTAACGTTAATTAATTATTATTATTAACTTGTATATCTTTGAATGGTCGGTTAGAGCGCTTGGCTTCCGTTATGGAAGTCTCGGGTTTGATCCCGGGCGACGACAGAAGTTATTTACGAAAAATTAAATAAAAACACTCGCTATTTCACATGGAAGGCAATGGCAAACCACCACGTACAACATCATATGCGCGCTAGGTCAGTACACAAAAGACACACACGGGACTGCACTTGTACATCGATAAATCAAACGATTACTAATCAGTTCCGAATGTAGTCTTGAGTGTGTACACCTGCGTTGCATATAATAATTGCCTGGTACACAACCTATATCTGTACAGCTAAAAATGTACGAATAGGTTGCCCACCAACCGAATGGTTGAGGAGATAATGATGATGATCTTTGAGTGAATAGCTACACTAGTGAGGTTCAGGACTGGGCAACAGCTATAACACATATAGTCTATGAAGCGAAAGAAGCCCATTCGAGTTTCGTTGCCGAGCGTGAGATTGTTGCTCAAAGTAGGTACTAGCAACAAGGCGCGTATTTCAATATTACTGAAAAAAAAAAAAAAAAACATATTGTCACTCTTTCCTGTTATTCCTCCCCTTTTCGGAAGCAGTAACCTCGTTTTTGTTTCATGTACGTTCATCTCTTCTTTTTGTCTGACTTGTTCCGATCCGGACGGACCACGTGATATTGACACAACGAGTATTATATCCGATACGTGATCGATTGAAGTATTAAAATTGATAAGAATAAATTGGCCAAAATTACGAAAGTTGCGGAAATTAAATCAACTTCAGGAGGAAGTACACACAGCGCAATGTTCAGTAAAGCAGAGATCCATTATGATCCTCTTCGTGGTAACTGAGCAGTACACCATAAAGAACGTAGATGATTGTAAATATAATATTAAAATTAATAAGTATGGACCGCAGGCTACAAGAAAAAAGGCTAAACCAAAAAGCCATTAAAATCTCACAGTTACTTTCAAACTGGTGCAACATTATTTTTATTTAAAAATAATCTTTTCTCTGTAACACCGAATAGAATTTTTTATACAATCGAGCAATCCTTAAATGAGAGGTATTTCTTCACTAAACAAAATTATAAAAAGCGACGGAAAATTTTATTAGTTAAAATTTAAATATAACAACAAAACTACCATCATAATTTATTTCCCGCATCTAAATAATTGAGATGAGATAAAAAATATTACCGACATAAATAACAAATAGCTGTTACCTAAAGTTATTAAAGGAGTAGTATTGAATTGAAAAATAACATTGATTTTGAACATTGCCAAGCGTCATTTCTAAGTTCGGTCACTTGTGATAATTTCATGATTTTCTAACGCATTTCTGACAAACTTAAATACGACGACAGCAAAAACAAGATTTTAATTAACGCCAACTGATTGGTTCGAAACAAACTAAAACGATTATTACTTTAAGAAAGGAAAAATCTCTGACGAAAAAAACAAATACAAGTTCAATAGTTTTAAAAATTCTAAAGTGGATCACTAAATGAAAATATACGAACACGTCAACGGTAAAATAATTTTTAAAGCAATCGAAAAACTTTTAAACAAGTACGAAAAAGGTAAAAAAGCTCATAAAAATAAAAAATAATGGCATTAAAATGAGTCTGTACACCAGCTCAAACGATTATATCCGGAACACATTCATTATATAACTCACTTTCTCCCGTTTGTAATGTTAAACAGCTACTTCAATCTCTAAAATTTTAAATGCCAATTCAAAAGTGTTTTAGCCGAACTTTTTGATTTCTCAATAACACTGTCACTCCGCAGACTTCATTATCAAACCGGATTTGAAATTTAATACGATCGGATGTAGAAAACATATTCGCTTTATGTTGTCCACTTATCATCTAATTTGCCCGGCACATCCGATCCAGCAAACGGCTCCCCTTACTAAGAATCTCAACTTCCTCTAGAATATTTCAGAAGTAGTTGTCCTACAATTGACAAAACTAAGTAAAATAAAATGAGAATATCCCTCAGATAACGACGACCTAATTTTTATATTTTTTTTTTTTTTCAATTATTCATAACTACTATTCAATTATAATTACGATGGTTTTAGTTCATTTTAATTACGAATAACTAAAACCCTCTACTCTCAAAAAACAATCGTAGTACATTGCACATTCTTATTGAATGACCGGACAATTCTTGAAGCTATATATAATGCGCAGCACATGTGATTAGATGTGCACAGCCCAATTATAAACATATCAAACAACGCAATATGAAATTGATCAGTTAATGCACTGCTGCTAACAAACAAAAATATAAAACACGAAAAACCGAAATTTCTTACCGTCCTTTTAGAAAGATTAAAATTTATTATTTCACTTCTAACTTTGGTTTTTGTATTTTCTAGTTATCGGAAAATTCAAAAAGTCTGCAATACGACTCACCCATCCACTAGACATTAATATCTCCGACTTTCTTAATACACACAAAATGTATAGTGCGTGACTTATACTTCTCTAAAAACTAGAGAAAAAACAACTGGTTTTGAATTATTAAAATTCAGTTATTTAATTTTTTTTATTTCAGTTCTACCACTTCACTGCACTTTATATAATAACCGACAAAAGTTTGTTTTCCTTCTTTAATAGTAATCGTTTTCATAATAAAAAAAATTCACACGGTAATACACTAGGCAATAAATTCAGAAAACACATTTACACGTCTGTATATTATCCAAAAATTTATTTCAAAATTTATCCAGTCAGTATTAACAAAAGTACAAAATTTGCTCTAATCCGAATTTCTTCTTTCTTGTATAATTTTATTTTACATACATTTAAATACGAAACAATAACAAATCACATTCGAACATGGATCACATTTAATTAATAATGGAAAAAAAAAAAATCTGCTTTAACTATTTGCAAGTATAAACATAAACACCTATATGAAAAAATTGTCCCAATAAAATATGGTAAAATATTTACCTATTAATGAGGAAATTAGAAAAAGCAATTTTTCTAATTACATATCGATAAACCAAATAAATAACGTTTGCGTCCGACATACGAAAGATACTTCTCATTTTATTTATTTTTCAACACGTGTTCGATTAAAAATTTACTATTATTATAAATAGAAATTAGCAATATGCAACAGGGTCTGCAAAAGCTCTAACGATCCGCAAATACATCGATTACCACAGAACAGTGACTGAAATGAATTAACTATTTTTCGGAATTTCATAAATTATTTGTAACAGCGTTTTACTAACTTAAAATGCCTTTTTGAATTGTTCGTACTCGATATTAGTGAAAAACAAAAAAACTGAATCACAAAATTCATTCACGGATTTCATGTATACTATCATCTACGGACCGTGAATTCTTTCTTTAAAAAGCGTTACTTAGATTTAAACACATAATCAGCTATTTTTAACAAATTATTTTATTTTGTGTAAAAAAACAAACACAACGTTCTTTGGTAAAAAGCATTGTCTCATTTTTTAAATTAAATTTTACATTAATAGGACTCGACATGTCCGCATAACATGTTGAAAGTTAGTAAATATGTTATTTTATTTAAACAAACGCGGTTTTTCAAAAAAAAAAAAAAAAAAAAAAAGTTTTACTTCTTCAAATTAAAAGGCGTATTGAATATTTATGCAATGTCTACGGGAAATGATAAAAAATCGATTAAAATAAATACACCGTTACTCGCTTTATATCATTTTTTGATACTCCCATCGCAATAGGACTTCGGAATTTTTTACGTTATAACTTGAAGACACAAAAAGTCATTCAGAAAGAAAACGGAAACTCACAATCTGCGTGTATGAGTTCATTACTTTTTCGAATTAAGCTCTAGTTTAAACTCAAAGAAATTGCTTTGCTCTACTGGCAAACAGTGATGCAATAGCTTTTCAACAAAACTCTAGCCATCAAACTATCATATTCTAAAAAAGGAATGCATTATTACAAAGTATTTAAATTATAAATTACATCGTTAATATTGTATACAAATTACGAATTATCGTTAAATTTTTAATTTAATATCAGTCTTTTCAAGAATATATATATATATATATATATATATATATATATATATATATATATATATATATATATATATGTATAATGAATGTGAAGTTTTTATTTGAGTAGGAGAATTAAATTTAATAACACAACTACGACAATTCTTTTACAAAAATGATAGTATTTAAAACAAAAAAAAAAAAAAATATTTGATAATCACTGTACAAACCAGATCAAAAAAAATTCTTCAACGCAATCGAAATATTCGAAACGATCTATTCAGACAGAACTGACAACTTATAAGTAATTCACATGTTTTCTAATAAGAATTTTAAAAATAAATCAGAAAGAATCTAAGTAAGTGCATTTTAAAATGCATTAAAGTAATAATTCTAATAACAACGTTAAATTCCCATACATGTGCACATTCAAACACACACATATACAAATGGAACACACAATAATAATAATTATAATAACAAAATAATTTAACGGAAACGGTGAACTGCTTCAATGACATGCATTTTTTCAGAAATTCAACTTACACACAAAGCAAATATTACACCGGTCATCACCCGTTCTAGTACAAACATTAATAATCCTAGGAAACTACGCAACTTGATTTTTCCTGTATATTTCCATTTGCTTTTTCTATTTCTAGCAATATCGTATGAAATATATCAGCTACAGCCTATAACAAATGTACATTTCCTGATAAAAAATTGCACAACGAAAAGATAAAATTAATATTTCATGAGGAAAATGGTCGATATACGTTGTTTAGACGTTATTTAAAATATCCTTTTCGTTATGCGTCATGCACAAACGTATACAACCAGAACATGCAAAATACGAAAAATCGGTTAGTGCAGAATGTTCGTTATCCGTGCTGAATTAAAACAATTTGCATGAAGAACTTTTCATCATAAATAAACGAATATCCGCAAACTTTGTTTTAAAATTAAAATTCTATAATAAAACGTACTTCATAACAAACAAATATATATAAATTTCTTTTTAATATAGTAACGCTTTTGGGTATAACCAATTCAGCTAATTAAAAAATTTTCTTTATAAATAACAAACAGGATGATAGTTTGTAATTTAATTTAAGATGCTGTAACTGCGCCTCAAATTTAACTAAAAGTCTGCATTAGAATTCAGCGTTTCTAATATGTAAATTAAGCAAATAATAATCATTTGGAAATAATTTAAATGAATTATTAGTAGAACATTGTGTACAAAATATGTTAAAACCAAATGGTGCGAAAAAGAAAAAAATGTTTTCTTAGGCTTACACAAAAGAAAAAAGAGCGCGCAGATAAGCTCACTTCACCATGAAACATTATATGCTTGATTTAAAA
The DNA here is from genome assembly GCA_039619475.1 of Icerya purchasi. Taxonomy (NCBI): domain Eukaryota; kingdom Metazoa; phylum Arthropoda; class Insecta; order Hemiptera; family Monophlebidae; genus Icerya; species Icerya purchasi. The sequence continues at coordinate 475,231,192 of CM077116.1, read as the reverse complement.
GCCCTCAGGGATGCCAACCACGAGATCCTTTGGAACTCGTGGATTTTAATTTACTTTATTTTTAATTTATTATTATTAAATTAAAATTTATGTTTTATTTTAAATGATATATTTTAATTAAATGCCTACACCCATCTTTCGTAAACGGCCGACCGCTGAAAACACAATTATTAAAATACACGAAAATAGCGACGGAAATTAACGAAACAGATAAAACTTGTACGTAAAACTCGGCTGCGGTTGTTGCTGGATGGTCGTTGATCCTTTGTTGGCAGACAGGCGTACCTTGGTGGTGCAGCCTGGATTCCCGTTAAATGCGGGGAGGAGGCACGACAATCGACAGTGAAATTCTTACGGTTAATTAAAACGTTATCAATTACAAAGAAAACCCGATTTTCAGAGCGATCAAGTTATTTGGACCTTATTGGATCGAACTTGTTTCGGTTACCGAACGGACTGATAATTTAATAAAAAGGTTGGCCTTTTTCGCGACTGGACGAATAGCTGATGGATGAGAACTTGACCGACACTTGACGAAGACTAGACCAAGACTGAAAATCTTCCTTTCCGATTTTTCTATCTTTTCCGTTTTTCCTTCGAACAATTCCCCTCTCTCCGCTGAAGAAGATCCGTTCCTTTGCCGATCGATCACCGCGCACATCCGTCAAAGGCAGAATCAGTCTCGATGCGACAACCCTCAGCCAGCAACCGGCTCTCATTTACTCACGCATTCATTCACTCTCTCAACACGTTATAATTAATTTTTTATTTTACAATTTTTACATTTTTTGTTTGTTTTGTTATAACTATGTAATGTACACATTATAACCAGTATGCATAAAACGCGGGATCTGCTCGATTAACTATTATTATCCTGTATTTTATGCTTTTATGCAAATTTTTTTAGTATACACCATCAAAAACGCATATAATAAAATTTTCTGCTTATTTTTCTCTTCTCTTCCTTTTAAACCATGGCGTAAACAACCCATCGTTCAGCTAGTAAAGCCATTAATAATCACCATTAAATTACTTCAAGAAATTTTTATTTTTTTTTAACTGACTTCACTTTTTTGTTTTCACGTGATCAATATTATTCATATTAAATTTGTTAAATTTTTTTGATATAAATTTAAATATTTTTTTTTTCTAAAATAAAATTTTTTTAAAATTTTCAATTAAGTTTTAAAACATTATCTTTTAATTTTTTATTTTTTGCGAGATTTTTATATGTGTGGACGGGAAAGAGTTCTTAGTTCCACACTTTTCATGCTGAAAATCCCCCCCCCCCCCAAAAAAACAAAATTCCCTGCACATATTTCTATATGAAATTTCACGACACATGAATTAAACTCATTCAAGTTATTAAAACGCGATAGATCCAGATCACGTCAAAGGGCGGGGCTTGTTATTGTGCATACCACTCTCATGACTTGTAAATTACAGTTACCTTGCTTTCCGAAAAGAAAAAAAAGTGAAGATAAGTAACTACAATATAGAGTTCTTATTGCATTTTTTTTTTTTTTAATTCCATACACTATTGATGTTAATTTTCTAAAACCCTACATAATATTTCAATAACAAACTTTCATCCCATATAGATAGAAATTACTGTGCATCAGAGGATGCAATAGCAACCAACTACGTATGTGCGAATGTGCGTTTAAGAAAACGAAAGGGAAAACAAATATGCTATCGAGTGCGTGGCATTTTGAGACTAAAAATACGGGACTCATTAGCATTTCGTTAATCATTAAGCAACTGATTCTGATTTCATTTTTCTCGTACTATTTTATGATGTATATTGCAAGACTTAAATATTTTATAAGAATAAACATACCTACTATATTTTTATGACTAACCTAAAATAATAGAACATAAATTAATATTATTTCTCATAACATTATAATAAAACCAACGATGATATATTACATCTTTATCCAAAATTAACGTTTATTGTAATAAAAAAGAATATTTAATAGATAAATATATTTCGATATCAAAAGCCTGAACTTTCCTTTTGCAAATATCAACATTTTTAACGAATATTTCTTTTATAAAATTCATAAATATTTAAGATAGTTTCAGAAGGAAAGGAAATATTTCTATTCAAATAATATTATATATTATATTTATTTTTTTTTAATATCATAAAGAAACGTAAAAATAAAATTCCGACAAATTTTAAAAACTACACACCTGTAATTTCGGCATAGTGGCGACAAGAAACTACGTCCTTTCTCTATCGAGTAAACGCAACCGGAACCCAGTAGTTTGTTTAATAGTCGTTTTAAGTGAAGTTGTCGAAATGTTGACAATCTTTTTGAGAAAAAGTTTGCCAAAAAAACAACCTCACAATTGAAACCGGATTAGCTGATTCATCAAGATGACGCAACAAACTACACCACCACCTCCACAAACACCTAATTTTTGACGAAGAATTATGTGTCAACTGTACCACAACTACCGTACTTAGCAGATCTCTCGTTCCATACGACTTCTGGTTGTTTTCACAAATGCAATCCGTTTTGAAAGGCAAAAGGTTCGAAATAATCGACATTTGAAACATCAAACGACGTTACGAACAATTCCGAAATACCATTTTACCGAATGTTTTCAAAAGAAAATGGATCGCTGAACCAAATGCGTAGCCAAAAATGGTGAATACTTCAAAGAAGACCTTAATTACGTCAAAGAGAATTACAGATTTGATGTTGTTTAATTTTTAGTACGGCTTTTTACTATGAAAATAAAAACCACAGAAAGCACCTGAGGTACCTTTACTTATTTTTCCACACTTTGGAAACCCATAGAACACCAACGATTCCGATTGGGCCAGTTCGATAAAAGAAGATTTTAGTCACAAACACGTGACGCGGGAGCAATAAGTCCATATACGTTTTTATCATAACTTTGAAAAGTTATTTAAACATTGCTTTTAAATTCTATTTACCAAGTAAAATTCGTTATAGGTACCAGATTTTTTTACAAGGTAGACGAAGCAAAAAAAAAAAAGATAAAAATGAAACAGTAGTATTTAAAAAAAAAAACACACAAAAATAAATAAAACGAACAAACAAATTAATCGATTTATTGTTATTATTCTTAAGAACTTTTTTAAATTTAACTCCACTTCAATTTTTAAAAAATAAATAAACAGGAATACATATTTTAAATGGAACGGGATTAAAAAAATTACGAAACATTATGAAACCTTCAAATCGAAAAAACCATAATGGGTGCTTAATTGTTACTAAATTTAGATTTTTTTTTTCGAATTCTACAATAACTAGTAAAAATATTCTAGAGAAAACTAGTTTTAGTAAATAGAAATTTGTAAATGTGCAAAATACACAACCCATAATAGTTCGTAAACAAAAATAACTATTTTTGTTGTGCACAAAAAAATAATTTGTGATAATTCGTAATATCAAAAAATAAATAATAATCTGATCCATTCCTTGCGGCTAAAGGTAAAAAAAACTTTCAGTAAATTTTTCATACAGACCATTTGTTTTTTCAACATTTTCTTTAAACCTTTTACATGAAAAAGTATCTCGTTAAAATTCCTATCGGTATCGAGGTATACATATATAAAATTTTCATGTATAAGTTTTCTAAATTTGTGATGTTAATCAACAGTATTTCTAGCAAATTTAAAATAAATACGAAAATTACGTAACTTTTCATAATGCATCAAATTATAATTAACGAACCAACATGTTTTGCCTAAGAGACGTCAAACTATAAAAAATGAAGTATAAACTCGATTACATAATTACGTTACATATTCATAACTGATAGTTCGAAGTAAAACTGGTCGTTGCAGATTTTAAATTTTTAAAATCGAAATTATTACAAAAAGTTTATGGAAATTACGAAATGAATAATTCCACAATTTATGTTCCTAAAAATCATTTTAAATGCTATGTTTTACTCACACACTACAAGTCACTAAAATTTTAATTCAATAAAACAAAAAATAATTTTTCAAACTATTTAAATATCACTTCGTATACATGCACATGTACATGTACATATGTATATATATATATATATATATATATATATAAAGAATAACTATAATCGCGTGATAATTAAAATTTATAGGAAATTAAAACAATACCCGCGTATATGCTTGTAATTAATAAATCCCCCACCCACTCCGTTTTAACTACAAAAAAAATGAAGAATTTTATTGTAAAATTCATTCAAGTAAAAAAGATATATTGATTCCAAAACTTAATTCTAAAATACAAAGTCCGTATGTCTAGTGACATAAAAACCATAGAAAACTGTCCTTTTCATAGATCAGCGACTCTTGCATTAATAAATAAGTTTACATTATTTTCAAAGAATCTTCCATTCTGGTGTTAAAAAGCATTTCTAAATTTTGAGTCTAAAGTTCGTGTTACAATGTTAATTCGTTTAATGTTCCGGAGGACCAAAATGTTTTTCGAACGAAGTTTAACACAATGAACCGGTCTATTAATAGATTGTTTATTAGCGAAATACGATGAAATACTCGATATCAATTAAAAAAGTCTTAAAAGTCGACTGTTTCCGAAACGATTAAAAGGAGTGAATTACGAAATAATAACTGCGAAATAACGAGACGCAAAATACCGTAACGACATGTTGACGGTTAAAAGATCTGCAAGCCAGTCATTTTGCTAACGCAGCGAAACTTGTCAATTTGAGGCATTTCTTAAATTTTATAACTTTACATCTAGAAAAATCTAACTGTGATATAAACTAAATTAAATCAAAATAAACGAACGGAATTACGTTAGAAATATGAAAATGAATAATATCAACTTAATATTTATTAACAGTTCGTATTGAAAATTCATATAGTCATTGACAATAGTATTCAGAAAGTACTTATATCTTTAGAAACTAAAAATATCTTTCATCTACTTCAATCATTGCTAAAACACTAACAATTAAATCTAAATTTAAATAAACTGAGATTTATATTTTTTAATTTAATAATCCATTTTAAAAGTCGACTATTGTTTTACTAAATATGCTAATAAATATACACTTAAAAAGCGTAAAAACATAATTTATTAAAACCAATATTTAAACCAATTATGACCGTACGGTTAAATAAAATTAATCGAAATTAGTCAAATATTAATTTTAATACAATGTATTTTTAGGTTTTTCAAGTGTATATTGATTATCACACTTTTCATTTTAAAACATTTCAATCTTCCTTCTTTTCCCTGCTATTTTTTTCTGAATATTTCTTATACAATCTTAATTAGAAAATATCACTTAATAAATAATCGTCGATAATAAATACTAAGTAAATTGTCAACGTACATTATATAATGGCAGCGTAATGCCCAGCGGTTCTCATCAAGTTATAAAAAATTCTCGTAAAAACGCTCTATGTACCTCTGCGAAAATATTTTGCAGCCTAATTAAGACAGTTGAACAATAATACTACGGACTTAACGTAAATTCTACCAAAACAAAGTAGATAATTCCGAAAATCATTGTTAAAACAAATAATAGCAATTATTTCCGTCAACGACAGTGTACATGTTTTTTTGCTAAAATGAATTGTAGCTGTTACTCACCTAAATACGGTCAAAGAATGTATAAAAAAAAAAAAACTTAAAAGAACAGGTGGTAATTTTTATTATGCAAGGAAGAAATATATGTATTTTTTTTTAACTGCAAACATTTACAATTTGGAAATTTCTACGTCAATTTAACAAACAAGTGTACTTGATTACTTGATCATTATATTATCAAAACATGGAATTTCATTATTCACGCTAAGTTTTTAAAATAATAAATAAAAAAACACAAATGCACGAAATAAAATCAACTGAAAAATAACCGTAATCATACTAAAACAAAATGGCTATGTTAATTTTTTTGTAATATCACATTGGAAACTAGAGAGTCAAAATTGAAACATCCACTTTCAATAAATCAGTTTACTCTGTTTGATGTTATTAATCACCATTTAACTCGGAGAAAATATATTACAATTAATTAGCTAACAACTTTTTATACATTACAACAACATAAATGTAACATATTTACCGAAAAACAAAACACAATTTTTAAACCTAAGAATGAGAAATACACGAATTTACTTATAATGCAAGGTGTTGAAATATTTCCTATATTACAATTTTTACGTATAAGTGCATGTGTGTCGCGAACTATCAGATTTCCTAGTTTTCTATTAAAGATATGTAAAGCGAATTAATAAAACCGGACCAGTTAAATTACTGTATATTTAATCTGGTTATCTAAAATAAACGATTGTTCAGTTCATCATCACCGAATTTAAAACAAAATTAACCGGTTTCTCCCACCACCACTTTTTACTAAATCATTTCAGGACTTCCCCGTGAGAACATGTACGTTAATGTGCAGTCAAATTTAAATTCTCATTTCTAGTGATTTCGGAAATTATGTTAACTGAAAATTCATTATTTTTTTCATATCAAACCGAAAAACCATCATTCAAATCTTAAAGGCTGATTATATTAAAAGAATGGACCATTTCTTTGATTTAAAATTAAAAAAAAAAAAAAAAATGACGACTACATATACGCAACTTTTAGCCTTTATATTGCACAAAATAATTTTGACAATTTCAATGTTCACGCTTTTAGAGCATAACAATTTTTTTTCTGGAATGTTCATGAAGATTCATAAAGTGCCAAATGCATACAGCAAAAATCGCGACTATACCACTAGAATCGTCAGATTTTTAAAAGAAGACACTAAAAAACTTCTCTCGCCAGCCCGTAGTGCAAAATAATTAAATTTCAACTTCTATTTATAATGTCTTTATTATTATTTTTGTTTATTTTACTGAATTGCAATTATTATAACTGTATATCGAATTAATGTAACTCAAAAAAAAAAAAAACTGATACGGGCAACACATGAATTCCTTGTACAATTATTAAACATTAAAACGAGTGTGAGTAACACGGCTAAAATATAAAAAATAAATAAATTTCGACTTCCTACGGCTACCTACCCGTTTTTGAGTTATGAGAAAAATTCCACGAAACCATTCAAGAGAAATACCCCTTTGGCCCAAGCAATTATAACCAAAAAGGGAGGGGTACACAACTAGGTGTTAAGAGTCCTAAATTCAAAATTTCAACTTTCTGGGACTAGCCGTTTTTGAGTTGCGCGTGATGCATACATATCTACATACACACGTCATGAAAAAACGACTTAAAGTAGATCCAGGAATGGTGAAAATGGATATTTCTGTTGAAATGAAAAATTCAAAATACACCACAAGTACAGTACTTCCACTTCTTCGTATAAGGAGTAATCAGGGGTTGGTCCAAATCGATATATCCGTTGAAATATGGTATTAAACACTTTTCACGATTGCAATACTTCCTTTACTACGTACAAGTAAAAAGAAAATTATTTTCATTCCCCCTATTTCTTTAAGCATGTAAAAATTATTTCAGAATAATTAATAAACATCGCTTCATAAATTACAAGGTGTTATCTTAGCATGTAGCCTCCAAAATAAATTACAAAATGCACTGTACAAACTGGATGAGTTTTACAGGCTAATGGATTAAATCCAAATCCAAGTAAAACGCAAGTATCTGCGTTTCATCTGAAAAACACATCCGAAATACCTTGGCGTGATATTAGACCGTTCACTCACATACGAGGCCCAATGTAAATCCTTAAAACTGAAAATAGTTGTCGTCACAATATTATTCGCAAATTGATATCATCACAGTGAAAAGCCAGGCCAGAAGTTCTTAAAGCATCGGCCTAGGCACTGTGTTTCTCAACAGCGGATTATCTAAGTTCATTCTGGGGTCGAGCAGAGCACACCAAGAAAGTAGACATAGCACTAAATAATACATGTCGGATTGTAACTGGTTGCCTCAAAAGTACAAGAACTGAATATACTTAGTGTGTAGCACTGCTCCCCCATATATAAAAAGAGGTGTTACTTCTGATGTCAAAAAAACCAAAATTACGGTAAACCGAAAGTTGACATAAACCCTTCATCCATAACAACATCGTACTGTCGGCAAGACGAATATCCTACGGAAAGAAAAACGGAAAAATACTGAAATTGATCCTGTTACCAAAAAAAGAAAATATGACCAACAGACCGATTAAACTGGCCTCAACGGAAAACTTGTAATGACGATGTACGAGGGTGATCTGAAAAGTTTCCGACCTAACAAATAAACAAACATTTTTTCTTAATATTTATTTTTATTTTCCAACATAATCTCCTTTCAAATTCATGAATTTTAGTCATGGCTACAGCTAAGTGTAAGCAGGTGCATTGTGCTGATGGAAAAGCACTTTTTTCTTCTCCAAATACAGTCGTGTTTTTGTAACTTTTGCCTTTAGCTCATCAAGTAATGATGTATAATACTCACCCGTTATTATTTTACCTTTTTGAAAATAATCGATAAACACAATTCCCCGACTATCTCAAAAAATAGTCGCTATCAACTTCCCGGCCGATGGAATCGTCTTTGACTTTTTCGGAATAGGTTCATCCTTTGCAATCCACTTTGACTGTTCTTTCGTCTCAAAATTACAGTGGTGGATCCAAGTTTTATTTACAGTTATAAATCGACGAAAAAATCTGATTCGTTCCACTTAAAACGATCCAAAAGAGCCCTGGAAACACTCATTCAAGTCCGTTTTTCATCCACCAAACGCGGCAACCAACGGACGGATAGCTTACGAATATTTAATTCTTCAGTTAATATATGACAAACGCGTTCTTTTGATATGCCCATAGCATCTGCTATCTCTCTAACCTTAATTCGGCAGTTGTCCAGTACCATTTGGTGAACTTCTTCAACGTTATCGGTGATTGACGCAGTTTTTAACCGCCCCGAAGGTTCATTAGTCAAACTTGTACGTCCACGTTTAAATTCAGCTACCCAAAATTTCACGGTCATAAATGATGGTGCAGAGTCGTCATATACAGTGTCTAACTCATCTTTAATTTGCGTTTCAAAAACAAATATTTAATGACAGCTTGATATTCAATTTTTTCCATTTTCACAAAAATCTGAACAACGACTCATTCAAACGATTGTCAAACAATTGATCGTCCAAAAATTATAATGAGCACCTTTCAACGCATGTGCAAATGTATCCCCAAATTTAGTCGATGAATGCTGCCATCTTCATGTTCAGGTCGGAAACTTTTCAGACGATCCTCGTAGTTAAATTAATTGATTCATGAGCGGTTTATGTATAGTTTATCATTGTACAAATAGCGTCTCGGAATCGACAAGAAAAAGCATGTAGCCGAAGCCACAATTCTTTTTCTTCAGTTTACATGTGAACCGTATAATAAGATTTGTTTTCAATTTTATAAACATATATTATAGAAAACCATATATATATATGGGGGGGTGGGGGTGGGTGTGTTTGTATATATATATTTATATATTGCAAACGAATCAGAGTTTGTGACGCTATCTCTTGATTAGCTTTGACAGCACCCAGAATGATCATATGTTCCACTTAAAGTTCCTATGAAGAACAGACCATCAGCTAATTTGGCTGACCGCCCGGACATCGTTTATTATTATGCGATACGAGTGCGTATGTGTTACACGATACGGCCACAAACCGCAAACACTACTTTCGGAGAACAATGAACAAGTAGCAGAAATAAAGTGTTAACAGAAACGACGTTCTTACATCGCGTGCAAAATGTTTCTCTTATCAATGTGTTAGATATTGCGCCGATGGCGAGAAGCCGTTTTTGAGTGCAATTCGAATCGTAAAATACACGATTTTATTCTCGTTCATTGTATAATTTGGGTCATTGCTTGTATCATTAACGGTCGAAACTTTTTAACCAAGCAGTAGAAATAAATGTATCCTTCAGAAATCTATTTCATTTCCATCTACCAGGAGAGAAAAAAGTTGGTGTGGAAACGAACTCCACTAACGCCCGGAAATACAAAAAAAAACTATCGTGAAACTGACATCACTAACCTAAAGTGCAACGACCCGATCGCGAAGAATTCGACATTAGCTTTCCGAGTAAAGCACTATCAAGTTGTCGAAATTCTACCCCATTTGCGATCCGACAGTGGAAAATTAGCGAAATTCACAATATATATATATATATTATGTACAACTGGTCATTTGTTGAATATTAGTGAAATCAGGTTTTTAATCCCTCGATATTTACCTGTTGAACAAAATAAGTTTCCTACGCCAACTAAGTGACTTATAAATATCCTGAGGAGGCTGACTTTATTCGTCATGAAATTAATAAAATAGAAACCAACCAATGAAATTATGCCGAAGTAAAAGGAACAATTTCAATCAAGCTAACAATTCTTATAGTAAACAAAAATAATGGCAATTAACGACGTTGAATATAATAAACGCTTTTATATATCAATAAATAATTTAACTATTTAACAGTTCACAACAAACGCAACAAGGACACAATATATATACACATACCGATTTTTCCCAAGAATGGATTATTTTTATATACAAATTTATGTTTCCTAAAAAAAAAAGTAACCTATTATTTTGTACTACTTTCTTTTTATATATATTTTTATTAGTTTTTATCTAATAAAATTAATAACAAAAAAAGGGGGGGGGGGTAACTTTTAACTTACTTTATATAAATACTGAAGGGTAAACGGTTAAATAATGCCATTTATCTCACTCCAACATAATGCAACGCTCATTAAAAAAACCTTTTCTTCTCTTCATTTTACTATAATATACCAATTTAAATCCAAAAATCATCTTTAAAAAATGCATTAATCAAAAGTTCTCAGTAGTTTTTTCTTACAAAAAAAAATTATCTTCGTTTTTCCACAATTAAAATATATAGCTAACTAAAAAGATAAATAGGAAACGAAAAGAAACATTATTGTCTAAATGATCAATATAAAAATAAAAAATTAAAATTAAATAAATTTACGAAACTGATTAAACATGTCACAAATTTAGGCGACGAAACATTTATGACACAAATAATAATATATGTATTACAAAACCAGAAATATATAATCTTATTCTACAGATAAACACATTCTTTATGGATTAAATACGATTAAACCACTCTTACAGTGATTGCATAACTGTAATTTTTTTATGGATCCAATAGTTATTACTGATTTTCACGAACAAATTACCAACTAAAATAAATAAATAATATACGTAGATAAAAATTTTTCTATATAACTTACGTCATTTTGTTTTGCAGATGCTTCAACAAAAGCCACTTTCCAACTATCGGCAAGACGTTTACCTTCTTCAACTTTAATCATTCTTTCCATATGAAGATCCTTTTTATTACCGACTAGTACAATTGGAACACTAAAAAATGCATAAAATAAACAATCAAATAAATAAAATAAAATATAGTCACCAGTTACATAAAGAATTATAAATTTTTTTAAACACGAACTATTTTCACCATGGCCGTATCTAAACTAAAATTTCGGGGGAGGGGTTACGAAAATATTTTTATAATTATACATGTATATATATATATATATGCGTGTGTGTGTGGTGGGGGTGGGGGTGTTATCATGAAATATATTTATTTATAAACGGTACACTAAAGCCCTGTAATCAATTATTGTATATGTAATATTTGAACACTTCTTCTTCTTCTTGTGTCTTACGCATGACTGCGCGTAGACGATCTTTCAAATACAATTAAAACAAATAAAAAATAGTCGTTTCCATAGAATTTATAAAAATTTTAATTTTCTTTTCTTTTGTCAAAAATTGAAAAAAATAAATTTATTCTGAATTTCGGTCCATTTAATTCAAGGAGTTATGATTTCGCAGACATCTCGGGTGCATGTGGAAGTGGAGGGGAGTCAACCCCGGAAACCCCCCACAGATACGGCTCTGATTCTCACAATCTTCTATTAAGTAATTACTCATTACTCAATTATATTCGTGGTTTTGAGGATAAAGCAATAATTACTCATGACAATACTCTAGCTAACTAACCATGAAACATAAGAGAGAGGGAAAAAAGTAAACATAAGGCGAGAAATAGGAAAATAATAAATCTTTCAATAACTAGACTAAGAGAATGTGTTCACAAAATTGGTTGTAATCTATTTTTTAAGGTAAAAAAACATATTTATTTCATTAAAAATGTTATTACATCCAAAACAAGTATTAAAGCCAGATTTCAGTAAAAATAAAACATAAACGGAGGAGATACACAATTTAAAGAGAAATGACGTCTATTTAATCGCTAGAATAAGCAATACGAAAACTATATAATAATAAAATGATTATGCTACTCTCACGATAGAAATGATGTCACCATATCGGTGAACGTTGACTCATATAACAACGTAGCTTAATTTCTAAACCACATTTTATTACTAAAGTACGAGAATCGCATTACTTTGGAGAAAACTCTCTTTGAAGAAGAGAATTTAATAATCAAAAATGCGTTCATGCTATGATAATGTCTATCATTTAATCTCAATTTTTAGAAAAAATGAAAACACATTTTAATAAGCTGGCTGATCAAAACGTCCAAGCAATTCAAAAATGAATGAGAGAAACCAACACCCACAGTAGTCTTAATAAAATTACAGTATCAGAAGTTGTGTATTAATAATTCATCAAAACTTCATTAAAATCTAAAGCATTGATTACGTTCAATTAACTGAAATTTAAAAGAACGGAACATGTAAAACTACAATACCAAAAATAAGCCAATAAAAATAATGAGTTATTATTGTATTAAGAAGAAAACTGTTCTTTAATAATTCAAAGTACATCTTAATGAATTCAATCCATTAACAAGTGAAGTGGTTTATAATTAAAAATTAAATTTATGATAGACACCACGTTTAAAATATTTGTATTTAACGTTTCGGTAAGATTACACTAACAATCATTAGAAAACAACTAAAGTAAAAAATAATTTATTTTTAATTCCAACCACCATGGAAGTTTTAAGTGCATTAAGCATTTAAACTTCGTTGTTTTTTAACAAAAATTAAAATGAACAATAATAATTTATTTTAAACAACGTCATTCAATAAAATAGGATAAAACTACCGACAATGAATATTAACTACACAATTTAATAATATGAATTTTTATTTCACACGAAGGAATCTACAACAGACAGCTTATATATATTGCGGGAAGGGGGGTTGTGTGTGTGTGTGTAAAGTTAGTATTTTCTTATTAACTGTTGTTCAATTTTGAATATTGCAACTACTCGAAAGTACATTCTTTCTATAGAGATAGAGATAGTGCCCCTGACAATTATATACGCAACGAAAATATATTCAAGACTACACTTGGAATAAATGATAAATTCAACTTTTCTAGTAACTCTAGTATCGTGACAATAAATAATAAAAAATCTCTAAACATAAAAAAGTTAGCAACAAAATATTTTCTTATTTTTAACGTTGGCAATACTACCATATTCATTAACCACTAGTGCTGAATTTTGTTTTCAATAAATTTCAAAATGAATTTTTTTTGAACATTCAAAAAGAAAAGAAAAAAGGTTAACAAAAAAACATTACTCGCAAATGTTAATGTTCAAGAATTAAGTAAGAATATTTAGGTGTGATATATGCTAAAAGTGAATTACAACAGTAAATAAGTAACAAAATAATTTTTCAAATTTTAATTTTAATTTAAAAATTCAATAATTCAACGAATTCTTGCGATAAATAGATTTATACAATTTACAAGTTACAATAAGTGTAAAATCATTTTTGTATTACATTTTGAAGTTTGCTGCACTAATCTACATGAAACATTTTACTTTGACATTTTGCTAGAAGATACATTTTAATTGAAATTAAAAGATCATACAAAAAAAAAAAAAAAATATGAACGATTATATTAATTTGAAAATATAAAGACTTACTGTATTTTTCCCGTCATATCCAATAATTTGTCGTAGATAACTTGAACAACTTCAAATGATTTAGAGGATGTAATCGAATAAACTAGTACATAACCGTGTATGTCCATCGCGTAATGCGCCGGAAATATTGAATATTCGTCTTGCCCAGCTGTGTCCACTAACTTTAGGTCATATTCCTGACCTCGCACTTTTATTGTTTTACTGAACGCTATTAAAAACCGATTATTGGTAATAAATTAAAAATATAGAAAATTACCGTGTACAATAACTGCTGAGAACTACAATTAATCTAATGTTATTTATACTTTTTTAAATATAACCAACTTCAAATTTAATCCTCCAAAAATCAATTACCCAAAAATGTTATAATTTCCTACGCTTTTTAAAATTCCGTGTAATGTAATTAACAGATATTTTAACATGTAAATTAAATATAAAAAGTAACCTTCAAAATACGTTTCATAAAAAAAAAAAGATCACTTAATATACATTAAAAAGTGCTTTACAGTAACTTGATTATTACAGATGAAAATAAAATGCATTTCTACTGCATGCAACTAACGATATCATTTTTTAATAGCAGTACAAAAAGTTGCAAAACTTATATTTAAACATAGACCTATTAAAACTATGTAAATTCAACAAAAAAATAATTCTAATAATTATCACGTACTGTTTTCTATCGTAGGATCGTAAGAATCGACAAACTGCCCATCAACAAATTGAATACTTAAAGATGACTTTCCTAAGTACAATAATTTCACAAAATAAAAAATATATCGGTTTCTAATTTCATAAACTATAATAGCTAAATAAAATAAACAAACCCATTTAAGACAAGAGAATGCTCCGCCAAACAAATACGCGAAAAGAACTTTAATTATACATTTACGAAATTCACACTCATACCTTCAATAATATATTTTTGACAAATTCACTTCAATTATTGAAACATCTAGAGTATTCCATTTTAAAAATAAACAAACTTTCGAATAATAAATTATTTATAAACATTCATCTCATATTTTAAAAAAAACATCACTATAACTGATTATTTTTAATTTTGACAATTGTCAAAGATTTTTAAACATAAAAATTAATTTGCATACTACTGTTAATTACAGCAATCATCACCAATCAAGTCCATTTAATTCGCAAGAAACGAACTATTTTCAAAATATAGTCTACTACTAAACTTTCAACAATTTTAATGAACCAAAAAAAACATATCTATTTCCTTAGACATTAAAAATTATCTATTATATAAATGATTTCTATATAACTTTTAATCGCACAAATAATTCCCGTGAAGTATTAAATTCAACCAGTCGAATTTATTTCCTTACAGAGTTCTGCATTAAAAAAATAATACATAGATTAAACTAATTTTAAGCAAAACTTCCATATCAAAATAATCAGCGGGTAACCACACCTATTTAAACCTAAATTATGAACAAACCGTAAACTAAAACAAATTTATCAATCAATAAAAATAATAAAACAAGCATTATTTACCAACAGAACGAAAGCCCATTATAGCAATTTGTCGTTGTTTTGGAGGCATTATGATAAATTACAAATATTGCGGTTTAACTAAACCTAACAGTAACACATTCCAGTATGGTAACGAAAGTGCACATAATCCAATAAATCGATCGTCATTATAATACTTTTAATATATAATATAAAACGCCATTTCCACGAAAAACAGTTGATCTCAAGGACGCTACACCAACTTTATCAATACCAAATTATCAAAAATTTATACCAAAAATTAGATGCGCCAAAAAAAAAAAATTACAAACACAACCGCATGAAAAGTTTATAGTAGTAGCCTATTTAATATTGTCATTATCGATACATTTCCTAATTAATTAATAAAACTGACCATGTTTATGCATGCGCATGTTACCGCATCTAATCATTATATAAAATGCCTAAGCAATATGATTAATATTTTAAAATTTTAAACAATGTATAAAAATAATAAATATTCTTCCTTTGATTGCATATGTCGCTTTTATTTATAAAATGTTTGAGCATTATATAAAATGTAAAATTACTACATCAGCTAAGTATACAATGAAATAATTCTTCGTTAATTTAAAATTTATCTTATTTTGACAATCTTCTAAATACTAGCTGTAAAACTATTGCTGAAAGGAATTTTAATTAATGTATAATATGTTGGCTTTTTTCCATAAGAAATCCACTTGCGCAAAATACTCCAAACGCACAGAACATATTTGAACACGGCGCGCACTTTTTTTTTGTGCCGCCAACGCATGAAAAACTTTCCACGGATTTAAAGTGTGCTATTTTTAAAGCGTGCACGTTTCGTTTATTTTAGTGGTTTGGACCATCCTTGTGTAGGCAGATACATAGCTGCAACGATTCGCCTCGATGAAATGCTTCTTTATACTGCAAGACAGCATACATCAAAGCATTTTTTACACTATTTTTTTTTTTTTATGTATCTTACAAGAAGAAAAAAAGGAATAAAATAATGGAATTAAGTAAAATCATTTTAAGGTTTTTTAAAAATATGACGCATTATTTTGATAAAACATATTATTTACCTTTTCCTTTAATGACCTCAGACGAATTTTGTATCAACTTTGCTTCTTTCATTACTGTTTATTCCATAGTGATGAAGAAGTTGAACATTGAGTAAATTATTTTGAAATCGTTATAAATTAGCAAAAGAAATTGATTAAACTGCAGTTCGTTCATTTGTTCGTTCGTATCAAGCTAGAAAATAAACTTAAATATCTATCAGGAGTCCAGATATCCACTGAAATGCGCTATTCGTAATATTATGTACATCATGTCTATTAATTCTATTACTATTTGAAAAAGAGATTTTGCAACTATACAAATGATCCAAAGTTTGAAGTTCCCCACATTCGCACATAGGACTCGAAACCATTTTCCATTTATTCAATGTGTAAGCACATCTATCTTGTCCTGTACGAAATCTATTTATTCTACACCATTCCCGTCGTGATAGGTCTATTCCCGAAGGTTCTATGGTAGGATCTTGTATTAAATCTGCGTTAGTGGCTTTACTATTTGTCCATTCATTTTTCCACCTTTCCTTCCCGTTTCTTACTGTGTTCCCCATATGTACTACCGTTCTCCAGGGTGGCCGTCTAGACTTCAGTTCCCTTATCGGTTTGTAATTTTTATCTATATGTATTAAGCAGTTCTCTATGTGTGTAAAAAACTGCAGTTGAACAATTTCAATATAAGTTACAATGTAGTTGCAAAAATTATATCCCTGGACGCTGAGATTGTACCTGTTTATAGAATCTTTAACAATCAACATAGTGACCATTTTGTTTTTTAGATACTTCTAGATTGATTCAAAGAACGTTATCATCGATTTTAACAAATACTGTTGTTGCTACTTGGTGAACAGATCTGCTAGGAAGATGCTGATGGCAAAAATACTTTTCTATTACATTCTTTAGTTGCTTCGATGCCACTGACGTTTTGGAAGAACTCTCTGCTACGTTTACTTTACATAAACTATCTAGTTTATTAAAATTAAATGGATTTATCACTTCATAATCTGCTCTTAAGAAGCAGCTGGTAAATTTTTTACCCATATTTATCAAATATAAATTCTAATTATTAGTAGTTGTTGACGAATATTTATATTGGCGTAAATGGCTGATATAATGATTCTTTATTTGAATTAAACTTTTTCTATTGGCGATAAAATCAAAATATAAATGAATCGGATGACGATAATTGAGACAATGGCGATGAGATGATGAATGTAGACAAAGAGCCTCAATGATTATTCGCTATCATAGACTGTGAAAGTGTGATCTCTAGTGTCAACTTTATTATGATTTTTCTATAATATTATTCATGCATAGACCAACATTACTTAATTCCCCTGGAATTGATTTTAAAAAATTTGTTTCATTGACTACCAAAAGGCTTTCGACTGCGTAAAAAATGCTAAGTTGATGAAAATATTGAGGAATATTGGTATAGAATAATAGGAAGACTCTACTGGAACCAAACCGCAAAAATCACAAACGAAAATATAGAATCAGAGTTAATACATATTAAGAAAGGAGTACGGCAAGGCTGTGTGCTATCACCGATACTTTTCAACATTTATTCAGAAGATATTTTCAGGGAAAGCACCCACTGACGAAGATGGTATTAAGATCGGTAACAGTTATATTTCAAATATAAAGTATGCGGATGACACAGTACTAATCTCTGACAACATTAACAAGTTGCAAGAGATGCTGGATCGGGTCACCAAAATAAGTAAGGAATATAGTCTAGAAATCAATGTTAAGAAAACAAAACGGATAGCAGTACACAGACCAAGCGAGGCTAGAAGTATTTCAAAAATGAAGTTAATAGTAAACGGCCAGAGCGTTAACAGAGTTACTAATTTCCAGTATCCTGGTTCCATGAGGGAACCGATCAGTCTTTTGAGATGAGGTCGCGCATAGAAATGGCAAGAAAGACCTTTTTAAATATGAAAAACTTAATGATCGGGAAGGATATCAATCTGCAATTAAGATTACGACTAATACAAGGCTATGTATGGTGGGTATTGCTTTATGGTATGGAGAGCTGGAATCTCACACCTTCGTTGGAGAAAAGGATAGAGACGTTAGAGATGTATATATATCGCCGCATTTTAAAAATTTCGTATATAGATCATATAACCAATAGATAGGTGCTACGAAGAATGGCAAAACAAACTGGACTACTACACAACATATGGTCTAGAAAATTGAAATATTATGGACACATCAACAGAAATCCAGAGAAGTATAGTTTATTACAGCTCGTCATAAATGGTGCCATCGAAGGACATCGCAGACCAGGCAGAAGAAAGTTGTCATGGAGAGCAGACATGCGCCGCTGGTACAATCAGACAACTGCAGAATTAACAAAGGCGTCTAAGAACAAAGAAAGAGTGGCTATGATGATCGCCCAACTGCGCTCGGAGATGGTGTGAAAAGAAGAACTTATTACCTTAGAACAATTTTGCATAAAAATCGTGACAATGGGTCAAACAAGACATTGAGACAAAAGAGCAACTGGTCTATACAGGAGGGAACAACTCCCGCCTGACAAATACACGCTAATGTCCCTGGAAATTTGTCTGGCCAAGTTTGCAGTGAGTTAGTTCTTTACTAATTCAACCAAAAGTGAACGATGGTCACACGCTTGTAATGGAAATTATGATCTACAAATATGTGCGTGAGGCATGAGAGGAACTAGAATCGCAAAAGAGTTGTCTTGGATTCGGTCCAGTTTGATAAAAAATTATTTTGTTCGATACTCGCACAAAACTATTTTTCCGACCGTAATGATGTTTAAAGGTCATTAGGCATAAATAGAGAATGCCTTCACTCGGGTCGTCATCGTGTTTTTTTTTTATGTGTTTCCTTTTTTTTCTTGCGCTTTCGGTTCCTATTCATGGTTCTCTATTCTGATGTTTAACTTGGAACTTCGTCGGTGGTCACGCTTGCCTAATTTGGAAATGCTGATTCCGTACCGTTGGGAGAGACAGCTGTATGTTTGTTGGTTTTATAAGGGGTGCGATTCGACTCATAGACGTCCTCCCTAGACTCACCTCTTATACTCATGTAAATGTTTAATTTGAGCATGAACAATAGGATGTGGCCTTTGGCCGAGGTTTTCAATTTTGTTTTTCTTGTGTTTCATTCATTTATTTTTTTAGATTCATTGTTTAGTAGGTCGAGTAATCTAGATGAAAAGAATATATGATTGTGCCTTGAGAGACCATCGACTTGAGTCTAATTTCAGTTAGCATTGGTAGAAGACAATAATGCCCGTTTCTATCATACGAGTACATTAACGAATTTTGATGAGAACGTCTTACAAGTAGCAAAAGACATTGTAGTAAATCCGCCATCTAACGATAAATATACTGCATTAAAAAATGCTCTACTTCGACATTACAAAAAATGCAAGGCTTGCTCCGTGATCTTATATTGAGAGACTTAAAACCATCCCATCTGCAAGCACAAATGAAAGTACTGTCAGGCGATATGGGAGATAGCGTTGTTCGGACATTATGGCTCGAACGATTACCAGTTTCAGTTCAGTCAATTTAGTGAATATGAATGAGTTAATTCCACTTTCAACACTGGCTAAAACTGCTGACCTTATCTTAATAGCTGTCCAACCGACCACTCCGACGACAGTCTCGATCACACAATGGCCTTCTGAACCTTCTCTTAACTTACAGGCACAGTTAAATAATCTAACAAATAAAATTAATCGATTATTATCTGCGAACCTCAAAATTCTCGCCATTCTAAGCCAAGCTCCCAACCGTCATCACCTACTCGCACTAAATCGGAAATACGTTCGCAAGTATCAATATCGAAAGAGCTCTGTTGGTATCATAGCAACTTTGGGCCCAACCCAAAAAAATGTCGCCCACCGTGCTCATATGAATCGAAATCGGTCCACTCCATAGCTGAGGAATCGCCTTCGGCTGCTCGTTTGTTTGTCCGAGTTCGGCTTTCAGGACAACAATTCTTGATAGACTCCGGTGCCGAGTGCGCATTAACACCAGCTAATACTGACAGATCCGCTATTACGCCTACCACATCGCCTCTAATAGCCGCTAACGGCTCAATCATAAAAACTTTCGAAACTATCACTCTAAATTTAGATTTTGGTTTCAAGCATCTGTTCCGATGGACTTTTATATCAGCTAATATCTTAACACCAGTCCTTAGCGCTGATTTCTTGGCACATTACCGATTTTCAGTTGATTTCCATAATAAGCGCTAATCAATTTAATCAATATCAAATTTTCCGCTCCGTTCGAGCTACATTAAATAGTCTACACCCAAACCCACAATGCGATTATCATCGCACCGTTTTCATCCATTTTGATTTACCGACTGCCTGTGATGTATTCGTGTGTCAAGACTCTGTTTGCAAATTCCTACAGCCGCCGTACGAGAGACCGTTCAAAATTTTTAAGTTGAACCGACCAAACATATATACTTCATGCAAATGGCCAACACAGACAACTGTTCACAACAACCGACTTAAACCAACTTTTGGTGTTAACGACAATCCTCCGTCGGCTCCAACAATTCGCTGCCCATCAAAAAGCCACCACTGTTGACAGTCCACGACAAAACATCACCGCTAAAATCAATTTTCCAACGAACATTGAATATACCGCTGATAAAGGACAAAAATGCTGGAACCTCAATGATGAAAACTAGGAGTGGACGAACTATTCGTTTCCCCCTAAAGTGTCTCGAATTGATTTTTTTTCGTTTAAATGAAATCTATACACAATTTCGCTGTCTTATCAGTTTTAGTATTTTCGTTCAAAACATCTGCGCTCTATAATTGCCTATCATTACGTGATAATACAACTTTGCGTTGTTCGTCATGTCACTTCCACTCTCGTTTCGTCTTTTAACCGTTTATCGTTCACCGCGATCAATTTCCTTTTCTCTGGCCTTATCGCTAGCGTCTCTCTGGCGTTACTTCATTATCGAAGCCCATTATCCTTAAAATATACTCGCAATGCGCTTGCTGATACCTATCATTTTAATTTTTCATACGTATATATTCATACTTGTAGTTTGCATGTTCACTTCATCGTTATATTTGACTGCATGTATGCGACACCATATTCGTTTTTTCGCTTTCTTCTACTTCTACCATCCCTCTTTATCGAATTATGTTATTCATGAACCCAGGATGAATCCAGTAGAGGTTTTAGGGGGACAATGCCCCCCCCGAACTTAATACAAGCTATTTAAGAATGCGGAAATTTCATAGGAAATAAAATTCTTTTTATTGGCTTTGTTTGCAGTTATGTCAAAAGTTGCTGTCAAAACATTTTGAAATGGTTCAATTAGTCGTATATTTTTAAATTTCAAAATTACGAGATTTATTTTTAACGCAAAAATGAAACTTCATAAAATACGGATAAAAAAAATGACTTTTTAAAATTTGACTTTGACGTTTGCTTGTATTTTACAAAAAATGATAAGCATTTATTGCAAATGTGCGAAAGATGTAAAATACTCGTGAGTCGAAAAAAATATTAACTGCAGTTAGTATTTTTTGTCAGCATAAACGGAAACTATCACGGTTCACGTCAGGCCCGTGCCTAGAATTTTGGAAAGGGGGGGGGGGTTGAAATTTTTTTTCGCATATTTATTTTATAAATAAAAATACATTTTTCACTAATATTCATGCTATTAATAATTTCCATCATTTTGATTTGTATATTAATAATTTAAATAAACGAATTACTGTGTAAACATTAATAAAAATTACATGTGTTATTGATTATACTCGTAACAAAAAATTTTGCACAAAATATTAATGAAGTCCCTAAGCTATTTCAGTTCTCATGGGGGGGGTTTAACCCCCAAAACCCACCCCGTGGACACGGCCTTGGTTCACGTCGATCCATTTATCATTAATATCAATAAATTGTTTAAACGTTTTTTTTCCAATTATCATTTATTTTTTTGTTTTTTTAGGTGATATGATCTATAGACTTCATTTCGGTCTCTGTTGGTTTTTTTTTGTTTTTTATTTCCAAGAAAAGTCCATTTAAAATAGCTTAAACCACGGTGTATTCGTTTATTATAAAAAGATAATGAACCCGTTAGAATATTTTTACAATATGCTCTTTAATGTTACAATTAGAATTAATCATTTTAAAACCAATTGAGAAAACATTGTTGTTTATAAGCGGTTATTTTACTTCAAATTTATTGTTCACAGTTGCTTTTTCATTATTTTAAATTACGTAATAAATCATATTTTACACAAGGGCGTCGTCAACCAATGAGCGCGGGGGGGGGGGGGGGGATGATAGAAAGAGGACATAAGTTGTAGGAAAAATAAAATTTATAATTTGTAAAAGCTATTATTTTATTAAACAAGAATAAAATCTTAATTAAAACATAATTTTCGTGTGTTTCTGGCAAATTTTTATAATAAAATTATAAAATTCTTCCAAATTGTTCAAGTTGATTAAAAAGTTTCAAACTCCAGGGGGGCTCAGCTGCCCACCTTGCCCCCTCGCGACGTCCATGATTTTACATATTTGGTTTTATTCAAGAATATCCCAAACAAAATTTTCTCAGTAAAAATATAAAAAAAATCTCTGCCTTCCCAAGAATATAAATTGCCCCCCCCCTCCCCCCCAGAAACAAATTCCTGAATTCATCACTGTTCATGAACTATCGTGCTTGTAGTTGATGCTTGACGTTTTTTATTTTACAGTTACAACATACGTTTTACTTGTTATGCTCATATTTTTTTGTACTTTATGTATTTTATTCTTTTCTCGTTCTACGAACGCTAACGCTTCCCAACGGGGGAAATATTGTAGCATTGTTAATTATAAATATTAGCTTTACTTGTCACAGCGCTTCAATCGTATTTAATGCGCGACAGATTTGGTTCCCCTAGCAGTTATAAAGCGGAGAAACGAATTTTGTTGTAAATATCGCCCGCTTTAATCTCTTTCGAGTTCGAATCGTATCAGTGTCGCAAACGACGATTTCAATTATAATTTTTTTAACGCATTACACGGTTAAATAACTTTATTTTAGTATTAAATTCGATCATGTATTACCGAATAAAAATGCCTACAAAACTTTTAATGGTGTCTCAATAATGTGCAAATTTTTATATTTGGTTTCGATAAACAACGACGTTTTTTTCAGTTCTGCCAAATTTAAGTATATGCCTCTACAGTTCCACTCAATTATATTCAATGTATAGATAGCCAAAAAAAAAAACGAAATATCTTATGTTTTACTTTTTTTTTGAATTATAATTAATTACCTTTTAGTTTCTCCATTTAAAGTTTTATATTTTTCGTTTTTTGATTTGGTAATATTTTATACAGTATCAAAGTTATTTTGTTATTAGAGTTTTTTTCGGTTTAATTTTGAATGTTCTCTATATATTTTTTGTGTCATTTAAGGTGATTTATTAGGCTCATTTAAGCCATGGGTTCTTTTGTATGTACTAATGCCTGCTATGGCATTTTTTTATTTGAGCCTTAGCCATGATATTTAATCGGCCCCTTTAAATAGAGATGGATTAACATATTTCATTACAAATAATTTTTTAAATTAATTTCTTCATTAATCGGATGAAATTCTTCCTTATTACCTAAGACAAAAAATACCTATTATTTCTTTCATTGAGATTGTTTCGATTTGCCTAATTATTATAGTTTTTGGGAATATATAACTAAGTCTAGATGAATATAAAGTTTTCACATTACGATCTGACATTTATTGATTTGCTTTCGCATATGGCAGATTTCCATAAACCATTATATTCTTTTTGCCATCCTGTCTATTCCTTTCTGGGCATTCTCTACTGGTTAGACAGTGATTACCCTGGCAATTGTAGCAATAATTTTTCGCCGCAGCTGTTCTTAAGGTGTCCCTCAGAAAAACATAGTTCATACTTAATCTTTATACTTTTACCTGAGTTAGAAGAGTGTCCAAATCTAAAATACTTGAAACACTGTCTTACAGACTGGATAAAAGGTTCGCATTCAAATTTTCCCTGTTTATAAAAACATATTTGAAAATCTTATGACTATTACTGAAAAAAATCTAAATTGATTTGTTAGGAATGAAATGATTTGTATCGTCTGTATAGATTTTCTTCCATAAAGATATTTTTTTGAACTTCAAATTTGCCATAATCCATATCCCCACAAATTTTTTATCCACAAATATCAATATCAACATTTCTTACAATCATAGATTTAGCTAAGGAAAATATTGGTGTGTGAAAGTAGATCTTTACTCTTAAATCTTCCACTACAAATCATTCTGTTTGCTGCATATTTATTTGAACATGTAATGGTTAATTTATTTCTTCCAGTTTTTTGAATTAATTGAATACAATTAAAATAATTAACTATTTTTAGTGTTTTTGCGACTGGTAATGCAGAACTATTTTCATTATTAGTTGTGGTTGGAATCAGCTTGAAGCTATTGTATTTATCATACTCCTCAAATAGTAAAGATAGGCTGGATTTTTCAGAAACCTCCACACTATTATTATTATTACCGCTGCTATTATTATTTTTGAAACTATTATTCTTAACTTGGTTTGTTTCAAGATCATTATTTGCTATTTAAATCGACCATACATATTTACATCAACATCAATTGAATCGGGCAAACTTTTACGGAAATAATACTAAATAAATGTAGGGGAGAAGTGGGATGAATCGGACACTCGTTTTTTCTCGGCTGTATGAGGCATTGGAAGGTTAAAATTTAGTACGAAGGCAAGCTATTGATGATATCTACCAAGCATTTCATCGACTGCGATATCCGTTTTCATGTAACCGAGATAATGCCAAAAAAAAAAATTTGTTGATTTTTGAAAAAAAATTTATTTTAATTTTTTTTAAAAATTTCGTATATTGCGTGAAAATTTTGAAGACATATCAGATAAGTTCTTTTTATTGAAGTATTATGAACAACCTGTCACAATTTGTAGCCGTTCTTTGAAGCGGTTTCTAAAATAGACCAAATTTTTGAAAAAATGAGCCATGGGGATGAATCGGACAAACTGATTAACCCTATAGTTCGCAATGTGCATTTAAAGATACACGCATTTCCAAACTCTGTTTTACGTCTCATTGAGCTCTGCTGTGTAGTAAAGGTATATTATCCAATCAACTGTACAACTTCGATAAAACCGGCATAAGTACTGTAATAAAATCACCGAAAGTGATCGCAAAAAAAGGCACAAAACAGGTCGGTGCTCCCAATAGTGCAGAGAGAGAATCGAAATTAACGTTTGGTGTGTTTATAAACGTCTTAGGACAACGATTACCACCGATTTACCTTATTCCCAACTTTAAACAACGAAATTTCGATAATGCCATGATTAGAGCACCAACAGGAAACCTTAGTTTATCTACTCCATCCGGTTGGATGACTAAAGAATCGTTTTTATACGTTTTGAAACACTTTCAAAGGTATCCTAATTCTGGGCCAAATAATCGAACGATGTTACTTATGGATATCCATTGTTCCCATGCGTCATACGAGGCTATTCATTTGCACGAGAACACAATATCGTTCTTTTTACTTTTCCGCCACACCTAACTCAAGATCCAACCGTTGGATGCAGGATTGTACGGATCATTCAAGAAGGCAATGTCTTACGCCGAAAAAGATTACTTGGCAACCGCCAACAAAGCAGCTGTAATTACTCTTGATGTTATTCCAAAAATCTCAAAATCACCGTTCGAAGTTGTTTTTGTTCCAGTAAAAATCGAAAATTCATTCAAATGTATTGATTTATGGCCAGTAAACCGTTTATGTATTTTGAAACAAATAAAAAACTCTCTGGACAACGAGAACCAAAATGCGACTGATGTGATGGAACAAGTCACAGTATCAGAGTCTCCGACGATTCCATCTCCAGAGAATGAGGCCCAAACAGCAACTTTGAATTCATCTCCAAAGAATGCAACTGAACCAGAAACTTTGAAGTCATCTCCAGAGAATGCAACGGAACCAGAAACTTTAAAGTCATCTCCAGAAAATGAGGCCAAAATAGAAACTTTAAATTCAAGCTCGAGCGGATCTTCGAATAAATCTTTTTCCCCAGTTCTTCTTGAAAACAAAACGACCTCTCCGAGATGTCACAACAGGAACAAGAAAAAATCGCCGGAAACCAGGAAAAAGTTTAGAGTTAACTTCAACTCCAGAGATGGAGAAAGCTGCTAAACGCGCTCAAAAACCTGCAGAACGTGCATAAGTCGAAATTGATTCGAAACCAAAAAAGAAACCTCAATTTTCAATCCCAACCTAAAAAGAATTCAGATATATCAAACCAAGGCTTTACTGAAGATTTTAGCGACGTTCAAATTCGTGACTGGGTTGTGGTGAACTTTCAAATGAAACAACAGAAGAAATTTCACCGCTACATTGTCCAAATTCTTCGAGTTAAAAAAGGCAAATTTATTGGCAACTTTCTTCGTTAAGCGTTCACTAAAAAACACACTGGATACATCTTTCAGTATCCCAATATTCGTGACAGGTATGCATTTTCTTACGATCAAATTGTAAAAAAAATAGTGCCCCCCAAAAAATACTTGAAGGGTATGTTTATGTTTAAAATCCACACAACTCATTTATAGTTTTTCATCGTTTTTTTGTTTAAAATGCAAATAAAGTATGATTTTTCATTTTTTTTGTAGAACATGTTGACTTTTTATCTTATAGGATTTGTATAAGCATTTATTGCAGATTATTAAAGAAAAATACATTTTAAATGAAAAAAAAGCATATGTCCGAAGTATCCCCCAGGTTATCCCACAGGTTGGGGGATACTTCGGACAAAATGGATGAAGTTTAAAATTAAGCTCATCAAGTTGTACTTATCCGAAAGATAAAAGTTTTGCAGCCAAAATGTAGCGCATTGTTCACACTACACAATGACGCAAAAAGAAAGTTGATACGATTTACCATTACAGAGAAAATCGCTCAAAGCTAAAAAGTATCCGATTCATCCCACTTGTCCCCTATAATTAACATTTCAATTCTTTATAAAATGAAATTATTTTGTATGTTTAAGTGATATATGAACAAAAGAAGTGTTGAAAACCATTGATTTAAAAATAATTAATTCATTACTTCGTAAGAAAATTAATTCCTAATGTTGTGGATGTTTTTTTTTTATTCGATAATTATTTTAAGTATGATATTCATCAAAGAAAAAAAACAAAAACTGAAAGCTCACAAATTAAATCTATTTCGAAGCAGGATAGAGATGAAACCTGTAAGGTAGAAAACGTTGAGAAAAAAACATTAAAGATGAAGCACCACCTCTGTTACTTACAGCAACAAGTCTGTAGAAACTATAATAATGTGCTACATTGTAAGTGTACAGAGCTGTTCAGTGTTTTATATATTTTAATGATCATTAAGAAATAGTGAAAAAGAAGAAGACCCCAGGGACACTACCCTATATCACACCAACAAGGGCAACTTTTCGAGATTTTCAAATGTTTATAGTAAAATAAAACAATCTGTTCCTAAGGTCGTATCATTTAAATATTTTGATTAAGTTAGTGAAAAATTTATAAATTATTAATTGGCACACAAATTACATCACATAATGTGGTGTCAAAAAACTTAATTATGTCAAAAAATTCTAAACCAGTTGTTTATAAAGATTAGAATTATTAATTACAGATTCAATTATTCTGTCATTTTTCTAAATTGTGGAATGATAAGGCTGTAATCCAAACTGGATATTTGGAATATTCTTTATCCCCAAATAATTTTTTAGGTTTCGGCTATGATAATGTAGTGAATGACAAGTAAGCAGTGAACAATAGAACAAAAATTGACACATTGAGAAGCAGTGGTTACAATAACAATATTAGTTCACCACCTATTATGAAAGTTAAAACAAAATCTAGAATGGTTTTTACAGTGTACTAGAATATCGCCAGAAACGTTTAAATCAATTCTGAATAAAATAAAAAATCGTTTAGAAAATTGGTTTACAAGTTACATCTGAAGAACAATTAAACCAAATAATGCAACAATCACTTAACAGTTTCTATACAAGGTAATTAATGCTGGAGCGGTATAAAAAATATATATATAGATTCTACAGTTTGAGGTTTAATGTGGACTATTTATATGTATATTGTAGCTACTTTGTGTGAATATATAAATCAGCGACCACTTTAACACACTTCTCTTAATTATATTGTACCTGAAGCCTTAGTCTTTCAAACAATATTTCTTCAGCCATTTTGTTCAAATTACATAAATGACTTAGGCCTAATATTATCAACTACTGAAGCATCTTTGCCTGGCTGAAGTAATGGAATACTTTAGTTAAATTTTAATAAGGGAAGTGCACAATTTTCAAAATACCATTAGTTATATTATTAATTTTAACAGCGCTTTTTAGAATATTTTTGAGAATAATACTAGTGAACATACTGGTATTAAGGTTTTTTTATGTAATTATGATTTTAGGCATCAATAGTTTCACTTATGTTTTGGACTGTTAGTGTTCCTTTTTTAAAAAACTGAAGTAATATACAAAGGCATAACCATAAAGATTAGGAGGTATTAACCTCTCCACTGCAACACTATCAATTTTTTATATCTATGTTTTTAAGAAATACTAAAATGTATATTCACTTTTTGATCAAAGTTTTGAATCAGTTTGGGTTTTAATTCTTTTGACTTCCATTTAAATTTAAGTTTGGTTATAATTTTGAATAAAGCATAAAAATAATTTAAACAATTCAGATAATACCGACCCAAAAAGTTTTATACAAAACAATATTCGTAATCAGCATTTATAAATCCCCCCCCCCTCAAAAAAATAAAAAAACAAAAAAAAAATATATAAACCTTTTAGAACGCTTCTGATAGTATATTTAATTTTACTACATTGGTAATTGGTAGCAAAGAGGAAGTTTTGTCTAGAAAAATGTATAGCAAGTAACTCAGCCTAATGTTATTCTTCATATGTATAGGAATTTAAACTAGTTAGAGATGCATGGTATATACTGTACACCACACGTTATATTTTATTTAATTGTGTAAGCAGTATTATTTATATTTTAGAAATTATTCAGATACCTTCTTAATTTTGTTACATTTTTAGCAGTTAAAATTTCAGAGTTTTGTTCACTGGAAGTTGAGATATTTAAGCACTAGTGCATGCTGCGCACCATATAACATAAAATGTTTTATTCTTAACAAAAATAAATTTAACAATGAGTTTAAATAATAAATACAGTGTTTTATTCTTGTTAATTTTCTACATTTGTTTCACGTCTAATGTTTTACTTAACATTTTGATTGGTGGGAGGAGTAACTTTCTGACTGTTTTAAGCTTTTTCGTTTTCTTACTGTAAAATTATTGTTTGTTCAGGATGTTATTATTTTTATGCAAATAATTTTTATTTTCTAGAAAATGGATGATACATTTATGTTTAATTTTCTATATTACGAAGTCTGAACAGATTAGAAAGCTAAGCATATGCACAAGGGCGTCGCCAGCCGATGAGCCAGGGAGGGGCAAGATGAGTTGCCAATCGCCAGCGGGGGGGGAGGGGGCAAGATGATAGAAAGAGGATATGAGTTATAGGAAAAATAAAATTTGTAAGTTGTAAAGGCTTAATATTTTATTAAACAAGAATAAAATCTTAGTTAAAACATAAGTTTTTCAAATTGTCCATGATTACGCGCCTATGAATACACATCAATGCCAGTTGATTAAAAAGTTTCAAGTTTCCAGGGGGGGGGCAGCTGCCCCTCCCTGCCCCTCCCTGCCCCTCGCTGGCGACGCCCATGCATATGCAGATTATCTGAACAGCAACTGATTGTGATGAAGTTAGTGTTGTGAAAGAAAATATTTTAGACACAGATGCTGAGCAAGAGTAATAGAGGAGCAACAAAATTTGAGCTAAATGCAACAATTTCATTTAGAATACAGTAATTATATATTAATAATTGCGATATATAAAAATTGATAAAAACTGAATTACTTATTTACTTGCTATACATGTGCTAAACACGTAATTCAAAAATGATACAATTTTAGCAGGTCAGGGTGTTTTTTATGTGAGTAGTGCAACTATATTTTTATTGTTAACCCTTAGTGCCCGTCCGATGCCCCACAGGCACGAGGGAAAATTCATCAGCAGATGGTGGCCACTCTGATTCAATGTCAGCGCTAGGAGCTCTAAGTGCCTGCCAGGCATGATGACGGGGGAACAGCTAAAACTACTAAGTGCCTTAAAGGCAAGCCTGGGATGAAAACGAAGGCAAGAGTGAAATCAGTGTGTTTTACAACAAGATAAAAGGTGCTGCCTTGACAGGAAATGTTCAATTTATTCTTCAAGTAGAAGAACTCAACATTGGCCAATGGCTGTTTTCCCGAATTCTGAATATTTCTGCGTTGAACTCCTTCATCCTATACAACTGCTTCTGTACAGTCAATATTCCCTCCAGATTCCAGTTTTCTGAAATGTTGACAATGCAGCTCATCAAACCTCATTTGCAAGATCGAAAGCAAGCCAACATCGCCTGTGATCTATGAAAATTGATCAATCATATCTTGGATGAGGATTTAAAGATGCAGCAAATGGACCAAAATACACCTTCAACGTCGTAATCATTTTCAATGGATTCGGCTTCAGCAACTTGAACGATGAATCCTACTCTCCAACCTCCAACAGATCATATGGAAACTAGAAGGAAGTACTACAACCGTGCCACATTCTTCATGTGTGTGAAATGTAGTTCTCCGGTATGCCTTGAATGCTCCAGAAAAATTTGCAACGCCTGTTATTGGAATGATTTTAAAATTTTATTAAGATTTCTAAAAGTATTCTTTAAGTTTAAATATACGTTTTGATTCATGGTTTCATCATTTTTTTTTTTATCAGAACTGCGACGGTAAGAAGCACTCAAAAAACCAAGACGGGCGCTAAGGGTTAAAAATGTGAGTTAAAAGTATTAATAATAACGTAGTTCTGAGTATTTTTTTCAGAAAACTTCACACGATGTTGTAGGCTAAGTGTTTTTAATGGTAAAATCCAATTAAAAAACAAAAGAATATCAAACATCGCGTAAAAAAAATATATATACAACGTGACTCTTTTTATTAACCATTTGACGCGGCGCAAACAATGTTAAAAAGCAAAGGAATTGCACTGTATAGTTTATTATAAAATTTACATGTATGCTTTCATATTCGATAATTGTCAGTGTATATTACTATAAATATTTGGCTCAAATGGAATATTATTAATAATCATAAAGTACAAAGAAAAATTCACTCGAAAATTTCAATTTATCATAAAATACTTTAACAAAAAACATAAAAAAATACCGCTTTCGGATTAATAATTAATTAATACATAGTATTTTAATGGCGAGTTATATATTAAGATATAATTTTTAAAATACTGCTTCTTCAGAAATTAACTTTAAATTAAACAATACATAACTTACATTTGTGATTAATACGACGGGGAAAATTACTACACTTCAAAATTTATTAAATAACAGTTTATTGAAAAAGAAAAAATACTGCTTTTTTGACTTCATCAGCTGTTTCATAGTAATTTCGTTTTCCTGCTATAGATTTAAAACATTTTTTTAAAATAATATTTGAAATACAAATTAGAAATTAATTTCTATAATTACATATTATACATATATATATATATATATGCTGTAATTGCAATAAGAAATCAAACGAAATATTTTAAGTTTATTACAAAATATTCAAGTGTAGAATAATACAATACGTTGCTTTTGTTTTTTACTTTTTATTTTCCACTTTTAGCTTTCTGCTTAATATGTGAATTCAATTTTTGTAATTTAAATAATTATTTAAAAATTAATTTGAAATAGTATTTAAATATACTATTTCACGCACTATTCAATTTCTATTTGATATTATATTAAATGATCAGTCAATTTATAAAATTAAGTTTCTTTTAATATTACCTGGACTAGACATTTCATAATGACGAATTTCATAAATTATTGGAAATACATAATAAAACTTTTAAGTTTAAAGTTAAATAAGAACATTTTTAAAAACAGTTTTTCATATATTTTTAAATTTCATTTCGATTATTACTTCTGGAAATAAAAAATTAAATACACTAGTTTGTAATCACAAAACTTAAAAAATTTGATACAGCAAATTTGAAAAAAATATTTTCATTTTCATTATGATAATCCCTCATCTAACTTTGATGTTTTTTTTTTTAAATATACCTTCAGAAAGTTGTTACGCCTTAAATTAATTGTTTAGTCCGCCATCTTATGTGAGTGACGCGTAAGTAGTCAGTTTAGAAATGTCAGGCGTTGTGAAAGAAATTTACTGAGATCAGTGTAACTGGTAACTGCTAATTATGTTTTTGATCCAGTTTATGTGTTCTAGGGAGTTTTACATCCACTGTTAAAAAAGTCCACATTTATATATATTTCGGATTTGTTTACATTCCGAAATTTAAAATATGTTATTAAGGTAGTTAATACCAATTTTTTCATAAGATTAAAATACTTTGCTGAATGATTATTTTGCTAACAAACGATGGCAAAAAGACCTAGAGGCAGACCTCCTAAAACAAAAAAGTGCGGTAGGTATATACACTGGATTTTAAAATGCGATTGTAACTAAGGGATAAAAAATTATTAAAGTGTTACTTTATATTTCAGAAGTAGACTTAAATGGTAATGGACTGACAGTAGAAGACGTTTATAATTTTAACATAGAATTAGAAGATAGTTCTCAAAAGATACAGAATGGTAAATATTCTTAAAAGGCGTATAATTATGTTCCAGTTATTTATAATTAATGTGTAGTGAAATTTGCGCTACAAATCTAATAAAGGGTGCTAGTCCACCAAAAAATATTCTTGCACGTAAACAAAGTATTATTTAGTATGCTAAAGTAACTTTTGTTCGTAGTTTCATAGTTTCATTATAGTCATAAGGTAAAGGTTCGATGCTGAAAAAGAAGCTAAACTTAATCTAAGTTTATCCACAATTATTTACTGATTATTTTTTTCACGATCTAATTTAGTTTTAATTTAAAGTATTCGTTTATAATCTACATGAATTAAAAATATCATTTTGGAATTATATATCCTATGATATATGATAATATTTTAAAAGTATTTTTAGAATTCCTAATATCAATAATCCTGTAAGTTTTTATGCGCTTGTAAATAGTTGTCTTTAATCACTTCGAGCAATACGTTTTACCTAAAGTATCTCTTACGTACTGTCAAAAAGAATAAAAGCCTAATGACACTACAGTGTAGTAATTTTAGAAATTTAATTTTTTACAGTTTATAAAATTTAATACTGATTTTATTTTATGTGAACTATAGAACCAGCAGATGTAAGATCAAATCGCATTATCTTGAAAAAAGAGTTATTTGGTTCTCAAAAGGGCAATGAAAATAATAAATGTGAAAATTGTAAACGCGAATTTAAAAGTGAGAAGGTATGTTATACCATTGTATTAAATATCTTTACTAGTAATTAAACTGTACGGATATGTAATTTAAAAAGATTTGCCCTTAAATATGGTATTAGGCTATTTTTATCGTATTTAAGAAAAAATAATTAAAATTCTTGTTTATTTATAAATTTGTTTTGTTTTAATTTGTAAACTATCGAGTCATCGGTGATAAGGTTTACGCAACTTAAAAATTGCATTATCAATATCTAGGATTTGTTATATTTTGATATAAACGGTATTGAAATGATTGTAGTATTAAAATGCGGTTATATTTAAGAAAAACAAATTTTGGGGGTAATACTAATAAACAATTATATTAAAAAATATGTATTAAACTGAATCAGGAAAAGGATTTACATTTATCGTTGATCAATAATTTCTTAACATTTAAAGAGCTTTGATTATAACAGAAGAGGCATATGTGCTCTTATTATTGGAATAAGTGTAACATTCTATGTATCTATATGATTTAAATGTTGTTTGTTCTGTTACTTGAAGTTTTTTTTTATTATAACATGCTTTAATACTTAAGTTTAAATATCCTAGTTTTGTACTTTCTTTTTTTTGTCCCGGTAAATAGTTTATTTAAAAAATCATAATTTTTCTATGAAAATTTTTGCTTACGTTCCATTTTTTTTTGTGTGTTTGTATCATGTGTTCAGATTTATTTTTATACGCATTTATTAATCTTTTGTCTGTTGAAATTTATATTAATATTTTTATGCTTTTATTATAAAAGCTTTAAACCAAATAATTTCTTCTTATATTCGTGTGATTTTGGCTCAGTGTTGTAAACAATTTATCCAAAATTATTTATTTGTTCGTTATTTGCTCAATTTCGCATTATGTATTAATTCAGTATTATTTAATTGTAGCTTAACTTATAAATGTTTGAATCGTTTATACTTTTATGAATATTTTTATTTTATTTTCAATATTTTAAATTTTTTTGAAGTTTATACTATATATCATCCTTACGCTAGGGATTAATCCTGTTATGTTTTTGTGTTACCGAAGTTGGCAAAAGCTATTAATGAAGCAAAGCGTCGTACAAGTAGAAATTAATATGCAAACCGTAAATGAAAAAGTAATGTAGTTAAAACCAAATCTGTAAAAATTGTGAGAAATTATCATCTAGATGTTCAGAGGAATCCCCATGCCAAAGTCCGAAGGATCAGTTTTTATAAATATGTATAGACTAAGTTTTAATGAATTAGAATATAAAAAGTAATATGTTTTGATAGGCAAAGTGAATATTACAAAAGTATTTAATCGCAGCTCGTATATGAAATAGTGAATATTTGGAAAAATTTGGAATGCAAAGAGATAAAAAAGTAAAAATGGTAACGAAAAAATTGAAAAAAGTACAATATAAATAAAAACGAGCAATTTTAGTACTGGAAAAATAACATACTTCTTTTCCGCTATCGCTCAACATCCGCACCGAGTTGTTCTTTATGGTACTAAATGCAGCTGAAGTTTTGGTTGCTTTTCTTTTTCCGACATTACTTCTGATCAATTTATAGTGTTTGTCGCTGTTAGCACATTCGCCAGTTGATCTGTTTCAATAACTTATTCATTCATAGTTTTAATCAAATATTATCTCTTAACCATAAATTTTAGTATGAAACAGCTTATTTAACAGTACTGTTTTTCACAATAATTCACTATTACACACACAGGTTGTAAGCAATCAATGCCGATTAATTTTATATGCCATATACATTAAATTATAACCATGCATACTGAGTTGCATTAACTGAGTCGTTCATTTTCATTTTTCTAGTAATTTTGAACACCAGAAAAATTGTTTATATTGTAACTTCTGCATCGTACGAGGTGTGATCAAAAAGTAACGAGAATTTTGTAATTGCGCGTGATTTGACTGGAATGGAATAGTTCATAACAAATTTTTACCGACAGGTCGTACAGTCAATGAGGAGTACTACTTCCAAATTTTAAGCAATTTGTGTGACACAATCCGGAAATAAAGGACCCGAACTTTAGAAAAACAACTCGTGGATTTTGCATCACGACAACACACCGGCGTATACCATTTCGTTCATGCAACAGTTCGCGGCGAAACATAACATCGTGTGATACCGCAACTACCCTATTCTCCGACATGGCACCCTGAAACTTTTTCCCATTTCCCAAACTCAAGAAGATACTCAAAGGACAGCGTTTTTCAACAACAAATGAGATAGAAGCGAAATCGCAAAGCAAACTCAAGATCAGATCTAAAAAGATGTTTCAACAGTGTTTCTCAAACTGAAAATTACGGTGAAATAAGTTCATAATATCAAAGGAGGGTCGCTTTATTGAGGATTGAATAAACATTGAAGATTAGGTAAATATTTTTGGAAAAAACTAAAAATTCTCGTTACTTTTTGATCATATCTCGTATTTTCTACCTGATTATATGCAGTCGATAAATTCGCTGATATTAACTACTACTTGGTTATTTAATCGTTATCAAAGCTACATCAAATTTGTTGGTCCATCAAATGAAGTAATTGTATTAGCAATTTTTTCTGCGGTTTAATCATGAATTACATTGTATGGAATGAATCTTTAAAATTTAAGTTGCAATCAGACAAAAACTATATTTTTCTTTATGATTATTGAATGTGTTGCTTTTGGAGTGGTAATTGTTTTTAACCTGCTCCTTATTGCGATCTTTAAATGATAAGACATTTGGTCAGCTGTGTAATTGGATTATTGAATTAATTTGCTCTAATAATATCATGTTCTTTATTTACTAAAGTGGAACAGTTCCTACAATACACTACCATCAGTTGGCATAATTCAAAATCACCGTGAGAACAGATATAATAATAAATAGTTTTTAATATTATGAAAAAAACAGCAGTAAGGAGTTTAAATATCGAAAATCAAATTTGAACTTAAATTTGGCAATAATTTGCGCAATAGTTAATTAAATAGTTAAAATTCTCTCATTAATTCAACTTTAACATAGCTGCATTACTATTCCACTGTGCATCATTCAAGGCTGCTTCGGTAATTTAGGATATTATCGTCCAAAACAGTCAGGATGGCCATTCAACCGGGAATAAGCGAGTAGTTTTGTTGTAAAGCCGAGAAAAAAGGTGAAAATAGCTAAACGATAGTTTTAATAAAAAAAATTATTTGAAGCGAAAAATGAACGCATTTTTTAATGCGCTTTACTCATAAATAAATTATAGTTTTTTTTTTTTTTTTTTTTTTTTTATTTGTATAATATCAATAGTAACAAAAAAAAAAAAAAAAAGGATTTTCCTTTTACAATTTGCCTCTAATTTTTCGATTAAAAGACTTTCTATAACGACATGTCTATTTTCATGATGAATAATATTTATATTTATTGCCAGCGCATTTTAGTTAAAATTTTAATGAAACGAATAAAATTTTTTTTATCATTTCAGTTTATTGGGAGGACTGAACTATCTTTGGTATAGCATTCAATTTCATTTCGATTTTTACTGTACATTTATTTCAAAATGTAACGTATATAACCGTTTTTTGTTGGTTTTTTTTTTTCATAAAGAATGACACTTGTTGCACATGTATAATGGGAGTCGGGTGAAAGTTATTCGTGATTTTGTGTGATGGTGTTATTGTTCTTACGTTGAAAATGAGCTTATTTTAAATGCCGAAAATTTTAATTTGGAATATCACGATGTTAACTACATGCCAGCAAAAGAGACAACCTATTGGCCAACTGACAATCGTAAAATACCAGGTCTTTTAGATGTTTTTATTAAAAAAAGGCATTGCCTGTTATGCAGAAATAAATTTTCTTCCTTTGATCTTTTCTCAGACCATTCTTCAATTGTTTTAAACCTTGGCAATTTGGTAATATGCAGAGAAAAGCCGATATATTTGTATAATCGCAAAACTGAAACTGATTTGGGTAACATCTGAACTCAAAATACTAAAACTAAAAATAAACCAAACTGACATTGAGAACGCCGCACGACACTCAACCAGAGAAATCCAAACAATAGCTAGTTTAAGATAGGGGCTTAAGTTCCTTAAACCTCTTGAAGTCAGCGCGTATTATTACAAATGTAAATATTAGACGTCAAATAAATTTTATAAGTCAGAACTATTTAAATTGGGAAGGGGTAAATCCGCCTGTTATAAACTTCATTATTAACTTTTGTAATAATTAAGTAATGATATATTGCTTGAGTTACTCGTAGTTAGTGATCATTGTAACAGTAAAATATTTAAAATGTAAATAAATCAACTTCGAAAAACCCCAAAAAAATTTAATTTGCAATTTTTAGGATTTCGTACACGTATAATGTACGGAATCCTAATAAGATGGTTCAGAAACGACAAAAATATCAAATAAAAATCAATAACTCGCCGACGGCTTGACTTATAACACTTCAAATTTGGACTTGTTTTCTTTCTACTGATATTTTATTTGCCTTCGTTACAGTTTGCTGAGTTTGTTATCATACAAGCAGAAAAAGGTTCGTGTAAGCTCTTGTACAATTTTAGTAACCGGGAAATCGGGAGAATTTGGACGGAGAATAAATCGGAAATTTAAAAATTGTATTTGAGTCAACACCGTAACGGTTATCTGAACATCAAAAATACTTGTACTACTTGAAAATAAGAAATAAAAATAAATTTTTTAATAAACGTCGAATGCGATATACTTTTCAATATTAAAATTTGGTAAACTGTTTGAAATTAATACAGTTGAAAATTAAAAATGGCTAAAATTGATTTCAATAGTTATGTTAATTTTGTGGTGAAATCTAGATAGTAGTTGATAATGTAATTTTGTTTAGTATGCTAATAAATAATTTTGTATTATTTTCGTTATAAAGGGATTGAAACGTCACTACGAAACATGTACAAATATGAAATTTGAATCTGAAGAAAATGGTGAGATTAAATCTGATTCCAACAATTACCTGATTAATGGAAACAGCGCATTAGTTGGTGAGTATTGTTTAAGTGTTTCGCTGTGTGTTCCCAAAATTTAATACTTTAAAAAATTATTAAATAGTAGCGGTTTAACATTAATTTAAAAGAATACTTACCACGGTTAAATATAAAAGAAACAGCATCAGACAAAGTTTCCCGTGATTATTCCGACTGTTATTGATCAATTTAAATTTTCGGTCCGTATTTCTTCGAAAATAGAGCTGACGGTGTTTAGTAAACACTACCACAACATAATGATAGGATTTGAATAGCTTTCACTGACCAGGATAGAATTTGAGCGGCATACAATTGAAAAAATTTATATGCAGTATTATTTAATATAGCAGCTAACAGAACTGATCACAACGAGACCTCGTGATTTAACACATTTCGACCAATTTCTGCGGAAGTATGAATTATTTTACTTAAGTTACACACAAACAGTTTCGTAGAGATTCGGTGAATTGAATAACATAGAACTTGATTTTTCCGATTATCATGTAGGGTGTATAGTTGTTTATACACGATTTTACGCCATTTAAGCTAGACGGTCGTATTCTTCCAAAGTTTTTCCGGTTCATCTTTTTAGATAGCTTTTCGTTAATTCCAGTTTCCTGCAGTCTAAATTTATTTGTACGTTTGTTGTCTAATGTACTCTGAACATACCCCGTTGAATACCACATTTTGAAACTATCATTTAATTTCTTATCAGTTTTATTCAAGATTCACATCTCCGCTGCGTACGGCATTATTGAAAACTCCAGGATTTCTACTAGTTTTATTTTAAGCTGTTTTTCGATATTACAGTCTTTCCATATTTTATCTAATTTTATCATGGAAATCTGAGCCATCTGTATTTGTCGCATTATCTCCTTCGAATACACTATTTGATTCTATTAAACCACTTGCACATATGTCTGACTAACCGTTTCGTATTCGGATACGCTTTTTTCATTGTGTTATTTGTATCATTAACCTTAATTTTATTTTTACTTTTATTAATGACTGTCCCTATTTCATACTAATTTGCCCTCTCCATTGTGATCAAGTTTTTAATTCATAACGTCTATGTCAACTAATGCTACATCGTCCGTATATCGTAAATTATCAATTTTCCATTCCGCAACCTTCACGCCGCCATTCCAATCGTCTAAAGTTGCCCCCATTATCCGTATATCTTAAAAATTGTTGGAAATAATATGCATTACGCCATTCTTTCTGAAAAATTCTTGTAAAAATGCTTTATCCACTTTTACAATATTTCTATCTTTCTTGTATATTTCTTTAATACGGAAAGCAGTATGTTTTAAAGCTCCCATCTCTATCATCGACTGTACAGAAACGTTACCGAAAATTTAGTCATTGAAAAGTAGTACGTTAAAACAGCGGGGAAGGTCTTTGTCTAATATTCTGTCTCACAATAACCGTAGTGTATGTACTTTGTATTAACATTTAAACGTTTATTATTTCCAAATCAATAAATACTTCTCTTAAAATAGTAAATCTTACGAGCATTATAGGGCGCATCTTATATAAAAATTTCGTATTAATGTTACAGATTTAATGAGAGAATCAAAACTGGATGATGATTTTGATGGAAATAATATTATCGGTGTTTATATAAAACAAGAACCTAATTGTTTAATTGAAGACGGAAAGTGTGATTGCTGCGGAGAAGACATTAACACTGCTCATCTGGTAATCTTAATTTATTGTATTAACAAGTAGTTCGCCCCTTCCTCTTTTCGAAAGTCATCTTATTATTCACTTCAATTAGCTGTAGATTTTGACGCCCAAGAAATAAATATCCTTTAAACATGGATTACATCATATGAGTTTAATATACATTATAGTACAATAAAATTAAAATCCTAATGGTAGCGCGGTAGCCCAGTGGTTAAGACGCTTGGCTACTAAGTCAGAGGATACGGGGTTCGAGACTTATCTTGTTCCAGATCCGAATCGCTCTCAAGTTTTCATCTAATCTGAAATTGAATTGGACACCAAAGAAATCTGGGGAAGTAAAGACGATCGAGAGAAAGGAACTGGTCCTCCTACTTTCATTAGTACCGTTGGGCTTAGTACACTGTGAACCTTAACATCACAATCCCCAACGCGCCCTGCTAGGGAATAGGACAGAGTTTTCCAACCTTTTTTTCGTCGAGCCTCCCCGAATTATAAATAACATTTTTATGCCCCCCTTAATTTTGTCATTAAAAAAAAAAAAAAACGCACGTTGTTTTAATGACACTTATTTGTTTTAATTCTAAGTTTTAGAAAATAAACTTTAACCAAATTTAAATCGTTTTTTATCGAAATAATTTATTATAATTAAAATATTAATGAGATACTTGAACTTGCATGTTCTGCACCAGTTGATTGATTCTAGGTTCAGTTTTTGCCAGAGCTATCGTCAGGTCGCTAGCAACGGCAAGACGATTTCGCTGCTTAGTTTTAATTAAAAGCAGAGCTGAAAACCCTGTCTCACATAAGTAAGTCGAAGAAAAAGGAA
This sequence comes from Icerya purchasi, assembly GCA_039619475.1. NCBI lineage: Eukaryota > Metazoa > Arthropoda > Insecta > Hemiptera > Monophlebidae > Icerya > Icerya purchasi. The sequence goes on along the minus strand of CM077116.1, from coordinate 475,189,733 downwards.
CAAGTATTTTCAGATCAAGAGAGGCAACTTTCGAATTAACAAGGAATCGTTTGATTCAATATTTCTCCAATGTCAAGAGATGGAAGTCATCTTTCGTTGTCGAATCGGCCTTCATTTCTCGAAATTCTTTCTGAACTTGTTTTGGTAATTCATATTGGTGACTGAATTAATGTCTCGATAGTATCGGTGAAATTCGTTTTCCAGCGCTTGCAAATGAGTTTGTATTTCAACTATCAAATCTTCGTCAAGTTTTTTATTTTTAATTGCTTCGAATAATCGAGAAAAAGATATTATTACATTTTCAGCAGACACCTTTTGATTCCAAAGTTGAAGCTTTTATATGAACCCTTGAATATGATCATAGTTATTTATTACAGTGCCATTTCTCCCCTGAAGGTTCAAGTTTAGCTGATTGAAGGCATCAAATATATCAGTTAAATAGGTCAACCTTCATTTAAATTGTTCATTGTTGAACATTAGCAAAAAATCTTTTTTTTCTTTGAACTCAAGAAAGAGGATCACCTCTTCTTTCAATTCATAAAGGCAAGCCAACATGTTGCTCTTAGGCAACCAGCGTACTTCTGTATGGAATAGAAGGACTCTGTGATCAGAATCAAGATCTTCGAAAGTAAACTAAATAATCGACTGTTCAAAGCTCTGCTCTTGATGTAGTTTACGATCTTTATAGCGAAGTCCAAAGTCTGGCGTAATTTCTATGGCAATGTTTTGGAAGCCAAAGCTTGTCGATGAATAAAACAATTAGTACATACTATCGCGAGATTATTTTCCTTAGGCTTTTGAGCTAAGCCTGATCGTACACCTATCATTGCAGGGGCGCCATCTGTGCAAAGTCCAATAAGTTTATTCCAATCCAAATCATTTTTTTAGATGAAATCAGATATTGAATTAAATATATCTTCAGATTTAGTGTCTTCTGTGAAAGATTGGGAGTAAAAAATCTCTTCTTCAATGTGATCTCCACTGACGTAACGAACAGAAACTATTAACTGTGCACAATTAATGATGTCGGTGGATTCATAGCAACTAATGGTAAACAATGGCGATAATTTTACTTGTTGATTATTTGTGAAAATTTTCAGATGCCTGAAAGGTCATTTTCAAAGGCATGTCATATTATTTATTGAACATCCCTCGTTCGATGTTTAATTTACGCGTTAAATTAATTTTTCTTTCGTGCCTCTCTTGACATCTCTATGCCGCCCCTAGGGGGGTGTGCCCCTCTGGTTGGGAACTCCTGGCATAGGACTCACTTTACCTTTCTAGTAGTAATATGTGGAATTTAGCGAAGTTTGAACAACGTACGTTGCAATTTGAGGAGAAAACATTGTTTACCGACAACGGAAATGAAACAATCTATTATCGTAGATATTATTCCAATTTTCACCAATTACATAGATAAAACCGAACGGTTTTTCTAATAAATATATGCGAAAATATTTCACAAAAGTTGAGTAAAAATTTGAAAGTTTAGCCGTGTTTCCACTTACGCAACATACTCTAAACGCCCAGAATAACAAAAAACTTCCTGAACATGGCGCCATTTTCTTTTGCGCAATTCCAATTTTGCTAATAATAAATAGAAATATTTTGCGCGTCCGACACGTGCTGCTTTGCGGCAATAGTACCTTTCGCGTTTTATTTATTTCAGTACTTTTGAAACGTTATGGCGCGATTGGATAGACGGCATAATACGAATGCTGTCATTAAATCGATTAAATAAATTTCAGTTTTTGAATAATATCTGGTCTGAAGTTATGAATTAATAGATGTTATGTATTACATAAATGTAATAATTAGTAGCAGAAGAATGAAAATAAAATAATGTTTACTTTGTTTAAATACGAGTTTCAAAATAAACGTTGTATTCGAAGGTTTAATTATATGTAATATATCCCATTCCATTTATTCCGGTGTGGTATGATTATACTGTATGATTGGTTATGAGAGCAAGTAAAACGATTAAAAAGACCTTCTCATTCAAATTAGACCTGAAGTTTCTTTAAAAATCCTACAAAAGAGTAAAAGTAACGTTTTATGAAGCAAAAAAAAAGAATGACCTTTAAAATTTCAAAATTTAGCTTCGTTGTGCTTATAACGCATCGATTAAAAGTTCCGAAGTATGTATATCTAAACGAGCGTCAAATTTTGGTTTTTAGACAGGATGTTGCTTGTTAGAAAGCCTCATTTAAATGGATTTAATTGTCCGTCAATGAAGTATGAAAAAAATTGAAACGTCGAATATCAGATGGCTTCATTATTTCTAGATTTTTAGAATAGCAAAAAAGTCAGATCAATCTAACGGCTACCAACGATCCTCTAACCACGACACCGAGAGAAGGTATCAATGAAAGTGTTACGATAAAAACTATTAAATGGTAACCGTCTGTAATAGTGGATAAAATTTTGCTGTTTACATTTTTAACGCGGCGTATCATCTATAGATTAAGCTCCAGTTTTAAATCTACGACTTTTTGAATTTAAAATCGTTCTCTAAATATAATGGATGCTGGCAGCAATCTTTAGCATAATAATAGAACAAGTGACATTTTAATACATGGTTGAATGTTTGAATGTTGCACTTATTTATTTTTTTTTTAATTCTAACTTTTTTACACTAATTTTCATTTCGTATTAACGAATGAAATCGATTTATTTCTGTGTGCATTCTAAAAAGAAAAAAGAAAAAAAAAACGGAGAAAAGCTTTTATATCATTAGTTATAACTAAAATTCAGTCGTAATTCCGATCTGTAATATCATTTTCAAGTGTACACCTAATCTAAAATTTAATCGAGTACCAGAAAAGTCTGAGAAAGTAAAGGCCGATCCCAAATAGAAAGGAACGGCCCCCCAATATTCTCTTCAGATCTATTAGGCTTAGTACGTTAAGGAAAGCTTAATTTCATAACTTCCGATACTCAAGAGGATGAGTTACTTTTAATAACACGCTAGATCATAATTATAGTGTCATACTTAGCTTCTGAGCGTCGGCGACTACCTATTCGTACATTTCAGCTGTACAGATCTAGGCATAGTGTTCATAGCAATTGGTATATTCAAAACGCGAATATATACGCAAGACTACACTTACAACTGATATTGTGATTGTTTGATTTATCGATATACAAATGTAGTCCCGTGTGTGTCGTCTGCTGTGTACTAACTAGCGCGCATATGATGGTATGCATGTTTTCCATTGCCTTCGATATGATTTAGCGAGTATTTAATTTAATTTTACGTAATAGTAATTTTTGCTGTCGCCTAGGATTGAACCCGAGACTTCCGTAACGGAAGCCAAGCGCTCTACCAACTAGGCTATCGCGACAACTAATTTAACAGAAAAAGAGACAGAATTCTTATACCTTGAAAAATTTTATTCATACGTCAAATATGACTAAAATTTATAAACGTATAACAATTCTGTCTTCTTTTCTGTTAAATTTTTCGGGTGCACTCAATTATGAAAACTCAACTGAAAGTCGTAGAAAAAATTCGTACTATAAAATCAGTTTTTAGGATTCCGTATTTTTTTAATATCCTATATACAGCTCTTAAAAGAAGTAAACGTAGAAGTGATCGTATTAAGGAATAAATATTTTATTTCAACTGTATACAAAACTAAACATCTTAATTTATTTTGATTTTATTACACAGAACGGTGATTTCGAATGTATCGATTGCAATTTATATTTCAAATTAGAATCGAGTTATTCTCGTCACAGAACATTAATTCATAATGAAGGAGAAACATTTACGTGTAGTAAATGTATGGTAAAATGCCCGAGTAAAAAATTATTATTGAGCCATACGCGTTCTCATCATAAAGGTATTTTACTCAACTTGTTTTTTTTTTTAATAGCTTAATTCTCGAAATGCGAAATCATTGTACTTTATAATTTTAAAAATTGTAAATATTTTTTATAGGTTCAAAACCAGTTAAATGCCCAGTTTGTCAAACGGAATTCACCAGAAAGTATCACCTTATCAGGCATAATTTACAAACTGGATGCGGTGGAACTCCTAAACAAGCATTCGCTTGTCAGGTACTTTGTATTATAAAATAAAATTTGGTAACGAATTAAATGGATAAATTATTTACGCTCCAGTTAAATCATAAACGAAATTTCGAAATGTTATATCTACTTTGTATAACAAATTGCCAGCACTTAATTTTTTTTAACTTGCCCTATCTCGATTATATTTCACCTTTATTTTTTCACTGATCTCTTCTTTTTTTTTTTTTAAGTCAATTATTTTAAGAGAAATCTCTTTTTAATTTCCTAATTTTAATTTTATATTCTCCTTTCATTTCGATTCGACTTTTCTTTCTACCACTCTGTTCATATTTATTTTAAAAAGTTGTTACAATTTTTTCAGGTGTGTAACCGCATATTTAATAGAAAAGATAATTTACGCGAACATTTGCGTGCACATGCTGGACAAACGAAACGGAAAAAAGTATATCATTGCGAATACTGCAATGTGGAATGTAAAGGTGCCTCTACCTTAATTCAGCACCGAAAACAGCATACAGGTAAAGTACAGATTTACTAATTCAAACAAAAAAAAAATTAATTTGAATTATTTATAATTCCTTTATCCTCCTCTTATGTTATTACAATTTCGGCGTATGTTTGAGGAACAGTAAATTCATTTTATAAGAAAACAAATTTTGTCGTTCAATAAGTGGTATAGTTATTTAATACGATACTAAATCTCTTGCCAAATTAATTGACATATTTAAAAATGTAATTACATATTAGTATCTTATTCAGTACTAAATTTAGTTCTTGACTTGAAATTAGTTTACACTACAACTTTCTGGATTCTTTTGCTAGGTAAGCTTTGACCATCTTTAAAATCTGAATTAACTATATGTATGTTTCAGATCATTCGTGAAGATTTAGTGGAGAATTAGATTACATCAGTGCTGCGCCAAATTATATAAATACCGATTGATCGGATTTTATTTTTAGAAAATCTAAAAATTTGTTAATCTGTTTGGTTTCATCCATGTAGGCAGTCTTTTGATTAATCAAGTAAATTAATGTTTCAAATTTTTAATTCAGCTGATATTGTTATCTAGTACTATATAATTTTCCAATAATTCTCCTTCCCTTTACTCTGGAACTAGTTCATGCGTGCTTTTTTTTTTTTTCTCTTCATTTATATAACAACCAGTTCAGTAAATTTAAATTTTCACTTTACTGCTTTTGATCGGGTTAGTACTAGCACTTCGTCATCAAAGGTATAATCCTATCATTTGTTTCACGGTATTGATTTAAAAATTGTTCAGCGCAGGTTTCAAGGTTTCTATTTTTTTTTTTTTTTTTTTTTTTTTTGTAATCGATTAAGTTACATTACTATAAAGTAAGATTGAAATTACTACAGACCTGTATGCAGTTAGTTTTATAAAGATTTATAATTTTTAAATGGGTGATTAATATTTTCGGGCATATTGCTTCCTCATTATGTAATCATTAAGATACCGGTGCTTGAACCTTGAATATTTCTATAATCTTTTATATCATTATTTTGGTTTAAAGCGAACATTTGTAATTATCGGGATATTCAAAGCTCAAGAATTTAGCCTTATTCCATTTTCATTTTGACTTTGTATTTCATGTGAAAATCCCTTTTCATAAGTTTTAATTCTGAGTGATCCTAGCATTAAAATTACGTGAAATAATTGTCTCTTATGTACACCTTTTTCTGTAACACTGCAAAAATTCGCACAAAATACTTCACTTACATTTCTAAATCATTTAAGTAAGGTTAATCTCCTAAGCCCTTGAATTCTCATGTGTACATTAAACGTTTATTGTCTTTATACAGTTATGGTATATTTGAAACTGATCTATATTCTAATATCATGAAATCTGCGCATTCTATTTTGTAACTCATCGCGATATGTACTAAAACATTTTTTTCGATGCTCCTTCAGCTCATCAGGTTTTGTAATGGTTTTTGCTTACCGTAAACTGTAAATATATTGCAAATAAATAAATAAATAATTAAATAATTGTCCAACTTTCTAGTTACATTCAGTATAACTGTAACGTTGGACAGTTATTTAATTATTTATTTATAATAATCAGATTTTATTTAAAGTTGAAGATAATAGTTAAATTTAAACAAATATTCCACATCAGTTATACTTCTTTTGATCTGTAAGAATAGATTGCCCATCGAAGTTCTTAATTTTCCTATTTCAAATCTGTGTATTATTTTTTTCTTCTTCATTTCTTAAAAATATCGATTTGAAACACTTCGTCGTTTCCTTACTTAGCGTCATTCAACCATCAGTGATTTTTGATTGAGATTAACATAATTATTTTTTCTTCGATATTTTTCTTTTCCTGATTCCATATGCGATAATGCCTAGGGTTAGTTCTTTTGTTTTTAAAATTATATTAGCATCTATTGTTGCTCGTCTTTCTGGGATTCTTTGCTCGGCATACATAAAATTTATTTTTCTCATGTTATTTTCAGTTTCCGCTTTTTATTTTTCGGATTTTGCAAGACCTCGCGTTTTGTACACGAAACATACTTTTTCACGACTTATAAGTTTTTTTTCCATCGGGTGTGACCTACCACTTATTGTTGCGAATTATTTTATCCATTTGACATTAATACAGTGTTTAACAACCTTATTACATGATACGTTAGGTCACGACCGAATCAATAAATATGACTTTTATTGTTTTCATCAGCAATTCACGGTCTAGGAATTTCTTATTCTACGGTGCCATAATATCTATTTCTTAAAAACTATAAGCTCAATCCAGCGTTGTTCTCCGCTTTCTAATACTTCCATGATGATTTTTCTAATTTCTTCAATTAAAACTACATCATCCACATGAAAATGCGCCCATGGTAAGTCTGACATTAAATATTTTATTATATAGTCTATTGAAATTTCGAATAGGAAACTTGGGGTGCTTTATTCTTAATTGGGACTGTTATATTGATGCACATATTTTGTATTCATTTTAGTCTGCAGAATATTTCTTTTTAAAATCATCGGGTACGCGGTCGTAGATTTTTTATAAATCAATAAAATCCCCGTGTAAATCCTTACACATACTTCCACCATCTGGATTGAATCTGTCACCGATTTACATGTCACCTTACCCGGTTATACTTTCTGCTTGTAAATTGATCTGGATCCTGTAAGGCTCTTGCAAATATAGTGTGTTATTAGCGATTTATGTTGTTTTTTTTTTGTTTATTACAAAATTTGTCAAATTTCTCTATTTGTACCTAAAGCTTTTCAAACTTCTGGCAATACATTATCAGTGCGTAATGTTTCTAACTTCTATGCACACAATAAGTTCCCATATTATACTCAGCTTGAGATTTTCGTATCTATTTTAAGGGAAATTTTTATTAAAAGAAATGCACTAAAAATATTGTTTCCGTCATCTTATGACTTTCTTATCATTTCTAATTAGTTGTCTTTATGTTGTAAATAAATTTTGATTTACTGTTATTTTTCTCTTTGTGTAAAAATTTTTAGATTATTTTCTTTCCAAATAGAACTTATGATACCTCATGTGATCTTTTTAAAAATCCTCACTTTACAATAGATGCGAGTGATTTTCACGTGTTTTTTAATAAATCTATATTTCTATTTCGGTATCTTCGTTTCTTCACTGCGCCTATTTTTCCAATTCTTTTTCTAAATCTCTTTCTCCTTTTTCCATCACCGTGTCTTATTTTTCTACTTTGAAGTTTCACTTTGATACTCCTTAAACATTTAGCGACTTTCTTTGTATAAAATTTCTGAACTTTTCCCGTGTTTGATCAATATTTTCCTTACCACTCATTTTAACTCAACTGTAATTTTATGTTCACTTTCGCAGAGGGAATCTTGACTTTATTTTTCTAATTTTAATTTAAACTACCTAATCGTATCGGTTCGAGAGTTACCTCTATAGTATATAGAACGTCCTGATTTAATTTTTCCAATTAAAATCCTACGCTATGAAATAAAAGATTCTCGTGATATAATTCTAAATTATTTAGTTTAGTTTGAATATAGAAGAATGTCTCTTGTGAATCATTATCTAAAATGTATGCTTTTTACCTCATACGTTCCAAGATACTCACCCCTCTTCTAAAAATATATATTTACAATCATCTGACTACGCTGGTGTATTTTCTCTCATGGTCGTTTCTTGTTTCGTAGTCAAATCTACTCTAACACCCGATATCTCTGTCGCTTTTTCTCTATTATAATCATTTATATCATCCAATGTAATTTTACGTTCACGTGGCAGTAATTTTTGTATTCATAATCTTCCCCAAAATCTTATTTAATTTGCATATCACAACCACTTTAAAGGCTCATATATATAATACCTAAACACTGGACATTTCAACTCAACAATCATAATATAATAAATTGGACATGAACAATTATGATACTAATTCCGTTTTATTTTTTCATTTTCTCCACTAAAAAATAATTTATAACAGTGGCTAATTTTTCTTGCCTCGGCTCATTTTCCGTTATATCTATATAATACCTATTCCCCATTTTTCTAAAACTTCAGCCAAATCTGAATTTTTTCCAGTAAATATACTTAAAAGTAAAAAGTAAAGTAAGTCCCATACCCTTGATAAGGTATCATGAATTGTGAAGTTAAGGTTCACAATTAAGCCCAACAGCACTACTGAGAGCAGGGGGCCAGTTCCGTTCTCCCGACCGGCTTCACTTTCCCAAATTTCTTTGGTATCCAATTATTACTTATAACTTACAATGGAACTCATACTTTTGTTGTGGTTTTACTTTTTGTTTTATCGTCTCTTAAGAGCATGTTTTCTGTTTTTTGTGCTCTGTATATGATCATTTCCTAATCTGTTTGTCCCTCCTTCTATGACCGAAAGTAATCAATTTGTCCTTAAATTAAAACTTTTCATTGTTCTCGTAATTATTTATAATGGTAAAATTTTACTACCGGTTGCTATTTGACGCTAAACCAGATTAATTTGGTTTTACTGAAATCTGAATACCGTCGATGATTAAAATTTATACACTACCTGTTCTATTGATGATGCTAATACTTAGTGAAGATTAAAGAACTCCAACTTTAGTCATCCTATAAAAGTTTCTTAAATCCTTTTACGACGGCCTTCTCTCGACAAAGATAGCTGGTCAATAGAGTGTATAAAATTTTATATAGACAATTTTCCCCGGCTGCCTTTTTATTTCTTCAAAATCATTCACTATCGAAATGGATAAAACGTTTCTTTTTTTAAACTTTCAATTAGTAGCTGCTCATGGTTAGTAACTGTCTATTTGTTTTTTACAGAACTTATTCGCAACTACTTTCATATCTGAAGATCATTTTATCACCCGCCACTTGTGAAACTCTTTTTTCCGAGTTTAGGATTCCTAATTGTATTACAAGTACCCCCAATCTATAGTTTTCTTTTTTCTAAAATGGAGTTCAAGAAAATATATTTGTGCGCTTATTATTTAAAAAGTGCATTTAATAGTATAGTGAGAGCATAGTCTGTTATTGTGTTGATATAATAATATGCACAGCGAGTTGCTGTTACTTTTTATGTAATTTAACTATGTTTTCGTTTGGAATTTGTAGCCATCGCTGAATTCAAATTTAAACGATTTTCGAAATCTTCCATATCCCTCATGCTAAGTTATCATAAAGGTTCTGAAAAAGTATGCTAAATATTCGTTAGTTTTAATAAATAATATTTCTTCTCTGTACGAAATTAATTTTTATGTAAATAAATAAAGAATATTTTTATCTACCTCTTGATTCATCAAAATCCTCACAATTTTATTTAGTTCAGTTAATAGTTCCGGTTTTTAAGAATAAATGGTTCAGTAACGCGGTTAATGCTCAATAGAAAATGAATTCTACAAAATTACATATAATATGTATTGTAGTCAGATAATTTTGAAAACAAACGCAGATGTTTAAAAAAGGATATCTATTAAAATGAAATTAAGATGAATAAAAATTAATTATTGCAATATTTCTTACGTTATTAAAGGAGAAAAACCGCATCCTTGCGAATTGTGTAATATGAAATTTGCATCCAAAACTGCTTTAAAAAAGCACCTAAGGAAACACACTGGTGAACGACCCTTCGCGTGCGGACAGGTATTAATTTTTTATTTTTAAGCTAAATATATTATGCTTTTGTAAAAAAAAAAATTTATTATGTACGTATTATTTTGTGTACTATGAAAATGATAGTAATATCTACGGAGATAACGAACATTTTTATTTTCGTTAAAATTTAATTATTAGTTTTATAATTACTCGGCTCCAGTTTCAAAAAAATAAGAAACAAACTGCACTTTTAAAAGACATGTATAAAACTGAACCACGCAGTACTTTGCATTATATAAAACCTCCAACTAGTCTATCATACCAGCTTCAGTCAAATAATAAATATTAAGTCAGTACTAATTAATTATTAATTTTCAATAGCGAATTATTATCTACAATAAAAGCAATAGTTATGCCCTTTCTTAAGCCAAACAAATCTCCATTTCAAATAGATAATTATCGACCAATCTCCCTGACCTCCAATTTATGTAAAATTTTTGAAAGAATAGTTAATAATAGACTTCTCTGGATACTTGAAAAGGACAAAAAGCTCTCTCCTTCTCAATGCGGCTTCCGATCCTCACGCTCTGCCATACATCAACTTTCCTACTTGACCTCCCGTATCAAAACCGCCTTCAAAAACAAACATCACCTTCTAGCGATTTTCTATGATATTACAAAGGCCTTTGATACTGTCTGGAAATATAAAATAATCTCAATACTCCATTCTTGGAACATTAAAGGAAATATCCTCTACTTTATAAAAAATTTCCTAAACAACAGAGAATTCACAGTCCGAATTTCCAACATTCTCTCTCAATTCTATCCACTGATAAACGGAATCCCACAAGGAGCTGTTCTCAGTCCAACACTATTCATAATAGCTATAAATGATCTCCCCTCCATACTTCCTGCTCATGTAAATGAAGTTATTTTCGCCGATGACCTTGGCACATTCATTGAATGCAACGACCCCTCAATTGGTGAACAAATCCTTCAAGAAGCTGCAGACAACATCCAAAATTGGTCTCTACAAAATGGTCTAAAAATGTCTTCTTCAAAATCAACAGCTATTCATTTCTGCAGAAAATACAAATGCCCTAAAACACTCGAAATCTTACTAAACGCAAATGTGATCCCCTCTTCAGACACAGCTAAATATCTTGGCATGACGCTTGATTACAAACTCTCATGGAACCAACACATAATTCAATTAAAACAAAACTGTTTTTCGAAAATTAACCTTTTGAAAAAGCTAGCACACACAACATACGGATCTGATAGAACTACTCTACTTAATTTATATAGAGCACTTATCCGCTCCACTCTCGATTATGGATCCTCTATTTATACTTTCGCAAGTCCATCTACTCTCAGCAAACTTGACACCATCCTCAACTCCAGTGTTAGAATAGCTCTTGGTGCTTTCCGCACAACTCCTACTGCCAGCATACTTTCTGAAGCTTCGGAACCTCCCTTGAGCATAAGAAGACAACAAATAATAGCACACTCGGCTCTCAACATACTTTCTACCCCCAACTTTCACCCTAGATCAGAATTTACTTTTCCACTCAATGATTTAGAAGCGGACACTTCACATTTACTTCAATCTATAGTTAAAAATGAAACAAAAATTAATCACTATGTTATAAATATTCGCCCACCTTGGTCAAACTTCAAACCAGACATAAATACTTCTCTGACTGAAATAATAAAATCAGATACAAGCTCCATCATCGCTAATTCGCACATCACCGAACTCGCAAATAAATTCCCAAACTACGAATTCATATTTACTGATGGATCTAAAACCTCAAACCTCACTGCATGTGCTTTTGTACATAATGAATACCCCCTCCCACCCCAATTCTCAATTATGTCAGCTGAACTATATGCCATTAAACAGGCACTTACCTATATAAATAACTCTTCTTTCATCAACACAATCATTCTTTCAGACTCTCTCTCAGCACTACTTTGCATAAAAAATTTTAATAAGAAAAAACAACATCCAATAGCTCAGGAAATATCCTATATACTTTCGTCCTCATTGAAAAATACAATTTTATGCTGGCTACCTTCACACAAGAACATTCCAGGCAATGAATCAGCCGATAATGCCGCAAAACTTGCACTGAACATAACTCCCATCCAAAATATTCCCATTCCACTTTCCGACCTTAAGACCTTCATCAAAACTAAAACCCAAATCACTTTTCAAAACTTTTGGAACCAAATTCCCCCCACCAATAAACTGAAAAACATCAAAAACGATATACTTCCAAGAAATTGCTTTGAAATCTCTCGTCGAGAAGACGTCTTACTCACACGTATACGTACAGGTCACTCTCTTATCACTCATTCTTACCTACTCAATAAACAACCTCCCCCCATTTGCTTAATATGTAACACCCAAATTTCAATAATGCACTTACTTTTTCAATGTCCTATATATCAAAATGAAAGATCCCTATATCTAACTTCCAATAATCCAAAAGAAATTTTAACAGATGATCCCAATAAAATTCAAAATTTATTATCCTTTCTCTCTAAAACTGGTTTACGACCCCTTCTATAAAATTTAAGATTCCATCTCCCAATATAAAATCCCTTTTAAAAGCAATCCTCCCGCACGACACGCCACTAGCCTTAGTAGCTGTACATGGCGTTAAAAAAAAAAAAAAAAAAAAAAAAAAAAAAAATTGATTTATTATTTTTTTTAAATTTATTAATATAATAGGCTTCAGAGTAATTTAGTTCGTATGTATATTTTAAGATATTCGAGACGGTATCGATGGTTAGAATTAATTTATGTTAATTTTTTTTATTACATATTCGGCAATGGAGAATTTTTCAATGTATCCGTGTTTAAAAGCGGAGATATAATCATTGTAATATAAGAAAGCCATGGATATTTGCTCAATATTTATTTTATTGCTAAATTTAATGTTATATATGCTAAATTTGTTATATTTATTTACTGCTATTAATTTATTAATATTTGTTAGTTTATTTTGTAGATCGATTTTTGTTGCGTATAGTATTTTTGATTTACGAAATATATCGGTACCCGTTTAGTGTATGTAAATTTTGTCCGAGTTTATTTATATTTATTGAAGTTGTTACATTCTTCTTAAAAATTATTGTAACATTTTTTTTATACAAATGTTCGATAAGCTGTGTATTGCAGTTAATCGATACATGATGCAAAGCGGTATGTGTACATGGTATAAATCTGCTTAAAATGATGAATATTTATGTACTTACAAGGGATTAGAGTAAAAATATTGTATTTTTAAGTTTTTTAAATTTCCAGTTCATTATGTTTTATGGTTTAGTTTATTTTTCTATTTCAAGTAGTTGTTATAAATTATTTGTTGAATTTCGCATCAGTAGGAAATTCCGGAATTAGAATTATTATGATTAGTGTTATTATCAAATATGATAATTATGTAATGTCAAATTCAATAATAATAAAACTAACCATAATAATTCTAATCCTGAAAATTTCCTATAGTTTCTAAATTCAATAAACAATTTACAATAATAGATAAAGAAAAATTTAATTATTTATATTAACGTTAACAATAAAACACAATACACTAAAAAAAAAAAAAAAAAAAAAAAAAATGAATAAAACATATAATTCTAACTAATCATTCACAAGCAGATTCATCATTTTACATATATTAATAACGCATACATAAAAAATCTTTACAGCATAAAAAATAAAATAGCCAAACTCAAAATGATCAAAAATTTAGTAATTGAAAAAAGTAACTATACAATACAAAAAATGTTGTAAAAATATAAATAAAAATAAACAAAATAACTTCAATAAATATAACCGAACTTGGACAAAATTTACATTTACTAACCTGGTAGCATATACTGATACCGATATATTCCGTAAATCAATAAAAATATTATTATCGGAGACAACGAAAGCTAACCTATACGTGTATAATAATCTAATACATATTAATAACAGTAAAGAAATATAACGAATCCGAAATGTAGCGCATGTAATAAAATATATACGAGAAAAATGTAAAAAACCTTTCATATACATTACCGGGTAGACATATCTCTACTTCTAAACATGGTCTATTATGAAATAATTCATTACAAACGTGTAATAATAAAAATAAACATAAATTAACTCTAAATATCAATATTGTCGTGAACATCTTAAAATACATAAGAAGTAAACGTCTACTAAATTACCCTGAAACCAGTTATATTAAAAAAATTTTAAATATAATTGATGCAAATTTATTTCTAAGTAATAATTCATCATTTTAAATTAATAATTACTTTCAATGTAAAAATTCACGAAGTATAGAAAAGTTAGAAAGCTATCGTCAAGAAATGATCAGGAACATATTCAAAATAAACTGCAAAGATTATGCGTGATCGAGTATATAATATAGTGGGAGTTCTGTCTACGAGTATTAAACAAATAATGATTGCTAAACGTATTAATTTGGTAAACACGTCATACAAATAAATAGTTATCACATATCAAAAAGAATTCTACATGATGTACCACTAACAGGACAGCGGCATGCCAGAAACCTAGACTACAATTTAAAAACGTTCACTAATGATCTAAAAATTGTGACAATAAACCCAAAAGATACAGCTTGGGAAAAAAACGCACAGAACAGAAAAGAGTAGAGATAGTTGTGAAACAGCAATTTTGTCTGAGAATGACAGCATAAATAAAACTTCCGAAACGGAACCTAAACGTAACGAAAAATAGAAAAAAAGATGCTGAGTATTAACTTAAAGAACGAATGGATAAAAAATTACATTTGAGAGACAGTCAAAGTAACAGGCGATAAGTATTATTAAAGAAAAAAGAAGAAGAAAAAAAAAGAATGTAATATGGTCAAGTGTTAAAAGTGAAAATGATTGAAGGATATCGCTTATTAACATCATGGAAACCCATTCTGAGCTCCAGGACGATCGGAGAAATGTTGGAAAGATGAAGTTTGAAAATTTAGAGCAAACTGGGTTGGGAAGAACTAAGGAAAGCTTTCACCTGGTTATAGGCTAACAATCACTGAAGAAGAAGAGTGTAATGAGAAATCCGCTAGACCATGAGATGAAAATTCTTCTATAATACTTATAGAAGAGTTGATTTCAATTGTTTACATCATTCTCCATAAAAAAAATATATATTAAAAAAAGTGAATTTTGTAATAGGAATTTCTTATTACCTCCAGCTTAAGAATTCTTTAAAAAAGATTGCGGTTATTTCTATTCGCTAGCAAAATGCGAAAACTTAAAAGTAATAAAAAATCGATTCTGACCATTTAATTAAGACATTTTTTTTTTTTATTGTTCACTGCGAAAACAATGAAATAATAAATTTAATTCGCATTATAAGAAGTTGCATAAAGAAAAAATGATCGAGCCCTTAAATCTTTTTCCTTTATTATTATTTGAATTATTTTCATCAAATGTTGAAATTTCCTATTTAATAGGATAAAAATTTTCAATATATGTAAATAGATGAATGAATTAACATTTGGAGAATTTCTGAAAACAAAAATTTATATATTACTCGAATATACGGATGAGGGAACTTTTTTCCTTAAATTTTTCTGTGCTGCGAGAAAATTATCAAAATAGTTCTACTTTTTAGAATTTCAGAACGTTGAAACATATATTATCGCTGGGCATTAACACTTTAAACTGTATAAATTATTTTAAATTTTTTATTTTTCTTTTGAAAAACGTACACTAATATAAAGTATTTACAACTGCATTATTTATACGAACTTAAAACATTTACTCCCATATGTTGTAAAATTATTATTAAAAAACAAACATTGTCTATATCTGTTTTTGTGATAATATAATTTTTGTTCTTCAAAATATATTGTAATAATATTTATTTGGCATTTCAAAAATAATGTCATGTATATTTAGGCTTGGTAATGATTGACAATAATTACAATTAGATTATATATTTTTTCTTTTTCTGTTTTTAGCAATCAACGTGTGCGTAATGTGATTATAATTCATAAAAATGTATTAATCATTTTCAATTATTTCAAGGAAACTAATCGAATTATATAATTTAAAATTAAAATCCGATTTAAGAAAAAAGTATTTTAAAAAATAATATTGAAAGCGACCAAATATAAATAAGTTTACAGTATGGGAGTTATTAAAAAATCCTTCTCTATTTTGTGATGTAACGTCTTGGAAAAAATGTGAAGAATAGAAAAAAAATATTCTATATTAATTTCAAATCAATTTTCCATTCAGTTTTTATATAATAGGTGATGTGTGAAGTGGAAAAAAAAAATAATCAAGTCTTTCAACGAAACTGATAAAAAAAGAGATATTACCTTATTTTAAAGTTTTACAATTGCTGTAGCCATTGAAATACAAAAACTGAAAAGTTACATTTGAACTTTTATTTATAAACGGGTTTGCCGATGCACGAGCCAAAAGACAAACATTTGTTTAAAGTTTGTTAATTAATGTTGTAATTTTTTTTAAAATTTCTTTCAATTTTTATGGCTGTAAATTAATATTAAAAATTTTTTTAAAAAATTATTTTGAAAACCATGTTTTAAGGAAGTTTTTTTTTTTATGTAATGTGCTTTAGTATTATTTATGGAACATGTATAATTGCAGTAGAAGAGGTTTTTTTTCCTTGTTTTTGACGAAACCGAAATCGGTAAAAACGTAGAAAGGTATTGCTAATATAAAATCCATGAAAGTTGCCAAGCTAAATTTCTATACATGTCACCAGATCATAGCTACACTACTGGTATAGATATGTGGTACATGTTATATGTGTGTGTGAGGATTAAAACATCAAAGATTTTTTATTACTAAATCTTACGGAGGTTTGATATGATGTTACATTTAGAATAAGTGTAAAATACATTCATGTTTTCCAGTTTTAGTTTGTAAATAATGTTTTATAATTTAAACTCTTAATTAATTTTTAAATATTTTATTTCACTTTGTTACAAGCTTCCTTTTTTATAATAATGTGGGGTTTTAGAGGTAGGTAAATTAAAATATTAATATATTTTAGCTTAATGAATAGCCGCTAATCATTGTTTTATTTAGTAGTATTTAAAAAAAATTTTTTTTTTTTTTGGAAAATATTCAGTCTCTGGATTTTTACCAAAAGTATTAAAATTGTACACGTAGCTTAGTTGAAATTTGTGTGTTAAAAATTCATTTTTATAATTTTCAGTTCTGTTAATTAATGAAAGAAAAGTAACCTCTTTTCTTATTATAATGCATGCATTTGGTAAAATTATATTTTGATTTATAATCAGTAGATATAAAAAATAAATTTATTTGTTGAATTTATGTCTTGTTCGTGTTTAATTTTTTTTTGCGTACATAATAAAATATTTTACTTATTATTTTTACAATAGTGTGGTGCGCGATTCTCTGCCAAAGAAACATTAAATCGACATATAAAAACACATACGGGTGTAAAACCACATGTCTGTTTATTTTGTGGAAAAAAATTTATTCAAGCCACCCAATTACGATCACATATATTTCATCATACAGGTAAAGTTGTATAAATTGTTTTCCTTTATTTCTCCTTAAACCCATTTATTTTTTATTTTTGCATTAGTTTAATAATAATAATTATAATAGTTTGTTAATTGCATTTATATAAGGCTTAAACAAGTTTCTGTAAATTCATGAAGACCGTGGCATTAAATTGTATATTTATAAACATCCGTTTTTTTTCATATTAAACTGCAATTATTTGAGGAGATATTCTGATAAATCTCGTTTATTTACTGCATAAATAAGAATGAATATATATATATATGCTTTGTAATTTTGTACAATCACTACTGTGACATGAAAAATTTCTTCATGCAATCGTCACAGAGATGTCTTCGAGGATGTTTTTTTTTTTTAAACCGTTTAGTGTTTTTAAGTATATATAGCAGCAGTTTGTTTTAAATAAAGAAAAATACGCAATTTTGATTGTCACTTTTGTGTGCCTTCATTAATGGGTGGTAGCCTAATAATTAAGGTGCTTGGCTATCAAACCGGAAGTCACGGATTGAACCTTGTTTCATTGCGGACTTAAGTTGTTCTCGGGTTTACTCAGCCTAAAATAAATGGGTACCAGAGGAATTTGTAAAAGTAAAAGGACTGAAAAAATGAAACTGCTCCAATATTCTTTTCAAATTCATTATATTTAGTACATTGTGAATTTTACAACCCCGAAAGTGTTGCCAAGGTTATGGGGTTCACTTTACTTTACCTTATTTTACTGACTGCTCGATAAAACATTGTTATTTTTGTAATATGCTATATAAAAAACATTATTAAATTTCATCGCTACAATTATCTGATTAAGTTTTAACTTTTTTTTGTGGAGAAGAGCACTTGATATTCTATGTAAAATTATACAGGGTGTAGCACGGAAAACAAACGTATTTCAAATTGTTTAAATTGCTGTAATTAGTGAACCAATAAATAGCACTAGAGAAATTTTTTTTCAAAACGAGAATTTTCTTCAATTTTTATTCGATATAAACGTTTTTTACAATTACATTAAGTTTTAAAAATTACGTCATTTAAATAACCACGCCTGTTTTCAATGCCTTTCATAATTTAGTTCTTGAAATTCGCGGTTACTTTCTTTATCATTACGATTGTATCACAGCTGTATTGCGTTCAATGTTGACTAAGAGGACCGCCAAGTCTCTAGGTTTATCACTATACACTTTTGACCTTAGATGACCTCATAGAAAAAAATCGCAATACCAGAAATTCAGAGAGTGCGGTGCCCAAGCAAGATCTGCTGCTTTTGAAATGACGCGACGTTGAAAAAACTCTATCGTTTCTGTCGCTGTGTAGCACGTGTCCGCATCTTGTTGAAACCAAGTGGATAACAACTTCCTTTTTGCTTCAGTACAGGCATGAGGAATTTGGTAATATCTGCCGGTATCGCTTTTCGTCAATAGTCTGGTCGAAAAAAGAGAAAGGAAAAAACAAGGAAAAGGGATAGAAAAAGGAAGGATCAAGTCATCTCTACTCTACACTCTATAGTTATTTTGTAAGTAGCATAGAGAAAATTAAAATTAATAAAAACAAATGTTACTACAAAGCAAGCAGGACAAAGAATTAAATAAGGAAGAAGAAGCATCAATTTAGTAGAAGCTCGATGATAGTTTAGGCCATAAAATTCACAGCCGGCACGGAAGGGAAATTAGAAGTGACTGGGGATACCGAATTATTATTGACAAAAGGTTAAGTATTTTTTTAATTAACAGTGGAGATATGTAGTTAAGGACCAGATTTATTAAGAACGCAACCGTTAGTATAATTTGTAAGAAGGGAAGGGAATTGAGGAGAAGGTTTGTAATGAAATTTTCGGCTGGGAGGTTTGTGAAAGATGGAGAATTTGGGGCAAATCGTGGGCTTGGACAGCGAAAGATATAAAGATGGAGAAATTTGAGGGAGAAGTGGTGAAGGAGGTACGATCGGCGTATGAAAACGCATGTGTAACTGAATTGCTAGATTTAACTTTGAAAGCCCCTTGGAAGGAAACATTCTCATGTGAATACGCTATGTTTCACACTCCGCTTGGCAAATTATAACTAACTAAAACTTGACGAACCAGTCTAAATATGTTGTTTTCTGTGCCGCACCTTATAAACCTGCACCGTACCAAAAAACAAATGTACTCGTAACTATACCAAAGCACGGAGGAACACACAATGGTTTTTAGTATATCAGTAGTTAAACACGCATGCCGAATGCAGATATTAAACAATAAGAAAATAAAACAACTGTTAACCAAAGATATTGTTTTCATGTTGGTTTACCAGGATAAGTAACGATAGAATCGCAAGAGATAGACACGAAACATTATCGCCTACCTTAAAATATACGCACATAAACTTCAATAATAATACGATAACCGCGTTAAAACAGTTAATAAGTCCAATATAGCAGTACATATACGTTATCTGAAAAATTAAGTCGCAGCCAGCAATAATAATATTAAAATATAAACAAATTAAATAATAAAGTGCCGGTAATAGTCAACAAGCAACTTGTTGCGTAAGACCGTTCATTTGTTCCTCTGAAAGTATTCTAATGACCGGCATGTTTTCCGTTTTGCGTGCAAAAATCTTTCCATCAGATACCCATGTAAATTTCCATCCTGTATCCTTTAAACAACGAGCTCTTTGAAATAGTTTATAGTTAAGTTCGGTCAAATGTTCATTGACAAAAATCCTGTGATTCACAGACGTTTCTGGCAGTTCTAGGTCTTTACGCATTAATCCTTTGGATTTACATTGTTTTTTTATAGTCTGCTTTTGCCGATCTTCTGCAGAACTTTACAATAATACTGGGATACTGCTGACCAGCTCTTTTCCTCAGTCAGTGACATATGTCTATATCACTGTTATTTACTGATATACCAGCAATATCATCACTTTTTTGCACCATATCTGTGATATTTTCTCTCGACGTTAGAGGTATTCCACTAATAATTACGTTATTTTTTCGAGAATACTGCTCAAGATTTACGACTCTACTTAACAACTGTGAGTTTTGCTGCTTTACTAAATTATTCTCTTCAATGATATTTGTAATATGATTGAAAGCATCATTTAAACGTTCATTTAGCAATCGAACATCGTTCCTGATAGCAATGAGAACTGACTACTGATTCAGTTCCTAAACTGGCGGTACTTGGCGAAACATTCGTATCTCTTGTTGTTTTGCGGCAATTTTTGCACGTCCAATCTGTTCTGCTTTTCTTTGCCATATTTACCCAGATATTTTTTGACACATGCCATACAAAGCATAATCACCGTCTGCTGACAGATCACCTGAACATTTAGCATAAATCAAAGCCATAGCAAGTATTGCTGCTAATATTTCGATGAACACAAATCCAAAAAAAAGAAGATATTCAAAGTTCTTACCGAAATATATGTAAATTTCGTAGAATTGTAATTTATCAAAATATATGTAGTAACAACAGTTTAGAACACTTTTTACAATTTATTATAAAACTTTTTAAATAAGTACTAATCTATATCAACGTAAAACTGTATTTCATACATTAATTGATGAACAAAAAACATATTAGTTCCATAAACATTTCTCAGGTTTCGTCTTTATTAGAGAGATGTAGATTGAAATATATAGTAATTTAACTAGTAATGTTTATTCTTATTTAAACGTTTTCGATAATCAATTGCATCAGGTGAAAATGGCTTCCACTGCGAAATTTGTGGACAAGCGTTCAATCGGAAATCCCGATTAGATTTACATATAAAATATATTCATGAAGGAGCTAAACCGTTTGAATGCGAGAAATGCGGTAAAACATTCGTCAGGAAGGAAGATTTAGAACGTCATCAAATACTACATTCTGGAGTTAAAGGTAAGCACATATATTACTGTAGATTGTATATTTTTATAAAATTAAACTGACGCAATCCGTTATTTTTTAAATAGATTATCGCAGACTATCAAATTTTATTCTTTTTCTTTTTTCTTCCTAAGCCTCTCGACTTTCCAGTAATGATGACTTTTCTTGTGGTCTTCTCTTTAATTCATCATGGTTGTCAATGTTGGTATGTTTTTCTTATATTGCTGATATTTGTTTCTCTGGGCCTTCCTGTAGCCTTTTTACACTCAGTATTTTTTCTTCCATTATTATGATTATAAAATCATTGTGTCTCATATGGCCAATCGTTCCTATTTTTCTTTTGTATGTATTTTGTATCCTTGTTCTTTTTTATAAGTATTAAAAATAATTTCAAATAACTGTAATAAAATATTACAAATCCTAAATTTAAAACCATCTATTTATTTTTTGTTATTTAATACTAAATAATTGTCAGTTTACCCTGATATATAAAACATCGACAAAATTTTTAATGTGCAACATTTTTATTCATAGTACAGTTCTTCTTCCTTCTATTTATACCCTTCTTCGAACAATCTATTTTTTTTTTAAACAAATTCAAAGAATTGGTTTATTTGGTAATAGTTAAATCTGTAGTGATTCACGTTTGGTTCCAATTTAGTTCATTTTTATGCTAGTCTGTATAAATTTTACGAAGCACAATGCTTACAGATTAAATTTTAATTGATTTGTTAAACTGTACGTTTCATTGTTATATTAGACGTATAACGTTTTATTATTCGTTAAATATTGTGTTCGAAAATGGAATATTGCCTTTTTCCTTTAAAAGTTGAAGTCTTATAGATACAATTTTTTAATCAAAAAAAAAAAAAAAACTGTCTTTAAGTCGATCTTTATTCTTGTTATGGTTTCATTAACGTTAAGGCCAGTTCACAATAATCCTATTCAGATAAGCTAGTGTATTTTTTACGTCACTTACGTGTTACTGGACTGTTATAATCCATATATCCTTTAGAAAGAAAATTAAAACTCCTATGTGCGCAGCATTCGCCAATAAAAAAATAATTCGTGTTGTGTTCGATTGTCCGCTGAAGAGATCGATGAGATCATTTAATTTATTTAGCTCTATTATTTGCGTTTATTTGTTGTTTTTTGTTTTATTATATTTCGTTCGTTCTAATTGGTTTCATTTCTCGCTCTGTCGTTATCAAATTTTTAAATTCTATCACTAATTTAAATTAATGCTGGATTCGTCTGACGAAGGAGTTAAGCTTCCTCTAATCCTTTTCGTATTGTTGGAAAAACGATTAACAAAATGAATAAAACTGTTCAGCAACTACTTTCTTCGTCCTCGACGATTTGTCTACTTTGAAAGACAGCAATGTCTTGGGAAAGAATATTAATAAGCCTATCGGATAGATATTTCTATTATCTCTAATAATACTTCCAAAGCTAATACCGTACCTCAATATCCGAATAACTTTGAAGCACGAATTGTGGTTTTAGTCGAGGATTTAAAAAATAAAAACATAGCTCAGTTTCACCTGATGTCTTTAGCTAAAGTGTTTTACAAAAAAGGTAGCGGTTTATCCACAATTATCTCATTAAGCTTAACTTTTCCTTTACTCTCTTGCACCTAGCTAATCCGTTTCTACTTTCTAACAACATTCATAAAGAGCTTCATATAGGGTAATTTATTCCGCAATCGTTATTATTCTGTTTCGACATAATTCATGATATTCTCCAACTGATTTATCCATCGAGGAACATTTTTTAAACTGAGCTTCTGAGGTGCCGATTCAAGTTTCAGATTTTTAAGAACGTACGTTTAAATATTTTCAACTCTTTTCTTGGCTCCGATTGTACTCCTTTCTGGACCACTTTTATTATTGTTTCTATTCTAAAACTTTATTCTTCTTCGTTTCGTCCTATTTCTCTTGCTTCAAATCTTAAGAAGCTTTTCGAAAGTTTAATTAACAAACGGCTCGTTTGTGGCTCGAGCACAGTAATTCGTTGCCTATTAATATGTTTAATTTTCATTCTGGATTGATCCACCGGATTGTACTAGCATATTTTTATCGAACCTTTATATGTTATTTATTAATAAAAAAATTCTTAATTGCTTCTTTCGTTGACATATTAATTACCTTTGATAACGTTAATTCCTACACTCTTTGACACAATATGCTCTTTCAACGTTCCTGCCTATTTTGCTTCTCTTATTAATACTCTCTTTTAATACAGAACTATAATTTTTTCCTCTCCTTTCTACTCTGCTACAAGAGTAATCTTTCGGGGCTACTTCACGGTTCCTGTCTCAGTCTTACATTCTTTAATATTTACTTTATCAGAATCGTCTCTCTTCCTCTTACCTCTACTTCGCTTTCCTTTGCTAACAATGTTCTCCTTATCTCCTCCCAAATCCTCGTCTATTGTCTTTACTCTTTGTCCTCTGATTAGTCTTATTTAAGTGATGTTCAAACACCTTTTATACCGTTTTTGTTATTTGGGATCTTTTTTGACAATCGTCTCTTCTTTCACAATCACATTAATCATCTGCATCTATCTTCTATCAAAAAAATTATTTTGTTAAAATCCCTATCTTACACTAATTAGGGAAACGATCCCGGTATCTTACACAGGTTCTATAAATCTTTTTTGGTGCCTTGAGATCTGTCCCAGCTGAATCCCATACTTCTCTCTTCATTCATAGATACCCTATTTAGGTTATCGCTTTCTTATTAAGCGCCTGCCTATTTATTTCTCTTTACTTATTTCTTACTGCGCTATCCTTCGTAAATAGCGATTTACTTCTAATAAAACTTCCGTTTTATACCTATTTTTGTTCGTCTCCTTCAGTTTTTACCGCCGTATATTTTCACTTTTCATTGATTTTTTTTTTTACTATGAATTTTAAGTTATATATTGTGTAAAATAATTTATAACATATTGAGAATAAAAATTGTACTTCATTCTGTATTATACATTGAGAATTTTGAAAAAAAAATATACGTAAAACATTTTGCAAATTTAACAGTAATTATAAAAAAAATTGCAGATTTTCCTTTGGCATGGACGGCTGTTAACAACCAAAAGAGGCTGTAGATAAAAAAATGTTAAGATCACTAGTTTAGAATACCACGGCGTAAATTTATTACGCTTGTTTACACAGTTTATTGCTCTTCGTGTGTACACGAACGCCGCTTGTAAAAAAAACTCTAAGAAGCGCAATTACTTTACAGGACATATCTTGATTATATTTAAGGTGGTGTGTCTTTTGCTTCACAGAAGAACAAAAAAATGTCGAAACATTAATGATTTTTTCTTTTTTTAGTATTTATATCGATGTTATATTTTTTGACAATATTAAAAAAATATTTTTTTAAAAACATTTTTTAATTTACGAATACGTTGCATCCTGCAGATGTTATTTATTTAACTTTATACAAATTATTTAATTATGTCGTTACAGCTCATAAATGTGATGTTTGCGGTAAAAGTTTCGCTATGAAGCCTTCGTTAAAAATTCATATGCTTACTCATACAAAGGTACGTGGTTTATATTTCTATACATAATTCTTTCAATTTTGAAACTCACCTGTATATGAAATCATCTTGTTAAATTTCTACATTTTCATTTGTCTACGTTAGTCTTTGAACTTATAATGTTGTGTTGTTTTTAAGAATTACAGCAAAACTACCGCTAGAACTTGTATTTTTGAAATATCATTTTAATAACCCCAAAATTAAGTATATAACAAAAGGGATATTAAAATCACCTTATAAAATTTATTTTTTCCCGTAATTTTACTAATTAAATTTTGCGTTAAGTTTTAATGAATTATTTTAAATGATAAACAAAAAAGACAAATCCACGCTTAAAAATTACAGATCAGATTTAAATCAAATTTAATATATGAAACCGACATCGACTAAAAGTATTATTTCGATACTGAAACTTCTTTGATATTAAAAGATTGAATAGTTTTAATTTTGTTTGTTTTATATTTACCAAACAAAAATAACACTTGAGAAATCTGCTCCCGCAGATGGTCATCATTTGCGGCGTGGGCTATGTATTACTGTTTTCAATGATTGAAACATCAACTAAATGTTGAATAATATTATAAAATATTCACACGATTTACGTGTTGATCGACCAATTTTTCCAAGTATGCATTTTCATGATGGCATAGTAAAAATATTTGTTATTTTAAAGATTACATTTTTATGTATTCCCTGTATAACGTGTATTATTGATTGATTAATGGCTGAGAATGTAATAGACATAGAATCTCTATGTTGTAAATGATAAACGTATAGATCATATTTGACTCTCCCGCCGAAAAACTGTTTAAAATAAATTTTATGACACCTTTATTTAGTTTTTAAAAAAATAATTTTCAGCTATACACGAAAAGTGTCTTAGAAGAATTTATAAAAAATATTTTTATGAAAATACTATCAAACTTAAATCATTGGCGAGCATGTGATTTTTAAAAATGTTTTATTTTTATATTAGGCATTTCTATTTCGTATTAATAGCACTTTTTTTAAATTTAACTTTGTTCTTAATTTTTTCTCGCTTCCGATTCTGTTTACAACAAAAATTACAGCTATAATTTATTATCTTAGTGCATTTGTTTTTCTAAAAGGAGATGATAAGTTATAAAATTTTTAATTTATTTTTATTTTTTTGTGTTTGCAGTGTCCTATGTGTTTACAAATTTTTTTCGGCGTTTATACTTCTTTTTTAACCATTAATGATTGGTTTATTTGGTATAGATTAATTTCAAATTATTTTTTTATTTTGTTGTCAATATTCTTAACGTCGGTTATTTACTTTTTATTTATTAATACTAAATTTTAAAAACTATATATAATATATATATATATATGCATATAAACTCGGCCATTTTGGCCTCGCAAGGGGCTGTTCCCCTTAACCGCTTTTGCTTACATTTCTATCTCTTTCTCTTCTATACTTTGTATAAAATAATCAAAATTTACAACGTAATTATAGTTCGGTCCATATGAATATAATAACATAATCACAAAAATCCTATAAAATATAACAAACGTTACATAAAATAGGGACATTTTTCATTTCATAAAATTGGAACATTTTTTCTAAAGGGGGGTAGCCTAAGAATTACGTTGTAATTAACATAGATATATATTGTTATGGATTTCTCGTACCAACATGGATGCCATTGTTATACGCCGATTATTAACCCTGTCGACGTCGCATGGTTTTTACAGACTCCCGGTCTTTAGGTGTATGGACTTTATTCCAGGCCCTCGGCTCCGATCTCGCTAACGTCTCCGTTGCGGGACATTTCCGCTTTTTTCTGAATTTCGAACACCACTCCTTTCGATAGGAGACTAGTTATTTTTCGTTCACAAATTGTTAATAAAATCTGTTGATCTTAGAAAAAAATGTGCTAAAAACAAAATAACAGGCAGCATTTATTTGCTTAGTCGCAGCGAAAACAAACGGCGGACACGAAATTAACGCACTTATCGAAACTTTTTCACACGCGATTGACTTCTACCATGAACTAGAGGATGGGCTCAACGAATCTTGCATCGACTTTACACGAGTAGCCGGCTGCTTATTCACTAACCAAATTAAAAATTACTCCGGCAAGCTAATTATCCTGACAGGCAGCTTCTGACGGCACCGATGTATCTCACAAACAAAGATATTTACGTTACGTTAAACACTACCTCGAAACCATATCAAGAATCAGAGACATTAGTCTACTAAACATTTTCCTCACACTACTATCATTTCTCACCCCCGACAGGTGCCGAAGTAGTTATCTACTAACACTTTAAAAATAATTGGTTAATTTACGTTAATTTTAAACTTACCACTATAGTCGATATTTGATATATAAAGTTTCCGTCTAGTTTGCGGGTCACTAGGCCGAGAATTTCTTAATAATTTTCGTTACATTAAATTCGCCACAAAAATGTGCTATTCCAAAATAAATTATAATCGATAATGTAAGGGGGGAGAACAACTTCAATCAGATTTTCTGTTAACCGTTTCCTAAATAATTTCAAGTGAATATTCAAGCTACTTTACTCTGTTGCCAAACTTGAAATAAATAAATAATAAGCATAAAATTAAATGAATACTAATGAAAATAGTTATTTTTCGTTAATTCGATGAATGTTATACTATATATACGTACTGTATTAAACGTGTTCTATAAGATATGAAACTGCTTTCTTGCATGTTGTAAATTCATTTTAATTTTCACGTAATACGCAGGAACCACCTAGATCTTGCGACGAATGTGGTAGAGCTTATATAAGGCAAGATTGTTTCCTCCGTCATATGCGGGCAAAACACCGAGATAAATTAGAGCAGATAATGGCAGAAACTGAGAAGAAGAAGTTGAAAGCGCAGTTATTAGCTATGGCAACAATTAATGGTAACAGCGGTGTATCGGACAACGATTCGCAGCTAAAAAGCGAATTTCCGGTGTACATGTCCGATAATGCGCTTACTGATGCATTAACGGAGTTACTAGTTTTACTGCTGGACGAGCAAACATTAAAAATATTTCAATGGCCACAAGAAAGTATTGATAAAATTTTGGAAAACGTTATTCGGTAAGCAACGTTTATATTTCATTTAATTTTGTAAAATTAACGAGCATGCAGTATAAACAAACAAGGTACGTCAAAGCAGTGAACATACACGTTCATTGACAGTCTCTCAAAGGACAAGTGATCGAGATCATCATACCACTTCCAAAATAATCCATCATGATTAAAATACTGATTAAAGCTTAATTTATGTACAAACGGCATCCGTGTATTAAGTCTAAATGTTTCGTATCTTTGTACTTTAATTGATTAAATAATTCTTTTTAAAAAAAATATAATTTACTGTTTGCGTATCAATTTCTATTATAACTTAAATTATTTATTTCATAACCGGTTTTCTATAGGTTTTTTCATATTACATCTAACGCAAGAATTATAAATTTGTCTGATTAATTGCGGATTTTCTTCTGTGGGTGCGAAATTAAGTATGCGCCTTCTCTGCTAAATTTAAATTCGTCCGATCAAAAACTTCTCAATTAAACAGTGGTAAACTGAAAATCCATCCTCTCGCTTAGAATCCCATCCTCTAAAGCCTGTAAACTGAAAGAATGATATGGATTTTGATGATTTTTACTTACAATTTCTTTCGTAAAATATATCACATTATTAATTACACATAGAAACAAAATTTTGGCACAAGAATGTTTTACTGTGTTCCTACTAGAACTAATTACGCTGAATTAAGATTTTCGGAATTTTCCGATCGCCCACAGTTTTTATGTGATGGCATTTTTAATGTATTGCTAACGCAGCACTCTACATGTATACTACATACAGAACTATTAATTATTTTTATATTAGACAACTGACTAGGAGAAATATTTATCTTAATTAGACACAATATAAGCATATCGAAATGTGAAGTAAATAACTGTTACATGATTCATCATACATGATGGTTCATTTACTACATGAGCATTCACACGGAGCAATCATGACAATTTAGTCACACGTCAGTACTGCTTAATCATTCTCTGTTTGCGCACGTTCGGTAACTTCTTTCCGCTTTGTGATTTCCGTTGTCAAGTGGGCTGCATTGATTTACAATTATGCCTAGGAAGTGAGTAAATGATCCGGATAACTTCTGTTGTTATGTGTGCGGTGATTTGACGTTTAAAGAACACGACGAAGTTTGATTTCACTTGTTAGAAAATGTTATGAACCGTATTTCGGTTGTAAAGTTGGGAATCAAGAACTGGGCTTCTCATATTTGCTGTTCAACCTGTATTAAACGTCTAACAGATTGGGCTAAAGGTAAGCGTCACGGGAGTTTTCAATACCATTTGTCAAACTGTTATTTCTGTTTAACTAAGATAAAAGGAATTAGTACTAAATCTAAACACACAGTGCATTACCCGAATTTACTGTCTGCTATAAGGCCAGTGCCTCATTGTGATGACTTAACCTGCACCGCAAACAGTACATGTGACGATAGAAGATGTATCAGAATATGGCATAACTACTGATGCACAACATAAGCACGACTTATGTCACTGATTCTGTTTCCCGTGAGCCTCATCCGGTAACTCAAGGCGAACCGTGTGCGAAATTTAAACATGTCAAAGAAACAAGCTAAGCCCCCTTAAGTTCTGGGATGAAAGGCTGGAATCTACTCTATGCTGACACTAAAATATGTTTCTTTCGTAATCGTCACGAAGAGTTCCAAGATTTTTATTCCGATGAAAATAGTTTAGTGTGCTGTTATGGATGCACTTAATCATGAACATAACCCTACTAAGTGGAGACTTTTCATTAATTCGTCAAAAACCAGCTTGAAGGCTGTTATGTTGCATAATGGTAACAAATTTCCTTCTGTGTCATTGGCATACGCAACAAATGTGAAAGAAACATATGACAATATGAAAATATTGTTGGGAAAAATTCAGTACAACCGGTAGCGTTGGAAAGTATGTTGCGATTTAAAAGTTGTCACGTTATTAATGGATTTGCAACTAACTAGGCTACACAAAATTTTGTTGTAAGGACAAGGCAAATCATTATTTAAAGAAGAAATTGCCTACGCGTGAATCACTTTTGCCTGGACAGAAAAATACATGTAATGTTCCACTGGTTAACGAGGAAAATATTCTTTTAGCTCCGTTTCATGTCAAATTAGGACTATTTAAAAACTTTGTTAAGGCGGTGAATAAGAATCGTGCTAGATTCCGTTATTTGAAATACAAATTCCCTTGTATTAGCGACGCTAAAATCAAGGATGTCATTTTTGTGTGGCCCCAAATAAGAACTTTGATTAAAGATGAATAGTTCCGTAAAGTATCGACCCAAGTGGAGAAGTCAGCGTGAGACACATTTACAAACATTGTAGAAAACTTTTTAGGAAATAATAAATCCCTAAATTACTACCCCCACATTGTAAGTGAATTATTGCAATCGTACAAATGAAAATTATTTTTTTGGATTCACATTTGGATTTCTTTCCGGATAATCTTGGCGCCATCAGTGATGCTCATGGGGAATACTTCCACCGGCAAATAGCAGTAATTGAAAATAGGTATCAACGATAGTACAAGTATACTTGCAGATTACTATTAGACACTAAAGAGGGATGTTCCAGATGCCAAATACAGAAGAAAATCATTAACTTCCACTTTTTAGGTAAAATGTCAATCATTCATTTAAATTTGTAGTTTTTCTTTCAAATTTTACCTGCATGTCACAAAAAAAACCTATGGGCAACGGAAAAAAACGAATTACATATTTGAATTCGGCGTAAAAAGTTCTTTTAGGATCACATATTTTGTTACATGTGTTTAAAAAAAAGTTTGATTTTGTTTCTATGTGTTATTTTCCCAGTTCTGTTTTAGTTTGATCATCATTAAATTGTAATAAAATGTCTTCATCAACGTCCAAATTAAACAGGAACTCTAAGTATCCTGCAGTATTTTTAAACATTGCCAATTTTAAGAATGCATTATGTTTACATACAAAAAAAATCTTATTCAGCAACTCCTACTTACACTTGCGGGGAATATGAATACGATAAAAAAATAAATAAATAAATGAAAATCTAATGAATAACCCTGTATATGAGGAGAGTTTGTCGGCATTTTAATAAAACCGAGATATATTCAAATCTCCCTTATAGATTCAAATATGACCAATTTGAATTTATTTACATTCTTCGTTCTAAGAGATTGCATTTAAACCAACGAAACGTTGAATATTGATAATAATTGTATTACTTATTGCGAATTTCACATCTCATGAATTGAAATGAAAAGAGATATGTTCGAGTTTGCATAAAGAAAGGGGTGGTGCATATCTTAAAAGTAAATAGTAATTTTATTTTTACAATTTAACTAACTAAATCATTTTAATTGAACTGTTTTGGAGATAAAAAAGAGAAAAAAGAAAAAGGAACTAATTTTATAATTTATTATTAATTTTTCGATACGAATTGCATCGCTTTGTGACGGGTATATTTTTCTATCTGTTATTAAGTAAGTTTTGATACAACATTTAATTTTTTTGTATCTTATTAGTGTTTTATGTTGTTTTTTTTTTTAATTCTTAAGAAAACGTCGTGAAATATTTTCAAAAAATGCCTAAAAATTTCAAAACCCTATTTAGTTTTAGAAACGATATTTTAATTTTTCCATTTAACTTTGGGAAGCATTTCTTTATATATACATATACAAGATTGCGCGCGAAACCGGCCACATTCTTTTTTTTTTTTGTTAACGCTGAAACTAACGATGGTAGAGGATTTTATAAACTGGAATCGAAAAGTACATGTTTTTTATTTTCTTCGGTAGCTCGCCAACACAGATAATTGGAGTACCGAACACTGCCTTTTTTATTTAAGCAGTTTTTCCAAACCATCTCGTATTAGCGTTGCGTGCGTTTCGCGCAAAATTTGAGACTGAAAAACACGGTGTCTTGAAACACAGTGAATTTGTCGATGAAAAATTTCAAAAATACGGGTTCCATGAATAAAAAAAAAAAAAAAAAATCACTGGCAGAACTCTAGAAACATTAGGCGCATGCGCGCAGCGTGAACAAGCTTACGAGATCAGGAGTGAAACACGCTGCGGCTTTAAAACTTACTCGTCGGTCTTCGCTCGGATTATGAAAACTAGTTTATCATTCCACTCGTACAAAATTATAATAACACAACAACTGAAACCCGCTAATCATTCTACGCGTTTAGCATTCGCGCAGTGAACGGTAGAAATTTTGAAGAGCACAGAACTTCTACTTTTCCTGATGATGAGTGACGAAACACATTTTAATCTAGACGGTTCTGTAAATAGTCAGAACTGCCGTTATTACACTGACTCGAATCGCAGGAGATCGATGAAAAACAAATTCATTCGAATAAGGTGTTAGTGCTTCGCGGACCACTTCTTTAAATCTACTGACATTGCAGCACAAGAGACGTGTTACGAATATTTTTTATTCCACAATTAAAATGACGATTCGACTCAACCGTAAGTAGTTTCAACAGCATGACGCCACCTATCACACTTCGAAAGAAACATTGACTTTACTGCAAAAAAATTTCGACGGGCGCGTCATCGTACGTAACGTTTTGTTTCCTTGGCCGTCAAGATCGTCCGATTTATCCAGATGTTGCGATTTTTGCATATGAGGATTTTTGAAATCCAAAATGCACCTAAATAAACCAGTGGACACTAGAGCATTTAAAGGGAAATATTCGAAGTGAAATCGCCGCTATCTTTCTAGAAACGTTGATGAGAATCAAAAAAAGCTTCGAAAGTTGTATTACAATAATGTCAATCATTTATTGAATATGGTTATTAAAAATTAAACGTTTTTAAACCTTTATCCTTCCAGTTTCTGTTTATGTACTTGCAATTTCAATTCGCGTAAGGTAACCCACCTATTAAAATAAACACTTCAATTTAAAGAAACGTTTTCGGACAAAGCTCTTCATCAGCTAACTACACAGAGTATATTCAGTTAAAACTTTAAAGTAAATTAATTTATACTTATTTTTGTTCGTTAATAAAGGTGGAATTTATTTATTTTATATTTATAAATTTTAACAAACGGGTTATGGATTTTCTACATTTAAGTTAGTCTTAATTTTAAATATGTTAGATTTCCGTACGCCATCCCTTACTACTGACCATGTCATATTTACACAGAGGATAATAAGAAATCCCTAATCCGTTAAGTTTTACATTGCGTTTAATGTTTTTTGTTTTTTTTTTTTTTTAGTGGGATGATGTAGTCAATTGAAATTAACTCTTTTATAGATACTGTAAGACTAGCATCTGAAGGTTTTTTCTAGGAGGAATCAAAGAACCGAGTTTTGTATATAGCCAGTTACCGTCATGACTAGTTGCTTAGGCAGTAATGTTTCGTTCCGATAAGACCTGGTTCATAGATTCCGCTACGCATATTCGAATAAAAATTTCATTTTCACCGAATTATAATATTCATTTATTTTGTTAAATTTATGGATGTTTTTTCAACATTACTTAATTAATGCGTATGAATAAAATATTTACAAATAAATATAATTATCTAAATTTTTTTAAATAAACTGACTGAAATTTTTTGTTTAAAAAAATTGTTCTTGAACAATAATACGATGTTGTGCCTTAAGTAAATATCATTTAAAACGAAATTTACGACCGTATACTGCGTGTGTGTGTGTGTTTCCCAACCTTATTTAACAACTAATTTGCTATAAAAAGTACCTTAATGTTGCAATTTAATATATTTTATTACTACTTCGTGTAAATAAATTCTTCCCTTCTCTCTTGTAATAAAAAAATAACTTTTCTATAAACATGTTTTAGGCGATGCGGTCATGTTCCAGTTACAACTGAATTGGTATCGTACGCAGAATGCTTACGAGAAAATGCTAAACTGTTATTTACCGTTGTTATTGATGATTCGGCAGTGAAACAGTTACTAGAAAATCGAACAGTTGATGAAGTAATTTTACACGTTTTAAAATTAGCCAAATCTTGAATTTTCTTTAATCTTTTAAGTTATTCGGATACAACAAAATAATTAGACATTAAATATGAATGGGAGAGGAAAATTAAATGAACGTTTATTTAAAAATAGATAATATCTCTCGTTGTCATCGTTGTTAATTTTCTTAAAAGAATATTTTACGTACGATGTAACAATTTCGTATTTTCGTAGTTTTTGTTATAATTTAAACTTTGAACATTTTCAAATCGACTACTTCAGTCTTACAAGTCATTTATTCATCTTATCAGTTATGTTAGATTTTGTACAGAAGACAGACTAATTTATTTCACTCCAGTAAATACCAAATCAAGAAAACAACAATTTTACAACGTGTAAATTATTTATGGTAAAAATAAATAGTATATCCTTTCATCTTTACAAAATTTTATATTTACGATTTATCTTAGTAAAAGATATTTTCTTTAAATGTGTTATTCTTAAGGTTCTTTTATGTTAATTTTTTAATTACTTAAATAAAGTATTATGATAAACAACTTTTTACGTCCTTTAAAATTAAGATGTTCTTATAACTTGTCAATATCTCTAAAATTGACTATAGCATACCCGGGGGATTGATTAAGCAAATTTTTATTCTACCATTATTAAAAAATAATGAAACATAAATTATTAATTACAGTCGTTACTGCAAAATTTCTTTTTTTTATATAAATGTGTATATATATATTCAGCTAGCGAAACGTCTACGTTGCTCTCAATGTCTTTTTTATTATCTGTCAAACATAAAACTCACAATTAAACAAAGGTGATGATACATTCGTCATAAAAACTTTTTTTTTATAGATATTTTTTAATTCTGTAGAAATTATTTCTATACGATCGACATAAAAAAGAAAATAAAGGTATATCTTAATAACTATTATAGTTCATTGCTAACGCCTGTCTTCTATCGTTAATGCTACTGGTAAACTCGATTTTATCATATTATTAAACGATACAAAACTACACATTGGTCACTGAAAGTATTTATTACTGTAATTACTATTCAGAAAGTTGAAGATCATGTAATGCCCACTATTTATTATGGTAAATCTTAAATCTGTTTTCCGGTACATATCGGTATCATTTTTCACGCTACATAATTTATTACATGGCTACCATATTATTTGTAAGTTAATTCATAACATTAAATGTATTAGGTTAGAAATCTTTATTTTGCACTACGTTTTATTTTTATAATTAAAAACGGAGGAAATATGTATTGTGAACTACTCAGAAACTTCTTATTTTCATCTATGAACGATGTATGTGAGCGTGCCGGAGTGTATATATAAAAATCAGAGTGTGCGCGTGTAAAATATTAATTTTGCGTCGATGCAATACGTTGTTTGATAGATAATGTTTTCATTACAAACTAATACGAAATATCTTTTTCTTTTTTTAAGCGGAAAAAATATTCTACTAAAATACGGTTTTAGTATCTTAAATTTTTTTATAATTGTTATATTGATATTAGGCGTACGTAATTGTTATAATAGTTTATTGAAATAACATTTTATCTTTTTGTAATCAACTATATTTCCGCCTCCCTAAACCACTTTACGTTCAAATTATTGATAAGTTGGACATGTTACATTTATTTTCGGTTTGTATTTTTTTTAGTTTTGCGTTTACTGTTATCAAACCATTTGTGTTCAATGTATTCTTTTTTTTATTGTTAATTTACTGTTTTCTCGCATTTTTATATAATATTCTTATTTTGCCTGTTCCAATATATAGTATAATAAACAATTTTATTATACTTTTAAAACAACTAAACAATAAAAATTACGACCGCTAATAACTACTTTATATACGTTATTTTAAAATCTCACTTTCATACCCCGATTAATGTTTTTATACCATTTGCACTTGACTTCCATTGTATACCCAAATTTATTGAATTATATTTTTTTGTTATGTCGCGTTACTTTGTAATACAGAATTAATGGATTTTTTTTTTTTAAATAATTGAACTGCAAAAAGAAAAACGATAATGGTAACAAACAAAAAAATAGCAAATTAAATTTTTTAGTTTTTTGGAGTTGTTTTATTTACATTTTAAATATTGTACCATTATAATGACTACCTACTCAAGCAATATATGCTTATCCTTTATTATTACAAAAGTTAATAATAAAGTTTATAATAGACTGATTTACTTCTTTCCTATTTAAATACAAGGGGTTTACAAAGCTGCTTTCCAAAAGTTTTACCGGAAAGGTTCAACCCCCTTAATAAACATAAGTGCACAATAAAATTTTGTACAGATGATGTTGATTATTTTTTTTTTTTTTTAAAGTAAGATCGATATAAATTCATTCTGTCATCTTTATTTCAATTGATCTTAAAGCCGAAATTCTAATAGTTCAATTCAAGAAATGTATCAAACAATTTAAATTAAAAATGTACGCACAATTTTAAATATTAACATTTTTTAAAAATTTTAACGAAGTATCAATAATTTACCTACACTATTGCTACAAGTAAAAGAAATTTTACCTTTTTGTTTTTTGTCTAATGTTCATCTGTAAAAAATTATACTATTAAAGGTTACGTCACATTCGATAAATTTTTCATTCTTCTTAAATTAACTGTCAAACTTTTTCTAATACCGTGTAACATTTAATGAAATTAAGTTATATTTATCTAAACAGATTTTACCTTAATTTAATAACATTTTTCCGGATTATCCATTATTTACAAAATACTCTGTGTTTCTATTAGTAGTAGGAACCCATTGAATTTCATAAAAAAAAAAAAACAAACAATTGGTGCAACTTGCGTAATATACTGGACCCCCTTCTTTCTCATGTGTTCAACGTAATATGGATCCTTTTCGACTGGATAAATATTCGATTAATCTATTTTAGCACCCTCCTCGTCCCTAATCACTCCACTTAATATTAACGAATCTTCATTAAATAATTGCAATATATTTTCTAAAGCAATAAACAATATACCGCGCACAATTACGTTTATTTCTAAATAACTACATTATCATCAATAATTAATAATTGTTAAAATTTGAATAAAGCTATTTTAAATAATTTGGAACTTTTTTCGTGTAACTTCGAATCTTTTTAAATTTGTTATTATTTTGAAACTCAAATGGTATGTAAACTCATGGAAATACGCTTTCCTTCAGTTTAAGTAACTTTTTAACTCACGATGTTTTAAAGTTTTTTTTTATAAAAATATTACATCACATTTAAAAACATTTTTTCCAGATGTTTTATTTAAAAAAATAAACTCAACCATAACAAAATAATACTCGCGCGATTTCTTTTGCTTCTTATAATTAAATTGTAAAAATCCATCGGGATCTAAACATAGACACAGTGGAAGAAATTACCTGGAGGCTCACACAAAATCATCTGACACGGTTACGAAATCACCCAAACCAGCTGGCAGTCGCGCTTTTACACACGGATGCGTCATCTACATCATGACTTAAATTAACTAAAAAAGAGGCTTGATCTCATAATCTTTAAGGGGGAAGTATCAATGGATGCCTCTTCCACTGCGATTTATTGAGAAGAACATTTATTGGAAGCCTCACCATTTGGAAAAAAAGTACGTCGATTAAAAATTGTATACGTATTTTTGAAGACAAAAAATTTCAATTACATGTATCCATAAATTTTACTCGATAAGTGACCATAATCTTGCACCGCATCATGAATTACTATCGGAAACATTTCAGCGAATAAGAACTCGCAGAAAATTCTAGATTTCTAAATAATAAAACTTGCATAATTGTCAATATTAAAAATGAAATTTTGCAGTAAAACTATGTGGCGTTCTGAAAACGTTTAACTTTTCATAGTAAGGAATTTGTTATTCTCCAGTGTCTACAAAGTTACATAGTAAATATAAATATTTACGATTTTCTTTACCCGCAATTTACAGTGATTTATTTCAAACAATACAGCGAAAAAAGTTGGGCCCTTTTTGGTAGTTTAATAACAGGGAATGAATTAATTTCAATCATTACCTACAGAATAAATTTAAAAAAGTACTTACTTAAATCATACATTTCACTGCTTTCTTCGATAGTTCTGTAGAGATCAGAAAATTAATTATTTCACAAAAATGAATTAGAATTTATTTTGTTTTCGTTATAACCCACACATTTTAGTTACAACTGCAAACTTCTATATTAAAGTAGAAACTAATTTTAAAAATCAATAGTTTTTTGATTAATTTAATTGTGCATATAGTTTTAATATAGACACGTTTGTTTTTTTTTATACGATAAATGAAATTTTAATTTTCTATTATAAACAGTTACCGTATAAAAACTACAAGTAATCAATCGAAGTTTAAAAAATCGCAATTAAGGACCCTTATATATATACACAAACAAGGCATATCACTAGAAGTTTTAAATACACAGATACCGGAGAGTTATATTTTATGCAAAATACGAAAATTCTGATTTCCTATTAATTGTGAATCTACTATTTGTATAAGAAAACACCCGAAAACTTAGTCGATATTTAAGAATATTTAATTGAATAAAATCAGTA
Source organism: Icerya purchasi (assembly GCA_039619475.1). Lineage (NCBI taxonomy): Eukaryota > Metazoa > Arthropoda > Insecta > Hemiptera > Monophlebidae > Icerya > Icerya purchasi. The sequence continues at coordinate 475,151,087 of CM077116.1, read as the reverse complement.
TATAAATACCCTGGTGGTACATAATTTTTTGCATAAATGTGTATACTTACGTAGAATTCCTATTAATGCGTCACAGAGAACTCTTATATTGTAAATCGCAAAAATCATTAACTATTTAATAAACAAGTTCTTTGCTTAATTGGATCGTACTTAAAATTAGTATGAGGCAATGGCATATTTAAAGGGGAGTAGTGCAATAGACCCTACCATCAAAGCTAATAAAAATCTCTGAAAACAAGTACGAACGATAGGGTTCAATAAATTTTCTTCAGAAAAAAAACTTCTTTAAACATTTTATTAAATAAATCAATTAAAAAAAGAATCTTATTAAATTATTTAATTACAAACATAAATTATAATAAATTCTTGAAAATACAAAAAGACCTATTGTAAGTGCAATTAGACGGACTTTTCACGTAACGAATATAATATTAAAATTGTTTCATCAGTCTCTACGTAAGATTTAGGGTCACTTAAAAATTTCCTGTTTCACCGAATTATTATTAAAAAAAATATGTTGCATCTTGAAAAACGCGAATATGAGAAATCAGAAAACACGGAATACTTGACTAATAGAAGAAAAAAATAATAATTCCGATATAACGATCGTCAGTGACAAACCGATTCGGTAAAAATTTCCTCCCGATAGAATATCAGTTTTTTTTTTTTTTTTTATTTCTTAAAATAATAGAAAAAAAAACGAAACCTTTTCTGCATGTTGCGGGTTTTTTTCACCAGTGAAAAACTCACTGCGATCACGAACTGAGTGTTAAAATAAAGGCCAAATTGATTAGATCTTATTTTATACAGAAAAATGCGTATATTTTTTATCGTACATTCGGCCACAAATTAATTTAATAACAAAAACATATCAAGCGCAAGAAAATTCAAAAATAATGACCACCACTTTTGAACATCATGACGTACAAAAATTATTTTACAACAAAACACAACACGCGGCGTTGCGTAGACTAGACTAGCCAAACGATACCAAGCCCGGGGCTATGAAAATATTAAGGGCCCTTTTCGGAAGTGACAAAATTATGTTTTATAGAATAACTAAATTTTCTTTAATTTAATTGAATTACATTATTTTGAATTCACGAATTAACATATAATTATTAATGTAAACAAAACTAAATATCATATAGACAATGGGTAGACTATATGTAATTTTAAACAAGTTTTTTTTCTGAAAATTCTTGTATAATATCGTTAAAATCTACTGAACGGAGAAAGTTTGTTTCGATCGTTAATCTTGATAATGTCCACGTACATATTTTTTAATCTTTTTAATGTCGAAAAAAATATTTCCGCCTCACAATTTTTAATCGATTTAATTACAAATGTTCTATAAGCAATATAAATGATTGGAAAAACATCTATTATTGCACGTTTAACCATCCATGTTGGAGGTGGGAGCCTCTTGGGGGCCCCTTTATAAAGCGGGGCTTGGGGCTGTAGCCCCCTAAATCCAGCCCTGGATAACACTCGACCAATCATCGGCGACTCACTTATCTATCAAGCAAGACGAGAGAGCTAACTGAAATTATAAACTAACGGTAAAATTAAAACCAATCAATACAAAGGCTATGATGTGCTTATCAGCCGATCCTGTTCGCATATACAAACATAGTACAATACTTTATTAACCCTCACGACTCACGCTGCCGGACAGACGCTTACCCTGTTGTTGCAGGACACACACACCAAGTCATATACACAGGCTCCAACTCCACACATGCCGAAATTTCGACCAAAAATCGGAAAATATATTTTCAGCTGTGCAAGCGTTCCGGACCGTATTCCGCGCTGACAACGAACAATAGGATGTCGAAAGATCGAAATTTAAATGATTTTATCCGAAGAATAATTTCTAGCTCGACATCATCACGAGATAGCCGAAATATCAATATATAAATAAATTATACTTGCGCAGATACTTATAAATACGCAATGTACATAGAGAAAATAAGTTAAACAACTTTAAAAAACAACTCTTGTATTATTAAAACTGATAATTAAATATGTAAAAGATGTTTCTATCGATCATGTATTTCATCCTTATTTTTAAACAATCTTGAAAAAGTTACGCAACATGTAATTAATCCAAATAGAAATACTAAATATTAAAAGCGTAGAATAATACTATTTTTATATGTAATTAGAATAGAAACCATGCGCATAACAGTGGTCTTTAAACGATTAAATAAAGTGACTATCTAATAAAAATAAAATGAAATTATGTTTAAGTACGAGAATAATACGAAAATGTATTATTATAAAACCATGGAATTGAGAAATGTTAGTGTGGAATAAACTTTACATATATAAGAGAACATAAAATAATAACTTCAAATATTATTATCAAAATTAATAATAACCTATTTGCAAATATATTACGTTTTATCAATTTTATTAGTTGATGTGACCTAGAAAGTTCATAGTCTGTGTCGTGTAATCGTTCCCTTGCCCGTAACAGAACTTCTCGTTGGGAATCTAATTCTTCAGCTACACTCGTTCCAACGGCTTCAGCTTCAAGAGCTACTTGTTGAGAACGCAATAACGATTCGCTGGTTTTTAAAAGTGCAGTATGACCATCCAATACTGCATTTCTATACGATTTTTCCATTTTATCACCTGACTATAAAACGCATACACGAAATCACTTATATATATTCATTTAGAATATCACGATACCGTTCTTAATAAGCAAAAAATCTCGTTCATGCATGTTGCAACCAAAATATTTACGCATTTATGTTGTTACAAATAAAAATATTTATCGGTAGACTTTGTTGACTTTTAAATATTGCTATCATATTAAACAAGACACTTCCTATTCGCCAGTGGCGAATGATGACAATATTTAATAGAATACAAAAAACCCATATTCTTGAAAATATAATATTCCGTACAATAGATTATGCTAATAATTTTATTGTGTGAATATGAATATGAAAAACATTATTAAACTCCACTTTATAATAATATATTATGAATAGTGATTGAGTTATTACAGAAATATTTGATCGTATTTTGAGTATTTAACAGTACAAATCTGAAATTTTCTTACATTATGATTTAATGATTCATTGCAAATTATTACGATTAATTTTTAAATAAGTTCAAATATAAAACCCATTTAAGATACTTTAAATTTCGAGTGAAATATTATCTAAAATTGAATTATGGAATGAAAAACTTAAGTTGACATAATATAAATACATAGTCTGAAATAATTAAATAGTTTTTTAAAATCTAATAAATTAATTTTAAAAATTCGCATATTATTAAGAAAATAACCTCTTCTTAAATTTGGAGATGAAGTTTTAAAAAAAAAGTATAAATAAAATGTTCAATTAAAATTGGTTATAGTAACGTAACAATATAGAGATCATTATTGTTGATAAAATTAAATAAAAATATAGATTAATTTTCATCAGTTATTGTAATTAAAATTTTGCTACACTAGTACAAAATTATTATTCATAATGATATAACGAAAAGTTTAGTTTCAAAAGTTGTCACAAGAGCTTAAAAGCAGAATAATAATACAGCTTAAAATCTTACATCCTCAAAAAATACTGTTAGTAGGGTGTAAAAGCCACCCAAAAACTAAAAGCTGAAAGCTAATCATTTTTTAAATGTCATAAGCTTAATCTAAAAGCCATATTTTAATTTTCATAAGCTTTTTTTTTTTTTTCTTTATTTACATTGCACCGATACATTATTATAAGTAATGTCGCTAATGGTAAAAAAAAAAAAAACAGTGTAGAAAAAAGAAAGAAAAAATGCAAAAAACAGAAAAAGTTGAACCTAGCAGCTCCAATGAGGCACTAGATTAGGATTAATAATCAAACCAGGCAGCAATAACCATTCTAAAGAATGAAGTAAATGCTATTAAAAACAGTGAAGTTTAATTTACAGAGTGCAATGTAATTTAAGTGGTAGGTAGCACATCACAACACCATTTTCTTTGCCTAAGACGTCTGGATGGATTTCATGAAATAGTTAGCATATACATGTGACGGATGTTCAGGTCTGAACTAAGTTGCAATTTCTCAAAGAACCTTTTATATTGTTTTGCATAGGCATCTGTGAGGAATGTTACATGTAGATCTAAATGTAGTGTTAAGTTTGAAAAATATTTTGGTGCGGATGTTATAATGTGAAGTGTTTTCAATTGCTTTCTTCGAATCTTTGCCAAGTCAGTTTTTGAAGTTGTTCCATATAGTTCCAATCCATACTAGCGCCTACCACCCTGTTAGAAGGAAACGAGTAGAATTTACACCCAACACTATGGTCACACTGTAACAGCAGCGCCCGCAGTGCCAGCTGACAGGGAGTCCACTATCTACCACAGCATGCCTGCAAAATTAACTGAAAGCTGTGCATGTTTGTAACTGTAACTGCAACATCAGTGTGTGCTCTTCATTTAGAGAATTCATTGGAAGTAACTGAACACAATAAGTTAGGAATGCCAAAATGAAGGAGAACTACTGAGGGGATTAGATCTTAATATAATGAAGTATAGAAGATATGAATTTTGCTACAATTGGGATGATCAACGTTGACTGTAGAGAGAATAATGATGATGCTTTCCTTGTTTGGGTGATATGATGACCCCAATTGAGACATAAGTCCATGTACATACAAGAGGTAACAAACTTAATTAATCTGCAGAATTACAAAATTACAAATACTGAGTGTAGAGTGGTTGATTTTTCTTTTAGTAAACATAATATGATAACACTTAGCTGGATTGAATTTTATGCACCAAAGTTTAGTCCAGGTAGCTGATTAATGTGGTTCTATACAGTCGCATTTGCATATTCTAGATTAGTATTAGTAGCCAGAATGACTATATCATTTGCAAATGTAGCTAAGATTCGCTGATTAGTGGTTGGTATGTTGGTGATGTAGATGGAATAAAGTACTGGTCCAAGGATGCTTCCTTGTGGTGCAGATGTCTGGATGTGACATTTTTCAGAGACAGAATCATTAATATGGGCAATAAAAGTTCTTCCATTCAGGTATGAGCTAAACAGTTTGTACAAATCCAAAGGAAAGACTCGCCTTAGCTTGTACAGCAGCCCTGAATGCTGCACTTTATCAAACTCTTGGGCAACATCAAGAAATGCTGTGGAACATATTTCACCTGTTTCAAGTGTTGAAGAAACTGCATTTACAATTCTGTGGCACTGCTCAATAGTGGAATTTTCAGGGTGGAAATCAAACTGATGATTCGGAATTACACCATAAATTTCCAATAGCGACATAAGGCGTTTTAATATTATCTTCTCTAAAACTTTAGAAAGAGAGCATAGTATACTGATTGGCCAATAAGAAGAGATATCTATTTCGGGTTTTCCCAATTTGTGTATCATGATGACAACGAATTTTTTCCATATTTTGGGGAAGTACCCAATTCTGAAGGTATTATTGAATATGTAGCATAGTAGAATTACCACTTTTGATGGAAAATGCTGAATTCTCTCTGCAGTGATATTGGCAATTCCAGCACATTTTCTATGAGGTTTTCCCAAATACAGTTGAATACTTCTTTGGGTGAGAAAAGTGTAGTGGCACGTTGAGACTGAAGTTGATTCAATGACCTTTGTATATATTCAGAATAGTTTTGATCAGTATCAGAGTGTATAGTGAATAACATGTAAAGATAATCTGCACAGCATTTAGCTTTCTTTTCATCTGTTTTAACTCACTTGCTATTATGCTTTATGTTAGACGATTGTTCAATTGGTTTCATCAGTTTATTAGTTTTATACCATAAGTCTCTGTTATTGATATTAATTTTTTGTAAGCGATTATTAATAGTTTTGTTTTTATATTCGTTTATTACAGTTCTCAACTTGTGTTGCAATGTAATATAGTTCTTTTTTAACGAAGAATCTGGATTTTGTTGCCACTTACAGTTGGTCGTACATGCCGCCCTAATCAACTTCCTTATTTCAATTGGTACAAAAACATTTGACCGATAATTATATGAGTTATAATTAGTAGAGTTTTTGCATGCAAACATGTGAAATTATTAACTGCAATGTCAATATCATTTGGTGATTTTAATTTCATTTTTAAATTAATGTAATTCTGCATTATGTCCATAAAGATGGTCCAGTTTGTAGTATTATTAATAAGTGGTAGTTGTCGCAATATAATTTTAGGGTTGCTGTTAATAAGCAGCAAGAGGCACATGATCAGAAGTTAAGCTAATAACAGTTTTGCAATCATGGTTATATGATTGAACTCCTCAAATAATGAAGAAATCCAGTAGATCAGGCAGTCTGTTTCCATGACTGGGCCAATAGGTTGGTGTCATCAGTGTGAAAATGCTGAGAGAGTTGTTATTTATTGCTTTCAAAAGTCTTTTCCTTGAATGACTTGATATTCTAGATCCCTATATGGAGGATTTCACATTATAATCCCCACCACATATAAACTTGCTCCCTGAGTTCTGGATGATAGCCTTATATTCCTCCTGCGAGATATTAAAATCTCCATGATACTGGACTGTAGCTATTGAAAAGTCGTCTGTAAACTTTTGACGTTTACAGCTACAATTTGGTATGCATACAAGCTGTATGAGAAGTTTTTGTAATGTTTATAAGAGTTTTTGATAATAACTATTGTACCCCCTTTAGCTTATCCATCCAAGTGATGCGCGCTGTATATTTTGTATCATCTATGTATGTTGAAACTGTTTTCATTTACAAGGTGTGTCTGTCTCTGTGGTAAGTGCTATATCAACGAAATTTTGCTAGAGGAAGTATGTTATTCATCTTTTCTTCTGGTAACACCGTTGGCATTCCATGACATAATCATTAAGGAGTATTAAGTGATGAGACTACAATTATTGTCCATCATTGATAAAAGAGGATTTATAATACTTTTAAGATCATTTAGAAACCTGAATAGTATTGACAAGATATCATTGTTAATGCCATCATTACCACTATTATTGGTATAACTTCCATAATTGTTGTTGCTAATGTTATCATTATTAACAAAGTTTCGAAAGAGACTGAGTCCATCGTCAGCCATCTTTTTATTGAAGTGCCAATGTAACTTGCGTGCTTATTTTTGACGACACTAGCATATGTATAACTACTTGAATTGAGAACATTATTAATAGGATGTTGATAGCGGTTGTAATTACTTATCTGCATTATAGGATGAGCATAGTTTGCTGTAGAACTGAGTCTGCTGCTTATGGACAGCGCAGCCTCTATAGCTGGTGCAACCATCCCCTTCACATAGAGCGCATATAGCCTGTTCAGAAGCGCTTCTAGCGCAAGTATTTGTGTTGTGTTTTCCAGCACTTGACACATCTTGGTGGCAAGTTACAGTAATTAGCTGTACCCCAGTAACTGACATCTTTTACATTTCTTCAGTCTTGAATTCTTGTACGGCTCTTCAACTACTACAACTGTGCTTAGGATATGAGAGACCTCAAGTATATCTCAATTTCTTGGAGACGGCTTGAGATCTATAAAGAAGATTGGCAGAGGTTGTTTAGTATTGTTGTTCAGTGTTCATAACTTTTAGTACTTCAAATCCTTTAAATTGCAATTCATCTGAGATATCTGCTATTTCAATCATAGAATGGAGATTTTTTAAGACTACTCTGAACGGGTTGTCTTCTGTTAAAGAGTATATGTAGTAGAAGTAGCCACCATCTTTTAGCATCTTAATAATAGCTCTATAGTTAAGTGCATTTTGTGGCTTGATTGTTATTCCTGATAGGGTGGATTTTAGAGAAAATTGTACTCCTCCTATCGTTAGTAGAACTTTTTGAAATCAGTGAATTTTTGCACATTTTTAACCATTATGGGCGGTGGTGCTTTAATATGTACACATCTATTTGTAGTAGACTGATTGGAGGTAAACACTGTATCTGGATCAGCTTGGTCAATGGCGATTTCGTTGTTCCCATTATTATTAGGAAGAAGATTATCAGTCTGCATATCCCAGGTGTCTTCATTTCTAAGAAATTTTTATATGTTGCAGTAGGAGTATTAATTTTTTTAATTCGGCAATTTCCAGCAATCATCGCTTTTGCCAGCCAACATATTAGAGCGTACTCTTTTGATTGAATAGCCACATTCAAATTTACAAACTTGTAGAGAGCTTACTCTTTTTCTCAATCAGGTTGCAGCAACTGAGAACGAGTTGTTACTGCTTCTGCTCGATGGTGGTTGTTGCTGGTTGGTTGTGTTCAACCGGATTTTGCCGGCCGAGGCATAACTTGTGATTGGAGAAGTGCCAAGAAGCGATTACCGTTTTAGCGGATGGAAAATATTTGCAGCAAGATTATATCTATATGATTTGTGATTAATTAATATTTCTAGTAGGTAATAATGAAACGATCTTACCCAATATATTGTTGTTAGCTAGTAATCAGTTTGGTGATAAGAGAACAAATTACTTTACTGATAACAGCATAATTATTTAACATGATAACACAAAACCATTCACTTTATCACTTTAATACACTATATTCAAAATTTAAACAGCCAAAAGACAAAAGATTAAGCTTTATTTTTAAAAAAGCCGATCTAAGCTTTATATTTAGTTTAATCTTTTTTTTACAATACATAGTAAATGGAATAAAGATTGTAGTTTGTAATGTCATTTTTTAGGTCACTTAAAAGTTGAAAGATGATTTTCCTGAAGCATTTCGATAAGGGCCCGCTTGTTTGTGACCTTGAAATCTTCCATTACTTGTATGGCATTTTGGACGTTTGGTCCTCCTATCAATTCAAGGAATGACCTAAAATTTGTAAAACTGAGTGGATATCTGTGCGAATTTGAGCAGATGTGATCTTATTCGTCTTTCCTGCCCTTTCAGTTTCATTGTCTGATTGGTTATTTCCTGAAATGTAATTTTTTGCGGATTTCCTGTGGCCACCAGAGAAATCTATCGAGATTACAAGGATGAGAGGTAGACTAGATAAATGAGCTCTCTGATAGGGGCCGTTTTGCCGCTTCGATTAGGAGAGAAGGGAAAGAGTTGGCATCGATACTGTTGCTTGTAAGCTGATAAAGCTGCAAATTATGGGCTTCAGAGGGCTTGGATAGAGTTGATGGAGAAAGAGATGTAAATTGCGCTGTCTGGTGAGTCGGTTTCCAATTGTTAGCTTTCATGTAATCTCCCTCTAGTTCAGCTTCCCTGTTAGTGCACTCTTCGACTCTGTGACCTCTTTTGTGACACTTGAAGCATGAGAATTCGTCACATGTAAAGAAATGCGATGTTTTTTTTCATTATACTGAATTAAAGAATTGGCGATGCCAACTAACTATATAGCTGTAAATTTGGTCGTGGGGGTTTAATCTCAAGTATGTTACTTTGGAGCCTAATTCAAGCTTCTGTTCCATCTTGATACATTCTTTAAGGACGTCATTTGGTATGAGGGGTTAACATGCGACATGATACTTTTTTTCATAGGAATGACCAATCTACAACATTTTATGAAATTTGATTATATCTTGAATCCACCATGGTTGATGAAGAAATCGTCGATCAGATCCTTTGATTTGAGGTGAACAATCATTCGATTTTTACTAACGTTAGAAGCTATTACTATAATTTTCGGATTTATGGTGACTTTAGTGAGGACAACTAAGTATAATTCCTGACGCGGTATTCATTGAAAACCATGCCTTGATCCTCAAATAATTATGGAAATTCCGTGATGGAAGCAATTTTAGTTTTGGCTTTATCAATGTACGACATATTATTCACTGGATTCATATTGTCCGATGGGTGGGCAGAGGGGGACGTTATAAGCTGGGTGATTTTATGCATGTTGATCGGCGAGCTGCTCGCCAGTCCTGCGTTGGTTTTACCCGCGCTGACTTTTTGTGTAGACGTTAAATGAAAGCCCGACTAAGGCTATATAAAAGATAAGGTAAGATAATACAATATACTAATGAAAACACGATCATATACATACACGGCTGTACAAACACAAAGCTGAAGATAAAAATGGATTAGAACGCAGTAACACACAACCAATATGTTTGAATGTAACATGTGATTCTCAGATAAAACGATTACACTACAAGTAAATAATAAACTCTAAATAACATTTTATTAATTTCTGGCGTGAATAAATGCACCACGTTCTGTTACTTCACTCTTTGTGTTACTGAAATCATCAAACCTCCATGACATAATCACGCTCCTAACCATTTGCCATACTCATAGCGGGGAATTAAAAAAGAGTAGCGTTCTCTATTATTTTTTACAGAGAATGCAACAGAATTATTAATATCTGCTATTGGGAATGTTATTTATAATAAAATTTGAAATCTTTACTTAACTACTGTAATTTATTGTTTTGTTAATGAATTAATTTTAATCAAATGCTCGGGACGGAGAGGTCTAAAGATATGAGTGTGGGAGATCACTGTGTGAATAACTCGGCCCCTTCAAAATAATTTAATACTGTTAAAATTAAAAGCTGGTTAGTGTATATAATTTTCATCATGACAGCAAACTGTTATAATAAAAAACTAATATAAGATTATACTTGAAATATGTCGATTTTTTTTGTTGTAAATTTTTAGCTCTTTTGCAGAGCTGTTTGTTCATGTTACAATCCCCCCCCCCACCTTTAAAATTCGTCGCACTAACAAGAATCTGCTCTTCAGAAATTGTAAAATATAAAAAAAAACAATTTTGAAATATAATTTTAGTACTCCGCAGCTATTGAAAGAAAATCAAGTCTTATTATGGCGCACAGTTATGATTATTTTTAGTATAAAACCGCAAGGATTACACTTATGTGAAAATTAGCATTTAATGTATGATTTCGAACTAATTTACCTTTTCTGTTTATTTTTTTTTCAACACATACTATTACACATTAGTTCTGCGGTAATAAATTGCCAGCATGAATCTCGTCTGACTGACTCCGTTTTCTTGAATGTTTTTGCTATGACATTCTTAGCCTGTGATACAATACACTTTTTGTTCCATGATTATGTCCCGTCACTTTATTTAAGATAACAAAGGTTGAATGCTATGTTGTACAATTTCTAAGATTTTTTAAAATAAAAGAAGGGGTACAATGGCATAGTGAATTTAAAGTGATTTTTCTAAAAGAATTTTAGAAGAAAAAATATTAAGAGGTCAAGAGGGCTTGCCCCTTACGAACCAGCTGAAGTTATATTACTTTTTAATAATCTAAGCTATAATAAACTGTGGCGGGTGAGAAATTGTACAATTCGGATGTTTTGATACAGATTATCGTACACAATTATATTAAACTTTTCCTGGCGGAATCATGGTGCAGATTTTCTTTTTTTTTTTTTTTTAGATTGTCAACCAATGATTGCTGTTACGTGGTCATGGCGTGTGAATACAAGTAAAATAACTAGACCGGTCAAAAAGAAAACAAATTTACAAATGCAAAATCACCCTGTTAGCGCAGGGGTATATGTACTTTTCCAAATTGGGTAAAAAATTTTATTTAGGAAGATTATTCGCATCACAGGTTAAAATAGACAGAAAGTAAATTTTGTACAAAACATTATATTAAATTATTTTACAAAAGAATTCGGTAAAAATGTATCTTCTTTTTGTTTTTTTTTTCTATGAAAGCTAGAAACCTATTATAAGCGAAAAAAAATATTTTAAATTCAAATTATAAAAGCAGCGCATGAATATTTTTTTTTATAGTCTAACAGAAATTCTGACCAGTTACGTTTGTATGTTTACTCGTTATTATTATGTTTAAAAATCCCGATATGTTAAAAAGTGTGAATTATTGTTGTTCTAAACAATGTTTTAATACTCCTAACATACAAGTGGATGGGTTAGTGTGCAATGAATACGATAGTTTGAGATATTGTTGTTATGAGTGTAAATTTTTTCACACAAAATAAAAATAATTGCTTGTGTGAAATCAATTGTAAACAATGTCGATCTTGCAAAGATTTTATTTTATCGAGTGGTGTTTACTGTACACAATTACAAACAAAGAAAAAGATTTATTACTGTTTCAGACAATGTTTTTTTAAATTAGAAGGTGACGATGATAATAACGTTTGAGTTTGTATAGTTTGTGAAAAATGTGGTAAACCCGGCAGCCACTGTTTTTGTAACGGTGAAAGTAGAAAATTTAATTGCAAATATTGTCAATTTTTGTTTTTACATAATATCAAAACATAATGTTAATTGTTATAAGCTTCGTTGCTGTTTTTAAGTATAAAAGGAACGTATGAATATAAATTTTTGTAATCTTTTGGATAATCTTGTACATATATTTCCCGCATTAAATAATTATATGATTTTTTTTTTAAGTTTTTTTTATAAAATATATATTGACCAGAAAAAATTGATGCTGAACAGAAGCAACAATCAGATGGTAATACCGCTAACATAGCACCTCAAAGCATTGATACTATACTGAGCAAATCTAGTATACCTACTTACGACAAAAAAGCGGTTAAAAAGGAGTGAATACTATTAACTAGTTTAAAGGGTAATTATTTCGACGATATTCGAGACTTATCGTCTGAGTTTATTCACAATTTACTTGTATTAACAAAATCATCAAGTACATTTAAACAAGCTGTAAGATCGGTGTTATCACAATATATTAACATTCTGTCAAACTACATTGATATTCATAATAAACGAATAATTAATATTGCCGATGGGAATGGCGACGGAGAAGCCGTAAACTGGCAACAGTTAATTAAAGGACTAGGCGTGTTAGAAGCAAGAATTACAGGTTTGGAAAAACTGGAACTACAAGTACCCTGTTTAGAAGATTGGATGTGAACGTCAGAGAATCTTCCTATCTCGCTTTATTGAATGTGATAAACAATAATTGATCGGTTTAAATTTATCGCTTAACGTTTTTACCTAGAATTATGTTTGTAATGATCCAATTTGTACAATTTCGCAATGTGTAATTATTTTTTTGTTCATTTATTCTGTACTAGATTGAAAATATACGTTTTTTTTGTATTTCAATATTGTTTTTTTTATTTTTACATATTTCTGCCAGATAATTATTTAAATAAAATGTTTCTTTTCCTGTAAAATACGTATGTATTTTTAACGCGAAATAGGAAAAATTTCAGGAAACGTTACGGCTTTCCATAACGATTATATACAAAATATGATAATTTGTATAAATGTCTAGTTTTCTTGAAATCGGGGAAATTATTAAAAATATTAACTCTATTTTTTTAGAATAAAAAAAAAAAAAGAAAAGGTAAAAAGTAGATATTTTTATCATTAAAAATTTAGAATGTTAAGTAAATGTATCGTTTTTTTCCATTAAACGTAGGCAAAATTTATAAAAATAAGTCATGTTTTCGAGTGCATGGCTGAAACATGAGTGATTTTGAGTAAATATCTTTTTTTTCCCCTAAGTAATAGGAAAAGAAAAAAAACAATTTTTTTTCCCATAAAGTTAAACTCGTTATTATCACAGAAATCAATGAAAATTTTTAATGAACTAAACGTTTTATTAAACCTATGCATATTTCATCTCCTTTTTTCTGCAGACATCTGGATTTCTCACGATCTATTCTGCTCGCTCGAGTTCTTCTCTACATAAAAAATTTAAAACAAAAAAAATTGTTGTTTACAATTTGCAAATAAGAAGATTATGTCTAATACTTTATTTAGCAAGTTATTACTTACATCGTCTATTTTGGGATGCAGTAATACTTTTTTTCGAATTCTTCATTTCTTTCGTAATTTTTGCCGGGCGAATGTATGGTCGGTCTCCTCCTCCACCGCTATGTACTTGAACTGAATAGCTTTAGCGCTCTGCTAACACTGTTTTTCTAGTCCAATAATAGACCTTGGCTAAGATGTAGTACTCATTTTTGTTTATTTTTAGAATTGAAGCAAATTTCAAATTGTGATGAATGATTGTCTATAAAAAAATTATTTTTAACATATTCGTTAATTATTTAATAAATAAAAAAAATTTTTATTTTTTGAAGAAATTTTTAATATATTTTGAGTAGGTTTATTGACATACATTCTACTACTGCAATGAAGAATACGTGAGATAATTATAATTAGGCTTATTTAATTTTTTTTTTAACTTTATCTTTGCACATATTACACTCATATTTACTTAACCTATAGGGAAGAAAGAGACAGCAATATGATAAAAAATTATTTATTGCACTAGGCGTGTAGATTTTGCAAATTAAATATATATGAAATTTTTTATATGGTAGGTTTGTTGACATTATACATTTTACTACTAAATGAAGAACGGTAGGTTCATTGACATTACACATTTTACTACTACAATGAAGAGTATGCGAGATAATTAAAAATAGTCTCGTTGTTAACAATATAATGTGCGAAAATATAACAACGGTACACAATTCAACGTTAGCAATTATAATTTAATACTAGAATTTCACACAAAGTAAAAAACAAAGTTTGGCTAGTTTACAAATATACACCGCATACGTGTACAATAAAAACGTTAAACTATTCTTTCACAGCCATTGTACTTGACCTGTACAATTTACAAGTCCATTATCCATCTATAACCAGAATTCCCACAATTTGTATTAATCACGCACTGTTTCCGATGGTATTGGCTTGGAACATTTTAATCCTTAAATGTCCCCACGTAGAAAAAGCAAAGTGAAAATTATTTTGTATATTTTATTTAGAAAGCTTTTGAGCATGCCCAGAAATCCCAAACTTGAATATATTTAAAACAAAATATAATATTGTATATTACTATAATTTTTTTCTTATCAATTTAACACGAAGTATTTAAAAATGACTTCAAAGTTGATGTGCATTATAATGCACATGGGACGTTTAAGGGTTAAACAAACGTATATTCATTTTCTTTAGATCCACATTAATCTAGAAAAGTCCTCTATCCACGTGTAATGCTGTAATCCGTCTTCTCCACGCCAATACAGAATATTCGAGTGTCTCCTCCAGTTAGAGTTATTTATGTGTTTTACGGTGTTCGATATTATATTCAAACTCTGTTATGTAATCGGGAATTGTTAGCTTGTACGAATTAACGGTAACACCGTTTCTATCTTCGAAATCAAACATGTTGCAAACGGTTTAACGTCCAATTCTAGCATATGTTGTAAATCGTAAATTTTTTCCAATACTCAAAACTTTGCCAACGAGTGACGAGGGTATGTGAATTATGCCAATATTGCAAAGGTGAAATTTTTTACATCGCTTAAGTCGAACGGATATCGTATACACATACAACGGCGTTGCGCTATTTAACTACGTTCGGTAATTTATATTGTAGACCCAGTACAATAATTTCGATATTTTCTTCCTTATTTTCCACAGTGCCGGGGTGGTTTTCTTTGGTTTTGACAGGTGAATTACTATTTTCTTCAACTTCACCGAATAGTTTACGGTAAAAATTGAATGTAATACTACCGCCACTAGCGAGAGTATCATCAGTGTTGAGTATTGGGGTAGATTGCGTCGGCTACATTTTGTTATAATGAGAATATAAGGGATAGCAGAACGAAAGTAATAAGGAACTTAGAATCAACAAACTTTAATGTGAGCGTTAACACAAACAAACTGCATCACTTAGTAAATACTACACAGGCACTGAAAATTTAGAGAATAGAGCAGGGCGTCTTCTTTACAAATTATTACGTTATAGGTTTTAAAAAACAATTTTCAAATAGCGAATCAAGTAAAATTATTACATAGTCACCCTCGGCATAGTGCACATAACGCTCACATCATCGGTATACTAGCAGTGTTATTTATAGCTTCCTATAATTAAATAGAGTTGAACCTGCGGTTGGGTGGGCTCTATTCCCTCTAGGCAAGCTCCGCTTACCATTCTAGTGGAGTTAGGGTGGTTCCAGTGCTGAAATCTACTGTTCCAGAGTCTAAGGGTAGATTCCAGTGGGGATGGGGTGAAGTCCACCGTTCCAGCAGAGTTAGGGGTAGCTCCATGAGAGGCAGGGGAGAGGAGAGCTGAAGTTGGAATGACGCCACACACCCCCTGGCGTCTCCCCACATCCCACAATGCCCATTGCGCCAGAAAGAACATCGGTCCTTTACTGAAGTGTTACATTAACATCAGATGCATCCACTGCAAATGGATCTATTACCTAGCCTAGAACATTCATTTCCAAAATATGGCAAAACTGAGTTTTCATTTCGTTACATAACTTTTTAAGATGTTCAGTATACACAGTTAAGTTGCAACTAGTTATTTCGGCTTTTTCTACTTCGAATGCAGAAAACTGGAGGAACTGATACCGTGCATTATTTTTCTGAAAAATTTTTACTTTATCCAAAAAAGCTTGAATGTTTCCTTTTACTGTTATAAGATTACTTTTCATTCCTTGTAATTGTCTATTTAGAAGTTTAATGTTTCAAAAATATTTAATAAGTATAATATGTTATTTTTAAAGTTGATAATTTGATTTTGAAAATTACCGTCTTTAATAAATGAAATGATAGTGCTTTTCAAAGGTTAACAAAACGTTCGAGACAATTTTGTCTTTTAATAACTATCCCACTTCAGTGTACAGAAGTAAATATTTAAAATTTCCATTATTATCTTCACAAAGTTTTTGAAACAAATGGTTTTGAAGAACATTTGATTTAATTGTATCGACAGTTTTTATAACGATTGTTAGTGCACCATTTAATCTGCTTTCTAAATTTTTTGCAATCAAATGTTCTGTTTTACAAAAAACTATAGGTATTGCCTTTTTGCAACAAACTCTTTCCTATCACGGCACCAGCACCACCCATAGCACAAGTAATTATATTTTCCTTCGGTATATTTTTTTCTTAGAATAATTATTTACTTCTTGAAATACAGACCCCCGGTATTTCAAGTTTTAAGTAAAGAAGCAAAACGCATTTTTTCAACAAACTTTTCATCTCCCAAAAACCTGACGTATGCCAAAAAAAGTGTCTCATTACACCTCAAAATCCATTCGTCTATTTGCAAAGCAAATTTCTTAACTTTTAATTCAGTACTTAATTGCTTTTCTACATCAGAAACCATTTCGTTAACATATGTTGACACTGAAGAATTACTCGAGTGAATACACTTTGATCTATAATAGTTGATAATACAACGGAAAGTGCTAGAATAATTAAAATGATTCATTATCGCTTTAGATCCAGCATGGGGGAGAAAATATTTTCAAATTCATGTGGTTCCACTATAAAAGCTAAAATACTAACAGTAAACAGGAAAAAACAGTTTAAAGCTCTCTGCCTTTTTCTATTATTCATACCGAATAAAAGCGTGTGTGCATGTTATCGGCTTAACTAATAAAATAATAAATGATATCAATATCACATTAGAATTAAACAAATATATTATTCTCTCTTGCTTTCTCTGTGGACACTTTCCTAAGCAATTATGCATGCGTTAGCAAATTTGCATTTTATTGCCTTTTTTTGTCATGTATATTCGAAAATGCCATGCTGGAGAGAAAAAATCCGGTCTCGTAGTTAGTAAATATCCCCCCACCCCAAACCCTCCAACAAACTAAAATTTTAACATTATAAAATAATTTCAGATCGACTTCACATTACTTTTAAATCAAATAAATGACTTTTGATGTTCTTAACTAGCAATTTCAGCTCGAAAAATAACATTTCTTTCGTTACTAAGGTCCTGGCCACATGTTTTCGAAAGTACTTAAGTATTTTATAAGCCACATTCTCACATCCCTACGAGTTTCATCATTCAAGTTTAGCAAATCTGTGTTTTTTAATGCTTCATTTTTAGTGCAGGCGGTTTATCCGAAAATGGTTTAACTGCAACGATTCAAGCAGACTAGCGTGTTTCTGTTAAATCGTGTATCATTCGGCTACCAAGTTCATAATTATACCGTACGACATTATAGTTTTCGCACAATCTATGCCACAAAAAATTTTAACTATACAAGCATATAGTGAATAGGTCGCCAGTTAAATACTTGTATCGCCTTTTCCATCATGGTTAAAAAAAAATTGGAATTTATTTTATTCGGCTGCCATCATTAGACATCGAATTCTATGAAAATTATACCTATCGATATAGAAGAGTATCTTTATGTGCTCTGTAATTTTGATAATAAGCGTTTAAACAACTTCATGTAAAATGAATGTTAGATAAAGTATGGGATCTTAAATATTTAAACAACTATATTTCCACCAAAGATCGGTGCAAGCAGTTTGCATGGATGGTTTTTTTTATCAAAGTTCATCGACTAACTGATATTTACAGTAAAAAATTTGAATGAAGAGATTTTTTGCACAAATTTTTAAGTCGATGATGAGCTTATGAAGCATTTGCATGAGGATGGACTGAGCTCAAGGTAAATTTCTTTCTTTTCCACTTTCTCTTTCCGAAATTAGAAAATCTGTGATTTAGTTCCGAATTTATATTCCAAAAAAATAACAAACTTGCCCATCAGTAGGTGATGAAGCTATATAAGTAATTAACTTATTTTTCATGAAGAAACTACATTGCCTTCATAACGCTCACACTTTTCATCATCAGAAAGAGCCAGCTATCGTGGTGTATTTAATAAAAAAATTATCAAAAAGTAATTGACTTGGATTAAATACCTTAAAAATGTTAAAAATTAATAAATACGATTGTATTTTCTAAAAAATAGGTTTTTAATAACTATTACCACAACTTTAAAATTTTTATATAAATTTGATATTTAAAATATATTACGCTAAACATATTTCTAAGTGTATCTTAATTTTTTATAATTAATATATCCAGTTTTTTTTTACAAATATTGATGACCTTGTCAACATTTTCACACAACAAAATTTTTAGTTTACAACAAATATTTCTTTTTCTCTAAAAATATTAATACCAAATTATGCATCATTCTTTTCACTGTACTTCATACAGCAAATTTTAAAGGTAATTTAACTTTAAAAAAATAATACAAAATAAAAGTACTTTAAGTATTAGAAAGTCTCTGATTACTTGTTTATATACAAATTTTCATCAGTTTTAAAAATTATATTAAACAATTTAATTAATGAAATATTAAAAAAAGAAATTAAATAAGAATCTGACAGAAGAATAAAATAGAATGTGTGACGTTTTCGTTGCATGTAGTGAAAACGTTTGCAATAAAAATTAAAATGTTATTAGCAAATATTTACTTAAATTTAAATTGATTTTTATTAGAGTACTTCTGATGACACGTATCTGTTGTTTCATTAAAAGAAAATTATAAACGCAAGCGTAATTAGTAATATTCCCTAAGAAAAATCAATTTAAATTTAAGCAAATATTTATTGATGACATTTTAAATTTTATTGTAAACTTCTTCATTTCGTACAAAATTCAGCTTATTCTAATTCCATTTATTTTTTGTAAATTTTCTTCTCTTCTCGTTATTTTGTAATACTACATTCCTGTAAATAAATTTGTTTTTTTTATTAAACTTACCTCCAATTTATTTGATTAGATTTAAAATTTTCTTCGACAAATTTTATGTAGTTGCCTTTATCTTTTCGTTTACATCTATTTTGCTTTTAACTAAATGTATTGGAGGAACTGCTACTTTTTCACAAAAACATTTAATACCAGAAATAAAATTGAATGATCCAATCCTTGCATCACATTGTGGACACTTTAATTTTCCTTTTTGCCATTCACACTGCAATTAAATCATAATTTTTATTCCATCAGATTTCTGCATTTTAATCTGTTTTAATTAAATTACATAAAATTATATACTTCTTATTTTACAACGAACAATGTGTTTAAATTTCACTTTTAAAATACAAATATTGGTTCACTGTTCGTACGAAATAAAGATAAACAAAAATTTTTAATCACTATATTAAATACCGTATTAATATTCTCTATCATCCATTCTGGAATTTCCGGATCTTGCAAATACCATGTATCTGATATAAAATTCCGACATGAAAAAATAACTTTATTATTAATTTCAACAATTCTTTCTCCGTGTGAATTTAAAACAGGAAAAATTTCCGTATCTATTAAGTTAAACCGGCACTTTTTACACTTAAACATTTAATAATCCTCAAAAATTATAATTGTAGTAGACGTAAATTTTGCCTTATCCAAAATATGCACAATATACCGGTACTAAAAATATCGATAATAATTACATCGATATTGCATGAATGTATTATTATATCATTTTAATTTTATCAATTTTTCGTTTTAATTAAATTGTTAATATATAAAGTGCGGTATTCGATTTTATAGTTCGATTTTTTATTTATGAGTACAGAATTTTTTAATAATTTTAATCATGAATAATACACAAAAAACATTCGTATGCAATTATAAATATATTCTGTAACCATGGCAACAATATTATTATTTTTATTGTTTATTATATTAAGTACAAGTAAAAGAATTTATAATTTACTACCGGTGCAATAAGTTTCCTAAACCGGTCTTTTATTAAAAATATGACTACTGAAGTAGATCCAGTTAATATTAAAAAAACGCAAGATTTGTTAAATAAATATATTAAAAAACCTCCGTTAACAGAGAAACTGCTAAGTAAACCACCATTTAGATTTTTACATGATATCATTAAGTCCGTAAGTAATAAATATAATATCGAGCTTTGATATTTCTAACAATAGATACATAGGACAAAGTGATAAGCACGATACTTTTAGTATTTATTAGTTACTCTTTTTTCGATGAATTTATTATTTAACAGTGAATGTAACCACGATAAATGTATACTACGATTTATAAATTCACATAATAAAAAACATCGCACTTTTTATAATTATGTAATTGTCTCTGAAATACTTGTTTTTAATGAATTAGTTTTAAATTTTATATTATTCACTTGGATTTTTTTCGTAAACAGAATATTCAAAGAATACCTAAATCATTTATTACCTGTAATATAGTAGCGGATCCTTCGGAATAACGCAAATGGAATCTACAGAGTTCAAATTTCACGATTAAAAATAATGCGATACAGACTTGAATTTGAACTTTGTGCGGGGTTAGACAGTTGCAATGTAGGTGCGTAACGAATCTAAATGTGTTGCAAGATTATCGTTTCGGTAGATGGGCACTACACATTAATATGCAAGATGTTTTCTTAAGCTGCTTTATTACATGATACTTGGCTGTTCCTTCAAAAATACTTTCACTTGTTTGCAATACTTTTCACTAAATACACGAATTAGTCGATCATTACGAAACCCACCTCATTTTTGATACATGAAATTACGGATTTCAGTCAACAGTTTCATTATCAAACGGACATACGCACAACTGCAGACGTTATCTAATGTAATCAGAAAAAGGACCACTGGAAGCACTAAACATCACTATATATTCTTAAAGTACGTGTATAAAATGAGAAAAAGAGAGGCAATTCCAAGAATACAATTTGGGAGGGGAAAAATACGGAAACTAATCAGCTATAGTATTACATCTGTAACATTTAATTCATAATTGTCGCATACGATTTATATTAAAAATAATATTTTCTACTTCAATTTATCGTTTCTTATCAGGGAATTCCAATGTTAAGTATAGCACTATTTTTCCAGAACGGATATTCAGCCGAACTTCGTATTTTGAAAATATTTTTGTTTATTAAATTCGTTAGTTAATCGAAATAAATATTTTGTATTGATTTGTTAATTTAGATTATAAAAGAGACAAAATTTTTAGATGGTCTATATACGGATAATGAATTGGACTCGGAAAATGTGAAAGATAAAGAATCAAAGATTGCATTTCTGGACAAACTACTTTCAGCTTTGAGTACGTTTGTTAAAATTAAAATCAAAAGTATATTATAAAATAATTTTTAAAAAATGCGAACTGTTAATACAAATATTTTTCATTGCAGAGTTAATAGACGGTACAAAATTAACCGCAAAATCTGCGAAAATTGTAGCTGGTTTAGAAGTAAATAAAACACTTGAAGTATTGCAAACTATCGGATGGGCCTTAGATAACAATGTAAATTTTTGATTTACTGATAAATACGTGAAATTAATTATACTTCATTTTTAATTTAGCACAGTTGTTGTTCGATCTATCCAAAATTTTGCTACACATAGACCTTTTTGTTTTTTAATGAGTATTTCAGTTCATTTATTTATTTACTAAGACACAATTACGTTGTATAATTCAGTACATCGAACGCATAAAAAGAAAATATTAAATTAATATTATTGAAAAATAAAATTTAAAATGCAAAAACAATCATAGCCCCAATATTGATCATTGGCTTATCTAAACTAAGCCCATCGTCGGTCCTATACGTTGTAATACTTGTGTTCTAGCCTTTTTTTTCAATTCATCTTCTCATCTTATCTTTTGCTTCTTTTTTCTTGAACATTCTTATTGTCCACATCAAATTTTAGCTTCATTTTAGTTTATTTGTTATTATATTTAATTTCATTTCATCTTAATTTTTATTTCTTGTTTAAATCGTCTCATCTTATTTTTCTATTATTTTTTTTATCACGTCTAGTAACAGTGGTGTAGCCCGAAATTTGGTACTGGTGTATTAGAACCATCCTGGCAATTAGAAAATTTGTTAAGTTACTGAACTAATATTTAGTAATTATATTTCTTTATTCAAGAAATAAAATGTTCTAAGTGTTTAGCAACTAATTAATAACAAGGTGATCAGTGGTTCGATTTTTAACAACAACAAAGGCATTGATGATTTGTTTAATATTAGGATAGGAAAAAAAAAGAGCATTATCTTCTGACATGTATAAGTTTATTTTTATAAATGATGTCGTGGTATTAAAAAAAGAAAAAGAAAGAAAGAAAACAATTCTGCAATGTACAAAAACTCAAAATTTTCAGTGGGAATAGGCAAGACATAACTATTCAGTATTATACTTGTTAATCTATTACTATAGAATTTCTTAAAGATGTACTTTAATAGTCAAAATTTTTGTAATGCTAATTGTGATTTCATTTTCAAGCTCCTTAATTAATGAACTAATCTGACCGATATATAACATTTAATCTGCTTTATCAGTTTTAAGTCCATCTGCTGTTATAAATATTATTAAATTATTTATAGTGTAATTTTCATTTTGTTGAAACTTACCCTTAATTTTACTTCTTTTAACGTATTTATCCATATTTTTAGTTAATTTAAATTTTCGGCTTCGAACTGCTCAGTCAGTTTGTACGATATATTTAAAATTATTTCATACAATTACTTAAAAGTTATGCTCCGCCTTTCCTTTATTTTTTCACTCGATATAGGAATGTCTACTTCTTTTTTTTTGAGCTGCCGGTGGGCTAGCTTTTTCGCGGGCCAGAATCTACAAAAATAAACAAGTGTGAAAACCAACGTGTTTATGATTTTTATTGTACAGAAATTGGTTCTTTAGAGACGGATACGGTATTTATACAGTGGCGGATCCACGGGGATGGGGGGATAGGGTACATTTCTCCTTCTAAAGAATCAAAGCCACTATGAAAAAATTTATTACAACAGGGAAACTTAACTTATACTATAAAAGATTTGTACGAATGTTACCCGTGGATTTAATGATATAATTACTATTTAATACTGTTTTCTAGTAAAATTATTAATGGTACGTTTTTATTCTATTTTAAACGCAACTGTCATCTTTTGTCTTTTTTTTTTCTTCTAATTTTTATTTTGTAATGTAAATGAAAATAGTTAATATGAGAAATATATATATTTTTTTTACTTGCTCAGGAACAAAGAATTCGGATCGGATTACTAACAAAAATAAAAAAGAAGTAAAATCGAATAAAAACACCATCTTTCTACCCTTTCTAGTAATTTACTATTCAAATTCTAAACTACCATTTTAACTACAATTTTATAATTTCGTTTTATTTTTCACCTAAAAATAAAACAAAATCTAAATTAAATTGTAATAATTATGTATTTTTAAAACATTTCTAAATTTCTAAAGAGGTCGCTATTTAATTTTCTTTATGAAACAAGGTACTTTCAAATCTACTGTCTACCATACAAGGTATTACAAAATTATATAATCTTCCTTTCCAAAATGTTTCTCTGGATCCGCCCTTGATTTATATTTACATCGTTGACAGTATTTACATTATTTATATCACTGATAACAGTTACACTATTTATACCATTTACAACATTAACATCGGAGGTATGCGTTATTATCGAAAGGAGAGGACAATGCGTACTAGAGTAGGAGATATAGTGGCGCCTTTCAAGTACGTCTACTTGTCGTGAAATGACGGCGTCAATGCACGTGGAATTGCATGATGTAGAAATGATTAGTTCATTTTTCAGTTCGAATCCCAATTCTGCACGCATAAATTCCATGAATGTGGGATCGCGCAAGTAAATCCAAGTTAAAATCACCACCAAGAACTATTTGAATATTATGGTAACTTAGTTCATCCAGATCTTTAAACACACCGTTTAATTTCAAACTGTAAGCTGTGCGAAACGCGTCAATACTTCTACTAGGAAGCCCGTCATCTTTTGCGAGTTCCCGATATGAAAGATACGTGAGTACAGTGGATCTGTTGATTGCAAAAACGGCCATTCCCGTCAATGCTGACGCTACGTGCGCGTTGAAAGCATTGTTGTGTTGCTGGCAGAAGCGATCATACGTTTCCATCAGCATCTTCATCATGAACGTGTAATCGCTTCCCGTCAGTCCGGTAAAGACGATTTGCAGCGGTTGGCGCACTCCATTGCCGAAGATGCGATGAATTGTTTCAAGGACAAGATGGCGCTGTTAATGGTTCGTTCGTCACATCGCTTCGCAGTATTGCTCTGCCAATATTACATTTTCACGTTTACGCACGACCTTCTATGACGCGCATTCTGATGTTGTCGTCTAGGCCGTCGCGCACGTTTCGTACTAAATCATCATCTACCGCCTTACTCCGGATAAATTCTGTCTTTTCATTCGCGGCGTTGTTTTCAGAATTGTCTTCGTCTTCGGCAAACAGACAACGGCACTCTTCTATTACTTTGGCGATGTCCAAGTTCGACTCGAATTCTTTACGCCCGTCCATAATGTGCGCTTCATGCTCGTCGTACACAGTTTGATAGCGGTTCGCGTTGAGCGCATCCTTGTTGTGGAAGGGTACATCCAGAAGAACCATTTCTCGTTTTTACTTGTCCACATTGGAGACCTCGTAAATGCGGTACCGCAGAACTTTTGGAATCTCACGCTGTTTGTATCTGTCCTTAAGTTCTTGGCAGTACAGAACTACAAACTGTGCTCGTTAAACACCATTTTCATCTCAACGCTCTGTTTCCAGATGTAAGTCGAATCCATGTCTAGAACTCTTCCAGAATAGACTAAATGTCGCAATTTGAGCGCAAAACTTTTGCAACCTACGGGTTAAAGTTGTTCGTCTAGCGCTGGTCTATAGTCCGTTTCTGAAACACTTTCCGATAAGTGTTACCAGCTCGCAAGATTTAGAGGTAGTAACCATACGTTTGAACACTGTGATGCCGAAGGCAGTCGGTTAAAGAGTCAAACTATTCATGCTGAAGTGAACAGTGCATATCGGAATACTTTTGCTTGAGACGGTCGCGACGGCCATCCTCTTTTGTGATCAGCAGCAACACCATCGTTCACTCCATCGGCCTGAACGGCACTCTGAAACGACATCGTATATTTTCCTCGTCTTTTGGTTTTTGTAACACGTGAATGTGTGTTTGTGCGTTTGTAATTTCTTGCCTTCGATTCGGTTCGGATCGACGCTGATGAACGAGTCAATGGAGTACACTGTCGCCGACATCTTTTCATTGACGTACTCTTTGGGATCATACGCAAGGCAGGGAAAGAGGTGAACGTGCGGACTACCGCACTACTGAAACTCGATACGCTTAAATTAATCTACGACGCGGTACCGACTGAACGGAAAGCATGATTTCGACTTGAGCAGGTACAGGTCGTGTCGACGAGTTTGTTAAAGTACAGGCAATACATTACATGAGCGTTGTCCACAAATCTCTGCTCATGGAAAATTTCCGTTAAATACCAGAATTATTTCCTTAAGTGTCTGGTCACTGTATTTGATCAACTATTTATTTATTTATATTGTTTTGTTGCAAAGTTAATAATATATTGTGTGTTAACGCTGGTTGTCGTTTTGCCGCGTTTTAATTTTGTTCTCTTATAATCATCGGTCGAAATATAGGTACACTCAGGCCTGTGTCCGTGGTGATACTCCGCAAGAGAAGTTTTTTCCTTTCATCACTCGCCCCTTTGTGTGTTTAATGGTAAAGTCGTCTGTGTTTTGACAAAAGCCTAACGCTCGCCGGTGGTCGGTTAGGTGGTTTCTCTTTGGGTTGTTCAAAAAATCTAGGGTCTTCAAATTATCAAAGTCTCAGATTAGGAGCCTAAAGAGGAGAGCGAGTAATGTGAGTAACTGATAAGGGAGGATAGTTCGATTTGGCGTTGTGTGTGTTGTTGGCGCGGACCGAGCTACGTCGAGCTGTGAGAATGTTTTTTATAGGAACTTGAGAATTCGGTCGCAGGGTACCCGCCCACCTAAGTAAATTTAAGAACATTTTAAAAAAATTGACTGCGTAACGTATTTTTTATAGCATTTTTTTTATTAGCCAAAATGGCCGTCTTTATTTCTAATCGTTGTAGAATCTTTGTAAAAGTCGGCGATCACTCTGCTTCTCAACGCTGTCGCGGCAGCATCGGCTTCATGGAGCTGACGCACTATCCGTTTGAAA
The DNA here is from genome assembly GCA_039619475.1 of Icerya purchasi. Taxonomy (NCBI): domain Eukaryota; kingdom Metazoa; phylum Arthropoda; class Insecta; order Hemiptera; family Monophlebidae; genus Icerya; species Icerya purchasi. The sequence continues at coordinate 475,124,369 of CM077116.1, read as the reverse complement.
CTTGTATAAGCTGCTTCGCACGTTTTCATTTTTGTTTTAAATTTGGTTCTTTAATTAATCTGTTTTATTTAACTTTACTTGAAATTTTGTGTTGTATGCGTTGCATATTATAAATAACTTATCAGTTATTTCATGATTATCTGGAAAATAAATAAATGGTTTCTTTTTATTAAAAATTTTATTGGACACGTGGTATCTTGTAACATCTCTGTCTCGGAAAGAATATATATTTTTTCAAAAAGGCCTAGAAGCCCTGCTAAGCTGAGCTTACCGGTTGCGACGAACCGTAGAGTGTCGCTGGCGCCCGATAATTTTCTCATTAGATTTTCTTTTCAATCATCTTCATTCACGTTTTCATAAATTTGATCAAAGAGGAAAGAAAATTGGTCTTTCACAATATATATGAATATATATAAACTGCCATTTTGGCCTCGCAAGGGGCTTTGCCCCTTGATCCCTCTTGCTTATATTTCTATCTCTTTCTTTTTTGTACTTTGTATAAAGTAATCAAAATTTATAACGTCATTCTTATCGACATCGACATAACAAAAAAAACATAATCACAAAAATCCTATCCTAACATTTAACTTTTGTTACATAAAATTGGGACATTTTTTCTAATGGGGGCCGGTGTAAGGGTTGCATTGCAATTAATATATATATATATATGGAGCATAATTATATATATGCGATAATTTCATGGTAAGATTTTATGGTAACATTTCATGTGACGGACAAATTTTTGGAATGACCCCCAGCCATAAAACATATTCATGTCAAAAAGTTTAAATTTACCAATGTTCATTATTATATACTACTTACACGTTGTATATGTTAATTTATAGATTGATACCAGCAGCATTGTTGAGCGAACAGTAAAAAGGAAATCGAATACACAGTTTACAAAAGAAAAGGTAATATTTTCTATAATTGTGTTTCAATAAGTATATTTAATTACGAAACTAATTGCAGTGTTCTAATGCATTTTAAGGACGCCTGATAATTTTAGCCGCTAAAATAATACTAATATTTACCTATCGCTGTTTATAGAAGAACAAGATATTAAATATAATTACAAAATCGTTGAAATTAAATTCTTGGAACACACTAAAATTTTTTGATCCGTTCTCACTAGTTGAAAGTTAACAATTTATAATATTCTTAATCTAAACCTTTGCCTACGCATTATTACCGGCATGGGAGGACTTCTCCGATTGCGCATCTCCAGATCGAAAATAAAACGTCTCCCTTATTTAAAAAAAGGGAATGTTCTTGCTGATCGATATGTGCTCAAATACTGCAATTACCGATTCCCTTCTTTAGCATTATAGCTCAATGATATCAGCACCTATTGGAGATTTGTTTCTTCTAAGTTGCCACTATTAGCAAAAAAAAAAAAAAAACCCACTTATCATAAATATAACAATTAAGAGAAAAGTACGGATATTTTTCATAGGAGAAAATATAGGGAGAAAAATTGGCAAGACGAACAGAAATGAAAGATAAAATTGGAATTCTGTTGGAAGTAAAACGCCAGTTGTGAAAAATAGAGCAATAGGCAGCTATAATCCTAGAAGAAAAAGAGGGAAGGCGTTTGATTAGGAAACGATAACCTAGATAGGATCTACGGATGAACAAAGGGACTGATTTTGATTCGGAAAGGATGACAGGAATTGGAGTAGATTTACATGCACCCAGACAAAGACGAAGACAGGAATTTAGAATGCGGTGAAGCTTTAACAGAAGAGACTTAGAAGCGTTGCCGTATATATAAGAACAGTAGTCCAACTTAGAAAGAATGAGAGACTTATACAATAAGGAAAGAATGTAAGGATCACCACCCCACCTGTACGATAAGAGTGATTTTAAAAGATTAATCCTTTTAAGACAAGAAGTATACAGGCGACTAATATGCCCCTGAAAGGACAGACGGCCGTTAAGAAGCACACCCAAATAACAGAAGCTCTCCACAAGAGGGACATGATAATGACTTAAGGTTAGATTGATTGAGGAAGGATTATATGAATGGAAGGTAAAAACCATGGCCGCGGATTTATGAGGAGAGACAAAAAGATGAATATTGAAAAGAGCATTTTCTATAGTGGCTAATGACCTATTTAGTTCTAAAACAGCATCTGTTATGTTGTGAGAAGAAGAGTAAATAAGGATATCATCAGCATAGAATAGAGACGTTGAATTTAATGGAAGAGAAGCAATATGAAAGTATAGATGTTGAAGAGAGTAGAACTAAGACAGGAACTCTGAGGAAGACCACAAAAAACAAAGAAGTGGATAGATGTACAGTCCGGCTTTGGAAGAGATTAATAATAAGGGAAACAACACAGACCGGAAGATGCAGTGACAGCATTATATTTCTGAGAGTAGGGAGGTGAACATTGTCAAATGCACTGAAACATCAATAAAGATTGCGATCGTAAAATTTTTGTTTATATAGGAATTATAAATGTCAGAAAGGAAAACACTAATGCAATCAGGTCGACCAAGACAGGACCAAGACAGGAACGGAAACCGAACATATTGTTAGGAATTAAGTTATTGTATTCGAGAAACCAGACAAGCCGTTTATTTAACATGCTCTCAAAGAGCTTCCTTAAACAGAAATTATTTATTAGTAAGTATAGAAAAGTAATTATAGGGTTTTTCAAGATTATTTCAAAAACTGACTACACGAAGTGATATTAGTGAGCTTTAGAATTACGTTTTCTTTTTTTTTTTTTTAATTCCAGTATAACCCTTTTTAAGTAAGCTGTATATTTATTTTCAAAACATCTGATCTATTATATCAGACTTCTAAGCAAAATTCTGCAAAGGAGTAGTGAGTTTTTTTTCTTTTGCATCCTAATTAGCACTGAACAATTTTTCGATTAAATGATTCTATTTCTGAGCTTCTCGGTTACCTTCAATTTACTCTGTTCTGCGCAACGTAGATTATATCTCCCAGATGTTTTAATATTGTTTTAAGGAATATAATCGAATTGCATTTACAAATGACTATATGAGTGTAAATAACAGTGCCCGATGAAACAAGAAACAAGAAATTGCTATTTCGCACTACGGTTGCACTGCAAAGTAGTGCTCGCAATACCCGTTCAGAAAAGCTAAATGATTGTTTATCCATCATTCAAACGGCAGCTGCAGACGACAAGCTTACGATATATTAGGGATAAGAAGGAAAGCAACTCTGCATCGAAGGAGACCATCATGACTGCTAAAAGATGGCATAGAGTTCATACGGGCCTAGGAAGATACACACCGCCTTGACCCAGTATCACTGTGTTCACCATCCGAACAAAGAGACTCACAATGCACCAGGTAAAGGCGGTAGAGGAATCAGAATACTAAGATAAGAAGAGGATGAAGGACTTACTTAAATGTTTATATGGTGGCGAGTTAAAGACAAAAATTTAGCAATAGTAGAAACAACTGACAGTGAGGGAAAAACGAGAATAAAGGATGCACCGTATGGCGTGGGATTATTAAGAGATAGTAAATCTGAGTATAGAACTAACCTTTCAGAGGACAAAGGTGCACACTGGAAGAAAATGTGATTAGCGTCACAATCGAGTGTGATATCCACACATAAAGGGCAAAGAAGAAGGGAAATAAAGCAAACCGATAAAGGGAAGCAGGAAGACAGCTGTGACCAAAACGAAGACGATAAAGAGAGGATATAGTAGAACGACGAAAGTGTGGAAAATCTAGGAACCAAGGGTGTATGGGTGGAAACGGTTAAATAGACAAATATAAGGACCACGGATTTATAAATGAAGGACCATACAAGGATTTCCAACTTTCAAATTAAAATTTTTTTTGCTATGCTTAGCAGTTCGGCGGAGGAAAAGCGCCGGACAAGACACCCGGAAAACAAAGCCGAACGATCAAGGTAGCCTTCTCATTACCATCTATCCCAGCATGACTAGGGAACCATAGGAAGCTTATACACAATGAACGTGAGCGAGAGAGGGCAGAAATTAACGGTCCAATATGTAGAATGACTGGATCTGAAGAAGGATGAATATAAGAAGAGGAAATACAATCAAGAACGCTTCTACAGTCAAATACCAAAAGAAAATTTTTGTGGTCACGAACAGAACTAGTGAGTTCAATGGCATGTAGAATTGTAAACGACTCCGCGTAATAAATAGAGTAGAATGAAGGTAATTTAAATACATTCAAGTAGTTAAACGGGGGAATGAAGACCGATACACCCACCCCGTAAGCCACTTTAGATCCATCAGTATAAACAAGTATGTGGTCAGGGAAAACACATGTTACAAATTGATTATATTCGTTAATAGCTAATGAGGGAGAAAGAGACTTCAAACCGGGAGACGAGGAGAACAGAATCGAAGAATGAATAAGGTCAAAAAAATTGAAGTGAAAATATGGGTGTTTATCAAAAGAAATAACAAAGAGAGCAAATTTAATTAGACGAGCGGAAACCTGGGAAAGAATAGTGGTTTTACTGGAGGCAAAACACCAATTTTGTAATAGGGAAAAGTATAAATAGACTAAGATTATTTGAGGGGATAGGAAGGCGCTTAATGAGGAACCGATGGGCAAGGTAGTATCTATAAAGAGAGAGGGGAGGAACACTAGACTCAACCAAGATCGCCGGAATAAGGCTGGAATTTAAAACACCAAGACATAAGCGGAGGGCTGCATTATGGACTGTATTCAATTTGAAAAAAAGAGAATGAGATGCGTTACCGTAGAGGAAACTTCCGTAATGAAACTTAGAGCGGATAATATATTTATAGAGCGTAAGGAATACCACAGGGTCTCCGCCCCAATTAGAAGACGACTAAGCCTTTAGAATATTCAACTGTTTTAGTACAGATGAATGAAGATAATTTATATGTTCTGAGAAGGATAATCGACTATAAAGATAGATCCCTAAATATCGAAAGAAGGTAACAAAAGGTAGGCGCAAATTATTGATAAAGGGGGCAATAAGTGAAAATAGTACATAAGGATTTTAAAGGAGCGATCATAAGGTAACTTTCCAGAATACACAGGGACTCCTGCAACTTATGGCGAGCTTCTATAATATTAGGAGCAGCGGTATAAAGAAGGATGTCGTCATCCAGGAACGGAGAGGAAGAAGGTATAGAAAGTGAAGCGATATTAAGAGAATATTTATTAAAGAAAGTGGGGCGTTGATAATGACAAGATTATGGTCTGATAACAAGGATTGAAGGAAGGAACCATTCCGATTTTGGGATGAGTGGCCCCAATCGGGGGAGCAGGCGTTCCAGTCTCCGCCGATAATAAACGGATGAGGAAGGCAATCAAAAAAAAAAAGTAGATGAAGATCTTTGAGATTGCAAGAGACCAGGTTAAGAGCGAGACATAATTTAGTGAATGAGGAAGGAATAGAAATATAAACAAAATTTTGAGTATGGGAAGGGCTAGACGTGATTGGAAGGTCAATGATATGGGTGGTGAATGGAATGCCAATTCTAACCAGGATAGCAGCCCCACCATAGCCATCCTCGCGATCGCATCTAATTATATGAAAGCCTCTGATAGAGAAATTTACTGAATCTGAGAGTCAAGTTTCATATAAAAAAGCTATATGGATGTCATTGTGTTACCAAGCAGACTTTCAAGGGTTAATTTATTTGCTCGAACACTACGGCAGTTCCATTGAAGAATCTCAATCATGGAATTTATTGTGTAAATTAAAAGTATAAAAAAGTAGAGCTGGAAGAAAGAAATAAGGAAGGAGAGGTAAGAAACCGAACGAAGGAAAGAAAGGAAAAGGACCGAATTTGAGGAAATAATGCATCCTTATGCTTAAATGAAAGCAAGAGATTACTTGTAATTTAAGGATTCACCGCGAGATGGGAATGAGAAATTGTTCCGAAGAAAAGACAACAGGAAAGTTTCAAAGTTTGAAGATAAAATAATATTATGCTCAGTGAGCAACTGAATAATTCCGGAAGACAATGTTTCTATGGACATAGAGATTCCGTTGTTCGTGGGTTGAGATTCAAATTGATTAATGCCTCAATTTTTTAGAGCCCCAACCCCTCTCCGGGATTGGCTGATGATTGGCTAAAAGGGGAGGAAAATTTGGACGAGGTTTAGAGATATGTTTAGTTGGTGACGATTGACGGATATATCTAATAGATGAGGTGGAGAAGTGAGGAGTAATAGGAGATTCCGCAGTGGAGAAACTAGAAGAACAGGTGGCTGCGCGATCCGCATAAGTAAAAGTGTAAGTTACAGCCGAAATTTTCTTGAATTTTTTGGCTTCGAAGGAAGGAATATTCTCGTAGGCCATTATTTTTTTAATATCCCTTGAGCGTAGCCATTCCGGGCGCCGACGATCAGTAGACAAGTGGTGTCCTTTACAGTTACGACAGGTAGGTGCTGAGAATAACTGGTCGCAAGCAGCAGAAAGATGATTTCTCGAGCACTGCGGGCAACTGTTTCGCGAACTCCGACAAAATTTAGCTATATGCCCAAAAAGAAAACATTTACTGCACTGAATTGGCGAACGGACATTAGGTGAACTTCAAAAATCATTCTCGAAACAAATTTCAACGGAATAAGTCGGTATTTTAATACCATCTTTAGAACGATAGATGCATCTGGCTGAGACCACTGGAACAAGAGAAGAGATGCGAATCATAATATTCTTCTCTGAGAAAGAGGGATGAACGTGAGTGATGACGCCATAACGAAACAGGACAAAGTTGGGAATGTACACTTTAATATTATTATTACTTAAAAAAGGTTTATTTGAAAGGAACGAATTAACAACGGAAACTGAAGGGAAAAAGGCTGAAACTCTATTCCTTCCAAGAGCTTTGAAGCAGACACCTTTATTGATCGTGTTGTATAAAAGTTTAGCGATAGCCAAGGGGTGCAGGTTACCCAAATTTTTCCTGTTAACCAAGCCTTCCAGATGCATTTTGTATGAACCCGAATGATCCCTGAGGAAAAAATGATCTAAATCTCTACCAAGTTCATTATTGTTAATGTTATTGTGATTATTATTATTATTATTATTACCACCACAGCCACTATTCTCATTATTATTTGTTTTTTATTGTCATTGTTATTATTATTATTTTTGTTGTTATTATTATTCATGTTAATACCATTCCTATTATTAATATGGAGATCACTACGGTTGTTGTCGTTGATTGTATTGTTATCGTTAGCATTAGAGGTGCCTGGGTGGGACAGACCTGAGAAAGTCGCAGTTCCTTAGATAATACCGAAGATACACGAGAAAGGGGACTGGACGGCTTCCTCTTGGAGGAAGTGTTCGTCTCCATCGCATGAAAATGTAAATTAAGACAGGGGGGTTTAACACTGTTGTGGGAGGCCGCTCAGCGGCCTCCTGTAGACGAGCTCATCTGCCAGAGAAGTACCTAATAAGTAAACCAAAGATTGAATACGCTATATCGAAAGCGAAATAAATAAATGAATAATAATAATAATAAAAAAAAAAAAAATTGTAAACGAAATAAATAAGTAACTAAAAAGGAAACAAGAATAGGAATAATTGCAAAGTGTAAATTAATTTAAAATCGTAACAAAGTAAAATAAAAATAAGTTGCTGGTAAATAATTAAATTAGCCGAGAGATATATATAATTAATTACATATACGTATGTTTATATATAAAATGTATTTTTACATAACCTGCTTTATTGTTTATGCTTTAACGTAGGATAAAAAATCGGACACTCTAAAAAAAGATGTTAATAAATTATCTGTCAATCCAGAAAGGGGAAATGCGGAACAACAAGAAGTTAATGAACCAGCGATTGCTGCTACCAAACCAGCTAATCAAAAAAATATAGGCACTCCGAGCAAAGGACAGAATGTTAATACAAAGTCAAAAACTGAAAAAGTGATCCAAAAGAAACATCCGGTACCATCTAAAGCAACTGGTAATTCGACGAAAGACAGTAGCTTAAAATCTAACAGAAATGTTACATCAAAGAAAGATGTTACCGATAAGGTAAAGTTAGAATTAAAAACAAAACACGAAGCGCAATCAAAAGAAAAAACAGGGCAATCTACAGTACGCAATAGTACTAACCAGGCCAAGCAAAACCAAAAAGAAAAATTAGCTAAATCGAACTCGCAAAATCAAATCGAAATTCAAAAACTACCATTACCAGAAAAGATGCCTGCAGAAAATGAAATGTAAGTTGTATTCAGTAAAACTTTTATGACATATTATTTCGAAACTGCATTTTATATCTGTTTAATTATTTTAGTTTTTAATTTCAACGAGATAATACATTGATAAGTGCCTCGAATTATGGAGTTTGCAATTGGGCCTAGAAATTAAAGATATATACGGTTTTTGTTTTGTTTTTTTTTTTAACGAGAGATAGGAGTTGATAAAGATCTTAATCAAATCTTGCAAAGAAAAACAGTATATAGAAATTAAGGTAAAATTAAAAATCAAAAGAGAATTAAGGAAAGAAAAAATTAAAAACTATAAAGATATTTCTGTAAAGCAGAAATGGATTGAAAGTCTTTTTTTTTTTTTTATTTCAACATTCATTTTCTTATAATACATTTCTTAAATAGCAAAAAACAAATAGTAAGATAAATTAAAGTATACATATTTATCGCAGAAACGTTTTCAGGCAAGTCCATCTACAGTTGGAAACATGCGACTGATTTAACGACGCTGTTTTGTCGACAGCCATGCCACTGCTACCATTTCATCACAATAGTTTTTTGCCACGATAAAACTTCTCTTGTAATCAATAATTAAACATTTAATTTTTTTTTGTTCGTGCGATTCCTAGTGTTGTAGTAACAATGAAGTGTATACACTGTGACAATTTACTGTTCTTTGAGTGATCATTACTAAAATATTGTAATTCGTAGACCATTTTAAACCTTAATTTTTTTTGGATTCTTTCGAAGTCCATCTAAAAAGGAATAAATTCTTTCCTACGCATTCTTTAAATTGTGTGATTGTTTTTTCTTAGCTTTCAAACCGTCTTCCCAGTAGTCCTGACGGGGACGCTGCCGACGGCTCGTGGAGCGACAGTGATGGGACAAATGGTTTCGAGATTTGTGTGCCTTCCCAAACTCCCGATAACTATATTGTTTGTTGTGCTGGTCGATACAAATGGTTTCCTGTAACATCTCGAACTCCTGGTAGTGTACGGTGGTGTGTCCGGGACATTCACGTCGTCCGGGATGGACAGCTGCTGCATGACCGAGAACTGGTGATCAAAACGGATGGCCAGCGACGATTTTCTAGGGTTATCTTATCTGGTTAGTAATCGGCTGAATTTAAAGATATTCCGAAGTTAAACAATCGGCGCAGGTGATGTGCCGACTCTGTATACATTTGAGAATTTAGCTGACGGCACCACATGGACATGTCGATTGAAACCATGACAACCGATGTGAATGCATGATATGTCCACGGCGAAGTTGAACGGTGTGTAGAAGTTCACTCCTGCATATCATTTTATCCCAACCTCAGAGAACTCTCTACTCTGGCGCCCATCACCTTCAGTTGTGTATTTATTGTTGCTCTCGAGAAATCGAAGCCCTATGTAGTCTCTCAAGCGCATGTCGGGTGGGAATTTAAGATCCCGCAACTTCTGTCCACATCCACATCAACCGAACGAGCGAGAACAAATGTTCTTCGCTGCTCGCTAGAACATGATCGGCTTTCGTTCGCAATCAACAATTATTTTTTCGTTCCTTATTGATTGAGCTATTCGCAGTAGTGCTTACTTCTCAAAAGCTTGCCGGAGAAAATAATTGCATGATCTTTCATTATATAATATAAATTAATGAAATACAATAAAAAAAAAGAAAAGGAAGGGGCTGCAAAGAAGATGGTGGAAGAACATAACATTACCTCATTGCCGAAATGTGCATGATAACAACAATCTCTAAGGGACATCTTGTTAAAAGATTAGAAAAAAATTTAAAAATTTTTACCGCCGCAAACGGATTTTAAGACCTTACTTAATCTAATTAATTTATCTTCATTATTTTTAAATACAACTTGATCCGCACTATTACTTTATAATTCAATAATTTATTCTTGAAATAAAACAATATTAACATCGGGGATGTAACAACTTAAAATGGGAATCTGTTTTCTGGAAAGTTTATTTTCATAATCTCGCAAAATCGGCGAGTTTTCATTGTTATATAGTATTTTTGTTTTCTTCGTTTTACGTTTTAAAGAAATGTGCTGACCAAACTGCTGTTTGGACATGTTAAATAAAATTCTAAGACGTAGAAATATTTTCTTCTTTTTCATTCAATATTTTCCTTACATGTGCTTTTAAATTGGTTTCTTGTGAAAAACTAAAGAAAAAACATCACAATAAGTCATTATCTCAAGAACATTATATGTAAAATAAAAGGTCCAAATTTTTACGTTATGAGAATTCGATCACGTATTCTCTCCGCTTCTTTTAAATGTTTTCTTTTCTGTAATATATTTTTTGTGGACTCTCACTTTATTTTTCATGGGCTCTTTAAAAAATTCAGGGGAAGTGTGGTTCTCATTGAGAATGATTGCTGCAGACACCATGATCTTTCTATTCTTGTTCGCTAAATTAGTGTGGATTTGAAATTAAACTTATATGTTTCATTTACATTTTATACAGCAATTTTATATTTTTAATTTTTTGGCAACTACTGTGAAAATACCTTTTTTTTTTTTTTTTTTTTTCGTTATGTGCTTAGTGAAATTCAAAAAGTTTATGTTTTATGGAACTATTTACATTTCCGTATTTAACAAATTATATGTTTATCTTAAGATTTTAATATACTAAAAAATGCATTTTACATTTCATCTGCTTTAGAAATGGATAAAACAAAAAGTAAGTCATGTCGACTTTATGATTGGCTTTCGGTAAATTGGCAAAGAAACATGCTATACTTCTTCGCTCTTTAATTCTATTCATTAATGCAGTTTAAACGTAAAATATTGATAATTTTCTATATTTCCCTTAATTTTATTATTTTTATAATGTCTGAATGTTTCATGTTCTTAATAAAATTACTCGAAATGCGCAGATTTTTGACACAAATAAATATATACCTATTATTAAAACATCACGATGAAGTAATTAAGATAACGTATTTTATTTTAATAAATGTTCAATTTTTCCTCATTTTATTTTAGAACGGATGAAAAGCCTAAAATTGAAAGCCAACAAGAAGATAATCTTAAAGACCTGCCTGATAACAATATTTCAGTAGCTGAACGAACTATTGATGAACAAAAAACTGATGTTTTACATACTGAATTGAAGCAAGAAGCAGATATTAAACTAGAATCAGTTGCACAAAATAAAGAAGTGACCACTCTTATCAATGAAATACGTCAACCAGAAAATGAAAATAAAAATCGAATGGTTGATTCAAATTCAAGTAAAGATGCCATAAATAAGGACGTAGACAGTAAAGATAAAATAAAAGATGACGGGAAATCAGCGAAAAATGTTAAAAAAGCTAAAGAAGTTCCTTCAACACCACGGCCTACATCGGCTCGACCAGGATCCAGAAAATCACACAGTTCGTTAATAATAATTACTTTAATGTGTAAATAAGAAATGTCTCCTTTCTTATATATTCGTATAATGTAATGTTATATTTCACGTTGTTTTATAAATTTTTAATTCTCTATCCCAGAAATATTTTAATGAAAGCAAGTTTTTAATGTTGAAAATTTTTTGTAACAATTCTGCCAAATTTAAGTAATCTTCGTTCGAAGCAGGATTCTTGCACAATTTTATATCCTTTTTCGCAGATCATTTATTATTTTAAATGATTATTTAGAATAACGAAAAAAAAAGGAAAAAACCAATCCCTTTTTTGTTCTTATGTCGATTCTAGTTTTCATTTTGTCAACAATTATTTATACGAAATAGTGGAAAAAGTTAAATGATCATTTTAGAATAGAGAATGTCTTTAATTTGAGGCAGGAACAAAAATCTCAATTTTCCTCCCAGAACGAACGCTGATAAAAATTAATAAAACATTTTTAATTAATGTCTATTAAAATAACTTTTTGACATGAATATGTCTTACGGCTGAAGATCATTCCGAAAAACTATGCTTCATTCGCTATGTACACCACTGCAATATTCCATATCGTTACTCAATTGTGTGCACATCTCGTATTTCAGTACCCACCGCCCTTTGTTATCTGTGGCTTCCTTTGAAAGTAATATAAATACTGTACCCGTTGTTCGAGAACCACTGTCTACACAATAAATATGCATTATCTTTGAAACTCCTTTAATTTTTTACTCGAGACAATCGATTGAGCGTAGCTATCGATCGGCGGGCTTTTTTTCACGGGCCACATTCGATCGACGTCGACTGAATGCGTGCAACATGTTCGGTAGCCGCAGGGCATGTGTACCGTTGTGTCTGCTTGCAGCGTAAATACTTGTCATCAGTTTACTGCTGATAAACTACTAGAAGATACGATTTCATTTATTTCCTTTTTCATGATCTTTTTACTTCATGTACATCTGTAAATTTCTCGGATATAGTTTTTTTTTGAATTTATTTGGTTTCATACCCTTTTCTAATAAACCATGTCTTTCGAAATAGAAGTAATAACACCGGAATCATTTTCGGTAGGGAAAATTCACTTCTATTGTTTTTTCTATTTTATGATTTTCTAATAATAGTTAGCTACTTATCCGTTACTAACGAATAGAAAATAAAATAAATATACGAATAATAATAAAATTAGACGAAGACAATTAAAAACACAAAAAAAAAAATGCATATTTAAACAACGAAAACACAACACATCTAAAGCTTAAACAGAAGATTTTAAACAATTTTAAAAAAATACTAAAGATCCTTACTCCAGTTATAAGTATGTTTAAAAGATTAATTTTCAAGTAAAAAATGGAAAATGGAAGTTACATTATTTGCAATTTAAAATATGTTTCATTTAATTAAATGAAGATTAAAAAGAAAAAGCTGACCGTTAAGGACCTCAGAGATAGTTCCTTTCAATAAGAATTTAAAAGATTAATTTTTCTAATTAAATTAACTTTACATAATTGCTTTTTGCTCCATATTTAAATATCGGAATAAAAATTAAATTACGCACTTACCGCACGTATATCTTTGATTTTTGTTTTTTTTTGTGGCTTTGCCCTCGCCATTTAACATACCTCATAAAAATTAGTTATTAGAAAAAATGACGAATTAAAAAATGTTTATATTTTCTCCACCACACGCAAAAACATGGAACCATGGATATGTTTCGAGAAATTACTGATCGCTATACAAATCGTAAGTAACCGCCAGTGTCGCGAAATTATCCTCGTCATGCAAAAATCAGAGTAAAATATTTCGATTCCTCTATTGTCGAAAACGAAATTGTCGCTATTAATTAGTCGCTTCTAAAATCGTTTTCTATCCTATCTCCGAATTACATGTTATCTGCCTTTCCGTTTAAAATCCTAATAAGCGGCAAATTATATCAACTGCCAATAAGCAGTTCAGACTCACTGTTCTGGCTCTCAACACTGCATCTAGCGTTTTCAGCCATAATCAACACCTATTGGCTAAAAAAATAGTAAAATTAGTATTGGCAAGGCCAGATTGAACAACGACTTCTGTGCGGATTTCAGTCCGTACCAGTGTTTACGCTAATAAGTTAGCCTACACAGCTTCAAAGGAAGTTTCAGTTATATAATCTGAGCTGAAAAATATAGCGGAGAAATTGTCAGCTGACTTCGCCGACTAATAAACTTCATTAGATCAAATACACAATACAGCTGTAGAACACTGTACTTTAAAACCAAAAAGGCGAGGAGCGATCAACTTCGACTAAATTGCACACGACTCACGCGTGCATACTTGCTCAACGAAACCGAAGCTTATTGTTACATCACGTACTACATTATCCTCTCCGTTCACCAAATCCTTGCCAATCTCCATTATCCTTCTTTTTCGCTCCCTCTCTTCTTCAAAGACAACACCTCCTCTTTGTCTAACTTAATTCTGTTCCTTCATAAATCCGACCCATATTACCTTGTTTAATCCTCCTCCTTTTGTCCTCTAATTTCTGCGCGTGACACGTTTTAATTTAACAATAATAATAATAATAATAATAATAATAATAATAATAATAATAATAATAGATGTGTGAATTATTCGGTTCGAGTATGTACACATATAATCTGATTATACACGTATACACGCTTTTCAAACTGTGAATATAAAATTTATTTCCGTATAATATGAATATTCATCGATGCAAAACAGAGTTGAAAATATTTAAAAAGGCTTCAACTTAAATCTGCATTTGTTTTTATTCATTTCTTATCGCTGATCGCTTTGAAATAAAAAATCCCAGACCTTGTATCAGTAAATTGTGTGTCACTATATTTTATAATTGTTCTAATAAAAAATAATCATTTATCTTCAGTTTGTTATTTCATAAATATTTTTATAAATAACGGTTTATTGTAAATAATTTCTTTTCAATTTATTTCATATTATCTTGCCCAATACTAGTTACTACTAATTAAATAATTCGTTAATTACAACAGATTGAATTTACTAGTATAATTTAATTTTTATCAGAAAACAATACAGAACAGAAAGATTCGTTACCAAAAGATAATACGAAACCAACAATTTTACCTCATGCCACACCATCGCCGTGGCCACCGCCACCAGTTCAACAAGATTCAGTCAGAAGGTAAGTAAGAACACTTATTCTAACAAGTAATTTTCTTCGTTATTTTCATAAAGTATACAGATTGTGTATGTATTTAAAACAGATAAGTCAAAGACCGAAATATCCATCAGAAGTGATATTATATTATTACTTAATTTCTATAAAAGGACAATGACTTTCGACGAATTTCATACAGAGACAATTTATCACGGGGATTATTTTACTCATTTTGATTTGATTTGTTCGCTTGCTTGAGGTACTATACGCTACCGTGCAAACTTAAACGATGAATGCAGTTGAGTGGTATTGTATCGATTAGCATTATTTGATAAGTGTAATAATTGTATCGGATTCGAGCTAGATCTTCAACGAAGTTTTCTTCATCATACGTTCAGCTCAGAATGCACGTATATTTGTGAGTGTTGCGATAAACGATTTTTTTCAGAATTCAATATAGTCTCTTTCTAGAAAGCTCGAATCGCTCTTAAGTTTTCTCAATTTGAAATTGAATTGAATAGCAAAGAAATCTGTGAAAATAAAGACTGCCAGAAGAAAGTATCTAACCCCATATTCTCTTTAAGGGCAGTCGATTTAGCGCAGTCAAGCGGTAGTTTTTTGTTCAGACCACTTTACAACTTACCTTCCCTGCGACATTTTTCAAATGTGATAAGTTACACACTATTATTTATATTAGCGAAAAACACGGTTTACTAAAATTATTTTTGTATCATCATAAAGTGTCTGTTCAGTGTTATCAGTAATTTTTTGTGTAAAAAATACCATCCTTCGCTTTCGATTTATTTGTTTCGTGTATCCATATTAGTGAAGAGTAGATTCGAAAGGATACGTATCCCACAGCGGAGTTAATGATGTAACTCCGTCTACAGTACACGTACCCACAACTCCGACCTAGCAAATACTAAATCGATAAATGTTACACAGACTAAAAATATATAAAACTCATTTACTAAGCAAATAAAGTGAACATTTATCTAAAAAATAAATACAATAGTAAAGTATATACATATAAATAGTCCGCAATATATGTTCGAAAAAATTTTACTTTTACGCCCAGTATAAAAAAGTTGGCTACTAATGTTTATTGCTAGTCCGAAACTTAATACGTTCCAAATTAATAAATTTAATTTAAAAACTTCTGATTATTATATGTAAAAAAAAAAAAACGGCTAATTTTACTCTGACTCGGATGTTTAGTTTCAATAATCCAAATGTTAATAAAAAATTATTAAATGATATAATTAGTAAGTAACGTAATATTTTCATAAAAGTTCTAAAGATGAGGGGTGTATAATAAATTTCTTGGAACAGGAAAATTTTTAACGGTTTCAAATTATAGGTTTTCAGTCAGTTTACACGATTTTGCATATAGGCTAATTCTCGGATAAAATAGGATTATAAAATATTTCCATTGATAATTTGATAGATTTTTGTAAGTTAATGAGAGCGTTTTTTTGGAAAAGGTTAAATTATTCTAATTGTAAGTAGAAATATCCCTTATGCGTTTATAAATTACCTGCAGCATGTATTTTTTTTTTTTTTGGTAAATCTATTCCAAAGCGTATCTATCAATAATATTGAAGTTTACCTATATAAAAAAAAGATATATACATGTATATATATATATTGTAAAGAATCACTATTTTCACGCTTAGTGATCAGAAAAAAAATATTTCGAGAAAAAAAAATATATAAAAAAAATCGCGAAAACAAATAAAAAAAATCTGTACGGGCGCCAACGGTGAAATATCGGTTCACCGTTACCGGAATAGCTCTGCCTAGCAGAGTTTAGGCCTTTCAAATTAAATCAAAAACAAAAAAAACAAAATAATTTCTATATATACGAAAAATATGTCCGAAAATCGACTAGATTAAGATTACTCGCACTGCGTGGCAAGTTTCACAACAACGAAACGCGGTTCAATCGACGTCTTCTTCTTCCGCTCCACCGTAAACTTCACTGATCGACTCGTGTCAACGGCAGAATTCCACTGACTCTCGTTAACAACAGAATTAAAACTGATTATCGATTTACCGTTTCTAGCACGAACGAAGATTTTTCGGTACACGATGGGCTATTCCAAACGATATAGTCGAATCGCTGAAAATTACCCCGTACCTTATCAATTAACACGCACGCCGATTTTTCTAGAACGTTCTTATATTAATATGTATTTTAAATCGGCTGCTACCCTGTCCTTTCGGGATTTCACCAACTCTCTCGCGACTCTCGTAGCTATACGCTCCGTACTTATACGTTTCGACGGTAAACGCGACCGCGATTTCCCCCGCGAAGCCAGTTCACCACCGCAACACAGCCGACAGAACGGCTACGTTCGGGATAACCAGGCTTCTCGGTCGAAATATCATCTCCGATCGCAATTCACCGTCATTTATGCTGCCCAAGAAAAACCCGAAATATAAAATGAATTAAAATCGAAATAATAATTTCTACCTCGGACAGCATTATCAGAAATCGTATAAAACGTAATTAAAATGCTACAGCTGCCGAATCCGTCTCAATATATATATATATATATATTAAAAAAATTCATGCTTTGCAGTAAATTAAAAATAATGAAATGGTTTTGTAGAAATAGTAAAATGTTTCGATTTGTGGATATTCCTCATTTATAAGGATGAACTTTCTGCATGATTGTTCTTTATTTAAAAACAATTTAAAAGATGTATTTATAAAAAAAGGAACAGGAAAATGTAGCGAGAACTGTTATTAGTTTAACTTTCTGCTAATTCCTTTTTCATCGAACAAGTGCAAGGTTTGTAATGTCATTCTTATCGTATTCATTGCATTATTTCTGAAAATAGATTAGCCAGCTGTAATACCGTAGTTGGTTAGGCAGCGGGGTATTTTCTTCAATTGGAATTCAGTTTGAATCCCACTATCGAAAATATCCAAATTTTCACATGTACTAATATAATGTTCTCTTTAGTAGATAAACTCAAATTAATTTTAAAAAAGCAGAAAAGGATTTAAGTTAAAAAAGAGAAATGAATAATCTGATAATTATATAAAAAATGTATTTCGTGTACTCACGCGTATATATATTACAATACTAGCTTTTACCCGCGACGTTATCCGCGGAGAATTAGTACTTCAAGTAGGCTGTTTCGACGTCAATACAAAAATAAATGAAAAAGGTTTTATTATTAAATCATAACTACAGGTTTTTATTTTTTTATTATTATTTTTTTTATTAGGTATTGAAAAAAAAATAATAATAATAAAACGGTATTTACTTCTATTTTTTTTTTCTTTATTATTTACTATAACTAAGGATAATGTTTTTTTCACAAAGTAGCCCCGTATATATAGTGATGTAGAAATAATTTTGGTAACCCACGTTTTTCACTAACCCAAATGATAGTGTTTAGTCAATAAAATTTGATAAATATCGCAGGTAATTTGTAAAAAGATGCTCATAATCGCGCCAGAGACAACTACGCTCTCTTACGATCCACCAGGTTTAATATATTATATATTTTAACTTAGCAATTGTCAATTCCCTGTAAAGGACAAAAGATTCGCTTTATTTTATATATGCTATATCGTATAAGTGTGTTTTTTTTATTTTCAATTGTTTTAGCCCCTACTTTCATTATTTATATTTCAGTTTTTAGACAGTTCTATTGGATAACTGTAACTTTTTTTTCTGAACCAAATAAATCGAAGTTTTTTATTGTCTATTAATTTCTATTTCAAATTTAATCTTTTGACGCGAATGGAACTAAGACGTTTTCTGAAAATTTCTTTGTTTATTACAAAATAAAATGTTTCGTGAAATAATTTGGAAGGGATGAGCTGTTTGCAAACCTGTAATCTCCGCGGAAGTGTTCTGTTTTTCATTAGTAACAAACCGGCCCACATGAAAGGAGAACTGTTTATCGCAAATTGTCTCCTTCAAAAAGGGGTCCAAAAAAGCAAGTAAATATCGCAATTACTTTTAATTATTTCCGGAATTTTGTATATAAAGTATTTACTATCAATTTATTTAATAGAATGTGATTTTATTTTCTTAATTAAAAGCAAATTTTTAAAATAAATTTTAGTTTTACTTTTACTTTCCGGCAGGGGAGGTAAGCGGAAAGCTTCGACTGGTTTTTCCGTATACATAAATATTTTTCACCCAAAGAATTAATTATGGATATAAAAAATTTTAAAAATATGAAACAAACATTTTTTAATATATATATATTTTTAATACTAAGCTTCAATAATATTGATATGGTTAAATATATAAATTATTACAAAATATTAGGGATTCATTCGATTCGAAAAAAATTCCTTCAGCAAGACCAAAAACAGCTACCAGGCCGCCAAGTGCAAGACCCGGTGCTCCACGAGTCAGAGATAGAGGAGAAGTTCCAGTTACCGAAGAAATTAGGTAATAAAGAATTTTCTCATTATTCATTATTCCTAAAACGATTAAAAGGTTACGATAAAAAATAAAAAAATGAATTTTTAGACAAAGATGAAATAAAAACAGGCGGAGATGTTAAATAAATCGATTTGAAAGTTAGGTAATTTAAAATTACTTTGTACAGTGGATTGCTTTGACAACAGAATTTACCGCTAAATTATAAAAAGGAACTTTCGCTGTAGATACCGGAGGAAATATACATATATATTAATAAATTTAAGATGCGGGCTGCCAAATCTCGTAATTAGGCCATAGTGTTTATTTTTCAATTTTTAATTTGTCATCCCGGAAAATGAATATGCAATGATCACATTTTAATATAATTCCGTCATTAACGTTAGCTTACAATATTCCTCGTACTTTTCAGTTCAATTTTTTATTTCTGAGCGGCATGTCCTGTTCTTTTCATTTGTAAAATCGCATAATTAAACACCGAAAGTAGAGGAATACATTCTGCATTTGACATATCAGAGATGATAAGATGCGTAGCGAGAAATAAAATCATAAATTTTAAAACACCGTAAGGAAAATTATGAGATATTCAGAAATACTATGTTAGGAATTCGATGACGGATACAAGTTTTACACGGTATCAAACGATATTATATTAGCTTATTAATGGTAATTAAATTTATTTTGTAAAATAAAAAACAAATTTAAAAAAAAAACGTTTGACCACTGTGCTAGAATTTCCATAACGTTTAAAATCTTTGACATTTATATTTTAATTGTTACTGTTTATCGATAGCATCATTATTTTGCTTTGAATTACAACTACTCCATAAAAGGCTGTTCATTTTTTTCATTTATTTAAGGCTGCCTGATTTTACTGTTTAATTAAATAATTAGATTAAATTAATAACTGTATTTCAGATCTCCGCTGTTCATTTAAAATTAATTTATATATAATCAGTTATAACATTTTAT
The DNA here is from genome assembly GCA_039619475.1 of Icerya purchasi. Lineage (NCBI taxonomy): Eukaryota > Metazoa > Arthropoda > Insecta > Hemiptera > Monophlebidae > Icerya > Icerya purchasi. The sequence continues at coordinate 475,104,282 of CM077116.1, read as the reverse complement.
TACGTGTATAGAATTTCTAATTATATGTGAAATAATGATTACTAGTATGCAGTTTTTTTTGTTGTTTTTTTTTAATTTATCGCATATTCCAAAGTGAACGGTTCCTTCTATTGAAAAACAAGACTTTATGTTAACATTCATGTCTTTTCAGTGATAAGTATACTTATATATTACAGTGTCCTAATGTTTAACTTAAAAACTACACGTTGTATTTTTTACGGCGATCTCGTATGTTATCCTCATGTTCGAGCAGTCAGATGTTACAAGAGCTCACTTATAGATCCTTCATTGCAAGCTGAACGTCTTCCACTTTAACACAGTAAAAAGATCAATAAAATCGTTTTTACCCACTTGCTTTTGTCATAGCGCCATGATTTGTACATCAAACTTTCTTCAACTTTCCTCGAAAAACATCTTAAATTTTCTAAAAATTACATAAAAATCCGTAACGTAGGCAAATAAATATCAAATATCTGTTACGCTACCGACAAAAGGTAAGTTGTCAGTCTCATACGGAGGTAAAAATAATTACTCTAAAATTACAACTGATTATTCTTTTTACCGTGCCTTTAAATAAATACGTTTTGGTATTATACGCATATTATTTCTATTAGAAATAAAAACAGTATTCGAATATTTATAGAACACCCGTGGCAGCTGTTAATGTAATAGAAGAGGGTACGACCGATCAAGTGCAAGATGATAAAGATGATTTAATTGTCTTGGAAGAAAGTACTCAACCGCCTGAAATTCAGTTAATGGTAATATGCTTTATATAAACCCTTTTTTCTTTTTAAAATTAATATTGAATCTAAAAGTAGTACAAAAATCTGTACTGTTTGTTAAAGTAATACAAAATAAATTTACTATTTTATATCTGTTAAGCTGAAAATGGGCGTTGTCTGAAAAAATTTCTTTATTTTAAAAATTAACTCGCACACTTGTTCTTATAATATTTCTACGACACTGTATTATATTTTAGCTTTGTATTTATGATATTTCGGATCCTAATAGGTTTCCTGAGGCTTCCTTTTACATCTTTTCTTCTGTCTATTTTACTTTTCTGGATGTTTTTCATTTTTTCTCGTTTTCCTTTTTATGTTTATTTCAGCGACAATATTTTGATTGTTTATTCATTCATTTTCCTCACTTAGTTATATTTTCTAGAAATCTTAGTTAAATAGCTAAATTGGATTACGATCCTGATATTTAGATTCGCCTTTCTCACCACCATTTATTATAGATTGCTTTGAACTTCTTTTCATTCTTCAGAAGTGCCACGTTAAATTATTGAATTAAACTATTTAGTTTTATCTTCCTGGATTTCGTATCGGTCATCGAATTTTCAGGATGCGCAAAAGCTTCCGAAAGTATTTCTCTTTTTTTTTTTCATTTTGCTTTCCTATAGAGATTTACATCATCAGTCTACAGTGTTGTTGGATCGCTCTCTCTGTGTTATGTTCGGCACAAACTCGAAATCTTACTATTCCAAAAAGCAGCGCCCTTTTATTTCTTAAAATCATCCGCAGTCGTATAAGTGCATTTTAATGCTTTTTTTAATTTAATTCCGTTATTTTATTGAGGATTCGAATATATTATTACCTTCTCCGTTCGTTTCAATTACCTCAGGTACCATACTGGAACTAGTTAACGAACTATTAACGTAGGTTTAAATTTGCATCGTGAGTAAGGAAGGGTATTAGGCCTGAGAACCTAAGTAAACCGTTAACGACTTTTATGTTCAGCATCAACCCTGTAATATTATTATTCCTTACATGCTAATTTTGTTCACGCTATATATAATGTACGCAGGAAAATTTTACACCACCAATAAATGACGCAAATCAAGGTCAATTAGTAAATCAGATTCTGGAAACACAAAAACAATTAGAACATGATGTTAAAGATAACGTTTCACAACCGTCAAAGCGTTTAGAAATTGTAAGTAAATTATATAGATTTGAACTCCGATATTTAAAATATCGGTTTTTTTTTTACATTATTTTTGGTCGTGTTTTTTAATATACTTCACTTTTTACAATGTATTGAAAGAATAAATCGAAATAAAATATACTCATAACACAGGAATGGGAAGCGGGAAGAACTAAGGAAAAGGATATGATAACAAAAGAAATAAATAAAATATGTAACTCTATTCAGACGTTAACCAGTGCCAGCAATCCGCTCGGCAAGTTAATTGATTACCTGCAAGAGGACGTGGACGAAATGCACAGAGAACTTCAGCACTGGAGACAGGAAAATGAGAACTTAAGAAAACAATACCAGTCTGAATTCGAGTAAGTAAATAATATAGTTTTCCGAAAAAATCTTGAACTCGACACTTTATATTACTTAAATCAGTTTTAAACTAAAAAAGTTTCTTCCGTAATAATGGCTCACAATATATAGACGGTTAGACATTCTTTACGTATGTTCATAATTTTTTGTAGCCGTGCAAAAAAACTCCGTTACTTATTTGTTGATGAAAAATCAACATTTATACTATACCGAAGTAGTCAGACGTTGCTCGTGATTAAAAGCAAATAAAATCTGTACAAATCGATTTAATAATTTTGAACTCATAAAAATAAAAGAGACAAGATATTTAATAAACGTTTTTTTTTTTTTTTTTGTATTATTACTTTTAATTTAATGCATTTCCATAAATCATCTGAAAAAAAAAGCTGTTAATAGCTAGTTCATCAAAAATTAAAGAAAGAAAAAGCGATTAATATGAATCATAAGTAATCAAACTCGGTAAAAAATAAGCGTACAATTTACCATCACTTTTGCACTTTTCACCACCCCTCAAAGTTCAAACCCATGCTTTTAAATGAGAAAAAAGATAAAATTACAGCAGAAAAAAAGAAAAAGAAGAGACAATATTAAAAACTGTAGAGCTTTCCTTTTTAATCAATCAACTTGTAAAATATGTACATATAAATGAAAATGGTCAATATTTTATACGCATTATAGCACGCGGTCAATATTAAAACAAGCAACAGCCTCCTTCAAAATACAAAGTGGATCATAATTCGTATTTCGCTGAAATATGCGTATAATAGAAACCGGAGGCACCACCACCGTTACTTTGATTAAAAATCTATTTTCTGTGCGAAAAAGTGGGAATTGATCTATTTTTAATCTAATAGGAATTCATATTTATTATCAGTAAACAATTCTAATTCATACTGTTCACGTCATGACTTTACGGCAAACGCGTCCATCAAGAGTTTACGCGCGATCTGCAAGATCTTAAAACAGACATTTTAACAAAAAACGGCAAAGACGCGTTTCACCAATAACTAAAACTTTTTTTCTCACTACAACTGATATTTTAAGAAATTTTACTTTTTAATTTTCGCATGAAAAGTAGCAAATAAACTTACAACTCCGCGTTTGTATGTGCGTTTTATTTCATATTAACGTTAACCGTAAAAATGTTGATGCCTTCGCCACCTGTAGTGTACCCGGTACTTACATTTCATGCAATATACTAAAGTGAATAATTAAAATAAAATTTACTATACCATATGAACTATCGAGCACGGTATAGTCATCGGCGTAGTAATTATAGATTACTTCGCAAGTTGTAAATGAATGCATCTTATCATAAATTAACATCAAGATTGATAGATGCCTCCCTATATATCATAAATTAACATCAAGACTGATAGATGCCCCCAGGGATATATCATAAATTAACATCAAGATTGATAGATGCCCCCCTATAGAGAAATAAATGAAAATTGACGTATCCGAAATTATTAATTTAAACCTTCGAAAAAATGTCGTTTTTTTAATCTTACTTGATATAAGCCCCCTGCGCGTAACTATATGTCGTATAATTTCTGATAATTTTTGTCTTTAGATTAGGTAAAACATCGCTGGAGCCCTTAAAAAAGCAATTAGAAGAAGTCGACAATAATATACAAATGGAATATCAACATTTAATGCGTATAAAAGCTGCCATCATAGCTAATGACGATAAAATATTTCGGCTCGCTACAAATATCAATACAAATGCAAAACAATTAACCGGCAATAGCAGAACATTCAGATAATACATAAATATAAATATTTCCGAATGAGAAAAAACCAATGCACCACAATTTTTGTTTACTGCGGAAAAAACATAACAATTAAAAAACGCAGCAACACACAGTTTATACTTAAGGTATTTATTATTAACGTTTATCGTTTTTGCTTCCATATACGCAGTATAGAAAATCGTAGCAATTTGCTCACAATCTGCTACTACATTATTTCGTATATGTCAGCTAACGATAATGTTACCGAATTTTAAACGTAAGAGCGTAAAAAAATATATTCTTTTCAAACAACCTGCTACGTACCTTTCTTCACCGTTCACCCACGTCACTGTAACAACAAATGCCTCTATATTAGTGTACAGCAAGAATATATTAGTAGTAACGTACATTTCTTAACGAAATAAAAAACGGCAAAAAATCTGTGCACTTTTGATCTTATCAACAGACTCCGGCCCAGTAACCGGTTTCATCGCCTTTCCCCAATAATACACCAGCTGTAAGGAGCTGCGCAAGTGGTAAAAAACAACTAAAAGGAGATCAATGAAGGAAAACTTTAAATGAGCCATAATAGTAACACAATAGGGAGAGTAAGAAGAAAAGAGTTCGACTTAAAAAGTTGACAATCTTTAATCACTTCACTAGTCCCCCCAGTAAACTGTAATCTGAATAGGCGAAATAACCTTTTTCTAAACGTCCCAGGAGTCGTCAGAAAGGAAAAAAATAACCCGAAATAGTCTATTTTGTTGGTAGATTTCCAGCTGATGTTCACAAGCTAATTTTGTAAGTAAGCGACGGAAGTAATATTGAGAAATACCATATAGCGACTGCAAATAAGCCATAACTTATGAACTCTTCCAGATCTTTGCTTTCCAAGCTCGATCGCGTCCAAAATACTTGCCCCCGTCTTTGTTCTGGAGCTCGGAAATTGCCTAACCCCGCTATTCAAGCTGAAACTAATATTCCTCCTCATTTTATTCAGCATTCCTATTTAGACTACCGTTTTCTCATTAAACGCGTCCATCTCCTCTTCCTCACTTATTCCTTCTTATTCCCTCATCTTACGTGATCGGCGCTTTTGCGTCAATAAGACACTAATTCTTATCTCTACTCGACTCCTTCAGCTTCCATATTTTTCCTTCAATTTTTCTTCCTTCCTTCGTCCAATTAATCGCTTTTATTCTCCTGCTTCTCCTAAATCCGTTCTATGCCATTAGATTTCGGAATTTTTACAAACTCTAAACTCTCGTTTTTTCTAACCACATTACAATCTACACTGACGGTTTCGAGGATCCAAGTAGAGTTGGCGCAGCTTTTGTTTGACCTTCTTTAAATCACCCTGAGTCCGTTAAACTGCCCTCCTTCTATTCAATTGTCTGTGCCGAGTCCGCTCAGCTATCTTCTGCTTTCGGCAGATTTTTTACTACATATCCATCCATCAATATTATTTTTTTGTCTACTACGGTGCATTATAAATTGTGGTTCAACGCCAACTCCTCCTCAGTCTCTAGCTAGGATTCTTTTTACTTGTCCATTCAACCTTCCCTTCCTCTCTATTCCTGGTTTCTTGACTTCTCTTCCATGCGCCGCTCTAGTTTTTCAGCGTTATGCCGCCTGCGTTTTGGGCAATTTGCTCCTTTCGTCGCTTTTCCGGTTCTCTCTCACGCCATCTCCATATTGTCCTCTACATTACTCCAACAGTCACTTTGTATGTAACTCTGATCACATACTGTTCGAATGCTCTTCACTTTCATTGGAACGATCTTCTTTCTACTCCTTTCATTTATTAAGTAGTGTTCTTATTCCTTACAGCGTTACATTTATTCTTTCCCTTTTTTCTCCTTCTGTCGTTCAAGCGCTTAACACATTCTTGTTTGATATTTCACGTTGCATAAAAATCTGATTCTCTTTCTTCTCCTTTTCTCTGTTCTTGAGCCAATGTTCATGTTGACGTACGGAGGAGGAAGGGAGTTAAAAAAAACAGACTGCACCAGTAAAAAGAGCAGTACATCCTCAAAAAAACAATTCTTCAGCGGATAAAGGAAAACCGACAAAGAAATATTGTACAAAATGTTGAAACAAAAACGTCACGCAATCCGGTTAGCGACGGCCTTCGAAAACGGTTGCCAACAAATCAAACTAACAAGAGATGGATTACTTAAAAAAAAATGGAGGTTAATGCCGCAATATAAATAAGGCATTTAAAATAATACGGCTATAAAGACTCTTTGGTCTTTTTTCTCTTCTCGTATAAAGGTTCAAAATCTCGATCACTAGAATCGAAAACGTATAAATGTGCAGCTATAGACGAGAAAAAAAATATAAACATCGATCCCAGAAGAAAAACATTAATATAGGGTGCGACACGGGAACCTAACGTATTTCAAATCTTAGGATGAAGTTATTGTAAAGATTTTTTTTGTTACTAAAAGACGGGGAATTTTAAAAATTCTTATTTAGTATAAATAGTTACAACATTTTTATTTTTTTTTAATAATTATATCGCTCAAAATGACCCCCCTATTTTTTACGCAGTTTTCTAACCTTTGTTGACGATGTTTTTTTTGTGGAAATTCGGAACGCTTCGCTTTTGGCTCGGAGCTGTGCCAGGTCTGGTAGTTTATTGATGTACATCTCTGATTTCAAATAACCCCGTAAAAAGAAGTCGCAACAAGCTAAATCAGGCGAGCGCGGCGACCAGCTAAGATCACATCTGCGTGAGATTGTTCGGTAACGAAAATGTTTTCGCAACAACTCGAGCGTTTCAGTTGCAGTGTGGCATGTAGCACCATCTTGCTCAAACTATGTAGACAACAGTTTTCTTTTTCTCTTTAGCTCAGATACGACCAACTCTTACAATATTTGTTGGTAACGATCACCGTTAACCATCTCTTTGAAGAAGTAAGGATCAATGATGCCGTACGGTGAAATACCCATCCAAACGGTTAATTTTGGGAAGTGACGAGGTTTTTCTCGAATGATATCCGGATTTCCACCACTTCAGTAGTTCATATTTTCAGTGTTGATACCGCCATGCAGATGAAACTGAGCTTTATAGGAAAACAAAATTTGGTCCAGCGGAAACTGATTGTTTAACCGGATGTTGTTGCGTTATTAACATTTAGTACGGATGAAAATGTAAATCGTCATGGAAAATACATCATATCGCTCTTTCGTTCAAATGCAGACTGGCGGTGTACTTCCGTAGTGACCTCTTCACACTATTCTTCAAGACCACGCTCAAGCGCTCGATGTTTTCTGACGTTCGAACTGACTTCTCAGGTCCCGGAGTCTCTGTTTGATACCCTTTTTTATTAAAGTATTTTTTCTCTCATAAGCGCTCAGTTGTTTCCGTTGGTACTGGTCTATGTGGCTGAATCGAATAATGTTTTCGAAACGCGCGGATGGTAGTCACATACGATTCTTGATTCTTAAAAATCATTTTGACTGCAAACGCGTGCTGTTCTGTGATCCACTCACTCATCGTGACGAGACACTGCTACTGAACAAAATGTGGCACAACAGGCTACCACCAACTGCAGCCTCGCCTCCCTCACCCCATTAGTTTAGCTACAGCAGCGATTTGAAACAGGTTAGGTTTCCGTGTCGCGCCCTATGGAATGGAAATACATACAGTTACCGAAAATTCTATAACATCATTAACAATTAACTAGTGCACTGAGGAAACAGCAATTCTAAAGAGAAATGAGAACAAAAACTGTTTGCTTCAGCATTATAAAACGAAGAAAAGTCATGAAAAACTTAAAATGGAAAAATAAAGTAATAAACGCATTATTGAAGCAATTTAAATTTAAAGGCATCGCAGAATTTTATTGTCAAATGATGTAAAAGCGCTGGAAGAAATGAAAATGAATTACAAATGAAACAAAACCGAAAGTTTTTTTTATTTTTTTTTTTAATTTGGGCTCGTAAAAGTTAAGTATAATAAACAAGCAGCATATGATAGCGGCCAAATGGTTTTTTTGTTGAGAAAAACAAAAAAAAACAATTACTAAAAAATTAAACGAAAAAATAATGAAAACGTTTGATAAATTTATATTTCTTGGGCACATGTACTACATGCGGTAAATGATGCACGGACAATGAAATAAACACAAAAATACAATTAACATATACTGATAATGGGAAAACTGAAGATAAAATAGAAAAATACCAATAAGTTTAATTTAATCGGCACATATTTATCGCGCTTAATGGGTAAAATAATCAAAAGAAGAAGAAGAAGAAAAAAAGAATTTAACAATTACAAAAAAGCATTAAAAGGAAAATGTTAGAAACCGGAATCTGCGAAAGTCAGAAGAAGGAGTGTTTTGTCCATTAGCGAATGGATAATGAGTAGAGAGAAGAAAAGCAAACGAGTCAGCTTTGAAACGAATGAAATGTAAAACTGAAAAACTGACTTAATGAAAGCACGTAAAGTTAAATTACTAATCAAGTTTCAATCATAACGCTGTCTCCAACAGCTTCCGACAATTTCCAAATACTAAAAGATACATTTGCAAACAAATAAAAATTAAGAGAGGAAATACAATCATGAGATCAAAAATAAGGAAGTTCTTATTCCATTATAATGGTCCTTTGTACGTTTATTAACACACTCTTGAAGTATACAAAAACATTTTTTTTAGTTTTTTTAAACAAAATGGTGGGTATAGCGCAAAGAAAACTCTGAAAATTACTGACAGAAATTCTGTGGACCCCGTAGTTTTGATATGAAACAACCTAGCAAAAAAAGGTATGTTGATTACCACCTATATAATTTTTCGCTAAACTTCTAAAAAGTGAAGAAAAACAAATTCGACGATTGTAAGTTTGAAAAAAAATCGTAACTCTCCGTAATGTTTCGTTCATTTTTACAATAAATATCAGGTTTTATTAGCGAAATTCGAAATTTTTCAGGTTTAAATGGAAGCTAATATCACTAAGAAAAACCCTGTAAGTTTCAGTCAAATCGGCTGATTGTTTTTTTTTGCTATTATTCTCACCAATTTCGAAAACGCATTTAAAATTTCCACGAAGCTTATTAGACGTCTTCGGGGGAAAAAAACGACTAAAATCAATAGAAGAATTCGAATTTTAAAATGAAACTTTCGGGAGCGTATTCTACGGGAAATTTCCTAGAAGAAAATCGATTTTTTGAACCGTCCAATTGAACTTCTTCCCTTTAAATTAATAAAAGAATTTTCTGCAGTCATCCATTTAATAATCAACGTATAAGAAGAAATTTAAAAAGTTTATTTAGTTACATCTGAACGTACAGTTAATAAAATGTTAATATATTGTAAGAAATTAACTGTTTTCAATAATACACTAAATGGGAGGGTAAAGGAAATTATTTAATTTCCCTGAATTTGGAAATAATTCAAAATTTAACTGTGTATATCAATAAATGAACGCTGTTTAATCGTACGGAATTAATTTGTTTACCCCGCCGGATCTTATCAACATTTTAGTTCGATCGTATTCCTAGATAATATTACCAGAATAATTGTGAGATCGTTTATTATTTATTTCGCTAAATTATAAAATAGATCGAATGAGATTTATTTTAGAGAATACTTTAGCATAATTTAACCTACTCCCGCCATCGAAAACAAATAAAAGATGGAGACGGATGTAAATCCATCTCCTAATAAACCACTGGATATAGAAAAAAACTCAGAAAATAGTCATACATGAAAATACAAACGTATTAAATATAGAAAAAAAAAGAAAAAAAAACGAATTAATTTATATAATAAAAATCATACTGGAAACAGTTTTAAAGTATTTATATGAAAAGATACAGACCACACAACTCAATTAAAAATAGTAGAAATGTACTGTAAATTGGGAAATTGATATACAACATATCCGATAGCAAGTATATTGAAGAAATTTAAAAAGTCGGGTGAAATATAATAATTATCAAATTCTCTAATACAACTACTGCCAATAAATTATTACAAGATCAGTTATTCACAACTGAACAAATGACAGCATACATTCCATATTTCTTAACGACCAAAACAGCTTGTAATGTACTCGTACTATTTGATTTGAACGCCCTCAGGGATACCAACTAGGAAATCGTGGATTTTACTTTATTTTATCGTTAATTTATTATTATTAAATTAAATTTATGTTTTATTTTAAAAGATATATTTTTTATTAATTTCCTACACCTATCTTTCGTAAACGGCCGACCGCTGAAAACAAAATTATTAAAAATAAATGTATACGAAAATAGGGACGACGATTAATGGTAACAACATTCTGCTGCGGTCGTTGGGTGGTAGTTTGACCCTTTGTAGGCGGACGCGTGTACGTTAGTGGTTCGGTTTGGATTCCTGTTAAACGCGGGAAGGGGACGCGACAATCGACATTTAAAATCCTTTACGGTTAATTAAAACGTTATCAATTACAAAGAAAACCCGATTTTCGGAGCGATCAGGTTACTAAGACCTTCTTGGATCGAACTTGTTTCGGTTACCGGACGGACTGATTCTTTAGTAAAAGGCTAGTCTGTTCCGCGATTGGACGAATAGTTGATGGATATTTGACGAGGACTTGGCCGACACTTGACGAAGACTGACCATTTTCCTATTCTGATTTTTCTATCTTTCTGTTTCACTGAATGTATATTTTCACCATAATTATAGAGCATTGTCTCCGAAACATGTCGATGTATTAATTTTTAATAATAAATTTATGTTTCTAGTTTATTTTTCTTTATTACTGTTATATTACATAAAATTGTGAAACATGGTTTTTAAAAATTGTTTAACAATATATCGCAACAAAAAAAATTAAAAAGATGCGCAAACTGTGGAGATCATGAAAGAAGAAAATGCAATTCAGCACGATTTTATGTGCTAACTGTCAAGGAGCACATTTAGCTACATCCATAAAATGCCCAGGAAAAATTATTCAGGCAACAATAAACTCTATCATGGGTACATACAATTTACGCTATCAAGAGGTTAATTCACAAATTCCAAAATTTTACAAAAAATAGCAACTATATTCTATTAGAACTACAATAGATACAGTACATTAGATAACTAGGAAATTAATTATTCAGGACTGCCAGGAACAAATGTAGAACAAACAAGCGAGATACCTAAATACAATCCTCCGCCAATTTCCCCAAAAAATAAACTTAAAACAAAAAGGAAATACTTAAAAGTGATAAAATAAATAATAACTTAAATGGGAGACTTCCTCTCCCAAGGTACAGAAACAAAGTTCAAAGTAAATGAATTAAAAATACTATAGAGAATATCAAAATAAGTAAAACAAAAAAAGGGATTAAAATTATACAAATGAAACTATCGGAATTTATTTTCAAATATGGAGGAATTCAAGCACGCATTAACTAAAACTGAAATAGGCATAGCCATATTAGCTGAGACATGGCTAACCCAAAAAAATACAATCAATATTAAAGAATATAACATCATAAGAGCAGATAGGCAAAGAGGAAGAGATGGTGTAGCCGCCATTATAGTACATAAATTTGTAACGTACGATGTAGTACGAATCATACATTAGAATTCAATAATAAAGTTAGTATAGCGTCAGTTAAAGGTAACATATTCAATAAATATATTAATAGCAGTATATGCTTCCCTAAATCATAACTTATCTACAGAGAAATGGGAAAATATTAAAAACACAACGATAAATTGTCAAACATATGCAATACTCGGTGATATGAATTGTCATCATAAAGCTCGAGGGGGTTACACTATAAACAAGGAAGGTACAGAGCGCTTTACGAGCTTATAGAAAACAATAATTTATTTATAATGAACATACGAGAAACAACGTATCTCTTTAAAAAAATTGATCTGCCACTAATAACTCCCGATTTAATAATAGAATCAAAATAGAAAAAATAACTGATACAGTGAGTAGCGACCTCTACTTACTAATAATTATACTTGGTAGGGATATAAAAAAAATAAAAATAAAAATTATGTAAACAATAAAGGACAACTAAACATTAATGCAATAAAAATTAGACTAAATGTCAAACAGGAATTAAAGAATAAATAAACTCAATTAGACAGTAAAAATGGCTGCGTTTCGCCAGCCCCGCCCATTTTGAGTTGGGAAACCAAAATAGGCTTATTCGTTTGTGCTTCGTTTGTGCTTCTTTGTGCACGACTTTTTTTGTTTGTGCTCTCCCCCTTCATAGTTTAATTAGAAAAGTCTTTGGGCGGGGCTGGCGAAACGCAGCCCCGCCCATGTAAAATTAAGGGATGAAAATTATGCCATTCGTTTGTGCTTCGTTTGTGCTCCTTTGTGCACGACTTTTTTTTGTTTGTGCTCACCCCTTCCCTGATTTGGTAAGAGTGGGATCAGCCCCGCCCATGTAAAATTAAGGGATGAAAATTATGTCATTCGTTTGTGCTTCTTTGTGCACGACTTTTTTTTGTTTTTGCTCACCCCCTCCCTGATTTGGTAAGGGTGGGACTAGCCCTTCCCATGTTGAGATGTGTTACTCATTTGTGCTTTGTTTTGTGCTTCATTAGGCACGGATTGTTTTTATTTGTAGTGAATTTGAATGGGCGAGGCTGGAGAAACAGTACCTTAAGGGTATGAAATGGGATGTTGTAAATACAAATATATACGCTTTTGACAGTATGGTGCGTGCTCTAATGAAATTTAACCATCAATCTTCTGTGTAGTAGACAATTCGAAATTAGCTCAATTATTTGTTTCTTCCGCCTAGCGTTTTTAAATTCATTTCTTTCAGGGACAATACATTAAGAAAATAATGCTACACACATACTAGGTAAAGCATTAATATACAAGAGTATAACAACGAGTCATTTTGATTCTAATTTTCAACTTCAGTTTTCAGATTTCCTATATTTTATGTTGTTTTCTCAATTTTTTATATATCTTGTTATAAACTGTAAAAAAATTTTTTTTGTCTATTTTAAGATAAATTTTATGTTTTGTAAATTTTTTTATTATTTCATCATTTTAAAATTTTTAGAAAATATAAAACTTTTTAGAAACCATAAAAAATGTACCTCTATTTAAATTTTAAATTAACAAAAAAGAAAATTAATTTTACTCAATTTAATGCGTTTTAATATAATGCGATTGCCATAGTTTTGTAATTCAACTCAATTAATTTAATTAAAATTGGTTTAAACTTAATTAAAATTGATTTTAAGTTTTCGTGGTGTTTGTTAGTAACCAGTTGTCGATTTTTTTCCGGTAACAACCACGTCCATATTTTTTTCTTCGGTTGACGTTTCGAATAGTAGTGCTCTATTCATCATCAGAACCATACTTGGTCGTTTCATTTATGGTTCTTATAATGAATAGAGCACTACTATTGGAAACGTCAACCGAAGAAAAAAATATGGACGTGGTTGTTACCGAAAAAAATTGACAACTGGTTAATTAAAATTTTTAATAATCTTACATTTATAGACACATTTTTTTGATTTTAATTCGATTTTATCTAACATAATAATTCAGATTTAGTCTCACTTTTAATTTGAAAGCCACTGTTTTATAATATTCAGAAAAATGAATATAGTTGCTTAAAGATTACTACACATATCTTCATTAATATGAATGTCATATATATTTCACTTTTATTTTCTTTTTATTTTCGAGTCTAGTGTTCTAATAGTATTTATCATTGAATGAATTTTTTGCATATATGAAAGTATTTAATTGTCGTTATATAAAATAAAAAAAGGAAAAAACGGGCGCTAAAAACTTCATGTAAAAATATTAGAAAGTAAAGTATAAAATCTTCTTCAACAACAATAAAATTAGTATAATAATGATGAAATATACCAATAAAAATTATAATTTAAATAAAATAATAATATTTTAATATAACATTTTATATTTCAAGATTAAAATTTGAAATTTCAATTAAAATATTATCACAAAAAGTAATTTGATTTATTTTTAAACATCGCATGTACGTAATGACTGTAGGTTTCAACTGTCCTCAAAAATGAGCAATTTTGCAGTCCCGACAGTTTTGACTGTGACGAGTCGTGTTTCGGAAATGTTTTTTTGTTAGTTATTATTAATATTCTCTTTGGTAAAAGTCGTTCAATTCAGTATTTAATTTCTAGCCATCGCAGTCCATCTGATTCATGTTATTTTTCTATGCTAACTGTCGTAGCTGACGATCTATTGAAATTGTATTTTATTTATTCTAGTCTGGAGCCATGCCAAAGTTTTCTTCTAATCGAAATTGCTAGCGTACTTATATTTTGTTTCTTCTACGTTGAATAAACATGTAGTATTTAGTAAATAGTAAACAATTTAGCCAGTTCGTTTCCATATGTATTAACTGTTTCGTCTATTCTAATTTTTCTAAAATGGAACGGGAGGAAGAAAGAATTTTAAGATTGTTAGCCAATATTGACGAGGAACCGGAATGTATTGCAGTAATTGTTCCGATGAATCTAATATTGATATATCGGAATGCAGTGATCATGATTCGAATTCGGAAATTTCTAACAATGAAATATGTGAAAATAATGAAGGAAATGATTTGAGTCCAAATGATGCACCGCAATTGGTGTATACTGGAAAAGTTGGCCACACTTTGTGGAATATACACTCACCTCCGAAAAATATTAAAATTCCGAAGAAAAATATTTTACGAATTCGTATACCCCGAGTAATTGATAGCGCTCAAGATATTAACACACCCACAGATATCTGGAAGTTATTTTTTACCAATGAAATTGTTGAAAATATCACAACAAATACGAATATATGGATTCAGAAAAATAAGGATAAATTCAGTATAGAAAGTGATTGCAGCTGAAATACCGTCAGTAAAGTTTAAAGCTCTTTGTGGACTACTATATTTAGAAGGAGTTCATAAATCTTCGCACATTAATTTAGAAGACTTATGGACAACAGATGGAACCGGAATACAGTTCTTTAGAATTTGCATGGCACAAAACCGGTTTAAATTTTTACTGCGAGCGACACGATTTGGTAATTTAAATTCTCAGGAAGAAAGAAAAGGAGTGGATAAACTAGCACCAATAAGAGACCTTTTTGAACCATTTGTTAAGGGAACTGTAAAAGCAATTTCAATCTTAGGGAACATGCAACGAATGGTGAAATGCTACACCTTTTTGCGGTCGATGAACTGTTGTGTTTTGATTTATTTGTATAGAAATTAAAATTAATTTTTTTTATAATCGTTGAAGACATTTTTATGTTTTTACATGGTATTTTTTGAGAAACATAAGATGATGCATTAAAAAGTGTACAATATTTTTCGAAATGCTTAAAACTAATACTATCATACACATATACGCTAACATTTTTAGTTTTTCATGTAGAAGGATAACTACATAATGTATGTATGTATATTTCTATAACCTTTAAAACGTTAGTAGCGTATGTTAAAATATAGAATTTAGTGACCCAGAGAAATCCTCCGTGTGCATCCTCTCGCGTCATTTATTCTTTGCGACCTCTCGCGGGTTAAATTGTTTTCAAGGAAGATGGAAACATAGGGATGGGAAGTTTTTTGAGAATAATTATTTATGCCTTCAAATGTTGCGGCCGAAATGCTTGCAAAAACATTAGCAGTAATATAACAACTGATAAAAATCTTATACATACATAGTCTTTATAAATGAGACCGAATTTTAAAGTGTGAAAATCATTGTTAAAACGAAATGCCAATCGTTGTGTTCGTAAAACGCATCCTGCTCGGTTGCGGATGTGAACATTTTATTTTAGTTGTCTCCGAATAGTGTCGCTTTGTCTCTGGATAAATAATGTTATTACAGAAATAAATTATATGATATTAACCAACATATTTTTATAACTAAAAGTAAATACTGTAAGTGAATATAAAAAATAAAATAAACATATTACTTATTTACTAAAATCAATTTCAGATATAAAAAAAAAGCGAGTTACCAAACACGGTATTTAATTATCGGCTGTTAAGAATATGTAAAAAAGAAAAAAAAACATACCAAAAATAGAAGATCTGAATTCGATATAATCCACTGTGTATTAAGAGAACAAAAATCTAAAATTTGTAAGCACTCAGTTTAATAAAAATTAATAAATGATCATAAAAATTTAATCACCAAAGAAACACATAAACTGACAGAAATAAAGCCAAAACAGAACTAGTTATCTGGAAAAGACTGTGTTACTATTATTAGAGAGAGAAAACAATAACAGAAGAAAAGGATTACAAAAAAAAAGGAATTTAATATTTTGGTGCATTTACATTAGTGTAAATCGACGCGGTGTACATTTACTGTTACGAGCAATTGTTGACAAGATGGTCAGTTATAGTAATACGTGTGAATTCCTCAAAAATCAGCAAACCAATATGCTCAATGGATGAAAATTATAAATATGTAACTATGGCCAGACTCCAATTGTGCACCGTCGTTTACCTGGCTGACGACGTTTAAAAAAGGTCTAGTAACCTAAACACTCGAATTGCGCACCGCACCTTTGCCGCTCTGAAATATAAAAAAACAAACGAAAACGGTACCGGGACCATGATATTTGTTAGACTCGGTGGTTCCAAAACTGACCGCCGCTTTATAACATTTGAGTGTTCGATGGCTTTAAACATTTTTACGCTTCATCGTATAGTTAAAAAATGGCATTTCGTCACTTAACAAACCTCTGTCGTCCTTGCATTATTTAATTTTGATCAATATAGGACATGTAATGTTAGTTCGGTTGTGTATTTGTAAATAGATGATTCTTCATAATTCTCCTACTTAATTTTACACTTCGATTAACTAATAAAATAAATTTGAATTTTGAATAACATTTAATGAAAACACATCAAATAGACATCAGTTTGATTTCATCAAACAGCATGCAATATCGAACACCATTAAGGTTACACTTTAAATTGGTCACCAGTGCTTGCGTGATTGAAATAAATTGAGAAATTTAGAGGTCAGTTAATTTATATTTAGTAGTTAATAATTTGTCGGCCACCATTACATTTTGGAACATATTCTGCATAACACTAACCTACCTAACTTAAACTTTTATAAATGTAGAATCCACACGGTAGCGAAATAATATATACATAAATATTTCAACAACTTTTTCAGTATAAAGCCAATTTTTTGTAAAATCCGAGCTAATTTCGAATTGTCTATTACACAGAAGATTTATGGTTAAATTTCATTAGAGCACGCACCATACTGTCAAAAGCGTATATATTTGTATTTACAACATCCCATTTCATACCCTTAAGGTACTGTTTCTCCAGCCTCGCCCATTCAAATTCACTACAAATAAAAACAATCCGTGCCTAATGAAGCACAAAACAAAGCACAAATGAGTAACACATCTCAACATGGGAAGGGCTAGTCCCACCCTTACCAAATCAGGGAGGGGGTGAGCAAAAACAAAAAAAAGTCGTGCACAAAGAAGCACAAACGAATGACATAATTTTCATCCCTTAATTTTACATGGGCGGGGCTGATCCCGCCCTTACCAAATCAGGGAGGGGGTGAGCACAAACAAAAAAAAGTCGTGCACAAAGGAGCACAAACGAAGCACAAACGAATGGCATAATTTTCATCCCTTAATTTTACATGGGCGGGGCTGCGTTTCGCCAGCCCCGCCCAGACTTTTCTAATTAAACTATGAAGGGGGAGAGCACAAACAAAAAAAAGTCGTGCACAAAGAAGCACAAACGAATAAGCCTATTTTGGTTTCCCAACTCAAAATGGGCGGGGCTGGCGAAACGCAGCCAGTAAAAATTTTTCAACGAAACGGCAAACTACCAATACATAACATTTCAAAATAATGTAAACAGTAAACTTCAAAAAAAAGACTACAGGTACAATGAAAAAAGCATCCACTAAACAAAATCGATATAACTGCTAATGGAATAACGACTGCAATACAATTGTAGTCGAAAGAAGGCGCGTGTTAAATTCAACAAAAATCTAACAATGTACAATTACATGAACTATATAAACAGGAAGAGCCAAAATGCTAAGTGTTTTTAAAACAACGAAAAAAACGAAATAGGCATGAATTTTGTTCCAAACTAAACCTACAAAGTATTAAAAAGATCCGGCAGAAAATAAAAGAAGTACGGAAACGATAAACAATGGTATATATATATATATATATATATATATATCCATTAAACATTGGTTGAATAACTGACTTTATTAATCATTATAAAACTACCGAAAGTACACAACACCCAAATATAGATAAAAACGAAACTTCTTAAGTGAATCATTTACATTTACTATGGGCAAAATCCCATATATAGCAATAAAAAATCTACCCCGGCGGAGGGACAAAAAATACTTCTAGAAATCTATAATAATTCATTAAAAACGAACAGTACATCAGAAGTACGAAAATACCATATAATAAAACCAAACAAGGATATAAACAATTATTTCTCATATAGGCCCATAACATTGCTATCTTGTGCTACATAACAAACTTTACACAAAAAAAAATACACAAAAGCAATCTTTATAGACGTTAAAGGAGTCTATGATAAAATTATTCTTAATATACTCTTTGAAAATATGAAAGAATTAAGCATTAGTAGTAACATAAATAAATGGATATACACGTATTTTCAACGACAGGGAAGCTAACCGTAAAATAGGAAGCTTATATGAAACAGTAAACTGTAATGGAGGAATACCCCAAGATTGATATTGAGCCCGATCCTATATACTATTTGTACGAAAAAATTAGACGGAATAAAATATCATTGAAATACTACAATTTGCTGATAGCATTGTTATCCTAACGTTTCAAGCAGCTACTAAACGTACACAAAAAACAATAAATCAAATTATACGAGTTATGAATAAACTCTAACAATCTCAATAAAGAAAACAAAAGGAATGATATTCACGAGGGAAAGAATAGATAATCCATATATTGAATTAAAACACGAGAAAATAGAATTTGTAGAACTCTATAAATATCTAGGAGTATATTTCGATAATAGCTAACATGGAAATACGAGAAAGAAAAAATAATAAAAAGATCTCACAAGGGTTACTAACAGCGGCAAACGCATATAAATAGGGCAGTCATCAAATAACGAACTTAGCAATATATAGAACACAAATAAAAACTCATATAAAATACTCAAGCATAATTTGTTCTACAATGAACCAATAATACCAGAAAGAAATATAAACCATTCAAAATAAAGTTTTCGAAACAGCCCTGGGGACAATAAAATCGATAAATCGACTCTACATCAGGTCGTACAAGCTGAAAGTATAGAAATGCCGATTAATCTACTCGCATAAGAAATGACGGAAAAATATTATATAAAATGCTATTTTTAAAAATCGCATCCTATAGACAAAAAATGAATAATACTGGCAAATCTAGTTTCTTCTAACATGTATTGGAAAAATAAAAATACATATATGTAATTATTAACAGCTACCATAAATACATACGATATAGAACAAAATGCAAAAATCCCAAGATTTAGTCTAACATATTCGTGCCTAATAACACAGATAAATATGGATATTGATACTCAAAAATTATCTAAAGTGAACAGTAGTAATAACAAAAAAATACTAAAAGAAATAATACAGACAAAATTTTAAAATAATATATGCAGGCGATGCAATAAATAGTGAAAATACACATTTAACAACAATATATAACGAAAGTATTTAAATTAATAAGTTCTTTTAAATTACCAAAAATTTATTCAGCAGACGCAGTAGAAATAATTGTCATAAAGGAAGCTGTAAAAATGGTTAAAAATGGTTAAAAATATTTTGATATTAACTGACGCTCTACCAGCAATATTTAAAATATACAATATAAAAACTGTTTTACAAACAATACATTATGCAACACATTAAATGTTATTAATAAAATACAACACAATAACAGTAACATGCGGTTTAAGTGAATGCTGGACCACAGTGAAATCGAAGGAAACAATGCAGTACACAAACTAACCAAAAATATACATTCTAAACGCAAAGAACAAAAAATTAAATTAGGTTGTACAGAATATATCTCCGCAATAAACAAAAACATAAAAAAAAAAAGTCACGAAAAAAAGAACATCAGGAAAAAATGATATCTTGTGGGAAGAATATAATCAGGTATAAAAACAATTAGCAACAAATACTGCTTTACAGAAAAGATAAATACAGAATTTATTCAACTTAGAATTAGAATTAGAACAAATCGCATAACCAAACGAAAATAATATCAACTTAGGTGAATATGGATACACCGGAACTTTGGAAATGCTAATGCGAAATATGCAATGAAAAACGTAAATACTTAATACGGGTGATTTTTCCAATTTATGGAGCACTACCAATACCAGTTCAACAGATCGTTCAAGAACCAGAAAAAAAAATCAGCAAATGAACTATTTAAATTTATTAAAAATACTATTTTAATTTAAATTAGGAATGCAATAAACGATACATAGTTATACTGGCCAGAGTAGCGGAAATTAAGGTCATTAATAAAAATTTAAAAAAAAAAAAATTCAGAAAGAAAATTAAAAACATCCCAATGAATTAAATCATTTATAATAAACTCTACATTGTTTTTTTTCAAACGTTTGATACAGCGGCTGAATTTACGAGACAAGTACGCTGATGCAAGAGCAACAAACAATGACCACGACACAGGAGCAAGGACAACTTACGACAGCCCGATCAAAGAATCATCATCACGATTAACTGCGGTAATGTGTGAATAGACCGAATGAAACTGGAAGGTCGGCTTTAATAAAAACCGTTACGTGTGAAATTAGCAATGCAGATTTTTTTACGCAAACCGTTTCAACTAATTTTTCATCATCAGTAATAAGTAATATATAATTCAATTGTATCGCCTGCAATAACATCATCTTCGGTTATTTAATATCCGTTTCGCGATTGTACCGAGCAGCTCGTATGTAGGCCGTCATGATCTTTTAAAACGGTCCAAGTTGCACAACCAGAACACACGAATACACCATTAATGTAAAATACGCGGAAGGAAATTTACATGCGCAATCCGGTTGTAAATGAGAAAAAACAATTTAAAAACAACAAAAAACGAAAAAAATTTCTTATCGAGTAAACTATAAACGTACCAAAATATAAAAACGCAAGAGTACTATTTGGTATAAAATACAACCAAATATTTGGTGGTAAAATTACGCATTATATCATTCTTATAATAACATTAAAAATGGGCAAATCTAGTGTACGTGTTTATCCTTCAGTAATACTAGAACGATATTAAATTTTGTAAAATCTTATATCGGCATATGAATTTCGCGAAATTCAATAAAATCTGTCTCTTTGAATTGTTACAAAAAGGCATATACAATTTTATTGTGGTTTTCGATAAATTGAAATTTTACAATGATGCCAATTAAGTATTCGTATTAATAGCAAATTCGTAGCGTATTATTCACGGATAACAATTTCTGACCGATCGGTAATTTTTTAATATACGCCTTCAGTGATTGACTTGTAAGTAATCGGTATTTTTATTTTCTGGCACAAAGTCTTTTTCTTCTTGGTCGTAATCCCTCGAATGAATGTTGTGACCATTACACCACAGCATCTTCAATTTTTTCCCTCGCCATTGTATTCGATTAGCAGCCATCATCCGTTTACATTCGACAATTGACTTTTTTAATAAATTTCTAATCAGTCCGTTTGATGTTTAGTCGGTATATATGTAAAATGTCATATTGGTATATATATACTAATTTTATTATCATTTTAATTTTAAAGTATTTCAGTATTTTTGAAAATTCGAATGTCTCGATATATAATTAATTAGAATTAATTCTGAAGTTTAAATAATTATTTAACTGTAGACCACCAGAACTCCACAAGATAATTACGCGGAATAAATCTTTTTATTAGATATATTTTGGTTAAACAACTGTTTTTTTCCATCAAGGAAAAAGCGCCGAAATTAAAAATAAATTAATATAAATAAAATCAAAATGTAATGAAATTAGTATATATATATATATATATATATATGAAGAGCTTTTCGTTGCACTTTATTCGAAATAAACAAATAAAAATGATATAAACACGGCAGCTAACCATAACGATTATGAATTTATAAAACATTTTAGCACTAACCATAAACTATGATATATCAGTGAGGTTTGAATGGTCAAATTATTTTCATTATCAAATAAATTCGTGTGTTAAACAGTAAAGTATTTGATTTATAAACTTTAGATAAATAAAAGTTATTTTTTTGTTTGTTTTATATTATACCAAAAAAAAAAAAAAAAAAATTTACGTAAAGACTAATTTCGAAATAAGTTTTATTCGAATATTTTAAGTTTAACGGTATTTTGCCTACCATACTACACAAATTTCAAATAAAAAATCGCAACCTGAAAATCGGACCACAGTCAACAGCAGTTTTGTTGCGTATGCGTTTGTTCTGACTGGTTCCTCTAACAAAATTTCATATGCTGTAAGATTCTTTCGTAAAAATTATTTTCTCCGGCGCGCGTTCGCCCCATCATTTATGAGAAAAATATTCGTCGTACAATAAATAAAATAATATAGAAAAAAGAAAAAATATATTATCCAATAATTGCCAACAGCAAAACAAAACGATGTAATAATATGATATGTAGTTTAATAAAAATTATTAGATTGCAAAACGTTACTACCCCCCGCTTCAGAAAAACCGAAAGTAAATTACAGAAAGATGTAAATGCTTGCGAATAATAAACAAGTGCATAAAAATAATAACGTTATCACAATTAGGGAATTACTGATAACATAAAGAAAATCTGTAGAATGAAGAATACACACACACACATACATATAAAATTTTAAGGCACGTGATTATATTAAATCTCTCAACGTACATAATATAAAATAATTAAATTTAGTAAATTTCTATCGGGCAAAGCCAGTTTTTTACAGAATGTTTAAATATTTGCGCGCATATTTGAGAAAACATTTCCATATATATATATATGTATGTTTAAAAAAGTATAATGACGAAATCTAAGCAACAATTACTCGACAACAAAAGACAAATGAAGAAAAAAAGTTATATAATTAAGTACGTACATATAACAATAATAGCTACCTATTATAATAATGGTAAATGATGAATAGAATATACACAGTCGTTGATTCGTTAATTTACAGTTCAAATATTTGTTCTTGTTTCTCTTGCAACTTCTGCAACGACGACCGCACTCTTTTACCCTGAGTTATTACAATGGGAACATTTTCGTGATTTTCTGGATGCTGCTGCAATCGTTGCTGCTGTTTCAGACGAGACAGTACAGGTTTCCTTCGACCGGACGCATTGTTCGATTCCGAGCAAAAACTGCAAATAAATCGATTTCAAGTTAAATTCATATTTTGATTAAGAATGTACGAAAAGTTCGCATATTTTCATTCCGAAATTTCTTATAATTCTGTTTCGCTTTATTTCTTTCAAACTTCTTCACTTCTGTCAGAAGTCACTTTGAAACTAATACTGTGAGTTTAATAAACTGACGAAATTTATATTTTATGTTATCCTTATTTATAATAATAATAATAACAAAAATTAAAAAACAACATCAATGAAGCCTATTTATTCTGTTTTATAATTGTTCTTTAATATTATAGGGACTTTAGAAAAAGGTCACAATTGCACGAAAATGTTATCTAATTTATTTCACAATACGTGATCAAGTTTGATAAAAGCGTAATAAAATAATAGAATGGAACTATTGCTCTTGTTAATTTCATATAAGAACTTAAACTTATTAATGCGTAAAAGTAACAATAAAATTGATATCATCTAAATTGAAAGATCATTTTTACCATACGTAGCAAAGAATATAATGTACACTTACGGATAAAGTTATATAAATAAATCAAAATTCGCAAAACATCTCGTAAAAAAAAAAACAAAAAAAGAAAACGTTTATTTAATAATTAACGTAAAAACAGATCAGAAGATAATCAAAACAATTAGAGGCCATAATTTATTAAATTTCGCCCAAACATGCCATATAGATCAAGACAAATATAACATTATTAATATACAAACATCAAAGAATAATCAATTATTCAATTGTATTTACATTAAAAGTTTTATTAATCGTTTAATTTTAAAATCAATTAAAATATTTTGACTTCTTTGACTTTTAAAATTGTCGAATCATGTTTATATATATATATATACACATGGTGGATACTCAATGTAATTTTTAAATTCCCGGTTTATTCCTGGTTTTCCCGGTCCAAATTCTTCCAATTTCCTGATTACTAGAATTGCACAAATAGAAGAATGGAATTTTTTGGTTACTATTAATAATACATGGGTTGTTCAAAAAAAAGATCGAACTTTTGAAATTACGTGCGAACGGTGTAAAATATAAATTCGCGCGTCATGCTACACGTGGCGACATTCTTTCGAAACAAAATGAGACGCTTATTGCATTACGGTAGTATGATTAGTTGGCGAATAGAGAGATCAAGTGAACAGTAGCAGTCAGTGCTCTGCGAAATAGTGAGAAAGCGGAAATGAAGGACTTTGTAGAGCAACGTTGCAACATTAAATTTTGCTTCAACATCGGCAAATCTTTTTCTGAAACATGGGCATTGCTTCAGCAAGCTCATAAGCAGAACTGTATGAGTCGTACATAGTGTTACGAGTGGTTTACGGGCTTCAAATCATCGACACCAAGGAAAATGCAATATCAGGATGATCTTCGACGTCAACAAATAATGAAAACACTGATGTTGTTCGATCTGTGATTCGTAGAAATCGTCGTTTAACTATGCAGGAAGGGTTGCAGAAAAAGTCGGCATCAGCATTGGATCGTGTCACGAAATTTTGATAGGAAAGCTTGGCATGCATCGCGTCTCAGCAAAAATCGTGACAACGGGCCAAGTCACTCGTCTCTGCTTGTTGGCCGATTTTTGGCCAATGATGGAACAGCCGCCAGATATGGCCTCAGCAGACTTTTTCCTATTTCCGAAACTAAAATCCACCTTGAAAGGACGTCGTTTTCGAAGTATAGAAGAAATTCAAGAGAAATCGCAGGCACAGCTCCGAGACATCACACTAAACGAGTTCCAAGGAGCATACGAACAGTGGAAAAAACGATGAGACCGGTGCATAGCAAGCACGGAGGAGTACTTTGAAGGAGACAAACATGTGTAAAATTGTAAGTATTACAAAAAAGATTTCATGACGAAAGTTCGGCCTTTTTTTAAACAACCCATGTATTTGACCGCCGCAGCATATTTTATATGAATAATACAGAATTTCGTAATTTATTTTGAGTAAAGTACATTAAAAAATGCACTCATTTATCGCTTCAAATGATTTTTTTTTCATTAAAAATAACGTCGTTTTTGGCTATTTTTACTCTTTTCCCCAGTTTTACGACGAAATTACCGGCTTATTCCCGGTTAAGTGGCCACCCTGATATATTTAAACAAATTGTCAAAAAAATAATTAATTTAAGGGAAGCGAATTGGTGTTACTTTCACTCCTGCGATGTCCCCCATCCTTCGAGCCACAGTCGGCGCGGTTTCCTCTGTTTTAAGTCCCTGATCTGGGATTCGCTAAATTTGGAGTCCCTGATTTTTTGGTTGACCTAAAACCAACTGAGTCGGTTGAGCATTAGGCGTTTTATAGAACACACTTCCATAGACGCGAGGAGGATCGCACAGGCATGGGCCAGAGTGTTGGTGATTGGGATATTCGATTACGCGACACAAAAAAACACAAATCCAACCGCCAATTTATGTCTACGAATAATGAACTTTTACGAAAAAATACATATATTTTCTCCTGTAAGACAACAAATCTCTACGCAGAATGAGGTTCCGACGTAAGTGGTAACAAGCTGTGACGAAGAAAAATTCGGAAAAAAATAGTTCTTAACGATTAACATGTGACACGACCACATTTATGACGGTGTTGACCAGCCGACGAAAAAATTGACCTAACAGCGGTAGCAACTGCTAGATCAACGATAACAAAAGCGGTCGACTGATATATTCATTAACGATTACACTAACTCAGTAATTACCGCAAAAAGCCATCAGCCTAGCCGCCGATCGACTGTATCGGCAGTACCTACCGCCCGCTGTGCTGTCTGATTCTTGCCAACTTCTCGCGGCTTACGATGCTGGCTGTAGCGACCGATGTGCATAAGCCGCGGACAAACGCTACCCTGCTGCCACCGGACACACACTCACTAAGACGCCTACACGGTTCGCAAAACTACTCGTGCCATATCTCCGACAAGTCGGAATTCTCGCTCTTAGCCGTGTAAACAACCCGGACCGTATTTCCCGGCGACAGTAAACAATGCGATGATGCCGAGAGATCGAAAATTAATTGATTTTAACAGAAGAATAATTTCCAGCTCAACATCATCGCGAGATAGCGCCATAAATACCGAATCCGGATCAATTTACTTATTTGTTTATTTTTATATATTAATCAACGTGGTCATGGATGGATTAATCTAAACTAGTTCACATTTTTAAACTATAATTTTAATAATGTTCGTGTTTCATTTACGTAACTACAAGATTATTTTTTTTTTAAATTAGCCCAAAAACAAATTTATGATTAATCACGCTAAAATATGTTAATTTAAATTGTATGTAAAGAGATAGCGATAATCAGATAAAACTGGATTACATTTAAGTAAAGAAATTATTCGCAACCCTTGATAGTCTAAAATTTAATATTTTTTTCTTGTCACGATTTTGTAAATAATAATGAAAAAGTTACTTTCGCCACTAAGCGACTGAAAGCTTACAAACTAATTTGTAACATCTATTCCCGATACATATATACATCTGGAAAGGAAGATTTATAGATTAAGGAATTGACCGGCAACCGGATTTTAATTAGGCCGAAAATAAATTTGATGGAATCCCAAATGTTGATCGCGGAACAACTCTAATTTCCAGTCCACGCTACTATTCCTTGGTACCAAATTTTGTGGCCATAAAGTGTAGTTCTTTACAATAACAAAAAATTATTTATATTTTTAAATCGTTTTTTTTTTCTTATACCTATGTTATCTCAATTTGTATTTGTTTTATCATCACTCGCTTCACATTCGCTTCATTGTCGGTTCAACTTAATTTCCATAAAGAAAAAAGATGACTTATTTTTACAACTCATTGTAGGATAATAAGACCGCATTAAAAAAAGCAAAAAAACATTTTAATGTAAACTGCTATTAAGAATAATTTGTGCGGCATAAAATAACATACGAAAAGGAGCTCGTTGTAATAATATACCATTTACGTTCAGTAGACACTGCGATTTTTGACTGGTACTTTATCACAAATGAATGCATTCTTCCGCACAATATTATCACAAAATGAAACATATAGCTAGATGACTGTCTTATTTTCATTTACATTACAGTTTATTTAAAATAGTTTCTTACACTATTATTTCACGATTATAAAAATTATAAAAATGCGAATTAGTCGCGTCCTTGACAAACAATTATATGTTTCTAAATTCCATTCTTCAGATAGCTTTCATTTTATATACAAATTAAAATCTACTAGTAATAACCCACATCATTTTCACTACAAAACATAAACATAGTTATTTTTCGTAAAAAGCAGAAGCTCACGTAGTTGTAATATTGTAACACTTATCAAAAATTGTAGTTTAACTAATGTATTTGATGTAAATAGTAGCATTAATAATCATAATAAATTCTCGTACAGTGTGTATATTGGTCCCCAAATAAAAATAAATAATATCGTATATGAATAAAAAATAAAAACTTACAGACTCTTATTCTGCGAAATTTTTAGTTGTTGTCGTTTATTTGCTATATCAGCATCTATTCTATTCAAAAAATCATTATAACTATCTAAATCATCATCATTTCGATAACTAGAGGACGACGAACGTAACGAACTAGATCTGCTGAAATCATTTTGCACTCCTTCAGACGACTGATTGACGAAAAGATCAGGCTCCGATGAAGTATTTAATAAGCATACCGAAGAACTTGTAGATGGCACTATACCATTCACGGATGGTATTAATAAACTTTCCCTTAAAAATAAACTATCATTGGCCCATAATTTATTGATCCTTCGTATTTCTTCGGTCTACAAAATGCAAATAATTAATTCAAATTAAAACTATATTAATTTATTTTACCACATTGAACTAAATTTTATCAGACAATGTAATAAATACAAAACAAATTTCCAACACAAATACATAATTCAAAATACCGTATCCATTTGAAGTTGCAACGTGATAAATTTATTTTTTAATATAACCGACTGCTTTTTAAAATCTTTTACACATATTTAAAAACAAAAAAAGAACAATAAACACTTTAGCAGGAGGAAATTAACGAAGCATTTAAAAATTGAAAATGAACTCTATTACTAATTAATCTTGTTTTTGCGGACAAAAAATAAGTAATTAATCATATAAACGATTCCTAAACTACAGTCTGACCTCTTATTTTTCATTTTACCAACAGCATAATGTACAATGTAATCTATGATGATATAAGTCTTCGCAATTTTATATGTGCATAAAAAATAATTGATACGGGTGTACATACATACCCTAAAAAGACTAAACAAAGTTCAGAATACGTAATAGTAATAATACTAATAATAGCTAAACAGTTATTCATTTCCCGATTCAATTAAACTTTGCTTTATTTATCTTCCGATTAACTAACCAAATAAATTATTCGCCAGTAAATATTTATATATTAATTTTATATCATACGTCAAGTTTTCCTTCATTATTAAATGATCAAATTTGTAAATAATTTACATTTAAACCACATTAAAACGCTGACTGCACAAATAACGGTAATAACTGAATATAAATAAAATAAAAAGCTTTATATTTTCCGTTCGAAAACATCGATTTTTTCAATTTTGTTTATATAATTTAAAAATACTTCTTCTTCTAAAATAGGCGAATTGTAACTTTATAAGTTAAAAGAAGTCTTCAAAAAATTACAATTCATCAACTTTTAGAATAGACTAAATGAATTTTATTACACTGTAGTTTTTTAATTTACACGAAAAAAATAATACACAGATATAACAACTAACACTAATGTAATATTTAAAAACTATGTTATCCACTTCATCTACGTACTTTAAAAATTTAACAAGAGAAAGTATCGCAGACCTTAACCGTGTAAACTTTTCATAAAAAACTAATCAAATTTAAACGTCTATTGATAGCAGAAGTTTCGCATATATCTTGAACATGGATATTTACCAGATTATATAGTTGTCGATAGTTTAATTTTTAATAATTCCGAAATATTTTGTTAAATTTTACAATTTAAAATGTTTAAAAACGCAGTCTCTATATACCTTAAGGTTAATTATAATTTTTATACTAACCGTTACACCATACTTTAACGCAATTCCTTGTAAGGTATCATTTGCTGTAATCATATGCCTAAAATAATTAGACAGGTGCTTAGTATAGTTGTAATTTGCAACACTTCCGTATTTTCTCAAACATTTTGCTGAATCTTTAATAGATTGTTTTTCTTCCATAACTACATCATCGAAAAACAATTACTTAAACTTCGTACCAACAAACTGAAAGCAATCGTAAAACGATAAATTTTTCGCAACTGAAAAGTTTATTTCAGACATTTCACTGATAAACTTCAGTTACATTTTAACATTCGTAAATTGATTACAAAATTTCACTGATATCGCCCAAATTTAATATCGATAATACTTAAAATTTTTGCTATCGACATTTGTTATCGAAATAAATTGAGAATATAGGTATTCTGCAATTATAATTTAAATCATCGATAAATATAAAATTCTATATATAGGTTCTTTTAAATCAGTGGTTTCAACTTCTTAACGAATAAGGACCACTTGAGCATTTTTTTTTTTTTTTACTCCGGATGTTTTTATAATAGTAAGTTACAAAAATTTTCAAATGATTTCCAATTAATGATCTTAATATGAAGCCAAGTAGTCACCTGAGAATAACTCGCAAAAGTTGCGATCTCAAGATACACGGATCCAGTTAATACATGACCCAAAAGTTGACAGTGACTGACGGTAGCCTCGAATTGTTATACAAAAACAAGGCGTTTGTGATAACTGATGAGACATGAACGCATCACCATTTTAGTATTTTTTGTAAAATGTTATGAACACATCAAGGCCATGCTTATGGGAGGAGGATTAAACCCCTCCCATTAGAACTGAAATAGTTATTATAAATACACAAAAATTTGAAATAAACTCTGATGATTTTTTGAAGTATTCTTACATTAAAAAAAAATATTTTTAGGTAGTTCATTAATATTTTAGGCAAAAGTTTTTTATTATAATTAATAACATATGTAATTTTTAATATTTATATGGTAATTCATTTATGTAAATTATTAATATATAAATCAAAATTATGAAAATTATTAATAGCATGAACATTAGTAAAAAAATATTATTTATAAAATAAGTATGCGGGGAAAAAAATTAACCCCTCCCCTCGTCAACATTCTGGACACCGCCCTGAAACACATATTCTATACGAGGTTCAATAAATAAATGCACAAGGGCGTTGCCAGCTGAACAGCCCGGTGGAGGGGCGATGACAGAAAGAGGATATAAGTTATAGTAAAAATAAAATTTATAATTTGTAAAGACTTAATCTAATATCTTTAAACAAGTATTTTAGTAAACAAGAATAAAATCTTAACTGAAACATAATTTTTGTGGATTTCTGGCAAATTGTTCTACTAATTTATTACTAAGTCTTCCAAATTGTCCATGATCACACGCCTATGAATACTCATTATGACCAGTTGATTAAAAAGTTTCAAAACTCCAGGGAGCCCCCCCCCCAGCGACGCCAATGTAAATGCATAGTCCAGTAGTTATGAGTTTGGTATCTTTTGTTTTTACCTCAGGTATAAATGCTAGTTTGAATTTTAATTTTATTATTCTCACTGAATATTATGTAGTTTATAAGTTACAAATTATAATAAAATTGTATTTCCTAGCATTACAATAATAGCTAAATTTTAGTTTTGAAAACATTAAAATAGATGCATACAATAAATAATGAACTATGTAAGACTTATAAGTATCAAAATAAGTAATTACAAAATCACATGATAACAAAAAAAAAGGGGGTACTGTCAGTTCCCATTGCATACTTATTGGTTCTTATTTAACAATAGAATTATTTACTTATCCCATTATATTTTATGGTTTTGTTTAGGTTACGTTTTCATTTGATTTTGTTTAGATTTTATAAGGAGAACAGCAGTGGCGTAGCGTGAATTTCAGGACCGAAGAAGCGCCACAATGAAATATTTTTCTTACATAAAAGTAAGCATGCGTAAAATTCGATTAAATACAGAGCAGAATTAAAAATTACTTAAGAGAAACAAAATGTCTCATTTTTTTATAAATTAATTCAATTTTTCGGTTTTTGTTTGCGAAAATCATGAAAAGATGCTAGTTTCCTAATGTTCGATAATAATTCTTTTTCAATAGTCACTCCCAACCTCGCATATTTAAGAAATACGTTTTTATTCGTTTCATTGCTGAGAATGATTAACCTTTGCAGACGAAGTGATTGGTGGGATTGTGGTTATTAAATGAGAAAGCTTGTACACACTTCTGGAAAAACATTTGTTAGATCTGAAACGGTCAAGTATAAGACGCACTGTAGTGTCTTTATGTATATTAGAATCTCGAAAGTACA
This sequence comes from Icerya purchasi, assembly GCA_039619475.1. Classification (NCBI taxonomy): domain Eukaryota; kingdom Metazoa; phylum Arthropoda; class Insecta; order Hemiptera; family Monophlebidae; genus Icerya; species Icerya purchasi. Next base: position 475,072,465 of record CM077116.1, on the reverse strand, counting down.
CTTTTCAAACTTGCAAGATCGAAAAGGTTTCCGTAATTCTGTTTTGAAAAAGTCTTCTTCCAGAAAATTTTAATGAAAATTTAAAAAATTGTTTGTATTTAAGAGATTTAAAAAGTGTTTAATTTTGTTATGTCATTAAACCCTTATTATTAGACATGTTTTTTTGCTTATCAATAATTTTTAAAAATATCCTTTTCATGATAGCTTTCTGTCCTCCTCGACAAGTAATTCAAGTCAAAGCCATTTGCATTCTGTACATTTTTTTTTTTTTACTTAAATAAAAGGCAAGCCCAACAGAACAATTTCTTATGTTCTCACAACCGCATAACTACGGCATTATTGCGCATAAATTTGTTTGAAAATGACAGTTAAATACTTTATATACATAGAGAAGTTTGATAAATTATGAAAGAGAATATTTCACATGCCTTTTGATTTTGTATTAAAATTTTCTAAACTAGGCATTAGTTTATCATTTTGAATACTATTCATTATTTCTTGAAAATTGAATGAACTAAAACTAATCAGTAGACGTTTTTCAATAATACAATTGCATGTAACCTTAATTTCGAAAGTGTTTGCATTTTAACAGACTTATAAAATTGCTGTTGTGGAAATAAGATAAACAAGCCAGTATAGCTTCTACTGTAGTGGTATACAGACTGAAAATATAGTTGAGAAAATGTTGATCGAGATTAATAATATGCGCATCCTCGTATATTTCTCTAGTTTGGAATATCTGGGATTTCAACTTTAAAATTTAGCCTTCGAGCGCCAAAAGTTCAAAATTTGTGAAAAAAATATTTTTTTCCCGCCATGTGATATATTGTTGGAAAGATCGCCTTTGGGCGGGAACGAACCCATATTTCATTTCCTTAATGAAATTTTCAAGGTTAGCAAAAAGTTCAAAGAAGCATGAAAAATTAATGTGTTCCCCCTCAGCGGCACAAGTTTTATAACTAAAAATTTTAAACAAGATTAAACGTATCCAGATTTATTTCTCTAGTTTGGAGCATCTGGATTTCCAACATTCAAATTAGATCCTAGGAGCGCCGAAAACTCAAATTTATTTCCCCCCAAGCCTGTGATATATCAATTGAAAAATCGCTATTTGTAGAAATAAAACCATATTCCCCTTTTTTAAACCAAATTTTCAAGGACGGTGATAATTTCGAAAAATCGTAAAAAATTGATGTGCCTCTCCCTCTTTGTAACGAGAAAATCTGATTCCTTTTTTTGAATTTAGCATTATGTAAATGTTAATTATAGTTATTGTTAAGATAACATACGGAATCCTTAGTGCATGAAACATCATGCTGGACTGAACTTTTTTTTATATTATCTGATGCTTTATGATTATAACAGTGTTTTGAGAAATTTAAACTTTAAAGTGAAAAATATATATCTTTAACTGAAGAAGTTTCCGTCCCATTAGGAGACAAAAAAATTTATCGAAATTATTTTATATGTCAGATGTTTTAATTTGTTTTATAATTACGGGGAAAAATTATATTTCTCATTCCTTTTACTTGTACACATTAAATTTAAAAATAAATTATATTTTTAAAAGCCAATCAAAGATATTTTAAAACTACAAATTATAAAAAAAAAAAAGTTGAATAAAATTTGATTTCTTGACAACTGTAAAGGCGCGGACACATTGCTATCACGTCACGTGATAATACATGTTAACAAAAAATCTGGAACGTTGTTTTAATGCTGTGTAATCACATTGCAGTCACGAAACGTAAATCACATCAAATTTTTCTTTCCTACTTGATCTCATGCACAGATATTTTGAGACGTGAGCTTGTACGTTTTTAATTTCACCTGAGGTAGTTATTGTTTTGAAATAGTTTATTTGCATTTTTACTTACAATAGTATTTATTTAAAATGGAAGAACGTTTAATAGAAAAAGTTAGAGAATATCCAATTTTATACGATGATCAACAATTAATGGATTATCGTGATACTGTTTTACGGCAAACAGTTTGCCAGAAAATAGGAAATGAATTAGAAATAACAACAGGTATTAACTTGTATATGGCGTAATATTTAAAAATTCATTATTTGGTTAAACATTACATTTTCTATTATGCACACTAATTTATTAATAGATTACTGAATTTACTTTTTGTCTTTTTAATGTATATTTATATGAAATGACATACTTTGCAGCTGAATGAATAAACCTTAAAAATGGATTATATATTGTAAATACAGTGATTTTCTTTTCGTACAATCACTAAAAAATTATTAATATCTATGCATCTGCTAAGTTCTTGATTAAAATCAAGTGTTTTCTTTTTTGTTATTTGAAATGTTTATTATGCATTTATTTACTGAAATTACAGTATTGGGTGCTATAATGATATGAAACTTTTTTAGAGTGTAAAATTGTGATCATTATTTAATTTTTGATAATGTTAAAAACTACTAAAATGTAAAACTTATTGATAAAAACTTTTATTTTAGATATATATTTTTTCAAGTGTTCAAAAACCTTATGTTTATTATTTTATCTTTATATTTCTTACTTTTAATAAATAGTTATTAGGAAATGAAGCCAAGGAACAATGGGATAAACTAAGAAGGTGTTTTAACAATGCAAGAAGTAGACAACAAGAACTGGAATGGCTGTTCAAAAAAAAAAACATTTGGAAATATGAAGAACAAATGGCATTTCTTTTACCATATATAAAAAATAGAAAGTGAGTATTGTAAACAATAATTTAGTTTAACCAATTTTTAAGCAAATAAATTTAATTTTGATTAATTATTGATATATCTATTTTCTTTACAGAACAATCAGTAATTTAAATGAATTAGAGCATTCTACAGTTACAGCAGGAGAATCTGATATGGATGATATTGCACTACATTCAGAACATGAATCGGATGAGGAAAATGAAAAGATGGTGCAAAGCAGACGAAATGAAGAACGTGAAACTAGAAAACGAAAAAGAATGAAAAGCAAAGGAATTGATGAAATGATTAATATTTTAAAGGATAATTATGTACTTAGGAAGCAGAGGTATGAAAATAAATATAACCATCCACAAAGTTTAGATGAAACGAACATGTTCTTCTTTAGTATATCTGCAATTACAAAAAAACTTCCAAAACGTGAGCAATCAAGAATTAAACTTGAAATAAGTAAAATGGTGCTATTTGCAGAAATGGAGCAATTTAACAATGATGCATTTCCTTCTATGTTCCAAAATATTTCACAGTGTTCCTTGCCGTCAACCAGTTACAATGATTGTTCTTTATTAATTGAGTGATGTCTTTGTCACCATCTAATGAAAATTAAATTTAAATATTTTATGTTTATTCACATTACATTATATAAGAAATAATAAACCAACTTGTTTTATAAAAAAACTCATTTTTTAGTTTATATTTATTTATATACATATTATTGTACAACTAATATATTTGTAACTTAAATATTATAGACACATGAGAATTCAATTAATATAAAAAATAAACTGTATGTAAACAATTTATTTCCTTTGTTAATTGAATGTGATGCCATGCTTGTGATCACACTGCTGTCACATGCTATCAACAGTTTTTCTATATTTCATTATTGCCGCCTTTTTTATATTATGTTATTACCGCCATTTTTGTTCTGTTATAAAATTATAATTATGACAGATACAAGTAGTTCCTCAGATTGGGAAGAAGAAATGGTTACAGGTATTTTGGAAGTGACTGAAACAGTAAAAAAGAGGAAATGGGTGCATGACATTAATCGGAAAAGAGAAAAATTTGGGGAATTTCACTGGTTAATTCCACAATTGCGGAAGGACCCAGAACGGTTTAAAATGTATTTCCGAATGGAAATGCACCAATTTGATAGTCTTCATAATAAAATAAAAAACAAATTAAAAAAACAGAATACTCAATTTCGCAGAGTTATATCTACTGAAGAAAGGCTAGCCGTCTGTTTAAGGTTTTTAATACTTTATGTTCATTATTATTTATATTTTTATTCTGGGATTATTATGAATATGGAGAAAATTGAAATAGGGACTTATTGCCTGAAAATTGGAATAAAAACAAAAATATACAGAATTTGAAATGTTAAAATGTGAAGGGACAAAAAATTTAAAACCAAGGTTTTTCAGCATGAAGCAATCTACATTGATTCATTTCTGAAATATAGTTACTTTTCTATGTAACTTTATTACATTTTTACAATCATGATGTTCTAAAAGAAAACTTATTTTCTAAAAAAAAAAAAAGCACGTAATTTTTATCATACACTTAAGAATTTTTCTATTTTATTATATGTCTAAATTAAAAAACGGACCTGTTTACTTAAACAATTTTCAATTTGAGCGTTCTCAAACAAATTATGTAGTTAACAGATAATTTATGTAATTTTTGTGATTTAACCGTGAATTAATCAGATCATCACTTTCTATTTTTCAAATATGGTAAAAGAAATGTCATGTTCTTCATATTTCCAATTTTTTTTTTTTTTTTTTTTTTTTTGACAAACATTCTAGTTATTGCATTATTGAAACATTTTCTTAGTCTATCCCATCGTTCCTTAGCTTCGTGAGTTGTAAATTGTATATAAAATATAATTTATTTTTTCTGTTCTTCATTATTCTTATTAATATTTGAAATGTTAATAAAACAAAATTATTACAATAAGAATGATTAGATAAATATGATGTTTGTATTATTTCAGATTTTTAGCAACAGGAAATTCTTTCCAGAGTATTGGATTCAGTTATAGATTAGGATTCAGTACTGTTAGTAGAATTATAAAAGAAACTTGTGATGTTATATGGAGTACATTGAGAGAGGTTGCAATGCCACCCCCCACAGAGGAAACATGGAAGAACAATGCCGAGCAGTTTAAAAATATATGGAATTTTCCCAATTGTATAGCTGCCATTGATGGGAAACATATAAATCTTCAGAGCCCCAATAATGCCGGATCGACATTTTTTAATTATAAAGAAAGTCATTCTATTGTACTTCTGGTATTAGTTGGTGCCAATTACAAATTTGTTTCTGTCGATGTCGGCTCTTTCGGTAGAAACAGTGATACTGGAATTTTTTTCAAATCTCAGATGGGCAAAAAATTTCAAAATAACGAATTTAATTTACCATCACCAACGCCACTAATAGAAAATGGCGAGCCACAGCCATACATTTTAGTAGGAGATGAAGCATTTCCACTAACTAATTATCTTCTTCGTCCGTATCCCAAAAATAAATTACATGATGAGGATAATAAAATATTTAATTACAGATTGTCCAGGGCCAGGCGTGTAGTAGAAAACGCATTTGGAATATTGGTTGCATGCTGGCGATATTTTAGGAATCGGCTAGAACTGCAGCTAGAATTTGTAGACAAAATTGTACTTGCGGCATGTTGTTTACACAACATATTATGTACAGACAGTATGTTTGAACTAAATAATGAGTCGCGGGTTTATTGCGTGTAAATGCAATTAGAAGAAATAGTTCTAGTACAGCTTTTCAGATTCGAGAAAACTTTAAGGACTATTTTACTTCTGATGCTGGTAGTGTAACCTGGCAATTAGATGCTGTTCAAATAGGTCACTTACAAAAGTAGTTTTTTTTTTTTTTTAATTTTTAACATATGTAAATAAAATATGTGTATATTAAGTAATATTAAAATGTAAAAGGGTCAAAATCACCAAGGTGGCAAATTCCAAATTCATTTTTATGATGAATATACCTAGAAGCTATAACATTGATGATTAGCTTAAATGATCACTAAACTTGTGTTTAAATGATATCTACGATGGCAAAGTATAGCATTAATTACTTTTTATGTAATTTTGTTTTTAAAGTGAGCTGTTGCCGAACATTTCCGGGAACGATTTTGTAAAGATTATAATAATATTAGAATATAAATGATGTCTTGATTTTTTAGCCTTTACAATAGCGGAAGCATGTAGTTAATCATAAAAAATTAAAAAGCTCCATGGTAAAATTATACAAAATCGTTTAGAAGTAAAATATCACCACGACTGAAGCTAAAATGCAATTTCTTTGTACTAAGTTATCTAAATTAGACAATATCGCCGACTTACATGTATATTAATTAGCTGTAGGTATGTGAAGTCTGCCTTTTTTTAATACCACTCTTAAAAAATTGGTTGCCTGTAAAGTCGGTATACGGGCGAAAGTTTTACGTGACAACGACTTTGAGTGGTAAAATTTTGTTAATATGAAATTCAGTGCGAGATTCTTGGTATAAATTAATGTTTTAAATATAATTCTTTGTATAAATAAATGTTTTAAATTGTTACTATTATTTCATCCTTCTTCCTACTATACGAATGAATATTCACATTAAAATTATTTTACCACTCAAAGTCGTTGTCACGTAAAACTTTCGCCCGTATACCGACTTTACAGGCAACCAATTTTTTTCTCATATTTTTAAAATGTCTGTCTCTCTCCCTCTTAGGCGGGCTAACCATGCCCGAGTGGAAGGGACGCGTGCCTCTCAGTCGCTCTCATTGTGAGCGGAGCGTAACGCAGTTTCTTCAAGTGTCACCCGGCAAACCAATTTATAAGACGTTGTCACGTCAATATCAAAAATAATAGTGTATTATATGTGATTTAAGAGATGTTCCCAGAAATGATGATGTGTTCATAGAATGATTTAGGAGTTCAATGAATGATATATATATATATAAAATTTAGGTTTATGAGTTCAATAAGCGAAAATGTTTATGTTATACTTGTTTATTTATTAGACATTTATTTTTAATAATAATGTGATTAGCTTAAATCACTTCTGAACAGTATTTTTACTGAACAATGGACACAGCCAAGTATGATTATTAATCATATTAAACTTCTTTATATTGATGGTAATAATTAAACCATCCAAACATGTATAAAATAATAAAGCTCTATAACTTTATATTAAACTTTTAACAAAAATAAGCTTAGCAAATTAATTAAACAAAAGAATATTAACAAAAAGAAACAAAAGTTAAAATTTTTTGTAAATATCAATATCAGTATCAAAGTAATAATACTCTCGGTCATTTTCTTTTTCCAGCAATAACGTTGGATGAAACTGCAACCTTCTTTGTTATCTTGAATGTCTTATTTTCGCCTTTTACAGTTTTTTCTTCAATAACAGACTTCCATTGAGAAAAGGTCACAGAATCTGTATTATCAGTTGCCTGAATATTAAGCGTTGGATTTTTACATTTATTGCACATACTATTCACGGAGTCATAAGAAGTTATGTCACAACTATAATTTTCGATAGTTTTCTCTAAAGTTCCGTAATTAATCTGATGTAACTTTTTTAATTGATTGACTTTAAGTGAAATAGAAGTATATATGTATAAACAAGTACGGTAAACGTATACATAACTGCTACTGTAACTTAATTATGCCACTGAAATTTACTGTAACAAAATATTACTGTCTGCATTATCAACGATGAAAATACTTTTTATTCAGTACACTGTACACTTATTTCGCAAATTCACTATTTGGTTATCATCACACTATTCTTATAATTAGTAGTGAGTTTAAAAATCTTATACTCTTATAACCTAATTATAATCGCGGAAAAATACAATGAAATGATAAGATACAGAAATATCATTGACACATCAAAAATACAACGTTCTGATTGGGCGCGCTTTTCGGTAATTAATTCGCCCGTCAACAATAATAAAATGTCATCTCACGCCGGAAAAATATGTAGTAGCTCCAGATCTGGCAAAAATGTGTAATCACGGCACTATAAAAACTAACGTGAAGTACATGATGTGACTTCAGTGTGAACACGACAAGTCACAACATATTACAACTCCATGTAAAATTCGAGTACTACATTTTTCGTTATCATGTGTAAGCGCGCACGACTTGACAACAGCCTAACCGTTATCACGTGATATATTCTTTGTTTACTTCTTACATCGTATTGTTTAGCAACGGTAGAATTGAACACGGATTAGTGAAATATAGATACACCACTGATAACACAGTCTAATGATACTGAAATATTGATAGAATGTGACAGCAGTGTGAATACCATTATCACGCGTATGAGTTTATTATTTCCTCCAAGAAACAAACTCACGTGACGTGATAGTAATGTGTCCTTACCTTAATTGTTTACCAAATTGCAAAATTTTTTTTTTACTCTAGTTATTGGTTCATCTTATTTATAGCATTCGTTCTTAACACCAAATTTCAAACAACTCCTGTTTGCATTTATCCTTTTTCAACAACGTCCAAATTTTACATCTGTACAGGACAACGTTCCAAACAAAACTCTTTATAAATTGTTTTCTAATATCTATTGATATATTTTTTGACGAATGGAAAGTTCATTTTTGTTGAAGGCATTATTGATTTTGGTTAATCTTCTAAAAATATAGAATATTTAACTTCTTTTTAATATTTTAAATAGTATTCCAAAATTCCGTTTTTAAACTTGTACATTTTATTAAATAAGTTTTAACTATGTAAACTCAATTCTATATTTAAAAATTAGAAATACCAAGATTATATTTCTGAAGCATTAACATTGTTTTTATAATCCTCTCTGCTACTAAAATTTAAAACCTCCATATTTAAGAACTCTGGTAAATTTTATCAGCTTACGTTTTAGCTTTATCGAATATGTTAGATTTAAAGTTTATTGTATAGACCATTTTAAAATGACTTTAGCGTTTTAATCATAATTTATATTGTACATGTTAATAAATTTATTTATACAATTTTAACTTTGATTTGGCAATCCGTTAATTCGAAAGTACAATTAATAAAATTACACTGAAATTAATTATTCAAAACAAAACATTAAACATTTATTGAGCACAGTTTTATAATAAATATTAAAGAGCAATTAAGTTTTGTTTCGGACATTATTTACCCATAGGGTAAGCATTGTTATTTTCGATCAATGAAATTGATCGGATCAAAAATGTTCCATCGAGATCAAACATCTATTCGAATTAAATAACTTAATAAAAATATTTTAAAAAACATTACAATGTAGAGCCATCTTTAATTAAAAGCAACACAATATAACCACTAAGTAACTAAATAAACGAATACAGGACATGTTACTCGCTCTTTGGCGACAAGAAGAGCGAGCTAAGAGACGTCATTTGGTGAGAAAGAAATAGCGAAACATCAGGTAAATGTCACTGTTTTACTTCCGCATTGACAGGTTCAATTATCACGTCTTTTCGTATTCTGCGCGACACTTGAGCACCTGCATTCATGTTACAACACAAATACCACCAATATGTATGACGGATGGAGTTTAACAACAATCACCTTACGCTGCTGCAGTCGCAATTATCGTAAAACAATTTTTATTCATTTGACAACGCTGTAGGCTTATTTCGTTAATTCATTGTTTCGCATGGATATCTTTTCCAGTCTAACTTTCTCTACGGTCCATTTTTAGTTGAGCCTTCCTTTTGATCTAAGTGATGTCTTTAAACAATCGAAAATAATTTTACGTTGGTGAATTAATTATGCTTAAACTTGTACACGTCATTAGTATTTGTAGGGAACGAAAATATAATTGGTTCATTAGTAACGCAAAACTATATAATTAGATTCTTTTATAAGAAAAATTATGTAATAAAGTCATTTCTGTTTTTTTTCGTAGTGATCGATAAGTGAAGTATATTTCGTCTGATTATGTGCAATATAGTAATTATAAATTCTTTACCTCTGTTGTTACATAGGGATTTTATTGAGAAATAAGTCCCTGAGATTTATTGGATATGTTTTTTTTATTTTTTTTTTACTTTTTAAATTGTTTTTTTTATGGACTTTCGGGAATACTGACAATTTCTTTAACTGAGTGGAATTTAATAAATGCAAATAAAAGTAAGTTTAGTTAAAGTACAATTACGTTCATCAAAAAAGATTTCCAACTTAAACAGTTCTCCATTTGAAAAACATTTTCATATGTTGTGAAATATATGGGATGAGTTTTCCATTTATCTACGAATAGTATATGTTGTGAATTTTTTTATTTTTTACTTTTTATTAAAATATAATTTGTAATCCGATAAATATAAACGATAAATATTTATAATTTTTTATATCACTACATTTTATTAATTTAATGGATATATTTTTAGCTATTAAATTACCTGTAAAGGTACCCGGAGGTATATATACAGATTTATCTTTAAATGGCATTTTAACTGAAGACATATTTTATCGCTTTAACGATGTAAAATTCAGATGGGTGGGTTATGATACTTGGACGTACTATTGTAATTTTAAAGGTAAGTTTAGGTTTTATAGGAGCATTAAATCTGTTTTATGTATATCTGTTGTTGATACTTAAGATCGTGTGAATTTTAGGATTTAGTAGAATTCATTTAAAATATGCATTTTAAAAATGTTTATTTTAATTATCTACTTTTTTTTCTTATAGCAGATTAAATAAAAATTTGGAATTTACTCGGTTCGCCAATTTCGAGTGTTAGGAAAAGCAATATCAATTAAAACAATTTTTTAGCTATTTAATAAAAAAATAAAATTACTTCTAAAACTATTGTTATAAATAAATAATATCTAACTTTAACTATATGTGAAAAATACGTGAATATATTTATTAAACAAAATAACATCAAATTAATGAGTATCTAAGTTGAATATGTTTTAATTCAGCTTTACCCAAATCGCGAAAACCACAGTTATTTTTATTCTTGTACTTTTCTCCTATTGCTATCAAATGATCATTAGAACAATGAACAATCTTGTCTAAAATATAGTCGTTAAATAACAACTTCTATACCTGTTCAGGATCAATTTTTTTTCCTCTGTAAAAATATCTATCGCTTCTTCAAGAGATACCGTTGTGTCCCTGTGAATGGTTAGGTATACTAATTCATTTAAACGGTTCTCGATGGTATTATTTCTCGAATAGTTTTTTAGTCGTTTTAACGTAGAAAAGGGACGTTCCGCTGATGCAACAGAAACAGATAAGGTAGCACCAATTTTCAGTAGTTCAAATACGTTTAGAAATATCTCACTGTTATAGTTATTCAAGCTATCGGTAAAAGTTTTAGACTGTATGTCTGAATTTAATCACTTACTTTTCCATAGTTTAAGTTCTTCGATAAAAAAATGATTAAATTCGTAAAAATAGTTATGTATTAATTGTTGCATTATTACGATTACTAAAATTACTGTTAATTATATATCAATAAATTTTTGGAAATTGTATGTCGTTTGTAGCACGGCCAGAATAAAGTTATAGTTTTAAAGTGAAAATATTTATTTATTAACAGACATACAAGTTAGGAAATACAATTATGTGGCTTTTGTTCTTATATGTTAAAGTACAACATACATAAAAAAAATTGGTATAAATTTTTTAGACTTTCCTTGTGAAATTTCTAACTCCGCTGCTGAATAGTAGACAATAGAGAACAAAAGCAACGGTTACAAATCAAAATTAAAATGGTTCAACATACATTAGCTCTTCCTACTAAAGCTTAATATGCTCCCTCCGCCATCTTTAAATTTGTTGCTGCATATCACAAATGAAAATTTATTTTAAAAACATTTGTTTGTAAAAACGAGATTAATAAAAATTCAAAGAGTATTATTGACGTTAAAGGTTAAATGATTAATAAGTGAAAATGTAAAATTATAAACCGTACGAAAATATCTAATTACTAAGGAATAAAAAAAAATATTAATACATGAAATGTTCTGATTTTAAAGAAATCAAAAAAATTGAGCGAAGAAACAACAAGAATATTAAAAGACAATTGTTACGTTTTCTAAAATCTAGTACAGCTTTTTTTAGGATACACTAACAACCAACTATATGACAAACTGCAAGAACTAAAAAAATATAAATCATGTTTGATTTTCGTTTTCTTTTCGATCTTTTCTTTTCCTTTTTTTTTTTTGACGTGACAACGTCTTATAAATTGGTTTGCCGGGTGACACTTGAAGAAACTGCGTTACGCTCCGCTCACGTTATGCGCTCACAATGAGAGCGACTGAGAGGCACGCGTCCCTTCCACTCGGGCATGGTTAGCCCGCCTAAGAGGGAGAGAGACAGACATAAAAAGTGAAAGGCACGCGTCCCTTCCACTCGAGCACAGTTAGCCCGCCTAAGAGCGAGAGAGATAGGCATACACACCGGTTCATGTCTTGCGCTTCTATTTCGCTTAGGCGCCTGCATACAAGTTTACACGTTGCCAGTTAATTGTAAAACGAATGTGTAGTGATAATGTGAAGGTAGTTTCGTCCATCGCAACAATTCAAACAGCAAAGGTAAATAATTTCAGACTGATAATATAACATGATGAAATAAATGACTAAGACATAAGTGAATAGGTTATGTTGTAGTAATCACAATGTTGTGGTACTTTTCAATCAAAAAAGTAGTATAAATCGTTTCTCAACCAATAATAATTTGTTTAACTTGAAAAAATGAGCGCGACTTGCTATGTAAAAAATTGAAATAACAATGTTTAACCTCCAACCTATCAAATCGAAACTTTCAAACATTCAAACCGAGACGACCAATCACTGCGCAAGGTAGTAAGCGCGCGATTTACAAATTCAAAGATCAATTGTGATCTTTTCTATGTTATAGACAGTTTATCGTTATAAAGAATGATGTTATAAAGAGTTTACACTGTATTTGAAAACATTTAAAAATATGAGAAAAAAATTGGTTGCCTGTAAAGTCGGTATACGGGCGAAAGTTTTACGTGACAACGACTTTGAGTGGTAAAATAATTTTAATGTGAATATTCATTCGTATAGTAGGAAGAAGGATGAAATAATAGTAACAATTTAAAACATTTATTTATACAAAGAATTATATTTAAAACATTAATTTATACAAAGAATCTCGCACTGAATTTCATATTAACAAAATTTTATTTAGAATTATGAGTGCATATCAAGGAAGAATAATCGAACAAACTCAGACACCAACGCAGCAGGTGGAGTAGCGATCTATCGTAGGTTATCATCAATATCAACAGCAAAAGTGATCGATGTTGCGGTCACAGACACTGCTCGAGTTATCAAAACCTGCGGTGACTTGTGCTTGGCTGAAGTTACTTGCTTTACCGCTGATACTACCTTCAAATTTGTGCTCGGTGCTGTTTATATTCATCCAGGATCAAGTGTACAAGACATCGGAATGTTGCTACACCAGGCACTTCTTCCATACGTGCATAACAGCCAGTATGTGCCACCGTTCCTGCAAGTTGATCTTAATATGCCGATTCTTCTATGTGGTGACTTCAACCAAAACGTGAAGTCTGATGACAAGTTTCTCAAATTCATTAAAGATACGTTTAATCTTGATTGCGTATCAGATATGTCTAAGTCTACTACGTTAAAAGGAACAACCATTGACTTGACATTTTCTAGGCACATTACAGCAGAAACACTTCCTTTCATTTCATATTTCTCCTATCATCGCCCTATCCTCAACAAAATCACTCAGATAGGAACAAGTTAAGTTGTAGTAAACGCTGTTTCATTGTACGCAAATGTATTGCAAGTTATTGTATGTATATTTGTATATAAATACGTATGTATGTGTAAAGGTAAAAATAAAATTTTGTTAATATGAAATTCAGTGCGAGATTCTTTGTATAAATTAATGTTTTAAATATAATTCTTTGTATAAATAAATGTTTTAAATTGTTACTATTATTTCATCCTTCTTCCTACTATACGAATGAATATTCACATTAAAATTATTTTACCACTCAAAGTCGTTGTCACGTAAAACTTTCGCCCGTATACCGACTTTACAGGCAACCAATTTTTTTTTACAAAAAAATCTGCTTTAAATAAACTAAATTGTGTATACTAACTTCCAGAATCCGTAAATATTTTTTCTATGCACACCCATGCGAATTAAAAAGCTGCTAGCATGAAAAATGAAACAAATATGATTAGCAAAAATCTTTCCAGTAGTCCCGCCTAAATTTCAAGGCTTTGCACTAGCGAGAAAATGAGAGTTGTCTCTGTGTGAAAAATAAAACCTTTATTTGTTTGTCATTTATTTTAAGAAAAGTAAAAAAATATTTCACATTGAACTATTTTTACCCTCACTATAAAGCAATTTAAAAAAACAATAAACAACGCGGTCATTTTATAAATAAAATATAATTGAACATGAATGAAAAAGGCAAAGTATTTCGCTTATAACTCGGTATAAGCGTATCACTTTAGAAAATAATTCCTTTACAATGTAAGTATAATAAATATAATTCCGCCCCTCAAACTGTACCGCTCTGAGCAGTTGCTCGTTTTCCTGTGCCTTTGGGCAGGCCCTGATATCAAATCTCTCCAAAATTTTGAGGAGAGGGATCTCCCTCTCCTCGAAAGTACACCACTGGGATTCACAGTGCGAAAAATAATATTTTTATAAATGTATGGTTATGTAAGTATGAAAACAATTATAATATGTGTATAGCAACTATAAAGAGTAATATTTTAAGAAAATTGTATTTTTTAATAAATATAAATGGATCTAATTTTAGCTTTTAGTGCGACTTTTTTCGGGTAAATTTAAATTAAAAAGCCGTGTAAAAACGAAGAAAACATGATGATGCCTGATCGTATTGTCATAAACCCCATACATTTTGGGAATATTTCGAACCCCATTTGAAACACTTTAGATGCTTTTCTCACACAACACAAGATATAAACTCATTAATTCAAATATACATAGTACTAAACTCTGAAAAGGTATTAAGAAGCATGAATACATAGCGAGCACAGTACTTGAGGAACTAAAAAAAGTGAAATCATGTACTGGTAAAATTAACCGATTGTCTGGTTAAAAGGGTTAAATATGGTTGTTAAAGGCAAAAATCTATGTACAAAAACACAGTTTTTACAGAAATAAATGATAACTGTGAATGATGTTGCATATAATAATAAATAAATTTAGTTCAAAATTATTTACAATCTTTCATCTATGCACTAAAACTTCCGTTAAAAAGATGACTGATCATTTATGTAAATCACTTTAAACCCTGTTATGCAGTAGATTTTGAAATACAGGTATCCTTATAAATGTTTTTTTTTGAGGTGGAAGGGGGTCAACCACAGACTTACATTCAGAAACCAAAAAGTGCAATAAGGAAAATGAATTCTGCATTTCAAGAATGTGAATTTAATAAAAAATGAAACCTATAAAATCCTTCTTTAACAAGTTCCAGATGAATACCATGTAATGTTCCCAAATTAACTCTTGCTGTTCAGCATTGCGTTATTACTATTGATGACTAAATTTTATTCACTACTATAATTTGTTTAACAATTTATTTTTATTATTAGTTTTAAAGTGCATTTTATTTTTATTAGTATATTAATTATGTTTATAAAATATTTATTTAACCACATAATCAAAATAGTTTATTCAGTTATGAGTATAGATTAAACAATTAAAAACTTATTTATTTTAAGTTAAAATATATTAATTAAAAAATACAAAAAAAAATTAACAATTAATACAAATTTGTTTGAACATTCACAGAATAATGGCACTGTATGCTTTGTACAATAGGCAGTTGTGTGTTTTTCATTTTGGTAGCAAGAGCACAATATTTTTTAGCAAGTTTTTTCTTTTTATAACTCAATGTTTGTTGTCCATTTCTGTTTAGTAAAGTTGTGATTGTTGTTCCCAAGTCATATCTGAATATTGGTTAACTCAATTTAAATATTTACTGTGTTTTTAGTAGTTGAGATTATTTATATTTTTTCTGAGATTGTAGATGTAACAAAATTTTGTTTTCACCATTTATCTTATAAAAAACTGTGAATGTAAATGATGGTGAATTTATTCCAGTAATATTCAAAACGTAAAAAAAAAAAATCATTTAATTGTGGGTTTGGTGAAAAGCATTATTCATTAGTTACCATTAACAAATAAAAGTACACAAAATTTAAATTAATTACTATCAATCAGCAAAATGGTTCACTAATTTCTATAAAATGCCGAACAGTTGGAGCATATTGCACCATTAAATTACTGTATGAAACAACTATTCATAAGAAGCACAAATTGCACATCAACACTTTTTATCAATGTGTGACCTTGAGCAGTTGCATATAAAATTGTAATATGAAGAACTATGAGATATATTTTGTAACTATGTTGGAAAACAGCAACCAAGTTTACATGAAGTTTTCAATTCCTTTTCAGATATTATGAAGAGGTTAAATAATACCAGTTGAAAAGTTAAAAATAAACTTAACAGATACTTGGTGTACAAGCATAGTTAATCATTTTTTTACTGGTACAAAATATAGTACTTCTAGGAACTCTGAAAAAATAAACAAAAAAAATATGTAAATTCCAATTAAATAAAAACAGGGAAACTGATTCATCAGTAGTTGAATTTTAAAAATAAAAGGCTTTGAAAGCCTGTATCAGGAAAAAAAATTAATGTTTTACTATCCTATACATAAAACAGTGATGACATAGACAATAAAACTAGAAAACTATCAATTATAATAAACTATAACCAGATTAAGAGCAAAGTTGACACTATAGACAAAATTTGCACAGGTTACACTATATTCAGAATGACTAAATGGTGGTCTTCGGTAATATTTTTGCATTAATGAATGTAGCAGCAATAAATGCTAAGACAACTTATTATTCAAACCCTACAGATAACCAAAGACTAAAATATTATTTTTTAATGCAGTAGTTTTTGAACTAACAAAGGATTATCTTATAGGGAGAGGTTTAAAATTATATTTCTTATTTTTGATATAACGTTTTTATTGAAAAATGATCTATCAGTAGAATACAATTAAATGTAGTAAGTTATAACAAATATAAATATAACAAACAAATTTAAATACAAAATAATTTTTTACTTAAAAACGTTTTTGGGTATAACCCATCATCAGCTAAACACACAACTCAATATATGTGATCAGAAATAAATTCTAAATCACATTGAGGTCAAATAGAAAATATGATTTATATAGTTTAAATCGACAATTTAAAGTCAATCATGGACGTCGCCAGCGGGAGGCAGGAGGAAACTCCCCCCCCTTCATGGAGCCTTGAAACTTTTTAATCAACTGGCCATGATGTGTATTCATAGGCGCGTAATCACGGATAATTTGGAAGACTTTTATAATTTTATTATAAAAATTTGCCAGAAATCCACGAAAACTATGTTTTGATTAAGATTTTATTCTTGTTTAATAAAATATTAAGCCTTTACAACTTATAAATTTTATTTTTCCTATAACTCATATCCTCTTTCTATCATTTTTCCCTTCCCCCTCGGCATCTGGCTCTTCATCTTGCCCCCTGGCTCATCGGCTTGCGACACCCTTGAACTCAATATATCATAATTGTTAGAACGAGATGATGTGCGTAGACTGAAATATATCTATGTATATTCTATAATTAATAAACAGGATGTTAAAAGATTCTTTATTACAATTAAATGTGATTCCTATTAAAACATATTTGTAAAAACATTCTAAGAAGACATTAAAATGTGCGCCACTGTGAATTGAGTTGTGTGTGTGTGTTTTTATGTGTAGATTGGTTGAACATACGAGTATGTATATAATATATATATTTATTTTTATTGATTATTTTACATACTATTAATGCAAAATTGTTATCGGCTTCAATGTCAAATTTCATAAAATTTTGAAGTAATTCGTAAAATAATCATTTAAAACAGGCTAAGAACTTTTCATAAAACATTTTTAATCTATTTTTATAATGTAAAAGACTTGAACAGAGAAACAGATAATGAATATAAAAAAATACCTAACGCTAGTAACATTTATATAGAGAAGAAAAAAAAACGAGCATTGTACCTTTTACACTAACACAACTTTTCAAAATTTAAATCAGTGGTAGTGGTTTGAACAATTAAAATGAGTAGAATTTACTCATGATACTAGTGTAGGATTAAACAGTTTGAGCTGGATGTTGTTAAATCAACCTGGGATTTCATCTTTTTTCACATTTTTCTTTGTTTTCAAATTAAATATTATGAACCTCAAATGTACATGAATAAAACAGATTAGTTTTAGGCTTGGGAATAATTTAAAAAATAGAATACGGAATACCAGAATAGTACAGCCTAATTGGAAAGAGTTGGGCATTTTTTCTTGAGAGCTACTCTTCAGGTTACTAGGTATATATAACAAGCGAGTATAAGGGGGAACTTGGTTAATTTTGGGCTTTGGATATAAATTTTTAGTTAATCTTTAAAACAATGTGTCAAATTAGTGGACAAACTCAATCAAAAGAACAAGGGTTGGGGGCTTTCCAAAAGTCGTATGTTTGGATTACTGAACAGATTCGGTCTAGAAGGCAAGAAATGGAAGCCCCTCCGTGGGGCACATATTTGGATTACCAGTTGGTGGCAACCTAATAGGCTTTCGACTAGGGCGAATTTTGAGTTTTCAGGAACAAATTTGGGTTAGATTTTTAAAATTCAGTTAAATTATCAGGACTGAGAAACGCGAGGGACTTTAGATTGGAGTGAATTTTGGGCTCCTAGAAGAAAATTTAGGTTAGTTTTCGAACTCTAGCACCAGAAAAGAGGTTAGTTTCTGGACTTTGCATACTTTTTCGATGACTCAGCTTCAGCTTTTATGGGCAATTACCTCATTTCATTTGGTTCCAGTCAGTTCTGACTGTTATGACCTGCGAGTGCTCTCCACTGTATCCAGTTTTGAGCTGTGTTGATCGCTGTTGCTACCTGGCCAAATTGGCTCCGTAAGCCGTCAGTCCAACAAGTGGGTACTCTACCCCTTTCTCTTGTACCGGGTGCTTTGCCGATCAGTAATGTTTTCACCAGATTTTCTACTGTGCATCTTACGATATGTCCAAAAAATTTATGGATTTGTCTTCCGCATAATCTATGCAATTCTTCCGGTTCATCCACATCAGCCCGTACTAATAGATTTGCTCTTCTTTCCACTGCTTTGATCGTTCACGTCTTATGGATTCAGAAATGATTAAATAATTAAATAAAAAAAAGGGAAATTAGAAAAAATAAAAAGAATAATCATTAATTCGTTTATAAAGCTAGAATAAAATGGAAGAAGACAAAGTGACCGCGAAAAATTAAAATTTGGAGAGATAAAAGAAGCTTCAATATCCATTAGGTTCTCTGGAGTCATCAGTGAAAATCGTTACATGTGAGGGAAATTTGGAATTGATAGTTCTGTAGAATTTTTGTTTAGCTACTGATTGAAGAAAGAATTTGGAAAGTGAAGGTAGAAGAAATACTTTGGAAGGATGGCAGAGATCTCTGGCATTGATGAGTATTCATAGGCGCGTAATCATGGACAATTTGGAAAACATGTTTTAATTAAGATTTCATTCTTGTTTAATAAAATATTAAGCCTTTACAACTTATACATTTTATTTTTCCTACAACTCATATCCTCCTATCATCTTACCCCACCCCCCATGGCGGCTGGCAACTCATCTTGCCCCTCCCTGGCTCATCGGCTGGCGACGCCCTTGGTAGAACACATGAGTGAAAGACGTTTAGTTAAGAAACGATTGCCTAAATATGATCTAAAAATGAGTAGAGCTGGCGTATTAGATTCGGCAAGAATTGCTGGAATTGGAGAGGATTTAAAAGCACTAAGACAGTATCAAAGATACGAATTTTGGACTACATTTAATTTAGACAAACGGGATTTGAAAGCACAGCCATATACAAAAGAACAGTAATCGAATTTTGAACGGATAATGGATTTATTCAAAGCGATCAGTAAGTAAGCATCACCACTCCATTTAGTTGCCAATAAAGCTTTCAAAGGGTTTAACCTTTTAATAGCAGAAGGGGAAAGATATTCAATATGTTTAGAAAGTGTGTTAAGGAAAATTCCAAGAATCAGAACATGAGAAAAACGTGTATTGTTTAAGGATAGATTAATCGACGCCAAATCATAAGGCTTAGTATAAAAACAATAGAAGAAAACTTAGAAGAAGAATTGAAAAGGAGAATTGAGGATAGGGACTGATCCAGTGCAAAACGAGACGAATTAAGAACTTCATTGGCACTTACCAGCAAATAATAAAGAGGAGGAATTCAAAGAAAAAGAAAAAACGTTAGCAGTTTATATATTGAAAAGAGTGGATGTTTTTTTTTTTTTTTTTTTATATACAAATTACAACTGGCCAGAAGGCCATCCAGCAATTGGACTGTAACGCGAAAATAACTTGTTAGGGGTTAGCATCTAGCGATGGACCCCACTGAAATTTTAGTAACATAAAACTAGGCCAGATCAAACGGTCGACTACGTTTTAACCTTCGAACATCAAGACTATTATCAAGAAGATTGATCGCCAAAACGTTTGTGTGAGACTCTAGGCGGCCTATGTATCGCTTAGCAGCTCGCTTGATCTCGTCTTTCACATATGGGATATTTAAGTCTTGATGTAGAGTGTGGTTAGATACGTACCAGGGCGGTGAGACTATCAGCCTTATAGCCTTGTTCTGGAACCGTTGTATCTTGTTTATGTGTGTATCCTTTGCACAACCCCACAACATTAAACCGTATGTCCAAACGGGCTTTATAATTATTTTGTACACTAAGAATTTATTTTCCAATGATAAACTAGAGTACCTGCCAAGAAGCCAATTTAATTCTTGCAATCTTATATCTAGATGTTTTCTTTTTTGTGTAATATGCTTTTGCCATGTTAATTTGCGGTCCAAATGAATGCCTAAGTATTTTACATCTTTATCCTGGTTGATAACCACCCCATTTATTTCTAACGGCTGATACGTAAAATTTCGCAACGTGAAATCTACTTGCGTACATTTACTTTCGTTTACTCTAATACGCCAACGACTCAGCCAGTTTTCCACTTCCGATAAAGTTTTTTTCAATTTATTCGAAGTTTCACTATTGTCTTTACCGGTAGCTAATAGTGCTGTATCGTCTGCAAACGTAGCTGTTATCACGCTATTATCAACTGGAAAATCGGCAGAGTAGATTAAGTAAAGCACCGGGCCCAAGACACTTCCTTGTGGCACGCCAGCAGATACAGGATAGATTTCAGAATATTGATTTAGAATTTTAACCTGGCATGTGCGATCTTCAAGGTAGGATTTTAAAAGAAGGTACAAAGGATGCGGCACTATTTTTTTAAGTTTATAAAGCAGACCATGATGCCATACCTTATCAAAGGCTTGTTTGACATCTAGGAACACACCCGTGCATATTTGCTTAGTTTCAAGACTTTCTTGAATAGTATGCACAATTCGGTGTACCTGTTCAATGGTCGAATGTCTTTTTCTGAATCCAAATTGATGTTCAGGAACAATATGTTCCGCATTTAAAATAGGATTCAACCGCTTTAAAATTATTTTTTCAAGGAGTTTTGAAAGGATCGGGAGCAAGGAAATAGGTCTATAGGATGAAACCTCATCCGGTGCCTTACCGGGCTTTGGTACAACTGGATGTAAGGAAAGAATCTTGGGGTAAACTGTAAAAAATATTTTTTGTAGCGTAAAGAAATAGAGGAGAGAGATGGATATAACGATTCAGCGTAAGATTAATAATAAGGGAAACATCAATAAAGGAAGCTAAAGTGTAATGCTTTCGAACAAAGTACCTGTACACATTGAAAACAAACAGAATAATACAATCAGAAAGCCAGATACAAGAACAAAAGCTAAACATATTACTGAGAAAAACATTGTTATGTTCCGGATACCAAACAAGGCGGCTGTTCAATATAACTTCAAAAAAATTTTCTAGTGCAGGATGCTAAGGAAATCGGGCGAAAGAAAAAACTTTTTTTGGAATTGGGAATGATGATAAAAAAAAGTTCCAGTAGGAATGGGTAATGCCGTTGAAGAGGAAAGCAGTAAAATTGTTTAAGGAGGAATACTAATAAATTTAAAAATATTTTTGGTCGTAGGATTTTAACGAAAGTTCCTAAAAGTTACTTGACTATACTCAAATGCAGCATTGCACTTTTCATTCGAACAAAGCGAACAGGATGAATGGAAGATCAACTGTCGCGAGATGGAGGGGAAGCACTAAAAGCAGAGGATGAAAAAGATGCAGAGAAAAATGCCGATAAAAAAGAAAAATTTTAAAAACATCATTACAGACAGTGCAATGTTAGTATCCGTTAAATTGTAGCTATTAAAGGAACCGATATTGTCCAGCGCAGTAAATACTAATAGAGTTTGTGATATTAGCTTCTGTACAAATAGTAATGTAAACATTGCTCAGTTCAGAGATGATGAAGGACATCTCAACGTGAATGCATTTATAAAAAATTAGGATGAAGAAAATATACCTATGCCCGAAAGTAGTTATGGTTATTCAGCACTGATACATTTAATTAATAAAAGGAAAACGAAAAACGGAACATTATAAGCTAAAATTATATCTTCGGAAATTGACTTAGATGTTTTAAGAATTATAAGTATTTTTTTTTTTTTCTCCTACCCTGGGCGCGCCATGAAAAATTAACAGTTATAACTAAATAACCAGGCGGTCAGAAATGGAGAGGACAAAGGACAGTAGCAATGGGATTATAAGTAGGGAAGAGATTACTGGAAGAAAGTGAAGAGTTAAAAAAAGGAGAAAGGAACACTCAGCCCCGAATGTTTCCATTTTTCTTTAATGATTTTAAGAGAACTTAAATGAATGAATATTATTTGAAAGGAAGCAAAATAGAGAATCGACAAAGGAAACAGAAGAGACGATGATGTTATTTGCTTGTAACTCCGTAATGACCTTGAAGATGATTTTAATTACACGGAAATAAACAACGGAAGAATAATTGAAAGTATTCAAGGAAATTATCGTAGTATTGGTTGAGGTAAAGGGGAGATTTTTTTTTTTTTATTAAAATGAACTCAAAGAGAGATAGATCTCTAAAGGGATGAAGCGCGATTATATTGGAAAAGAAGGAAATTGAGGTAAAAGTTTAGGAGATGTTTTAAGATAAGATTATGGGATTTGTGGAAGATTGGGAATTTAGAACGAGAATGAGAATTAAAAAGTGAAGGAAGAGAAGGAATTGTGGACTTAGAAAAGAATTGAAAAAAGAAGAAGGCACTGAGTCTCGGTCGGCATACGAAAGGACATCGGGAACTAGCCTCTTGGAAAGAAATAT
The DNA here is from genome assembly GCA_039619475.1 of Icerya purchasi. Classification (NCBI taxonomy): domain Eukaryota; kingdom Metazoa; phylum Arthropoda; class Insecta; order Hemiptera; family Monophlebidae; genus Icerya; species Icerya purchasi. Next base: position 475,049,309 of record CM077116.1, on the reverse strand, counting down.
TTTCGAAGGTCATTATGTGTTCAATGTTCTTTTGTCTTATCCATTCTGGGCAAGATAGATCGAAGGCACAGTCCGAACCTTTGCAATTGTGGCAGAGGGAAGATTCTTGAAGTTCGGTGTATTTCGAGAGGCACAGTGTGAACAAATGGAAGAAGAAAGATGGCAGTGTTTCGCAATATGTCCAAAAAGAAAACGACATTTGGAGCACTGGGTAGGCAAACGAATATTAGGAAAAACATAAAATTGGAGTTCATACATTAAGATAAAGTCAGGGAGGACAGTATTACGAGACTTAGCTCCGCAGATAAACGAATACTAGAAGAAGCAGGAAATCAGAGTTTATATGATGAGATAAAGTCAGAGAGGACAATATTATGAGACTTAAGCTTCACAGATCTAGTAGAAATATTAATGCATTCGGATGAACGATAAATACGGCGAATAGAAGCTTTCGGAATCAACAACTGAATTACCTTCAAAATGTCATTCTTTGAAAAAGAGGGGTGAGCCCCTGAAATGACGTCCGTTTGATGGAAAACATTATTGGGGATGTACGCTGTGATATCATGAGATGAAAAAAAATTAGGATGAGATGAAAAGGTATTGGCTGACAAAGCAAAGGGAATTACTTATAAAAAAGTGGAAAATAATAAATAAAATTCTAAGCGGCGGAGGAAGCTATGGACAACAGCTAGTATATGTATATGAATATATTAGGAATGTTACGGATGCAGATTTTTTGACATCCGCGAATGCTGATTTTTGAGGACTCACATTCGCGGATCTTAGGATTTTTTTAAAAAGAAATTTCATATTGGTGTATAAATAATATAAAAAGCTTTTAATCTTTTACATTTTTATTAAATAATTATATACTTCATAATTAAAGTTAAAAATTGGTGCAGTATATTTAATATAAAGTAACGTAGCCGCCTTTTCAGGTTCCAGTCTATTTCGCAGACTCATAAATTAAACCCGTGCTACTGAACAACTGTTCACTTCGTGCACTGGCTGGTAGCTACGTGCTTTGTATATAGATAATATTTGCAGTTCTTCTCGGTGAACGCTCCACCATTTAAGTGGATTTTCATTTACATTGATCCTTTTCTTATTGCGGTAATATAGCAAAATTGCTTCTTGAGTACAGTGTCGGCGCTATCATTTTCTGACGATTCTTGACCCTCATCTTCACTTGACGAATCTAGCATCATGGCAAGATCATTTTTTAAGCCAGCCTTCCTAATCATACCGAAAGTTCCTGGTTGTTCTTTATCTTTATCCGAGGAATCTGTCATTCTCATTCTTTTAGCAACTCTAAATCGATACATCCGCATCCACATTAATATCTGCAACATCCCTAATATATATATATATATGTGTGTGTGTGTGTAAATCTGCATGTGTTTTTTCCATACTTAGAATCGTTAAGTAATACAACATTTGTTATAGTTGCGAAAGAGTTCCTGATTTTGCCCAATAAAGAACTCGTTTTTAATGGAATAGACACCATTTCAACTATATCTATGAATGGAGTACATCTTGGTGATACAAATAATATGTTTGTCAAGTATTTTTTTGACATTCAACACTTATTACAGGTATATACATAAAAACTATATTTATTTTAACTTATATGATAAAGTATATATTATAGTTTTAGTATATAGTAAATAAAAAAAGTGATTTTAGTCATCTTATTTAAGCGATTTTGTATATAAGTGATTCTCTCTTTAGAGATAAACTGCGATAAATATTAAATTACTTTAATGCTTCATCCTAAACTTAATGGCCTTCGAGATCAGTTTTTAAGTTTTTTTTTTTTTTTGAAGAATTTGATATGGTACCTTTCTGAGAATTTTAAAAGCTGTAGCTTTTATTAAATTTTTTCGGGCTTATTTTGTAGCTGGTACCATGAGCGGATATTATAGAATCTGCAATGTACAGAAATATTGAACAAATTCTGATTATCGTATTAAAATTGTGATGCATTTAATAGTATTTCTTCATGGTACGAGTTTCGAAATTAATTAATAAGGCCAATTGTTTTTAATTTCTTAGATCATTAGAAAGTAATCAAATTTTTCAAAAAACCCTAAAGATTACCACATCTCGGAACCTATTTTAGTTTTAAGTAAAGAGTATAGCGATTTAAATAGTGGAATGTTATCTCTCAAGATTCTCCTTCTCTCTGTCTTTCTCCTGCAACTATATAAGTTTTTTACGAAATCATCTAATGTTCTATAAAAACTTAATGAACTTATGGATTTATACTAAATTACTACTGAGTATAAAAAAGGAAAAAAAAGAAAAAAACAAAATCTGTCTATTTAAGTTAAAATAGTATCGTAGTTATTTTAGGATTATTCCCTATGTATCTCTTGACAGATTTTTACCACGTTTGTTGCCCAGAAATTTCCACTGCAGGCAGTTTTTATTTGTTATACTTGTCTTCGAAATTTCTTATAAAATTTAAAAATTACAAATGATTTTTTGCTATGTAATATACTTATTTGTAGTAACTTTTTGGGGTCTAAAAAGGGAATAAAGAGAAAACGAGAACGCGGCAGGAATAGCGCCTTCGCACAAAATTATTATAAAGGGGGAGGGGGGGATTAATAAAACGCACTAAAAAACATCGAATACAACGTACCGCACACAGTGTGTTTTTAAAAATCTGTCATCTAGTGATAACACCAATGTGTCTAGCATGTACCACCAATATCTTCCGGGAAATCCACAGAGATTAAGAAGAACATGTTGTTGAGATGCGCTAAATTATAGCTAACGATGGTGTACATATCAGAGCTGTTGATTAGTAATAGTATAAGTAGGTTCTCCTCACCTGACCTAGGTAAGTGGTGTAGGGTAGGGGTATCAATGATGTTGTCATTGCTTCAGCGGAGATAAGTAATGAGCCTTAAGAATAAAAGTATATAGATGGTTAAATTATTAAAAGTAACTATCTAAATGCTGTCATACTTCAATAGGGGCGGACAGTATAAATTAGAAGGCCTTATGCAAAGTAAAAATAAATTAATAATAAATGGTAGCAACGCCAAAAGTGGTCAATGGACCAGGGTGATGTATTAAGCAAATAAAAAAAAAAAAAATTAACGTGAATATGTTATTCCGTTGTGCTTTCGTGTTTGCCCTATTTCCTTTTTATCTTTTTTTTTTTTTATTTTTATTTTTATGTTGCCTAGTGCCAAAATGTTGGAGTTTATTCAAGAGTGATGTAGTTTCTGACTTAAATCTATAAACCTATCAATGATTTTTTATTATTCCCAAAAAATTTTTGTCTGTAGTATTCTTCTCTGGTGTTTTAAAATCATAAAGTGATGAATCGCTATTCTTTTCCCAAACTACTCAATACTGTAAAAGTGCAAGATTTTAAATTTGCGTTTTTTATCCTAACAAGAATTCAGTTAATTTTTATATAACATAAAAAATGAATATATGAGTTTATTAATAAAATTACACACTTTTTCTCCATAAAACTTTCTCTTTTTCTCCCAATAAACTAAACACTACATAAAATGAATATTTACAGAAATTTTCTGCGATAAATCTAATTTATTGTGTTAAAAAAAATGAACGAGTCCTTTAACGTACGTATTGAATAATAAATAAACATTCGACAAATCGATTAATAACACAATTCTGTATTCAAATATTGATATCTATGCAGTCGTTGTAAATTTTTTATGTAAAAACGTTTTACGATCTGAAATAATTAAAATTTTAACAATATTTTATTTTTTACTTTTATTGAAAGTTAATACGTTTTATGTTGAACTGAATAAAAAATATTTAAAATAAAAGCGAATTTTAATTGATTGTTGATTTTATAAATATATTTTCATTTCGAAAAATTTAATAAATCATACTGCGTTTCATTCACTTTTTTTTTTATTACATAAACAATTATGGAATTTTAAACATGCACGTTTAATTTGTATAAAGGAAAGAAACATATCAAAAACATCGCATGAGTGTATCAAAATTAACTTGAAAACTGCTGTAGCGACAATACCGGCGCCGCCATCGCCGTGGATAATGCATTATAAATAAAGTTTTTAATTTTATGAAAAAACCGATTATCTTTTTGATGCCCATATATTTAATTTATATATATGAATATTTGTTTGTAGAAAAAGAAAACATAATGTTACGAATAAAAAATTACAAACATTAACAAATATACCTATATAATTCCTTATTTGACGTTCAATTTATGTAGTAATCAGTTTGTTAGGTTAAAAGATTTGATTTTTTAAAGAGCATAATTTAAATTTTATTAGTCATCCATGCGTACGCAATAGGTTTTTTGTTTTTTTTTTGCTTGTTTGTTTGCACATATATAATAAAAAAAAATTCATCATTCAAGATTAGTCCCAGACCCCGTAAATCATTAATCCGCCCTTGGGTACGAGAAAAGATCTGTGAAAGTAATTTGTGTCAATTAAGGAATGTGTTGCGTGTAGAAGGTACGCTGTTATCGTGACTAGTGAAAAAATATTAGTTAGAAGGTAAAAAAAATAGAAGGATACGTTACTTAAAGATATGATAGAAATGAAAAGGAATGAAGACATTGTTGCGATCTTGCCTAATTGGAAGATAAGCGATTACAACAGAGTTATTTTTAATGTAATCTTAAATAGCTTTTAAATGCAGACTGATTTAAATTTAAACGCGGATTCCAAGACAATTTTGAATCTAGAATCAATCCGAGGTAGCGGACTGACAACTCATCAGGAAGAGTTTTACCCTGAAGAGTGATGGATACTGTATGTTGACATTTGCAAATAACATAAACCGTTATCCGAACACTAGGTAGCTACGCCGATTACGGCATTACTTAAACGCCTGAAGATGATTCGGCGTCTTCATTTTCAAAAATTCGCGTTTCACAGTTGTGCAGCAAAACTGACCCCACTTGTCAAATTTTAAATCTTCAAATTTTGGTTGCTCGTATAAAATTACAATGAGCTCTGACTATAGCTACGTAACAGGAATGGAGGAATAGAGTTAATTTATCAAAGCTCTGAATCGAGGCTGGAAAAAAATTGTATTTCTCGTCTAAAAGTTACGACGTTGATTTTGTGTTTTCAATGACACAAATTGTAAATCATTTAAATATTTGAACGCGCTTAACTTTTAATAGGTACTAAATGGTAGGCTTTGTTTCTGTTTTTGAAGGATCGAACAATGTTATCCGTAATTTTTTAAGTCAATTTTTTGTTTGTTTTGTTTGTTTTTTTTTTTATTACATTTTCATTAGTATTACAGTTATTATTTCTTGTAAAATATAAAGTGAATAATGAAATTTTATCCTTGAGCCAACAAAGTGTGCCCGTTTCATGGATAAACGCGTAAACATTTTTGAGTTTATTCAATCTTATAATGTGCAGTTTTGATAAAAAACATTTTCAGTTTAAAAAGTGAAATAAATGTAAATGTTTTTCAGTTTGTTCCTCGCGTCTTTACTGAATTGCTTTAAATATTTTAGGAAAACAATTATCTCGAAGTTAAAATTGAATCGCCAATCGTAAAAGCTGCGGAATTATTTAACAACTCATCCCACTACATACCGCCTGCGTGTACACCAGCTCAGTATAATGGAGAATGTCACGTTAATTTCTTAAGAAAAATGCAAGCTTCATTTGCGTGGGATTGGGGTCCGGCAATGCCTTCTGTGGGTATATGGTAAGGTATAATTAATAAAGTTGGTTATGTTTCGTTGTACATATTTTAAAATACTCAGAACGCGCCTTTTTTATTTATCCCACTATTTATTTGTTACATAGGAAAGAAGTGGAATTAATAGGTTACGATGAGGATATTTATATTTTAGACATTACCGTTTCGATAGTTAACAATTCGGAATTTTGGTCCCTGTCAGTTGTAACATATATCTTTGGAACAGTGAAATCATGTACCAATAATGTAGTTTTACATTTGGAAAACGGCAAAGATTCTATTGCATCGGATGATATTACCGTAACACAGTTTAACGGAACGAAAAGCGTAAAAAACATTTTGAACGTACCGAAGGTTAGTTAAAGTGTCATATATTACTAATTTTTCGTTCTGCCTATAAGAGTGTTCCACCTGTAGGCAGTTCATTTTCTACGACAATAAGAACAAAGGAAGAAAAATGTACGACAGAAATAGTGTGAAAGGTCGTGTAAGAAAAGGAAAACAAAAATTTTCCTGGTGTACTAGGCTAGGAGTTTGCGATGTACAGTGAATAACTTCAAGTAAACTAATTTTATGAAAAGATGCATTTTACACTCTATTATCTAGTGAAAATATTTATTTCATTTATGCCATTAACAGAGGAGAAATTTTATTTTTAGTCTCTGAAACACCGTTGAGCTTTTGTACAATGCATTCGAGATTAATGACGGCGAAGATTATTGGTAAAGTGTAACAAGACAATAAGAAATAGAACGAAAAAATATAATTTTTAGTGTAATAGTATAAAAAATAAAATGGATAGGGATCTATTAAACAAATTCGAGCAATTGTTTGCAGATGTACGGGGCATCAGAAAGGTATGTAATACTACAAATGTTAAAATTGACAATATTATAGAAGATTTAGATAAGTTAAAAAAAGAAAATATTATTATAAACGAAAAAGTAGGCAAATTGAAAAAAGAAAACGAATACTTAAGACCCGAATTGAATAAGATAAATCAATATTCGAGAAAGGATAATGCTTATTTTTTACGGTATTCCTTTTGAGCAAGAAGGAGATATTAATGACAAAATTTTTAAAATAGCGGAAAAATTGAAAATATAGTTGAATACGATATTAAAACGGCACATCGATTACGAGCACACAGAGATAACGTACCGCCACCGGTTATTGTTAGGTTTAACAATCGCAAATAATCAAGAATAATAGAGAACGAAAATTAAGAGGTAGCGATGTATAGTTCAAACCATCTCTACCGATATTTATTAACGAAGATATGACCGGACGACATACACAAGATTTATTATCAGCAGCGAAACGATCATGTAAGAAAGAATATATAATAGCGTCATGGTACCGACCGGGCAATGTATACGTTAAAACAACGGAACACAGCAACAGCCGAAGATTATATAATATAGAAGAACTCGAACAGCTGATAAGAAACGAAACCAATAAAGGCATAGAACTACATCATCAAATGCAAAGCAGTATACATAGTTTTATTACGCTAAACGCATCGTCGAGTTCGAGAGTCATTAAAGCCGATTACACGTTCCAAAAAGAACAACTGACCACTAGACCGTCAATAGTGCGATCATCCTCACCCAGAAAGACTGGTAAATGAGAGTGAATACACCAATAATTACTTAACCGTTCCTATAATTGATAGTAATAATATAAATAAGAATAATAATAAAAATTTTAATATAAATAATAAATTAGAAAAGAATAATAATAAAGTTAATACCATTAATAAGAATAAATGTGTAATAAAAGTTGGTACAATAAATGTCAGAACACTTAAAAGAGAGGAAAACTCGGTAGATCCAGAAGAAGCCTTCGGCAAAACGGACATTGAAATTCTAAGTCTGTCGGAAATTCGAAGGACCGGTGAAAAAATTATAATTACGCAAAAGGGAAATTTATTTTGTTCAATAGGGAATAATAATATGGGACAGAGAGGGATCGGCTTTTTAATAAAACCAAACTATATAAATAAAGTAAGAGAGTTTAAAGGAATTAATGATGGAATGGACGTCTAAAAATCAATATAAATAATACTCAATTTAACTCAAGTATACGCGCCGACTTCCTCAGCAGAAGAAAGAGAAATGGAAGAATTCTATGGAATATTAGGAATTACAATTAACGAATTTAGAACAAAAGCTAATAATTTAATATTAATGGAAGATTGGAATAGTCAAATTGGGCAAAGGAATAAAGGAGAAAAAAGTATAGCGGGTAATTTTGGTTATGGCAAACGAAATAAAAGAGGGTGGAGATTAATAAGGTTTTGCGAGCAATTTAACTTCAAAATAATTAATAGTTTTTTTAAAAAAAGAAAGGGAAAACGCGCTGGACATGGATATGACTAAACCAAGAATATAAATTACTAATCGACTATATACTGGCCCCGGAAAAAAAAAACAATAAAATAACTAATTACGGAGTTTACGGTATGAACTCATTTAATTTTTATACTGACCATAGATTACTCACTAGTACAATAAGGTTCAATAGACGAATAAATAATAAGATACATAATAAGGAAAGATACAATAGAATTAATCCTGTGCCATACAAAAACAGACTAGATGAACTACTTAGGAAACTAAAAATATTTAAACGACTATGACATTAATAGATCATACAGTAACATATCAAAAACAATAATAACCGCCATAATCAGCCGGCGACTCCGATAAAAATAAACAACATGAAGTAACAACGCATCAACAAATAATTAACCTATATGAGAAAAGGGCTACAATTATTAAAATAAGAAATAAAACGTCCGAGGATAAAATCAAATTAAATTAAATTTCCAAACTTTTTTTTTTTTTTTTTTAACGAGTATTTAATGCCTTGTAGCTATTATTCGATGATTAATTATACACTAATTACTAAATGCTATTAATAATCTTAGTTTTAATCAGAAAGTCTGTAAGGCTCTTCAGGTTGTAAACATCTGGGATAACCGCATTTGTCTCTTTGGCACGGTGTTGGGCGTATTTTTGACAAGCTGTGACAATATGGTGGACCGTTAGCGAAGCTTGGTTACATACTGGTGAATTTCCAAACTGATAAGGAATAAGACAAGAAAAAAGAACGAACCTAGGAAAGAATGAAATAATAAAAGCAACATTAGAGGGAAGAAAAAAAATATCAAGAAACTGAACAAGCAACTAAGTGTAGGTACCCCGTTGAATTTAAACTTCGTAAATTCAACAGGTCAAAAGATATATGATAGAAAAGAGATAAATAAATTAATAACTAACTACTATAGATATAAGGGCGAAAATAATTACGAGAACATAATGGTAAATTTCGAACCAAAGCCCGAGTTCGTAATTAACTAAATAAAAAAAATAATAGAAAAACGAAAGTTCAATAAAAGCCCAGGCCATGATGGTATAGTTGACGAACATCTTAAAAGCATGAGGGGACTATCTAATTAAATTTCTTGCAATACTTTTCAATAATATCTTAAGATCAAGTAATACACCGGAAGAATGGAAGTATTCAAATATAATAATACTATTTAAGAAAGGTGATCGACATAAAATCGAAAATTACCGCCCTATTACTTTGAGCTTAAGTATTTCGAAGGCTGTTCTCAAAATTATTAGAAATAAGATTAAAACATTTTTTAGAAGCCCGGCAACCGATAAAACAAGCCAGCTTCCGGAAAACATTTTCAACGACCGACCATCTTCGTATAGTAAACGAAATAATAGAAAAAAGTAACAAATATCAAATAAATATATGTTTAGCCGTAATTGATTACAAAAATACGTTCGACTGCTTAAAATATGAATATATACTTACAGCGCTGTACAAGCAAGGGTTCCCAGGGAATTTCATAAGGTTAATTTAAGAAATGTATAAGGAACCAAAGGGACGTATAATAACGGATATAAAAGGGGAATATTTTTTAATTAATAAAGGAGTTAGGCAAGGAAACCCAGTCTCTCCAATCTTATTTAATTGTACATTAGAGGAAATTTTTAAGGAATTGGACTGGGAAAATAAGGGGATAAATATAAATGGCAAGTGAACATGGGATGTAAAAATTCTATATATAATTGTTTAATTAAGTGTTAAAAATTTATTTTTGTCGTGGATATATTTAACAATGAGTCTAAATAATAAGTACAATTTTTTGTTAACATCATTGCGGCTTTCGTCAATGTCCACCTCCCAACTTTGTTTGATACAATGTCTTTTTTTTAATATACCGGCTCACTTTTCTTCCTTCATTAGTAATTTTTTTATGTGTAGAACTGTTATTTTTTCTACTCCTTCCGACACCTATGCTAGGTTAGTATTCCACGGATTACCACAAGGCTCTTGCCTTAGCCCCACTCTGTTCAGGAATTTTTGGAAAAAAAATCATTTTCAATCTGACTTTTATATGTTTAAAAATTTTTAAATTTTGGGGTCCCGTAGTTTACAGATATTTTGGCGACGAAAATATACCATTTAAAAAGAAATTATTAATTCTTTGGACTTTTTTTTTTAGTTTTTAGCCCTACCGATTTAAGCGTATATCTTCCCAAATTTATACCTTCAAATATCGAAATTTCTAAACTTTCGTATTTTGACGGTATTCTACGAATAGTCGATTAAAAAAAAAGAAGAAAAAAACAGAAAGTTTGTGTAATTTTTAAAAGTTCTTTTTTAATAGTTGATTTTTACTTTTTTCAAAATTTTGGCCCCTTTTATAGTTTTCCAATAATCTGATGAAAAAAATACATCGGTTAAAAAAAAATTAATTTTTCACCTATTACAGAACGTATTGTCAGAATTTTGGCTTTTGCAGTTTTATAATACCTGTATGTGTACATATGTGTATATATATGAAATTTTTCTTGTAAATAAGCTAGCGTAACTGTTCTTCATTTATAACTAAAAAAACAAAGGTAGAGGAATCATATGCCCTTTCGTTGTTAGTAAAATTAAGAATCTTTCGATAAATCCATATTGTGTATATTAGAATATTCTCTTTATATTTCTACTTTTCCTACTGTGATATATTTTTAAATCAGTTAATACTTGCAAAATTTTCTGAAGTATAATTACATAGCGGGTATTTACAACAAGTGCACTACAGATAGCAGGCTTGTATTATTTTAAAGTTGCAAAAATAATATAACATTTACTTCACTGACTCTGACTGGAAATTTGCAATAATAATTAAGTGAAAATAAAAGACTATTGTTACCTAATACTGGTAGCAAAAATTATTTATTGAAATGCCCGGACTAATTTAAAAATAGTTTCACGGTGTGGTGAAATTTAGATATATTGGAAATGTAGAGGAAGTGATCCAGTCAGGTTTCAATTTTGTCAAAAATCATTCTGATAGGTATTCATTTTTATAAGAATTAATATAAAAAAATAAGTGTATCTCTGTCTGGGGGGGGGAGGGGATATTCCATTATATTTCCGAACATACGTAATCGTCTTTGTAGAAGCTCAAAAAAAATTAGCAAACATAAGACAAGGAGTTTCAACATTAGCTGTTTTTTTAAATAAAATTAAAAAGTAAAACGAAAAAAAGTTAATCATTATATTAATAAAGTAAACACTAAAATTATTGAGAAATTTTCAGGAGAATATTGAGTTTAATGAAGCTACAATTATGTCAGGGATGGACCATTAACGATCAATAAGGAAAACCGATCGGAAGTGCAACGAGGTAAAAAGATTAATTTTTTATAAAACCGGTAATCCCGCAACACAGTTTATGGAGACCTTTAAAACTGTGATCTCTTCTCTTCTCAGTTTATTACATCACGAAGGCATTTGGTGGCATTAAAAACGACATTAATATGAGACATCATGGGTTATTATTCCTGTCATTCATGACGTACTCTTGGAAAGTAATCAAGTGATTTTCCGTTTGCCTGCTTGATCACAGTGCTGTGACCGTACTGTAGTTACCTATACAGCGCTTACGGTTATTCAATAAGCGACCGTACTAGAAGTTTGTTCATTGCGCTCGTTCTTGATACTGTTTGATATTTTGTTAGGATTTACTCCCTTAGCCACGGTTGTTGCAGGAGGCAACGGCTGAAGCTTATTTATACAGGCGGCTTCAACTCGTCAAGAGTTAATAGACAGTCGCAGGAATTTAGAGTTTTATAGATAGTTCCCAACCTGTCTCTCTACGACCTCGTGTCTATAACCCTGACACAAATCACCTGCCTGAGGCTTTCCCCCAGCAGCCGCTCTTGGTTTGCGACTGTTTATTAATTATTCACGGCTAACCTGCATATTTGTAAGCCATTCCATTATCCACCACTTTTGGAGGCGCTTCTTCCTGGTACACGAACCCCATGGGGGAGAAAACTGTGGTAACGGTATATGAATATTTTTCCTCATATAGAATGTTGCACGTTTTTTTCCCAAACAAAGAAAATCATGTGTAAGTACTATTAGCGATAGAAAATTTACGTATTTTTATGAAAAGAAAAATTAAATAAAAACAAATCGTTAATTATTATTTTTTTTTGTGTTATTTATATTCTATGTGATAAAATAAGTAGATATTACTTCTAGCAGAGCTTGGTATTACATTTATTATTAAATTATAGTGTGCTTGCGGGTTACGTTAATTTTTGATTTATTCTCTTTTTTTTCTGTATTGTACGCACTTAGGTTTCGATGAATTTTTATGCTGTAAATAGAATTATCGATTTGTTTGTTTCAGGAAAAAGTCGCGTTATGGTGGCCAAATGGGTTCGGCGAGCAACAGTTGTACAATTTAACTTCATCTTTTATCAATTCTAAATTTAGGAAAAATAAAACAATAAACATTGGATTTAGAACTGTTGAACTTGTGCAAGAACCAGTAGGAAACAGCGATCCTAATAACGGTAAGTTCCTTTATAACAAATGATCATTCTTATTTGTATATGATTTTTTTTTTATAATCACATCTGTATTCAGAATAATTGTTTATTTTTGTTTTCATTTATTCTGGTTTAACGGGATGTAGGATTAACGTTTTACTTTAAAATAAACGGTGTACCGATATTCGCAAAAGGAACAAATTGGATACCGTCTGATATATTGCCAGAAAAATCTGCCAATGAAGAAACAATTCGAAATTTATTAGAAGCTGCAAAAATTTCTCATACGAATATGATACGTGTCTGGGGTGGTGGTTTATACGAATCCGATTTATTTTATCAGGTAAAATTAATATAATTATGTTGCAATATTGAAATTTTTTAACAACAGCTACTAGAACCGGCCGTGTTTATGGTGCATTGGTGTATTTTAAAATAAATCCGCTTGATTGAGATGAAGCTTGCTCCTATCTCCATTTTTTACTTATAATTATTCGCTAACTAACTTTTTGATTTTAATGAACAAAAGTACACTATTATAAATTTATGTCATATCTACATCCATTGAAGTAAAAAAAAGTGATGCTTTTTATATGCTTGCTTTAAAATAAACGTGTCGACAAAAAAAAAAAAAAAAAATAGTAATATGAAAGGGATGCGAAAAGGGTGACAAAATCGTATAAAGCGGTAACAAATTTTCTTCTGTACCGATATGATGGTATGGGAGTGTCACTTTCCAGCGATTTTTTCAGTTAGCATTTTTCGAAAATTTTAAAATACAGATTAAGTTTTTAATCAATGTTTTGAATTTGTTTGAATTTTAGTTCTTTTGACTTTAAACAGAATTTCAGCCAAAAGATTTATTAGTTCTAATATTTGATAACTTTAAGTTTGCAAATAGTTTTAATTAGATTTTTAATTTTGCCCTTTTAATAAATTATGCAATAAATATTTTCTTTTGTACGTTTTTTATTAGTAAAAAACTTAATTATAATTCTAATCGGGAAATTGAAAAGGAAATCAATATTTTTAATCGACATTTATAAATTATACAACCCTGCAACCATCCTCTTAGAACGTTTCCACTTATTTAGGGAGAAAATAAAATTTTTTTCTGACCACTAATCAGTGTTCTACGTTATATTACAAGTAGTCCATTTTCCGGTTGATTACATTGCAGAATAAGAAATTTTTAAAAATAAAATATATATACCTCATTTTCTCCTTTTCTTAGTAAAGGTCCCCGGTTGCGAGCCCCCAAAAAAATCCTTTTAAATTTTCGTGAAAGCTTTCGTCAATCTTTTCTTATTTTTATAAAGAAATTCATATTACAAATATTTTTGGATAATTTAAGGCTTATTATCTACTTTTTTCTTTGAACGAAAGACAGAATAATGAAAAAATTGTTCATTCGTTATGCGAAACATCCACTTTTTTTTTTTTTTTTTTTTTCTAGTACCATTATTCTCAACATACTGCGTGATTACCGAGAAAAAAAGTTCAATTTCCAAACTATTAAAAAACTTACCACTTGCTTCTTTCAAACTGAAGTAAAATACTTTCGTTTTAGACTTTATCAACCTAATGCAGTGCACTTTACTATACGTCTACGGTGTAAAAACGTTTCTTTTCGAACAATTTTACTAGCATATAAAACATTTTAAATATGACTTATAAAAACTATTTATGACCACTTACAGTTTTTCTACTTATTAGCTACAGTTCTGCTACTAAAATCGAATAGTTTTAAATTAGCTGATGTTATGTTCTGTGCTAAAGTGATAACATGTGTTCATCGTGTTTAATCAAATTACGCTGCATTATATTCCGACGGTGGCAGACTTCGGTGAGCGATAATTATCATTTAGTGCGAATTATTGCGATAGATCAGTAATTAGTTTAAACAACGTCACGATCACCGCAACAATCGCGCCGTAATTCAGAGATACTCAACTCCGCTTCCTATTCTACTACCAGACCCGTATCAACATTACCGATAACGATAATCTGATTTTGATCAACGCGAATATAACAGACGTTACGTTCGCTTCAAACCAAAACAGTTCATAGCATAAATGAGGCAACTAACACAAACAAACCGGCTACCAGCAAACTACGCTTATGCAACTTCATCTTTGGTTAATCAATTCTTAAATAAAAATAATGCCATCATATTTACTGCTATTAACGGAATTGAGCAAATAAATTAGGAAGTTAATAAATCCTTCCAAGCGGATTATAATTTCTAATATATGCCGAGTATACCATACCATCTAATAGAAACCGAATTTAACAAGTTAGGAATACGTCAAATTTCGCCCATTACTTTTATGCAAGCAGAATAAACCAGAACTTAATCACATCTTAACAAACCGAAGATACGTTTTTATAGATCCCGAGGACGCTGTAAAAGAAACACAACAGAAATTATATCGCCAACTGAAAATAAGTTCCTTATCGGAGATATTACGAGGTGCGACAATTAGTTATCCGGAATAAATTTTTTTCTTTTTTACGTAGCGACACTGAAAAGAAAACCAAAATCGTGAGAAATAATGAAGAATCGTTAAATAGTAATACCGTATTAAAAGAAGCAATTCCACTGATAAATAGTCAAATTAACATCTTACCATCCCAGCTTGCCTACGATAATATTGTAAATGTAATCGAACCTTTTTAATTTTATTCCCGAATAACTACGAAAGCCAAATTGTTGTTCCGGTTGAGAGCCTGGAAAATAAGAATATTGCCTATCTTCATCCCATATCTTTGCCAGAATGTTTTATGAAAAAGTTAATGGCATCTCCTCTATATCCAGGTCAGGGAAAAACTTAATAAAATTAATTTTTACGTCTGTAATTGAAATCAATAATTTTATTCTCTCGGATGAAATACATAAAGAGTTAAAAATCCGATCTTTTATCTCGCAATCTCTGTTATTTGGACTTGGTATAATCCGTGATATTCCGTCTGATCTTTCTATTGACGAACTCGTGTCTAATTGTACATTAGCGGTACCTATCTCTAATATTCGTAGGTTGCACAAAAGTTCCTTCGATAATTCTTTTATTCGTATTCCTGTCATTGAAGTTATTTAAAGTTGAGCCTTTGATCCATTGACCTAAATTATGCCGCAATTGCCTTCGTTTTGGGCATTTCAGTGACTCTTGTCGTAGCAAAACCATTTGTTCCTTGTGTGCGGGTGGTCATTCGTCTTCGGAATGCACTATTACACAAGAATACGCCCTTTTTTCCTATCTTTGCGTCTACTGTGGAGAGAATCATTCTGTTTTGGACCCCAACTGTCAAGTATTCAAAGAACAGGTTAAAATTGATAAGATTATGAGTTTACAAAATGTTTCTTATTTTGAGGTAAAAAATATCTGCCGAGCTAAATTAGTGTCTCCAGTCTTTACTTTTGCTGAAATTTCTAATTCATCCAACTTTTTAGTTCTTTCCAATTTCTCTTCTACCATCCTAAAGAAGAAACGGCAGAAAAACTCCAGTAGTTTGTCTTCCTCCTACATTAGGCTTCCTACGCAAAAGCACTATTCCAACTCTACGTCTCCTAATCCTCAGTCAGGAACGCAATTTCGAAATCGTGAATCACTAGCCCGAGTCCGTATGGGGTACAAATTTCAATGCTCAGAAATGCGCCTCCCGAATTAATTCAGCACGTAATCGAGCTCTTTATTCAATTATGGAAATCTGGGGTTATTCCGGAAATCTGACGGCAAACAGTTATCATCCCTCTGATCAAACCACTCCAACCAATGCACCAACCAGAGATCTACCGACCTATACCATTTACATCCATTTTATGTGAAGTTATGGAAAGATCAATAAATGTTAGATTACAACGGATATTGTACGGTCGAAAATTACTACCTCGTGAGCATGCAGGTTTTCAGGCAAGACGTCAACATAAGAACAATTAGCGTTTCTTTCAAATGCCATCTACGAATCCTTTTCTAACCAACAACATATATTCGCAATATTTTTCGACTTAAAGAATACCTTCGACATAATGTGGAAAAACCAGTTCACTTCACAACTTACACAGTGGGGCATTAATAGCCGACTCCTATCATTTATTAATCAATTTCTCAGCAACAGAAGTTTATAGTGCGCTTCGGATCCGTTAGCTCCAGTCGTCACCAGTTACTTAACGGAGTTCTGCAAGGTTCGGTCATAAGCCCTACATTATTTAACATAGAATTTAGTAGCATAGTCAACGAAGTTTCATCCCCAGTACAATCAGTTTTATTTGTGGACGACCTCATCATATTTGTTCCGTGCAATACCGTCTTCCTTGGAAAACAAGTTTTACAAGAAACCGTTAACTGCTTAGTGGCCTGGGCATATAAACGTGGCCTTGAATTTTCGAAAACAAACACTAAGGCCATGCACGTTTGCAAGCGAAGAAAATACAACCGTCAACTTACCATTAATGGTTCCGTTATTCCAAACGAGCAAACAGTGAAGTACTTCAAGGTTAACACTTTCGATCAGCAACTAAGCTGGAAAGAACACATTAGAGCACTCAAACAGTCATGCTTACCGAGATTAAATCTAATGAAGGAACCTGCTCAGACAACGTATGGAGCAGACTTCAATTCGCTATTGTTACTCTACGGAGCTCTCATCTGATCCCAATGTAATTACGACGTAGCTATTTATTCTTCTGCATCAAGGACCGCATTTTCGAGGGCGGTCTGTTACTTTCGTCGATGAAACTGAACCGGATAGGACTTTCCAATGAGACAATAAAGGAAGCCGTGGTCACGGAATGATGCCGCCGATGAAAAGATTTACCCAGTGCAAATCAACTTCGATCCATAATCGAAATCCCATCTCAATTCAGCATATCCATCGTTTGTCGGCAAACTGACGACCTCCTCCTTCGTTTTCTTACGTCGACATACCTCGCTTACCCAACGACACTTATTATCTAGGGAACTCCCCTATATGTTCCCTTTGCTACTATCTTTGCACTATTCCGCATACTCTTCTTGAATGATCCTTATCTCTTCCGCTCTGAAATCTTTTGCCTTTTCCACCAACACTGTCTCTGCACTCCTCATCACATCCTTTCCAAATTCTTAAAGGACGTCGGTATAGAATCGAAACTATAACTATGCTATTATATATGTAAATTAAGCTATCCCCGTCCTGCTGACCTTAGTAGTAGTTTATGATACGGGTTGTTGTAATTGAAATAAATAAATAAGTCAAAAAAAAAAAGGGAAAAATGCGCGTCATGAAAATAGATCTCCCCGAAGGTTAAGCGGTTTCAATGTTCTGTTCTTCTATCCCCCGCCGGCCTGTACAGTGAATATTTTTTTATAACTCCATACAAGGCTATCTATTCTACAGGGTGTGTCCGTAAAGTATGAGAAGATTGCTGTATAATTAAGTTTTCGTAAAAATCTCAAACACCTTAATTACTCACTTCTTGAGATAATCGTTAAGCTTGTACTAACAATCCTTTGAGGGGAACACAGTTTATTTTTTTTTTAGTCTAAATGCGTTCTTTGTTTTTTTGTTTACGTAAACTCCCAAGAAGATCTAACTGTAAAATCAATTTAATTAACCTCTTTCGATAACAACTGCAATAATGAAATAAAATTCGACAACAGTTTTTACGAGATATATAGGAATGATAAAACAAGGGATAACCTTGTATTTTTATTTTTTATTTTCCACCGTGTCAAAGTGAGGCCCTCCATCATCTCAGAGGAATCACACTCTTGCAACATCGAATCATAATCGAGATGATGACGTGTAATAAACGCATCAGTAGCTCTTCGCAAACGCGTTATACGAATTTATGCTGAGTGGAGCGCTCGTTTATGAGGTGAGTGGACCACAAAAAACATAAGCTCGTAAACGCCATTTATTACAAGCTGATCCGTTAATGGCTGCTAGTAAACGAGCTTTGTAAACTCTGCGTAAAAATCGAAATGACTGAAGTGAAACTTAAGTGAACTAAAATTTTTACGGTGTCAGTGTATTTCATTTCATGCGATTTTTCATTTGAAATGTATCAGTTAGAGGTAAAAAGTTTAAATGAGAACTTAAAAGTTGAGAGGGAAAATAAATGAATGTTCCCTTCATCATTATACATTTAATTAATCGCGCTGGAAACAACTTTCATATTTATATTTTCACATTTTAATAATTCACAAAACATGAAGAATTTGTAGAGTAGCGTTAATTAAATAAATGCGAAAGGTTTAGAGTCACCATGTGTGTAACATTACGAAAAACACAATAAAATATGTGTGCGTGTGTGTATGTGTGTGCGTGCGTGCCATATATTTTTTAAAACGTATAAATGAAGTGAATAACAAATGTAAAAAATTATTTATCCGTGACGTGTGTTGTAGTACGCTGATCAGTACGGTATTATGATATGGCAAGATATGATGTTTGCTTGTAATATGTATCCAAGCAACGAAGAATTTTTATCATTGGTAGATGTCGAAGTAACGCAACAAGTAAGAAGATTACAACATCATGCGAGTATTGTAATATGGGCTGGTAACAATGAGAATGAAGCTGCTCTACGGGATAATTGGTAACAACCGATTTTATTATACAAAAATCTTGATTAAAATTTTCAAACACCTTATAAAATTTTCATGTTTAGTCAGAAACACCTCTGTACGGTAATTCTAATTACAGCTGTAAAACCAGCAAACTGCATTTTCACAGCAGCCAAAAAATCAACTTGTTCCGCGGCAACTTTTATAGCGTGTGTATTGTTTACAAAATGCGTTTCTCATTAATATCATTTTGCGAGAAAAATTAATTCGGGTCAAGTTTAACCCGCGCAAAACAGATAATGAGAATGCAATTTCGCATCGACTAATGCTTACCACGATAGACCGGTGACTACGAATTTTTTTTCTTAAAAGTGGGTAACATTTCATTGTTGACGGATTTATTATTGTTATTTTAATTTAATTGTTTATACACACCATGAAGATGGATTGTAATATCCGAAACTAGTCGGTGTTTTTATATTTATTATATTTATATTTTTGAATTACATCATTCTGTTTTTAGCAGTGGCGTAGCGTCAATGGAACCGATGGGAGCGCCGCTTCTCCTAACGAATTAGTACGAAATTGTTTTTTTATTAGCCTCAGAAAGAAAATGAAGTATCTTGTTGAATTTAAGTGCCAAAATTTAAAATTACTGGGAACAAAGAAGCTTTCACCTTACTACTGCCTAGAGTTGTCTCTGAACGATCTGCTACGTATCGGTTATAGAGAAAGGTTACGCACGCATATTCAATTTGGAAGCGCCAGGTTGTGTCGCTTCAAGATCACATCATTTGCGCCAATTTTTATCCGTGCGATTCCAAAGTAATGTGTATTGAGAGTGAAGAAAAAATGCGCGCGTATCTTCAGTCTGGAAGCGCTGAGTCAAATTGCTTCACGGTTACGTATATCGATCATAAAGCGCAATTTTTATGCATGCCAGTGTGTGTGAGTACAAGCATAGGGTAGTGCGGTATTTGCAGTACATTTTCTTCTTTGGATCGTTTTTTACATGCCGTCGTTTACTAACAGCGGAACTGGAAGCGATGATCGGTCGCGCTTTTCAGTCTGCAGTAGAAGCTACACCGGCTCGTTTATCTTATTCCCGTCACAAATACTAATGTTTCAGTCTGTTAAAATGCAAAAACACTTTCGAAATTGGGGCTATATGCAATTGTATTATTGAAAAGCTTCCACTGATTAGATTTAATTCATGAAGTTTTCAAGAAAAAATTAATATTACTCAAAATGATGAACCAACACCTAGTTTAGAAAATTCGAATACAAAATCAAAAGGCATGTAAAATGTTCTCTCTTCTATAATTTATCAAACTTCTCTATGTATGTAAAGTATTTAACTGCCATTTTCAAACAAATTTATGCGCAACAATGCCCCATGGTTATACAGTTGTGGGAAGATAAAAAATTGTTAAAAATGTATGGAATGCAAATTGACTTAATTCAGTTGTTGGGGAAGACAGAAAGCTATCACGAAAAAGGATATTTTTAAAAATTATCGATGTTACGCAAACAAATATGTCTAATAATAATAGGTTTCATGATGTAACAAAATTAAAAATTTTAAATCTTTTTTAAATACAAACAATTTTTTAAATTTTCAATAAAATTTTCTGGAAGGAGATTTTTTAAATTTAAAACAGCATTACGGAAATTTTTTCAATCTTGCAAGTTTGAAAGTATACTTTCAAGATTCTAACATATGTAAAGGCACTGCGGTGCGTCTTATGACCGCTTCAGATCTAACCGATGTTTTTCCTGAAGTATGTACAAGTTTTGTCTCATTTAATAACCACAATTCCGGCAGCCACATCGTCTGCAGAAAAATCGTTCTCAACAGTGAAAGGAATAAAAACTTATTTAAGAAATACACAAGGTCAGAAGTGACTATCTTCATTAGCTTTTTTTAATATTGAAAAAGAATTATTATCAAATATTAAGAAACGAGCATCTTTTCGTGATGTTGTAATAGATATTTTCGCAAACAAGAACCGAAAAATTGAATTAATTTATAAAAAAATAAGACATTTCGTTTCTCTTAATTAATTGTTATTTCTGTTCTGTATTTAACCGAATTTTATGCATGTTTATTTTTATGTAAACAAAATATTTGATTGTGGCGCTTCCTCAGTCCTGAAATTCACGCTACGCCACTGGTTTTTAGTGTTTACTCTATTTCATTCATTTCGATCAATGTATAACACAATAGCATGGATGACAATCGTATTATTACTAATAATCACGTAAGAAATAGAAAGAATACCGATTAAAAACGGTCTGTCCGTACATTTTCTATAGATCGTAAAACTTATGTCGCACAACACGATGTTCTACTTCATAATATTCAATTCTGTAAAATTATTTATTTATTTTTTTCTAATAATTACCATATAGCAAACAACATGTTAGTTCGTTTAACCGTTACTACGTTTGTAAAACAATGTTCGATGATGATAGTTGGTGTACTTTTTTATGGGCAAAATTATTATTTGATTCATTATTATTTTATTATTATCGTGTCCGAAACGCTTCAGGACTAATATGCTAAAATAAAATAAAGTCAACTGATATACAGCGGATTTATACGCTGTCAGTCCATACATCAACCATTTTTATGGCTTCGTCAGTTAGCTCCGTACTTCATAGGTCTCTCTCCGTAATGGCTACAGGCACCAAGCTACACTGAAACAAGTGTCTATGGCTCTGCTGTTCCCCGCATTTGCATTTATCATTTTCGGCCAGACCCCGTTTAAGTAAGTTTACTGAAGTTCTGGCGCAACCAGTTCCATCTTTTTCCGTCCATTTCTGTGCGCGAGCTTTTTGTGGTAGCTCATCCAGTCGTTTCGAGCAGTGTAGGAAGCTTCTTCTGGATTTAAGACGTGATATGCCAACCTTCTGGCCAAACATTGGGTGCCTGTAATCTGTATCGCATTCATGTTCTTTGCACATGGTAGCCAGCAGAATCGCCTTTTCCTTAGTCAGACCTTCAATATTTATTGAGATCGTCGTCAGAGCTGGCCCTAAAAAGGACCGTTTCCAAGTTGAGTCTATTTCCGACTTTCTTTTTGGACGCGTCTCGGTGGTGGCAGGATTGGTCAGCGTTATTAGTTTAAAGTTTTCCGCGAAGTTCTTCAATAACTTTTCCATAAATTCGCTTGATCTTAAATCGCTGTCCAGGGGCACCACGTGGAGGTTCCTGTCTGCCCCCATTTGATTCATTTATATCATGCTTCGTATTTTAAAAATTAATGATCAGCCATCTGCAAATATTCATAAAATTATTGTACTGTTTCCAACACTATAATTATATGCCAATTCTTACATTAATGCTCATTCATTTTCATATTTACACGCTTAATACAGTTGCACAAGCATATAACCGCATCAAAACTACTCGTACAATGATAAAGCAGTTAAATTTAATCTGTTGTTTGAATGAAAATTGTTGTTCATTGTATATTGAATAGCAAATAACATTATTATGTGTTAAAAATTTAAAACTTTCACAGTGATTACTCATGATAAATAATTTTCGGAAACAACTCATATTTTTGTTCTGTTCACTTGGTTGTTCCGTGCGTTTTCAACGTTTTCAGTTTTATTTTTTATAAGTTGTTATTCGTTTTTCCCCCCTGCCCCAACTGTGACCCGATGTTTTTTGTTCCTTTTGTAAATTTTTCTAATTCCTTTTTTCTCATATGTTTTTACATTTTATCTTCGGTTGTTATGCGTTTTGTCGGTTTTTCCCGTTTAGATTTTGTGTTCCTTTTATTTATTTTTATTAATTTTTTTTTTTTCCTTATGTTTTTATAATTTATCTATCTGTTGTTTTGCGTTTTGTCGGTTTTTCCCGTTTACATTTTGGTTCCTTTTATTATTATTTTTTTTTTTTTTGTTTTTATATTTTTTCTATGTTCGTCGGTTTTCCTGTTTAGAGGTAGGTTATCTGTTTTGATTTGGGTTTTCCATGATTTCTGATTCTTATTTTAATGTTATTGTCGATCGCAATTTTCGCTCCGTTCTTCAGTTTGCTTCTGATGATGGCCAGTGTAAGCTGGTCGAAACGTTAAGCGAATAAACACAGTTGTTTCCGAAAATTATTTATCATTATTATGTGTTATTTAAAATTCATGATAAATAATCAGTGAATAAAGTGTATGCTCTTTTTTTTCTTATTTTACGTTTCTTTTTCTTTTTTTAGGTACGGCACGTACGTAAATTTCTCTTTATATCGTGAAGAATATATAAAATTGTATGTAGATACTATTAAACAAGCAGTACTTGCAGTCGATGAAACACGACCATTTATCGTTTCTAGTCCTAGTAACGGTTTGAAATCGGAAGAAGAAGGTTACGTTGCACAAAATCCTTACAGTGAACTATATGGAGATAGTAAGTCTTTATATAAATAATATTAGTAGAGTTTTTTTCGTTTCGGGATATTGGCGTACGTTTTTTTTTCTGACTTTTAACATCCCTTAAAACAAAACATTACATTTCATTAGAAAAGTTATAATGTTATTATTATTATTATTATTATTATTATTAAGAAAGAAAGAAAAAAATCGGTTACATATGCTCTGCTAGTTGAAATGTGTTAATTCACCATGAAATTTTCCTAGCAGTTTTTGCCTGTTACCTTCGTGTTTAAAAAAGGCCTTAATTACACGTTGTTTTTAATATTTTTTGAAAATCCGACTCATTATATGCATTTATCTCACTATTACAAATGCTATTATTATTAATTAATAAGCATCTTCCGTGCAGGAGGTTGCAATTAGACATCCGATTAAACCTATCTTATCCAGTCTATCCAACGTCGTAATTCTGCTTTTGCCTCTTAGTGTCTTGCCAGGAGTCTTTCCATTTTTCAACAGCGAAAAAATCCTGTCCTCAGGCATTTTATTTTGGAGTAAGTGCCGTTTATTTCCGTTAATCATTGATAGCAAAATGCAATTCTTCAGTCCCATTCTTTTTAACACCTTGTTCCTGATCATTTTCGTCCAATTTATCCTGTTCATTCTTCTATATGTCCACATTTAAAAGGCATTAAGTCCCCGCTGTCATTATCTACGTTTCTGTGACATCGGATTGTTCTTTTTAGGTACGGTCACAAATCTAGAGTTCTTGAAATCCTCTGACAAGTATCCGGTTCTGTATATTTTATTTATTAATCTGAGAAATTTTTCTTTGCTCTTATTGGATGCATGCTTTATCAGCTCTACAGCGATTTCATCTATCCCCGTTGAATTTTTTATTTGGTTTGTTACTACACTCAATTAATTCCCAAAGTTACTACTAAAGTAAAGTAAGTTCCATGCCCCTGACAAGGCATCGGGGATTGTGAAGTCAAGGTTTAAGCCCAACAGCACTAATGAAAGTAGAAGGGCGAGTTTCTTTCTACCGGTCGCCTTTACTTTACCAGATTTCTCTGGTAACCAATTATTTCAGGCTGGGTAAACTTGAAAGCGACTTAGATCCGGAACGAGTCTGGAACCCGGTCCTGTGATTTGGTAACGAAGCACCTGTAACTTGTTATTATTTATTAACAAAAAAATTTCCTACACTAATTATCAACTAGCTGCAAAGGTTTATCATTTTCTTTTAAACGTAGTTTCATATAAATTATTCTGATTAGCAGTTTGTATTTTATCTTCAAAATCTTAATGTTTTTATATGTTTTGATAATTTTTCAGTACATTATTATAATTACGTCATCAATTCATGGGATCCAAATTTTTTCAAATTAACCCGTTTTAGTTCAGAATACGGATTTCAGTCACTACCGTCGTATAGGTCGTTGAAAACTGTATCCATACCAATCGATTTAGAACAATTAGAAACCGATTTTATGTTACATCGACAACATTTACTTATGGGCGATTTATATATGAAATTACAAATTATGTACCATTTCACAATTTCACAGCCTGAAGACATCAGTTCCTTTATATATTTAACTCAGGTACCTAAAATTTTTTATTCAAACATGTATACGTATATATATATATATATACATATGTACGCGCGTGCGTGTGTGTGGTATATATAAACAAATTCTTGTTTGTTTATTTAAAAAAAAAAATCTTTATACTTAAATCAGTTTAATTTCGTTTATTTTGTCTGATCTTCATAAAATGATTTCCGTTTCTTCTGCGCTGTTGACTATAATGATGGTGTCATTAGCAAACGGAGATTATTAAACTATCTGCCTTCAACGGCGACAGCACCGTCACAATTCACTAACTGTTGTTCCATACAATATTAGTCATATCAACTGAAGAGAAGTGGAGAGAAAGCAGCCCTATCATTGCTCTTTTTCCTATCGTGAAATTATTTAATTCAATGTTTCCGCTATATATACAATATTTGTATTCTGATCATAAAGTTTTTCGATTAAATATATCTATCAAATGTTTTGAAATTCCCATTTCAGTTACAACGGACTACAGTTTTTTCCCTATATAATATTATCAAAAACTTATAAGACCAAAAAATTCAAGGAACGGTATGACAGTTTTTGAACTGGTTAACTGTAGGATAATGTATAAGCGTCAGTGAGACGGAATAGAAAATTTTAGACTTTTCTATTCACGAACCATGCCCATTTGCTTTTTAGTTTAAAGTTCATCTTAAAAACATTCAAGAGCTAAATAAAGATCGAATACCCGTAGAACACGAATGCATTTTAATAAGTGATTAAACAAATTAGCACAGTTTAAAGTAGAATCTTCAGTACTAAATGACGCTCTTGACAGAGATTATGCTCGCGAAATAAACGGTAACGCATCGAAATTGGGTAGAGACCAACAGGCCACCGTTGACTGTCGATCAAAAATTGACTTACAACACGATGCTCAGTATTTTAGCAGATGTAAGTGGCAATGTTTTTCGTTTTGAATTTTCCAATCAGTTTAATTTTGGTTAGATTTAAAAAAGGAAATTAAGTTTCCCTGGTAGTCGCATAACACTTTGTTTCGATGCCATTCGAGAAAGGATATAACAGTATGTACAAACCTTTAAAACTTCCGCTCAACTTATAATTTGCCAAAACTGCATGTTACAGCATAAACCTAAGTTTTAGAAATCTCTAAGAAATAATACGGGATGGATGGAGCGAAACGCATAAAAAAACTCTTGAGGCTTTGATCGAAACCTTACAGAGTTTAAGGTGAAGTATTCGATTTACGAGAAGAGCCCTGATAGTTTTGGTAGATGACTTTTTTCAAACATTATCCGTTATTCCCAGATCAACACCTGCTGACTAGCTTAATGTCTGACTAAAGGCACCATCAATGTTATGTTTAAGGCCCCGTCTATTGAGAGAGATCTGAAAGCAATTTTTACATCTTAAATGGGCTGATAATCCTGTTCATAATTTAATAACACTTGACTCACTCAAAATGTTTACAGTGGTCATCGTGTGAAGGTGTGCTTGAAATTATCTCGAAAAATACATTTCTTAACTATGTAAACCACGCACAAAAGAGTAATATTGGTGACTAAAAACAAACACTTATCTAAGCTGATAATCTGGAATTAAAAACGAAACACCACCAATGCGTCTGTAAAATTCGAACTATGCAATGGAATCTGGACGATAAAAATCGAAGAATGATGTTAAATTTCATCGAGAAAAGAATATTAAAAGAAGTTACAGTGAAATCATAAGTGTTTATTCCAAAAATAACTAATCCGCAATCAATGTATAAATGAGCTTTTTAAGTTCATGCTTCTCTCACGGCCAGTTATATGTTGTTTGTTCAAGAGTCGAAAGTTCCGAAAGATTATTTGTACGTAATGCGCCATAAAAATAAATAGGATATCTATCAAAAGCCACTGATAAATTAACACGTATCAATATAAACACTCATCATCATCATCATCATCATCATAGTGCCGCATTCAGTTTTTGAGCATCGGCGACTACTTATTCGTACATTCTAGCCGTATGAATATATGTAGTGTACTACGCGGCAATTGTAATATGCAACACGAATACACTTGGAACTGTTATTGTGACTGTTTGATTTATCGCGATACAAATGCAGTTCCACCTGTGTCTGCTATTACACATCAATTAGCGCCCATATGGTGGTATGCGTGGTGGTTTTCCATTACCTTCCACGTAATTATTAGCGGTTAAATTCTATCGTCGCCTAGGATCTCGAACTCAAGACTTCTGTAAAACGAAAATCGAGTGTTCCGGCAACTAGGCTATCGCAACAAAATAATATAAGCACTAAGTATATTAAAAACAATACACGCGTACATGATTAAAACCATGTCGCGAAAATTATAATGCTAAATGTCTCACAGAATGGCAGAAGCATCTTTCGACCAAAAATCTAGTCAGGCATCTTACAAATTGATTCTAGCGATTCGGAAACTATATTAAAAAAAAGTTAAAAAAAAAATTACAAAAATTACAAAAAAAGAAAATTAATAAGCTGAAATTAACATTGGATACTGCCGATGACAAGTCATTTACTAGCAACGACAATGATTAATGCAGTTTATAATGTTTATGCCCATTAAAAAACATACACCAGAATTAATTAATGAAGCAAAACTTAGATCATTACAAGTGATTTTGGTTTTGAAAGTCGTGCTGCATCTCAATTCAACCTACCACCATTAGTTTCGTCATCACCGACTACTAGTAATTCGATAATACCGGCTTCATCGAACGTGTTCCAGTTAGCAATAATTCATATCAGTTTGTGATCCATTCGATTACATTAATGTTGAAGTGTCGCCTGACTCGAGTTAACTTTTTTTTAAATAATTTACAACATTTGAATTCATAAAAAACATTTAAATTTTTTTTTAAACGTATTTACCTTAGTGTTATGGCTAATACCGTTATGAGATATATGTATCTTTCTGACGAATTATTTCTAACATCTCCTTTTCATTAAATTAAACACATAATTAAATTGCTTAATATTTAAATCCATTATTAAATCACTTTGGAACAGTGGTTTATAATTTCCTTAATCCGTGACATAAATACTACATGAACTTCAGCATTCCGCTCTTCTAATAATTCCTGCAGAATCTTTTTTTTTTATCTCCATTTTCTTCTAAAAATAATTCTAATACGAAATTGTGCTCAGCCATTTCGAATATACAAATCGGCCGGTCACTGACTTTACAACTGAGCTATTTGCGGCAGTCGCAGACAAAATACAAATAATGCACTCATACGTCAGCCGCTTTACGTTTAACGTGATGCGTTTGACGCGTTATAGGGATCCCACTGTAAGAGAGAGAAAAAAAGAATTATAAACCGATTAAAAAAACTTAAAGGAAGTAACATTTTAATATTAAAATTATACGTCTATGAAAATGGAAAACACTTAAAAACAGAAAAATGAACTTTTAATTCACAAGGTAAAAAAATGTTACTTAAAGTAGTAGCAAATACACTTGCTGTAGTTCGTTCTTATGAAAATGAACGATGTGAATCTAAGTTTTAGTTCAACAAAGATTGGCTCGATACGAGTGCGTCATTAAAATACTCTTCAATTTTCGAGTCGGAATTAACATATTACAGATAATTTCCAAAATACTCTCTTCTCGTTAAGGATTTTTCACATTGTCACCTGTAATGATTGGTACTACGAGTAAACATTCCTTAGGTCTTGTAATGAACGTAACACATGTTAAACCAACCGTAGTGGTCACGTCATTTTCGTAATTTTTTCTCGCCAGGTACAGCAGTCAGTGGTAATGTCTTTCAATTACAGAGTGAACGTCAGCGATATTTTCTGTGTAAACTACATTCGTGTCTGATATTCACAGAACTATCAGAGAGTTTCAAATGTTCGTCTGTGACACGGGCATAGAATTCAACAATACTAAAATTCATAAACTTTCCGTAACCAGAGAAAAATTTTAATTCCGTTTACTATACACAGTCACGCAGAACGAAAATACAAACAAATTTACATTTCGGTTCTTAATTGTATATTAAAAAAAATATGAACAAGTAAAAGAAAAACTGTTTTACATTACTTTATATTTATTTAATGTAACTGTTTATTTTAACGCAGCTAGTTAGTATTTTTAACATTTATTAAAACATCAATTTTGTAATGCATGTTTTTTTAATGTTTAGGCTAATTCTTTAATAGTTTACCTAAACGCATTCAATTATTCTGAATCTAAATAGAACCGACTATGATTTTTGACTTTCAAAATTATGCAACACACCTGGAGCAGATTACAAAAAATAAAAAAAACAAAACAAAAAAACAAGCATCTTCTGTAAAATACAATAAGATTACATTTAAGTAATACATCGAGATGTAGAAAAAAGAAATAATAAAGAAAGATGTAGGAAAAGTTCGTTTGATTTTAGAAAAGAATCCTTATAAAAAAGAAATAAACTACGAATTTTTGCTGTAAATTGTCGTGTTACTTTTTTTTTTTTTTTCTTATGAAAACTTATGAACACCAGCTTTTAACGAGAACAGCCGTTCATCCACCGTTTAATTCGCTTCCGTTCATTGTGTAAAAATTGACTAGCATTTTCCAAAATATTGTTGTTTAAGTAACTTTATATATATGAAAAAATAAGTAAAACATTATTATAAATTTTGTTGATTATTTTATGCAGGTAAATCAAGCATGGGCAGTGAAAGCTCAAACAGAATGGTACAGAAGATGCCGAAATGTACTTTTGCCAGATGGTAAAGGTTTAACGATGGGTGCCCTTTATTGGCAACTAAATGATGTCTGGCAAGCACCATCGTGGTCGTCCATAGGTTAATATTTATATAATAATTTATTTTATCTAACAATTTTTGCCTCTGGAAATTCCTTCTATTGAACATTATCGATAAATATTATATTAAATTTTCACCAGACCCAAAAATTATTGGACTAATTTTATGACTTCGAAAAATAGTGATGGAGAAAAAATAGTGCAGAAATAAATTATATCGATGTGAGAATGTTTTTAACGTTAACACAAGGGCGTCGCCAGCCGATGAGCCGGGGGGGGGCAAGATGAGTCACCAGCTAATGCGCCAGGGAAGGGAAAGATGATAGAAAGAGGATACGAGTTATCGGAAAAATAAAATTTATAATTTGTAAAGACCTAATATTTTATTAAACAAAAATAAAATCTTAATTAAAACATAATTTTCGTGGGTTTCTGGCAAATTGTTCTACTACTTTATTATAAAAGTCTTCCAAATTGTCCGTGATTACGCGCCTACGAATACACATCATGGCCAGTTGATGAAAAAGTTTCGAAACTCCAGGGGTGGGGGCAACGCCCCCATCCTTGGCGACGCCCATGCGTTAACATTGAAGTGTTCTTGCCAGTCTAAATATACTCTTAAAATTCCATTTGATAAAAACTTGAAAATCACACTCTGCTGGTATATGTGAAAAAAGTATGTATTGATTACAGCAATTGCTTTTTTAATTGAAGAATCTTAAACTGTTTGTTTACATTGTAAAATTAATATTGAATCTGAAGTCTTAAGTTCATTTGCAGTTTTTTTTTTAATATATTCAAAATGTTCATTGTAAAAGGAAAATAATAATCATATTTTTTTAAAAATTCATGATACACTAGAAAAAATTACTAAAGGCAAAAATAACTCATTTTAGTCGGAATATGCAAAAAAGTTTAAAAATGTCCGAAATATACAAATATATATGGAAATACGTATTTGCATATAGTCCGGTCTTTAGTGGTAGCCGCACTGTGGCAAGTAAAATAATTTCGTTTTCATTTGCTGTTAGCTGAGTCGATTAATAATTTAAAAATTATACGTCTTATCCATCCCTACTCATCATGTAAAAAGAACTTTGTATCCTAATGCCACCTAACTACACTTTCATTTTATGTATTAAGACGTCGAAATTTACTCTTCTGTATTATGTGTAATTGTTTATCTACAAAACTTATTTCATTACATAGAATATAATGGAAAATGGAAAATGCTACAGTATTACGTAAAAAAGATGTTCGCTCCCGTACTCGTTTCTCCTCACGTTTATTCAAATGGTACAATAACAGTCAGTTTAATATCTGATCTGCTGTACGACGTGGATACTGTTAAACTAGTCGTTAACATTTATCAGTGGAATTCAATGATCCCAGTAGCTTCCCGTAGTTATTTTAGAGCACTAGTAAGTAATGTAGTTCTTATCGTTATTTATTAATTTTATACATCGGATGTTCGCTTTTAATGAAAGGAAAAAACGAAATTTTCAAAACAATTAACATATATTATTCGATTTCTTTAGAGGTACACATTTCAAGAATTAAGTGAAATTTAACAATATACTAATCTAGGCTGTTATAGGCAAAAACAAAATATTTTAGAATTCTAAAAAGTTGTAAATCAAACAGTTACGAATGTTATATACCCTTTAATTTTAATTTTTCAAATGAGTAAGTTGATAACAGGTATTTGTTGTAATAAGTTTCTGTAAAAAAATAACAGAAAATCTAAACATTTGTAATAAATCATCTGTAGTATTTTCTTAAAATATAGTTTCTCAAAGATCGCATCACAGTCGTAGAAACTTATTTTCTCTTTGATTATGAAAAAAATAAATTTTTTTTAGGAATGAAAATTAAAAATACTGATAATAATAATAATAATAATAATAATAAAACAATCTTCAACACAAACGTAAATTTACGATGGACTACATAAAATAAGTAATTAAAATTTTTTACTAATTAAACGAACATATTTGATTTAGATTGACCAACTTGTAAAACACTCTCATCAACACCCATGTGTGCGTAATCAGTTGACAGACACTACTAAACACTTTAAATTCAACGCAATTATTTTTCGCTTGATTAGTTTTTTTGTAAGAAACAGCATGACAGTTATTTTGCCACAGTTAACCTTAATGTATTTAGTTAAGCCATTGTCATGTTTTAACAATAACTAATGCTTGTAACATATACGTCCGAACGTAGAAAACAATATCCTTGTCAGTTTTTCACAATCAGTATGAGATATCTTTGTTTTTATTTTTCTCCCTTACAATAGAGAACTTAGGAACTGTAGAGGTCATTAAAAATACATGTAATAATCTGTACCTACGTCTTAGCTTATTTAGTTTTTCATGTGTCTTAATTTAATATAAATAAATATAGATATAGATATGGCTATCATTGTGTATCCGTTTCACTTGAAAGGATTGTGGCGTCCACCTTAAATAATATATATATAAATGAAAAAAATAATAATTTTTAATTAATTCGCAAGTATTTTAATAAATATGAAAACAGTTTTTAGAAAAATTAATTATTTTAGAAATTGGAATATGCATGTATATTGGACATTACGACGTCTTTTCATTTGCTCACCATTGCCAGCTCCTTATGTTTGGCAATTAATGTAAAGTCCATATATTTAAAATTTTTACACTTGGCGGTGGAACATACGTCTAACGGTGTTGCAGCATATTTTTACGTATATTTAATGTAATATAATAGTCACCAATGTGACCTCCTCTCATCATTTTTACCATTAAAGGTGATTTCATATTTTTACTTTGATGCAGTTCGGTAGGCAGTGTTTAGCAGAGTATCCAGCAATAGTCTCGTAAATGCAAGAATAGATAATTCCTGGAAATTATTTATGTCCATAAATTGGTTATTTAATTTGTATTAAAAAGAAAAAAGAGAGGAAAGAGAATAGCTTTGAAAAAATTATTTATCATCCTTTGTAACAAATATTCCTGCGGATCATTTGCTTATCGGCATCTACAAGAGACACAACACACGTTGAATTTATTTTTCTACGCGTAAAAATTACAAACAGATACACTGAACTAGATGTCAACTGTCCGTCATTTTAATATGAAATTAATGTAACGCTATCAAACCGTTATAAGAAATTATTGTTTAAATATTTACAAATAAGGCTATGCGCACAAAACTTTTTTAAGAAGGATAATACCAATTCGAATTAATAAATGTAGTATTATTAAAACAATATTTACTCATCGCCGAAATTGTGTATCGGATAGGTTGTAGCTAAAGAAATAATTGTCCGTAATTAAAAATTAACAATTCGTGTTCTATTTGAAAAAATTAATAATAGAATTTTTTTACAAAAATCAGAAATTCTCCAAATACATTTTTTTCCTTTTTTGGTTTAATTAAAAAAAATATATTTTTTTTCCCGGACATGTGATATATTGATAGAAAGATCGCGCTATCTGTTGAAGACAAACCCGTATTTCATTTCCTTAACAAAACTCAAAGCTGGCGAAAAGTTCAAAAAAGCGCGAAAAATGACGTATCTCCCTCCTTTCCGGTGCGAGTATTACGAGACAAAAATTTTGAACAAGATGAAAAATATGCGCATTCCCGTATATTTTTCTAACTTGGAGCACCCGAGTTTCCAACTGTAAAATTAAGTCCTCCCGGCACCGAAAGTTCGAAATTTGTGAATAAATTTTTTTTTGTTGTGCATATGACATACGATGGAAAGATCGCTGTTTGTCAGGAATGTAACCACATTGCATTTTTTTAACGAAACTTTCGAAATTGGCAAAAAGTTCAAGAAAAAGTAAGGAATGTCGTCTCTCCCTCTTTGCGGCGCAAAAAATCAGATTTCTTTGTTTTGAATTTAGTATTATGTAAATGTAAATTATAGTTAACTTTAACTTTTTTTTTGTTAATATTTTACTAAATTTTTGACTTCTACGCAGTATTTCATGTAAATTAATTAATCATGCAGTTCTTTTGTGTGTCAAAATTAGTTCTAATTCTTTTTATTATTTACTTTTATTTATCATCTACGGGTACATTGTAGAATTTAGTAAAAAATAGAACCATTTGTTTAATATAACAAGTTAGTCCCCCATACCTCCGAAAATTATATTTAATACACATATAGTACTATTTTATTTAAGTAGAATATATTTTGATCTTGCTGTCACGTACTAAGATCTAGAATTTTCACCTATAACGACAGATTAATGTAACAAATAACATAATGAATGTGTCTGTGGAAAGAGTATTTAAGTAAACACGATTTATATTTTCTTGTTATGTGAAAAATTAAAAATTTTATATTATAAAATAAAGTTGGATTTTGTTTTACTATGTTTTCAATTACTGTTTTTTTGGGGGGATTTTTTTTTAACATGCCTCTTAAAATGTTTAGATTTCATTAGTTCGCAGAATTAATTTTCTTTTTAATTTAGTTAATTTTATACTATCTTCTGATATAAGTAATTCTCAGCTTTATCCACTGATTTATTGAAGTAGATCGTAATTTTGTTTTTAAGTTGAAGTTGAAGTTGAAGATACTACAACATTACCCATTAAATCTGAATTGGTTTCTACATCTACCTCATCACTCGAATAATGTTTTACTAACATTAATTTCAACATCATTTAAATTTTTATCTTTTGTTTATTTTTTAAAATTGAAGTATTTTCACAATGAACAAAAAAAAAATATAAAGATTAAGTTTTTAAGGGAGGCCTTAACTCAATTAAATTCCTAAAGGCCTTAGATCCGTAAGTCTGACTCTGATTGTGGTATAGAATATTTTAACTTTTAATTCAACTATGTACGTAGAAATTTAAAAATTCGATCAGAAACTGTTGTAAAAATGCAAATCAAAAAAAGTAAAACTTGTAAAATTTCAACCTTAAAAATATTTTTAGTTCAACATTAAATATGAAATAATATAATAGAGAAATATAATTTAACATTTAAAATTTTTATATATAAAAATAAAAATAAAAATTTTATGCACTAGCTAATGGCAAGTTAATCATTCTTTTTGATCTTCTCAGTTTGCAATTACAAGATAAAACACGTGTGTAGAATAAAAAACCGCTACACAGGCCGCTGAAAACAATCGAAATAATCACTCGGATTTATATAATCGTGAATGTGTTAATTGTCGATATTACGTTGCTAATGATTACAGACGTCGTTTCCACCGCCAAGTAAAAATTGTACACATCGTGGGGATATACACTAAAATGACTGCTGCGCACTCTGAATGCCCTGCCTTGCACTATAATGTATATTTTTTTACATTTGGCTTGTAATATGACTTCCCAACAAAATTTTTCATTTAGACCTCTGGCGGGCTGTTATCCATGATACAGATGAAAATACATCGGATACCAATATGACGTCCATTTGCGGATGTCACAGTGGTGCTTGGACGTCATACTGGTTGAATTTGTTAAATGTATGAACGCCATAATGATAGCTATCTAGAGGGAGAGAGAAAGAGAAAGAGAGAAATAAATGCATTAACATAATAACAAAAAAAAATTATGAAAAATCAACTAAACCTAAACGAAACAAGTAAATTAATGATAGTGGACATAAAACTTCGTTAGTACTGAACCTTGAAAAAAATTTGTAAATATTATTAACGGATACATTTACAACACCGTCGTCCATTTTTTCTTTTGCTTTTGAACTCTTAATTTACGTTAAATTGATAAAAAGAAACGCATTATAAAGTAGCTTGTGAGCTACAGTATTGTACTTTAATTTTAATGATTTTTTAATCTTGTAGGAAGTTGTTTTATAAAAATTGCACTGTACGTGAGAGCATATTTTAGCAGCTTTGTCTATAAAATTATTTGCATACGAAAAAGAAAATATTTAGTAAATGAAAAATTTTTGTGCATAGCACTAATCATTTGTGAGACCGTTTCATTCCGGGTTATTTCGAAAATTCATCTAATTTAGTGTTAATAAGTTTTCAATTTTTTTTTTTTTGTAAGGTAAATGAATTATATCTCCACGAAATTAATAACTAATTTCCTTGCAAAATAATGAATTGATAATTTATAAATCAGTAGAATTTAACAAAATTTAAAAAGATAATGTAATGATACACCCATCAGTTTTGAAAGCATTTCTAAACCAAATATTATAGTTCAAACGCCGTTTTTACCAAATCCTGAATAGTTAAATAAGAGACGAGGTTTATTTAACCGCGATGTTTATGATTTAACCGATTAGCTTTGTTGTTCTGAATTTTGAAGAAAATGGTTAATTTTTTTTAACCATAAAAGATAATAAAGTGTACACACAATGAATGAATCTAAAACATGTCCTTATTACTGTTAATGTTTTTTTTGTCCGGCCAAAATCATAAATTTACAAGAAAAAGGAACACCGAAAAAAACCAAGTTGTAACGGTACTTGCCGTTGTTTAGTTACAAATTTTTAGTTTATCCAGGGATGCCACCGCGGAATTAAAAAATTTATTTTTATATTTATATTTTTCTTTCTCCTTGTTATTATTCCTTTTTCTGTTTTATAAATTTAAAATTATTTGTCCAAATTATAAATGGAGATATATTAACAATGTCCTACACCGATATTTCTTTGACGGCCGACCGCTAAAAAGACACAATTATAATATACATACGAAAATGACGCAAATAATAATGGAATTAATTATAATCTA
This sequence comes from Icerya purchasi, assembly GCA_039619475.1. Classification (NCBI taxonomy): domain Eukaryota; kingdom Metazoa; phylum Arthropoda; class Insecta; order Hemiptera; family Monophlebidae; genus Icerya; species Icerya purchasi. The sequence continues at coordinate 475,012,729 of CM077116.1, read as the reverse complement.
AATTGTACGTATCCTATTTGTCGGCGACGAATTACAGGTATCCGCTTGATCACGGGTTACGACAACCGAATATTTGTTACTTTAATACCGACAAAGAACCGGACTTCCGAATAACCTTTTTACTTCGATTTCGACTTCGACTGTGAAAATGGTCTTAATATTAATGACCTTTTCGCGCGACAGGTTCACGATAAAACTATATTATTTCTCTTCTTTAGGAAACGTTTTCGACTTTTTTTAAACAAACGCTTGTTAACGGAGCAATTACCACTGATCGATCTTTTCTGCCACTCACTTCTCCTTTTTTTCGGTTTCGATGTCCTAGCCGTTTCGTTACTTTCTCTTGTTCTCCCCGTGACCAATCACCATCATTTATCGGGGTGGGCCTTTCTCCAGACCTATCGCATGATTGCGTATCCTCCCTCTGACCGACAAACAGGATTTCAATCACACTCACATTCTCACTCGTACCACGTTTTCGACAAATATTTAATTTATTTTTATATTTTATTTTTTGTATTTTAATTTTATCTTTCTATTTTTATTTATTTCGATTTTATCGAGCCATGTAATGGTCTTATTACAATATATAGTACTAACAGAGTAAAAAACGATTCCAATTTATATGTTTCTAATTATTTATATACTAATTTTTTAAATATTGTTAACAGTCTTTTTCAGTCAAGCACATTAATTTCAAATGCGGGATGTCTTTGAACGATATCTTACCATTTGGAAACGCGATAATTGAATACTCACTATATATTTGAAAATGAGATTTTTTCAAAATGTAATTAATGAACCAACAAAAAGACTCGTGCAAAAAATTGATCCATAAAAACATGTTATTAGCACACAGTCTGCTCTTCTATTACCTTGTTTATAACTCCTACTTGAAGGTATGATATTAAATGCTATGTGTCATCAGCTAGGGAAAAAAACAGTTGCAGTCAAATATTATCTATGAAACTGCTTATGTTATTACTTCTGTTCTACTATATACCACATATTTTACATATACAAGAACATCAGGGTATAGTCATTTTTTTAATAAACTATAAACTCATAACAATTTTAACTTGTCAAACATAAAAAAAAAAAAAAACTGCTACTGCTACTCCTCCAATGATAGCTGATGATGGTAAAAATATTAAAAATGTTGTAGAGACATAGCTGTTAATATGACATTAGTACAGCGCAGATTATTAATAAGAAAAAAAAAAAAAAAAAAAAAAAAAAACTATATTCATACCAAATCAAATAAAAATCAAAATTTATTATTATTATTACATATTTTCATCTATGCGCAAATTTGCGCGAGCGATGACATACTGAAAAAATAGTAAATCTATAACAACGGGAGAAAAAAAAAGAAAGTACATGAACATCTGTGACAAATAAATGTGAAAAAGAATGTGTACAACTTAAACAATAAGTACAAATCAAAATAAATACAATTACACTTCTAAATAATTGTTACATGACAAATTCGAATATCTTTATGGAACAGTTATGTAATCTGCAACAATTTATCTCATATATATATATATATATTATAATTAACCATAAATAAATAAAATAAAATCGGTAATAGGGTAAAGTACCGGGTAGCTACAAATCGAATAATTAAAATTTATGAAAAATATATAAAAGAACTTATCCTGAATATAAAAAAAAAGTTGTAATTTATAGCAAATAACTCAAGAGGAAATCAACTGAACAATATAAATACATGTAATAGTAGCCGGGAGCGAACTAGAAAAAAAGAAAAAAGAAAATAAAAGAAAAGACAGGAATGCCAAATAACATAAACCTATATGGAAAAAGCAAACTATTACCTATTAAGACTTAAACTCAGAAAAGTAATTTAACAACCACTTACGTCTTTTTTTGTATTATGTATTGAGGTAGACGGTTGTATATTACGGGACCCATATACAACGCTTGGTTCCTTGAATGAAATTTCATCAATTTAGGTATAACGGCCAGTTCCATCTCACAACTTCTAGTGACACCCTCCTTCCTTCCTAACTTAAATTCTGTATTATATTTTAAAATAAACATCAGTAACTGGGTCTTATACAATTTTTATGTTAATGTTGTATTCATATATTTCCTTTTTGATTGATTATATTCATTTTTACTTATTTCCTATTACTTTTTTCTTTATAAGGATTATTACTGTACGGACCTTTTGTTTTTCTATTTGATTTTCTACTCACTATGCTATTGGTTTAACCGGAATATTATTTTGTTTAGGTTAAATATCAGTTAATTTTGGAGGATACATATATCTATATTTGTCCATTCTCATCCTATTTCCTTGAGTTTGCAGATGTTCATGTTGAACTTAGTCATATGAAATTATTTAAATTATCTTCAACAAACAAACTGCCTCTAACTAGACCTTTTAATTGTAGAGGATTCTACTTTTGTTTTTCACTAGTTCAATGTTTTAGTTTTTGATGGCGCACATTAAAACTGGATATATTGAAGGAAATATTTTTTCGCTTTCTAAATATCGATAAATATTATTCCAACGATACGGGAACGATATATTCTGACTGGAAAGTCTTCTCGTCTGTGCTTTGTAAGAATATAAAAATTCTCCACTTATTCTCGGTACTTCGCCCTCTTACAATTATCGCATACGTTAACTTTTTTACCGCCATGTTTTTTTTTTTCTTTTTTTTTTTTTAATTCGAACTATCGCGGTCCTTCTGGACATTTATGATTAGTCGAGCAACAATTATCGTCGTAGTTTTATTCACTCTTACAGATTTTATTCGTAATATGTGTGTTTCTATGTCGATTTACACGAATTAAAGTTATGATTAAATTGCAGACATTTAAAACACTGTCTTACCGCTTGCATGTAAGAGTCACGCATAAATCAGTCTGGTTTAGTGTCTACTAATATAGAAATAATTTGTCATTTTTTGTTTTGTAGAAAATTAATACTGCAAATTCGTCAACAGTATTTTTTTTTTTTTTCAGTTTTACAGTTTTTTGAATTCCCTTTCTTTTTCATTTACATTCTCGTCTACTCTTTCTATAACTGCCGTTCTAATTAGTCAATTAGTACATATTAGGTTAAACAATCTGATATCTGTAATTAGTTCACTGACAATGTATTAATTCGTGCAAATTATTTTAACTTTATTACGACTAGTTTTTATTTGTTTAATTTCGGTTAAATAATTTAAAGTTTTCAGTAACCTCTCAGTGAAAAGAGTCGTCTTATTATTATCGATTTAATTGTAACCCTAAATTCTGCAATAAATTAATTTATATTGTTTCAACTACAACTAGCATTACCATCATAACAATCTTTATAATTCATACAACCATCACCTATGTTGTCCAATTTCGAATGCTTTTCGTTATTTGTTAGTTTTATGATTACTTCTCCCAACTTTGTCTCATTTATCTGAGAATACCGGATCCGGTGATCTACCGTCAGCCCCACTCCTAAACTCCATATGTAGTCCTCCCTCGTTCGTCTTTTGCAACTATTACCAGTTACACGCTAAACACTGATATAACCGCGATAAAGAAACCTCATATAATCACTTCTATCATGCTACTGCAATTTTCACTATTTTTTGAGTACTCTATATTATTAAATAATTCTTATGTTTTATTATCTGTATTTCTATTTTTTCTTTATGTAAAATGTACATTCGAAATTTAAAACCTTATTTATATTAATCGCCGTGAATAATATAATAATTTATCTTTAAAGCAATTATTAAGTTGTTTATATTCACTTTTATTGCATTTCAGAAAAAAGAATCTTCGAACGCTGTGCTCAGTATTTCTTCGGAAGAACTGCAGGATCTTGCTCCCTCGTGTATAGATCGATTTTTGGAAAATAAATGCTTTGTGGAATTTCAGCTTGCAAATTTATCCGGGGAACTTTTATCGCCTGATAATCACTTGTCTTTGTCACGATTAAATAATTTAACGCAATCAACAGTAAACGTAAGTTATAGATTCTTTCCTCTTATTACTCGTTACTTCTGATTAAGCTGTTACGTTACCTAAAAATTGAATCGCCATTTAAATAAGAGGTATAATTAATTCGGTGCATTTAAAACATTATTGCCATCAATATTTTGCCAGTTAATCAATTTCAGCCATTACATTCCTCGTGGATTTTAGTAAGTATATATGTAAATTTCTTGATAAATTGAGATTGAATAATATTTTGCATAGTAAAAAGGTTGCGTATCGAATGCTTTCGAGTGCCAGAAATATAAAGAAGTTTAAGTAGATACATGTAGCTTCATTTACTCATTTAATTCTTCAACTTTATAACTGAAGTACCGTAAAGTATTTTCTATTTCATACGCCATTCAAACGGTAAGAATTAAATTAAATGAAGATAACCCTTACGTTCCGGCACAACATAAGCGATATAGTAATGTGTTACAAATGTAACTAGTGAAGTTTCACTAGTTTTCGCAGTTTTTAGCAAGTGTGACCTCTTAGTAGACTTTGAACATACACATACTCGTCTTACCATCACTATTTCAGCAGTTCAGTTCTATCGAATACCTACGACAATCTATTTCACACGGAAATGTCAATTTTGCAGCTAATATACACGCTCGTAACTGCGGAAGTTTTGAAATTTTTAAACTCCATTTGTATTTACGCATTCATTTTTTTTCTTATTATGCTTCTTATATCGGGGAAAAAAAAAAACCAATAATAAAGCTAATCATTTTGGAGTAAATTTTAATTACAAGAACCGTCAACAACCAGTTTTTGCGTGCTTCATTTAATTGGGAAAATCATTCGATAACGTTCACCATAACAAGTTCTTAGATCTACTTACAAGAACAGAGTTGGACAGCAACGATATAAGAATTATGAATCTGTAGCGGAGTTAGTCGGTTCAAGTGGAACTGTTAATCAACACCTTACAGGCGAACTAAAAATTAAAAAAGAAGTCCAACAGAAGCGTATTCTTTCATAGTTATTGTTCAGTTATTATTCAGAACAAACTTTCAAGGAAATATTAGACCAATCTAATAAAAGAATAAAAATAAACGATTCAATTTATAACACAAGATGTGCTGGTGATGCGATGATATTAACAGCACGTGCAGAAGATGTACGATACCCGTAGCACTGTGTAAGTTAAACGATGCGCGCTAATATGAACATGCAAAAACTAGAATAATGATTATAAACAAACAGAAAAAAACTTCAGCGGCAATAAGAGTAAATGCAGAGCACCAATGCAACGTGTAAATACAATTTTTACGATACTGCATTGATGACAATATAGAAACCCGAATTAAAACAACAAGAAGTGCTTCCCAAAAACTACGAAACTTACTGTGCAATAGAAATTTACCAGGAACAATTAGGTGACGGATAATTAAATGTTATGTGTTCCCAGTGCTGAAGTAAACCCGGACGCCAGCGGTATCGATAAACAAATTACAAGCATTCGAAATCGGGCTATACGAAAGAATATTGAAAATATCGTGAGTAGATAAAATTCCTTATGAGAAGTATTACGGGGAATGAAAAAAGTCAGGGAATTGATAACTATTATGAAACAAAGGACAACAGCATAGCTCAGGCATATAATTAGGAGATAATAAATACGAGTTATTCAAAGAATCTTGCAAAGGAAACATTGAAGGGAAACAAAACAGAGCAAGAAAAACTGATTAAATTAATACAGGAATGGTTAACACTGGAAAATTTTCACAAGTTTTAAGGATAAATCGAGAGCACTATCGTCATATGGTCGCCAATCTCCTTTGAGAAGAAGATTAATTAAAGCTAATTATGTGACTACACTTACACCACTTTACGCAAAACTAAAAATTTATGAAATTAATCATACGGTAGACATGATGTTTAAAAAATTAATCTTAAAAGATGTCTACCGTAAATTGTTTTCCTAATTATATCCACCATGTAAGTTTTAAATGTTTAATCCGTGATATAATATAATTAGAAAATATATGAAACACACCTTTAGAGCATCGATTAATTCGTTTAATTTCGCTTAATTTTAGTTTTTTGTGTTTCGAAATTGTAACGGAATGCAAAACCAATTATACATCGGTAGTTCACATGTTTATTCTAATTTTTAAATTTACGATCTCTTAAAATTCAATCTCATTCACTAGTACTTTTTTTTTAATGGTTCGTTTTCTTTTCCTAGCCACGAAATTGTATAAGCATATTTGAAAATTATTAAAATTAAATAACTGATAGTGAACAAATGTAAACCACAATGCATAAAATATTAAATACGCGTGACAGGCCTTGAAACTGCATTTGCACAACAATCAATCAAATAATTCCAATAAATTTCAAAAAACGCGTTGCATACAAAATATCATGAACACTAGATACGTACGAGTAGGCATTTGAGAGACACCTTCAACCGAAGAACAACTTTATTTAATGCGGTAATTACACGTTTTTCTAGTAAAGAAAATGAATCGCGTAAATTGGTTGGAGAAAATTAAATTTCTTCGAACCGACTCCGGCTTTACAAACATTGTTGGACTTCATTGAAAGGCAGCCAGACATAACAGCGCGTGAAATTTTTATTTTGCGGAAGTGGAGAGACCTTACCGCTCTTCAACGATTTTAATCGAAAAAATAAACCGTTTTGACTGATTTTTTAAACAAGTAATTTTTTGTTTTCTTATTGTTCGTATTTTTTTTCTCTTTTTTGTAGAATAAACGATTTATAGGTAGTTCTCTATCAAGGGTACATTTTTTTTTTTTTAAAAAAATATGACTGGTTTAACCGACTTTTTCGGGTATCTGAGTTTTCCTCGTCCCGATTAACTGCCGATTAACTCGATTAATCGGGAGGCTATTGTAAACCTTAAAGTCAGTACTTCTTTTTTTTTTTTAGAAAAAAAAAAAAAATGTATGTATCTTATTTAAACTTTATGTTAAAATAATACAAATTAAATATCTAGTAAAAGTATTTTTACCGAAATGATCTTTTAAAAATTTTGTTTTTATTCCATTTCAATTTCAGGTGACCGTCGAAAAGAGTGACCGTCCGTTAAAACAACATAATATAACGGTGGAAACCGATGCAATTACATTATTTATTTGGATCGATACAACACTAAGCGGCTATTTCTCGGACAACGGTTTTATTCAGACTACTCCTAAAAAAAATATAATTTTTTTCTCCAGAAATGCGATAACGTACGATACACTTCAATCGGACATTATAATAACCACATTAAACGATTTTTTCCCCAATAATCGAAGCACTGATGCAATAACATCGTTATCAAACATTATGCGATTAATTAAAAGTAACATACCATAAATGTCTAGAAATAATATTAATTTAATAATTCGAACTAGTTGAATTTTGTTAAATTTTTCACCGAATCCGTGATATTCTTATATTATTTAATTATTAACAATTTTATATCCTCGAATTATTAGTTGAGATTAATTTTGTAATTTTTTAATAAAGAAATTTTTTAACAGTTTGCAGTCTCAATTACAAACTAGTCCCGTTACTTTGTAACTGTACTAAAGTTGATTTTGGAATTTCCAATCTAGATTATATAACATAATCCAAGTAATATCGAACTGTATTATTCTCCAACATCTCTCAGCTATAGTACAGATTATTCGGGCAATTGCATATATATAATTCCGATCCGATTTAGTTTATAAACATATTAGTTGTATATCTTTTATGTTAGATTTACTTTAAATGAAAGTTTTAAATAAAAATCGATAATAACAACTTTTATTCACCCTAAAATTTCTCGGGGAAATATTTTAGGTCTCTATTTTCATTATTTATTGATCGCCTGAAACTCAACAGCGTTCAGCTTGCCGATTATGCGAGCGAAAATATAATTTATTTCTTATTACAACATACTTTAACACAAACTATAACACAACTGAAAAATGACTTATACGTTTTATTAAAAAATGAACTAGATTAAACAGTATATACTTATAATATTGAAAAATAAAGAATGTCCTAAAATAAAATAAGCATACTGCTTTTTTTTTTTGGTCTTCTTGCTTTGTATTTTTTGTCTTATTATATTGCAAAATAGTCCAAGTATACTTTTGACCTTTAGGCATTTGTTACTAGTATAATTATCAAAAAATTAATCTGTATGGTAAATTAAGTTGAATCACTTATAATAATCCTATGATTTTGAAATTTCATATTTTATCGAAGAAATAACCAAAAAATATTGAAACTGAAGGGCCAACGCAGAAAAGAAGCTTAATATTGTATTCTTTTTCAATTGTAAGTTCGTTCATTATTGTCATACTAGATTTTTCATTGAAAAGGGAAATGAACTTTATGTAATGTAAAGAAAACATGTCCGTTAAAGACAAATTTTCCCGAGATAACATTATTCGTAAAATTTAGATTATTTGGTACTACTATTCGATTAAAATTCTCCACTGCCAATGAACATACAAATAATAAAATTGAAATACACGGAAACAATACTAAATTAATTTTCTTTACATTGACCCTGTCGTTTACTCCAATAATTTCCTGTCGTTTATTGTATAATATAAAATAGAAAGATCGCAATATTATTCTAAATATTCCAACTTACTTTATAGCACAGATGTTTTCATTTGATTATAAGAAAAAATACAAAAATTTGTACAACAATATTGTATTAAAAAAACCTATAATAATAATGAATAACGACCGTATATCGTCGTCAAAAACTATATATATATATAGAAAATATAAAAAAAAAACTTTTACTTAAAAATCTAAATATTTAACGAATCGCTATTTTCTAGTTTTCACCTTAGAAGGAGGTGCGTTAGGGTTGACTCCTTTATAAAATGTTTTTAATAGTTCAACCGATTTATCTTTGAGAACTCCGCTCTTAATTATTAATTGCGTTCCTCGAATAGCAGGCACGTTAAGTACGGTTCCGCATCCACCAAAACGTTCATTATTACAACCGTAAACAATTTTCTTTACTTTAAGGTTAATTAATAAATCAATGCACATAATGCACGGCTCTACGTTTACAACAACTGTTATTTCTTTAAATATATCTGTTGTTTTGTACCGTTCAATGATTTCATCTACACAATTAACTTCCGCGTGCCGAGTTGCATTTTTACATTTATTAACTGTATTATGGCCTTCCGATATAACCTCACCATTGTGAATAAGTAAACATCCAACTGGAACCTCACCTAATTCTAATGATTTTTTTGCAACCGCTAATGAACGCAACATATATAATTCTAGTTCGTCTGATTCACTGTCCATTAATCATTCGTATATATGTACTTAAAATAAAAATCAAAATAGAAAAAAAAAAAAATGAATGGAAATAGAAACAAATTACAGTTTAGTCTTTTACGTATTCCAATATACCATGCTTCTTCAATACTTCTTCAGTTTTTCCGTTCCAATTGTTATTACTATGCGGATTTCTAGGACTCGGGTGTTGAATGACAACTACCTAAAATACATTATATATTTTTCTGTTTTAAATATAATATGATAAAAAATTGTATGTACACACACACACACACACACACACACACACACACATATATATATATATATATATATATATATATATATATATATGTGTGTGTGTGTGTGTGTGTGTGTGTGTGTGTGCGTGTGTGTGTGTGTGTGTGTGTGTGTAATTAGATTCTTGGAAACGATTCAAACGATTTTGATGAAATTCACGAATTAGGGATTTTTTGAATCTAGGAATTAATTGGACGAAGTTTTATCGTCGAAAAAATTCTACGGAACGAGCAACTACAAAGGAGAAGCGACCAATATTCGTTTTAATGATAAAAAAAAATTTTAATTCGTGAACCTAAAATATTATTACAAATTATTATACTTCTAAAATAAATTAAATTTAACTAACCATGTAATTTTAAATAAAAAGGAAAAAATAAACCAAAAACCAAACTCACAATTTAAAATTTAAAATTATACTTAATATACTGTTCTATTTGACTTTTTCTTACTGCTTTCGTCACTAAGGGTTGTGTAAACATGTCGGAATTTTAAACATCATTCATTTACTTGATCCTCAATAACCTTCTACAGATCTACATCTACACTTTTAACTTATCTTTTCCTACCTTTTCACAGCTCTGACCTATGCAGAAACAATAAATGTAAACCCAGACTTAAATCCAAATTAACACTAAAAATCGTCGTATTTAATTTTTGTGTTATCTTTATATTCAGGATTCAAATGCATTCCTCTACTTGTTTGATAATTTCTTCTTTTGTATTTTTCATATTTCAGCTTTATTTTTCTTATTTTTATGTACCGTGTCTTTTATCGCTATAGCTATACTATTACTACTGCGCACAATCAATTCTCTTACTCAAATTTATTACCTTCTCTTCATGAAAATTTAATGGGATCGATGATGGACAACAGCTTTACCAAAACCTCTTCCTTTTATCCATTTTATCTATAGGTTTTTACTACCAACGAAATATTTTTTTCTCACAATTCAATTACTCATCATTTTTTATCTTTCAAATTTATTTATTTTATCGCAAAATTACCCTAATTTTTTTTTCCTGTTCATTCTAATTAAAGCTTTATTTTACGAATACGTTAAAAAATAAAAAATGCACCCTTATTGTGTGTTTTTGTTACAGAACACTTTTTCTTCTTCTTTTTATTATATAAGCATTTAAAATATTCAATAATTTAGTACATAAATTTTGAAGATGTAAAGTTCAACAATGAACTAACTTTTATAAACCTATATATGAATTATGAACTTGATATAAGTTGCCATGATTACGGATCATCTAAAACTAGTTGGCGCTTTTTGAAATATAAATATATTCCTTTTTACATCATATATTGTACCATTAGGTTTTATAATTTATTTGTATTGAATTTCAAATAATTTTAGCAGTTACTTAATTTACAATATCCTTAAACAGTGTAATTGGATCTTTTTTTTCTTTTTTTTTTTTTTGGAAGACTAAAATAAAAACTTTACATAGTGTATTAAGATTAGGATACAATGTTAGCCTTACACATAGATTTTTATAGGATATTATTAAAATGTAATCAGGGACTTATACTAGGACAACCTAAATTACAAAAATTAAAACTTATTTAAATTTTCAATACTTCACCGATTAAGAATATTTTGAAATATAATTAACCGGAGTTATATGTATATGGAATTGTTAAAACTAACCTGAAGGAAATCGCGTTTCTCATTAAAAATGCTTTAAAAAAACTTCAATTACATTTTAATAATATTTCCACTTAATCGAAGACAATAATCCATAATGTAGTGCATAGACACAATGATGTCCGATTTTATGCATTCACTGCGAGCTGTGTACATTTCATTTTTACAAGATAGAAAATTAGACAATTAAATACGCCAGGATATAGACGCAATGGATCGCTTAAAATCAAGAAAGCCCGTATTCAAAATCACAACCAAATTAATTAATAAAGACTTTGATGGAATGCAGGCTCGGAGAAAAGAATGGATTGCAGACAATGCAAATAAAAGAGAAATCATCAGCAACCCAGACGAAAAACCACTAAGTTTTGACTTGTCAAAAAGAAGTATCTGGAAAAGTTAAATAGTTTTAAAACGGAATACGGAAAGCATGGAAAATGATGAGATGTATCAGTTTAAAAACGAAGTAACATGTGGCTGTAATTAGATGAAACAGTGTCAATGAATCACATCTTAAAAGAATGTCGGCAGGTGAGCTGTGAAAAATGAATAGAATAAGATTATCAAAATGACGGATCACACGATGGCTACACAATCTTAATGTTATGTAAATTCGTATTGTGACTTATTTATGTACATTTGATTCAGAAAATGAATACTAACTTATCTAAGACTGCGCATTATTTTATCATGGTGGCCGCATAAATGTAATTTTTAAATTCACGGTTTATTCCTGCTTTTCCCGGTCCAAATCATTCCGATTTCCTGATTACTAGAATTGTACAAAAAGAAGAGTGCCATTTTTTTGTTACTACTGGTAATATTTGACTGCCGCAGCATATTTTATATGAATAATACAGAACTTCGTAATTTATTATTAAGTAAAGTACATTAAAAAGTGCATTCATTTTTTAACGTTTCAAATGATTATTTCTCATTAAAAATATTGTTTTTGGCAATTTTTATTTTTTTCTCGGTTTTACAACAAAATCTCCGGCTTATTCCTGATTGGATGACCACCCTGATAATTTTATATTATTTGAATTAATGTATTATTTATGTTATTTATTTATATAATTTAATTTTTACTCGCTGTTCTATTTTTCCATTTTATATACCCGAAGTCATTCAAATAATAATAATAATAATAATGTTTGTGTCACAATTTTTACGATCAATATATTTTATTCTGTTCCTACTTGATTAATTATATGTCATAATAAAACGGGAAAACTAACTTTTCTTCAACGCATATTAAAACCAAATTCAACAACATTTTATTATAAAACTAATTAAACTATGTTGTGTAGTTTTTTTATATGTAAAAAAAACTTGAATTTAAAATATTTTTAGATTTATAAAGAATAATGATTATGTAACAAATATACTACTTAATTTACCTTGATAGTTGTGTTTTCGAACGCTTTTAGAGCTTCTAAAGTTCTTTTCTCAGCATATCTACCAACAGCAATAACAATTTCGACGCCCAGTAATTTCAATACTTTATATAAAAATTCGTCACAAATGCTATTCAATAAATTTTTTTCTGCTGACTGTAATCAAAACATTAAATATATATATATTTTTTTGACTAAAAGATTTTCTTGTCACAACATACATTTAATAAAAAATAAAAAAAAAACGAATCTAAAACTTCAAATATCAGTATACAACATGAGTTGCCATAACTTAATTTTTAATGTATGCATTTCAAGGTATACATCGCACTGCACGCACTGAAAAGAAAATAAACATGTATTTCCATTTCCATGTTTTAATACTAGCGTTAAACAAACGTGGGAAACTAAAATAGAAATATTACGTAATTCAATGTAAAGTAAGTTAAACTGAATCCGATAGATCTTTAAATTCCGAATTTTTCAGTTCTGGTAATAAATTCTGTTATTAAATAACTATATTTTATATAGAATACGAAACCGGATTAAAAACATTATAGTATACGATATAGACGAATAGCCAAAACCATAAAGCCATTAGGATGATAAAAAAAATCAAAACTATTTCTTTATTTTTTCTATTCTGTGAAGTGTTCAGCGTAAAAAATTAGTATCATTGCCGAAAATTTTTAAGCATAAAATTGAGGTAATGCGAAATAAACTTAAATGTGACAACCCAGTCAGAATTTTTCCAAATTTCACCTTTTGAATACATATTATATCCTTCTAAAACAATTTCAGTCACTACCATTGAAACCACCAATAGCCTTGCCTTTACGTTTAAATTTAATTAAATAAATATGAAATATTTTGAATTTATACATTTATTTTATTTATTTCACTATTGTATATCAATTAGATAATTTAATGAAATTTTAACTCAGCAAAGCGACGCCTATACGCCACAGTTTTGCATTTTTGTAATACGTATTATGCGAAAACTGCAGCTGAGTTTAACTTGAAGCTATTTTAAATTCTGTAACTCGTTCTTCTTTTTATAAAATACATTATTTTTAATTTATCTATAAACCATCACTGGAAGTATGCAAGATTTATTTGTTCTATTCTCTGCATAGTAGTTATGCTTAAATTATCTTACAATATGTGCCATTCGCACTATATGCGTAACCATTCTGACTTAAATAGAAAGAAGTTGATAAATATACTTTTTATTCATGTATCTAATAGTAACAATCAGATGTTTTGACTTGATTTGTTAAATCCTTCCAGCGCAATCCTGCTGGTAAGATATTTTTATATAATTTTAATTTTGACTACAATTTTTCGCTAGTTGTAACAGTGACAGTTACTGTTAAATAATTCTTAATGTCGCTGATAAATTGGAAAAAACAATACCATTCAAAAACATATATTTAACTGCCGAAAATGCGGCTTCACTTGGATTAACGTGGATTAAACCGAAGAATTTATATTATAAAATCCTCTTCATCTATTAATTTTATTTCAAAATCTTTATTTTACCTTCTCTTTTTCCTCCCATCATTCTTAATAGATATTTAAAAATTTAGTATTATACTTTATCAATAATGTATATTCATAATAAATAATTTTCGGAAACAACTGTGTTTAAAAAGAAATTTCGAGTCAATCCTCAGGTGAGGTTTGCAGTCAACTTTCAGGCAGGATTCCAGTCATTTTCACTCTTCGGGCAAGGTGTTCTGTCATTCGTCAGGTGAGGATTCCAATCAATTTTGAGGTAGATTCCAGTCCATCCTCAGGTAAATTTTTTATAGGTTTTTTCGACTGTCCTTCATTTCCCCTTCGGGTGAATTTCGCGGTGCTTACCGATTACGTTTATTGTTCTGTTTTTATAACTTTTGTCCATCGGTGTTATATTTTATATTTTTGTTTTTATTCAGGTAGGTTGTTTTTTGCATTTCCCTTGTGGGGTTTCCGTTCTTTTAATGTTTCAAAGTTTTTTGTGACGTTCTCTGACAGCGCTTCTTTGTTTTTATTACTTTTTTACTTTTTTTCCCGTTGTTTTTTCGTTTTTTATCCTTCGGGATTTTCATTTCTTTATTGTTCGATTTTTTTGCGCTTACTGTATACGCTTCTGTATTTATTATTTGTAAGTCGTTGTCTGTTTTTTTATTTCTCCTTTGTCCCAATTGTGACCCAATGTTCCTCTGCTTTTTGCGGTTTATACTTTTATTTCTCTTTTTTTTACATATATTTTTATATTGTTTTATTATTCTCTATCTGTTGTTGTGCGTATTGTCGGTTTTTCCTGTTTAAGTAGGTTTTTTTGTTTTGGGTTGAGTTTTTCATGATTTTCAGTTCTTATTTTATTGTTATTGTCGATCGCAATTTTCGCTCCGTTCTTCAGTTTGCTTCTGATGATGGTCAGTGTAAGCTGGTCGAAACGTTAAGCGAATTAAATTTCTTTTTTTTTCTTTTTAAACACAGTTGTTTCCGAAAATTAGTTATTATGAGTAATCACTGTGAAAGCTTTAAATATTTAGTAATGTATATTTTTAAACAGAATTTGAAAAATCTATATCAAACATAATTTTCAGCAAATACGAATCTCAATTTAATCCGGTATTTTTTTTAAATCTGCAATATCATATATATTCCACTGGCATATATAATGTAGAACATATCATGAAATGAATACTAATACTAACTATTATATTAAGTTAAATAACCTAAATTAAATATTAACTATATAAATTTTTAGTATTTTTTTCTTTTGTTGCCCCATCATTAAATCAAGTGATTATAATGATTCTTGCATCCTTGCTTAGACAGTCTCGCTTATTATAAACCAGTTACGAATCACTACAAAGTTATGCTTTGGTTAATTATACTTAAATACAATTTTCTTTATATAAATTTTTGTTATATACACTTCGATCCATGCAACTTTATTCATTCATTATATCGAATCTTGATATATTTTTGTCATTGTTATACGTACACAATTTTAATCATGATGCGAACGGTTGTATGAGTGTAATCAGATGCAAGGGATTAATAAAACATGTTGCAGGTAAATTACTATGAAAGTTGGAGACAAACGGAAGGTGTATATTTTAACAAAAGCATAATAATACATCCTGGTAACAACAAAAAGCAAGATTTACGGACAAAAAAAATATTTACACACTACAACAAAAAAAAAAAAAAAGAACTTTAAGTAAAGAAAGGTGCTAAGGGCTTCTGCATAAGAACTAATATTTAGTGCGCAGGCCTTCGGCATCAATAACAGCTTATCAGCCGGGCGGTGATCTCTGGTGAAATTTCACTTCACGCAGCCTGGAGTACTGTAGGAGGGTGAACTCGTTCGAAATTATGTGTTCACGAACTTTCAGGACAACAAAATTCCACAAATTTTCAATTAGATTGAAATCCATAGATTGTTACGGGGCATGCAATTTCTGCGGAGCATTGTACAAGAGCCATTCGTGGGCCAACAACACAGCATGTTTTGAACCACTACATTGTTGAAAACGGAAGTGCTCTAAGTTTAATTTAGCCGTACTTGACCGTAGATTATGGCATCACACATCGAAACATACCTCCTTATCATAATACCTTCAATAAACGCCAGGTTAAGTTTGCAACCCCTCCATGAGCCCTACAGTCCCATACCATGAGACTGCCTTTTTTTACGCGTACTTTTTCCCGTCGGACTTAAACAAATTGAATTTACTCTCTTCCGAAAATATCACAGATTTCCACAACGATACTGGATGATTTACATAATCCTTCGCGAACTGAAGGCGTTTAATGCGATAACTTTCTGATATATACGGTTTTTTCGATGGGTTCGCCCATGAATATTACAACAAACCACATCCAAAGAGCTTCATCGACGATGTCACAAATTGGTTTTTTAATTAGTGCACCGAACTACAAGCACTTTTCAAACCCAATTTTTAAACACAGTTCTTCAATCGATCGTTTGCCAATCGTTGATAGCACTTTTCCCCGCGTTCATTTCGTCAGAGTTTTCTTACCGATTCCCCACTGTCATGTCATTTTAACACTTTTAACTGTGTCTCAAACGGGACGATCACACGTTTTCGTTTTCCCGACTCACTCCTCATTTTTATTCAACAAATGATACCCCCCACGTAAAGACGAGAACAAAACTGAAAGAAAAAGGTTCAGTACAGTTTGTAACTTTCTCCCCGCTTTTTCCTAATTTTCATGAAATTATTTCCCACGAAATGCAGAGAAACGTTCCAACAGGGCGATAAGCGAAGAACAGGTGCCCGCTTGTACTGATTCGTAGAAAAATGAGCTCGGTAGTAAAGTAAGATTCGCTGAAACAGAAAGAGGGGGACAGTAGAGAAAATAAACTTCGTTCCAGTGATATACCGGTTGAGAGGGGTTTTACTGTATATATATACATATACATACATATGTCTATTTTCCATACAAACTGCGTTCAAATTATCCACAGGTAACATTTCGAATAGTATATTACTATATTCATCACCGGAGCAAAACAAAAACTCAACTCATACTAGAAGAGAAAAAACCTAGTAGAGATATTTCTTATTTTATTTTCTTTATTTTTTTTAAATTTTCAATTAATTTATTCACTCCTTCTTTATTGTATCCATTGATGA
This sequence comes from Icerya purchasi, assembly GCA_039619475.1. Classification (NCBI taxonomy): domain Eukaryota; kingdom Metazoa; phylum Arthropoda; class Insecta; order Hemiptera; family Monophlebidae; genus Icerya; species Icerya purchasi. Next base: position 474,995,451 of record CM077116.1, on the reverse strand, counting down.
TTATCGAGTTTTTTATATCACCTATTTCAATTTCGACTTTTTATACTTATTTTTGTTTGTTGATAAAGGGAAATTATTTATTGTACATATATTTATAAATAATAACAAACAGGTATGGATTTATGCACAATTATTTCTTAAAACAAAAGATTAACTCTGGTGAAGTAACAACAAAATACATATCCACAGTAGATCAAGTAGCTAATACATTGAAAAATGTAAACAAAGAAAATGTTATACATTGTTATTTGTATGATAAATTGTAATGTGTTTACTTTGTTATATATACATCTTTTTAGCGGTATTAGGCATTATCATTTTTATAATTAAATTAAGTAGGGATGCTCTATATATTTCCGTCTATGGTACTTTAAATCGTTAATATATACTTATTATTGTCGTATGCGCATAATTTTATTAGATATAGAAATCGCGTTTGCGTTTATATTTTATTATATATATAAACTAAAATTTTATTAAAAATGTACGCATAAAATATACCTAAATTCCGATATATTATTACTTAAAACATACAATTTATAAATCAATTAGGAATTTAAAATTATTCCAATACATACAATAGTAAGAAATTGTTAAAAAAAAAAATGAAATCTGCAAGTGTAAATATCTGTAAAAAGAGACAATTTGACTAACTGAGCAATAGTCTTTAATAGTAACATTTTTCATATCTTTCTAGTTGCACGTGTTCTAAATAAAGAACAAACAAGTCATGGTTCCGATATTTCAAGAAAAAGTTGTTTATGTTTTTGATACGTCTTATGCATATATCTTTAAATCTGATGTATCTTTATATACTAAATTGGGGAAGTTTGGTTAAAGTTAATATTATTGTCCTTCGAAATTACGTACTCCGTAACTGGAATTCAAAAAATGCAACCCTAAATTCATTACAACAGTACGGAAATAATTTACATACTAATTCCATAATGTTCATTAGTAAAACTAATTTTAAAATCACAAATTTTTAAAATAAGTTAAACTGTTACGAAAATTTTACTACTCCATTTATGTTATATTAAGAAAAAAGTTCAAGCCAAAAGAAAAGATACGTATATAAGCACTAATTACCTTTAAATCGTCAGGCGTAACGTTGGTTCCTGTTTTAGAAAATAACGCTAACGGACAATAATTATGAACGTAACAATGTTTAAAAAATTTATCAGGATCATTATCGGAAATTTGTTTGACTAAACCCCATAAGCGTCTACCACTCGGCTCGCTTAAACGGCAATTCATACCCAGCACTGGGCGCTTTGGATGAATCTTATCGGGAGTCTGTACATTTCCATCAATTTTTAGAAAATCTCTGACAGCATCAATCTCTCCAAATGGTACCTTATCATATAAAAAATTAAATGAAACATAAAAATAACAATTATCAGATTCGATAATGATCTACATTTTTATACATACAATTAATTTCAAGATTCGTAATTATTGCATTATATATTATACATATACGCATATATGTATATACTTTACCATCAATGGTAGTACATGTTTTAAACACAATTTACATTAAATAGATCAGCGATAATAAGTGTTCAGATTTAAATTATCTACTTACGCCGGTCTGGCACATGCCATTTGGGCCTGGATTCATACCAAGGAATAAAACCTTTTTAGGTGAATTACAGTATTTTTCAACATACTGCCGATGTAAATTTGCAGCATACTCTAACGGGTTATATATATATGGCACATACTGATTAAATTTAATGCCGAAATCGTCAGACGTCAACCTCCACACTAAATCATTTTCCAACTTAATTAATTTATCGGCTAAATTATTGTCTAATGCGTTTCCAACCATTACTACGGAACGATTAAATGATAAGAATAAGTTTCGCTTTTTAAACATAAAAAATTAAAATTTACCTACTATCACAACAACTCCTAGAACTGAATCGGTTGCTAGGTAGTCAAATTGCGTTACTTAAATTATCAAAACTAACCGAAACATGCGTACCGCTTTTAAAATAAGAACAAAACGTGCTTTCCCGCTTTAATGTGAATATTCTAACATAGTTGCAAATTAATTTCTTGCAACGAAATAAATAATTTAATAAATTATATATTCATAATTTCGAATAGATCCGTGCTTTAAAAACGTTTTGTTTTATTACGTTTCGTCATCTACTTCGTCGCTTACTAAAAATACGGATAAACGTAATTGTAAATTTACAAATTGTATATCTTCATTAAAATAAAAATAATAAATTTTAACTTTAGTATTCAGTCTGTTTATATTTACTTTGAAATACGTGAAGGCAAATTACTGAGTAATCATCGTTTAATTTAAAAAAGTATTCCGATAATCGATAATAGACTGTTTATAAACATTCAATATATATCAAGTTTAGTGAAATCCAATAAAATTATATTGTTTACTATTTTGAAAGTTTTTCAAAGTTTGACTTTTACACATTTCTGTTGCACAGCGTAATTTATTGGTCGTTAAGTGTTCTTCTGTTACAGTACTTAGTGACTGCGTAGAAAATAATGATACAATGGACACCGATTTGCAAAAAAAGGAAGAACCTAGTTTTCGTGAATTTTTAGGAAAATTTAAATTTACTTCAGGATTTTCATTCCGTAACTACAAACATGATTCAATCTTCAATAATATTATATCGTGTGTATTTTTACTAATCGCTTCTTTAGTCGTGTGGGGTGCTTTCCTTATTTTGAAACCATTCTTAAATCCTCTTCTTTGGGCCTTATTGTGCGGTTCCGTTTTCCATCCTTTTAAATTTGCATTATGTAGGAAAATAAAAAATGGAATCAATTCAATGAATACTCCCTACATTTTCCCAATAATATTAGATATCGCTTGTTTCCCATTAAATTGCTTAATCGATGTCTCTGAAAATGCGAGTCAAGTTATAATTAACCATTGGTATTCTATGTTGATTTCGTCAATTGTTCTTACACTATTTATGTTCACTCCGCAATTTTGCGTCAGTATATTTTCATCTTTACTAAATAATACTTTTAATGGCACTGATGTTCTGTTAAACATTTTCAGCAACAAATTTTTGGTAAGTTTTTGCTCGGTTTTTCTTTAAAATATAAGAAGTTATTTAATTTATAAATAATAATAATCTTTTAGCGAGTAAGAATATTATTTTAAAATTTCAAATCAGGGTGAAATATTAAAATTTTAGGGAAATTTATATTATTAACAGCCGTTTTTTTATTCAATTAATTTACAGATATTTTGCTTAATTAAAATCAGAAGCTTTTACGAAATATTGTTCATTAAATAATTGTTACATGTTTTATATTTAATATATATTAGAACTAAACGACAATTTATGCTTTGATTTATTTTAAAGATCCGAGTTATTAATTTATATTTTTGTTTAGGTTTTAACAATGATAATCGCTACGTTCGTAATAGTACACTTCTATAAGTCATTTGATCAAGGCAGTATTTTAACCGTTTGCTCGGTAGTAACTTGGTTCGCAGTATCTTGTTATATATCTAGTTTATTTGGTATCTTAAAATTTCTCATATTTTTCTTAATTCATTTTTTGGTAATATTTGGCCTAATATCTGACATTACGAATTTCGCGGATAATAGCACTGGTACGTATTTTTATTGTTTATTATTATTAGTATTATTACTATTTCTTTTATTTTTTTTTTTGGAAAGGAGTGTAAGAAAACAATTAAGAAGATAAGTTTGAACAATTTTTTTTTTCTAAACCATGTATGAAATGTGTTCCAATGGTTTTATGCATCTCTGAACGTATTGTAATTCTTCAGTTATATTTAGTTTGCCGAATGAAAACAATAAAAAAAGGTTACAAGTGTTCGGAAAATTTGAAAATTTGTGTATTTTTTTAAATTTGTGCACAATACTCCATACTATTGTAACGTTCGAAAGTTTCTTATTAAACTATAAAACTATAATAAAATGATGAACTATTTTTAAAAACAAAAAGAAGTAAACAATTGGTTGATAGATCAATCAGGGAAAAAAGTTATATTTACGTTAATTAATACTTTTTGCAGCTTAACATTTAGCTATTAATGGAAAATTAAAGGTTAAAGAATGTTTTAACTTGTTAATTTTATATACGGGACTAGTATATCAAACTTCTTTGTATGTTTGAACAAGCAACAATTAGATTTTATTGGAAAATATACAGTGGTCAAAGAAAATATTTGAACATTGCTGAAAAAAATAAACTCAAGCCGCAAAATAGGAGAAAAAATGCATTTTTTATTTTAATTTTTTTGGTAAAAAAACATACCTAAATACAAATTTAAAAACGAAATTAAAAAAAAAAAAAAGAAATGAACGCAGCCATGTTTCTAATAAATAAGTATTTAGACATGAAAGCAAAAGAGAACAAGCACGGTCAAAAAAAAAAAAAGGAAATTAAAATTATACCATCACTTAGTACTTCGAGTGTTCACCTTTTACCTTAATTATTGCTGCCAACCTACGGGGCACTGATGCGACCAAAGTGTATAGGTAATTCGCGAGAAAATTATTCCATTCTTCTAGGAGCCGTTCTTTCATTTCCAGTCTATTAGAAACGGGGCGCTGACGAAATTTTCTGTCCAACTGGTCCCAGACATTCTGAATGGGATTTATATCTGGTGATTGCGGAAGCGTGTTTAACACTTTTCGGCAATTGTAAAACATCCCCATTCGCGAGTTTTAAGTGTTTTGTGCTTGAGGTCGTTGTTTTGATAAAAATACTACGACTTTAAAAGACCTAAGTTTACAATACTTTGACGGAATTTTTTTTCCAAAATGTTAATGTAATCATCTGCAGTCTAGTTCCATACATAAACTCCAGTGAGCCCACCCCTGATGCTGCGAAACAGCCCCAAATCATGACATGTCCGCCACCATATTTCATATTCACATTTATTTTTTTTACTTCCAATTCAGTATTAGGCTTCCGCCAAACTCTTTGTTTCCCGTTGTTGCCAAATAGTAGGTTAAATTTCGATTCGTGACTGAATATTACAGTTTCCCAAAACGTTTCGTCCATTGAAATATATTTTTTGACAAAATCTAAACGTTTTTTCTTATTGACCGGACTAATATAAGGTTTATTGCGAGCGGTGCGCGAATTAAACCCGGTAAGCCTGATTAAATTCCGAATCGTTTGACCCGTAATTTCCTTCTGACGCCTTTTAGAGATCTCTCTACTTAATTGTTCGGCACTTATTTTTGGATTTCGCTGAATTTGTCGCAAGATAAATGTCTTATCTTGGCACGACAACTTTTCAGGTCGACCAAACCATGGCATACTTTTCTATCCTGTTTACTTGTTTAAAATGTCGGATTATGTTGCAAACTCGTTTCATATCTAATAATGCTACAATTTTACCACCCGACATATTCTTTCCGTGATTAAAAATCACCAACTGGCGCTTCTCGAAAAAACTTTTTCTCGCGATTTAGGACCTATTTTCAGTTACGCCTACAATTTTTATTATTTTCACGACCAGTTGCACGGTAATTTCAACTATTAGACGTTGTACATTATACGCCAACGTGAATATGAATACGAATGTGAATGAAAACCCACTCATCACGCTTTTACGCGTTACTCATGCTCAGGAAATACCAATTAGCGAACCTTCTGAATATTTTCATTATGTCCAAATACTTATTTTGAATGCGAATTTTGATTTTTTCCCCCTTTTCACCCTGGGGTTGTGTTCATTTTTTTTTTACTCTTCATTTTGTTTTTGCGTAGTGTATTCAGAAACGCTTCTTCTATCGTCGTCGTCGTCGTCGCAGCTCTTGGAACAAGAGATCGCGTGCAACTCATATGATCCTATTTCTGGCATCCGTCACTGTTTTCTGAAATGTTTTGCTAATCAGATTTGATGTTACCATTTCCAGTCTTCTTCTCCCTCTGTAGGGTTTTCCTTGTATTTTTCCCTGTGCTGCCAACATGTAGATTCCGTTTTTTCGTATCTCATGAGCCATATATTTTGCTTTCCTTTTCTGGATGCTCTCGACTATTACAGGTTTTCCTTCTTCTACTCTGGTTAAAACAATTTTATTACTGACGAAGTCTGTCCAGGGAATTTTTAACAGTCTGCGATAACACCACATTTCAAAAGAATTTATTCTTTTTTTACTATATGCACTCATAATCCATGTTTCGCATGCATACTGTAGTATTGACCATACGTAACAGCGCATTATCCTTTTTTTGAGTTTTAAACTTAATCTGGAATCCTTTAGTGCGTGACTCAGGTTGTTGAATGCCTGTTTCGCCATTCCAATTCTTGATTTGATTTCTTTGTCATCTCTGCCATCATTAGTGATGAGGCTACCTAGATATCTAAATTCAGTTAAGTTTTCTATCTCCTCTCCGTCTAAATAAATATGTACATCCCTGTTTTTAGTTCTGGTAAATTTAATGATTTTTGTTTTTTTTGTATTAATCTTCATTCCATATCTTAAACCGATTTTATTTATTTTGTTTACCATTTTTTGTAGTTGTTTTTCTGTTTCTGCCAGTAAAACTTTATCATCCGCATAACTAATTTCGTTTATACGTTGTCCATTTATTTTCACTCCCATACGTTGTTAAAAAAAGTTAAATTAGAAACACATTTTTTCCTCTATTTTACCCGTTAAGTTAATGTTTTTCAACGATGTCGAAATACTTTTTTTGACCACTGTATATTACGAATTAATCACCGACATGTTTCGAGAACACAATCCCCCATCATATTCATGGTGCATTACATAATTAAAAATTAATAAAGTGCACTATGTATTTAAAAGAAATTTAAAAATAAAATTCTATCTATAACACGCTATAAATTTGTTAAGTAATTGAAAATACGGAGTAGTTAATTCCATTATTTATTTTTATTGTACAAATTTGTTGAAGATAAAATGCAACCTCGGTTCTTTGAACATGCAACTAAACTAAGTACATCGTTTTGCGTTAATCTAAATTTTAGCTTTGTTGTTAATTCTTATGTAGGAGGAATGACACAAAAATTAAAAATTATTTGATTTACAAAAATGTGTTTTTAGTACAATTAACTAACTTAACTTTGACGTTTTTAATTTCCGAGATGTCCGATTGTGTACGAATTTAGGGGGGGATATGGAATAATTACTTTGAAAAATCCGTTTTTTTGAAAATTTTTCATATAAAAGTACAACTTCTTAGAAATATTTTTCCAAAACCTCAGTTCATTTTGAGTAAAACTCATTAAGATAGTAAGCTATGCGCTCCACCCCTTTTGAACCGGCCGAGAGTAGCAAGCAGGTAACCGGAGCAGCTACTTCCTTCTCTTTCAAAAGGGGGTCTAGCCAGGGTGGGTAGTGGTCGAAAGTTAAGGTAATGACATGTGCCTGCGGCGTATGCGCAGTTTTGCTATATGCCGTGCAACCTTGAGTTGAGGGAAGATTGTACAAAATCCCGCTAAAGTCGTGCGGGGCAGCTAGTGCGGTGATCTACGCATAGGTGTTCTAGAACATTCTGGGTAGCCTGTTGTCATTTTGTTACGGACACACATTGCTCTTGTAAAAAACACAACAGTAGAGACAAAAATGAAAAACCGGAAAAAAGGCAGGTCAAACTAGAAGAAGCAAAAATCTCTCTGGAAAAGGAAAACTGACTAATAAAACAACTGATAAATTGATTAGCAATCAAAAAAAATTATGATTCAGTGCAAAAAATGAAAGATGCAATTTGGGCGACCTTTTTCCATTACAAATCAACGAACAAAAATCCACAGCATCATAAGTGTCCGGCCGGCGCTGACTCGTGGTGCGTTTATCAAAAAATTTTAGCCACTACCGGAGTAGAAAATTTCCAGCTCGATTATGAACCTTTTCCAGATGATGTAACAAAAGCAATCGAGGCAATTTATGAAGATTTAAGCAAGGATGAGCTTTTAGAGCGTTGTGTTGGTGGATTTACCCAAAACAGTAACGAGAGCCTAAATCAACTTATTTGGAAAATTATTCTAAAAATTTTATCCAGTAGCCCTATTCCAGTAGAAATTGCAGTAAATCTGGCTGGATGCATTTTCAATGAAGGCAATTTTGCGTTACTAGCTTTCCTACAAGAGATGAAAATCAGCGTCGGCCCAAGTGCTCATCAGTACGAATTCAAGAAGCCGAACAAAAAGCTGCGCTTCAGACAAAAGAAGAGGCTAAAGAATAGAGCAAAAGGAAGCCTTGGCCAATGCGAGTGCAGCAGATACCTTGCTTTATGGTGCTGGTACTGACGATTCAGTTATAAGTGTGAAAAAAAAAAAATTCTTCCGATTTCCATAGTTTAAAACTTTAAACGCGTTTTTCTCGAACAGACTTTTTTGAAATCCGTGGACACGATATCTCAAAAACTTCTATACCGATCCAGTTCATTTTGAAGATAGTTTTTACAATACATATTTTACTAGGTCGCAACGTTCTTCTTTTCTTTTTCTTTTCCGCTTGAGACCGATTTTATAGCTACAAAATGGTGCCATTTTTAGGGTAAATATCGTGGTTTTGACTTCAACCGACCACCAAAAATTGAAAAAAATTTTTAAAAATAAAAGGACAACGTTACGACCTAGATTTTCTTCTAAATTAATCATTTTTTCCAACTATTTGTATTTCGAATGATTTTGTAACGAGTTATCGTGGACACTGCAAAATATATTACTTTGAGATGGCTTCCGTCAATTCGCTCTCACTGGTTTGTTCATTTTTTGACGAAAAAATTACTGAATGTTCTTGAAATGCCATATAACTGTATACAAAAATCTTTAACGAAGTAACTTTAATAGTCACTTCGAAAAAAAAATTCTCCAAAAAGCGCTTTTTTTAGACCCGTTATCCCATCCCCCACCGTCTTAAGAACGTGTTTTTGTATCGCAACGTTTTGAAAAAGTCTAGATTAAAATTAATTCTAAAATATATACAAAATTGCTCATTTAAATGTACCTAATATTTTGTTACAGAAGATGAAACAAAGTCAAAAGACAACTTTTCTCAAAATAACGACGGTACAAAACGTTCCGAGGTATTGTTTTAAATATTTTTATCAAAAAGTAATTTATAATTTAATACATTCATTTAATAATAATTGTTTCCGCTTATTTTTTAAAATATAAATTACTAAATTAAACTGTAAACACAAAATTAATTAATTTAGAGTTAACACTGCAGATGTGCCTATTATTTAGCAAAGTGTACATATTGTGTAAATTCTTCCGTAAACCCTAAACCCGTATGACCATTATTATAATTTTTACCTGTTGTTTTTTTTTTTTTTTTTTTGTTCATTTCCAAAATCCTATTTATAGTTCTTTGGAATTTTATATTAAATACGATTATAAAAATAACGAATAATTTCCCTTCTATTTTCTCGAAAGATATTCCTGTTGAATTCGGAAAAAAGGTTAAAACACATAGAAATAACCTGATTGTAGTTTAACTTTCAATTTGCACTTCGGCAATATAATAAATAATAAAAATACAGTATTATTTTCCTTATAGTTAGTATTTATTGGAAAGAAAAATACTTAACACTGATTTGTTGCATGCGTGTTTAGTTTAATTACTTCAAAATTCATGCTCGATATTCTCCCCCTTTTATAAATACTATATAAATGAACAGAGTGACTTTAGGATTATGGTGCCCATAAGTCATTCGGTGAACACTTCACGTAGCCTTCTTTTGAAAATTATAAGCAAACTTCTGCTCGATTGAAATAGTTTTAAAGAACTTTCCATTAAAATACGGAGAAAACGAAAAATTAAAAACATAAAAGATAGAACTCAATTTGCTTTTAAAAAGAGTTTTTTCCTATTTTGGGAATTATATTTATTATTTAAAAATACTATTTTCTGTTATTTTTTTTTGTAAAATATTTTAAATAAATCTTCAAATTGTTTCTTATACTGCAGTTAATTAGGCTTTTAAAATATACAAAAATATACGCATTCTTTTATGAAATAAGAAAAAGCTGTTACTACATACGCTTTTTCAATACAAGTATAGCAGTCGTTTTAAATGAAACATAACATGATAAGTAAGTGGATATACACACTTGCAATATGAATCGAAAATACTATAAAAGAAGTCATTGCTTGCGAAGAGAAGAATAAAAAAAACTAAAATTAACGATGATTAATGAAGGTATTTTATCGTAATTTTTTAATTGGTCTGAAATATGTTGTTATATATGGGAAATTTGAAATCAATGCTTCTAACGTTTAATTAAATTTTTATTTAACGTTTCTGCCTTTAAAATTCCTATCGATTACTCCCCAGGATTACTGAATCTCATAGGTTGTTCGATCTTCTTTACGTCGTTGGCTCTCCATATTTCCTTTTGTTATTTTTTATTCAAATTTCTCATTTCCGTATTCGGAGTATTATATTATTCAAGTAAAAATGTTGAATTAATCATGTCTTTTCTCTAAATGAAATGTCCGTTCCCTTTATAATCTAAATATCCTTTATGTTATTGAATTCGAATATAAAATTTCGTCCGCTTTAGATTCATAATTTTAACTGGGATGTATTAAAAAAAATGGACTATTTTTCCGTAATTTTTTTGATATTATAATTTCTGCATATTTTATTAAACTTAAGTTTACTGCTACTTAGTTAACATAAATATTCTCATTCTTGTTTCGTACGAGAACAAAAATAGTAATCACACTGATGAATAAAATGAAAAAAAGTAAAATTGGGAAGGGTCGGATTTAATACAGAAAATATTTTAGATAATAAAAGGAAATCAAAAGTAGAGTTACCAATTAAATCGGATTATATTTATAATACGAAAGTAACTTTTATTATTACATTTAAGTTTGAAAAAGTTATTTCGATAATAAAGAGTAGCGTGCCAATATAGTTATATTTATTTTTTTTATAGAAAATTCGTTATAAAAGATCCCTTAGTGACGTTTCTAGCTTGTATTCCTTTCAGACACCGAATATTAGAAAATATGTGAAGAGATTTTCGTCCGAAAGTTCTGATACGGAAACGTTAGTTAATATCTTGAATATTTATTTATCACTAAAAAGTTCTGTACTTTAAACAGTTTTTTTCCTTTTTTTTTTTTTTTTTTGTACGTGTCTATGCATGTGTTAAATGCGCTTTGCATTTAAATTTTTTTAGATTATACGAATTGAAACCTCTTTACGTATTCGATTTTTCATTATTTCAATTTAATTGTAGAACAACAGAAAATTTGGATAAGCAAAATGAAAACTTCGGTGATTTATATATATATTGGGTGATCGGAGGCTGCTTTTTTACGCTATTAACAAAATTTTGGTGGTTACCGTTGTTTTTACTATTATTAGCGTTCGTTTACATTGTCAGAAGTGTGTGTAAGTTAAATATTTAACTATACTAAAATATCGTGTTTAGTGTTTTTAATTAAGCAGAAAATAGTATACTACAAGGTCATCATCGTTACTATTGATAGGTTATTATTTTTCTTAAAAATGAAGAATTCTGATAACTTTAACAGTTGCTATCTAAAAAAACTCAATGAAACATCATCTACTAATATGCACGTCAGCATTTACGGTAAATGATATCAGAAGTCATTTTAACATTTTACATAATATTATAAGTTTATCATTTCTAACTTTCGGCGCTGAATCCGCAAAAATATTCTTTCATTATTAGTATATAATTAAATATTGCGTATTTACGCAATTTTATTGGACAATGTAATGTGCGTTATAAACAAACTTAAATAATTACCGCAATTTATTATCAAGATTTATAATTGCTTATTCAATTAAACTTCTGTTGATATGCCAGTAATTTTCATAAAATTTTTAGTTTTCACCGTTCCTTTTTTCTATTAATCGTTTCATGATTGTGAAGAAAATAATTTAACGGGCGAACCGAGCTTTTACTCTTATAGTATTTTGAAAATTCACAAGCACGTCTTTCAATTTTGCAGAGTTTTTATAATGAACGTTCTGTAAAATCTAAACGAAGTATTTATTCTTTGAAGGGTTTTATCACGGTTGAAATTTCTAAGACTCTAATTTAGTTCCATCAAAGATTTCGTAACAAAAGTGGATAAGTAATGCTTTAAATTCAGTAACGTCAACTGAAATCTAATTAATTATCATCATCATCATTATCTCCTCAACCATTCGGTTGGTAGGTAACTTATTTGCACATTTCAGCTATACAAACATAGGCATAGTGTGTACTAGGCAATTGTTTATGTGCAAAACGAATATTCGAAACTGATTAATAATCGTTTGATTTTTGATGTGCAAATGCAGTACCCCGTGTGTGCCTGCTGTGTACTGGTCTAGCGCGCATATGATGTACTTGGTGGTTTTCCATTGCCTTCCACGTGATTATTAGCGAGTATTTTAATTAAATTTTTTCGTAATAACTTCTGTCGTCGCCCGGGATCGAACACGAGACTAACGGAAGCCAAATGTTTCAGCAACTAGTCTATCGCGACGGCCAATACCGTTTTAATATTAGTTTTAAAAAAATCTAGTTTAATTTTTTTACGACTCGCAAAAAGTTAAATCTTAATTTTATATGTATATATTATTTTAACTACTTGTTTTTTTATCAAGTTTTCAATCATCTACAATTTCTTTGATACATCATTTATTTTTCTTTTAAGAACGAATTGTAATGTAATTTTTCCGATTGCTCGTTACTTATATTTAAAATAACTACAAATCATTTTTCGGTAAAATGCATTACACCGAATAAATTTCAATAAATCGTAGATTATGATGTAACAAAAAACTTGGAAAATGCATGCAAAGTTATGAAAATTTTTACCAAAACAAAAAATTACAATTAATTTATGAATTTTTTTAATTATTTATTTCTGTACTTAAATTATGAATTTCCTAATTAACTTTTATAAAACTATATAATATTCTGTCCGTCAAAGTATTCTTAAATATCAAAATGTTCAGCTTATATGTCGGCGGGGCATATGTTACGTGCATACACGATGGCCACTCAAATATAATTTTTAAATTTCCTGTTTATTCTCAGTTTTTTCAAATCAAGTCCTGCCGATTTCCTGGTCCCTAGATTTGTACAAAAGTTTACACGAAAGTTCTTCCACTTGTATAATAACAAACCCAATAAATCGAAGCGAAGACAAATAAAATATCATAATTCTTATAAGATTTATCACAATATCACTCTGAAATATATTATTCTTCATGGAATAATTATTTTTTTACTTTTTAGTGCAATTTCATAAAATTTTTAAAGTAAATCTTGAAGTTGGTATTCTTTTTAAAAAACAATAATACTTACATTTTCGGTCCCCTTAAAAATCAACTTTTTTTAAATGTGACCAGCAGCTTGTAAATGGCGCTTTAAAATCCGTTTTCTTCATTCAAAGCTACATTTCTATGGTAATTAACGACGATAATACTTTAATTTTCTCAAATTACAGGTCTTTTGTAAATATCGGTGTTTTAATTCATAGGCGTTTATTATATTAAAAAATAAATAAAAAAAAAAAAAATATATCAAAAGGAAGAACCTCATTTTTTACATTTATTAATTATAGTTTAGTTTGTATTCACCGATTTTCACTGACCGATGAACTTTCGAATGAGCAAAGAATTAATAAAAGCGGTCTACATGGGTGTTATGCGCGAACAAACATTTTAAAAAAAAAGCGACGAATGTATAACCTCCATTCTTTTTAAAATAGTTAATAAAATAAATGTTATCAATAGAAAACCAAAAACAAAAAAACAAATATTGGAACAAAAGGACATATTTTAAATATAAGAAAATGACTACTTCTACTGACTGCATAAGTAAAACATAACATTAAAATCCGACTTTTTTTAACATATTTTACAACTAGAATGCGACTGTATTTTACGATTCGAAAATTTATGTACTATTAAAATAATAAACTGATTTATACTTCCATGACCGATTTTTACGTTGCATAATTGTGTATAAAAATTCGAATTGAATACGCCATCATTTTTCTCGCAGAAAGACATCAATAAATATAAAAAAATAAAAAATAAAAAAAATCATACTCGACGAACATATAATAACCTTTTTCGAAATCGGTTAAAGGAATTAAATTTATAAATACAAATAATACTTTTTCAAGTTGTGTTTCACATATTATATAAATTATAATAATTTTAAAAATTTTCATCTTCAAGAACATGGCGACGTGCTTGATGATTAACTTGCTTGATAATAAGTTATTTTTGCGTGCTATTTTCAGGAATATTGCCATTTTTATTTCGTTTATTATTTTCATTGCTGTTAACATAATGCTTTTTTCAATGGTAATATATTTATTTTATAAATTACCGTAAATTGGGATTTCTTTAAACGTAGTGGCTACTTTGAACGAAAACTGAGAATTTGTTGCTACTGTCATCTGTTGGTTAGGGTTGGTACTTCTATCAGATCTAAGCATTGAAACTACAATATAGAGATACCTTTACTATTACTGTTACACAAGCGTTCACAGTTTTACCGTTGGCGGACTTATTCCAGCCATTCCGGTTTAACCTTACAGTTGTAACTTTTAAAACGCGGATATTTTCATTAGTACAGAGGTAAGTTTTCAGTTTAAATAACTTATAACATGAAAATCTTATGAAATACTGTCTACTCTTTTGGAAAGCTTTGATTTGAGAGAAAAACATTCATTGAATAATTATTGACAATTTTTTCTCGAAATTATGCTACAAATACGTTAAATCTGGGCTTACTTTGAACTGACGTTCAAGTAGCCGCACACATTCAGGGTGCTATGATCAGTCTTTTAAAAGATCTAAGGGGTAATGATGAAACATCTGTCAGAAGAAAGAAGAAGAAAATAGATCTGCTGGTAAAAGTATATCATCTGATGTCTTTAACGTGTCAACAGAACCGGAGGAGGTTATAGAGGAAGTAGACGAAGAATACGACGCAGAGCCTGCTAATGATTTCGATTCTATTAATAGTTCGGATATTGAAAATAACTCTGAGAGTTTCTCGGATAATGCTTGTGATGAAGGTGTACCTAATGTTGAGTCAATGAAACCACCTGAATTAGTTAAAAATAAGTTTTATCTTTTCAAATTTCAAGTGAAAAGTTTTGTCCGTCACTTTGTAGCACAAATAACTTCCACAGATGACTTAGAAAATGTTGAAATTAACTTCATGAGATTGTCAAGAAAAGTTCCGTTCAAATTTTTTTGGCCTCAAGTCCGAGATCAGAGATTCATTAAAACTACAAAAGTTGTTAAACAACTAACTGATCCAAAAACTGATCGCAGAAATACCTTGCTATTTGAAAAGACTGAGCACCTGAAAACCTTACAATAAGAATAGATAATTTTTTTCAAAAAGCGAAAAATGTTTATTTTTACATAGTCCAACTGAGTTGTTTTCTTTTTTTGTTATAAGATTTTATTTCTATACATTTTTTTTTTTACTTGGGTGTAAGAATTAGTTTATGTCAGTATTGAGTTCCTTATTAATTTGTTTGAGAACAATTTTTATGTTCCTTTTATAATATGTTGACTTCCTTACAGAGCTATAAATAAAGTGTTTTGTCTACTTAATACATTTTAATTTACATTCAATATAAAATTCACATGCGTTCTCAAATTTGCCAATAAATAATCCTAAAAAATTAGGAAAAAAAATAATTTTACGTTGCCGATAAAAAATTCAATTTTTTTGTAGTTGAATTTAACCCATAATAATGTTTATATTTGTTTGAATACATTTTTCAGAGAGTTCCAAAGTAACCCCGATGTGAGGTTACTTTGAACAGACAAGTTTTTGTTTATTTTTTTTTTTTTTGAACAACTATGACCCCTAGAAAAAAAGATCATGTTGGATTTATTCCTTTAGTTGACCCCCCTAACATTTATTTTTTCAGAAAAAAATACCAGTACATAAAAAGTTATTCGAGGTTAAACGTCAAAATTGTTCAAAGAAACTCCAAATTGCGGTACATGTATTTAGTGGTATGAATTGTTTTTTTTCTTGCCTCAACTCTCGCCGCTTAGCCAGTTTTTTATGAAAGTAATATATGTTATGTAAAGATAAATATAAAACTCTTTGTAAACTGCGTCTTTTGTATAATTTTTATAAAACGCCGTTTTAATAATGTTATCTATTGCGTCATTAGCATGGTCTGATAACTAGAACATACCAAAAATAACTTAATAATCCATAATTCAGTGATTGGCAATGGCAGAATAAAAATTAAATATAACCGTTCATAATCGCGTGGAAGGCACTATACACCGTGATATTCACGCACCGACCTGAACTGCAATAACGATGAGATGAGCGTTTACTTTCACCGAAATTGTGTATACATCTATCGCATTTAAAATGCCTTAAATAATATTTACGTTTATACAACAAATTACTAATATATAATAATTGCGCTCAAAATAAATCAGTATAATCGAATATTTGAGATAAGCAAGTTTTCTCGCAGATATTAGTGGTAATTAATTATATTAGTACTAATAGCGGCTCTTGATAATTATTTCTAGAAGGCTCTTATCTACAATTACAATTTAGAAAATAAAAAAAAAAAAAGAACGCAAAATTCTGTTCTTTTTCTGCTCACGTTTTAAACTGAGTGTCCATAAAAATGCGTTTCAAATTAGAATTTTTCAATTCTACATAAACACTAAGTTAGTCTACGTATGTGTTACGTATGTCATATTATATTTTTCTTGTAAATTAACTAATTTGATTTGGTTTCAAAAAAGAAGGGTATATAAGAGCTATATAAACTATAAAAAAGTTACAGAAATTTATGAAAACAAGGTAAATAAGTATTTAATACTTAAAAATTCGATAAAAATAAATATACAAGTATTTTTTGTACAAAAAGTCTTATCTAGTTTTCTTTAATTTTCAATGAATTTTTCATCAAATTTTCGAATATTATGTATTAAGTTTTTATTTACAAATATCAACGGGTTTTTGATCTGTTTAAGAGGCAATTAATTAAAGATTTAATTGAATCAAGTATTGATAATAATATGAATAATGTACGGAGAAGAGATAAACAAAAAATAAAAAATTAACAATGAATAGGAAACCTACGTCTCGCTAAATATTCTCTTAAGGAAGTAATTTTAGGAAATTCAAGAAATCATATTTAAATATTAAAATGCCTTAAAATTCTAATTTTGAATGATTATAAAAATTTTACTTTCTGTGTTCTCACTTTTCAACGTTTTTTTCATTGATGCCTGGAATTCTGTTAAATTTGATTTCCAAGTTAAGAATACAATTCTTCCGAGGGTTATAAAATAGTTTAGTGAAATATAAACAATTCAGTTATGTGCGAGTAAGCGCATTAAGATTAAGAAAGAAAGAATAAGAAGAAATTGCGAAATGTTAATAAAATTCTGACTCCAATAACGACTATAATGCGTGGTCCTATAATACGCGATAGTCTTGGGTTTATTTTACAAGCGCTTTCAAGTCACGTTAAGTTACGTTCGGAGATTATCGGATTAATTTGTCTCTTGCATATATTTTACAAAAAGACTCGGATCTATAGAATTCTTGTACTGTACTATTGGCTAATACAGTCATGACATGGTAATTTCATTAATAGGTGTATATATATATATATTGATATATTTTATGTAATACCTATTATTATAGCTATTTTATATCCAAATTTGTTCGGTATACTTCTGTATCTTAATTTATCAGTATTATTAAAAATGATACCTATTTAAAATTTTTATAAATGAAATTTTAAAGTACCATAAGTTTAATTGCGTTACAGTATTGCTACTACTTAGAAATAAGTTAATTAAACAATTTAATTATAATAAATCAGTTAGTTGAAACCGCAACGAAACAATATTCATTTACATTACTTTTATAGTGTGTGCGTAGGCACATATTATCAATTATTTCTGGTCAACCCAATTTCAAAATAAAAATAATTTATACTAGTGTCTGTTTACAGGACTAGTTTGGTCTGAAATTTTAAATTTATCTTAGAATAAACTAGTTTAGACTAATTTATTCTAATAAAATCTCACCAACGTAGTAGTACACCTGACGGATAATAAGTAAAACTTTAATTTGCATATATTGAAAAGCGGTATTAGTTGTTGAACTTTAAAAGAAATGATTTTCTATGTTAAATTTTAGATGTTTATATCGGAATTCAGTATATAGTAGGAAAAAAATTATCGACCGGGCGCGAAGTTATGACTTCATGGTTTGAATCACCGGAAGCCCATGTTTTAATTCCGTTGCCTGTTAGAGTACTTTATAAGGTATCTTTTTTCGTAATTATACGAGCTTTAATATCGTAAAAATCTAAATTTTCCTATATAATTATTTAAATTTATGTTTGATCGGTGAGTGTTTCATTATCGAACACACCTTCTAAAACCACTGCGAATATTATACTTTAGATAAATCTAATATTACCATAATTTACTTAATGAGATTTTCTGAAAATAATTTTTAATTCGAAATATATAGATTTTAAAATAAATAACAAAAGATTTATATTTTTGGGGGAAGAAATGCAATTGGATTTTTATTATACGCAAAAAATAAATAAATAAATAAACAAAAATCGCTTTTCTAAAAAAAAAAGGTGGTAATATTGAAATCAATGAATTCTATAGCAACTCTCGTTATTACTATTCAGCTATAATAAAATGCTTATATTAAGATAACTTTCATATATTGTTTAATATTTTTAAAGCTAAATGGGAACAGAAAACTGAATTTAAATTAGGAAAATTGAAGTAATGTTGAATGAAAAGGTACCACCTTCAACATAAATATTTCACTACAATGGTATTTTTTTTATAATCACATGAAAAAACGAATAAATTGTGATTTACCAAATTTAAGTAATGAGTTATAAGATAAACAACGTATAATATCTGGTCAGTATCATTACACGAAACACTTTTTTTTTCTCACCTTTATCGTAACCACTAAGTTTAACGGAAGATCTTTCAACACTAGGGATTTCTAAGATTTCTAAATCGATTCTCTTTCAGCTTTCTATCTTGGTTCTTTACACTCGTTCCTTTCTAATTCTCTGTTGAGAACATTCTACCTTATATTGCATCTTCTGGCATTACATTATTTTAACCTAGATTTTTCAATTATGCTTTAATTTTTATTTACTCGCGTTATCGATTATTTCATTCCGCTTTATACTGTTTCTTCTGTAATTCCTTAAAAGCATTTGCTACTTAAAGCGCATGTGCAATTTATCGTTTCCTTTTTTTTTTCTTCTTTTCGATTTTTAGAAATCGTCAAAATAATGTAATCGACAAGTTAGTATAATTTTTAACGATTTTGAATGAACTTGTAGAAGAAGTAGTTCAAAATTAAATGAGTGAAATGGATACGTCCGATACAACAAAAAAAAAAAAAAAAAAAGGAAAATACATCGTTTTACCTATTTTATAGTAATATCTGCTTAGCTTTCCAATCCGTATTCATTCACGATTTGTAGACTATAGTTTATCGAAAAATTTTTCTGAAATTTAATAAAAAGTATATATGAATGAGAGCTGGTGAATAATGGAAGTAATAACTTTAATGTAAATAGGATGGTAAATGGAGTAAATATTTCGAAAGCTTGGCTAAGGTAATAAAATAGAAGAGAAATGGAATACCAAATAATTTGCGATTTACAGACGACACTATATTAAAAATAGATCATTAGGAGGGGTATAAACAGGAGGCAAGGTTTAACAAACCGAATGCAATAACTACTGAAAAATAATACAAAAACGCTGTTAATGGGAAATATTGCAATAAACAAAAAACAAACTGATATATACATACATATAGAGTATTTATCCCATCACTAGCAAACGTAGTTACCACGAAATAATATAATCAGAAAAGTAAAATACTAAATATTGGAGTGATTACTGCTAGGTAAGACTAAATTAAAACTAATTATTAAAATAACCCGAAAAATGCATTGGGTGGTAGAACGTATGGAAATGATTATACACTAGATAAATTGAATATGTAGGAAAAAAAGAAAAATACTGGGACACAGATAATTTTTAAGCTTTTTCAAACATCAAAATTATTAGAAAAATTCTTTAAACGATAAATAGACGCTGTGTCTGAACGGGTTAGAGAAAAGTCGAATTACTTAAAAAGTTAACTAATTTGCTTCTGTACGGATTTTTTTTTTTTTTTAAACAGAAAATTAAAAATCTTACGTTTAATACATTCTTTTCCTTGTTACTTTTTCTTCTTTTTTTCATTTCTCGTACTCGCTGTTTTTGTTTTCTTTGCTATTTATTTTCATTTTGTGCTTTTCGTATGTTTTTTATGAACATTATTTTTATTTTTTCATTATTTCGCATTAAATAAAACATGGTTTCATTAATGCCACAGTGCCTATTTTACAAACTTATATTAAAGCATGATTCTTCTAAATGGACCGCTTCATTTTAGTTTGTACGGCATTTATTATTTTCTTTTCAGATGATGGTGAAGACCAAAATTAAGCTGTTGACCGGTTTGCTGAGTTGCGCAGATACAATTTCAACGGTAGTTGTTATGTTGTCGGTTGTTGTGTTTATTACAGTTGCATTTGTATTTTTAACTACACAGGTATAAATTGTTCGCATGTAATTTAGTTTTATGTTACAGTTAATGATCGTAATGAAATGAGACTAACTATTTAAATGAATCTGCATATTAAAATCAGTACATAAATCCATCCTGTTTGTTAACTTACTGTAAAAATAAATTATAACAAAGTAAACCTTATAACTAGGGTTCCGATTTATATACACAAAAAATTTCATAACAGTGTAGATTAAAAAAATAAAATAAAATGTTTTGTTTTTCGCTTCAAATTTTTATTAACACGCTACTTTTCTCCTGTTAAATTAATTTATATTAAAAAAGCATTAAATTATAAATTTAAATTTAAAAGTTATTACATTTAGCAGTAAGAATTTTTTCTAAATTTATTACGCGAAAATTATGTCTTATGTCTGTTAACGGAACTTTCAGTACAGAAAACGACCCTCTAAATCGCAAGACACAACTGGTAAATATTTAAATGCGACCACTTCAGATCGGAATTGTAAGCGATTTCGTTTTCATCTGACACTCCGTCTAAAATTTTCACTATTACTCGTAACAAATTCCATCCAGCATTACAGTGACCCACAGCATCTAAGTTAGTTCATTAAGCACCCATCACCGGATCGAATATTGTGTAACACTGTTAACTAGCGATCAATCATATTTGGTCAGTCAACAATATTTGTCTTTGTTGGCCGGCTCAGACAATTATCAGTATAAATATAAAAATCCTAAAAGGTCGTAAAGTAAATGTACTCTTCGTATGATTTTATCTATCCTTGTTTGTTTTTTTTAAATTTATTACCCCTTCATGTTCTGTCTCTAACCGCTCAGGCTATTACGGAACATAGAGAACTATGCGAAATGTACACGTACAAATGTAACTCGGTTTCCTTGGCAAACATTAGAACTTTGACTGTGGTGCCAGAAATGTTGAAGTGGATCACGTGTATAGGCACCTTCATATTACGCGCTCTCCGGTGCTGCGCAAGCTTCTTACACTTATAAATGAGATATGTCACAGTTGGTTCGTTTGGCAGCCTACATACGGGACAGCTCGTTAGTTGGGGACTGTTTTATGTGACGCAACAGTATGTCCAGTTCAGACTATTGAGAATTGCATGTTCTTTCCTGCTTATGCCTGCGGGTGGCTACCAAGGGTCGATGGTTTAATGTTTTTTAGGAAAGTTTTTTGTGCCATCTATTCAGGCCTCCACTCTTGTTTGCACATGCTCATAAATATATGGAATAGTGTCGAAGGGGGAGATCGATTCTTTGACATTGGTGAGTATATTGTAGAGCGTGTTGCGAGGCCAACTTCGTCGTTCTTACTTATTCCGACATGACTCGGAATCCATAGGGAAGAACAGTTCACATCCCGTCTCCTGTACAGCTTATATAAATCGCTCTGGATTGTAGCAATTACTAGGTTTTTACTATCTCGGTGGCATATTAGATACAAAGAGGCCAGTGAATCTTTGATGAGCAGTACTCGCCGGCAATGATGTCTGTTTAATTCGACATGCTGTAATACATGATTCCACATAACCCTGCATCTAGGGATGTGCAACTAGTATTTAATCGGACCGCGTGCACGAAGTTCTCGATTTGAAAGGAGCAGGCTGCTGATGCCGTCATATTTATTCTTGTTGAGGCTTCTCTGGATACAGTATATCCTTTATTTTTCGTTTTAAATAATAATCAAACCAGTCGAGTCTAATAAATGAAATGAATAATAAATGGATAATGTGGGTCACATTTACCAATCCGCTTCCTAGCAAAAATATTCCATTCAGTTCAGTTTAATGCGTGCTATGTGTTTCTATGTTTTTCTGTTTTATTATGAATAGAATCGGTAATTCTTAATATTACCAATATTTTTCTTACCACTCTGTCAATCTCAATGAAATGGAACGATAGAACTTTGTATTTTATTTCAATGATTACAACCATATTTTATTCAAATAAAGAAACTGTGAGAAATAATATGAATCACGTGTTTTTAAGTTTCTTCATTGTTTAGACAGTCGTTACAAACAAAATCAGTTATTCTTAATTAATACTATCAGTATATCGCTCTGTCAATCTGGCATGACGTTAATACAATTTTATATTTCATTTTAACAGTTTACAACCATGGTATATTTCACTGAAGAAACTGTTGAGATACTTCAAATACTGGAAAAGAGTTGAAGTGTTTCTGTCGCAGTTGAGAAATTATAACAAGAGCGTTTTTAGAAAAAAATGTTTCCAAGACTACTCTCGCACGCATTAATAATGTTAGTATTACGCAGCCAGATCATAACGATAGCAGAAAAATTAACATGTGAGTTTAGGATATGTGAGGCTGCCGATATTATCACCTCTGTTCATGCTACTTTCAAAAGCAGTTTAGGACACTAGGAAAAAGACTCGGGTGTATTGAGAAGCTCAGATCATCGAATTTTCGTAATTACAAATTATTCCAGATAGATCAAAGTTACGACTATTATAGACAACGATTAACATTTTTCAAATATCTGTGAGGATGGCCTCGTTATTTTCATCTAACTTTGGTAATCACGAAGTCAGGGATCCGAGTAAATCTGAAAAAGAAGTGGATAATTAACGTATTTGGATCAGTGTTGAGGATGAAATCATCGTTCCTCTCTTTTTTAATTAAATACGATTCGTGATAAGCATTTAAAACTGCTACAGGCAAACCTGCTTTCTTTATTGAAAGATATGTCTTTAAATGAACGCCAACGATTTTGGTTCCAACAGGGGACGGTTATTAGCTTATATATCGAGACTGGTTCAAACTGAACTGAATGGCATACATATTTCCTAGGAGGTGGATTGGTAAATGTGTGGGCCGCATTATCCGTTTATTATTCACCTCACTTACTAGACTTGACTGGTTCGGTTATTATTTAAAAGGGAAAATGATAGATAAAATCATACAAATTATTCGAACCTTCGATCCGTTGATTCTTTTCAAAAAGGTTCTAGCTTGCACCAGACAAAGTGCAGCTAAATTTGAAGGTGATCTAGTTACTGAATCGTTATTGTATTAAATGAAATCAACGTATTAAAATATTTACATTCATTGCTATTCGTTTGAATAGAAATTCATTTTATATATGTTAAACATAAGTGTTTATTGAAAAATTGAAAAATTTCTAATAAATTTCAAATCTTATCTTGACTAGACCAAAATAAAAAAACACGAAAAAAAGCAATACTTTATTCAACAAATTAACTAGATTTATAAAAAACTATATACGAAAAGTACGTTAACATCATGTAGCGGCAGCGGGTACGATGGTAAATATCGACCAAATGGAATAATTTTAATTTTAATTCTACACAACGGAGAAGTAAAAATAGCGGCATTTGAAACTTTTAACATGAAAATAAGCGAATTTTATTACAATTCATATACACACCCGTATGTGTGTGTGTGTGTATATAGCAATATATCAGTGTACCAATAATTCTATTAATTTTTTAATTCAAACAAAAATATTAAGCCCTCTTATTTGAATGTCGCAAAAGCCATCATTAGCCCCCGTAAAAGGTTTGAAAACGGCCATTTTCAACTGTTTTTTCATAATGTTATTAGAAAAAAGCTATAGAAAACTTATTTAACTGTCTAATCTTGATTTATTATTTTCCTTAAACCGCCTCCTATTAAAAAAAAAAAAAAAAAAAGGTAATAATTAAACTTTTGATTTATAATTAAAGTTGGATAAATATTAACAAAATCCTCTAAAATAACGACTTTTAGCGA
Source organism: Icerya purchasi (assembly GCA_039619475.1). Classification (NCBI taxonomy): domain Eukaryota; kingdom Metazoa; phylum Arthropoda; class Insecta; order Hemiptera; family Monophlebidae; genus Icerya; species Icerya purchasi. Next base: position 474,971,071 of record CM077116.1, on the reverse strand, counting down.
TTAAACTATGATAAAATTCAAAATCAACCTAAAAATTGTATATAAATGTAATTTAAACTATAGTTTTTTCAAAATTGTTATAATTATTTTATGTTAATATATTATTCGTCGTTTCTTTAATTCCAAATCCTATTTACACTACTTTTTTTTAATGTATTTATATTTATAACGAATACATTGTATTCGAACTTTTTTATTGTTTTAAAATTAGCTGTAATTGAGTAGAATATAGAATGCCCGCAAATAATTACCTCACATTTCACAATTTTTTTATTTATTTTTTAAATTATAAATCAATAAAGAATAACATTTCTAAAAATCGGTATCCAAATTATGTCTATCCGTAATTATTGAGTTAAATAACAAAAGGGGTGTTGAGTTGTATTTTAAAATTATAATAATACAATTAGTCGTCCAACGTCATAAGTTTTTTTCCCGATACGTTGACAGTATTATTTTTATTATTCATTTACTCTCGGTTCCTTTTTCTCTTCCTTTATCCCCTCTTTTTTCACTTCTACCTTTTCTTATTAGTAAATATGTAATTGTATGTAGATCATAATCATACATGTATATGTATGGACGTTTTCTTTTAAATTTCGTTACTAATTTAATCATCTGTTATATCAGGTATATCGAGAAGGCGTATATTTAGTGAAAGTAGGCAGTAAAGTAGTTAATGATACGATGCTTTTCAACCCGGAACTGATGGGATCTCTACCGGACGATTGGAAAGATCATGTCGATTACGCGCTTAGTAATGCGTATTTATACGGACGGGACGTACTGTCTAAAATGGTAAGCATTTTAATGATACTTCATTTATCAAACTTTATTAATAAATACCCTATCAAAGTAGTAATATTTTTAAAATGTATACAAATTTTCGTATTACGTATGAGAAATCAAATATTGTAGAAAAATAAAAAAATATCACGAATTCAGTGTTAGTAAATTTTTGATATACGAGGATCTAAAAGATCCATAACACATATTTTGTTTATCTAATCTTATTTCAATTTAAAATTCTTTTTATTTAGTTTTTTAATATGTTTAAAATTTTTAAAAAATTTTCTTTTATCATATAAGTTTGAAAGGTTTACAAAATTTTAATTATTTATACATAAAATCACCGGTAAGAATTTAATTTTAGTAACTTTAAGATATCGATCAGTCAAAATTTAAAATGATCATGTTTTATGTAATACTTTATATTGATTTGTTTACAATTTTGTAGAGAACATTTATTTAATTTTGTTGTAATGAGAATAACATTATAAGATAAATTTAATTTAAAAATTGATTAAAACAATAGTAAAGATATAAGCAACTAAAAACGTACTCCTTTAGAAAATTGATGATTAACTCTGTTTCGTGACTGTAATTATCATTAATGGGAGCAGTCCAACATTCCTAAAAGCTAATGCTCGGATTTACAATTCATCTATATTTAGAAATATCAGTAAAACTCTCAGAAAATAAACTACCTCTTAAAATTCGCTTATCGAAATAGAAAATAATTTAAAACCCTACATGTAATACCGCTGTAGGTACCTATAGTATATTGTGGAAATCAGTGATTACTCCTGTCTCCCATATATTTTTCAAATTCTGTACGATTAATACAAGTACCAACATCTCATATTATATCCGTATCACGTTGCATTCATTTTGTTTCAAAAACATCCCTTTAACTATAACATCAATGATAGCAGCTGAGCTGATGAGAATCAATAGTATATTTTTATGAATTATCTAATGATATTAAAGAAGTCAACGTTGTATTGAAATTTTTAAATCTATTTTCGTGTCAGTATTTATGTGTCACTCGAAAATATCAATTTCAGCAGGTAGGGGTTAAAAAATATATTAAAAATTATTTAATATTTAAGAATTACTGTAAAATTTTAGATGACTTTTTATAATACATAAATTGAATTACTTCACAATAATTATATTAACTTTTCTTTATTATTGGCACGCTATAATTTTAATAATAAAAGTGTTTATAAAACATTATGAACTATTTTATTATTGTTTTTAAATTAACTTAAAATTTTAAAATCAAACATACAAGTTTATTGATAAATAAAAAAAAAACATATTATTTTACATCATTTTTCAGATAAAAAAGTTACTTAGCGATGCAGATAATTCTAAAGTACAAGAATTAGAATCTATTATATTAGAACTGTGGGATCGTATCTATCAAGCTTGGTTAGTTAATTGTTTCGATGATTCTTCCATCGGTCCAAAAGTTAATTCAGAAGCTGTTTACCAATTGTGGGATAAACTTACATTGAATGTAAAGAATACTCCAGGTAATGACTTGAAGTTCAAAAAGTTAAACTCCATTTTATTCTTGTATTCTCATTGCGTCTTTTTTTTTTTTTTTTTTTTTTCTGTATTGTGAATCAGCCCAAGTTGCGTCAACAAAATTCTTTTATTTTAGATTGGTGTAAACAAATTTCTTTGGCTTATTTTTAATTTTTATAACTATGTGTCAGTTTAGCTTTTCCCGCCTAAATCGGTCATAATTAGTTTGTCCAGGATCTACAAAAAAAAAGTAATACAAGATTCATACTGTTTTTAAATTTATTGCAACTTATCTACCTTTATATGCATGTAAAGATAAAGTCATACGTATAGATAAAAAACTATGTCGTGAGTACACAAATACGACAACATGTTAATTAAACAGTTCATAAATGTAGGTATTTTATTATTGGTTTTTGAACGTATTACTCCACTTATTAAAGTACCAGTAATATACGGATAAGAATTTAAACTAAAACATTCAACAAAAGGAGGACCAATTAGCGAAAGAGGATTTTTATACAAACTGTGCAACAAATTTTCAGTTTAAAAATTTTTTTTGAAAAAATGACTACTGAATTACTCTTCTATCGAGAACTTCTTGAAGTTGTTTTAAATAAAATTGTTTTGTAAACGTGTGTAACAATTTATTTCTAAACATTTATTTTCTTAATAATAATGTTATTTAAGCAATGTATTTTGAAATTTAAAATATTGAAAATTCTGAAAACAACATATTCTATATAATAATGTTTCTAAGCTTCTAAAAATTTTTTGAAAAAGGAATATTACTACGTAAAATAATTTAAATGTAATTTTATTAGTTTTCAGTATGAGCGCGGTAATGAACTTTGTAAACGACAACATGACCATTTTATTAAGTACCACTTCTTCAGTTTGGGAATTTTTAAAGGATAACGTAGGTCTTGTTCTATACCTCGTACAAAGTTTACTTTACGTCGTTTTAATTAGCAGTTCGACTGTATTTGGTTTTTTCATCGATATAGTAAGTTGACGAAGTTTATATTTTTTATTTTTAAGGACATACAATTAACTAAAACGAAAATTAATTTATATCGGGTATTAATATTTCAGAGGAAATTAGTTTCTGATATAAAATTACTTTTTTTTAAATGTAACCGTTTTCCTATGTAATAATGAAGATTATGTTGTTATATTAACATAAGTATACTGACCAACTAAAATAGGGATGTAATACTGTAATAATTATTCTGATATAATTAAAATTAATCAAAGTACTTAATTTTTATGTATTAATGTAAACTATTTTGACAATTGGTGTTGCTAGAAGGAAAATGTTTATTTTATATATAAAAATAACTAATAGAAGATACACATACTAGAAGACTGAGCCCGCTGACCATTTATATAAAGATATTGCATAGGTTCGCGGCGTGTGTTCCCCGTTGGTTACAGTGGCAGTAATGTTAAGCTAAGGAAAGACGCAACAGGCAGAGCTTCTAGTGTAGTGCTAATTCTACCAGAATGTTCGACAATTATCTTCGCCCATATTTTGCTAATTGTCCGTTATCGTCGTTACGGTTGATCTCATCGTCGAGCAAATTTCAATTAAACGTGGACCTAGTCAGAAGCCGCGTTACTTATTATTTTTTCCGCATAGTCACACCATGACGTTTGCTTGAAACCTTTTTTTTTTACATTTCTTTCTTGTCACAAATCATTTCCCTTTATTTTGTTTTTACTCCGTTCAGTTATCAAAAAAGTATTTGTCATTCTGTCGAAATGTACTTGTGTTTTTTTGGTTTTTGTTGTTTGTTTTTTTTTGTTTTTTTTTAAAAGTTTTATTTCGCTGCTTATATACTGAATACGGAAAATCATAGTTGCGTTGTCGGTGGCTACACAAATTTTGCATCGTGTTATTTCGTTTATTAGTTTTTTAATTTAATGCCGATATTTAGCAGGAATCGAACTGGCTTTTTTTCAATTTTTCAAACAAGTTTGAAATATTTTCTTTCGTTCACTTTTTCTGACGACATGCAAGAACTGTCTAAAATTATTCCAAAGCGCAAAATATCGACTAGTAAACGGCTTTTTCGATCAAAATATCCTTTTTTTTTTTTTTTTTTTTTCGAGTAAATCTAACTATTGACAAGGCAGCATTTTCGTTGTTTTTCTTCTTCAGTTAATTGACTCTTAAATTTATCCCGCATCAGGGATGCAACAGTTTCGCCGCTAATAGTGAGATAAAAAATTAGATGTTAAAAATAATAAAAAAAATCAAATAATTATAATTTTTGGGTATCTGATTGTATTATAATAATTTCATTACCATATTTTCAATATAAATGAAAGTCAGAAAAAAATTCACGATGCAATTGAAATATGGTATGTCGATATTATCGTCATTATTCACCCACGTTTCTGTTAAGATTAAAATGCGGCTTGCTTCAGTTACAGTTCCTTTCAGATCATTGGCATTCTCTCTCGCTATATGATCGATGCCTTTCTTTTTCCTATTCTTTATATCTATTTGTTAGGTTTGATTAATTTTTGATATTTTAAGTTCTAATAAATTTATTTTCTTCTTTTTATATTAATTACAACGTAATTCTTAGGCTACCCCCCATTCGAAAAAATGTCCCAATTTTATGTAACGCAGGATGTCCCGAAAAAATGTTCCAAAAAATGTCTCAACAATTTTATGTGACGTTTGTTATATTTTATAAGATTTTTGTTATTGTTATTTAAAACATGTCACAATTTTATGTAACAAAACAATATCTTTATATAATGAAAGTTAAATGTTAGGATAGGATTTTTGTGATTATGTTATTTTTTTTTTTTTGTGTCGATGCCAGTAAGAATTACGTTGTAAATTTTGATCATTTTATACAAAGTATAGAAGAGAAAGAGACATTTATGAAAGCAAGAGGGGTCAAGGGGCACAGCCCCTTGTGAGGCCAAAATGGCCATATATATATTTATATATATATATTCTTCTTCTTAAAGGTGTCTTACTCAGTCCCTGAGAGTTGACGATCACTATCATTACAGCGCTTTCTTCTCCGCCTTTCTAATCAATTCATTGAGATTCTTGAGTTCAGTCTAGTCCTTAATATCGTCCGGTCATTCCGTTTTTCTTCTTCCTGGCCTTCTTTTACCTTCAACTTTCCCTTCTATGACCAAACGTAAGATGACATATTTTCTTTTCCCTGTAATTATTTGCCCAAAATATTCAATTTTGCATCGTTTAATTGTTTTACATACTGCCCTTTCAGTGTTGGCTCGTTTCAGTACTTCTTCGTTTGTCATCTTTACTGTCCAAGGTATTTTCAATATTCTTGTAAGTGTCCACATTTCCAGTGCTGCATACCTATCCAGTTACTTTTTGTTAAGGGTTACTGCCTCTATCCTATAAAGTAGAATTGAATAAATATATAACATTTGACCGTATTTCGCCTGATTGACAAGCTCAGAGTGTCATCGCATAGCAGATTCTTCATATTTGTAAACGCTGTTTTTGCATCAACACATCTTTGTTTTACCTCAAAATCAGGATCTAAGGTCTCTATTATGTGACAGCCTAGATACATGAATCTTTCAACATGTTTCACTTCTTTTCCATTTACCCTCAGTTTTCCATAAGTGTTATATTTGTTTTACTTATAAACATCCATTTTGTTTTCTTTTCGTTTATTGTTAGTCCGTATTGTTTTTTCCGGAAATGTTAATTTTCTCTAATAATTTTTCTAAGTTCTTCATAAAATCTGAAATTAAGACTGTATCATCGGCATATCTGGTATTATTGATTACCCTGCCATTAATCCTAATACCAATGTTAACATCTTTCAGAGTCACTTTGAAAATTTTATCTGCATAAAGATTAAATAACAATGGAGAGAGAATACATCCTTGACGAACCCCTCTTTTAATTATATGTATATATATATATATATATATATATATATACATCAAAGTGATACAAAATGCAATAACATGAAGCATAAATTTTAATTCAATACATTACGGGCTACGTGTCTGTTAAGAATTTTTAGATTTATTAAAAACTATTAGTTATTCATAATGTACGCTCCCTCGCTCGTTTTTCGTGTTAACCCCCCATAAATTTATTTATATATAAGGCGCGCCTAAAGAAGGTTCACTTAAAAAAAAAAAAAAAAAATATTAACAAGAACTATAAATCAAAAAAAAAAAAAAAAAAAAAGTGAAAATCAGAAAAATCTGGAGAGCGAAACAACGTATTTAGAACAGCAACTATCATTTGAAAGTCGAAAAGAGAAGGAAATAAATACCAATATCACTAAGACTTGGAACCAGTACTAGTTACTAAAAAGAATATTTAAAGGTCCTTTCAATAATTATCAGAAAAGTCAGATTTTTAACGTGTGCATCGCACTAGTTTTAACTTAGTGATGTCAAACTTGAACAACTAACCACAGTAATTATCGATAAGCTTTCGGCAGAATGCGCTGGAAAGATCAATACTCAATGTAAAAAAAAAAAAAAAAAAGAATCGATTCAAATGAAAGCCAGAAAATGTATTTGTGCATCTGTTCGCGCTAATCTCAATAAATGGATTTTGACTAAATTTTCGTGATTAATTCGAGTTATTTTCGGAAAAGGTTTTTATTCATGATTCATAAAAAGAAGACGAACCGTTTTAGTGATAACTGTATTTTAAAGGTAAGTATTTTGGATTCATTAAAAAGTAACTGAAAGCTCTTATTTCGAAATGAACAACGCTTATTTTACAATATGCATAGCAGTCAGTAATTATTATAACGATAAGTAATATTCGATAAGCTATGTAATTTATTAAGCAACGATCCTAGAAAGAGGCAGTGAGTGAAGAAAAAGATAAGGGAATCGAGTAATAGTTAAAATAGAAAACAAGGACATTCCCGTGATATGTTTACGTATCTACTGCAGTTCCTCCTTATCTTCTTCGTAGATATGTCATCACAATACGTGGGCTACATATGGGTCATTCCCGGTTAGCATTTAATTTTATACAGGTAGATAATCAGGAGTATTGTAGTCGACATAGTACAAATAATTTTTTTGGAAGATATAAACTATTTGTTTTTTAATTATGATAAATTTAAATATAATAGAAATAAATTTTTTTGTAAATTGATGTCTCTGGGTATTTAAAATTTATCCACCCTTATTCTTTGCACTATCTACTGTGTTGTGGAGAGGCGGTTCTATTTCTAATTTTTAGCTTTATTTATCAAAATAATACAGTTGTATAAATTTCTTATAGGGACCGGAAAATGCCTTAATTTTTTTTTTGTTATTTTTTAAATTATTTTTTGAAAAGTGAATTTAGTTTTTTTATTTTTTATTTATTTTTCTTTTTATTTAGTTTTGGTTACTTTTTTCTCCTTCTATATATTACGAAAATAATTAATCTCTGCTCTATCCTTTCTTATTACATTTTGATCTAAATCTTCTCGTACGACATTCCAGTTCCTGAAAATCGATGTTCCTTACATAAAAATTTATTGGAGTATGTGATCGATTCTGGCCACTTGTACAAAGCTATGCACGTACATAACTGTTTTAAAACTACGAGTACCCTCAGCCTTAAAAGATCATTACATTTTACCCGCCTAAAAAATGAGCAACTTTTAGGAATTTTTTTACGGCCCCTGTATTAGATGTGAACATAAATCTTTGTTGAAGGCTTTATAAAAGTACTTTAAAAATGTATGAAAAAGTTTTTTTTATTGATTTAACATTATAAATAAATTAATAATTAAGTTATTAGTAAAGCGTCTCAAAAAAACTGATGCAAGTGTCGTTGACGTTTTTGAACAAAAGAATTATCCGAAACACAAAAATCAAATTGATTTAGCTTTAGTATGACTGTGGCTATAGCCCAAATTAGAATTATTAATTTTTATATAAAATTAACAAAATGGCGTCTGTTGGAACAAAAATTTTCGAAAAATAAGGTTTTTTTGGGTGATTTTTCGATTTTATAAAAATTGCAAAAATCAACATTTTGACATCATTCTACTTCTGGCTATGTCTACAAATGTAACGAATATGTGGTTGAAATTTTTCGATTGCAAGCATTGTGTACTTATGAATTTTCTCCGCATACGTCTTCTGTATGTTACTGTTTTGCGGGACTGCGACATCAATTATCTCTTTTATTTTTCTTTTCGTTGTATAATAATATATCAGGTTTATTAGCCTACATGTTAGTATCTGTCCGTATCTCTCGATTCCAGTACATTTTGTAATCCAACATTTTCCAATACTGCTGCAGATTGATATTCATAATTTAAGGCAGTGTAAAAAAGCACTAGTCATCTGCCTGCTATAAATCAAAATCTTAAAATTTCACAACCGTTAATTGTTCATGGTATTTCTACACCATGCTAATAAAAAAATAATATACGCTCATATTTCTTTGTTCGATCTGCACTGTTGCCGGTCTCTGTTATTTATATACATATTTCTTCTGATTTTTTTTTTTTTTTTTTTTTTTTTTTTTTTTTTTTTTTTTTGTATGTAAACCAATTTGCGAGCTTCAATCAATGGCATTCATAAATAGAGAGTATTTCACACTTTATATTATAAGTAAACTAATAATATATTCGGCTAGAAATTATGATAACATATTTAACACTTATTAGAGATATACTTATTGTTATAGGTAGTTTTCCTCACAGCACTATTTTACTTACTGAGCTCAAGCGGGGAATTTTATAAACCAGTCGAATTCATTAGAGAAATAAGTCCGTTTTATGGAACAAGGTAAATATATGATATGTTATACAAATTTTTCATTTCTGTCTTGAAATATGAAGTATAAAATTGTAAAATAACAAAAAAAAAAAAAAAAAAAAAAAAACGTAAGAAAAATCAAGTTTTAAAACGTTTTATGATTCCGTCGGTTTTTAATAGTCATTTTCATTTTTATTTTATAATGTAATTTTGAAAAATAATATTACCTAAATCAGCACACAGTTCGTGATTTGTTGGGTATGTAAAGAAACGATCAAATATAATATTTTATCAAGTAGTCGAGAGATGCACTTTCCTCGCTAAGTGGAGTTCTTCCACGACTGAAAATACGATTGGCGGTCAACTGATCTGTAAGTCAACGAATTCCATGACACAGAAGAGTACAAGTTTTTGTATATATATTCTTCGTGGAAATAATTCAAAAGAAAATTATATGCACATAAAAAAAAAAGCAATTATTCGATAAAAAATATATCTCAGAGTGATATAACTTAGGGTGATATTATCGTAATTCTTATACAACATTAACTTTTTATTCGATAAAAAATATAAAAATATATTTCAGTGTGATATACTTTACGGTGATATTACGGTAATTCTTATACGACATTAACTTTTTGGAGTCGGCATCAAGTTCATGTTAAAATAGTAATTAAAAACTGCATTAAATATTCATTAAATTGTTCCTATATATTGTAATATGAATTTGATGCCGACTCCAAAAAGTTAATGTTGTATGGGAATTACGATAATATCATTCTAAGTTATATTACTTTGAAATGTATTTTTTATCGAATAATTATTTTTTACTTTTTAGCGCATTTTTATTAAATTCTTATAATAAATCTTGAAGCCGGTATTTCTTTTAAAAAAAAAAAACATTTTATTTTACAAATTTTAGCATTATACTTGAATTTTTTTCTTCCTAAAAATCAAGTTTTTTGTTACATTATTCTCCATATTTTATGTTTAAAAAAAAAAAAGTCGATTTCTTTATTTTGAACTGCATTTTCACGATAAAAACATCAAAAGCCTATATTTCCATGGTAATTTGGTAAATTAATAGTATTTTAAGTCAACCGCCTCTGTTATACTAATAAAAAATAATAAGAAAAACAAATTATCCAAAGGGACCACATTTTTTCACGTTTTTTGAGGAATACTCAGTTTATGTTCGCCGATTTTCATCATTACTCACATGGTACCTAAATTGAATGGTATTCTTTCTCTAATGGACAAAGAATCAGTAAAATCGGCCCATATAAATATAAATTATGCGCGAACAAACATAAAAAAAAAAACATACGCGACAAACGTGTATAATCTCTTTCTTTTTGAAAATCGGTAAAAAAGAAATGTAATACAATAAATATAAATTAAACTATTCCTGAATTTCCTGCATCACCACATTGTTAGGTAAATTAAAGCGTAGCAGTATCGAAGTTTCGCAATTTGCGACTGTTTCAACGATATATATATATATATATATATATATATATATATATTTCTTAGACGATTGGCGGTTTTACTGATACTGTTTAAAAATAAATAAATAAATGAAATAAATTATTAACTCCAAACGCAAAAACATGTTCACTGTATCAAACGATTTCATTTGTTACTTCCGCGGTATATCTGTCCTCACACATCTATGTCACAATGCGAAGAAACACCTAACACATTATACTAAACTACTAGTATCACAAAGCTCTTATCATTCACTCGCGTTTATGCAGCCCGTATAATAATAACATTAGTAGCATGTAGCGCACCACAACTAATGTAAAGCATGCAACCGTAACTATTATTTTCGGAAAATCGTAAATAATAAGTCGAAATAGAAATATAATTTAAAAAAAAAACAAAAAAAAAACACTGGATTCGGAAAAGTTTTATTTGTTTATATCGTCATGTTTTAAAAATTTAAAACGGAAAACATTCAAAACTGTCAAAATTGAAAAACTTAAAATAAAACAAAAGTGCGTATGAAAAGAGAAAATATGACAGGAAAGATAAGCCACTCTATATGCAGCTTTATCACAAATCCCAAATGAAAAACATAATCGGGAAGTTAAAAAATATACGAATGCAGGAAGCTCAAAGCGATGAGGTTATATTGCGTAGATGAAAATATATTTGCTCATTCTCGAACCGGTAACCTCTAGTTTGGTAGCCAAACACCTTAACAGCAAGGCTAAAATACGCTACCCGTTAAAAGTACAAAGGAAAATAATACAGCGCTCTGTCTGATAAAAAATTTGAAATATATCATTAAAAGGAAAATTACAACCACATTAAGAAATCTATTTTAAAGTGAATATGTCTGCTTACGTTAATTAACTTTTCTAAAAGCCGATCTAATAACTGCTGATTCTCTGCACTACCACCAAAAATGGGCAAAAAAGTCTATAGCCCGTTTTATAGCAACTAGTGAGCGTTTTTTTTAATCGGCATATTTCCCTTACTAAAATGCAGGCAAACTATAAAAACCCGAAAAATTAGAAAATTCAAGAGTTCAGATTTTTAAAAATGCATACAACACGATGCAAGGAACAAAATTTGAAAAAATTTCACTGTCTTCTCTATAGTAGCTAGAATGTTGTTTTTTGTTTTTTTTCACCAACGTATTTTTATCGCAAGAATACAGAAAAAAATAGAAATCTCCAAAAATTTAAACTAAATTAGGAGTTCGGTCAGTAGCTCTTATTGAAATAACATGCCTTTTTTTAATATTATTTCTTTTCTTGATCGGTAGGCTATTCTTAAAAATTTTTATCTTCATTCCTTTTCTATATCTGTCGCTTTTATGTTCAGAGTTGTTTAGATAATTATTTAAATGTGAAGTATTTTGTTTTCGATAAGTTTTGCTTATGTTACAGATTTCATTTTTTAGATCAGACTTATTTTCCATTTGGCCGCAATTATAAGTTTTCAATTAAAACCTTGCCTTTGGTGTAACTTTTGAAAATACCTGGACATGTAAAACCTGTTGAAATTTAATCTCCGCGTTTATTGAATTTTTTTTTTAACTTCTTAGTTTGTATAAGTAATAACTCGTGTTCGCCCTTACTATCTCTGTTCGTTACGTATAAACTTATGGTGTGGTTTATTGTAAAAATTATGAGCCTGCAAATTATAACATCCTTCCTACAATCAACTTACTGTTTAAAGCAAGTAACGGTAATCGTAAATAAGTCTATTACCTCTTTTATTCTAAAAAAGGAAACAAATTTAAGATATTAATCTGTTGCGCCATTGAAACATGAAGTTGAAGAAATAAATCCAGTTAATGTCTCCTTTTAAAGACCATTAAATTTAAAATATTTCTCTTGCATCCATTACTGCACTATAATTTTTTAAGTATATTTTAATCGGAACCTTATTTTTTAATCGGTGTGTTCGTATAATTTTGAAAAGAAAATAAAATTGCAATACCTTTTTATTTTAAAATTTCACGAATTAAAACAAATCTGAAAGGTTGGCCCACGAGTCAGCCAACGGCTTCAGTCCTCTAATATGATATGCATTTAAATTCGATTTTTTTTCAAAGTAAGGTTAAATTAGGTTTTTCATTTTAATATAGGGTGACCAAACTTAGATGCCCATATTACATCTTTTTATTACTCCGGTGGTAACACTGCTATAGTGACGAATGCGCGCGCAAGAGAGAGTGCAGGTCAGACAAAGTTGTTAGGATATTTCATCAGTCGTCATGGATCGTTATACAGATAAGGAACGCGCGTTTTGTGTTGAGGCATATTTTCGCACTTCGTCCTATACGACAGTTATTCGCCAGTTTCGCAGAGATTTTAAAGTTCCTCGTCACAAATCGGTGCCATCATGGAAATCTGTCAACAGATGGGTTCAGAATTTTCGCGAGACGGGTAAAGCGAGCGATCGGAAGCGTCCAGGTCCAAAGAGGTGGGCTCGAACGCCCGAAAACATCCAGAAAGTTCGTGAGGCAATTCAGATCAGTCCGACGCGATCTGCACGACGACACGCAGCTGGTTTACGCCTAAAAAGGGAATCGGTACGTAAAATATTGATTAATGATTTAAATTTCCATCCGTATAGGCTCGTCATAACCCAAGAATTGAAAGAAACTGACTACCGACAGCGTTTAATCTTTGCTCAGACAATGCTTCAAAAATTGGAAGATCGTGAAATTTTGCTAAGCAATTTGTTAATGAGTGACGAAGCTCATTTTGAACTCTCCGGATGTGTAAATAAACAGAACTGCCGATATTGGGCAAGCGAGAACCCGTCCTGGATTCAACAAAAGTCGCTACACACTCAACGTGTAACTGTGTGGTGTGCCGTAGCGCAGTGGGGCGTGGTCGGTCCTTATTTTTTTGATGGCACAGTGAACGGCCAGCGGTACCGAAACATGATAAACCAGTTTCTCCTACCCGAACTGCGTCGCAGACGTCGTCTCGGACGAACAATATTCCAACAAGACGGTGCGACCTGCCACACTGCAAGAGAAACGCTAACTTTGTTGAGAAAAGCATTTGGAACTCGTTTGCTCTCGCGGTCGACAGATTTCGCATGGCCGCCTCGATCGCCCGATATGTCAGCTCCAGATTTTTTTTTGTGGGGATACTTAAAGGCGCGTGTGTATACCACCCGTCCCCGTGATTTGGAAGATTTAAAGACGAGAATTCGTCAAGAAATAGCCGCGATTTCGCCAGAAATGTTGAAGAAAGTTTTCGAAAATTTTGTTACACGTTTAAATGACTGCGTGAGCGTTGAGGGACGTCATTTGACCGATGTAATTTTTCATAAGTAATTTGTACAAACTGTATTTTCAAATAAATTTTGTTTCATCATTGTAGCTCCTTTCGTTTTTGAATTATACATTTTTTAAATATGGGCATTTAAGTTTGGTCACCCTGTATAAAAGCTATGAAAATGTTAAAACTAGTTTGGTGTTTTTTAGTAAAATGAAAACAATTTTTTTTTTTTTTTTTTGTTTTAAATATTTAAGATTTTGTTTTACGCAATGCGATTCTTTTAGAAAATATGATGAGAAAAAGTTCCTACGAATTAAAAAAGAATTTCGAATCGCGGGAACTTAAATACAATCAACTTTATTTTCCTTCCTGTTTCCAGTTCACCGATTTCTATCGATCCTATTAATTTTTTCTAATGTTTCAATCTTCGCTTAAAGCTGTTGTGTTTCTCTTCTTCACGCGCTCACTCTATTACCACTAACCTTTTTCATTGATACAACGTGTGAGAAAAGGTTCATCATGATGTTCACTGACGGGTTCCCATATTCTTAGTTATAAATATCGGATCTATCGGTACCTACGCCGCTGAAATTTATAAATGGCCTGGCACTAGTAATACAAAACGAAAAAATTAAGATTGCAGAAAATACTCTCATAATTTATTTCAGATAACGGCTCTGACAAGATAATTATGCGTACTTCCCCCCTTCATCATAGATGGCTACTGAAAAATAAATTTAATAAAACAATGAATGTAAACAAGAACACAAAAGTATATTTTAAAATACTTGGCGTTACGTTAGATCGACAATTACCGCATCGAAAACAAAGCTGCAAAAGTTCACACAAGAGTGGACATAATACATAAAATCGCAAAAACAACGTGGAGGGTTTATGAATATTGAACTTATATTCGTATATATTCTCTAGTATATTAAAATTTATACTGATGAAAAATGTTCTTGAAGTTATGTCTACTTCACCTGTAATTTACAAGGTAATCAATGCCGTAGTTGTCCGTGAGTAATCGAAAGTGTGCGAATGAATTGTGGTGATTTTTTTCACAGCAGGAGTCGTAAAAATAAATCTCGAAGAAACGCATATTAGAAACATAATTTACTGATGGAAATAGATTTAAATGTACCGTGAAATATATATAAAAAAAAATTAATACCAAATTTACAATATGTGCTCAAAACGATCTTCGTTTTCTCGAATACACAACATTGATGAATTTCTTCACACTGCTGAATACTTTTAAGAGTATCTGGCGAAATCGGTTAAATTTCTTCGGTAATCAACAACTCGAATTCGTTTCTGATTTTTGGGCTATTTTAAAAGATTCTATTTTTAACATAGGCCCATAGGAAAAAGTCGAATGACGTTAAATCGGGTCACCCTCTTTCGGGCGTGGATCGTTTGGGCGATAGCGAACGAGGGTTTTTACTCTTAATTTGTAATATCGTATATATCATTTATGTGTTTAAACATTTTTGTGCCTTTATTTGTCTCTCGATATTTTTTTGAAACCTAGGTAGCTTCGTGAAAGAATTAAATATATAATTAAAATTATAGACAACAGAAGAAACTTCAATAAACGTATCCCCCCAAATAAACTTGCTAGGTATGAATGAAAAAGAAATATAACATAACGAATATATATTAGAAGCAAATTCAATCCAGTTATGTTACACATTAAATTACGTAGAGTTGATAGTTTGTAATGTTTTCAATATGGCTGATTATACATAAAAGAAAAAAGAAAAAATTAAAAGAACCGATATTACATTTGACCGATTATTAATATTAATCATCTTCATCGGTTTCGTATAATACTAACGGAACTTCTAAATTTACATCGCACGAGTCTGTTTATTTGTATTTCATATCGAGGTCTTATTTCAAAAAAATTAAAAAAATTAATAACCCAGTAAAATTATGTAAAATATGTGTTTTGTGATTATATATATATGTATGTTATACACGTGGAAAAACTGAATCGTTAAGAAATGAAGGTAGCCAACACAGGAACAACAGAAAGAGATGGAAGGGCAAGAATGTAGTGGGCACAGTAAGGAGTCGGGCTGCATTCGTATAGAACGAGATTTGCATCACAGGTCAAATTTAAGATAGGAGCATGAACGGGACACAAAGGAGAGATTAAACAAGTGTCAAAAAATCGTTTTAAAAAATTATCGCTTACTACGTGCGCAATTGCGTCATCTCATTAAAGCCAACAATACACTTCACCTAAAAAAAAAACTCTACCTAGCACACCGTTATACCGGCTCGAATAAACCAATTAAAACGCAAACAGACGACTTTAGTTTTGGGTATACAGTAATGTGGTATTTTTTGACTTTAGCCGAATGGGCATGTGTCTGTCACATAGCACGCCAATTACAGCTTTCCATTTCAGCCATGCTGTGCAGTCCGAAATCGGATAAGCACAGCATGGTTGAAATGGAAAGCTGTAACTGGCGTGCTATGTGACAGCCACATGCCCATTCGGCTAAAGTCAAAAATTTAACATTAAGTCATCCGACCAGTTGCAAGGCGAGAAAAGCAAGCGCTGCATGTGATGGAAATGCACATGTTAAGATGGTCAGTGGGCATCATCCGATTAGCTGACCGGATCAAAAATGAATGCATCCGCGCAGCAGCATAAGTTGCACCTATTTTAAGCAAATTCCGGGAGAGACGTTTAAGATGGAACGGACATGTCCTATGTGCTCAAAAAACCGAAAGTGGCTCGTTGCTATCAGTCGCGCATTCATTTCAAGTTCCAGGCAAAAGGCCGGTTGGAAGGCCAAGGCGAAGATGGCTCGATGTAATCACTGCAGATTTCATTGAAGCCGGTATTGATTCAGGCCTAGCGGTAAACCGAAACAGCTGGAAATGATCAATTTGCGCGGCAGACCCCGCATTAACGGTGAAGAAGAAGAAGTAATGTGGTATGGGTGAAGGTTTAAATCACTTATACATCCCCATAACACGAGTTAAGAGCGGAGCCTTTTTGGTAATCAACTGCCAAACTTCCTTATTCTCTTCTGTTCGCATACTCAATTCATTATGAAATCAGCCCTCACTCGCATGTTTTATTGCCGGTAGCGTAGCTTAGGAGTTAGTCCGAACTCGTTACGAAATTTCTTCCGTATAACATTAAACTACTATACGGCAATAATATTCAATGATAATAGACGCTTCGGCCGTGCAAAAATTCACCACAACTAACTCGTACTCTTTTAATCACATTCATTGAAAACTACGCCATTGATCAACTTGTAAATTATCAACTTTTTCCTCCAGCTTCACCCACATCCCATTCTTGAAGTGATTTAAATTATTATTTTTGTTTTAATATTCTCGTTAGTTGTACTGCTTAATTTTAGGCTGACATTTTTGTCGCACAGGTATAGGTAATGCCAATGGAAGATCTGTTTTATTTTTTTTTATTTTTTCTTTTCGTTCTCGCCAACTGTGGTCATTGGGCCAACGCAAGAGAATTTTTTTCTATTTAATGCGCAGCAGCAGAATTTAAGTCCGACCGGAATGAAACACTGCCGCGTACGTCACGGTAGAAAGTTCTATATGCAACGCGGCTATACGAGGAACTGTACTCGAAGCTGACTATATTGCTTACTACCGCGATATAAGTCTAATTGCGTTATGTCTGTGATCAGTACTGCGTGCATATGATCAGCTTGCATTGATGGTTTGTCACCATCTTTAACGCGATTTCAACGATTACTTGTTTTTAATCATTTTTAATAGTCGCCATTAGATCCTGAACTGAGGATTCTGCTTTGATAACACACAGTTCTAGTATCTCGACGATCCAGACAGTGTGTAAAAATACGTTCATAATTTGCTTAGACGTGCGTCTTTTAGTGAAATTATGATAATTTGGCTAGTAAAACGTTTTATTTTTTTTTGTTAGCGTCAAAATCTTCATTTTACATAGATCTCTCTTTTACACAATAATTAAAATTTGACTAAGAAAGGTACCACCCTACAAATTTAAAATAAACTGGGTCCTTAGTTCACGAATTATAAGAACATTAATTGTTTGTAATCGATTTATTTTCCTTCCCGTTCCTGGTTCACTAATTTCCCTCATGTTCATTGTTTAGTTGTTTCGTTAGTGTTCTGTTATTTTATACGTTTCTCAAACTCGTTTCTCGCCTTCCTATATACAGACGCGCGGAAGTTAAAAATTGTGAAATTATACACACCGACAAAGCTGTTAACATTTTGGTTGTTGCAAAAATAGATATGATATAAATAATAGTGATTCCTTATATTTTTATTAAAAACTTATACGTAAACTGTGTAGCATTTTTGGATAAAATAGTAAAAGATAAGATAGCAAAAATGGGCTAAAAATTATAAATATTGCATAATTTTTACGCCTTCTAAATAGAATTTTTAAATAATATTTAAATTCTAATGAAGTTCTACGTTAGCATTTATGATAATGTTTTATCCGCAAGCGGGTTTTCGTCAACATGAAAAGAAAAAAATAAGAAAGAAAAAAACGAAAGATAAGAAAAGTACTTTTACCAAAATGCTACGTAAGTGTTATGTTCATTACTTTCCTAAATAAACATTTATGAAACCACTGTTCGCCCATTGGTCGAAAATCGACCATAATTATTATTAAAAGTTCGAGGAAAACATATATGAATTTACATATTTCCAAAAAAAAAAAAAAATTCTACATTCGTTCACTGTCTGAGAACATACACTTTTATGTCTTACAATACAAATTTAAAAACCCTCATTTATTGATATTAAATGACACCTTAAGATTTAGTACACTATAAAAAAGCTAATAATGATGATTATTAAGAAAAATTAAAACATTTTAATAAGAACAGATTTATTGGCTATAGTGATTTTATTTTTCATTTTTTGTATTAATTTTTTATTTAAATAAGAAAAAAAAAGAAAATCGGTTAATAAACAGAGGAGAAAGAGGTACTGATTTGTTTTGTCTTTGTCTATTTATACATAGATACTTTTATAACCAGTTAATGTACTTCTGTTTCACCCGAAGAAGTTTAATTTAAAGAAATTTCTCGTACAACTGACTTTTATATTTTCGATTATCTGCTTGTATTCTAAATTTTGTGAATGATCTGCAGTATTCGAAGTTTTCAATTCTTATTTGTAATTATAAAAAATAAATAAATAGTGTATTTAATAAAGTATTACAACAAGTGCTTGTGTATTATTTATTTTTATTTATATATATGTGTGTATGTGGGTGTGTGTGCGCGTATATATATACATGGGCGTTGTCCCCTCCCCTAGAGCTTCGGAACTTTTTAATCAACTGGCCATGATGAGTATTCATAGGCGCGTAATCGTGGGCAATTTGACTTTTATAATAAAGTAGTAGAACAATGTGCCAGAAACACACGAAAATTATGTTTTAATCTTGTTTAATAAAATATTAACCCTTTACAAATTATAACTTTTATTTTTCCTATAACTCATATCCTCTTTTTACCCCCCCCCCCCTCAGCTCATCGGCTGGCGACGCCCTTGTACATATATATATAAAAGAAAGTAGGAATCACATATCGGGTTACTTAGACTTTGGCTGACGATAAATAAGATGTATTTTTGTACAAGAAATGAAAAATATAACTACGAGGGTTGATCAATAAGTACCCGTGTTTGATAACAGATGACACTGTTGAGTGAAACTGACATTACCATCGTGTACTGTTATCTATTAAAAGATAACATGCTGAATTTCAGATTAATTCATACGTTAGTTTTCTTGTGACAGTCAGTTTTATCGCACGTGTTTTGTATTTCTCGACAAAATGGAAAAAGATCAATATCGATCCGTAATTCGTTTTTTATTTTTGGATGGAAAAACGCGCGAAGAAGTAAAAGTGAAATTGGATTCTGCCTATGGGGACCCTTCACCATCTGTGACAACCGTGAGATATTGGTTTAACGAGTTTAAGGGTGGTCGTACAGCTGTTTTTGATGAAGAACGGCCAGGACGCCCGTCAGACGTGACTACCGAGGAAACCGTTGAAAAAGTCCATGACACGATTCTCACTGATCACCGAACGAAAGTGTGCGAAGTAGCTGAGGCCGTAGGTGTCTCATACGGAACGGCAATCAAAAGTGTCGGCCCGATGGGTGCCGCGATTGCTCACAGTGGACAACAAGCGGTTACGACTAACAATTTCGAAGCAGTGTTTGGACCGCTTTAAGCGAAATCCACAGGATTTTTTACGTCGAGTCATCACTGTTGATGAAACCTGGATACATTATTACACACCAGAGACCAAAAGACAGTCAAAACAATGGATTTTTCCGGGTGAATCTGCTCCGAAGAAGGCAAAGACGATTCTATCAGCCGGAAAGGTTATGGCCACGATTTTTTGGGATTCCAAAGGAATAATCCTCATAGACTTTCTGCAGAAAGGAAAAACAATCACAGGGCAGTACTACAGTGAGTTATTGGGCAGATTTGATAAGAAATTGAAGGAAACACGTCCCCGTTTGGCGAAGAAAAAAGTGCTTTATCATCACGATAATGCACCAGCACATTCATCTTCAATTGTCGCGGCTAAATTACACGAACTACACTATGAATTGTTTCCGCACCCACCTTACTCACCCGACCTGGCACCCTGCGACTTTTATCTGTTCCCTAACTTGAAAACATGGCTCGGAGGAAAAAAATTCAGCTCAAATGAAGAGGTTATCGCCGAAACTGAAGCGTATTTTGATGAGTTTGAAAAATCGTATTTTTTGGAGGGATTAAACAAATGGCCCCAACGTTGGGAACAGTGTATAGACCTAAAAGAAGACTACGTTGAAAAATAAAAATAAAAATTGTGAAAAAAATGATGTTTTTATGTCTAACACGGGTACTTATTGATCAACCCTCGTATTTAAGAAAAACAAACCAATTTACAGGAAAAAAGCGATTAACAAAAACACTACATATTATTACTATAAATTAAGTGTGTTATTTATATTTTATTTAAAATCATTTTTTTCTAAATATTATTATCTTTCTCTTGTAAATAATTCACATCTTACTGCTTGAATTTGCTTATATTTTATTAAAATAAAATCTGATTCGATATTTGATAATGTTTTATTTATTTCATCATATTTCCTCTGTAATTTCCTTTTTGTATGCATTAAAACATTACATTACCGTTTTAACATATAAATTAATTCTTAATTAATAAATGATTTAAATTACTCACAATTTATGTTAACATTTTAAACGGTAATGCGACAACAGGATCTGCAACTCTGGTTAGTAAAAAAAAAAAAAAAAAAAAAAGAGAGAGAGAAAAAAAACCTAAGGAAATAAGAAGAAGCAAAAGAAAAAGATTGTCCTAAAGTTTTCCTCGAGTCCTTATGAACCTTAATTTCGCAGTTCCAGAGACATCTTCTCAAGGATGATTCACTTTATTTTTTAAGCAAACTCTTAACCTATGAGGAGTTTTCTCTTGCTCTTTATCGATTATCATTTAAAGTTAATCGATTAAGCGCAATTGTAAGATCTTAATATTTTTTAAATGTAATCTTTACCGCCCCACTTTCTAGAGAACAATAGTATAAATGTTACTATCATCGTTTCCTTGACATATACTGAAAAATGTCCTATTAAACTAATCCGAAAATACAGCGGAACTCGACATTATGACCTATTTGCTGGCCATTAATAATCATTTTACGCTAATAATCGATAAAATTGTGTTAATCTTCTATCTGTAAAAAATCATGGCAGTAACGAAATCTCTGTATGACACGCATAAGCCGATCTTGCCATACTATTCAGTTTCCGTATAAATAATTTAGAAATTAAACGAAATGAACCATTTTCATCATCCCAGTTGAAAGCACTTCGTAATTTTTATGCTGTCATGTTCATACCGATGAAATACAACTGAAAATACAGTAAATATGTAGTTTAATTTCTTTCCACTCTTATAATTTAGATTTAAAAAGGTAAATGACAAGAACGAAAAATCTAACGCTAGGTAACGCTAAATAAAATGTCGGTGATAAAATTATAATTCCGTTACATTTTAGCCAAATCTAATTTAGCGATCGAAAGAGAAATAAATTGTTTTTATAGTTATTAATCAATTGTGTGCAGCTAGATTTTTATTTTCAGCTGATAATGAAAATATCAGCGCTAATATCGTGCATAATGTGGGAATTCTAAATTAACCCCTGTTGCTTGCCCCAAGCTATTGTTCAAGTTTAATATACAAACAAACATTATTTCAGCGCGTTTAGAAACAATTTTTGCTTTTTAAACTTACTTATGTATCTTTGTTATTAAAATAAGAATGATAACAAATCTAACATTTGCTTATTAGATCATCTATATTACGCTAAGAAACCACTTCGTTTAAACAGATCCGTCAATGATCTTAGTTAATAGATTCAAATAGAAGTATCACCGTCACGCTTCTAGATCCCGGTCTGATAATACGTAGATGGTGCATGATCGGAAGAGTGTAAAGTTTAAAATAGTGATAACGAGTATGAAATACACAACGACAAACCACATCGTTGCACATCCTTTTACTTTGAACTTTTTACAATCTCATTTTCAATTATGAAAACTGTTTTTGACGATATCGTGCTTTCTTGGTACACACGTATATTATGGTTCGTCAAATACTGAATCTTTATTTTTGATGTTATTTAGACAAGTTAAATTTATTATGATTACTATTATTATAATTAATAGTAGTAGTTAGTGGTTGTAGTATTTTAATGCTGAGTCATCAAATAAGAGCTTAATAAGAGAAATACTAGAAAATGTCGATTTAACATATTTAACACGATCATTATCTGGATATAGGGAATAAACATTGAACTAGAGAGCCGGATGTTTGGAGATAACGATAAAAATTTAGAACATCGTCAATTTACCCACATTACCACTGCTTGTAAGAACAGAAATTTACACTTGATCTACAATAGTATTAATTAGCACTTTTTACAATACCGTGTACATTCGTTCAAACAATAAATCATTAACATCGTCGAGTGGAGACTATCAATTTTTAGAAATTATAATGCAGACGACATGTAACAGTCGCAATAGTAATTTTTTTGTACATGTTTTCTGTGTATCCTTTATGTAGTATGATAAAAATTTTAAACATGTTTTTCCAGATTAGCATTAGCCATAGAACGGTCAGTTACCGAAGTGTTCATGGTATCATTTAAATTGGCTATTTTCTATGGCTTGTACACTTGGTTACTGCACACACTGTTCCAAACATCTTTAGTTTACGTACCGACAGGTAAATATTTATTCCAGCATCGAAGAATTTCTATTTGCAGATTTACTCTTCTGTTTACTAACCATTAAAAAAAGTAATTATTGAACTTTATTCGTTACTTGCGTAATTTTTTTAAAATTTTATTTCGGTTTAAAAAAAAAGAAATAAAAAGCTGCAGGTAAATCAATTAAAAAAGAAATACACGATGATATCTGAATAAAGCGGCAGTTAATAATAACGGAACCAAATAAATTAATTATCGAATAGATATATCTGTCTTACTTCCGAACAAATAAATTCGAACTTTGTTCAGAATGGTCGGTTATTTATAGAAAAATTAACGTTTTTAAAAAATTTACCCCATTTATCGGAAGCGATGATTTAAACGAAACCGTTACATCGATATGTATGCCCCATTTCTGTGGAAATAACGAAAAATTTCCTCTTGAATAAAAATTTTTGCACCAGTCGCGAATTTAAGTAACACATGTTTTACTTTCCGGTTAATTTAGTTCTGGCTGCTGTATTTGCTGTTATTCCGGTAATTTCAACTTATTGGGTTTGCCTACCAGCAGTAATCGACTTATGGTTAATTGATAAAAATCCATTGGGAGCGATAGTCTTATTCGTACTACAGTTCATTCCGACAAACATAGTGGATACCACAATCTACGAAGACATACACGGGTAAGTATTGCATACTGGGTTTTTTCTTTTTTTTTCTTTTTTGTTTACTCTTTACTACTTCGAATTTTTACTGCGTTTATTAAATGTGCACAGAAAAGTTATAGAACTTTGATAGCATAAAATATAAGAGGGCAAAGCGAGAAAAGAAAAGTGAGAAAAATCTAGGAAAGAAGTAGACCCCCAGAGTGGGTGTTTTTTGATGATTTTCAAATATTTTTCACTAGGCATTTATAAAATTAACCGCACCAATTTGGTGAAAAAATGCGTACTTTCAATTATTAAACCTTAACCATCCAATAAAATAGAAGGGTATGTTGTCCATTATATAACATCAATGACTACGTATTAACGATACACCGATATTTTACAACTATATTAACACACAGAAGTCGATGCCCGTCTGTGACACGGGAATGTGTTAAAAGGAGTCGACAATTAAGAGTTACTTAATTTAACAGAGAATTTGATAACTTTATTCCAACTTTGAAAATTTATTTAAATATCGCAATGATTTATCATAGGTGTGCAAAGGAAATAAAACTATTTGGCTAAAAAAATAATTTTATAAAAAATACTCCAAAAGCCAGGTAAACATTATCTGAAAAACTTAGAAATGACACATAGAATTTATTAAAAACACACTGAATTTTAAATTCAAAACGTAAAAAACACTAGTAAATATACCTTTTGTCACTTTGTCCAATTAAAAATTTTTTACAATTTATAAAATGAGGATCACTGTTGGATGCTTAATGTTTGTTCTATTGAAAAATAAGCATTTATTTAAAAATCGTATTTTTCCCTCAAAAAGACATAACGCAGATTGTAAAATAATATTCCAGGCTGCATTTTATAATTTATTTGCGCCCTTTTTTTATTTTTTTTTCAAAGTAGATAAAATAAAAATTGATTATTTTTTCATTGGTGGAATAAATTATGTGTAATATAGAAGTTCCATAAAGTACTTAATAGCTGTTTATAGAATTTTCTTTGCGTATATTATTTACGGTTAGGAAAATCAACTATAGAAATCTGGAAAGTCGGGAGAAATTTGTATCACTGTACAAAGGATAGAATGTTTGGAAAAGACTTGGGGGGCGACCAAGAACATCAATAGTAACGAGATACAAAAGAAAAAATTACGTGTTACAAATATATATATATATATATATATATATGTATATGTATATATACAATTATGAGAAAAACCTATTGAGAATATACAGTGGCTGCATCAACAAAGCACAAATAATAAACGTCACTCAAATAAATGTACAAAAGTTTTAAAATTTTTTTTGCATACCTTAACAGGTGACGTATATTCATTGCAAACATCAGGACGTACACATCTTTCTCCGAATCGGTTTGCCCTTTTGCAACTGAAATAACACGACCAAAATTTATAAATAAAATTATTTTTAAAAATACTTTTATTTCGAATTGGAAACAATAATTTAAAAAAATTTAAACGTCATGTAATCCGAATCAGAAATATTGACGATATATCAATTCGATACAGTCGATATATAAACGTTTCACATTGTTACAAAAACAACATATATTTTCTTTACCCGTTTCTTTACATATCTGTCACTGCGAAACATAGAATAATTTAACGGGCGTTCACTGTTACACTGTGAAATACTTTAAGATACACCATTTACATTGGACAATCCAGCCTGACTAAATTTCTTTCCAAACTAATATAAACATTTTTTTAAACTTAGTTGGTCATAATTACTGATCGGCAATATTCAGTATCAACACAGTCGAGCGTAAGGAATAAAGTATGTGTCAGTTGAAAACCAGTATTCGTCCGAAATGGAATAGAACAATGAAACTATTATGAAATTAAGAACGTTCATACTTTTAGTCCGTAATAAATGAAAGAATTTCTATTGCAATAATTTGGGCGATAGTTTGGAAAAGTGTAAGTTAAACTGATCGCACTAACCAGACTTGTCGGAATGGTCACATGAGAGATTCATATTTTCCTTTCAACAATGATTTAATTAAGTAGGATTCAGACAATGCGGTAGAATTTGTTGTTAAAGCCCCCCCCCCCCAAAAAAAAAGTAGGATTACATGTCTAGCGTAAATAAGATCTTAAACATAAAAAATTATTATTGTCTTGCACTTTCTTAACTTTTTTTTTTTCGATTACATTGATATAACAGAGTCTAATGTGCATATATATGCGATATACTGAGGTATTAAAAGAGTAAGGCACCACGTAAACAACTGTAAAACTTTAGCTGGACTCATAGAAAACTTTTTTAAGAAATTTTATAACATATTTACTCTTAATAGCATCAGAGCGAGATTTGCAAGTTGTGAACGAGAGCCATTTTCAAGTTGTTTTTTTAAAATTTCAACGGGGCACACCAACAATGAATTAAAAAAAAAAAAAAATACTCTGCATTCCCCCATCCATGAAAAATATTTTAATAAAGTAATCAAATTGAAATGGAAAAATATAGCTTGCTTGTAAAATTTTCAATGCCGAACCAGTGTCTTTTTTCACTTTTTCTTTTTCTACTATTACTATTTTTATTTCCTGTCTTCGGCTAATTTCATTTATGTATTATTAATATTTTACACTGTTCTTTTTTAAGGTGTTAATCATTTTTACGTATAATACCATAGGCAAAAAAGTTTTTAAAGAGGAGAGAGGTCTGTAGTGGGAATGAACATTAATAATATAACCATTAAAATAGTGTTGTATACGTATATATTTTTCACACCGCGGGTCGCCCAAAGTCGTAGATTGCACATGCCTCCTCTAAAGCTGACCTGCCGTAACGGTTACTCTGTGTTGAATCATCTACAATTGGGAAAACATGCATTTTTATATCTCACAAAATCGAAATGGCATTTTCGTTAATTTTAAATATCATAGGTTGTTAATAAGAGAAGTCGTCTATCCAAATTTTACATGCTCAATTTGACGTGATAAAATATAAAATTAAATAAAAACCTTTACTTTAATTGTTTTAAATACTCGGTCCAACAAAACAGTAAATTGTTTTAAAATCTGGGCCCAACAAGAGTTGTAAAAACTTTTATCAACCGAATCACGAATCAATCTGTAGCGAATGTTTTAAACCTTTGTCAAAAGGAAAATAGTGCTAAAAATATAAATATCATGAAGCTGCCACTTCCGTAGAATAGACGCATCAGTTTAAAACGGCATGTAGAAATAATAATAAGAAAAGGAAAACCTGTACGCTAATTACGTCAAAGTTTACTGTTTTATTCATGTTTTACATGATGCAATTTGGCCAATCACATGTGTCAGTAAAGTTTAAAAAAAAAAAAGAAAAAGGAAAAAAGATGTTATAACATCTGACCAAACTGTTTATTTAATTATGAAACGTACTTAAATACGAACTGTCATCTTCATTGAAATCTAAGTAGACGAAAAAATCCTAGCTAATTTTAAAAAATTAATAAACCGGTTTCAAACGAAATTTGTCAATGGAATTTTATAGAACCTCTTAGTGTATTTACCAGCTGGACGTGGTTTAGAAACAAGTTTATTCCCGTTTAACTAGGGGTGAAAATTATTGAAAAATATTTCGTTAAAAATGCTTTAATATCAATCAGAGCGGCCTTCCCGAGTATTTAAGAAGTTTTGTAATTTTAGAGAACAATTGAAAATTGAACATAAAACGCCGGATAAGTAGTGGATAAAGTAAAAGACGAAAATGTCTACAGTTATCTTTTTAAAAAAAATATTGTTATATGCTAGCGTTTACAAACGAAATCAATATTCCGACTTTAACAGTTAATTTTAATTTTTAAATAAATGTCATTTTTTTCTTTTCTAAAATCTGAAATTTGTTCTGTATCCTTCGAACGATTTTGGTTCATTAGAAGTTCTCATTTATGTGGTTTCTATATTTAGGGGCCATCCGTATTTGACTGGTTTATCAATGGCCGGCGGAGTTCTCTGCTTTGGAATACAGGGAGCTATAATCGGACCATTAATTCTTTGCTTCGCGTTCGTTATCTTTAAATTTAGTACATTTGTAATGAAAGAAACAGATTCGCCTGGATCCTCGAAAACCGGTTATATTAATCAAGTGCAGCCTAATTAAAAGTCTGGTTTGAATTTACTGATTTATTATGGTATTGCTATGTTTAATAATTCTAATTTAATTGTGTTTTATGAAAATGTACCGTTTTACATTTACTTCGACTAAAATAATTGAGTGTTTTCATTTTTTTATTAAAATATTGTATACTAATATGCTTCGAGATGTGATAACTTTTTTTTTTTTGAAAATACTAATGTAACATTACTAACTTTTTCTCTTTCTCTTTTTACCTCGCTATAATAATATGTGTATATATTTGTATAAATATGTGCGTGTGTGCATATATGTGTATGTGTATATACATACACACATTTATAGTACGTTTTATATATATATATTCTTATACTTAATACATCTGCTGCACACTAGTATGGTAAAAATCATTAAAAATTCGATACGAAGATTTTGAATCTTTATTCAGTTGAAATAGTTAACTACGAAATAAATAAGAATTTTGAAAATCAAAAAAAAAAAAAAAAAAAAAGCCGCTAAAATGATAAAATAATTACTATGGTAGCTATAGTTTAACCGCTTTATAACATCGTGGCATACTTCCAGCTACGTTTCGAATTGAGTCGTGTAATATTAGTTCTCATATTCCCTGAAAAGAGTATTTCTAAGCTTCGCTAATGAACAAACCGATGGATTTCTACTACGAATTTTCCTACCGAGCATGTCTCATATATATTCAGTTGAACTTAAAAGTTTGACCAATGATTTCCCAAGGTTCCAAACAGTTAATTACGAATTTATTGAGATAGATGATGGTTTTGCCAACGATATGTGAACAAGTATTATTCTGCATAAGTAGGAATTCAACTCTTATAAAGGGTACAAATGATACCAGATAATAATCTGTTAAAACATCAATAATGGTAGAAATTAGTAGTCATCGTTTGATAAGAGATTACAGCACAGGAAATATACGCTACATTTTTTAAAAATCACAAATTTGACTAAATCCAAATGAAATCGATCAGTTTTCAAATGAACTAGACTGACTAAGGCAGGTCCTAATAAACGTCAAGGTGTGCGGAGACGCAAAGGAAGGCGGCACAACGTCACAGTGATTCTTCAGATAATACATTTCAAAAGTAACTCTGAAATGGTTTTGTGAAAGAATCGAATTCCTGCTTATGCGGAAATCATATCGCTCGCAAAATCAGTGTAAAGCTGGAATTAACCGTTTAGAGGAGTAGTCGTTAGCTCGGACTTTAAGCTGATCGAATATTTACGGGATATGCTTGTTGAAATAGTTGGGCAGCTCTGCAGCATCGTAATTAGTTAGGCGATGTTGTTTCGTTTAAATAAAGCCTAATTCGAATCCTACTGTTACGCGTTGAAAATACAGAAAAATTCCTCTTACGTTGGGTTAATATTCATAGTTGACGAGCCTAAAGAATAAAAAAAAAAAAATTTAAATCAGCATCTCCGTACCTTCTGTACAGGATTACTTTTTAACACGGATATGTCTTTCAGCTGAACTATTATATTTCATTTTAGTAAAAACAGGAACACTCAAACTTTTGTTCATATGAAATGTTTACTGTAAATAAATTTTTTTAGTAAAAACACGAATCAAACTGTTAATCACGCAATCACGATGATGACATCATTGAGAAACACATTTTGCTAAATGACCTCCAGCCACAAGACATATCTATATTAGAACGTTGAAATCACCAGTAAGAACTTACAAATGCTCTTTTCAAGAAAGTATTACAATGCGTAATTCGAAATGTAGCTGGAAATATGGCGTGACATTACAAAGCAGTTATTAAAGCTTATGGCGATTAAACTAACTACTACAAAATATTTATAATTTTAGTGACTTTATTTTTTTTTCTATCTTCAAAATTCCATTGTATAACTATTATTTTGGTAGCGCGGTAGCCTAATGGTTAAGGCGCTTGCCTACTAAACCAAAGGACACGGGCTCGAGACTTGTCCCGTTCTAGATCCAAATCTGTCAAGGGTATGGGACTTACTTTACTTTATTTTTAAACTATTATTTTACTTAATAAAAATTAAAAATCCTCCTATAAAATTTTTAGTAATTTTTGCCATAGTAGCGTGCAGAATATTATGAGTTAAATTTAAAAATATATAATCCATTGTGTGACTATAATTCACTTAAAACGGATTCAATTTCAATTTTTCAATTTATTTACTTAAAAAGATGTCTGAAAAAATTATGTTGGAATTAGACTTTCGTTCAACAATGTATGTATAAATTATAAATCTTAATCTATCTGCCAGTGTACTCCATGAGCGGGACATTTTTTAATAAACAAGAAGCAAAATAATAGGTCTATAAAAAATTAATAAAACAGTAAATCTGCAAATCTTTACTGTTTTATTGTTTTGCTATTTAAAAGAATGATTATTTAACTTTTGTATATTATATTAAATGATTTTAGATTTGATTTCTCTGAAACGTAATTAAAGACAATATCACAGTGTGTGTTTGTATATAGTTATATATATATGTATGTGTGTGTGTGTGTGTGTGTGTGTGTATAACAGTTGGTTTCGTCCTTCGATTTCTAAAATTCCTATATTTATTTAAAATATAACAAAAATATTTCAATTACGTTTAATTTCGTTTATTTCGAAACTTACTTAACGGCATGACAATTGTGTTTGTTACCTTTACTGTTAAATTTGTTTTTAAAAGGCTGTGATTTATATATGAATGCGCGTGTTTAATAAAAATAATAAAATATTTCGATTTTTACGTTTATGTCGAATGCTTAAATTTACCATTATAACATCAAAAATTTGTTTTATACAATTTATTCGCCATGTCGAGAAAAACGGTGTTTTTAACTGTTTTCTTTTAACTTTATTTACGTACTCTTAATCGTTTTTAAATTAAATACTTAATATATGTATTCATCATCAGAAAAAAGAATTATATTTTTCATACAAATCATCGCCCTTCATTTTGTGAACGTAATTTTATAAATTATTCTTAAGAAATAGCTTGATTAAATTTTATCGCTTCTTTTACTTATCGATTACGTTTATTTCAAGTATCCGAATTGTTCTCTTAATAATGTAAGAGTGAGATTCATCTCTGTCGGGGCTGGGTAAAGTATTACATTTCTACGTCAGAAGTTCCAAAAGTCGCTTTCAAGTTCGCAACCGGCTTAAAATAGAAATCGTAGAAAGTAAAAATGTATCGTCCCAAAAGGAAAAAGGAACGTAACTCAATATAGTCTCTCTTCAGATTCATTATGCATTTAATGTACGTTGCGAAAAGCGCCGCCTCCAACGATTCGCGAAACCCCCGTAAGACATAGCTGATCGAAACACTTATGGAAAAATTGCAGAAATAAAAATTTAACGATAACACGTATGCATAGCAAAAAATCTTAAATATTTCTATCGTTCTCTGCAAATCAGATCCATAATGTTTATATTTATATTGACAACCCGAATATATATTTAATTCCAACGGTGTCAATACCGACCTCTACATGTCGCACTGAAAATAATCGGTTTAGATCCGCCCCATTCGCATTTCATTAATTTCTGACTCTGTTATAAATTTGCGGTAGCTCTTTAACGTAATATAAAAATTTGTGAAAATTCAAATATGAATTATTAGTTTACTATCCCGTATAAACATGTAAGTTTATTGATTAGTTAAAACATCACAAAGTAATATAATTGAAAAATTAAATCAAATAATGAAGAAACTGTCAGTTTATTTAAAAAACGACAGCGTAGCGTAAAAGAAAAAAAAAATGATTTTCTCAAAGGAAAACATAAAATCATAACGCACAGCAACAAATCACGTTAGACACCATCCGGTTAATAGAAATAGAATTGCGCGTTTTTTATCTCACCTGACCGCCCATAAAAAGATTCTTAATAAAAATCTTCGACCAAAAAGGATTCGATAAATATTGCGCAAGTACTGAAAATCATAATTAGAGAGGTTCGCTTTTTTTTTATAACATATTTAAAAGTTTATATTCTTATACATCTGCTTTATTGTATTTTAAGTTTTCTTCGCTTTTAACAATGAGATTACAATAAAAAAGATATAATTTAATATAATTGTGTACGATAATCTGTGTCAATACATCCGAATTGTACAATTTCTCACCCGCCACAGTTTATTGTAGCCTAGATATTAAAAAGCAATATAAACTCAGCTGGTTCGCAAGGCGCAGCAAGCCCCCTTAACCACTACTATTTTTTCTTCTAAAAGTCTTTTAGAAAAATCGTTTTAAATTCACTATGTCATTGTACCCCATCTTTTACTTTAAAAAATCTTAGCAATTGTACAACACAGCAAAGTAACGGGACATAATCATGAAACAAAAAATGTAGTGTATCACAGGCTAAGAATGTCGTAGTTATCAATAACATTCAAGAAAAAAGAGTCAGTCAAACGAGATTCACGCTAGAACTAACGTATAATAATATGTGCTGAAAGGATAAACAGAAAAAGTAAATGATTTCGAAATCATACATTAAATGCTTTTTTTTCACATAAGTGTAATCTTCACGGTTTTTATGTTAAAAATCATCATAACTGTGCGCTATAATAAGACTTGATTTTCTTTCAATAGCTGCGGGGTACTAAAATTATATTTGAAAATTGTTTTATTTTATATTTTACAAATTCTAAAAAGTAGATCCTTGTTAGTGCGACAAATTTTAAGGTCAGGAGGAATTGTAACATGAACAAACAGCCCTGCAAAAGAGCTAAAAATTTACAAAAAAAGAAATCGACATATTTCAAGTATAATCTTATATTAGTTTTTTTTATTATAACAGTTTGCAGTCATGATAGAAATAATACACATTAACCAGCTTTTAATTTTAACAGTATAAAATTTTGGTTTTAAGATGTCGATGAAAATATTTCCTATTCCACTTCACTGTGTACTTTTCGTTCCGGTACTGCAGCACCGGTGATAATTTTTCAATGGAATTTTAACTCTATTAATTTTATTTAACATAATTTATAGAAATACTAGCTCTTACCCACGGCTTCGTCCGTATTAATAATACACGTTTAAATCTATACTTGGAAATTAATAAAAAAGTTTTTTGTTTTATCTGGAATTATATTTATGTAAAGATTTTTTCTCTCTTTGGGGAACATACTTATCACCGTCCAACAAAAAATTGTCTTCACATTGCACGTTTAACTGAAGATTATTTTCTATAATCTGTCTGTCGTCATCTAACAAAAAGTTTCGCTCAACTGAACAGCACACATTTTGAAGGAAGCGAGTTATTCACACGGTGATCTCACATAATTACACATTTAAAAGAACATCTTCTTCACTCATATCTTCCGAATTCAACGTCTCGAGCATTTTATTAAAATTAATTTATTACCATAAAATCAAAATAACAGTAATTGAGTAAAGATTTCAAATTTGAGTAATTTCTCTATAAAAATAAGAGAAAACACTACTTTTTTTTAAGCTTCTGCAATGAGTACAGCAGCTAGGCTAGGAGCGCGACTTATATGTTCATATCTTGTCATGGAGGTTTAATGACTTCAGTAGCGCAAAAAGAGAAATAACAGAAGAACGCGGCGTATAATTAATAAAATGTTATCAATGCTTACTATTTACCGCAGTAATCATTTTATTTAAATTTGATCAAGGTCTGACCGATAGTTTTTGAGTTATCCTTAATAATGCGGGAGATTGAAGCTTTTTGGATACTTTTCATTTATGATTGTTTTCACCGTCGGATTAGATTTATTGACTTAAAATACTATAAATTTGCCAAATTACCATGGAAATGTAGCTTTTGGTGTTTTTACCGTGGAAATAAATGTTTTAATTTAATTGAATAAAAATGCACTAAAAAGTAAAAAATAAAATGCTTTTTTACAAAAAATAAATACCGACTTCGAGGTTTATTATAAAAATTTAAAAATGCACTAAAAAGTAAAAAATAATTACTCCCGATAAAATATGTATATCAGAGTGATATAACTTAAGGTGATAACGTAATTCTTATACAACATTAATTTTTTGGAGTTGGCATCAAATTCATATTAAAAGAATAATTAAAAACTGCATTAAATGTTGATTAAATTGTTCCTAACATGAATTTAATTCCAACTCCAAAAAGTTAATGTTGTATAAGAATTACGTTATCACTTTAAGTTATATCACTCTGATATACATATTTTATCGGGAGTAATTATTTTTTACTTTTTAGTGCATTTTTAAATTTTTATAATAAACCTCGAAGTCGGTATTTATTTTTTGTAAAAAAGCATTTTTATTTCTTCTTCCTCTCGTTTCGGCCAACTATGAACCACGTAATTTCAGTTGTCGTTCTTTCTTTCGGCCTTTATTTGCGCCCAATATTCCTTCATTCATTCACTATGGTTTTTCTTTCTTTCCAGCGTCCGTGATGTACCTTTTCGTATTTTCGGTTTTTCTTTAAATTGCTTTCCTCCTATTAAATTTCTCAGATTAACCCGGTTGTGAATATCTTCAACTGTGATTTGCATTTCCCTCATATCTTGCTCTGTTTCTTTGAACCAATTCCGTTTTGTTTTTTGGTTTTGTACGTAAGAAAATATTCTGTTACTTAGTCTTGTGTTGTTCATTCTCATGATATGTCCCTCAAAACCAATTCTCCTTTTTCTAATTTTTTGTGTTATATTTTCATCATTAGTGTATAGTTCACTGTTTTCTTCTCCTGTAGATGTTATTTTCTTTAACTGAGCCGAAAATTTTCCTTATTATCTTCCTTTCCTTGATTTCTAGTTTTTCTATGAGCTCTTTTTTATTTAATATAAGACACTCTGACGCAAACAGCGCTTCTGGAAAAACTATCATGTTATAGTGACTAAATTTAGCGTTAAAGGACAAAGACTTTTTCCTATATATTTCTTTTGTCAGTCGGTATGCTATTTCCATTTTATTAACTCGAGCTCCTATCACCAGCTTTTCAGATATATTTACTTCTCTATCCGTTCTCCTAAATATTTAAATTGTTCTACTCTGTTAATTCTATTGAAACCTAGGTTTAGCCATTCTGGTGCTTCCTTCACACTAGTTATAAACTTTGTTTTCTCAAAAGAGATCATGCTTTTGCCGCTTGTGTAATTAACTTACTTATCATTTTTTCCCGCTGTCATTATAGAGTCCGACAAGATCACTAGGTCATCCGCAAAAGCCAGGCAGTCCACCTTAATTCCTTTATTTTTATATCCTATCGTAATCCTATTATCTAAATTTTCTTTATTCATGTCTTTACGCCATTCGCGAATAACCTATTCCAGTGCACAGTTAAACAGTAAGGGAGACAGTCCATCCCCTTGCCGCACTCCAGTGTTGATTTTAAAGGTCTCGGAAATTTCCCCTCTAAATTTTACCTTTGATGTGGTGTTTTTTAACGTTTGTTCAATAATTGCTGTTGTTTTTCGATCCAATCTCAATTCTTTTAAAATTTAAAGTAACGTAACCCGATCTGTTGAATCATATGCCTTCTCTTAAAATCTACGAATATTTATTTGAAATTGTATAAAATTTTTTTTTTTTAAATTCATCCCCTATGCATTTCTGTATTGCTGGTTGCATCTCAACTGCTTAAAACCTCATATTTCGTAAAGAAGAAAGGTTAGAAAACCCAACCGCACCTTAAAACCTCGTTTGGCCAACACGAATACACCCTGAAAATTTTAGCATGATCCGTCCAGCGGTACAGGAACGTGTATATGGGACAAACATACAAACATTAATTTTTTATACATATATGCAGATAGAATTTATCGTGTTAATAATAGAAATCATTTTAGAACTGAATGTCATATATTTTGCATTAAAAATTTAAACGTCGACAATTTATGACTCACGCAGAATAGGAATAAGTGAATAATGATACAATTGTAATTGCACTTATTACGACTTCAAGCAATACACTACGTAATAATAATCTCCCATTTACACATTACAATGCCAAACATATGTGACATGAAGTAAATTTCCATATTTAAATTAATGAATATCTTTGCATCAAATATAATTTAGATCATTTTTTGCTATTTTAAAAGTTCTACCTTTTTTGTCTTTAGAGGAATTTACGTAAATACTAAAAATGCTAGAATGTAAATACCATTCTCAGCAACTATTCGCCTTCTTGTTGATTTTTTTCCCCGCTTTAATAACGGTCAGTCTTCTTTCATCTTCCCCTAGGCCCAATGGTAAATCCACAATGTGGACTCAACTCCCCTCCTACGGTATCTGACTTTGCTTTCAATTAAAAATTTACATATACTTTTTTTAACCGCTGCATGTAATTTATTCGAAAATAATTTATGCAAAACGATGCGATAGTTGCAAAACGCTATTCTATTCTAAGTGATGAAGGACCAAACCATTTAATGTTTATGTAACTATTGAATATTCAATATGGAAAAAAAGGTTTTTGGAATTTTCAAAGCTGAAATCGATAACTGGAACTATTAATAGAAAAAAACTAATTGACTAAGAATTAGAAAATCTTGAACTTATCCGTAAATACATTCGCGGGTAGTTTTTTGACAGAGGCTGAAAGGTTAGTATATTTACTTACAGTCAAGCGCTTATTCACGCACCTATTCACATTGTTTTAGCTATTTCGTAAGTTCATGAAAATCTATACCTTGCAATTAGCTCCTGTTAAAAAAAGATATTGAAAATTGCTGTTTTTTTTTTCTTCTGCATCATAAAGTAAATTAAGTGCCGTAAGTAAGAAGAAGAATTTTCGAAAATTTCACAAGCAAAAAAAAAGCAATCCATCCAACTAGGTAGGTTCAAAGGTATGACACATTTCTAGCTTTTACAAAAAGCTATTCAGATTCTATCGTGATTTTACTTAATAAAAATCGGAAGCAATAAAACTACAACTATTACATTATATTCGTAGAGTACTTCAGTAAGAAATTTCGTTAGAACTTTCTGAAATTAAGCAACAAAAAAAAAGAAAAGGAAAGGGTATTATTATAAATAAATAACATCAAGTAATGTTACTGATGTAATAAAATTTTTCGAATGAGTTAAAGAAACTAAAATTATTAATAATAAACAATAGGGCGGAATATAGAATATATTTCCACTGGCAACGCTCAGACCTGGATTTAGGAGAGGGTTAGGGGGGCTGCAGCCCTGAGCCCCGCCTTATAAAGGGGCCCCCAAGAGGCTCCCACCTCCGACATGGATAGTTAAACGTGCAATAATAAATGTTTTTCCAAACATTTATATTGTATATAGAACATTTGTAACTATACCGATTACAAATTGTGAGGCGGAAAGATCTTTTTCGATATTAAAAAGAATAAAAAATATGTACTGATCAGCTATGCTAGATGATAGACTATCAGCATTATCAAGATTAACGATCGAAACAGATTTTCTCCGTTCCGTAGATTTTAACGATATTATACAAGAATTTGCAGGAAAAAAAAAAACAAGAAATAAATTCATTTTTTAAAATTATATTTATATATATATATATATATATTTTACTTTTTTTAGCACCGAAGATTTTACCCATTGTCTATATGATATTTAGCTTTTTTTATATTAATAATCACATGTTAATTCGTGAATTGAAAATAATTTAATTAAATTAAATTAAAGAAAATTTAGTTATTCTATAAAACTGATAATTTTGTCACTTCCGGAAAGGGCCCCTTATATTTCTGTAGCCCCGGGCTTATCATACACTTAATCCGGGCCTGGCAACGCTGAAAAGTATATTACACGCGAGTAGTTTTTTTTTAACAAATATCTTTTAATTTCGATAAAAATTTAATCGTCATTAATGAAAAGCCATATATTTAATAAACTGAAATCAAAATTGATAAAATTGATAATGATATTACTATTACTGCTGGTGGGGGATTGTGAAAATTGTTGAAAGTTTTACTTTTCAAATAAAACCTGATTAAAAAATGTAAGAAAAACATGCAAATATAACAAAGAAGCATAAAATAATTAAAACCTTAAAAAATATAGATTGTCAATTAAATTTTTGGAATAATTTCAATAACTACGGCTGTGAGAAATGCCGAGGAAAATGAAACGTTATACTTAATGGATTATTCTAAAACGATATTAAAAATGCAATCGAAATATTTTGTTTAAAAAAAAAAAATGATTATTCTAAGTATTTTTACTTTACGCCTTTTCGTGTTTATATCGTTCTTAAATTTCACCATGTACGATGAATTAAATTTTTGGGGGGTAAATTATGAATTTTACTCTACTTCGCACTCGAAATCCCCAGTGACACTAAAAACACATAACCGGTAAAGAATAAGAGCTTAGCTTACAGCGTATAACATAATGGTGAGTAGGAGTTCATATTTCTTCGTAGAAAATTTGTTTATTTATTTTTTACAGGGGAGGGTTCTAAATTACCCGCTGAAAGTTTTAAAAAATCAAACTAACTTTTATTTCTGTAAAGTACTTGCAAGTTTAGAAAAAATTATTAAATCTACGAAATTGTATGTTATTTTCATAAGCGTATAAGGATAAAAAACTTTTGCTCTCTACAAAGAAAATACTTTCTTCCTCAACCATATTTAATTTCCTTTTGTTAACTAAATAATTCAAAAATAAAACCATTTTCGTAATACTTGTTCATACACTATATATTTACATATACATAATTTTGCAATTAAATATTACATTTACAATATATACTTCACTTTAAAATACTTAGAAAAAAAGAAAAAAAAGTAAAAGTGAAATTGTTTTAAAATTATAAATACAGTATTGTCGCGAGAAGAAAATAACGAAAAAAATTACAACAAATATAAACTGCTATCGAGGTGTTTGCAATTTTTTAGAACACATAATTTAAGATGTAACACATTACCCACGTAGAACAAAAAATTAATTTTTTTACTGTTTTCAAAGTAATCACAAATGTACATATATATATATACATATATATATATATATATATATATATATATATATATATACATATACATATACATATATTTATATATTAAGAGTTCTGAGAACAAATTTTACATATTACAATTTTTTTGATAAGAATGGAGCAAAAATTGGCAAGGGAATCATTAATCTCAACTATAAATACATATAAATAAACGGAATATTCATACATAAAACGTACACTATCATTCGTACAATCACTCCTATTCGCGACCGTATATTCCTAACTATAAAAGCAACCTATAATAAAAGCCAACTTTTAAAATGTTTTGTATTCCTAAGTTCCTATAAAAAAAAAAAAAAATACTTCCTAAATAACTAACACACGATTCGTAAACGAAAATATATTTACCTCCTTAATGATTATTATACGTGTCCTATTATTAATCACTGACCTACACTATTGTAAATGTAATAAATTACACTAAAATAATTACTATCATTTACCGTAAATGAGTGCTTTATATACAAAAACAAGTAAAAAAAAAAAAAAAAAAAAATAACGTAGTACATCAAAATGATTTCGTTATACAATGCATTAAAATAAATTAATTTCAAAGATTTTTAAAATCCTTTAAACACTATCGAATTATTACTTTAATATGTATATAATATTTCGTAGTTTTAATCGAATGACCAGATACTTTTCTAACAAAATACGTAGCATATTTTACAAATAAATAGGTATATACTGTACAATATGAGGTAACTTTCTAGATGAAAATTTTGATTTTTAAATCATACCGATATAAAATATGCCGTAAGAAAACTAACCTTTAAATGAATGAAATCGTAAAACTACAATTAATCTTTACTAGAACAGCCTCCTTTGCTGTCTATGAGATTTTTTCCAAATGTAATACCACTTCGCATTCTTTATCTGATCCTTCCACTTTACATAAAATCGCTTCTTCTTCACTGCTGGAACTAACAGAACTGTAGGAAGAAGAGCACGATGATGAGGATGAGGTCGAAGAGGAGGACGAAGAAGACGACGATCTTCTTTGTTTACGACGTTTGAGATTTTCATTCTCTTTCGCTAAACCGTTATTTTCAATGCGCAAACCTTGATTCTCATTGCGCAGAAGCTCATTCTCCCTAAATAAACGTTTATTCTCCAACACTAACTCTTTAACCTCCGTTTTCAGGTTTAGTTCGGTTTCGTCATCATCAGCGTCCTCCTGCAATAAAGCGGCAATATTATCGATCCTATTCTTCGACCGAAGTTTACTGTCGAGGTTATTTAAACGGTCCTCCAACTCAATGACGATTTGGATTAACTTATTTTTTGGTAAACAAGTCAGATGTTCCTCTTGCATCCTAGTGTAATTATTACGAAAATCTTGTACCAAAAAGTCGTTACCTTCTTCCAAATACAGTTGTTGACCGTGTACCGATTCCGGACTAACGCTCGGTGTATGATCCAAACCTTCCATCTTGTGATGATAGTCCATTAAGAACTGAGTGGTATTATTTGGTGCTTCTGATTGCGGATACGTCGACATCAACCTGGATTTTTCGCGGTACCTTAACAGCTTCGAGTACGGCATATTCCGCATCTTTTTCCTATTCTTAAACCGGCGAGTTTTTCGTTTCTTGTTCGGCGGTCCAGTTTTCGAACCGTTATTTTCATATGAACAACTTTGCAAACTTCCAATATTCCCGCCAGCGCTACTCGACGAAGCAGCAGTAATAGCAGCGTTTTCCGCTTGGAGCGTTGCAGCAGCTTCTACCTCAGAATTGGACGAATCAAGATGGCTGACTTTATTCGGTTCATCGGTGTTTATTTCCATCGTTAACGACGAAAAAAAACCTTTTATCGAGGAGAAAATTAATTAATTCGAAATAAACCGCGAAAATAATGGGAAAAAAATCGAAAATTCGACCTTTTACCTAAATTAAAACGTTATTTGGCCGAAACAAGCAAGACCAAACTACAATACAATGTAACTCCGTCGAAGACTAACTACGGAATGATGTAGTTCACGCGACAGTCGTTATCACTTGTAGCGCTGCTGTAGCGTGTATTTAACCACGCATTTTAAAACATACATTTAAAGCCGTCGCAGCGCCAGTAATATGCAGTTTATTTACATGCACACAACAATGACATATTCATGAAATAAACAAATACACTTTCTTCCTTCTTTAGTTTATACCGTTTATTCTCGATTTCTTTTTCTTTAACATTTTCGTACCAAATCAACCGAACGGAGGCCTAAACAGCTGTTTATTGTGCGTGTGCGTGTGTTACGTACAATTTGTAATTAGTGCGTTTTTTTATGAGACATTCAACGCACAGCATAACGCACAACTCTATTGCCTTAAGCGAGCGTATTATTATATGCGTGCCTTCTCTTTTTTTTTTAAATTTCACTACCTACACCCATATTACGTACAGTGAAATTATAAACAGTATTGTAATAATGAATATGGACAAGCATTTCGCAATGTGACCGTAAGGAGAATAAATTTTACAAACTTCGATACTATCGTTTTTATTAAAATAATATTGATTAAAATATGTTCATTGAGACATTTATTATTACATGTGTTGTTTAATTTTTTTAAAATAGTTTTTCCGCTTTTGAAAATTTCTAATTTTAAGAATTATTAATTTAAAATTTTTAATATCTAATAAATTTATATAGGTTTCGTTATGTCAATACAAATTTAAGAAAATAATTGTTCCCTACAATGCCTGTTGTTTTTGCAATTTTTATATAGCAACTAGTGAAATTTAAATAAACGTAATGTGAAACAATTGTTTATAAATATTAGTTATTTAATATGATTTCATAGAAAAATTAGCAGTTCTGTACATACATAGTCATTTATCGAACTTAATACAATGTTAAAGGTTTCTCAATGATATATTTTTATTTAAAAAATTTTTATTCTTTACTTTAAAACGAAATATTAGTATAATAAAAAATATATATCACTTATCAATTCTGTTTCGTTTCGTACGTATTTAAAAAATAAGCTTTAATATGTTCAAAATGCAACTGTCAACATTGCAGAAATACAGTAAGAACCGTTTAATATGAAAAAATTAATGTAAAAAATCAGTCGATATAAAATTTGAATTCAGTCCAAAATTAAATCAGTATGTTTACACAGTATTTGATGTACAATGTGAACGCAAATAAACAAAAATGTGCAAATTTTGTCTAACATAGTGGAGGATCCAAATACTAACCTAACGAAATTTTTTTTTTTTTTTGAAGAGTTCTATAGATTTAGAAAAGATCGGACTAATTGTATTGTTCGTTGCAAACAGATAGCATTAAGTGCTTCTTTTTTATAACCCCAGTCCGATAACTTTTTAAATGCACCATGTATTTACACATATTGCAGATTAGTAGTAAAAATATGAATATGGAATATGGTAATTGTAAAGGTAGATCTGTAGTTGTGTATCACTATTTAGCTAATGAACATGCGGAATCATGCAACCTTCCTAGATCACTTGAGTAATGAAACCAAGATCAGTTTTCCCTTTATGCTTCAAAAAATGGAAATGGTTCATTTATTTTATTGTAGTTGTTGATTCTTACTGTTTTATACAAAAACAAGTGTATATTAAAACATATTTAATATTAATCTACAAGTTTAAGAAATTAGTAAACATCTTTCAAATGAATTTCGAGATTTTTGATATGATATAAAGACAAAACCTAGCAA
The DNA here is from genome assembly GCA_039619475.1 of Icerya purchasi. Taxonomy (NCBI): domain Eukaryota; kingdom Metazoa; phylum Arthropoda; class Insecta; order Hemiptera; family Monophlebidae; genus Icerya; species Icerya purchasi. The sequence goes on along the minus strand of CM077116.1, from coordinate 474,928,541 downwards.
AAAATAACAAATTTGTAATGTATAATCATGTAAATAACAATCATAAAATGCCTACTGCCTGCTACTGAACAATGTATACCAAGAACATTTACTGTTACATTAATTCTTGCAAACAGTGTGTCACAAAAAAGTGCTGATCACCCTACAACTTCCTGACTAATACCAAAAGTACATTACTAATATATATATATATATTTTTATCGACATTTGACAGACTATATAAAAAGCTAATTGCACATGTTGACACATTCTAATATAGAAGTGAGCAGAACTCTAGTAACATTCTCTTGGCTACACTATACTGGACCCAAAGTTGCATTTTTTTTATTTATTTTTTTGAGTAAAGAAGACTTTGTAATTATGTAACATCTCTAAAAGGGGGAAGGGGAAAAGGTATGTCCCTCAAGTAGAAAATTCATTTTTAATGTAGCACTATTAATTCATTCACACACATCATATTACATATATATATTAAAAAGAATAACCAAAGATTAAGGATAACGTTAAAAATAAGAATAAAAGGCTAGATTTTAATATAAATATAAATAGAGGAAACAAAGATGGGTAATACAAAATTAAATGATAGGATTGTTTTTTTTATATATGTAAAAATACAATATACATAACAAGAAAATTGTTATTGTGATAATTATACTAACAACTACTTCAAAGCAATAAACTGTAAAGCGGCGATGATTGTTCTTTTGAATGTTTCACTACACCTGCTCATCAAGTCACATTACACTACATACATCCACATATAGATAAAAAAAAACATAGTCTGACGTGTAGCATTTTTTTTTCACACAGTATTCTTCATAAATTAAGTCTTACCTTATTTTTCAAGAAATGAGATGGTTTCAAGGCGTAATATTGGAGCGCATTTTTTTTTCTGTAATTAAAAAGAAACAGGTAGAGATTAAATTAATCACAGCATAGAAATACATTGAATCATATAAATCATTTTAAATAATGTTATATTCATAAAATGATATATTTAATAACGCGTTGTTTGTGTAAAGACTAAAGACAGAAACATATAAAATGTATGAAAAGTAATGAAAAAATTAAATTTCAAAAACCAAAGTAAGTAAATAAGTATTGAATATCATTATAAATTGCATTATATTTTGTTATATAAAAATTTCTATTATTACTTGATGTATTATCTAACAGATAATACAAAATAAAAATTGAAAATAAAATTCAGTTTTGGCAACTGTTGAAGAATTTACAATATTAATTCAGGAATAAACATTATGTTTTTTTATAATAACAGGTTTCTGATACTATCATCCTCAGTCGAAAAATGACAGAGCTATTAATATAATCTTTGTTTCTTAAATATTTTACAGCTGAATATTTCAGTTTTGTAGTATTTTTAAATTTATGTACAGAAAATTCCACTATATTTTTAGATTATGTAAAATTATTAGAAACTCTCACAATTCACATTATTTAATGTTTCCATTATTACATAAAAAGTTTACGCATTATACAAAATTGTGAACATGTTTTTCAATTGTTAAGAAAGTATATTATTTTAAATTTTTACAGTAAAAATTATAGCTTACTTTCATTTAATATTTTAATTTCATTTACAAAAACAATGTTCAATTCTTTTTAAAAGATTTGGAAAATGAATTGTGATTCGCGAATGCATGTGACTTTCTGATTGGTTCAATTGCTAAATTCGTTTCTTTTTAGTTACGAAAGAATACACACGATTGGATTATATATGAAACTGACGTTTTTTCATTGTTCTCACTTGTCTATTTATTTTTTCTATTTCATTTTATAAATACATTATTTTATTTAAAAAAAAGTGGTGACTCTGATCTAAGTTGTAGTATATGGTGTCTAAAAAAAAACAACTAAAAGTCGATAACGACTAATTCACCTCATTTTTGAAATGTTTTGTCATTTTTTCTTTTATATTCTTAAAATTCATCCACTCTAAGCCAACCACGTTTATAGATAATCCACTTTTTTTTCTTTTATCCGAAATTACGTACAAAAAAGTATTAGGCTTTGTTATATGCCAATCTCATACGTTTTACTTATATTATCATAGCAAAGTTAATCATTTTTCTTTGGAGCAGCAAAAATCCGGGCTAAGCTCTGCCCTGGCAAATACACCACTCAACACATCCCTAGTATAAATAGGTTTACCAGATTGTAATTTTGTACTAAGTTTCCTTATATGGTCTACTAAATGTATATAAATTTTTTTTTAGATCCTTTATGTTTTGAAGGTAAAAAAGGCCTGCACCTGTTTTCTAAAAAGAAAAAAAAAATCACGCTACACCCAAGCGAATAGTAATCATAACGTAGAATTTCATGCGAATATAACTTATATGCTGAAGATGTTATATAAGGAAGCTTTCTTGAAAATTCGAACTTGAAGGGGTAAAAAGTCGCTGAAATTGTTTTCCAAAAAATACACAAGGTGTGGTATTTTCGGTATAAGTAGGTTTATCAAATTATAATATTGTTTCAAGACACCTTACACGATCTAAAAACACGCAAAATTCTTTTTAAATCCTATAAATTTTAAAAGGGATTCACACTGTTTTCGTTACAAAAATAATCACGCTACAGCTGAAACCATTTAAATGATTTTTTTTTTTTGTTTTTAGCTCTAAACTCACATTTAAATAATTGAAATTCCGTATGAATAATTACCTACATATATATCGAAAATATCGAATAAGAAAATTTTGAAAATTCGAACTTTAAGGGTGAAAAGAGGTTACAAACTGTTTTACAAAAAATACATAAAGTGTAATATCTTCAAAAAATATAGGTTTATCACATAATTTTGTATGAAGATTGTTTCTATTGTCTACTAAAATAATGCAATTTTTTTTTAAACTTCGAAATCTTAACGGTGGAGAAGGGTTGTATCCTATTTTAGCAAAACTTAATACACGCTACTGCTAAAAGGAATAGTGCTTACAACGAAAAGTATACAAATATTACATATTGACCTTTTTATTTCGTACTGATATCACAAGTAGTTCAAAAACTGCAATAGTTTAAAATTCAAATAGACAATTATTAGTGGTAGGGAGCGACAACTATGTCTTTGCCAAATAGTTTATATTGTATCTCAAGAAAGTAAGGAAACATATATTTGCCAGCGTGTTAAGTTCTGGTGTAGTTATTTGCGTATGTTAAAAAAAGAGAACAATACTTTCATTTGATTGGATAACAGCTAGTTTATTATAATTTAATTTAAAATTAATTTCACGTTTAGCCACTCTTCTTATCTTGTCCGATAAAACTATACAAATTTTTTTCAAAGAAATTTAGCTAAAAAAAATGTCGTTTTGGATAAGAACTGAAAAAAACGTGTTACTTTTTGCATTGTGTCAGAAACATTTTTAAATTCAAGGTCCGAATGACTTAGAAATACTACTGTTTAATATATGTGACCTGGTCTATGAAAACATTTCTAACCTTCAACTGCATTTCTCTTATTATTAAATTATTGCATTTAATCAATATAGCATATCAACCTTTGCTTAAGTCTACATCATTTTTTAATTGTAGCTTAATTTGTTTCATTTCATTTAACACAATTTTTCTAAGTGAAGGTCCAGCTAATGAACATTTTTCTATATCACCACATTCAATTGTATTCATATTTTCTTTAACTTCCTTGTTTCCTTCTTCGTTTTCAGAATATTTTCTACCCTTTTTATTTAACTTGATTTGTCCTTCTGTCTGTCTGTCATTCTGCCTGTTTGGGGGAAATCTTGCGAACGATTTTTCACCTACTTCCCGATGAATTAAAAAAGTGTCCTTTTGCAGAAATGCTTTTTATAGATGACAATACAATATTATGGAACATCTGGGTTTCCAGCTTTAGAATCACACCCTCGGGGCGCAAAAAGCTCGAAATTTTGGATTTTTTTTTTTTTTTCGGGCATGTGATATATCGTTGGAAAAATTGTTATTTGTCGAGAACAAAACCCTATTTTATTTCTTTAACGAAAATTTCGAAGTTTACGAAAAGTTCAAAAAAGCACGAGATCTAATATGTAGCTCCCTCTTTGCGATGCGAGTATTATAGTTAAAAATTTTGAACAGGCTAAAAAAGCGTGCATCCTTGTGTATTTTTTTACTTTGGTACATTTTGGTTTCCAGCTTTAAAATCGACCTTTGGGTCGCCAAAAGCTCGAAAGTTTTAACATTTTTTTTTTTTTTCAGTCATGTAATGTATCAATGGAAAAATTGCGCTATTAGTCAAACATTGTGTTTCATGTGCTGAGGATTTCGTATCTATTGTATGAAAAACAAAAGATAATATAATGGAAAAAGTGCGGTCCATTATTTAATTATAAAATGTAACAAAAATTTCTGTAAATGTTCTATAATCAAGATATTGAATAAAATAAAGCAAAATAAAATACAATTCTAAATTTATTGTTTTTTGTTGAAATACATAGTAAAAAGTCCGGACTAAAAAATAAAAATAACTTTTTAAAGATAGCTTTTTATTTATGTACTAAAAAGTACAACTTTATTAGTGTGCAACTACCAGATACGCATCTTAACATTAAAATCTGAAACTACAAAATATTCTGAAAAATAAAAGCGGCAGTCGCAGATTAATAATTAAATTTTAATATTATAATACATCCTAAGCCACAACTACAATCACTATTTTGATGTTGTTCCATTGTTGTGCATCACAATACCACACACACACCGAATATTTTTGTAACTGCGTCCCCCGCTTTTATTTTTCAGTATATTTTGTAGTTTCAGATTTTAATGTTAAGATGCGTATCTGTTAGTCGCACACTAATAAAGTTATTTTGTACTTCCTTTTAGTGCATAAATAGCAGGCTATCTTTAAAAAGTTTTTTTTACTTTTTTTATTATATAATAGGTATAATAGGTTCATTAGAACATAATTCAATATATCCAAGCATCATAAATAACTTAAACTGTGCTAATCAGACCTGGGTCGGAGGTAATAAAATAATACTTAGCAGAAGAAACTCTTTTTAAAATTTCGTTTAAAATTTCGAATCAAGTCTGTTTGTAATTTGTTTGGAATCGTTTTTTTTAAATATATGTGGTTAAATTTTTTAAGTTGTTTCCTAATATTACATTTGCTGCATTAATTTAAAATTGAAGTATTTTTTTAAAACAAAATTACTTTCATTTCTTACGTGAGAAAATTTTTTGAAAAATACTATGTAATCTCTATAACTATATAATGGTTTATTTTATTTGTTCGAAAAAGATTATAGTTTTTGCAACTGAAATAAGGCTTTTTGTATTTTCCTAGATTTATAACAAATTCACTGTATCACGATTTACTTTTTTCCAATATGATTTATGATAATTTTTCAAATATTCTTTCCTTGTTTTAACTACATTCTTATGATAAGTGATTCTGTCGTATAATTCACTGATTTCAACAATCAATTTCGTGATATTTGTTAAAGAAAATTCTACTGAAGCTCCTAATACAAACCTAAATTCACAAACCGGAAATAATGCTTATAAAAAAATGTTTATTCACATTAGAAAGTACTAATCATTCTCTACACGACGTAACAGAGAAATTCCAGATGAAAAAGAGAGTGAGACAAGGTGACACTATTTCACCGAAGTTATTTAATGCTACATTTAAATTTGTCCTAAGAAATATACAGTGGGATAAAAATAAACCGGAAGTACATAAATCATCCTTGTTTTGCCAATGATAATTTACCAATAGCTAAAAATCAAACACAATTTCAGAAAATGAAGCTTGAATTAGAAAAAAACACTGAAAGAAATTAGATTAAAAATAAACCCGGAGAAAACAAAGGTTATAGAATACGGAGAAAATGAAGAAAACGTCATAAATATAAATTTAAAGCAAGGCCCCGTAGGAAAAGTGGACACATTCACATACTTGTGTAAGAAATTTGCAACTGAAAAAAAAACGGCCCTACAGAGGAAATTAAAAGATGAGTACAGTTCGAATGGATAGCGTTTGGTAGAATGAATCAAATTTTACAAAGTAAGATTAGTCCAGAAAACCGAACCAATCTGTCTAATCAGTTCATCATACCGCGGCTGAGCGATAGAGGGAAAACCTGGCCTCTAACAAGAGAATTGGTGGACAAAAAATTGGAAAGGCTGAAAGACACGAGAGAAACGCGCGTTACTGGGAATAAGATTAAATGACAGAATCAAAAATTCTGATATACGAAAAAACACAGGAGATTTGAAGATATTGTAGCCAGAAGTGTAACAAACAAAAGGACATGTCGCAAGGCTAACAGACAAAAGATGGACAAAGGAAGTATTGAACTGGCGGCCACTCACGGGAAAACGGAAACAAGGAAGACTTCCAAGAAGTCGGTCAGATGATATAGTAAAACAACCTGGCCATAGATGAATACGCGAGACTCAGGATAGATAACGGTGAAAGAATTTGGGAGAAGACTACGTCAAATATTGGCATCAGAAGACTGCTTGAAGAAGAAGAATCATTCTCCATGTTTTTTTTTTAAATTTTTCTTAGTAGCATAATTTCAATTTCTTTCCCTGATATAATTATTAAACCAAATGGGAACAATTTCTTTTTTATTTTTGTCGATGATTCAATTTGAATTCTTCGTCGGAATGCATTTAAAAAAAAATTCTCATCGAACTATTTCCATTTAATTTGTAAGATAAAAATTAAAAATATATAAAAAAGACAAAAGATTGGGACAATTTTGTCTGAAATCAAATAAAAATTTAACATTAATAGTTCCACTAGAAAACGGTATTAAATATCAGTTATAATTAAATTCATAGATAACATTTTAAGCTTCGCTGTATGAAAAAAAGAGAAGCTTTATGCAGTAATGTTTTGTAAAACGAAAAACAGTGAAATCACTAAGGTGACTTGGAAATTTTGTTGATTGAACGATTAATGTTGATGAATTTATAACGATTTTTGCTTTAAGCAGTAACGAAAAATTGTAAAAAGTGTATAGAAAACATAAAGAAGAAAATACAAACAAAAGGATAAAAATCGCAGTATTTTAGACTTTGGTTGTTACTTCTTTCATAATTCCTCAGCAACCAATCGTAACAAATTAGGGAGGATATCGAACTCATGTTTACGGCTTATAATTGGTGCTTGCTTATCTACTTATATTGCTGCTTTGGGAGATGAAACCAATATTCCTCCTCTCTCTGCTAGATCATCGTACCTAGCAGACAGCTTTCTTATGAAATACTGTCCTCCAGCCAGCTCCAATTTACTTGAATCCTATTTGAATGTTAAAGACAATTGGAGATTTAAGACCTCCAAAATTCCTCTATTATCTTTAAGTGCTGCTAGGCTTCAGCGATATTCTTTTATTACCATACCGTCGTATCCTTCATTGATCTTTAAATACCCGTACTCACATAACTGCTTTAAGTTGCAGGTAGATTTGGATTCTTTTCAGTTCGTTAATAGGCACAACGCTAGCAGAGTATTCAATGCAATAATTTCAGACCATTGGCCGAATTTCCAACCGGTTTTTACTGAAGGTTCTAAATCTTCGAATTCTGTGAGTGCTGCTTTTTTTTATGCCATGTCTTAACTTAACTAAAAAATTCTCTCTTCCTCGTTTTACCACTGTGTTTAGTGCCGAATGTGTTGCGATTTTCGAGGCTTTGTCCTTTTTAAATTCATATATCTTCTCTGAAAATATCATTATCATGTCTGATTCCATGAGTTGTGTTTATCAGCTTTGAAACTCTTATCGTTCAACACAAAATCCCATCCATATCTCTATAAAATCAGAAGCCTAGTAGTGTCCCTTTCTGAATCTGGCGTAGTAGTTAACTTTGTTTGGATACTAAGACATGCGGATATCTATGGTAACGAAGTGGCAGACATCGCTGCCAAAGATACATGGATGAATAGTTGTTTAGTTCCATATTTTCCAAACAGAGACCTATTCGAGCTCATTAGATATGCTCATAAGGAATATTGGGAGGCTACATGGGAAAATCCATTTTGCGCGCAACGGTACAAAATAATTCAACCTAATATTCCTAACGTTTCTTGGTTCAACGACATTACGACTGTTTCGATGAATACCAGATCGTTCATTGTTACCTTATGTCGCCTGCGGCTGGGGGTAAACCGTCTCCCCGCTTCTTTGTACAACATGGGTTTAATCTCTTCTTCCTATTGCCAACATCCACTAGACTCGGACAAAGTGGCGGACGCTAATCACCTCATCTTCGAATGCAATTTGCACACGGCGGCGCAAAGAATTATTTTGTGTAACTCGATAATAAATTTCCAGATCCCTCTGCCATGTAGTGTCAATTCTCTCCTGGCCACCGGGAGTGCTGCAATATACAAGTTATTATTTAATTATATAGTTGAATGCAATATTACTGTGTAGCGTTAATTAGTTCATTAATTATATTACACTGTCGATGGGTTGAATTTTCGACGCCCAAAAAAAATAATATATAAGTAGTTAAATAAGGCAAAGACTTTTTTCTAATAAAAGTGTATCAATTTTTTTATGCAAATTTAGACACTGAAAAATTTTTAAACAATTTTGACCAACTGGAACAATTTCTAGAAAATAACTTGGCACAGAATAATGTGAAAAAGAAAATTACTAACTTTTTTATTTGAAAAACGGAACATTACATTTTATAATCATGTAAGTAATTATGACACATATTTTAATTTTTTTAATCTGATTTATTACAAAATTTTTCTTGCATAAATGTTTAGAGCTTTCACAGTGATTACTCATCATAAATAAATTTCGGACAGAACTGTGTTAGAAAGAATTATATTAGCTTAATGTTTCGGACAGTTTACACTGATCATCATCAAAAGCGTTCGTTTCTGATGATGATTGGTGTAAACTGTCCGAAACGTTAAGCTAATATAATTATTTTCTTGCATGTTATCACAAATTATATTTCTTATACATACGAAATACGTTAATAAAGTTTTCACATAGCCCTAATAATCACAGTTACTTAACTTAAACAAGGTCAGTCAAGCATGATGTTTTATGCGCTAAAGATTCCGTATGCCAAGTTAAAGATGATTACAATTTACATTTACATAATGCTGTATTCAGAAAGAAAATATTCGATTTTAAATTTGTAATATCGTATGTATTATTCAGTAAATGTATATTTTTATGTGTTTAAACACGTTTATGACTTTATTGCACTTTTCGACATTTTTTAAAACCTAGTAAGCTTCGTTAATGATTTTGCAACTTCCAAATTTGATTATTTTATTACATTATAATACAAAAAATATTATACCTGATACAGTAAAATGGTAAGTATGTCCCTTTTTAATAACAAAATTTAAAAATATACATACACAAACAACGAAAGCAATCACTATATATAATCAAAACTGTAGATAACAAAAGAAACTTCGGAGAACATATTATTAAATAAACTCACTAGATACGAATGAAAAAAGTATACTACAAATAATTCATTTATGTTGCACATTAAATGAGGGAGAGCTATAAATTTATAACTTTTTAAATATGGCTGAATCCACATTAAATCAGATAAAGAATTTGACCGATTATTAATATTAATCATCTTCATCCAAGGGCGTCGCCAGCCGATGAGCCAGGGCGGGAGGCAAGATGATAGAAAGAGGATATGAGTTATAGGAAAAATATAATTTACAAGTTGTAAAGGCCTAATATTTTATTAAACAAGAATAAAATCTTAATTAAAACATAATTTTCGCGGGTTTCTGGCAAATTGTTCATGATTATGCGCCTATGAATAATCATCATGGCTCGTTGATTAAAAAGTTTCAAGGCTCCTGGGCAGCGGCGTAGCGTAGGCTTTCGCCGCCTGGGGCCGACCGGAAATTTGCCGCCCCCTCTATATTAATTATTAGTCACATAAATGAGTAAAAGTCAAATAAAGCAGCTTTAAATTTTTTTATTAATTAAAAATGTATTTTGCGTGTTTTTTTCATAGCAAAATCTTTTTTACAATTATCAATATCAATGTCAGAATAGCTAAATTTGATAGCCTCAACGTGGACATAGTCGATCTGAGATAATTTTTGATTAACTTTAATTTAGAGAAGCTTCTCTCGCAACTGGCATTACTGATGGCAGATGTTAAAAAAATTCTCAGCATTATGACAATGTTTGGTAAGCCATCTTCAAGTTTGGACTCGATAATATATTTTAATAAACCTAGAGAGCCGGACTTAATGGGCTCTTTTTTACAATCTGGGTCTGTTGTAGCTACGAAAGCTCGTAAACGTATGCGCTCAAGTTGAAATTGTTCTTTATTAATGTCTGGAGGAGCTTGATGTAAGTTAAGTTCGTCCACGCTCAATATCACTACAGGTCTTAAAAAATCATATTTTTGCGCTAGATTCTGCAGCTGTTGGAGTCTTTCTCGAATTTCAGCAATTACTCCGTCTATTGAAGAAAACATTGTTCGCCTCAAGTCATCTTTGAACGATATCTCAACACCTTTACTTCCGTCGCCAAATATATGCTTCCTCCTGATTCGTCTTGAGGGTTCAAAAGAAATTTCAAGCTTTTCACATAAACTTTTGGTAATATCTTAAAGCGTCATCCACGTATTCCTCTCGCTTTTCTTCCAATGCAGTCTGTAAAGTACTTATTTTCTGAGCACATTGATGCATATTTAGTCCCTCTGTTTGAAAATTATTTTGAGCATCATTTACTTCACACAGTACCGGTTGCCAGAAGCCTAAGTAACATAAAAACGAATATGATTGCATAGCGACTAATAAGCTTCCTGCATCGGTCCGTGTGTTCAAGCTTTTTTTCATTTCCATCAGTTTTTCCAGTGCAGTTAAAGTTTCTTTGTAATGATGTCTAATGGAATTTACAGAATCACCTCTAGTGCTCCAACGTGTGTCCTGAACCCTCTTCAAACTTTTTCTTGTGGCTGAAAAAAGAACTTCCCGCCGATGTGTCGACGTAGAAAAAAAAAGCGTAGCAGCGTTCTTAGCGTACCAAAGAAAGTCATCGAATTTACCTCCTCTGAAGCTGCATGTAGGCAAACTAGGTTTAGTGAATGGTTTGAGCAAGGAACAAATTCGGCATTGGGATTGATATCCTTTATCCGCTGTTGCACACCTGTGTGGCATCCAGCCATCGTGGTAGCATTATCGTAAGCTTGCCCTCTACAGTTCATGATGTCGAGCCCATCAGCCTTAAGTTTGCTTACTATCGTGTCACTTATACCTTCTGCAGTTTTGGTTTTCGTTTCGATGAAATCTATAAAAGATTCCTCTACTCTAACCTTCTGGTTTTCAATTATCACATATCGTAATACTTGGCTTGTTTGATCTTTGTGGGAAATATCCGGGGTTCTGTCAAAGATCACGGAATAATATTTAGCCTTTTGGACACGAGCTATAATTACTTGGCGAACTTTTTTTCCGAAAATTTCTATGAACTCATTTTGAATTTGAGGTGACATATAAGTGAGAGAAATGTTTTGGCCTATTTTTATCCTTACTAAATGCTCTCTGAGGATCGTACTTTGCTAGAAGATGCACCAATTCTAAAAAGTTTCCTCTGTTAGTACTTATGTCATCTTCCCTGTGGCCACGTAACGCCAAATTTTGTTTTGCCAGAAATTGTATAATATCAAACATTCTTATCAGAATTTCATGCCATTTTTTGGTTTCCTTTGCCAATATTTCTTGTTTCTTTTTATCAATTGTTTGTTCTTTTCGAAGTCTCTTTTCCAACTCCTTCCATTTGCAAAATTTTCCGTTATGTTGAGCACTTAATTCATGATTAGCCACCTTGGGATTTAATTTCCACCAAGTATTAAATCCGTCGGTGGAGTAAAATTTCGACGCATTTGATGGATTGGCATTTTCAAATAAACGACAACAGAAGCAAAACAATGAAGCTTTCGAAGGAGAATATGCCATCCAAGAGCGTAAAACTTTTTCGCCGTTTGGCAATATCCGGTAAAACCAATCTCTAGTCAACCGTCTCGTCGATAATACTTTTGATGTTGTAGAGTCCATGTCTGACTGAACCGTGGGTGATACTGTTGGCTCTTCAGAGAACTCTGTATTCATGTGTTGAACAATTTCAGGACCACCTCTCTGTATCAATAGCAACCTTATGTTTGAATCTATACTTTCAGGCCATTTCCAAATGTCGCTGAAATCAATATTTTGTTTGGGTGTCGGAATTTCAGCAATCACAGCAGAACTATTTGAATCTGACAAATTCGTACTATCAATCAAAGGTTGCAAGTCGTCAGTATCGGCTATTTGTTCTATTTGAGCTACTTCTTGGATTCGAACAACACTAATCTCTGAAGAACTCACACTTGAAGGTCCTGCCGTAGACTCTAGCGAAGCTGGCGTAGACTCTGGCGTCTCCGAAAGTTTCACAAACTTCAATATAGCTCCTTCATTCTTCTTGATATTCTCCTCCTTTTCTTTCTTCTTATTCCGATAATATGCTCCACTTTCTTTTGTCCTTTTCATATTTAGTTAGAGATGTGCTACAAAAGAAAAAAAAAAAAAATTGTTTATATATATATAAAAAAAAACAATTTTCTGGCAAACTTTTACTGCCGATGTATTGCACATGTTTGATAATGAGCTTTTTTTACTATTTTTTTTTCGAAGGGGGCCCCTTATTCAAGATTAGTCCCGCGCCCTGTAAATCCTTAATCCGTCTGTGGTTTGAATATGTTAAATGTAACATGACTCAAAAATATCGCACAACCTTAAAAAATGTTTGATTTCAGTTTATAGCAGAATGTAAAGCAATAAGAATACTATCGATTTTTACATCGTCATCGTTGGAAATGTAAACAAAATACGTAAAATATAATTCTAAGCCTTCAGAATGTGCTGCAAATTAAAAGTAGAGCAAAAAAAAAAATCGTAAGCAATACTTAATCATTAAAATGACAGCATTTGTTTTCGTTTTTGTGTACAAAAATACTTTTAATTTCACTTAATAGCAATCTTATAATTCCTAGTCGCCATAGTACGTTCAAAAATAGAAAACTTTTATCACATCGTAAAGAAAAGATTAAAGCGCAAGCACCTAAAACAAATAGTTTTCACTCCTAATACATAAAAACCCACCTGTTTATGGTTTTTGCAAAAATATTCTAATTAAATCGTCTCGAAACCAGTAAATGCAGCTTGGTAAAGCTAGACGGCTGTGGTCCAGTTCTAACGCATAAGCTTGTGCGATAGAGATGCAATTTGTATAGAATTAGGTTAATGTTTCTAAAATGGCGTCGAGTTGGGATCATCGTCACATAGAAGCCATGTTTGACAATGTTACAAATTGTTATTTATTGTTCATTTTTGTACATAAAAACTACTATACATATCGGAAAATGAATAGTTACAACTTGTATAATATTTGACCAACTATTTTTGTGCATTTGTACAGAAATATCACCTTTACAAATAAAATTTGACAAGGAAGCACTTACTTATCGATTTAAATAAATTTAATTGAACTTAATTACTTACCTATTAGGCGAACGAAAGGAAAATGAAGAACGGTGAGAGATGAAATAGTAACAATTTCTATAATATCTACACAAGAAAAACTTCGGTACTTTACACCCGTTAAATTCTATAATATTGGATGAAATAAGTATGTATGTAAAATAAAATCTCGTAATCAAACACGTGGTATCGTAAATCTAACTTCAGTTTATTACACTCGTCATCTCGTCGATTTTCTCGAAGCACTGCCGGTCTTTATAAAATCATGTCTCTCACGACTATCTCTAACCGAATACCGACAATGTTTCTAGAAAAATCTTAATGTTATTCAGTGCGGCGATTACCCTGCCTGTCTGCACTCTACGCATCAAAATCACGAACAGTGTCATAAAAAACATTTTTTTTTTTTTCTAGCAGCTCAACGATGATGATGGGTTCCTTTCAACGAAACTGTTTTTGCACACTTTCTCTCTCTCCCATCAATATATATTCTCCGTCACTCATCTCATCATTGATTGTAAATTGTCGCCGCTTACTTAATTTACACACGCTTATGCAATTACAGAGTTTCCTGCATATACAGCCACAATACGTTTTTCTGAAATTCTTCACTATAATGCCGAAAACAAATCATAGATCGCGTCCCTTAAAACGCTTAGAATTTTTCGTTTCCGGAGAAATTTAGGGATAAAGAAATTATACAAACACTCTTACATATATAGAAATGTAATGTTGTGTAAAAATTTCAAGTCAATCCATCCACTACTTTTCAGGTTTTGCGGCCATAAACATACGCCGTTTCATTTTTATATATATATATATATGCATATATCGATTTTTTTTTGATTTTTGAATTAAAAAATCACGGTGCTCGCCGCCGCCCCTTTTCGTATGCCGCCCGGGGCCATGGCCCCCTCGGCACCCCCCACGCTACGCCACTGCTCCTGGGGAGGCAACTGCCCCCATGCCTCCCGCTGGCGACGCCCATGTCTTCATCTGTTTCTTATTGCTAATAGAACTTTTAAATACAAGTCGTAAAAGTCGGGTTATTCATATTTCACGCTGAAGTCGTTATTCAAAGAATTTTTGAACGATAGTATAAACAGGTATCTTTTTTTTTTTAGGGGACATCCATTAATTACGTGAGTTCAAAATGGGGGAGAGGATCTAGCAAAATCCCATCAAATCTTATTTAAACAGAGGGGGGATAATTGAAAATTTCACGTCAACTTTTAAAGAATATACATTATTATATAGATTATAAAGAAAATAATTATTATGTTTTTTTACTTTTTTTTGAGTGCCCCATTTTTCCCGCTGAAAAAGTTCCATGGCTATTGAAAACTTTTATTTCGGGAATAAAAAAAAACTGGTATAGCACATGAATGTCCATGGAGTGAGTGAAAAATTAGGGAAGGTGATGTCTGTTTTCACTTTTAATTTTACTAAATTTAAATAAATTCGTTGCAATACATTTTAACATTGTATTATTTTTCTCCTTTATGAAAACAAATATAGTCTTTTAACAACTATAGTGTAAATATCACGTGAGGTGGAGGAGATCCCACCAACGCTAAACCTCACTAAAGGGAGGAGGAGTTCGAATTAAAAGAAAACAGCTCACATAATTAATGGATGTTTCCTTACAACAGCGGATTATCACAACTGTTGTGGTCAATTTTTTTCCCTTCTTGGTTCTGGCTTAGCTATTTTTTTTCGCTTTTCGCTTTCGCTTCCCTGTGTCTGTTCATTTATTTTTTTAATATCTTTTCTTATTTTCTGCATTTTATCTTTAATTTTGCTTATCGAGACCCGTTTGTATCTCATAATTATTTCTATTTTTTTTTCGTCCGCCCGTAATATTTATATATTTTTATTTTATTAATTGTGTGCTAACGCCTAGATTTAAAAGGTCGCCATATTGTAAGGATAGCATGGCTGTCGCGGCCGGCATCAGGTAGTTTTAGAAACCTTGTATGTATCGGATTGGTGTGGGCCATTGTGATTTTTTTTGCGGGAAAAACGTGTTTCTTTTCTAAGTGTGCAAAAATATAAAGCGTGTTTGTGGTTTTATGTATATTTTGTTTTCCGTTAAAATCGTGTTATATTAGTTCGTATGTAAAATTATTCGTCGAGACTTCTTTTCGTTCTATATACATATATATATATATATATATGTTTTTAATAATTCAGCTGTAGTGATAAAATTAATAAAGGGGAATTCGGTAGACTTGTTTTTTTTTTTTTTTGTAAAGTATAAATAAAGTATTTTAAAATTTCGGCCGACAACAACCTTTTTCTGTCCCTATTCATTTACATGTACGTTGAATTCATGGTTGTCTTCTAGCAGGGATGAATTCAGGAATCTGTTTCTGGAGGGGCAATTTATGTTCTTGAGGGGCAGAAATTTTTTTTATATTTTTACTGAGAAAATTTTTTTGTGATATTCCTGAATAAAACCAAATATGTAAAAAATGATTTATTATGTAATTTAAAATAATGAAAAAGTAAGTGTGAATAATAAATTTCAAGTAAAATAACCGATTATAAACAATAATGTTTTCTCAGTTGGTTTTAAAATTTGTAATTCTAATTGTAGCATTAAAGAACATATTGCAAAAACATTCTAACGGGTTCATTATCTTTTTATAATAAATGAATAAGCCGTGGTTTAAGCTATTTTAAAAGAACTTTTCTCGGAAATAAAAAACAAGAAAAAAGAAACGGAGATTGAAATGAAATTGTCTATAGATCATGTCGCTTTAAAAAAAAAAAAAGAATAAATGAAAACCGAAAAGAAACCTTTAAAAACAATTTATTGATATTAATGATAAATGGATCGACGTGAAAGGTGATAGTTCCCGTTTATGCTGACAAAAAATACAAACTGCAGCGAATATTTTTTTTAGCACATCAGTATTTTACATCTTTCGCACATTTGCAATAAAAGCATATTAGTTTTCATAAAATACAAGCAAACGTTAAAGTCAAATTTTAAATGATCATTTTTCTTTATTCCTATTTTATGAAGTTTCATTTTTCTGTCAAAAATAAATCTGGAAATTTTGAAATTTAAAAATAAACGACTAACTGAACCATTTCAAAAAGTTTTGGCAGCAACTTTTGACATAACTGTAAACAAAGCGAATAAAAAGAATTTTATTTCCTATTAAATTGCTACATTCTTAAACAGCTTGTATTAAGTTCTGGGGGAGCATTGCCTCCCCCCCCAGCCACCACTGGATTCATCCCTGGTCTTCTAGCATTTATGTGCATCCCCTTAGATGTTATTAAATATATAAAATTGCAATCATCGTCTTTCTAAAATAGCACACTTAGTAGTTCCGTTTTAAAATAAAATAATAATCTTCGCAATAATGTACTTGAATTGTTTATTTGTATTTGTAATAATTCTATTTTGAATTATTTAACCTTCAGGCTGTCGTCTTTTTTGATTTTTGCTTCTACAAAAAAAAAAAAAAGAAAAAAGAAACACAAATCCCATTCTTATTAGTCCTCGTGCTTTATACTTATGTGTCGATATAAAAGTACATTAATGAATAGTTTTAAAAAAACGTTTTAAACCGAATAAAGAAATATAGTTTAGTTCCTATCAAACCGCTCTTTTCCACTGATTATTGCACGCCCGAAAAAACAAATAAGTTTTCCAAAATTTCAACCTTTTGGCACCCCGAAGACCTAATATTAAAAAAACACCAGAGCATATGGGAATACGAGCACTTTTAATCTTGTTCAAAATTTTTGCAGAATTTTGTTATAAGGAAAACATTTTTAGTGTGCACAATTTATTATCTGCAATTAAGTTCATAAAATAACGACAAAATATGTTTGTAACAGTTAGCATTGGAATAAAAAAAGACATGCTAAATACAAAGTGGATTTGTTTATTGATGGAGATTTTGGAATGCATTAACAGAGGGAAATTATTCAAGTTAAAGGAAAAATCTATATATATATATAAATCCGTTAAGTATTCCAGTTACATACCTATAACGCCCGTTCTAACTGACATATCTACCCAATTTTTTTTTCTATTCTCTCCTAAATGCAAGAAAAAGGGGCGGATCTATGTTTAAAATTCATACGTATATATTTTTTTAGGTAAATCTTTTATATCCGAACTAAAGTAACGGTTTAGGTAATAAAAGCTCCATTATTCCCAATGGGGCGAAGGGGCGAACAAAAAGTTATATTTTGTATACGCTCATCGCTAGTTATGGTATAGTATACCGGTACAGTGTATAAAAAAAAAAAAAAATGGCTTTATTGAAATAACATAGAACAGCCACTGTATGCTCGCATGCTATTGGTTTAAAAATAAAATGGTAAAATACACTCGATAAAATAAAAAAAAATTTGAATAAAATATTTATTAAAATGATTACTAAAGTATCAAACGTAAAATTTTAAATAAAATGGTTACTATAATAATAAATATAAATACAAGCAAACGTTTTATTAATAAGATTGAAATCAATTATGATGAAATGACCTTTTATGTCGTCAACATGAATTACTATAAATATTGCACACAGATTGAGAACTTTGAATGTACCTAATAAAAATTGTATTACTGTTGTATAATAAATATATCGCATTTCGTTTATTCATCGAAGATAAAATGTTTTAGTTATAGCTAAGCGACAGAATTGTTTCACGTATTTTCGTATAGAACAGGAGACAACGCCTGTTGAAATAGGCAGCAGTCGAGTCTCGATTACTGGACGAACCTAGTATAAATAAAATGTGACTTGAGGACACTAACACATCAGTTATTGTTTAGTAAAACAGGAAAGGAGGTACAGACTAACCAAAATTTCAAATGACGGATGAAATGCTCTTAAGAAATTGTAGAGAAGAATAAACTAGGACTGCTATATAAGAAATTAAGTGCACGGAATATCGGTTATAATGACATTGAAAGGAGTTGATCGTAATATCCAATATCATGTAAGGTATTATAGTTTTTAATGTTCAAGATTTACTGTTACCAAACAGTTACTTCGTCGTAAAATATTTTACGTAATTCGAATAAATAGTCATTTATTTATAATCACAGCTACATATATATATTTTTAATAATTTAAAAAGCACAAACGATGAATTTTTTCTATATATATATGAAGTCTAAACTAATATAAAACAAAAAGGGGGAAAAATTTGTATGTTAAAACTACAGTAGTTCAGTTTTTTTACTTTTCAAAAAATTTTTAATTTCTGATTTTTTATTATGACGAGATAAGTAGTAATGTTTTTTTAATATTTTTGCAATAAGCTGTAGATTTTCATCAGTTTTGGTAAGTTTACAAAAAACATTTCATATGTCGCGCTAACAATGATTTTTCGATAATTTTTTATTCGTATGCCATAATTTTAATCACAATTGTCGCTATATCTGAGGTCGTTATAACCGACAGAGAATAACAGATAGTTTTACATAATTTTGCAGATTCCAGCAATATTAGTCTCTATAACCAATTTTCACTGCAACTGATTGCTGGGAAAAGCAAATAATGGAAATGAAATAGATTTACACGTGGTCGTATAGAAGATACGAAGATAGTTTAACAAATGTAGGGTGGAATTATTTTTAAAAAAAATTACTTGAAATAATTGAAATAAAAATTAAATAAAAGTTAACGTGTAAAACCAAAATTCTATTAAGATTATTACTGTACAATAAAAATCAATATAAAAACGAAAAATATGACGATATGAACAGTCATATTGCAAGCAATAAAATCAAACAAATAGTTTCTGAAAACGAGAGGAAACAAAATAAACCGTATTATTGTAAATAATTAACACGTAAGAAAAAAATTAAAACGATTTTAAGAAATTTTTAAATACATTTTCTTTAACTCATAATTGATCTTGGTTTGATTTTTATGATAGCTAATTTTAGGCAATATCAACTGTCACAGTGATCATATCGTATTAATAATTCTTTTTTACCTAAAATGCTTTGCAGGGATAGGAGTAATAATTTGTAGTTTTCTTGGCCACCCCCCAAATACAATGTAAAAGGGTATTCGGGCTTGCGTGCATGTGGCATAATAGAGCATAATTACCTATTTGATATTTGTATAGAGTATTTATCGTAGTTAACTATGTTGCGTTGGCCGTATATTGTTCTGTTTTTAAACATTAATAGCGTTACATTATGATTATTTCATCTGTGTTGTATTTGTTCTGCTTGATTGTACTGTCTGGTTGTTTGTATGGGTTGGAATATGTTTGCGGTGATACTGTGTAATAATATTATTAATTATAAATTTCCAGATCGGAAGTGTATACATTTTGTTAAGAGGATAAGATATTAGCTTCATTTATGAAGATTGTTGTTTTATTTTATGCGTTCGTGGTTTTGTGGTTATTGCAGTAGATATGCCGATATGTGTAATAATAGTAATAGCTTAGTTTATAGTCGGACGTTGATATTATATTGTACGTTATATTTATACAATAAACGATAATAAGTGTTTGGGCACCCACAATATAGGCATTAGCCTCGTGGGACCCTTTACAGTTATTTCAAAAAAAAAAAAAAAAAAAATTTTTATTGCGGTGCAATTATTAAACAAATGATATTCAATTAAAACACGCCTTACTTCAATTTGAAAAAGTAAGCCTGTAAAGTAAAAACAATAAAAGCGCGTTTTTTTTTGTCTTTTTTTTTTTTACACGATAACAAAGATCCTATGCTTCGAAGCAATATAGCGGGGAAAGAATCGTCAGTTAAATAGCAATTATAAAAGAGAACCAGGTAAATGACGGACAAAGAAGGGAATGACAAGATATCCAAAGCACAGTAAGGAGCAAAGACGTCAAGTGCTAAGAGTTGAGAGTAAAAAATAGACCGTTTATTTAATAGGGATGGACACTCAAAAAAAGTGTAGTTGAAATTACAGAAAACTTCATCGTTTAGGTGAAGAGGGCAGAACGGAGAAGATGTTAAGGAAAAACGAAAACAAAAAGAGGGTAACAGTCAAATGGTTAAACTGTGAGCGAATAATGAAAACACTGGCCGAACGCCGGAGCAAGGGGAAATGAAGGAACCACGAGTTGTAAGGAAGCGTAAGTTGAATAATCAGGTAGCGAGATGGATTATTTGAAAAGGACGAAGCTTATCAGACCAGAATTTGAAATGTTTTTTGAAAAGAGATAGGAGATTTGAACCTAGAATTTTAGAGAAAGAGGTGGGCGAGGAAGCAGCAATTCAAGACAGAGGATCTGTCAAATCATTATACTTGCCTGACCAGATACTCGTAATAAATCAACACGGATTGAATAAGACTTCAAGATAGAAACGAAAACAAAATTTTTGAATTATATTTAATTTGCGGGGAAGGAATTTTGAATAGACAAAGGAACAGTAATCAAATTTAGTGAATGATAGCTTTGTACAGGAAAATAAATATATAAGGACCCCCCCCCCCCATTTGTTAGGCACGTTACAAAATGGCGAATGCATCGTTACCTCTGTTAATGCATAACTTCATAGAAACTAACGAAACTGCAAAATGTTGTTTATGCGATTTGTCCGTCATGGCGTTCTCACCAGAAACCCTTCTTGTACAAACACGTAGATAGTCTGTAACGAACTTCTAAAATTCAATACACGTCCACTACAAAGTGTTACATTGTATTCACGAACAAACAGTATAAAAACTAAAATTAATTTAAATTTTGTTGAAAGATATCAGTTTGATTCCCCGTTGTTATAGTTTTTTAAGTAACAGCAATTTTTTGCCAACTAACAGGTTTTTACGACGTCTCGCTCAAAGCCCATTGTGCCATTGTCTTTATGCGCGTTGTTGATGCTAGACTCCATTCGCAATGCTAAAATTGATACTTTGCAACGCGACACGATCGTACCAATTTTTTTGCTTCTTTCCATATCCGCGCCAGTAGATTGCGCCAGCAGATGTTAGCTGTAGGCTTGATGTCCTAAAACTGTTAACAATTAACATTTAGCCGGTTTTGCTGTAATTGTATAAGTTTGAATTTCAGTGTTCTAATATATTATAAAGTGTGTATGATGTACCCCATATTTGTATTACATAGTTATATTAATTGCATCCGAAAGCACAACTATGAATACTGTATGATATATTCTACTACATTATACTCTTTGTATTGTAATCGATATAAAAATAAAGTTTTATAGTTAAACTTTAATTTGAAAAAGAAGTTCGGATATTACACGATATTAATCCATCGAGCGAAAGATTACATTTACAAAATAGAGTTATAAAAGCGACTAACAATGAACATTCGAGAAATTATCTTCTACATGCAGTATGTAATGGTTTTTAAATCATGGTTTCAACATCATAGGGGTTTGAATATTAAAAAAAAAGTTGTTGATTTATAAATGCATAGTTAAAACATTACAGTTATTATTTAAATATACCCGTATGGTTACGAATTTTTTTAAGAAGCATTTTGTAATAATAATGATGAGCAGAAATAATGGTAATAAATGAAATAAAGAATTAGAGGGAAATAAAGTTCAGAAAAAATCTTACGGCAGTACAACAAATTATTCAACTAACAACAATCTCAGAAACCATAATTATACTCTCGACGTAGAAAAAATGTTGTCTATTATTTATGAACTTATTTTGTATAGTACATCGAAAAATGTAATACAAACTGAGACACAGGATTTCGGAAGTAATTAAGGTGCTTTAAAAAAATTTAATGGTAAACGATCTTTACATAATGTTTACAATTACATTCAGTTGAAAGTTGTGTCTATTTAAACATTATCATTAAATACATATTCAGATATGCAAATATAAAAACAGAATTATGCAAATTTTAATTAAATGTACAATTATGATAAGGAAGACGCGTCTTTTTATAAATAAGTAAATAAAAACTCGTAAAGCATTGACGATTTTAATAAAATGTTATGTGAGTTCCGACGGCTAATCTCTGTGGAAATTGTTCACGTGAATAATTTTTTTTAAATCATTTTCTCCCGAAAATAATTATTAAATTTATGTTTACTTCGGTTGAAATTATAGTTTTGCTTTTCCCTCCAATTCACATCTTTTTTTAAACCTTCGCTTTTTTTCACATAATTATAATAAACTAGTTTTATTTTTACAATTTTTATTTTGCACGTATTTATTTTAAATAATTTTGAGTTAAAGTTAGTAGTAAGTGTATAAAAAATATTCCACATCGTTTAAAAATAAAACAACTATTAATACTCTCTACATAATTTATTATAACATTAAGAAAATTTTTCTAATATAAAATACGTAACATTTGTTTAAATATTTTAAAATAAAAAGATGACTACGCTGTTGGTTTTGACCGTCTAATATACGCAATGCTTTAAGTATTTAACTTGCATACATTACCACTAGGCTACTATTTCTCTTGGGTAATTAGGTCTAAAATATTGTAATATAGTATTATATATAAAAACAGTGCGATCGTGAAGCGTTGCAAAGTATCAATTTTAGCATTGCGAATGGAGTCTAGCAATAACGTGGGTTATATTCTGAACTACATTTAGTTGCTATCGTATCGCTTCGGTGGGCGCTCTCCCTTAGTATACCGTGTTTCATTTATATGATTTTATTCTATGGACGCGTTACATGTTACAAAAGTAATAATTTGACACATACATTATGCACTTAAGATATATGGGGCATTTGTCCGTTTTACTATTTGGAATTTTGTAAAAACATTAATCTCTATCAGAAAAAAAAAAAAACATCGTAAACGAAATAATAACATTTTTGAAGTATTATTCATATAAAAATAATTTTAAATAATTTAAAATATTTCTATAACTTATTTTTAAAACTTTTTATATTAAAAATTAATACAATTGAAAACTTCGAACAGCATTCTTAGCAGTTTTGATTTCATTTGTGCGCTCAAAGCAAAAGCCAACAAAAATAACACAATTTGGCGCTCAAAATAAAAGTAAACTTTCTGACTAAAATTAATTTTCCTTGGAATTAAGAGTATTGTTTAAAAAATAATTATTTTAGCAATTTATAATTATGGCTTCAGCTTCGACGGCTAGAGCTTCAATATCCTTAACTAGTTTTGAAGAAACTAATGAGGAAGATCGTGGTCATCAACTGATTTCGAAGTTAGAAGTACGTAATCTAACACTTAAATATTAATTTATGTGACAGTTATTTAATATAAAAAATATATAATTTACTAATAGTTTATGTACTAGAATTAGTTTCTGCTTCCTGGAAATTATCTAAATGTGTTGCATAGCAATCATGTACTTGTTTTGGCGATAACTTCGTGCCATTCTTTCTACCCAAATTTTTATTAGTTTCAATTTTTTTTTGAACCTTTTAGCGTCTTACCTTTTATTTTGCCTGGTAACGCCGACAGGAAAATGCTTATATTGCGCCAGACGTATTTTTCTTCACAGTGTTTAATTTCGCAGCACTTGATATCCTTCAATTTTGCGTATACTTAATCTGAAACAAGATTATGATATCCTACAGGAAGTCGGCATCTTAAATGAATTTAATAAATTTTTATATTTCTGCATTTAACTCGTAATCAGAGGCACACCGAGTGCATCTATTGTAATTTTTTATTAATAAAAAAAATTGCTGAAATAGCTATTTCTTCTTTGTTTATGCTATGTACATGATATCATTTAATTACTATTCTGTGCTTATCGTGTGATACGTTCGTAGTAATCTGCGATAAACTTCTTCATTTACCGTGTAATATGCAGCAATGCTCTTAAACACGCAAGCAAAATTGTAATCATGATATAAACTATAAATGCGCATGTTATTTTTTAAAGTGATAAATGCCCCAGTAACATCAGCGCCAAAATATATATTTTTATTTTTAATACTGCATGTCCCTGTTGAAAATTTTGGTGGTCTAATCCCAGGAATAAAATCGGCACCTCATGAAAAATGTTAAAAATATAAAAATAAAAAACTTCAGTTCGGTGTTTACATTGACCCAACATTTTGTATGTAAAGATCAAATAATCCTCAAGTTTTTCGTATAACTTGTCATTTTTTTGTTCCAGTTCTAATTTCTTATTTTTAATGCATTCAAGTTGCAATCAGTTTTTGGCATTTTCCGGCAGTTTGTTTTTTATCTTAAGTTGTAGTTTTATGTTACTCGCATTTTAACAATTTTATCACTTCGATTTTTTTAATGTTCATTTTTATTCTGTATTGTATACCTGTACAGTTTGTAGTAATTATTATTTTTTGCATTTATTCCGTTTCATCTATTAATACACTATCTCATCCGTATAACTAGTACTGTTTTTATTTTTGCTGTAAATTCTGTATTCTTTAATTCTGATTTCTTCATAATTTCTTTAGCGTAGATATTGTATAGCCTCGGTTATTTTCATTTGGTGACTAATTATTAATAAAGATCTTTTATTGCCTGCAAATCTTTATCGATGTCGTATTTTTTTAAATTTTTTGTTAGCTCTCGGTTGAATGTCTTTTTATGGTTGATGGAATACGCTTTACTTTTCTAAATATGTTTATTATTTTTTAAAATTATAAATTTTACTTATCCTACAGCATCTCTCATGATTTTTTCGCTATGGGACCAAATTATTAGAGGCAAATTTTAAAATATTACAGTGCGTTGTCATACTATCAAATTTCAATTTTGCGTGGTATTAAAAAAAGAAAAAAAAAATAGCCACTCCCACAGACGCACAAACACTTCAAAAAATAATAATTTGGTTAGGGAGAAGGTTTGGTCGGTAACACGCACCAATAAAAAAACGTTCTTTCCATTACGCACATTTTAAAAAGCTTGAAGAAATGATTTGTGCCGATGAATGATGAAAATATTTTTATTTTAAGAATTCAGGAAATTGATGAATTCGAATTTTTTCGAAGTGGTATTACTAATTTACATAATTACATTATTGAATTGATAAAGACCACAGTCCTCGTTTGAAATAATAGAGATAATTTCTGTACAAGTTTAGCATTAATGTATAAGTAACTTAGCAAATTAATTAGATCCTATTTATTGTCGGACAGTGTAAATAGAACTAATTATTTATTTTTATTTTGTTTTTTTTTTTTTTTTTTCAAATGAGTTAACAGTATTATTACTAATCGCACCTTTAAACTTACGGAAGGATATGATTTTTCAAAATGACGAATGCCCTGCTCATTATCACAGAACCATTAGGAAGTTTCTTAAAGGAACATATTCGAACAGATGAAAAGTCAAAATGTTTTTGTATTTACCAGAAGGTAGCACGGTATCCTAGTACTTAAGATGTTTGATTATGGAACCAGAGCTTTCATAGTTTTGAGATTTATCTCATTTCGGACTCAAGTCGATTTTAGGATTATCGAGCTCGAAATAATTGAGTATTAGAAAAATCCGGGGAAATAAAAGCAGCCGAGAAAAAGAAACTGGCCCTCCTACCCGCTTCAGTGTCGATGAGTTTGTTATATAATCCCGGACATCCCGGCAAGAGTATGGGAGACACTTTACTATTTTTAGTTTATGCAGACTTAACACCTATGGTTTTTTAGAGTTTGTTTACTTAGAAAAAATAAAGAACTGCGACTGTTTCCAGCATTAATGAAAGACTTAAAGTAATCAAAGAAGAGGTTAATTATGAATAACGACAATAGAAGTTAGACCAACAGTATGTGCATGTATAAGGCTTTGTGGGTCATATCTTGGACGTGAAACAAAATTTATTAGTGCGAATTAAATATGTATATTAAATTTTAATTATGTTTTTTCAGTAATGGAAGTACTAAAATTGATTGCACTGTCTGAGCATGTTGAACGAATGATTTATACATTATGCTGTTACGCACCGATAAGAAGAGTGTGAAATAAATATTCTATATTAAGTAAATTAAACACCAATACAACAATTATTTAATTTTTATTTTAAATAATTTTTTATCGGTGTGTATAATTTACTTAATATAGAATAAACATAAGCAACGAGTATATTAAATAGAAATATTGAAATAAATATATTTTTCCGGGTGTTTGAACGTTTGCAGAACTGTCTACTTTTTTTTTTTTTTTAGTATGACATCGTATTGTAATATTTTAATGTCTGTCTTTAATCGTTTCTGTACTATTGTTTAAAAACCTATCTTTAGTTCTTTTAATTAAATATGATGTCAAAGACACCAAAGAAATATAAAAATAAAAAAGTCAAAGATTGAAATTCACATTTTAAGCTCTTCGAGTGTCACATCATGAACAAAAAAGAGATATTTGTTAAATTTGTTTTAAATTAAGTTCTTTATTTAATGTTAAAATATCTACTTCGATGTGTCGACTACTCTGTGTGTGCGAGATATATTTGAAATATTCATTAAACGCTTCGTTTGGTTTAAGGATGCATACCTCACTTACACTAGATCTCTTACTGCCTTCTTGATTCGTGCGTTTTTAACTTGCGTGTATGTACTGTTTTTCTTTTTCGGTATTATTCCGTTTCTTCTTTTTATATTTTGCTTGATAATTTCTCTATATTTTTTTTTTTATTTCTCTCGGTTACATCTTTTGTATAATTCTACTTTAGTACATTTATTTTCATACCATTTAGATTTTGTTTCCGTATACTTTATTTTTATATCTATTTAATTGTTTGTGTTTATTATTTCCTATTTTTTATCATTCTCCTTCTGTTTATAATTTTTATTATCACTTTTGTTATTCGAGGTTTGACACTTCACTTTCCCTTCATTGGTAATGTTTTTCGACTGCCGTCATAATGATCTGCTTCTATCAGTTCCATTTTTCTTCTACCCTTCGTTTACTTATTCGTTCCTTTTTTAATCTGGTTCTTTTAAATACTTGTTCCTTGTTTCAACATTTTTCCCCCTTTTTGGAGTTATTTCGTGATGCATTAGTGCTAAATGATCGTATCACATTCTGTCCCCTGGATATGTGTGATCATTTTTTTTTTTTTTTTTTTTACTAAGTTTTTATATCTAGTTCGTTATGAAATCGATGAAACCTTTAGTTGTTTTATGAAGGCTGGTACATGTAAGAAAATATTTTTTTATGGTTCTTAATGTTACATATTTTGAAGTTATAATTTTCTATAAAATATGAAAAAAAGCTCTTCTTAATCATTTTCATTTCTGCAAGTGTATATTTTCCAGAAGCAATTTTACTATGATCTTTTCTCTTCTTTGCAGTAAAATCGCTTTTTATGCGTAGTATGCTGTTCTTTTCCAAATTATTAAATGTATCTTCTAAGTTTCCATAAAAATATCCTCACTGCTCATTAATACGATCTTCGATCTCACACATATACTTAAATTATTGTTATTCCAAGTGGCTATCTTTAATTTGTCGTTTATCCGCCGTATTTTCACTCTTTGGACTCTTCGTATTTTAGTCGACTATTTTAACGATTTGTTGGAAACTCTCTTAATGCAACGATTCATGATATAGGGAACAGATACCGATCATCAACCACCTCTTACATGAAGTACAGGCGTTTTGTTATCTTAAACAGTTATGTGATATTTAGAGAGACACTTTGACAAGACTTCTCTGTACCATATCGTGTAGCAACTGACGTTCTTGTTTCACAGTTGCTTATTCGTCATTGATTTATTCATAGCTGGTCTTCATATTTAGAGGCCTGTCATTGTCCACTACTTGCGACGTGTCCCGACTTCTGGAGCCTAAGTTTTGCAGTTGCACAAAAGTGTCTCATTAAGAGTAGATAGTTTATGTAAAGATGTTTAGGTCGTATTTACTTTAAAGTGGCCATATAGTTATCACGTTTATAAAAACTTGATTAAAAAACTCTTATTGATTATATAAATTATATTGAAAGATATAATAAATAAGATTGCCCTCGTTTTACAGAGTTATGGAATAAGTTCTGCAGATATTAAGAAGTTGTCAGAAGCCGGATACTTTACAGTGGAATCAATTGCTTTTTCTACCAAAAAGAATTTAATCGCGATAAAAGGAATTAGTGAAGCCAAAGCAGATAAAATCCTGGTAAAAATTAATAACTTCATATTATTTTAGCGAGCATATGTAACATGCGTGTGTATATATATATATTTAAAAATAATATATTTAAAAATAATATATTCAATTTTTTGAAGATCACGCGAAATATATTAAAAGAAATAATAGTTAGCGTAGCAGATTCAACTGTATGGCTCTTTTGCAGATTATTCGAAAAACATTATTTCACGAAATTCAGGTGTTTAAAGTAACGATCTTCAAATATTGGAAGCTCTGTAGTGCAATTTATTAGCGGACATATTTACACGTTCGATTACTTTGAAACATTTCCTTTGATTAAATGTCATGTTTAAAACATTAATTTTGATATTTTTCAGCGTTATGTAAATTATAAAAGTTAAACACAAATTGCGCACTAAAAATAAAAAATGTTGCTTGCTTTTTTTTATCATTATTCGTGAATGTGCTATTATTTTGAATTGTTATACCATGATATTTTTCCTCTAACGAACAGCTGGAAGCATCGAAATTGGTTCCAATGGGATTTTTTACAGCCACCGAATTATATCAAAAAAGGGCTGAACTTATACTGTTAACAACTGGATCAAAAGAATTAGACAGATTGTTGGGCGGTGGCATTGAAACCGGATCGATTACCGAAATATTTGGAGAATTTCGTACTGGAAAAACACAAATTTGTCACACACTTGCTATTACATGTCAGGTAATTAATGTATGAAAGACTTAAATCATATTTTGATGGATTTTCATCAATTAACAAATTTTTTAGAGTTTATCTAGTAAAATATAGCAATTCGCCATTCCGTTTAGTATCGCAAGCCTGTTTAACTACTAAACTAGAAGTGTAAGCCACACGTGCACTTACGTCTTAAATTTCGTTAAGTTTATGTTTATCTACAAAAATTATCTTCATGGTATACTGGCAAAAACTTTTATATTTCTTCTTTTATCAGTTATTTTCAAAACTGCGTGCTCAATTAATAAATAGAATTTTGATACAGTTTTTTAAAAGATAAAATACGAACTTAACTTCAAAACTATTAATTTAGTTATTTGAAGTTTGACAATTGTATGAGAAAATAATCCTACTTTTATAATATTTGCTCATAACTTTTGCCCGTGTGAATCGATTTTAATGTTTCTATGTTCATTCGGAGAAGTGTATTGGCTAGTGGTAATGTCATATGAGTTCAGAAGAATGTCGTTGAACGCCGCCTAAGTAGCAGTCAAATAACAAAAGGGGGGACTCTTTAAAAAATTTTTAGTAATACAATAAACGTAACTGACTAAAAATATTACCAATGTTATTTACCATGAAAATGTAGAATAGAAAAAAACTAATTTTTCAATGGCAAAAAAGTATTAATATTAATTACCATGGAAATGTGGATTTCGATACAGAAAGCGAAATTGAAACCTCCACAGCACCATTTAAAAGCTCATCACTGACGGAAATATTATGTCTTTATATTAAGGTGTATAATTTTTGACTATTGGAGTGATTATTTTTATTAGAAATTATACCGGTCAGTATTAGTTTTGTATGAGTACCAATACGTATTGGTAAATATTGATTGTATCCATGAAGTGATATTAAAAAGATGAGTCTCCTTGGAAATATACTTTCTTTGCTTGAAACAACCAAACAAAAATTATTCAAAAAATAGAATATAAGGAAAATACCTAAAATTTTAAAATCAAATGCGCGTTGAACACGAATGACCTAAAATATTATTGATATTATTTTGCATATGAAAATGTAGATTCGAATAAAGTTATGTGGGTAGATAGATTTTTTTTTTTTTTTCAAAATTTTAAATCGACAAATATCCAGCTAATCCTCGCTCCTTTTATTGTCAAATTTAACCTTAAACTTTTTTACGACTTTAACTGCGGCCATTCCTCTATATTAGTCTTGCTAAATCCTCATTAATAGGTTTCCGTTTTAATCTTTTCTTTTTCGATTTTCCATTGCTTCCTTTTAGATTATGTCTTGATATTATAGCTCATAGCTATATTCACGTCACCAACCACATTCTTTTCGAGTGCTTCGTTCATTCCCAAAAGTTCCTAGTTTTAAACATCCCGCTCTTTACTTTCGGTCGTGCTATCCCTGTTGTGAAACATGCGTTTTCGATATTCTATTATTAGCTGTTAATCCTACTAAAAACTCATTTGTTTCTTCTATTTCTCTATTTGTACCGAAATCTAACCCTTTTAACTTTAATCTTTGTGCCATTCTCCTTGGTTGACATTCCGAATCTAAAAAGAAAAATATTCTCGACTAGATTATTTTTTATTCACATTTTTTTTAGCGTAGTAAAGTATTTTTATTTTTTTATTTTTTACTCCATGGTTAAATATTAACCCAGTAAATTTATTAATAAGTTGTTTTTTTTTTTTTCATTTAATTGTTTTGATTGTATGAAAAAATTAAAAATAAAGAAGTTTAATTTTGTTTTTGTTGTAAAATTTATTCTGAAAAACCAGAAGTAAATAATCTACATAAACGATAAATGACATTTTTACTTGCTTATAAGACTGAACATTTCTATAAAATATAAAAGCCGTTCGCAGCAGTAATAAATTATTTATAATGAACGGCATGTAATGTGTTAGCGGCTAAAATGCAACGTCGCATTTTAGCTGTGTAAAAATAAATTAAGTCCGGTGCAGCGTGCAGCTGATATCTGATCAACAGGGCTCGGCCGTTCCTTATCTCTGTTATCTGTGCCGGCTTTAATTCATCGTTCTATTCGATTCGATTCGATTGACTATACCTCGTTGTTGTGTTTATTCGGTTTTTTCGGTAATATCGCGTTTTTCGTATTAATATCCCCTTTTTGTCGTTCTCTATATTCCGTTTTCGTCTCCTTTCGTATCGTTTTCCTCATTTTCTATCGGTTCCTTCATTCGTATTCCTCTTTACGCTATTTTCCGTCATTATTACTTCCTCTGTCGTTCAAATATTTGAAATAGCCCTTTTTAGGGCTTACGCCATATTCGTTTCCGTCGAATACACGTTTTTAAATTATTCTGACTCTCGGCAACTTATTTGCAAAAACATAATGGATATATTAAATCAGCTGAAAATGTATGTTGAAAAAAAAAAATTAAAACATACAGCCATTTACAGAGAGGTAAAATGCCTTCAAGCCAAACTGTGTGACCGGGTAATATCAGATTTTAGTTCCTTAATTCTGCAAACGACCGTCTTCTCTGTATGTCTAATTCAGGGACTTCTTGTTTTTTTTTTTTAAATTTTCCAGCGTTTTAAAAAAATTCTTGTCGGAAGTTAAAGAGTGTAGAAAACGCTACATGAATAAATTTTTTAAAAATTTTGGCGTTAATTTCGATCTTGTAAAACCATTTAAAAATTTTAAAAATAATTTAAAAAAAACACCAAAAAAAATATAAATCTCGAAAAATTACGTGTTATATGTATGTATTATGTTTTTTCAACATCGTGAATTTTTTCACATTTTTTGAAGCGATGAAATAAGTCTAGAAATTAATAAAACAGAAGCACGTATTTTCGGTTCGAAATCTGCTTAGAACCCAATTAAGACCTACAAAAAAATTGATGTCAAAATATTTCTGCATTAAAAGTCAGCCTAAACTTTTTGGATTTTTATGAATGGTGACACCGGTACAAAACATGAACTCCAAACCCATTTTAGTTCTGACTAGAAGTTACAGAAATAACGTTAACGGATTTTTCAGTATTAGAAGTTAGCTTGAAGCTTTTTAGATTTTTAGATTTTTATGAACAACGGAACAAATAAGATATTAAAAAGGCCCGGTCATTAAAATGTTTCCAGATGTGCCCACTCATACGCGTCTGTCGTTTGCAACAATTGTTCTGTTTCCTCCTCTCAATCTATATCGGTTCTAAGCAGCCGCTTTATACAAAATTGAAGATACATAAATTTGTAACTATTTAATGACTTATAACTTATGATTTTTTTTTTTTCTATGTGTCGTATTCACTACACTTGTATACTACTTTGGTTGAGTACATTGGCTTTTCAAATTGATTCACAATAAAATAGTGATTTAAGTGGTCGGAAACATGTTTTTAATTTTTAAGAGAATGACTGAATAGGATGATCAAAGATTTAAATCGGACAGTGAAGTTACTACTTGTCAATAAAGTTGTTCGAAAACAGATTATTTTAACGGTTCGTCATTAAGGGCTCCTTCAGGTTAACTGATTGTTTTATCATAATATAAAAAAGTTACATTCACATAAATTTCGTAGGATAATAATATTTTACGTTACACGTTTTACTTCTGCACTAACTGAAATTCACAAGGAACAAGTTACGCATAGTAATAGTACGAGTGTAAGTGGCCCTGACGCGGCCACGGAGTTTGCTTGCTTTTTTTTTACTCTACGCCGCCAAGTTTCTTCTTTTAATTTGTTCATCTAAATTTATGCATAAACAGCGTAAAATAACATTTTATAATCTGCACAAAATATGCGACAGAATGCTTTAAACCAAGATTTGAACAATAGTTCAATGACTTTCATCTTCGCAGATTGAAAAACGGACCAGTTGTTAAACACGACGGACACGACAGTCACGCATTGGTAGACACGTCCGGAAAATTCTAATGACGAGACTTTTTTAACATCTCACTTGTTCCGTTGTTCATAAAAATCCAAAAAAACTTCAGGCCAACTTCTAATATTGAAAAATTTGTTACAGTTTTTTTTGTAACTCCTAGTCAGATTTAAAGTAGGTTTTAAACCAAGAATTCGCGTTGTGGATCGGTGCTGACTTTTAATGCAGAAATATTTTGACATAAACTTTTTTGTGGGTTGTAATTGGGCTCTAAGCAGGTTTTGAACAGAAAATATTTTATTTTTTTTGGACTTATCGCTTCAAAGAATGTGAAAAAACTGACGATGATGAAAACAAATAATACATAACGACATAATTTTTCGTGATTTATATGTTCATTTTTGTTGTTTTTTTTTTTAAATTAATTTTTAAATTCCTAAATGGATTTAGAGAAGATTGAAATTATTGCCAAAAATGTTTAAAAAATAAATTCATGTAGCGTTTTTCTTTAACTTCCAACGAGAATTAAAAAACGAAAAATCCCCGAAATAGATTTGCAAAGGAAATGTGCGGGGTTAGGGAACTGAAATATGGTTAACATGTTTCTATTATAATTTATAAGAGGATATCCCGGTGAACTGATTGGCTTGAAGACACTTTTACTGCACTTAAGAAGGTCGTTATACTCTTTGCTGCGGATAAAACTGATTATACATTAACATCAATTTTATTAAGCAACTTGATGTTTTTCTTTATTTTCATATTTAATATTTATAGAGAATAAATTAGATTACTTAATTATAAAAATAATTAAATTTCTGGAACTTCTAACTTTAGGTTAAACCTGCAAATTAACATATACAAATGTATGAATTTTTAGGATTCCGTACACTTATAAGTACGGAATCATCCGAATAAGACTGTTCAGAAACGACAAAAATATCAAATAAAAATCAATAACTCAAGAACGGTTTCACTTATAAACTTCAAAATTGCATCATAAATTACAATTAAAATTCTCTTTAAAGCAATCTATAACTTCATGCTAACCGATTACCCTGGGTAGCAAAAAAACTCAAAAACCGTCAAGAATATATAATATAGAATTTAAAACGATCTCAAAAACCATTTAAAAATTCATAACTGATCACCAGATAACCCTTTAAAAGTGAAATTCAAAATGTAAAACAAAACGCGGTAGCTTTTTTGTAAAATCAAAAAATTAAAGTTAACAAAATTAGTTAACCTCCCCCCTCTCGCTAAGTCTCACTGGCTAATGATAGGACAAACATCTGCAATATAAAGCGGTTATAAATTCAGCTGCACAGTTTTATTTATTGAAATAACGAGACGAGTATACGACCTGTGCTCATCTACAAATTGTGCAAAAGTACAAATTCGACGGAATTTAACTTGGCACGGCAGTTAAAAAACTATCTAAATATTGGCGCATTAAATTTCAAAAGACACGGCTTTTTAATTAATTGTAATATTTACCAATTAGTATTTTATGAAAAATAAAACGAGTATCGTCTACGCTTCACGCAGATACATTAATGCATGAACATATCTTATGGACAGCTCCGTCTTTCCTTTATTCTTTCGACATGGGGATTATCTACGTTGTTTTGTTGAACTGTCGGTGGGTTGGCTTTATATCTTATAGGCAGCTACGAGTGTGAAAGCTAACGTGCTTATGATTTTTTTTGTATAGCAAGTAGTTCTTTTTGAAGGTAGATGCGGTATTTACATTTATGTCGTTGACAGTATTTACAACATTATTAACATCGTTTACATTATTTATTTCATTGATAACAGTTATGCTATTTACACCATTTAAAACATTGACGTTGGAGGTATGGGTTGTTATCGAAAGGAGAGGACGATGCATACTAAAGTAGGAGATATAATGGCGCGTTTCAAGTGCGTCGACGTGTCGTGAAAAGACGACGTCAATGCACGTGAAATTTCGTGGTGCGGAAATGGTTGGTTCATTCTTCAGTTCCATGAATGTGGGACTGTGCGACCCTTGTAAATTCAATGTGCAGACGCAGGATGTACGGCGGACCACCGGTTTCGTCGGATTTGAGTTTGCGCACTTTTGCGTGAGCGCTGGGGAGCTGTTCGGTGGTACAGTGACCGTTCTATCACTCAGCAGTCACATATTCAACCATTTCAGCGCCTTATATGGAATCTACGCTAAATTGATCATCGACGTCTACGATAGGAAACTCGTGGTGGGATTCACGAAGCGGAACTCGATAATCGCTTTTTCCTCCGGAAGTAAGGGCTAATCATAACCAATCTTGGTTAGTACAAGTGAGAAAACGACATCTGCTTGTCGAATTACTTGCACGAACGGGTAGTAATGTAGCCACTGCCAGACAATTTCACAGTAGAAAATTTTACTCGATCACTTGTTAATCTGTGTCTGGAAAACGGACGGTAGTTGACGGAGGTGGCCGGTAAATATCATGTCTATAACCGCAAAAGGCCGCTCATGATCCGTGCATAATAATGAGTTGAAGTCGAAAGTTTATCTTTCCGAGAAGAGCGGATCCGATCATTACTGCGCTCATCGACGACCAAAAACAATGTGAACATTTACAAACGCTGTACGAAATGCATTCAATGCTTCCACTGTGAGACCCGTCATCTTTTGCAAGTTCCCAATACGAAAGACAGCTTGTACAGTGGATCCGTTGATCGCGAAAGTGGCCATTCCCGTCAACGCTGATGCTACGTACGCGTTGAAAGCATTGTTGTGTCTGCTTTGAGAAGCGATTATACGTTTCCATCAGCATCTTCATCGCAAACGTTTTACCGCTTTCGGCCGGTCCGGTAAAGAAGATTTGCAGCGGTTGACGTACTCCGTCACCGCAGGTGTGATGTATTACTTTAAGGACAAGATCGTGTTGTCGCTGGTTCGTTCGTCGCATCGCTTCGCAGTATTGCTCCGCTGACATTACATTTTCACATTTACACGCGACCGACGATAGGACAAATTTTCGGAATAACTCCCAGCCATAAGACATATATCTATGTCAAAAAAAATTTTTTCCGCGCATATGATATGTCGTTGGAAACGATCGCTATTTGTTGGGAACGAACCCGTATTTCACTTCTTTAACGAAACTTTCAAAATCGGCGAAAAATTCAAGTGGGCGCGAGAACTCATGTGTAGCCTCCTTTGCAGCGCGAGTATTATGGTTAAAAATTTTTAACTCAGTTAAAAATATCCGCATCCCCCCGTATATTTCTCTAGTTCGGAACATCCGAGTTTTCAATATTATAATTATGCCCCGGGGCGCAGAAAGCTCGAAATTTTTGAAAAAAATATTTTTTTTCTGGGCACGTGACATATCGTTGGAAAGATTGCTAGTTGTTGGGAACGACGAACCCGTATTTCATTTCCTTAACAAAATTTTTGAAGATGAAAATTTCAAAAAAGCGCAAAAAATTACGTCTCTCCCTCTTTACAATGTGAAAAATCAGATTTCCTTGTTTCGAATTTATTATTATGTAAATGTAAATTATAGTTATCGTTAACTTAATAAATGAAATTCTCAGTATATGAAACATGCTTAACTGAACTTGTTATTAGTTAAAAATAATCAAAAATCACTGTTTATTTATGATTAAACGAATATTACACGATATACGATAAAGCCAGTTTAGTGTAATACTTATTTGTCAATGAAATATCCGTATTGTCATGTTTTGACGGTAATGAACATTTGTTTTTAGTTGCCGATTGACAAAAATGGTGGAGAAGGTAAATGCATGTATATCGATACAGAAAGCACATTTCGACCAGAAAGACTATTAGCTATAGCAGAGCGATATAAACTAAATAGCAGCGATGCTTTGGACAACGTTATTTGCGCTCGAGCATTTAACACTGAACATCAGTCACGTTTACTTGTTCAAGTGGCTGCACTTATGACAGAATCAAGGTATTTTCACGTTGTACTTGGTTTATTGAAAAAAAATTTTATTTGAATTTTAAAAAACCAAAAAGAGATTAAAACATTTTTAATAATAACTTTTTATGTTGAAATAACCCATGTTCCCAACACTAAAATAATGTGAATAGAAATATTTATTCTGATACTTTTTTTAATGTGATCCTAGATTTTTTGTAATAATGTTTATATATTTTCGGTTTGTAAAATAAACAAGTAGTTTTTGCAGATAATCGCAATTAACATAAATATAAAGAAGACTGACTCTTCTTAAAAACTAGATTACATTTTTAAATAAATCATTAACCATAAAATAAATACCGGTGTACCTAATCATTTCGAAATTATTAGGCTATTAAGAGGAAAACGTTATTTGTATTTTAAAAAAGTTGAACACCTGACTAGGAGTATGTCTCTGAAACGTGTGTGATTTATATTTGCTTTGAAGTTATAGTTTATATTACATTCAATAACATATTTTCATCTAGTGTTTATTTTATTTTACGCATTTATTATCCAATGGTAATTAATGTAAATAGTAAGGTTGTCAAATTTTGGAAAATGAGCAATGGGCGAAGTGAATTTAGCGTCTGATTTTACGCTAGATATGGTTAAAAAGCGACCTTTATATTTTTATTTCGTGAAATTAATCACTAGTGATTCGGGCTAATATTGAATATAATCTTTATCTTCAATACAATTTCCAGAAATGTACTTTAAATTTTTTTTTTGATAATCGAATTTTAGGGAGTCGTTAAAAATTGAGAGAAGATTCAAGGTAAATTAAACTTGAATAATGATTGCCGTTAACTTACTATTGAAAAAAGGAAATTATTGGCCCCATTTCGATGAGTATATTTATATTTGGTAAAAAATAAAATTTTGCATTTAATTTATATCAACATCGTTTGCACATATTTAATTTTTTTGGTCAGTTTTTGATCATTCAAAAAATAAATAAATTTATAATACAATTTAAATTTATTTTAAAAAGAGAAATGACAAAACATAAAAGCTATAAAATGCTATTTACCGGTTTAGATCTGCGTAATATAAAATAACGTATTAGCATGAAATTTAATTTTTGTTTCCTTCGCTACGTTCTAAGAATTTTTGCCTTGCTTTTTGTTAGACTTCGTTGTTAATTGATATCGCTGTTTAGGTTGGCTATGAAAAGGGGTTTTTATGTTTCCGTGGTGGATTATATTATGTACATGTAAGCGCTAACATTTTTACGTTAATAAATTCATAAACTCCAAGAGCGCCGCTTGAAGATTCTACTTTGCCCTTATAAAGGCTGTTCGGAAACGATAAGTTTGAAATAATAAAAACCTAGTGTATAGTTAGGTTACCGTATTAATTTAGAATTAGCGCGGCCGGCTATTTTTCGGCGTTTTTTTTATTCGCGACGATCGCTGCTAACCGTTTTAATATATACAGCTGAGTAGTTGCGAATTATTTTCGTCGCGGTTGTTTTACGTTAATTTTTTTTTCGTTAGTTATCGTCGATTTTACTTTTTATCGTTGTATTTTTTCATGTAGTTTTCCTCGGTTTGATCCTTTCTATTGATTTATTGATCTAATGCACTCTTTATTCGCTGTTAAGCGGGTGATAATTCGCGATTTTTGGTGTAATAAAATTTTTATTATTCATTGAAGTTCATATATTCGTTCGTATGAAATCTCATTAATTCGTGCCGTGTATTTTGATTTGAATAAATCAATTATCGCTCGTTTCACTAGTTTCAATTCGCGAAATAAATATATTTAATCGTTTGTAGTTTGCGATTTTTATTCAATATCATATTCATCGTTCGCGATAGAAATTAAACATACTCGTTGTTTCCCAATAATTCGGTAAGTTTGTTTTGCGTTTTATTTTTTATTTAATAAATTACTGTTTTGAGCAGTACAAAGGCAACTGAAAGAAACAGTTCATTACAATAGTCGACACAAACGACTAATCAGGTCTATAGCATGGTAACTGAAAAACGAAAAAACGGACCACGATAATGTATCGATAATTACTTTTGGATATCCGCGATCATTGAAAACTCCTTTTCTTTAAGAATATTACCCCGCAGTAATATACTAGTACCAGCCGCATATCCGATGCGGTATTCTGCTATGTTCACGAAATGTATAATACACATATATGAGAACACAGGTATGCGCTGTGGTGCGAACACTAGTTTTTGAAAAAAATGAGTTTAAAGTTTGCACGAAGTAAGATTACCATAACATACTACTGTACGGCGCATACCTGCATGTAACGTGCCGCCAACTCAGTAGAGCATTGTTGCCAAATTTTGACCT
This sequence comes from Icerya purchasi, assembly GCA_039619475.1. NCBI lineage: Eukaryota > Metazoa > Arthropoda > Insecta > Hemiptera > Monophlebidae > Icerya > Icerya purchasi. The sequence continues at coordinate 474,889,170 of CM077116.1, read as the reverse complement.
AGTTAAATTAAAATTTGGTCGCTCAAACGTTGATTGCTACGAAGATCTTGAAAAAGTTGTCAATCAATCCAGCCATAAAAAGTTTAATGTTGCTGTGAATCCAAGCAAAATCGAATGTCGAATGTGAGACACAAAATTTCAAGATTTTTATCAATAATTACTAGGTGCATTGTCGCGACTCCGTATTTTCATGTCTAAAATTTTAATTTTATCGCATTATTAATTCAGTATTATTTTCATTAATAAGTATTACAAAGTATCACCATTTTCAGTTTTTAAAAAATGAAATCATCTGAAAAAAATTTGTCTACTCAGAAGAGAAAAAATTTTGCCCACATGTACAGCGAAACGTAACACCGGCAAATAATTTACCCTCACCCCTGATCTCGTCTAGTAGTGTTCATCATTAGAAAGGAAGTAGTACATGTACGTGAATATTGTTTCTTTATGTATTGATGCAAAAAAAAAAAAAAACGCATTCCCGCAGCTCCTAAACCTGACCAACCTAAGCCGAAAAAGCAGCTGAAAGCAGCGAATTGTAGATGAGTTTGCAGAAAAGTTGGCACGAGAGAGAAAGATTAAAACTGAAAGTACAATTTAAAAAATAATAAAAAAAAAAAAAAACGAAGCTCCAACGAAAAAAAATTACAGTTCCGAAAAATAAAAAAAAATCCAATGCTTCTTAAATAATACTCGAAGCAAATGAAAAATTATTAAAAAAATGCTAAAACAAACTAACAACTAAGGAAAAAAATATTATTACGATTTATTTAAAATTTTTAATGTTTTTCCTCTTTTTTCCAATTTTCTTCAGTCAGTTTTGTATATTTTAAATCATTAAATGAACGTTTGCTTTACGAAAAAGCGCTACATATTGCACATCTTATTCTACATACTTTCAAGTATCAGAGTCCGTGTTTAATTCAAAATCCATATTTTCGCACCGTAGATCTCTTCTCGGTGAACGTCACATATAATGCATTCTTATAGTTTCTGCTGAGCAACGTTATACATTTACATCCTTAATTTAATCTAAATCTTAATTTACGTAATATAAATTTTGGCGCGGTTTTTCGTGCGTATCGAAAAATAATTATCCTATCTGTAAAGAAATTTAAAAGATCTGTTATATTTCATGTTACATTGAAATAATTACTGTAGTCTAAACAGATGAATATGTTACGTGGTTTTCTTGACGCAGTAATAAATAAAGCGGGTAGTGTGCCAATTATGATAATTTTCAATTATACGATGTAGAAGGATTAAGACAAATAAATATGACACATCAATTATTTTACGCGGTTCAAGTTAATGATAAAGATAAATAATAAATTTTACGGTAAATGTAAAACGATAACAATATATTTTGTAATGTCCTTATACATTGCGCTCTATACGTAACAATATTTAAACTGAATTCTTTAAATTTACTTTTAGGTACGTTTTATTAGTTGTCGACAGTGCGATGGCTTTATACCGATCCGAGTATACCGGTCGTGGTGAATTAGCTGCGCGTCAGTCGCACCTAGCACATTTCCTAAGAATGCTGTTAAGAATTGCCGACGAGGTGCTAATTTTACGTATTAATTTGAATTTGAATTTTTTAAATAACTGAAAATTATTTTTTAATATCTAATGGTATGTTATGTGTGTGGATCTTTCGAATAAGATGGTTCGAATTAGGTATCGAACCAAATTATGGTCTGATAATCAAAAGATCAATTAACAGAACGCATTATTTTTACTGCAGTATAGCCTAATTTTTATTACAGCTGCAAATTGAATTATGTACGACAAAAGTGTGTATAGGGAATAATTATAAACTGTATAGGTAAATAAAAGAACGTCAATAATATTATATGTAACATAAATGAATGCTTTTTTATTTTAAAAAAAAGTAGCCTCAATCTCCTTCGAATCTTATTAATTCGGATATGTTTTTCGTTATAAAACAAAAGTGGAGATTTAAAATTATGTACTTCGGTTAATGTATTATTTACTAGCGCTTTAAAAATTATTTTTTGCATCCTCTAGTTTACTATAATGGTTCGTTAAAACAGACCATCCGAAATAAAACTTCAACATTTTTGAATAATGAATTTATATATCGATATTATTCCGTTTATTAGTTTTCACATTGGTGCACGATTATCATATTTTTGATGGGTAATTTAAAGATATTTTTTTCCTTAAATTTATGTAAATTATAAAATAATTTTAGTTTGGCGTTGCTGTAGTAATAACAAATCAAGTAGTATCACAAGTTGACGGAGCATCAATGTTTACAGCGGATCCAAAGAAACCAATAGGTGGCAATATAATGGCACATTCATCTACAACAAGGTACTTTTTCTTTTTTTTTTTTGTTCAGTCTCATCTTTAATTATTCATGAGAAAATGTTGCTATTGCAGTTTGAAAAGTAAAATTGTATTAATTCATTTAGAATGGCGGCGTCAAATCTGTTTAAGAAAATTGATATTGTGAAATCACTTCCTCTCAGGAATAAATTACTATTAATTTTTAATTCCTTATTTAATAAAATAAAAACTATCCATAAGTAGACAATTAAAGGGGGGTTTATCAAAAAATGTTGTTTTTTTGCAAATAAAAATACCGACTTTAAGATTTATTATAAAAATTTAATAAAAACGAACTAAAAGCTGAGAACAATAATAATTATTGGATAAAAAATATATTTCAGAGTGATGTTGTAATTCTTATGCAACATTAACTTTTTAGAGTCAGCATCAAATTCGTAATACGACGAACGTATAACTTTCTTTTTGGAAGTCGGTAAAAAAATAAAACTACCACGGTAATTTAAAAAGAAATGCATATATGTATAAATATGCGTAATTAATTTCCCGGAAACGACTCTAGCAATTTTGATGAAATTCATGAAGTAGGGGGGTTTTACGGTCCCGAAATCAATTGGTCGAAGTCTTATCGTTAGGAAAATTCTATGAAATGAGCACTTATAAAGAGGCCGTGTTCATTTTAGTGGTAAATAAAAATTGATTTTAAATTTGTAAGCCAAAATTATTACAAATTATCATGCACCTGAAGTGTAATCACTTCATGCAAATTTTCAAGGGGAAAAAAAATAAAAATACACAAGTCGTGCTGATCTATTATAATATTTCTGGTTTATGAGTTTTGAATTTTTTAATTTCGAGATTAATAATAAAGAATAATTCGTTTATTTACCATGTTAAATAGAAAGCTGAAATTTCGCGATTAAGTGAATTTATTTATGGTATTTACATTCCGATTTTAAACATTATGTAAACTAAAATACACGTTAAAAATTAAAAAAATAAGGTAACGTACGCTATTGTAACTTCGGAAGTACATGTATATTATTGTTTTATTTTTAAATGTTTATGAAACCCATGAACATACTTTGATTCATCTGCAAGTTCTAGATAAACCTGAACAAAGCCCGTTCGCCAGATGCTATCTTGTAATATGTGCAAAAATTATATGTGTAAAAAATCAGTCATAAAGTTATTGCTGGAAAAATTCAAAGTACAAGCAATAAATTACGAATTGTAAATCCTGAGGGCAAAATTTGGTGCACATGAGGAGATTTATTCTATAAATAAGTAAACTTTTCTTCGTTGTATACAATCATTGGTTCTATGGGGGGGGGGCTCTTACGCACAATTGTCTGCCTAGAGGACGGTATCGCCCTTGTAGGCATGTTGTAATTCTTGTTTCATCAATTACACAACGGCGGGTCATCGGGAGATATTTTAAGTTTTTTCTGTTTTATTTTGAAATAAATGTGCAGTAAAGGTCAAAATGGATCTTAAACACCAAGTCAATCCAGAACAAGCTTGAATAAAGTCGAAGAAAATTATGAATGAAACGCTGGGCATGCAGGTTTCAACAGAGTCATCATCTCGAATAGATTTGCTATTGTTATCGTAGGGTATTTCTTAACAGTAAACTAACAGTTTTTCGAACATATCAATTTTCTTTCTCCTTACGATCTTAAAAAAATTAAATCCGTTGAAAGCTGAATCTGCTACAAAGTGGTAAAGCAATTCATATTTACTTACATTTCTGTACAAATCTATTACTCCCTCCAAATTTGACTATTGCTTCTTTATTTATGGCAATGGCTCGAAGACTTTTTTCTAAATTAAATATATAAAATTTGTGTCCTCATCTTTGCCTTTAAGTCTTCTCTGCTTCTCCAATTCCAGTGTGATTGGCTAAGTCAAGAACACCTCCTCTGTATATTCATAGATCCTATTTAGGTTATCGTTATAGCTCAAAAGTTTTTGCTGGAATCAGAGCTTCTTTCATTATTCCAAAAATTATGTTCTACAAATCCTTCTGACTGCCTTCCTTTTACTTAATATTTACAGTCGAACTCGTGGGTATCCCACGTTCTATCATTTATATTTTCTCCTATCAGTCTTCTCAAATTATTTAATTATTAAGTCATATCTGCTCCTTTTCCTACTGACTACTGTGACTTTATCACTCTTTGTATTCGATTGTCCATGCACAATCTTTTCTAATATTGATTTTTGTGGGGTTTCTAGTCATGTAGGTATAATTCGTAATGAAATGACGGATTCTTTGGTCTGAGTTGCCGCTTCCTCGCGTGTCTCTCCTTCATCCTTGCAAAAAATTCCATTCTAGAATCTAGTCCAAGATTTATTCTTCGTCCTTTTCTAATATGAACGATTCTTTTACGTGTCTGCCCAACCTTGTCCTCCTCCCTACTTGTAGTTCTCTGATTTTCCTTTCTGCTATCGTTTCTATTATTCGGTCATGCCTTGATCATAT